>CM048843.1:58541033-60036658 GCA_026545765.1 Plantago major
GTACTTCCCTGAAATGCGTGGCTGCTGCTATCCATTATCGAACAGGAACGAATCCCTTGCATCCTTCCCGCCAAGCTCAGCAATGTGGGAGCCATCCTTAGCTCCTCTCCTCCTGTTTTCCATGATTCCCTGCAAACTAAAATTAGATAAATCAAAAACTAATATTAAACTAAGGGAATCAAAGGGAAAGTAAAAACGACAAAGGGGGTCGAAACTCCCTGGCCAGTCTCGTGTGTGAGCTGGAGCTGGTATGTACAGATCACTGGAAGGTGGGGGGGGGGGGGGCAGAAAGTGAATCCGATGGTGTCATCTAGGTGGTATCAGGTGTCTGATCCATCTCTAAATAGACGGAAACGGGTGGTTCAGTCTCCTCCATGACTAACTGATCGTCTAAACTCTCACAAACTCCTCTAACTGAAATGGGGGTTTCTTCTTCAGTTAGAGTGGTGGCGGTAGTGGTCTCATCTTCTGCCAGCTCATCAGCATCTTCTTGGTCATAAATAGCTAGCAACTGGGCCGCTAGTCGGCCGATTTCAGAAGTTGAGGCTTCAGTAGCCAGACAGTTGATCATCCCCTCAAGTTTCTGAGGAGTCAAAGTCATAATCGTTCCTTATGTGGCTCTATCCACCATCTCTTGGCACTCCCCTTTTATACTATTGTAGAAACTCCACATGAGCTCTCCCAGTGTCAAACCATGGTTCCTATGCATATGCTGCAGCTCCTTAAATCTACAACATGCTCCATCGAGTTTCTCTCTAGAAACCTGTCGAAAATAACAGAGCGGGTACCTATCTGCACAATTTGTTGCAACATGACCGTCCATTCCACACTCATAGCAATAAGCGTAATCCATACGCTCCTGCACACAGACAAAAGAAACCAAAGTAGTTCTGCCAAAACAATCTACGCAAAAAAAGAAAAAGCAAATAACAAAAACTGACTAATATATTCAGTCAAAAAATTAAATTCCGTAAATCAAATAGAGGAGTAAGTCCCCGACAGTGGCGCCAAAAACTTGATGTGTCAAATCAAAGTTTTAATATTTGTTTAAGCCAAGAGTTAATTCTCAACACCACGAAAACTTGTAGTGCAGTGAAGTTAACCCCGATGTCGGTCTCTCAGACTTAACTAAGCTTTGTTCTTTTCACGGAATATAATTATCAACAGGAAAGCAGTAAAAAGTTTTTTGCTTCGGCAGCGAGTTCTAATTACTAATCTAACTCTAACTCTCAACGCAAAGAAATCAAACACATGTATATTGATCTTATCAAGATAAGTTATCAAATTACAGAGTGGTAATGAATAATCGATGCTAGCTAGCAGGAATAGATGCAATAATAACAATGTCGATTTACTCTAGTTATCACTGGGAAACGTCCTAACGATTATTACACTTGCTCTAGCTATCTAGGCAGACACCTTATATCAGATATGGTACGAAGGACTATGACAATGAGCTAACTGGGTTTGTTCTGCAAAACGTATAGCACTGGTGAGTTGATAATTCTACCATGCTACAATTATAATGCTAATGTAGTTATTGTGCTTGCTACGACCTATGGATTAACAATCTCTAGACGTTTTGGTGGTAAATCGTTGCATAACCCTTTGATGACTTTGTGGATAAAACACAATACACATAACTACATACGCATTTAATAAAACAGGCACAGAGTAAATCCCATCTTACTTGTTATTGAATTACATAAACCCTAGCTAGCATGCATTGAATAATCACCACCCCATAAAGGAGTGTCTAACTACTGAAGCTCATCACCAGTAAAGCAAGAAATAATCAAACAATCCAACATAAATAATACTCTCTCTGTTCCATAGATTTCTTTCCATTTTTCCATTTTGGACGTTCCATTAAAAACTTTCCATTTCCTTTTATGAAAACCCACAATCTCCATTATTAATATTTTTATCTCTCTTTCATACTTTTTCAATTCTCTTTCTTACTTTTTACTATACACTTACTACTTTATCTATATAAACTCATTTTTTACTCAAATTTCTTAATATTTGTGCAAAAATAAAAGGGAAAGAAATGTAGGGAATGGAGGGAGTATTAAACTATGAAAAAGGAGAAATTGTTACCAAAAGGCTGTCACTACACTTGGAGGATGACAAATCCCTAAATCAATCGGTAGAATATAACCAATGTACTAATAATTGACAATCATGAACAAATACAATGTAAATCGGGTTCAATTCTCTAGTAATAGGTGGTGAAGGAATTGCCCAAGAATTAAATCTAGGGTTTATTGTGTAAATAGGAAAGAAAAGTAATCGTGGATGTGAATCTGTGTACAAATCGTGAATCAAACGGATATATATATATATAAACCTGGCGTACGCCAGTTGCCCGCCTGGCGTCGCCAGTAAGGCACCTGGCGTGCACCAGGCAGCCGCCTAGCGTCGCTAGGTAGCCTCCTGGCTTACGCCTGGTATGTGCCAGGTACCCTGGTGGACCCCGATCCGCACTTTGACTCCAATTTTGGTATTTTTGGTCTTCCTTTTTTTTTTTTTTTTTTTGGCATCCGTTTGAGGCATTGGAACTTCGTACTTTTGTGAATGCATATAAAATGCATCTTTTTGCCTCCAAATCACACGGTTTAGCCAAATACCTACAAAACACACGAAACACGAAAACTTAACAAAACACTAATAAAACACATAAAAACTATACTTAAGAATAACAACAAGATGGTAAAAAAGACCAAATGAGACGATGTAAAATCGACTCATCATATTCAAAATGATGTCTTCGAAGTCAGTCCAGCTTGACAAAATTTTTGAATCCACCATCGAGCAAATATATGCACTTTAGTGCAATACTGGTGCAGATAGTTCTCACGATGTATGTTAGTACTATATTAGCGCATTTTCCCTTTCAAAACACCTCCACTCCAAAACATGTGATATAACTTAATCAAATCCATAAAATACTCGGACCATTCTTGTTAGAGGATTTCTCCTTCATTACTAATTCTGGAGTTCCATTTCCAAGAACCTCCTAAGCATGAACTGGCGTTCTGCTCTCCCAATTGCTTCATTCATCGATCCAATATCATCGTAACTATATATAGTTAATGTATGTCCTAAATAAACGGTGTTTTGACAAATAAACTACTACTTTCAAATGCAATATTGGTGCAATGCAACAAGTTTCAGCGTCATCTTTACGCTCACCGACTCTATAGATGCCCAAGTTGTGCAATCACTCTTAAGTCCTATTACCTGATAACACCTTTCCCATTTATATTTCATCATTTCCTCCTCCCTCAGTTTCGATATCCATTGCAACAAGACTAGCCTGTTCATTTAGCTGGTTTGAGGCCAGTGAAATTTTTCTTTGACATTCTAATTTCGAGCTTGACAATGCTTTCATCACACACACCTATTGTCCTTACAAGTGCCACATTCTCTTTATCACATGTCTCCTACGTTCTTCTTTTTCTGACATTCATCAAACATAGCCTCTAACTGTAGGAAGTTATTCATTAGATTGGCCGACTCTTGCTTCCTTTCACCTCTCTTTTCTAACAAGGGAGACACACCAGTGCCATTTCTTTAGTAATATTGATGGAGTGGCTGTAAAAGTTTTGGCCGCGCTTCTCAGAACACCATCAGGGCTGTAATCTCCAGATGATGAACTGAATCCCAGATCATCGGTACACAAAATGATTACTCATAAAACATTACTGATATTGTTTAAAACATTAGTATTATATCAGTTAGTCTTTCATGTCTCTCACTAATGTAGGTCTCTTCTAAAACTTTGTGTATTTAAAATGATCGATGTCTTCATAGTTTGTCCACCTTGATAAAATTCATGAATCCACCATCGAGCAAATATATGCTCTTTAGTGCAATACTGGTGCAGATAGTTCTCAAGGTGTATGTTAGTACTAGCACATTTTCCCTCTCAAAACACCTCCACTCCAAAGCATGTGATATAACTGAATCAAATCCATAATATACTCTGAGCGTTCTTGTTAGAGGATTTCTCCTTCATTATTAATTCTGGAGTTCCATTTCCAAGAATCTACTAGGCCTGAGCTCGCGTTATGCTCTCCCTGGACGAATAGTTCATTGGTTAACGAATGCCTTTTGGGCTGTGTACGTACTTGATGCATATCACTGCCAGATTGTACAAGATCGCAACTAAAGAATGAAACATCCATGCTTCGAAGACGAAGAGATTCATGAAATTTAAATTACTTACCAAACTCAGGGAGACAATTCTCACCTTGCATTGTTGTTGAAACAAATGATCGAGTTGACACTTAAATGAAGAACTTGATCTTCAGATCTTGTACTTGGATTTCATATTTTTTGCTTATACTGTGAAGTATAAATTTGCATTTTGGATTACACATGTTTTGCTCATATAAATTTTCAGAATCACATGCAACGGTAGTACATATATACGTTGTGCATCTTTTGATCATTACCGATTTATGTTAATACTTGCTTTTGAAATGATCACTAATTGTCCATGTTTTGCTCATGTAAAAAGTTGCATTTTGTGATTTACACACATTTGTTGCATATCTTCTGCTCATTGCCCATTTAAAAAACTATAGTACCTAGCTAGGTGGATTCAACAGTGAATTTTGAGTGATGGACCACGCTTCTCAGAACACCATCAGGGCTGTCACCTCCAGATTATGAACTTAATTCCACAGTTTAAATGGAGAGTCGGACTAGTTCATTAGTTGACGAATGCCTTCTAGGTTGTAATCTTGATGCATATCACTGCCAGATTGTATAAGATCGCAACTAAAGAATGGAACATCCAAGCTTGGAAAACGAGGAGATTCATGAAACTTCAATTACTTATCAAAGTCAGAGATCTAGAGAGAATTATAATCTTGCATTTTGAATTAAACATGTTTTGGTCATATATATATTATATATATTTTCCAGAATCTCAACGGTAGTATGTCAAATAGTGCATCTTTTGCAAATTACCTATTTGTGTTAATGTTTGCTTTGGAAATGTGTAATTTTCAAAGATTTAAGTAGATTTATTAAGTTTTGCGTTCCCCATGAATTTGAGAGGTGCAAGAAGAAATGGAATTAGCACCTGAAATGCCTTCCCAACTTTACTTAGTGCAATGCACAAAATGTTTCAAATGGAGGCTTATCTTTGACTGCGGAGAAGTATGAGAGGGAATGAATGAACAACCATTTTCTTGTGAAAAAGCTCGAGAGTGGTACGCTGATATGTCTTGCGACAATGTGGCTGACATTACGCTCGATAGCGGCAATATTTAGGGCATTGACATGCCAAGTACTGCAAAAACTCATCCTGGGTGGAAGCGAATCGTAAAAATTAGGCATATCAGAAACTCAAAATTTGTTGTGTAGTATGTATTTACTGATTTTATTTTGATATTTGTTTATTTATATAAAATCATAAAAAGGAGCTTTAATTCATTTGTGGTATGTTTTTGTCAACATGTACTATGTTTCTCCAACTAATGGGAGATTACGTTCTTTGATGGAAACTCAAATGTATTGTATGTAGTTACATCTTGCACATTGGTATAAACATTGCGAAATATTTACGGATATTATGAATCGATAATTATTTCAGGTATCTAGATGAACATCCAAAAGAAGGTGTGAGCATATCACAGTTCTGTTTCAAGACCCCTGAACCATGGGATGGAAGCTATGTTGATGAGGACTAAAGCACCTGAACCTTATTAAAGGTATCTATTCTGGCTTATGCTTATGTTAACAGTTGAGGTATTATATATATTATAGTTGGCCAAAAGAGCTAGAATATGAAATATGAACCGGATTGTTTGTGATTTTGCTCCTTAATTGCACTTGTCTTGCGGTCCACATTCTATATTGTGAATCTTTCATTCTTTGATGCTAATATAGCCCTAAAAGCCTTCTAGATTCACCATCTAAACCCAGTCTTTTGTAATACACCTTGCAGAATGCAATTTTTTTGGAAGCTAGAAGACGATTGAGCTATTTCGCTAGATTATATTTCGAGAGTTGAATTCTTACAGTTTATTAAGACGATTGTTCTTACTTTGTTTTCATGTAAGATTCTCAAAAACTTGTACTCCTATATCACCTGCCCTACCAATTTGATTTGCTGAAAAACTTGTACTCCTATATTATTGGGCGAAACGTAATTCTTTTTTCTTTGTACAATTATATGTTGATCATGACTTAAGCACTTGAGATGTCTGCCCTCTGCTCTGGCTTATGGTCATATTGACAGTTGAGGTATATATTACAGTCTTGGAGAAGTCTTAAGAAACATGTTTGGTTGGCCAAAAGAGAATATATGAACCATATTATATGTGATTTTGCTCCTTAATTGCACTTCTCTTGCGATCCATAGTCCTAAAAAGCCTTCTAATTTTACCATCTATAAATCCAATCTTTTGTATTACACCTGGGGAAGACCATCATCAGGCCTGTCATCCTGAAATGATGAACTCAATCCCACAGTTTAAATGGAGTGCTGGAGTAGTTCATTAGTTGGCGAATGCATGTAATCTTGATGCATATTACTGCTAGATTGTATAAATCGCAACTAAAGAATGGGTCATCCAAGTTTCGAAAACAAGGAGATTCAAGAAATTGGAATTACTTATCAAACTGATCAGAGACAGACTAGAATTCCAATATTGCATTGTTGAAGAAACAAATGATCGAGTTGCTACTTAAACAAAGAACTTGATCTTGTACTTGCATTTCACAATTTTTGCATGGCCAAGTATTGCAAAGACTCATCCCGGTGGATGAGAATCGTAAAAATCAGGCATAATAGAAACTCAAGATTCGCTGATGAGTATGTATTTATTGATTTTATTTTGATATTTATTTCTTTAAAACCATAATAACGAGCTTTAATTAATTTGTGGCATGTTTTTGTCAACCAGAACTATGTTTCTCCATCTAATAAGAGATTACGTTCTTTGGTGGCAACTAAAAGGTATTGTATGTTGTTAGTTCTAGCACATTGGATATACACATTACGATATCTTTCGCCGATTTGAGAAAGTGTTACGTTTCTTATTAATCGTTTCAGCGTTTGACCATTACTCTTTAACGATATTAATAAATAAATTATTAAAATTATATAATGAAAATTTAGTAATTAAATTTTTATTATATGATTTTATTAAATTATTTACTATTATCGTTATGAGTAATTAATTAAACTCAAGAACGATTGGCCAAAGTCAAATGTAACACTTTTCCTAAATGGAGTATTTATGAGTGTTGTGAATCGATCATTGTTTATGCAGGTATATGGATGAGTATCCCGATGAAGGCCTTAGCATATCAAGTTTTGTCTCAAGAGCCCCGAACCATGGGATGGAAGTGGAACCTATGTTGATGATAAGGACTCAATCACCTAAAGAACTCTATAATTACAGCAGTCCTTCTGCATTACTTGTGAAATCTTTGGCCATGAAATGTGTGATTTAACACAATTTTAGACCCTCGTTTTTCTCAAGATTCAATATTTATATCATATTATGGCCAATTACCACTTTTTTGTATATTTTGAGGTGATGATCGTGTTTACGAGGAATTGCACGATTTCCGGTGCAAAAACGAGATATTTATGCTGAATCCGAAAAAATACTGAAATACAATATTTCATCCATACAAGGAGCTAGAGGAGTCAAATTGAGGCACATGACCAACCGTTGCAAAGCTTATTCAAAATGCTAAAACTTTGTACAAGACCACTTTTCAAGATAACGAGGTTACGAAGTCCAAAAATAGCTCGGAAGACGAAACAGAAAACACTTGCCATAATCGAAGAGTGCGGCCCCTGGGGGACGCAGTGAAGGCTTGTGCGGTACCCGGGGACCGCAGGAGGCTGACTATTGCTCTTTTTCTGCAGCGAGTCCATCAAAAAGCCTGGCCCGTCATCCTAACCATCCATATGATAAGAGGCGGTTTTGGGCTTCCTAAACACTACATAAGAGCACCTTGGGTCATTAAAGCCAAAGTCTTGGAAAATGTAAGATTTTCTTAAAATATAGGAAAATCAAGGTTTTTTTTGTGATTTTTTGCAGTTTTTTTTTATTTTAACGGTCTGGCCAGTCGAGTTTCTTAAAAAACCGTCGAGACACACATTTTTCGTTATGTTTTTAAGAGATTATGTTATGTTTTTAAGTTGTTAGTATTGAAAGTTTCAGCTATAGTTTTAACGTCTTTTGTTAATGTTTTAAGATATGATATGATGGTTTTTAATGTGTCAATATTGTATGTTTCAATTTTAGTTTTAACATCTTTTGTGAATTTTTTAAGAGATGATGTGATGGTTTTAAGTGACAATTTAAAATAATTCACAAATATCATTAAACAAGTAAAATTTCAGGGATGCCTTAAAATATCAATGAACAAGCTTTAAAAAAGCTACTTGAAACATTCTTTCATTATAAATTACAATATTGAAACATTCAGTCATTACAATGTTGAAATAATTTTTTTTTTCCGATTAAACTTGTTGGTGAACTTCGGCTTACTGCCTTTTGTTGCTTGTTGCTCAATACTGACACCTTTGATAGATCTATCATCCAACTCGATGTTATCATCAGTACCTGCTTAAAACATTCACTAATTGGGTTAAAACCATAACATCTCTTATTAAGACTATCACAATCGTGCTTAAAACAATAACAAAGTAGGAACATGCAACACATGCTAAAAACAGTAACATTGATGCTTAAAACTATAACAATGACTTTTAAAATTATAACAAAGGAACATGCAACACAAGTTAAAAACAGTAACATTAATGCTTAAAACTATAACAGTGTCTCTTAAAACGATAACAATGCCACTTATAACTATAACAAAGTAGAGAAACATGCAACACAAGTTAAAAACAGTAACATTGATGCTTAAAACAATAATTGTGTTTTTTAAAACTATAACAAAACAAAAATGCAACACAAGCTAAAAACATTAAACAAAGCAGAAAAATACAACACAAGCTAAAAATAGTAACATTGATGCTTAAAACTATATCAATGCCTCTTAAAATTATAACAAAGCAGAGACATGCAACACAAGCTAAAACAGTAACATTGATGCTTAAAAGTTAAAACCATCACAGTGCATCTTAAAACTATAACAATGTCTATTAAAACAATAACAAAGCATGGACATGCAACACAAGGAAAAAAAAACAGTAACATTAATGCTTAAAACCATAACAATGCTTCTTAAAACTATAGTAATGCATCTTAAAACTATATAACAAAGCATTTGCAAAAAATCAATCATAAATATTTCACGAGCGTCTAAAAACACTAACGTTGCTGTTTAAAACTACAACAATAGGTTTAGAAATTATAACATATACGCTAAAAACAATAGCATACAAAAACATTTAGCACAAGCTAAAACCATAACAATGATGCTTAAAACTATCACACCAGCTCTTAAAATCATAATAAATCAATAGATAACATGATTGTGAAATATTCGATTATCACTGTACGAATTTCAGATCTGGTTTCAAATCTGGTAACTTTAGATCGTAAAATTAATGAAAAACGAAAATAAAATATCAAAATTCACTTCAAATTGAAATTTTAACGAATAAAAATGAGATGAATTTGTTGATTTAAAATAGTAATCGTTCACTTTAATTTGGACTAAACTACCGAAACTTAGGAAGAATGATGGGCAATGAAGTACACAAGTACTCATCATTTGCAAGCGTGAAGACAAAAATACTAAAATCAATCACCCGCTAATAGCCAATTTCATTTTCACATTTTGATAGACATAGCACACATGTAATGAATAGAAAACAAAACTTAGAGAACAGATGGAAAATCAATAACCAAGCCAGAAGAAATTACAAATTGCAATAGCACTTACCAGAAGCAGACTCTTGATCGGCGAGCCTAAGCGCCTCTTTCTTCTCCTGATCCCTTTGCGCCTTCACTTTCAGATCGTAGTTGCGGCGGAGAAAGGCGAGATGCGCCTCTGCCTCTTTGGGGTCTTTGAAGGGTTTCCAGGAGTTGATGTAAGGGCTCGGTGGTTGGTTCCGGCGGAGTGAGTGATGAGAAAGAGAGAATGATATGAATGTCTCTCTCACTAGGTTTTGTGGTTTTGTAGAGGGAAAAAGATGGTTGAAGTATGAATTTAGTGAGAGGGTGTGCTGTTTATTTGGGGGTATGAATTTTGTGAGAGGGGGTGTTATTTATTTGGGGTATGAATTTTGTGAGAAGGTGTGTTGTTTATTTGAGTATTTATATAAACGCTAGTTTTCCTATAGATTAGAAAAAAATTTCCTTTACTATAATCGTCATTTTTTTACACTTAACAGGTTTGATGACTTGGTTAGAATGTTTTGTACTACTACTAAAACTGTTTCTGGTGGGTATAACATTAGAGTTGCGGTCTTTTGTAGTCTCTTAGCATGTATTTGGAAATTGCGCAATGCGGTAATGTTTCAACAAGAAGCTATTGATGTTGATGTTATTTGCAAACACTTGTGTTCTGAATTCTGATCTTCTACTAAGAATGACTATATAAGAAGTATAGGCATTACAGGCTATTGTTCATCAACTTGGTTTGTTGTGCTAAGCCATATTCTCTTGGTTATCTTTTGTGTTGTTTTAATTGGTTTTGTATGGCTTGGCTGGGCGATTTGGAACTGGTATTGTTGATATGTTATGGAGTGTTTGTTTTGTGTTACAAGTATAAGTCCAACTGCTGTGTCCCAAAAACAGCAACTACATACAGTATGCCAATCCTTCGCAATCCAACACGTATAATAAAGTAACAAATGGTTTACTTCGGCTTATACTTCCTGCAACTATGTTTTGTATTATGCTAATCACAAATCATATTGCACAGCTTCCGTTCAATTGTGGTATAAATGCAAAAGAGGCAGTAACTTTGAACAAGCAAGAACACGAATGAAGTTTTTCTGATAGATGTTGCAAGCTATTCAAGTCATTTACAGTGCCATCCCTCACAAACTAGCTCTCCATGTTCAAATATCTAACATTTACAAGCCCTACGTAGGTCTGTGGTAAATGAACGTGACAAAGTAGAAAAGAGAATCGCTATTATACATCTACCCTAAACTGCCTGAAAAGCTCATTGCTTCCCGAATTTAAGCAGACAAAAGAAGGCTAATATCCTACACGCTAAACCACATGCTATGAGCATTCCTAGGCAATAAGCCCAACTGTGTACATTATAGCCAAAGTCATTTAATGCAGCACATCGAGTTATCAACCATACTCCAGAATATCTGTTCAGAAACGGAAAGTATAGTTATAATCAACAATCAAACTCAATAAGAACTTCATGTAATGGATTCGTCATGCAAATTATGCCCGATCTGAAGGAAATGGAGAATACCAATGCAAAACTAGCCCAAAGGCATGATTGTACTAACCTCTGAGCATTTGCTATTACAAATCCTTCTATTGCCCATTTTGGATAACAATAAGGCCCAAGATACCTTCCGATTTTATCGTCTTTTCCTTGATTTGCAACTAGAGTTAAAACAACAGGCACCAACACACACCACTGGGTTGAAAGAAGGATAAAAATCAGATTTTAGTACAAACGAATGTGAATGAAAATCATTTAAATGATAGGTCAACAAGAGATGGTATTCAAGGCTCACCAGTTGAGCAGGAGCTGGCTGAAGGAAGATAGCAAATACGTAGGCTATACCAGTTACACAGTATACGAGACAGAGCAGAACAATGTAATTATCCCCAAATGTAGATCTTGGGTTGTTGAAAGAATAGAACATAGTAAGGAACACCAAAGGCTTGATAGCTGTATTAAAAAGATCAACTGAATCCTTGGAAAGGAAATAAGCCAGGCTGCTCATGCCACTTTCATTCTCTCTCCGGTAGTGTAATTTGTCCAAGGAAAATGACCGTAGAGCCGAGATCTTGCAGAGGAGCGCTGCAAACCAAGTTGATAATGATAAACAACAGGAAAGCAGACTGCCAATTTTAAAAGGTCCAGAACATAAAATCTAGATTTAATCTACATGTTGATATTCTACAACAAAAACTGATGCTGTTTGACTAAAGTACTTAACTCAAATTGGAGGTTAAATATCATTCTTTTTATGTACATGAAACAACCACAAAGAGGTAAAGTTTATGCAAAAAAAATTCAATTAGAAAAGAAACATGGTGATAAATGTACTTACAGACAGCAATGACTGAATACATATAACCATGATATCCGAAGGTATCACCCTTGACTTTTGAAAGAGTTCCTAAGCATGCTCCAGCAAGGAAAAGTATCAAATAATCAGCTGCTTGTAATTTTGCTTCTCGCAACCGTTGCTTGGTACTTCTGAAGAAAATCACAGCATGTTAACAAACACAAGATTAAGAAGAAGCACAGGTTAAAATATAATGCTACATTTGTCGCATCACTGAAGGGAGAAATTGTAAATAATGGTGAACATACAAATAGAAAATATTCGTAATCAATGCAATTCTAACTAACACTCTCACCTTTATTGGCAGAGTCACCCCAAGTCGACTCTTCTTAATTTTAAGATCCAAAGTTATCTTTTTAAATGAAAAGATGGCCCTAATTTGAAGCTTGTTAGAGTTTTTTTCTAACTTCTCCAGTAAACTTGCTGTTCAAATATTTTTAAACATGGAGAGAGTTTTTCCAACTGGGGAGACTGGTGGAAATCTAGCAAGGCATAAACAGTTTAAAGAAAATTAATAAGTTGAAAAAAATCAATTCTGGAATTCGGTAGTTTATGTTCCACTAGGAATCGTAATATAAAATATGTCGATTCAATTCGCAATTATTGGCGAACAAACATAGACCTGGAATTCATTATTTTACAGCATTCAGGAAATTATTAGATGAGTATGCTTCAAATAATGGATTACTCCATTGAGCTGAGAATATGTGCCTTACCTTTACATCATTATCATGTTCTAATTATCTCACCTATATCAAGTAATTCTACCAATTCGTCCACATTTCCCCCATTCTCTTGATATTCCTGTCCATGCATCAATTTCTATCTCTGTGCACTAGTAGTTTGTGCACCCATTCTTCATCTATAAGGTTTCAAACTTTAAACCTTATCTTTCAGGGACCTGACGAACATATGTACTTGAGTACAATAATTGTAAAACTAAGCAAATCCAACCCCTTTCAGATGGATGACAGATAAAACACCTGAATGATGATGAGCATAAGAAAAGAACAAAGACTGCGACAATCAAGTAAAAAATTGTGCACACATTGAACTTTATGTCAAGCTAGATAGCATGTGCAAAGTCTGAGATTGTGTACCTTCCGAGGAAATATCTATACTGCTGCAGCACACCAGGTGTATAACGATTGGACAAGTCGTAGATTCTCGGGTTTGACAAATCTTGATTTTCCTGCTCTGTGCTTGTAGGAAAAGAAGGTTCTGGAGCTTTTATGTCATCAGTAGTTCCACCTTTAGAAGAAGATGATATTTCATCACAGTACTGTAGCATATCCGGAGGCACGGGGTAGCTGTTGTGAAGCATCCATCGTACAGGCAGCTGTTGAACAGTAAGTCCAGGAGCACTTGGTTTCACTATACCTTCAAGTAAGTCAATGAAGTAGTCCGGAGGATTGACACGTTCCGGCACATTAACGCCAAAGCTTCCGAAGTAATCTTCCACTTTCTTAACAGGTCCATGATACACTGTTAGACCACCTTTGGCTAAAAGTATCAAGTCATCGAACATCTTGTACAAAGTATAGCTGAAGGAAAATTTGAATTATGATCTTGATAGATGCAATTTCACAAGAAACATAATCAACATTTATAGGTATGGTACACAAGAAACATCTACATCTAGCAAACCATACGTAATTTGCATTCACATGATTAACATACTAAGACACGTACTAAGTATTCGACAACAAAGACAAATTACTTGACCTTGAAACAATTGTCTTTAGACACTAATAAATCAAGCTTGAACAGTTTGAAATAAAGTTGGAAATTCTCGATATCCAGCAGGGCTGGAAGTATAAGACTTCAGGCGGAACAATTTAAATAACGCTAGAAAAATAACTATTTTACTGATCATTGGACTCATAACAATTACAGGTTGATGTAAAGTTTGTTTTTTTTTTCTTGACATAATTAGCACTCACCTGGGTTGGTGAACAACCATGCAGATATTGACTCCTTCGAGAGCTTCACGTCGAAGAGCTCGAAGAAGTAAATTGGAAGATGAACTGTCTAAACCAGATGTGGGCTCATCCAAGATTAGTAATGAAGGTTCCATGACCATTTCAAGGCCTACATTTACTCGTTTCCTTTGGCCTCCAGAAATGCCTCGCTTCTCTACGGTACCAACAAGTGAATCTCTCACCCCCTGTAACCCAAGGGACTCGATGACTCTTTCAACAACTAGAACCTTATCTGCTTTTGGCATGTCTTTAGAAAGTCTTCATAATTTTCAAGCCCATCACATATTTGCAAAGCAGAAAACAAGAAGTTTATTTTTCACTTATATAAAAGAAGCGATGTAGCTCATGAAATCTATGGGTGTAAAACAGATAAGCATCTCCATGTAAATTTGGACTTGACATACACGTTGACGTTAAGTGAGAAGCAGAACTAAAAAAAAAACATCAGAAAAATATCCCCTGCCAGAATAGGAAAAAGGTGACCTCGTCAAGCAATCATGAGCAAGCAGATTACAGTCTATAAGTAGTTCTTTTAATGCATTACAATATTGGCAAATTAGTCAATGTTGAGTAAAATGTGTCCTAGCATATTCCACATTGTGAGAAGGGACAATTATAAATTAGTATCATAAATAAGTGACCAAGAGTGACATTGGTAAATTATAAATTAGTAACATAAATTATGCATGCTAAATTAAGAACATGATTAAATTAAGAAAGTAGAAAATTAAGAAGAGGTATGTTGGGTATGTTTCTATGCAATTTTACTAAATATAGCCAAATTACAAGATGTGCGCAAGATTATCACTAATTTGTAACAAATCTTTTTATGTATTACTGATATGCAAGAAAGTTTTGAAAGTTACACTAATTTCTAATTTTTTTTCTTATGATAATTGAACCACTCATGCACAAAAATTGCCATAGATATTATATACCTGCATCGAGCACTAAAACGGAGGTTCTCTTCAACAGTCAAATTGCCATGAACAATATCATCTTGTGGGACGAAACCTATGATCTTCTTGAAGCAGTGAATGGAGTCGGGCTTTCCATTAATGAGAATTGAACCAGCCACACGGCATCCCCTAATCTTTCCTGCTACAGCAGAAAGAAATGTTGTTTTCCCAGCTCCAGATGGACCCATAACGGCTGATATTCGTCCAGGCGATAATTTCCCAGTCACACTTCTCATCAGATGTTTATGTTTGTTTCTCAGAGTTATCGTAAGGTCCTTAAAAGAAATCTCAATTGAAGGACGAGTCTTGACATCTGTATCAGTGGCCATATTAATAACACCTGAGAAGGTCAAGTTCTGATTCTTCTGCTCCATAGCTCTCTCTTTCTCAAGTTGACCGTACGCATACTTAAATATTTGACTCTTTGTGTGAAGCTGCTTAGCCTTTGGCATTTGCTTTTTGATATGCTTATTACCTATCTCGACATCAAATCCCTTGTGACCGTCTGGATCACTTTCAAGTGATTGCACCATTTTAGTGAGGCTTCCATCCTTCTTCTTTGCTTTGGAAGCACCACCAGATGGAGGAGGTGGAAGTAGTGAAGAAGTAGCTTGATTTGAACCATTAGATGGATCTTCTGGTCCTGCAGCATTTTTATTACGTGAAAATGTACGTGATAGCTGTTGTTGCAAGCCTGAAGCTCTTTTTTTTGCAGCATTTTTAGCAAGTTTCCACCTTTCTCTTGCCTGAGCAGTCTCCCTGGCACTTCTAGCTGCTCTCTCCCGGGACTTGGCCAGTCTTGCATAACGTGTTGTAAGGACTTGATCAGAGAAATTGTAAAACACAATAAGAACCAAGCTCAGTACGCCCTGCATAGACAAAAGGAAACAATTTTATGGAAGCTAGCACAAGCAATGACTAATATGCTAGTCTTTTTCTCTCTCATTGGACATTTTCTTTTGGAGGTGCAGAATGCCTGTCCAAATTATGACATTTTTAAATTATTGCTAAATGAATCTGGTACAGTTCATATTGATTACTCAAAGAACATTGCATTTTCTTGAAAAGATTTTTGTCATACAGAGCTGGTAAAGTTTCATGCCAACTGCTCAAAATAATAAGTTCATCTTTTCCTGATATGGAGTGATGCCCAGGAGGTGGAAGTACATTCCAAGTGCACATGAGATTACTTTATATCTTGGGTTGTATAGCAATTAAAGCAAAGTATGTTGGCAAAAAAATTTCACTTACAATGAGCAAGATTCCATATGCATGTAAATTCTGTTGGTCAGAATTTGGATTACATGTACTCAACTTGAAGCAAGCTGCATTATACAGTACACAGTCAAATAACAAAGAGGTGACGTGACATACACGTGCTGTAAACCACAACCACAGTATATTTACCCAATACACACCACTGGTCTCTAAAAGTTGTATCAAACTCCTCTAGAAACAATTCCATTAACATAATATATAATAGAGATAGAAAACTCATACTACATAGCAATTTCTTATTTTACCCCGAAATCTAAGAATTTCCTCCAGTTTCTCCTGAACTCCATATTGAATACTGAAGGGCTATGCCATATCACATTGGTGATTGTTAGGCATTCAAAACATCTGAGAAATCTAAATTATAAGAAGCTTCATACAACAGAAGTAGAAATTAACATGGTGTTTTGCGCGCCACATAGACACACAAAAAGAACAAAAGAACAGAAGCAGAAGTGAGTTCTATGCAGTAGGCAGATCTTGGCAAACCTAAAAACCGAATCTTCCTCACCACCTAAACAGGCGGAGAAATTTACAGTTGTTGCCATGACCAGTGGCCATTGCAGCTCCTTTTTATTTATAAATATACTTTTTTAAAAAAATTTAAAAGCCACATAATCAATTTAAATTTTTTTTTGAATTTTTAATACTATTTATCACATCATGTGGGCGGCAGAGGGGGCAAATTGTGGGAAATTATTTTATTCTAACAGCAAGGGTTGTTTGATATATTTGGTTAAAGATAAAGGTTGTAAAAGTAAGATTTAACAGTGGGTGGGTACCAAGGGTGATTGCACGAAACTCAGGAGTGTATCCGTAAATTTCCCTATTGAAAACGGAAACCTATCTTTCAAAATATCACTTTTTCTAACAGTAAACACTTCAACATGCTAACTGATTGGATCAGGTAGCAAAATATGATACCTCTTTCCTCCGTGGAGCCCTGCCTGCAGTAGTGTCTGCATTGAGAAATTACAAAACAAGTAAATACAAAATTCAACTCCATATAGCACGTATAAGAAACAGCTACTTCTTGCATGGTGCTCATTTATGAAAGCGTAAGTGTACCCTTTGGTGCATTGAACCATCCTAGTGGTAGTTGGACAATAAGATCCTGCTGAACAGAATATCTCATCACTACTAGTAACACCAGCCCATGTATCCGCTCCACCGCAAAGATTTGTTTTACCAGGAGGCAATTTATATGCATATCTGTGATTTCCATTACCAACTTATACCAAAAGAAAAAAAGAAGGAAAAGGAAATAAAAACAATAAGATATGAATAAGATCCAGTTTCCAAATAACTTACGGATCACATACTCCAGTTGACCTATTTAGCCTTGCACGTGGACAATACGAACCCAAAGGACAAGCTACAATAACAAGAGGATAAATAATTGAGAATAATCAGAATAGTATTGAATACTTATGTTTCATCATTTCATGCCGATCTATTGCATCTTTTTCGGGAGAAGTCGAACTTCTGGGAATACCAGTACTAGAATTAAGAGGTATAATAAAAAAGTTCACTCACGTATCATGCAGGTGAGGCCTTTAGGGCAGAAAAAACCTTCGCAACAAGGTTTAGCTTCATCAGTACGCTGTGGAAGATTCCTGGCATTTTTCAAGTCAACCTGTGTATTTGCAGGTACAGTACTCGCCCAACCAGGCTCACATCCAGTGACCCAGGCAGTGAGGTTACAGTTTCGATTTGGCTTAAGAACATTAGCACTAGCATATTTTGCATCCATAAAACTATTGAAATAGACCTTCATTTCTGCTGCTGTGCAGATCCTCTTTGTCGCATCTGACAAATTCATACACATAAGGATTTAGCACTAAGGCCGTGTTTAGCAAAGAGCTGATAACCCAGCTGATGTAGCTTATGAAATCAGCTGGTTTATAACTTAGGAGTTACACGTTTCGCGTAATAGTCTTATTTCGCTAGTACTCCCTCCATTTCAGAGAAAGTGTTACATTTTGACCACAAATTACTCATAAACGATAATAGTAAATAATTTAATAAAATCATATAATAAAAATTTAATTACTAAATTTTCATTATATAATTTTAATAATTTATTTATTAATATCGTTAAGTAAATTAATAAACAGAACGATTAATCGCAGAATAGTAAACGTAACTTTTCTGAAATGATGACCAAGTATACATAAACCTCTAATGTTGTATTATTACGATACGGTATGACACACATAACAAATTTTAGTTTCCTTATGCAAATGTATAAAACTACAAGATAATGGGCAGAGGAAATCCATTTTGGTTGGTACCTTTAAGCTCCCTAACACAATTACTCAAAAAGTCCAAATTTTTCGAGAAATTAAAAGCCCCATTGACATCGGCATCACTGAGAAAGAAAGAAAAGTTAGGAAAATTGGTGAAATATAATGAATGTATATTGAAAGGAAGAAATATTTAAGCAAGAAAGAAAGAAACTGACAAATCCCTAATGCAATAATCCAAGCTATTGGTAATCTCGTTGTGAAATATCTTGGTAAGATTGAGAATCTGGTTGTAAATGAGGGTTGTGACAAGGGGTAGCACACGAGGATTCCCAGTCTGAGCATATTCGTCTTCATCGACGCACAAAACACAGCGTGAGAAACAGAGAGCAAATACCAACAACAGGGCCACCATGGATGGAACTCGAATCACCCTCGTTCCACCCATTTCAATCTTTCTTCCGATGATGATGCTCATGCATCAATTAAGGGAAATTGTTATTCTTTCTTCCCGTTTGATTCACTGTCTGTATATAAAAAAAAGATCGGATTTTTATCTGTTTGTTCAGCATCAAGTTATTGGAGATTCATGAGGGAAATGGAAGAGGCAAGGACTTTTGGTCAAATGGTGTTTTGGAGGATAGATGTTAGAATGGACAAGAAGCTCCATGGTCTTTGGAGGAAGGAACAAGAAGAATTGGCGCAGAGAAAATGATGCCGGAATTTTTGCTGCCCAAAACAAATGAAATGACTATGCTATGAAATTCATCTCATATATACTATGGTCTATATATATGCTTTTATTGTATATTAGTAGTAGGGTTAATTACCGATACACCCCTGACAAAGGCCGGAATTACATTTTCACCCGTCGTTTCAGACTTCTTTTTACTCTTGCAGTTACACCCCGCCATTAGTTTTTTTCTCATTGGACCCCCTGCCGTTTATTTGCAACGTTACTCAACGGGCCAGCGCAAAAGTCAACAAAAAATATATTAATGAAGTCACTTTTAATGATTATGACGTTATAATCATTTTTATTTTTGGTAATTGGAAAAGAAATTACGACGTCATGTTTTTCTATTATGACGTCGTTTATAAATCTGAATACATCGTGCCCCCCAAGGGGTGAAAAAGTAATAAGGGTTTGAATGTAATATTCGTTGAAATTGAAGCCCTAATAAATATTTTTCCGAGTTTTTCTGTGTTTCTGTGAGATGGGGTGGGGGTTTGAAAGTAATATCAGAGCAGTAATGACATACGGGGGTTTCAATGTAAGCTATATATGTGGAGCCAATGAACACATATAGACGAACAACATAGATAATCACCATAAAACATTGTCATTTCGTTTCAAAATCTGTAAAAATACATGGTGATGGATCACGATTCTTTGACCATAGCAACTAAATACCCACGACATCATAATAACGGCCACAATGAAGGCAACTACAGCAACAAACATGGTCGTAAACAGTCTGACAAACACATCTTCATAATACTTCTGTTTTGATTCCATCTTCTTCTCTTGGACAACCTCTCGATATTTCAGGTGTACTTGAATCTCCCTACACTCTGCATCAGATTTCTCCCTAATTAAATCAGAGATAGCCTCAATCGTTGGCTCAAATTGTAGCCCAAACACTGGAAAGTTCCACACCCACCACTTTGCCCCCACCGATTTCAAAGAAAAAGTACAACATAAATTTCAGAAACAGAAACCCTAACCCAAGTTTTTTTTAAGAGTTAAAAATTATATATAACCAATAACTGATGAGACACCATAAGTGTTCCCAATTACAACGACCAACAGGACAGTGAACCACTACATCAGATTTTCTAGAAACCAAAATGTCAACACCAAAACTCCTGACCTTACAGAGACGAAGGAACTAAAAAACCGACACACGCACTACCGACCAGCCAACCAAATAGAAACCACCCGATGTAAATCGAGGCCACCCCATCGTCTAGTATGTCTCAATGCCAAAGCATCAAACCAAGAGCGAGGGGTCGGAGCCAAGACCAAAATGGAGAAAATGTCAATCAAGCAAGGAAGAAAGAAAAGATTGACGATGTTCCATTAAGGCATCCGGGTGCTAACTGTGAGGAGGGGTAAGGTAATACCTGGATCACATCCAAAGAACCCCAACGAAACAAGGTCAGGCAGAAAATCAGTAGACCACCGACTCAGTCAAAATAGAAAAAAGTCCAGAATTCAGCTCTTCCTGTACAGACGCAAAACGACTCCTCGCTTCTGATTACAATAAGTTTAGTACCCCCTGCGGACACAACTCCCAGTCCACATAGTTATACTTCGGATTCACCAAAACACGACCTTTAATTAGCCAAGACTAAAAATTGAATTTTATTGCCTCGAAAGCTTCCTCGCAGCTTTTCTTTTTGCTTGTGAACATTAGCTCATTTATGGATTTCCATACATGCAAGATCGTACAATGCAAAAAGTAACTTCCACTCCTCCCTGCCTCTAGCCCGTACTAAGTTTGAGAACACCTCTAAATGTTGTAAAATATCTCTGATGTGACAATGAAATGTGCTATTTTGCACGCTTTTAAATCCTTTTTTGTTTTGCCCTAGATTTCATATTTGTATCATTTTATGGCCAATTATACCAACTTCTTATGTATCTTGTATGTCATGATCGCGTTTTCGAGGAATTGCACGATTCTGGGTACCAAACCGTCATATTTGGGCGAAATCGAGAAAGTTAAGCGAATACGCTGATTTGGCAATTGAACGGAGTTCGAGGTGTCAAAACATGTCATGTGACCAACCAATGCGAAGGTAATTGAAGATGCTACAACTTTGTAGAAGACAACTTTTTGAGGAAACGAAGTTATGAAGCCCGGAATTGAAGAATGAAGAAAACATATTCGAACATGGTGGAATCGAAGACTGACGGTCTCACAGGAGGATCATAGAGGATCATGCGGTCTGTCACCGCAAAGACATCGAAGATTCTAGAAACAGCGATTTACAGGCGTTGAAGCCCGTCTTCCAGAACCTTCCTTACTCAGTAGAGGCAGCCAAGCTATGAAATTTTCAGTATAAATAAGACCCTTAGGGTCTCATATTCAAGAAACAACTTAACGGGAGGGTTCCGTACCACAAGACATCTCTCCTGAGAGAGAACTAGTCCTCGAGGAAGTGAAACCCCAAAACCCTAGCCGTCAGCAAGCAATCAAGAAGACTTCAGGGATGCCAGGAGCTCACAAGATCGACAACAAGGGGAAGAAATCGAAGAAGGAGGAATTCGAGGGTCGACACTCGCCATCTTCTTACGATTTAGTTGTTTCAAATATGATTTCAATTCAGTTTATAGTTTGTTAACTTTCAGTTATGTCAGGCTAACTTGCCTGTGTAAAGGTTAGCCGAGATCTTTGATTATTTGGTTTATATATGATGGAATAGTTTTAGCTTCTATGTTGGTTATGCGATTGTCGTTCATACATGTGCTGTTTGAGGAAAGATGCTTTGTTTATTTATGTTTACCTAGGGACATGAGTATTCGTTACACTAGTTTAGGAGGTATCAGTCATGTCTATAAGTTGATATTCTGCCTGAGGTTTGTTGTTGAGCTAGCCATTGATGCAGCTTTGAGCTAGACGATAGTCTACATGTGGGGGGGAGGGGGGTATTTGTACTGATTGTGTCTTAGTATAAGATATGTGACTTGTGTGACTCTTTAGCCGTAATTATCGCTATCTATTATTCCTGATATAAACTATTTATCAAAGTAAAGGTTAATTCTTACATGTTTTCTCTACTAGTTCTTAATTCATCAATTCTCGTTATAATTACTTTCTGTTTAAGTGTTTAAATTATTTATTCAGAATACCAAAAATCTGTCATTTACTTTATATTGAAAATCAACCATTTAATATTCTATCTTAATCGAGCGTTATTCCCGAGAGACCGACCTCTCAAGTCAAGTTCTGCTATACTAATTTATTTAGTGTTTCTGGAATTTGGGTTTGGTATTATAAATTTGTAAAACTTTGGTGTTCTCGGTAAAACTTTAAGATCAATGACAATTGTTTTTACCGAGGATCCATCAAGTTTTCTGGCGCCGCTGCCAGGGAATAATTAGTAGATTGCCTGCATAGAACTTATTTGGTTATTTTCGAGCAGTTACTACTTTTATTTCACATGAAAATTCAAGATGGAAGAAGAAGATGAAAGAACCATCAGAGAGATCAGTATACTGAAACCAAGGAGTGGAATTCGAATCCAACCGCATGTAAGGGAGTATGGGTTTGATCCAACTCTGATTAACTCATTACCAAAGTTCGAAGGAAGAGAAGGAGAAAATGAATGCAAGTCCATGTACGCGTTCGAGTCTATCGTCGAGCAGTTTCCGACGAAGTGGTTAACTGATGGTGAGCTGAAATTCTGGTTCTTCATCAAAACACTGGAGGGAGCAGCAAAAAGATGGATAGATTCAATTAAAGAAGAGGTATGTGAGTGGGATGAGCTGAGGAGTCTGTTCTTGAAAAGGTTTCTAGGACTTGCAAGGGTTATGAGGGAAAGGAGAATGATATCCACTTTCACTCAGAAATCGAAGGAATCTTACGCATGGAAAAGGTTTGAAGAGATGCAATATAATTGCCTCCAACATCAGTTCACTTCATGACAGCTATGTGAGTATTTCTACTTAGGAGTAAGAGAAGAATTTAGAGATCTGATAGACGTAGCTCTGAAGGGATCATTTATGAGGAGCTCTACTAAGCAAGTGCTGGGAGCTTGTGCAAGTTTTGCTGAGAACTCGAAGGTAGAGGAGAAAGCATCTGAAGGAGAATGAGATTTTCAACAAAATGGAGGCCGTGGAAGAAGTAAGGACAGTAGCTGCGATCGAAAAGCAAGCACAATGGGCTATGGGACAGAGCGTAGGAACTCCTGAGTACTTGGACAAAAGAGACATATCGAAGGAAGTAAGCCAGGAAGTACCATAAGGAAAGCCTATTGAGCTGAGCATAGAAGGAAATGACGAAGTTTCTAAAATCAGCAGCGAGCAAGTGGTTGAAAGCGTCATAACTGCCAAAAGGGGTTAGAGGAGGAGATTAATACCATCCAGAAACATCACAACTAGAGAGGAAAAGTAGTGTTGGAGGTGTTGGAGAAAGGAAGCGAGGAAACACACTATCTGGTAAAGCTTTTCACGGAGAACTTCACGTCGATTGAGGAAGCAATAAAAAATTTAAGTGATGAGATTGATGCAGTCAAGGACGATTTGATTGAAATGAAGTATGCAGTAAGGGAGCTGGATGAAAAGGTGGAGGAAATCAAGGAACAACAGGTGGAGAGCATTGGGGCTATCACCACTAGGAGCGGGATAACAACCTCGGATTCTATTCCTAGAAGTGAAGAAAGAGCAAGAAAGAAGAAGGATGCAAAAATAGTGGAGATAGAAGAAGAAGAAGAAGGTGAGAAGAGGAGAGAGAGAGAAGTCAGAGGAAACAGTCCAGGAGAAGGGAAGAAAGGATAAGATGGTCAAGGAGACATCCCGAAGAGGAAGATATGATGGAGACTTGATGGAGAAAGGATACGTCAGAGAAGAAGATGGACGAATAGTTGATCTGAAAGACGCTGTTGGCCCTTGTGATCACCGTTTTCGTCTAAAAATCACTAGCTCTTGCTCCATAAAAAATAGAAAATAAACTACCGAAAAAAGCAAAGGTACAAAAGTCTCGGAGTGGATCTGTGGTCCTTGTGATCACCGTTTTCGTGTTGGGCATGTTACAGATACTACCCACATACCGGCGTGGCCCTAAAAAGCTACATGTCCATAGGGTTGATGGCATGTATACCAAACCAGTACGCACAAAAGTGCAGAATTCGGTAAAACAAATACATCCAAAAAATGTAGAGACTAAAAGAGCCCAATGATGGCCAACCAAAAGCATACGAGTTAGTAAAACGACTGCAAAAAATAGTATGTCAAAAGGAAAAAAAAATAAAGGAGCAAGTAGTTTATGTGTGAAGCAACCGATGAAGTAGTTATGATGATAAAGGAGAAGCTGAAGATTTGTCATTGAGAGAAGGCGAAGTAGAAGGAAGGAACTCGGTGTCCGGAAGGATAAGTCCCCCTGAAATACCCTTTGTTCAGCCTTGCTCATCTTTTAATGATGCTTAGCCAAACACTCCTCTATATTATCCTACCTATTTTACTTACCAAGCCAACCCAAGTACTACTTTGATTTGTGCATTGACTTTTGGGAGCAGGATTGCATAACATTTGATGCGCTCAAAATTAATACTTGTAAAATAACACAAGTAGTAAAGCGGTTGTTGTAGTATAACAAGGCTTAAACCACAGGGTCGTTCTCTCGAGAAATTGATTAAGCTAGTTCTAAGGTGTAGGCTCAAGGTGTGAGTTGTAAACAGAAAGTGTGGGTGAGGTTGATACTTCAAAACCCTACAACAAATTACAATTACAAGACAAGGTAATACCTAGATCATGCAATTTCTACAATTAAAACGAAGCAAGCTGATCTTTCAAAAGTGCTGACGCGATATAGCTAATGATACACTGCCCGCGAGTGCAACAACTTTGCTATTGCAAAATCGAACCAGATACAAATTATAAGTACGTATGAGTTACGGCAAAAAGTTTATCACTAGCTATGCCCTCATCCGGATATATACTAATTAGAGGTAAAGATTGATGCAAGTTCACAACGATCAAGCATGCGTTCAACGACCAGATAACAATATGTCACAATACAGGTTATTAACGGAATCCACCTAACTCGTACTATTGAATACCTGGGCGCCTATTGGTCTCTGCGATCGTCAGAAAGTTCAATAATGCTTCTTCGAATTAAAAGAGAGATTGAAATATCTAAGTGTTTACAATGCTTGGAATTGAAAACATAAAAGTACAAGTAATGAAGATATGTCCTAATGACTGATACAGGGGTCCTATTTATAGACCAAGGAAGAAGAAATTAGAAATCATGGGAAAAACTGCCAGAAAAACGTGGGTTGAATCTGTCAAAACAGACCTCACCGCGGTGCGGGGGACCTTGCCCGTTCTAGCTCACCGCGGTCTACCCTTTCTGCCTTCTTTTTTGCTTCATTGTACCGCGGTGAGGCTCTTTGTTGCAGGAGCTCACTGCGGTGAGCCTTGTGTCCAGGAAAATCAGCATTTTCCCACTTTCTCCTATTTTCTCTCCCTTTTCCAACCTCCATGTCACCTCTCTTGAGTAGTGGCCCACTAACTTGGCCTTGTGGTGCTTCTAGAAGGTTTTGAAGTCTTCTTTGCACTTGGTCCTCCATTTCCTTGCCAATGACGCTAAGACATCTAAAAATGCACAAAAACACACAAAAAACCCAAACGTGACACAGAACAAAAAATACTAAATAAAGGCTAAAAGACGCAACAAAATACGGTTTAAGGCACTAAATGAGTTGTTAAAATATCTACTCATCAAACTCCGCAAACCGAACCTTTGCTCATCCTCGAGCAAACAACTCTAAAACCTAGAAAAAGAAAAAACACATAGACATGACGAAACACAGAAGAGTTCAATCGACAAGCTACCGGAACATGTATTGCCAGAGATAAGCCCTTATAATGATGTAAACTTCTATCCCCCCTAACTTTGACAAGTAGCTTTGCAAAGATCACAATCATCCGTTTCACAAGTAAATAAAACTTAATCGTATCCTAGTAGTCCCTCACAAAGGAAGATAATAGTGCAATTCTCAAGTCTCTCATCTGGAAGTGTCCAGTAAATAAGGGTATTCGCTCAAGACTTAACTTAGGATGGTGACTACAAACGTCACAAGCTGCCACTAATATTACATGCTTTTGCACTCAATTCAAACGAGTCAGAAAGGACTTTTTAGGAAAGGGGTCGAAATCAAATACAAGGAAATAAAATTAGTTGTCGTTCTCGTGCTTTGCTCTTTTTGCATGTTTATTTCTTTCTTTCTTTCTTTCTTTTTTCTTGTGCTTTTCTCTTTTTGCAAAGATTTTCCATTTTTTCATTTTTTCTTCTTCTTTTTTCTATCTCAATGTTGCAAGTGTATCCCATTAGGTTGCCTAAGATCTGTACTTTTTTACGTGTCGGTTTGGTATACACCCCATCAACCCTCACAACATACGAGCACCGCCCACGCACTGGTTTATAGGTAGTATTTTACATGCATTTTGGAAACAAAACTATTAACCCTCATAGCATACGCACAATCAGCCTCGCGTTGGTTTATAGGTAGTATTTGGAAATGCCCAGACGATCACAAGTGATCCTGAAAAAACACTTCGAGATTTTTTTTCTATTATTTTTTTAGAACGACAGCAAAGCAATACAAAATAATTTCGAAATCGACCAAAGCTCAAATATAGAAAGTAGTGAGCCTGAGTATGAAGTTGACAACAAGTCAAAAATTTCGTTCGTCATACTCGTTTTAAAAAGAGTGCACATGTATGTGAAGTGGCGCAAGTTAAAAAACATTGCTCATCCTACTAGAATCACACATTTGCCGGTACAAGATTTTTTCATCGGCTTTAAGGCTTCTCACCGGATTTTTGACTACTAAAACAGGAAGACTTTGTTAGGAATATCTGTTTAGTTTTTTATCAGCAACTTAATGACTTATCTTAGCTCAGAAAGGTGGTTAGTACTCTTGGTTCACTTGAACACTGTAAAAGAGGAAGATCACTAAGTATGTTAGTCTAGCAAATCTTGTATATGATGTTAGGTCTCTGAATGCAATTTTTATATCTTTTAAGAAGACCAAGAAGAAGGCATCCGGCAGAAGAGTTCAACAAATTTGAAGATTTGAAGACTGCACAAGATTGCTGAAGACGAAGGTCATTAGATACCTATGTCCAGATATCTTAGAGAAACAAGTGTTTTTCAATAAACAAGTTTTGCAAAAGATATCTGAGAACACAAGGTTTTTGAACAAGGAAAAGTGCCCACAGAAACCCACACTCAGATACCTTGGATAAAACTATGTTTCTGGGAAACAATGTTTCAACAGGTATCTGGAGATGTGAAGGTCTATGGAAAGGGACATGCAATACTTCAGAAAGCGTGCATAGTTCCGTTTGCACTGCAGGACAAAAATAGTACAATGCAATAAATGTGCAGACAGAGACATCTGAACAAAAGAGGAAGTCTCTGAAAAGAGACAAGGTCTTCTGGAGTACTATTTTCAGATATCAATAGTTTGAATTTGAATTGAGCCTAACGGATACTATTCAAATGGCTTCAAATTCAACTATAAATATCACCACTTAGAGTGCTTGAAAGACAAACTACACCTTGAACTTACACTGAAAATACCAAGCTTCTCTGATAATACAACTAGTGGTATCTTTCTCTCAAGCATACAAGCCTTCAGCCTACTTAATCTCTAGCTTATAGTTGCGACTAAGATCTTGAATTCTAAGTAGCACGTCTAAGTGTCCTGATCCTTAACAAGCATTGATATCTGTGAAGGAGGTCAAAAGATCAAGTATCTGAGTTTCATTCTCCAGAACACTTAACATAGACTTGGGTCAGTAAAGAACATATCACCACACATTGTGAAGTGTCTTAAGTGACTCTTGTTCAAAAAGGTAGTATTACATAACTGTAGAAGTTATTAATCGACCAATCTGACAAACTCTCCTTAACCAACACCTTAAACAGCGTGGAGTATAGGAAGTACTTAGTTTGGGAAACTAAGGAATAACTCCAAGGTTACTGAGCATAGGAAGTACTTAGTTAGGGAAACTAAGGAACAACTCAAAGGTTTCTGAGTATAGGAAGCATGGCACATGCAGTGTAAACTATGGGGTGCAAAAACGGCGAAAGTGGCCTGGCAACTGATTGAAGAAATCTGTACCGGCACTGAGAAAACAAAGGAAAATAAGTTCGAAGTTTTGAAGCTCAAATTCCAAAACTTTAAACAAGGTCCCATAGAGACTCTTGAAGAACTAGATTTCCGATTTACAACACTGATGAGTGAAATGGCAGCACTTGGTGAAAGTGAGAGATACTCTAACTCTGAAAAGGTTAAGACTATCGTGCGAAGCTTGAATCAAAACTGGGAACATACTCAGTACTTATATTTAAACCAAGGAATGCCAAATATCACTCCAGTAGAAGTCTTTTCTCACTTAGCTACTGTCAACTATGAAACTACTCAAAGAAAACAAATTATTGCTGAGAAAGTTCACAATGTTGCTTTAGTAACACAAGGTACTTCTGAAAATAAGGATACCAAAGAAATGACTGAGGAAGATGCTCTTGTTGTGAAGCAAATGAGAAAATATGTCAGTCGGGAGATTGAGAGAAGAAAAGCCAAAGAGAAGCTGAAAAAGCATCTAGGATCGAACTATCACCAGTACAAAAATATGCAGCTGTCAAGCTCGCTGAACAAGCCGGCTTAGCAAGCATCTAGTACTGAGGAAGCAGAAATCGAAAACGGTATATGTTTCTATTGTCAGAAACCTGGTCATTTTAAAAGAGCCTGCCCTGTGTTCAATAAGCTAAAGACATGTGACAAGAAAGATAGAAGAAACTTCAAGAGAGGTCAGAGAGATATGCTCACTGAAGAAAGGAAAAAGATTTAAATCCAACTGGATGCTCTTGATATTGAGTCAGAATCTAAGGAAGAAGACTCAGATGACTCCAAACTACCTTCACCAGAATTATGTGGCATCACACATGAATTGATTGACTTTGGTCAAAAGAAAAGGGAATTATATGGGGTTGCTGAAGAGATCTATTCAGACTGCTCCAACATTGAGCCTTGCCTAATGGCTGACAAGGTAACCAACATTTCTCAATTCATAGACTATGAGAGTGATGAGGAAGAAATCAGAGATCTAGAATATCTTAGAAGAGGACTTGATCTCTACAAAAGAGAATTTCATATGGTCCGAGCTAGAGCCGAAATTTTTGAAAAAGAAAAGAATTCTCTTAAAAAGGAAAATTCACAATTACTGAAGATATCTGAGAAAAAGGATGCCGAAAATGCATTTCTCAAAGCACGGATATCTGAGACGGAGAAGTCACACAGAAAGGCAATGGAAATACTCCAAATGGAATATAAAGATCTTCATTCTAAAAATGAGGAACTCAAAAAGAAAGAACTATCTTTTCTATCCTATGCCAAAGCTAGTAACACTCTTACTGAAGTACACTCTTATTTAAGAGATCCTTCAGAAAAGGGAGGACTTGGGCTGGACACACAAACAAATAATTCTACCACTCTGAATAAGAGTGATGAAAGAATAACATTTGTTAGTGCTCAGCAAGACGGTTCCCAAACAACCTATAGCATTGGTCAGAAAGCTAAGGCTGATGACAAAGGAAAGACAGTTGCAACCAAACCTTTGTAGGAAAAACAAGTCCAAAAGAAAACTGTTGGGAACGCTTCTGTAAATAAACATAACACTGAAAAATGTAATCACCCACAGCGCTATGTCTCTCAAAAAGGAAAAATTGCTGGAGCAGACAAATTTTCAAACATCACGTTTTCTGGAAAGAAAGACTTCCCAGAGACTAGCAAAGCTACTGAGAAGAGAACTCAGATAGCACCAGGTGAAAAGCAGACTCAGCAATCTGACAGGTATCTGAAAGCACCACGAGGAGCACCAAGGAATGCACCAAAAAGGAAAATAATTCTTAATAATTATAATACTACTCATTCACATAGAATTCCTCCTTATGTTCCTAATAGACAAAAACATGTTCCTAAGAAATATATACAAAAATGGACTCCTACTGGAAGATTGTTTAGTCCAGATGGTTCCATTATTGAAATGAGAACACTCCAAGGAAGAATCCAACATGGCATTTTGATAGTGGATGTGGGAAGCACATGACAGGAGAAAAAGCAAATCTGGTCAACTACAAAGTTTGCAATACTGGACGGATATCGAGTCTTTGGAGGAGAAATAAATCCAACTGTAGGATTTGGAGATCTAAAAATGGGAGCCCTTACAATCTCTGGTGTACTTCATGTAAAGGGACTGGAATATAATATGCTAAGCATGAGTCAATTTGCTGACAAGGGGTTCTCAGTTTAGATCAAATGAAAATTCTGCAAACTGATTGACAATGAGTCAAAGCATATAGTCTTGGTTGCTAGGCGGAAAGGAAGTCTTTATGTTGCTGACTAGGCATCCGCCACAACTGAAGAATGTCTCATGGTGAGTCAATCTGGCCACACTGAAGAAAATTGGCTATCGCATAAAAGAATGAATCACTTGAACTTCAAAACTCTGAACAAGCTAGCCAAGAAAGAATTGGTGGTTGGTTTACCCAATGGCATATAGAAAAGATGGTATATGCTCAGCTTGCCAAATGGGAAAATAATCCAAAATATCTTTCAAGTCTAAAACAAGACACTCCAGTGAAAGACCACTGCAAATGCTACATATGGATCTTTTTGAATCCTCTGTAACTAGCTGTGCAGGAAAAAAGTATGGCCTGGTTGTTGTTGATGATTACTCAAGATTCACTTGGGTTGTTTTTCTCAAACAAAAATCTGATGCAAGGGTTGAAATACCCAACTTGCTGAATAAGCTTGAAGTCATGAAAAATGACAAGGTATCTGTAATCAAAACAGACCATGGTACTGAGTTTGTGAACCAGTACATAAAAGAGTTTTTTATCTGCAAAGTTATACAACATCAACTATCTTCAGTAAGGACACCACAACAAAATGGTGTAGCTGAAAGGAAGAATAGTACCCTAAAAGAAGCAGCAAGAACAATGCTTGCTGACACTGAAATAAGTGAAATCTATTGGGTTGAAGCTGTTAACACAGCCTGCTATACTCAAAATAGATGTTTGATTAACAAACACCATGACAAAACTCCTTATGAACTTTTGATTGGTAGACCCCCTAGTATCAAACATCTAAGGGTGTTTGGTTGCAGATGTTTTGTTCTTAACAATGGAAAAGAATACTTGAGAAAATTTCAACCAAAAGCAGATGAAGGAGTATTTCTTTGTTATTCTCTGAATAGCAAAGCCTACAGAATCTACAACAAAAGAACGCAAAAGATTGAGGAATCTGTTCATGTAGTTTTCTATGAAGGAAACAAGAAAGTACCCTTGAATGAAGAACTCTCAGATAGGTTCAAAGAACTAATGTTAAAAGATTCTGAAGAAGAATATTCAAAAAGAAACAATTATGTCATTCACTTAGAGGATGACCCTGACGATGAAAAGCAACCATTGCTTAGTAATAACCAGATGACTCTAAGACATGATGAAGAATTTCCTATGAGAATTCTAGAAATGGAACAGGTTATTGAGAATCTTCATCATGAAGAGGTTTCTGAGAATGAGATTGCTGAAAATCCAATCCCATATATCTCTAACACTGAAAAAGTGTCAGATATCTATGGCATTTCCCGTGTGCCAGATATCTCAGATACTGAACAAGTATCCGGTCAAGATCACAATGATTCACATTCAGATCAAAATGATATTGAATATTGATCCTACTAGTTCAAAACCCAGTATAAAATGGATAAGAAATCATCCTGCCAGGGATGTGATTGGTCCTTTAGACCAAGGTGTTAGAACTAGGAGAGCAATTGCTGGAAATGCAGACTCTCTCTATGGATGTTTCATCTCAAACATTGAACCAAAAACTATAGAAGAAGCATTGAAAGATCAAGATTGGATCTCTGCAATGCAAGAAGAGTTGGATCAATATGAGAGAAACAAAGTCTGGAAACTGGTTCCATTTGTTGATGGAATATCTGTAATTGGAACCAAGTGGGTTTTCAGGAACAAAATGAATGAGTTTAGTGAAATAACCAGAAACAAAGCAAGGTTGGTTGCCAAGGGATTCACCCAGACTGAAGGACTAGATTTTGATGAGTCATATGCTCCAGTTGCAAGATTGGATTCAATTAGACTATTTATAGCCTTTGCAGCTCATAATGACTTTAAAGTTTATCAAATGGATGTCAAAAGTGCATTCCTAAATGGTGAACTTGCTGAGGAAGTCTATGTTGAACAACCACCAGGCTTTGAAGTTTCCACATAAAGTAGAATGGTTTATAAGCTTCAGAAATCTCTGTATGGACTGAAACAGGCTCCAAGAGCATGGTATGATACTTTAGCTAAATACTTGTTGGAAAGTGGCTTCAAGAAAGGAGATGTTGATAAAACACTCTTTACTTTGAACCATGAAGGGAAACTACTTTTAGTTCAAGTATATGTCGATGACATTATATTTGAATCTAAATACAAGCAACTTTGTGAAGACTTTGCTGAGCTCATGAAAAGCGAATTTGAAATGAGCATGATGGGAGAATTGAACTACTTCCTAGGATTGCAAGTCAAGCAACTTAATGATGGAATATTCATTAGTCAAACAAAGTATGCAAAAGATATGCTCAACAAGTTTAATCTAAATCCTTCTGAAAAGAATGCTAAGATACCTATGAGCATTGGAACTAAAATGACCTTTACTGAATCTGACAGGAGTGTTGAAGAACACAAGTATAGGAAATTGATTGGGTCTCTACTATACCTCACTGCAAGTAGACCTGATATTCAATATGCAGTTGGAGTGTGTGCTAGATTTCAGACAAATCCAGTGCAATCACACTACAACATTGCTATGAAAATATTAAGGTATGTAAAAGGTACTGTAGAAGTTGGATTGTGGTATCCAAAAGACAGTGGATTGAGTTTAGTTAGCTATTCTGATGCTGACTATGCTGGATCATTGCTTGATAGAAAAAGCACTTCAGAAGCTTGTCAATTTCTTGGTGCCAGATTAATATCATGGTTCAACAAGAAACAAAACTCAATTGCCATGTCCACCACAGAGGCTGAATATATTGCTGCTGGGTGTTGTGCTTCACAGATATTGTGATACAACAACAACTCAGAGACTATGAGATCAATGTAGAGAAAACTCCTATTTTATGTGACAACACAAGTGCTATTGCCATAAATCAGATTCCTAAGTTTCATGCAAGAACAAAGCACATTGATGTTAGACACCACTTCATTAGAGATCATGTTGAAAAAGGCAATATAGAGATACTCAAAATTGGTACTGAAGACCAACTTGCAGATATCTTTACAAAGCCTTTGCAAGAAAGCAGATTCTTAACCTTGAGACATAGTCTTGGGTTAATGGAGTTACCAAAAGAACTGAAAAGTTCTAATCGTTGAGATGGAAACTTAGAAGGGAGAAAAGATATCTGAAACGGTATCCAGATATCTAAGGCAAAAAGGTATCTGAGACAGGAACTCATATACTAAAAGGAGCTAAAAGTGTGAGTGAGACAGGAACTCAGTATGACTAAGAAGGGAAAAGAAGAGATAAGATATCTGGAATGGGAATCCGGAATATCAAAGACAAAAGGTGAAACACATAGCAAAAAGATATCTGAGACTGGTACTCAGATATGAAAGGTTAAAGGGTAAAATGGCTATTTGAAGATTTCTGAGACAGGTACTCAGATATCTAGATCACTTAGTGAGGGGGAACACAAAAGAAGAAAGTTGTACAACTATCCGTAGTCAACTACTCTCTCGTGTTTTGTATTATTTCCATATTTGTGAAATATATGAACAGATGTATTATTTGAAGATAAATTCAGAAAACAAAACTGTCCCTTAGTCACACAGAAGAAATGTGATTCAGATAGCTACTCGCCAAAGTTCATTAACTGGGCACGATTACATGAAGTGATTGTGATAGTTGCCGGAAAAGCAATCCCAGCCCTTGATGAAATAGGCGTTCCAGATTCAACGGCCAAGATTTAATCTCGCTAAAAAGTTGTAGAATGTAAAAACAGTTATGGCCCACTAACATTTAATGCGAAGTAGTTTTCACCCACGTCTTTCTGCACGTACACAGATACATATGCACAAAATAAATTTGTATGTATCTGTCTGTTGAGATTTGCGTTGCTATATATATAGGATTTTGGCAAAAGAATTCACTTTTGCTCACTAATCTCCTACCTTAATCTCTTCTCGATTTTCAAAAATTTCACTATTTAAAGATATGGCTCCAAAACGTGCTCTTACCCAGAAATCCCAGGCTATTACCTCTGGTACTGCTGAAAAGCAAGCACCAGTGTTGGTTATCAAGAACAATCGGTTAATAGGAGACTTCAATCCTGATCATTGGACTTCAAATCACAGGATGATTTCGGGTGGTGCCATGATTGAGGAATACCTAGTTGCTGCCATTGAAAACCAAGCTGATAGGAAGTTGATCCTTGGTATGCTTGAAAAGGCACAAATCAAGGGTTTCCTGTCTACTATTCCCAGTAGAATATCTTCACTGGATGTGTTGGAATTCTATAACAATTCCAGGATTATTTCCTGTGTTTCTGAAGGCACTGAGATAGTGTCTATAAAATCAAAAGTTCAAGGAAATGACATCCTTTTGAACTTGACAACTTTCTGTGAGTTGTTTGAACTTCAAAATCTTGGAAATGATTTTGAAATAAACACCAAGCATAATGATCTCCTTGAAGGTGTGAAGCAACTATACAGTGATGTGTGTGATCTTGAAAAATCAGATACACCCATCGACTTCAAACTTGCTGATATCAGAACCAGACATCTGTTGGTTCACTGGGATGTATTGGCATGCATTCTTCACAGATGCTTTAATGCTCTACAAGGAGGTGCCGACCAGATAAGCCAAGAACGCTGGATGATGATGTTCTTGTTGAATCAACAGAACAAAAGGCTGGAAAACCCTTTCAATTGGGGGAAGTACGCCTTTATGAAATTTGTGAAGAAGATTTAAGGCTTTGAGCCTAAAATCGTTAAGGGCCTTGCTGAGCCAAAAGCCACAGTAAGTTTTGGACTAAAGATATGCTTCTTGCTGGAGAAGCTTGGCATTGAGCTCAGAGAGAAGGTTGACATAGCCAACAGTAACCTGCTCTACAAATATTAGTATACAAACATGATGAAAAAGGTTACTATTGGTCCAGATAACGGCAAAGTAAAAGACTAGAGGGGGGGGAGGGGGTGAATAGTCTTTTAAAACTTTTGTCGATAAACACAGTTTCTCAGATATCTGTGAAGATATCTGATACTTAATTTCAGAGAGCGGAAGACTTTTTTAGTGATAAGTGCACGTGCTCAGCAAGATAGGTGTAAATACTTTGCAAGATAAATAAAGCAAGTAATAAACTACAGAAAGTAAATAACACAAGTCTTTTTATAGTGGTATCTGAAGGTGGCGTAATCCTTCAACTAATCCACTTCGGCCTTTCTCAGACCTAGAATCCACTAAGACAGATAATTGAGGTACCTTGCAAATATCTTCTCTCGATTCCTAAATACACTAGGTTCCCAACCAAGTGTTCCCCTTGAGTTATTCCCCGGCTTTCACAGCCAAGTACTTCATGTACTCAGAAACCTTTTGAGCTATTCCTAGTTTCCCAAACTAAGTACTTCCTATGCTCAGTAACCTTGGAGTTATTCCTTAGTTTTTCAAACTAAGTACTTCCTGTACTCCACGCCGATTAAGGTGTTGGTTAAGGTAGTTTGTCAGGTGAGCTTCTTTAATAACTTGTTCAGTTATTCAGATAGCTCTATGAATCAAGTATACTTAATACACTTTGCAATGTATGGTATCTTGTTCTTTACTGACCCAAGTCTATGATAAGTGTTCAAGAGAATGAATCTCATATATTAAATCTTAGTTCAACTCTTTCACAAATAACAATGCTTGTTAAGGATCAGGACACTTAGAACTTTTGTGCTACTTAGAATCAAGAGCTTTGGTCGCAATAGAAAGCTTGAAGGTAATTAATGTGCTTGAGAGAGCTTCTGAGAGTATTCAATATAAGTTCTGTGTTTTCAGTGTTCTAAGGTATGTTCTCAAGCAGTCTAAGTGTTGATATTTATAGATGAATTTGAGTGTCGTTTGAATAGTATCCGTTAGGCTTAACTCAATTTCAAACTATTGATATCTGAGTATAGTACTGTAGTACGATTGTCTTCTTCTTCTTCAGAAGCTACCATTTTTGTTCAGACATTTCTGTCCACGCATTTAATGTTATGTACTATACTTTGTCCTGTAGTGCCAACGGAACTATGCATTGTATTAGAGACCTCAATATAATCAGATTTCGCTGATGCTGTGCACGTCCTTTTCAAGATATTATCTTAACTCCAGATACCATTTGTTGAAATAACTTGTTATAATATATTTCTTTTCAGAAACATAGTTTATGACCAAGGTATCCGAGTGTAGATATCTGTGGGGACTTTCCTCATTTCAGAAACCTTTTATTTCTCAGATATCTTTTGCAACACTGTTTATTTAAAAACGCTTGTGTCTTCAAGATATCTGGTCATATGTATCTGGAAAACCTTTGTCTTCAGCAATCTTGTGCAATCTTCAAATTCGTTGAACTTTTCCTGCTGGATGCCTTCTTCTTGGTCTTCTTCAGAGAATAAAAAATTACATTCAGAGACCTAACATCCTATACAAGATTTGCTAGACTATCATACTTAGTGAGTTTCCTCTTTTACAGTGTTCAAGTGAACCAAGAGTACTAACCACCTTTCTGATCTAAGATAAGTCATTAGGTTGCTGAACAAAATCTAAACAGATATTCCTAACAAATTTCTTCCATTTTGATCAGTCAACGATGACTATCTGACCTATTACAAATCTGGATGAGGAAACAATCCACCACTTAATCATTTCTTATGATTTATCAATTCGTATAATGAAGTGCAGAAAGTAAACATCAACCAAATCACAAGGTGTGATCTTTGCTGACAAGTTATCTTTTATAGATTGAAATCTGAGAGTAGGTTCATCAGATATGTTACCAAGAAAGTTCAGATAACTTTTACAAGATAAACAACAAAAAGGTACAGTCAGCAAGATACAAAAAGTTACATAGTAAATTAGGACAACAGGAGTAACCAAGCTCCAAGTAGACATCCTAATAAACTAGTCTTCAAGTCTTCAACACTTCAAAGCAACTTCAAGGATCAATTTGCATACTCCCTATCTCCAAATCTTTTGATGTCATCTGAGTAGTCATAGAGTAGGGTTCTGACCAACATCTCAGTGTCTCTGGCATAACCACATACTTCTTTGTATGATTTGGTGGGATTCTTCTTGGCAAAGTGTTTGACCCATAAATACTTTCCCCATTTCCAGGCATGCTCAATTCTGAGATCTGATAGCTTGAAGTAATCATATATGATCCTCAGATATCTGATGTCACCCTTATATTGATCTTCAGTCATTTAGAATGACTCAAAGGGTTCCACAGCAAGTCTTGGACTTGTGCCTGTTCCAGTGAGGTTTGGGACTTTATACACATCATCAGGTTTTCCATAAGGACATTCATCATTAAGGTCCTTCCTCATGGCTTCAACTCTCTTGACAACTTCAAAATCCAACCAAGCTTTGACATGATTGGTGTTGATCAAGATTGGCTTATCTTTTCTCCATGCCATACGTTGTTAATGGATGGGTACTGGAAATCCTTTTTCATTTACAAGCAAGTGCTTGAGTTCCAGTATCCAGTAACCATTCCTCTGATGAATACACCTGTAGGAGGAGGAGTTGTTGTCAGTCTTCACATACTCAATTCTGGCTTCTTCTAACCTGAGTGGAAGTTGACCTTTTCTTCTTTCAGCTCTCAATCTATTCCTCCTTTGCCTTGAGTTTTCCCTTGGATTGCTTGAAGAACCACTCTGGATTGACATGGTATTTCCAGAGGGTGTTTTAGCTGCCAAAGGCTTTGCAGCTATAGGCTCAGTTAGGCTATCAATTTTTCTTTTTCTGTGAAGAGGAGCTTCATCTTCATCAGTCTCTTCATCATCATCAAGATTAATTCTTGTGAGAGTTTTTGCAGCCTTCTTCATTGCCCAGGGATTTGATTTGGCCTTCTTCTTCTTCTTCTTCTTCTTCTTCTTCTTCTTCTTCTTCTTCTTCTTCTTCTTCTTCTTCTTCTTCTCCAGAAGACTCATCAATCCCTCTTACTTGTCTTCTCCTTGGAGCCTTGGTACTCCTTGGAGGTTTCTGTGCTCTGGCCCTTGTTGTCATTCCTTTTTCAGGAAGTTGCTGAGTGGTGGCCACTATCTCAGAGAGCGGACCGGAGGAGGGCTCATTTATTCAGAGAGGTGGTTGTTCAGATTTTCTTTTGTTTCCTCTTCCTCTTACTCTCTGAGCATCTTGAAATCCTTCCCCCTTAGTCATTGTTGACTGACTAAGAATCACAAAGGATTCTGAAAGTGAGTCAAAATTGCCTTGGAGATAGTTGTAAGAAGCCACCAACTGTTCCCGATTGTCCTTGAGCTCCTGATTTTGTTTGATTAGACCTGTTGCCTTATCAGTGAGTTCTGCCAGTGGGCCTTGAGTAGCATCTGCTTTTCCAGCAGCATAGCTAACCTCATTGAGGGCTTTTTCAGCAAGATTATTGTCATCATCCCTTACCATGCCTAGGTCTCTCTGAGCAATGACCAAGCTTGTTGTTCTTTGAGTGATTAGCTCAGTGAACTTTTTCATTTCAGCAGGGACTGATGCAATTACTTCTTCATTTTGTTGAGACAACTCCTTTCTTAGAGTTGCCAGAACCTGGTATCTGGCCATGTAATCATGGGAGTTGAGATTTGGTTTCTTACTGAAGCTTTGGGAGCTATCAGTTTTCTCTTTAAGTGAGAAACTCCCAAGTGAACATTTGCATGTTCTGCCAAGGTTCTGTCTTCTTCATCACCTGAGTCATCAGCCCAGTGATCTTCATCCTCTTGTACTTCTTCATCAAGGTTTCTGAAGGCGGCAAACATCTCAGATATGGGTTTCTTGCCTTTGGAGGATGGTTTCTTTGGTGAAGATGCAGCTTTAGCATCATGCTTTGCTTCAGATGCTTGTTCAACATCTAGCTCCTTAGTAATATAGTCAACAACATCCCGGAGCTCTTTAAGCTCAGAGTAAGCTTGCGTTTCCTTGCGTGTTTGTTCTTCAAGTTTGTCTAGCTTGACTCTGGATTCAGCTATCTTTTCTTCTAGTTGAAGATGTAGCTGTTGTTCTTCCTCCAACAGTTGTTTGAGTTGAGAAACTCTGGCTTGTGCATTTGATATTTTCTGAGTGTTGTTCTTAGAGTGCTCAACTACTTGTTCAGTAGAGTCCTTGTGTTGGGGAGATGGATGGGTAGATTTCTGAGGAGATGGAGGAGGGGATTGCTGTGATGTCCTCTCAGTGTGCTTTTCTCTTGTTCTCATCAGTTTCCTTCTCTTCTTCATCTTCAGAGACCAGGTTGATCACTTCTGGAATAGTGACCATTTGCCCATTAACTTCCTCTTGTTCAGAGGGTATGTATTGTAGAGTCTGGGGAAAAGTAGGCTTGAATGCCATCTGTAGTCTGGTCTGACCATCCGCTTGGTTGAAAGCTTGGATCAGCTTTCTGGCCACTTCCTTGACAAAATCCTTATCCATCAATGTTCCGAAAGAATATTGTTCAGTGGGGAACATTGCATGGACGTAGTTTTCCAAGTCAAGGGCTCGTGCTCTCCTTGTGTCGTGATCAGTCACCTTTAAGATCTCAGATAGATCGGAGCATCGGAGCTTTTTCCATTTCTTGAAGCATTTCAGATGCTTTGGCAAAGTGTGTTCCTTGAAGAAAGGAAGCAGGTCCTCTTTCTCATCAACAGAGACCTTAGTGGCACTTGTTTGAGCCTGAAAGAAGGAGTTTTGAGTTAGATTCAAAACTTGTGTAGATATCTGAGTACGAGTGTAGTTAGGTTTCTGAGTTACCTGAATGAGTACATCAAGCTCAGAGACTTGTACTACTGAGGTAGGGGGTGCCTCAGATATCTTGTTGTGAGGTGGAGACTTGGAAGTCTGGTCCTCATCAACCTTTCTTTCTGCTTGATCCTGAGAATTAAAATTATCACAATACTTAGGAAATTTTCATGAAAGAATTTATGCAATTAATCTTCAATGATCTCTGAGTTTTCCACTTACTTCCTCAACAGGAGGCTCAGAATCAATTTTCTCAGAAACTTTCTCAGCTTCTGGTGTTCTTTCTGGTGATGTTGCCTTGGGGGCTTCATCAATTTCCATGGGTGCAGGGGATGTCGCAACTCTTTCCCCTTGCACCTACTTCTGAATGAGCTTGTAAGTAGAAAGTATTGAGTAATTAGAGAAGAATTTATATTAACCCATAATGAAGAATGTTTATCACTGATTTTTATATACCTTCACACTAGAAGGCTCAATGACATTTTCTTCAGAAACCTTGATGGTTTCTGGGTCTTTTTCTGGCATTTCTGCCTTATCTTCTTCTTTCTCAGTTGGAGCCTATTAGATTAAACATCCACTTAATTAGTTAAGTGTATTAACATATATCTGAAAAGTAATATCTTAAGGAACTCTCTATCACCTGTAGCACAGGCTCAGATTCCTTAAGAGGTGAGGTTGTAGTAGCCTCCTTCTCAGTATCTGATGCAAGCTTTCTAGCTTCCTCTTGTTCTTGTGTTTCTAATGCAGCCTGTAACAAAGAAATTTTATTAAATAACAAGATTAATAAACACAAAATATCACAAGTAGAGAGTTAAACCATTCAAATTACGAGCGGTGTCGGTGATTGGTCTCTGGAACTTGTGACCCTTCTATGTTTTGGTCTTGTTGTTCCATTTCAGCTTCTTTGTTTGAAGTTTCAGGTACTTCAGACCTTTCCTGAGTATGCAACTCAGTTGCCTCCCTTGGTTGATCATTCTGAGTAGATGCCTCAGTTTGATCCCTCTCATTGAGTTGGAGAACCTGCTCTTTTGCAGGATTTTCTTCAGCAATAAAAGATGCTGGTGTCTGTAACTTAAGTACCATTTCAGCAGTATCAACATCTGGCTGTTGTGGTTGTTGTGCTTGAGACAGATTTTTTTAGTGCTGAGGCAATGGCAGTATCATCCAACACTAAGTTATCACTCATCAGAGCATCTTCAATAAGTTTCAGTCTTTCTTGCTCTGATGGTGTAATTTGTCCAGTGACCTTGGACACAGTTGCTTCTTCAGCAACCTTTGAAACATGTGCTTGTTCAGCAATCTGTGGTGTAGATTCTTCTTCAGATACCTCTACACTGGTTACTTTTTCAGTAACCTTGGCCCTTTTTGATTTTTCTAGGACTTGAGAGATGCCAAATCATCATCTTCATCGTCAGAGCTCTCATCAGCATTAGGAACTGATTGGTCCATAATCCTGCGGTTTCTGCAGATAGGGCTTGGTATCTATCACTACTTTCTTTAGCAGTATTGATGAGTTCATCAGCAAGGCTTTCGGCAGTAGTTTTAACATTTCTGAAAGCACTTTCTCTTGCTGAGTCTACTTGTTCAGTAGTCGATACTTCTTTTGCAGCATTGATGAGTTCATCAGCAACGGCGGCAGGTATCTGGGAATCGACAACCTCAATGGGTGTGCCTTCTGATTTACCAACAGACTTCTTTCGTGAAGTTCTGGGCTTCTTGGTCGCAACCTTTCCCTCAGATACCTCTCCAGTCTTTCGCTTCTTGGAACCTTTCTGAGATCCAGTAACCTTTTTCATCAAGTTCGTATACTCATATTTGTAGAGTAGGTTACTGTTGGTTATGTCAGCCTTCTCTCTGAGCTCAATGCCAAGCTTCTCCAGCAAGTAGCATATCTTTAGACCATAGCTTACTGTGGCCTTTGGCTCAGCAAGTCCCTTAGCGATTTTAGGCTCAAAGCCTTGAATCTTCTTCACAAACTTCATAAAGGCGTACCTTCCCCAATTGAAAGGGTTTTCCAGCCTTTTGTCTTGTTATTGCAACAAGAACATCATCATCCAGCGTTCTTGGCTTATCTGGTCAGCACCTCCTTGTAGACCATCAAAGCATCTGTGAAGAATGCATGCCAACACATCCCAGTGAACCAGTAGATGTCTGGTTCTGATGTCAGCAAGCTTGAAATCAGTGGTTGTATCTGGTTTTTCAAGATCACACACATCATTGTACAACTGTTTTACACCTTCAAGGAGATTTTCATCCTTGGTGTCTATTTCAAAATCCTTTCCAAGATTTTGAAGATCAAACAACTTACAGAAAGTTGTTAAGTCCAAAAGGATTTCCTTTCCTTGGACCTTAGTTTTGATAGACACTATTGCAGTGCCTTCAGAAACACAGGATATAATCCTGGAGTTATTGTAGAATTCTAACACATCCAGTGAAGAAACTCCACTGGGAAGAGCAGATAGAAAACCCTTGATTTGTGCCTTTTCAAGCATGTCAAGAATTAGCTTCCTATCGGCTTGGTTTTCAACAGCAGCCGTGAGGTATTCCTCAATCATGGCACCACCCCAAATCATTATGTGATTTGAAGTCCAATGATCGGGATTAAAGTCTCCTACCAATCGATTGTTCACTATAACCAACTCTGGTGCTTGCTTTTCAGCAGTACCAGTGGTAGAAGATTGGGGTTTCTGGGTAGACGAACGCTTAGGAGCCATCTCTTTATATAGTGCAAGTGTTTTGAAAGTCTGAAAGAGATTTGGGTGAGAGATTAGTGATTCTTTGCAGAAAAACTAACAGAAATTTGCAGAGGTTAAAGAATGGTTTTTGCTATTCTTGTGCAAGTCTGAATGTTGGATTAGGCGAAAGTAATTTCTTTTGCCAAAATCCTATATATATAGCAACGTAATTCAAACAAACATATACATACAAATTGGTTTTGTATATACGTATCTGTGAATTGCAGACAGGCGTGGGTAAAAGTTTGTTCGGCATTAAATGCATAGTGGGCCATGTCTGAATTTCAACAGTCCACTATTTATAGAGAATTAATCTCTGCCGTAAAGATCAATCGCCCATTTCATCAAGGGTCACCATTGCTTCTTCAGCAATGATCACAATCAACAATTGTAATTGTGCCCATTTAATGAATTTTGGCTATTAGCTATCTGAATCACGTTTCTGTGTGAATGAGAACACTGTTTGTATCTGATTCTATCTTATACTTGTTGTCTTTTCAAAGTTTTTCACAAAGATAGAAATAATACAAATTTCAAGATAGTAGTTAACTGTAGATAGTTGTACTATTCTCTTTTGTGTTCCCCCTCACTGAGTGATCTAGATATCTGAGTACCCGTCTCAGAAATCTTCAAATAGCCATTTTACTCTTTAACCTTTGGTTTCTGGATACCCGTTCCAAATTCTTCTTTTCTGGATACCCGTTTCAGATTTCTCTTATTTGGATACCCGTTCCAGATTCCTTTTCTCTCTCCTTTGATATCTTCTTCAGATATCTGAACTTTTTTAGTTCTTTGGTAGCTCCATTAGTCCAAGACTGTGTCTTAAGGCTAAGAATCTACTTTCTTGTAGTGTCTTAGTGAAGATATCTGCAAGTTGGTCTTCAGTGCCAATCTTGAGTATCTCTATATTGCCTTTTTCAACATGGTCTCTGATGAAGTGGTGTCTAACATCCATGTGCTTTGTTCTTGCATGAAACTTAGAATTCTGAGTTATGGCAATGGCACTTGTGTTGTCACTGAAAATGGGAGTTTTCTCTTCATTGAGTCCATAGTCTCTGAGTTGTTGTCGTATCCACAATATCTGTGAAGCACAACACCCAGCAGCAATATATTCAGCCTCTGTGGTAGATGTGGCAATTAAATTTTGTTTCTTGCTGAACCAAGATATCAATCTTGCACCAAGAAATTGACAAGTTCCTGAGGTGCTTTTTCTATCAAGCAATGATTCAGCATAGTCGGCATCTGAATAGCCAACCAAACTCAATCCACTATCTTTTGGATACCACAATCCAACTTCTACAGTACCTTTTACATACCTCAATATTTTCATAGCAATGTTGTAGTGTGATTGCATTGGATTTGTCTGAAATCTAGCACACACTCCAACTGCATATTGAATATCAGGTCTACTTGCAGTGAGGTACAGTAGAGACCCAATCAATTTCCTATACTTGTGTTCTTCAACACTCTTGTCAGATTCAATATAGGTCATTTTGGTTCCAATGCTCATTGGTATCTTGGCATTCTTTTCAGAAGGCTTTAGATTAAACTTGTTGAGCATGTCCTTTGCATACTTTGTTTGACTAATGAATATTCCATCATTGAGTTGCTTGACTTGCAGCCCTAGGAAGTAATTCAATTCTCCCATAATGCTCATCTCAAATTTATATTTCATGAGTTCAGCAAAGTCTTCACAAAGTTACTTGTTTTTAGATCTAAATATAATGTCATCAACATATACTTGAACTAAAAGTAGTTTCCCATCATGGTTCAATGTGAAGAGTGTTTTATCAACATCTCCTTTCTTGAAACCACTTTTTAGTAGGTATTTGGCCAATGTATCATACCATGCTCTTGGAGCTTGTTTCAGTCCATCTGAGCTTTACAAGCTTATAGACCATCCTACTTTCTGAGGAAACTTCAAAACCTGGTGGTTGCTCAACATAGACTTCCTCAGCAAGTTCACCATTTAGAAATGCACTGTTGACATCAATTTGATAAACTGTAAAGTCATTATGAGCTGCGAAGGCTAGAAAGAGTCTTATTGCATCCAATCTTGCAACTGGTGCATAAGATTCATCAAAATCTAGTCCTTCAGTCTGGGTGAATCCCTTGGCAACCAACCTAGCTTTGTTTCTGGTTATTTCACCAGACTCATTCATTTTGTTTCTGAAAACCCACTTGGTTCCGATTACAGATATTCCGTCAACAAATGGAACCAGTTTCCAGACTTTGTTTCTCTCAAATTGATCCAACTCTTCTTGCATTGTAGAGATCCAATCTTGATCCTTCAATGCTTCTTCTATAGTTTTTGGTTCAATTTTTGAGATGAAACATCCATAGAGACAATTTGCATTTTCAGCGATTGCTCTTCTAGTTCTAACTCCTTGGTCCATGGGACCAATCACATCCTTTGCAGGATGATTTCTTATCCATTTCATAATGGGTTTTGAACTAGTAGGATCAATATCATTTTGATTTGAATGTGAATCAATATGATCTTGATGAGATACTTGTGAAGTATCTAAGATATCTGACACATGGGAAATGCCATGGATATCGGACACTCCTTCAGTGTTAGAGATATCTGAATCTTGCATTTCAGCAATCTCATTTTCAGATACCTTTTCATGATGAAGGGTCTCAGTAACCTGTTCCATTTCTGGAATTCTCATAGAAAATTCTTCATCATGTCTTAGAGTCATCTGGTTGTTACTAAGCATAGGTTGCTTTTCATCGTCAGACTCATCCTCTATTTGAATGATAGAATTGTTTCCTTCTGAGGATCCTTTTTCAGAATCTTTAATCATCAGTTCTTTGAACCTATCTGAGAGATCATCATTCAAGAGTACTTTCTTGTTTTCTTCATAGAATACTACATGAACAGATTCCTCAATCTTTTGCGTTCTTTTGTTGTAGATTCTATAGGATTTGCTATTCAGAGAATAACCAAGAAATACTCCTTCATCTGCCTTTAGTTGAAATGTTCTCAAGTATTCTTTTCCATTGTTAAGAACGAAACATCTGCAACCAAACACCCTTAGATGTTTGATACTAGGGGGTCTACCAATGAAAAGCTCGTAAGGAGTTTTGTCATGGTGTTTGTTAATCAGATATCTATTTTGAGTGTAGCATGCTGTGTTTACAGCTTCAACCCAATAGATTTCACATATTTCAGTGTCAGCAAGCATTGTTCTTGCTGCTTCTTTTAGGGTCCTATTTTTTCTTTCAGCAACACCATTTTGTTGTGGTGTCCTTACAGAAGATAGCTGATATTGTATATCTTTGCAGGTACAAAACTCTTTTATGTACTGGTTCACAAACTCAATACCATGGTCTGTTCTGATTACAGATACCTTGTCATTTTTCATGACTTCTAGCTTATTCAGCAAGTTAGGTATCTCAACCCTTGCATCAGATTTGTGTTTGAGAAAGACAACCCAAGTGAATCTTGAGTAATCATCAACAACAACCAGACCATACTTCTTTCCTGCATAACTAGTTATAGAGGATTCAAAAAGATCCATATGTAACATTTGCAGTGGCCTTTCACTGGAATGTCTAGTTTTAGACTTGAAAGATGTTTTGGATTGTTTTCCCATTTGGCAAGCTGAGCATACACCTTCTTTTCTATATGCCATTTTGGGTAAACCAACCACCATCTCTTTCTTGGCTAGCTTATTCAGAGTTTTGAAATTCAAGTGACTCATTCTTTTATGCCATAGCCAATTTTCTTCAGTGTGGCCAGATTGACTCACCATGAGACATTCTTCAGTTGTGGCAGATGCCTAATCAGCAACATAAAGATTTCCTTTACGCCTTGCAACCAAGACTGTCTGCTTTGACTCATTGTCAATCACTTTACATAGTTTTGACTTGATCTTGGCAGTGTACCCTTTGTCTACTAGTTGACTCATGCTTAGGAGATTATATTTCAATCCCTTTACATGAAGTACTTTAGAAATTGTAAGGACTCCAAACTTCAAATTCCCAAAACCTATGGTTGGATTTTCATCTCCTCTAGCAAACCTGATAATTGGTCCATCATTGCACTTTCTGTAGTCAATCAGATTTGCTTTGTCTCCTGTCATGTGCTTCCCACATCCACTATCAAAATGCCACTTTGAATTAGTCTTTAGAGTGTTCTGCACAAAACAGGAAATAGGAGATTAGGTTCTCATGCCAATAATGGAACCATCTAGACTAAAGAATATTCCAGTAGGAATCCATTTTTGAATGAATTTCTTAGGAACATTATTTTGTCTAACAGGAACATAAGGAGGAATTCTAGTTAAATGATTAGTATCATTGTTATCAAGAATTATTTTCTTCCTTGGTGCTCCATTTTGTGCTTTCATATACCTTTCAGGTTTCTGAGTCTGCTTCTCAGCAAACTTAGCTTTCTAGCCAGATTTCTTCTAGCCCTGGCATTCAGATTTTCAGTGGCTTGATTCATCTTCCACTTCTGATAATTGTTGTGAGCAATTCTAGCCTTTAACCATCGTTCTTGCTCTTGTTTGTACTCACGAGCAAGTTGTTTCCCGATGGCTTTATAGCCAATAACATTCCGAGCACCTGGTGCTATCTAAGATCTTTTCTCAGCAGCTTTGCTAGTCTCTGGATAATATATTTTCTTTCCAGAAAATGTGACATAGGAGAATTTGTCAGCTCCTGCAATTTTTCCTTCCTGAGAGACATAGCATTGTGGGTGATAGCACTTTTCAGTGTTATGTTTCTTTTCAGAAACATTCCCAACAGTTTTCCTTGGGACTTGTTTTTCCCACAAAGGCTTGGTCGCAACTGCCTTTCCTCTGTCAACAACCTTAGCTTTCTGACCGATATTGTAGATTGTTTGGGAATCACTTTGCTGAGCACTGACAAGTGTTCTTCTTTCATCACTCTTATTCAGAGTGGTAGAACTGTCTGTGTGTGTGTCCAGCCCAAATCATCTCTTTTCTGAAGGATCTCTTAAATAAGATTGTACTTCAGTAAGAGTGTCACTAGCTTTGGCATAAGATTGAAAAGATAGTTCTTTGTTTTTGAGTTCTTCATTCCCAGAAAGAAGATCTTCACATTTCTTTTGAAGATTGGCCAATGCTTCTTTATGTGACTTTTCGTTCTCAGATATCTGAGCCTTGTGAAATGCATTTTCAACATCCTTTTTCTCAGATATCTTGAGTATTTGTGAATTTTCCATTACAAGAGAATTCTTTTCTTCTTCAAGAATTTCGGCTCTAGATCGGACCATTAGAAATTCTCTTTCGTAGAGATCAAGTTCTCTTATGAGATTTTCCAGATCTTTAATTCCTTCTTCATCACTTTCATAAGTATAACAGGCAGTATGTGTTACCTCATCAGCCATTAGACAAGGTTCAATGTTGGAGATATCTGGAAAAATCTCTTCAGCCATTCCACACACTTCTTTCTTCTTTTGTCAAAAGTCAATTACTTCATGAGAAACACTGCACATTTCTGGAGAAGGCAGTGTGGAATCATCTGAGTTTTCATCCTCAGAATCTGACTCAATGTCTAGAGCATCCAGTTGGAGTTGAATCTTTTTCCTTTCTTCAGTGAGCATAGCTCTTTGACTTCTCTTGAAGATTCTTCTATTTTTCTTGTCACCTGTCTTTAGTTTGTTGAAGGCAGGACAATCCTTCATGAAATGACCAGGTTTCTGACAATAGAAACAGATATCAATTCCGATTTCGCCTCAAGATTTGATGCTTTACGAGCAGCTTGTTCAAATGAGCTTTGCATATTTTTGTACTGGTGATAGTTTGAGCCTAGATGCTTTTTCAGCTTCTCTTTGGCTTTTCTTCTCTCAATTTCTCGACTGACATATTTTCTCATTTGCTTTACAGCAAGAGCATCCTCAGTCACCTCCTTGACTTCCTTATTTTCAGAAGTTCCTTGAGCAACTAGAGAAACATTCTGCAACTTTTCAGTTGTTTGTTCTCTTTGAGTTGTCTCATAGTCAACGGTGGCAAGGTGAGAGAAAAGTTCCACTGGGGTGATATTTGGCATTCCTTGGTTAAAGTAGAAAAACTTTGTGTGTTCCCAGTTATGATTTAGACTTCTCACAATAGTCTTAATCTTTTCTGACTGGGTATATCTATTACTTTCACCAAGTGCAGCCATGTCACTCATAACTGTTGTAAACTGGAAATCTAGTTCTTCAAGAGTCTCTGTAGGACCTTGTTTAAAGTTTTGGAATTTGAGCATCAAAACTTCGAACTTATTTTCTTTCGTTTTCTCAGTGCCGGCACAAATTTCTTCAATCAGTTGCCAGGCCACTTTCACCATTTTTGCACCCCACAGTTTACATTGTATGTGCTCTGGAGTAGAACGCATGATGATATTACGAGCCTGACCATCCAATCGATTTCTCTTGGCATCTTCCGATGTCCAGAGCTCTCTGGGCATTGGTTCAGAATAACTTGACCGCGTGTCTCCCACCGTTGACGATCCGTCTGCGTGAAGACCCATCGCTTTGTTCTCTGTCTCTACCATTAGAAACCTCTATGACTTGCTTGAGTTGTTGAATGACTTTTGGGCCATTCTTTATCACGTCGATCATTTCGTCACTGATGGCTTCTAGGTGGAGCATCATGATGTTCTTCCATTTCTCATAATTCTCTGGCTTGAGAATTCAGGCGTCACTTAAAGACATCCTGCAGCAAACACACTAAACAAACAAATCAAGTGTAGGTGAAAAGCAGTTAGTGGGCACTTATATGGGATCTAGGTTCAGTGCAGAAGGCTTGGGAACCTCCTGCTCTGATACCATTTGTTGGTCCAGATAACGGCAAAGTAAAGGACTAGAGGGGGGGGGGGTGAATAGTCTTTTAAAACTTTTGTCGATAAACACAGTTTCTCACAGATATCTGATACTTAATTTCAGAGAGCGGAAGACTTTTTAGTGATAAGTGCACGTGCTCAGCAAGATAGGTGTAAATACTTTGCAAGATAAATAAAGCAAGTAATAAACTACAGAAAGTAAATAACACAAGTCTTTTTATAGTGGTATCTGAAGGTGGCGTAATCCTTCAACTAATCCACTTCGGCCTTTCTCAGACATAGAATCCACTAAGACAGATAATTGAGGTAACCTTACAAGTATCTTCTCTCGATTCCTAAATAGACTAGGTTCGCAACCAAGTGTTCCCCCTGAGTTATTCCCCGGCTTTCACAGATAAGTACTTCATGTACTCAGAAACGTTTTGAGCTATTCCTTAGTTTCCCAAACTAAGTACTTCCTATGCTCAGTAACCTTGGAGTTATTCCTTAGTTTCCCAAACTAAGTACTTCCTGTACTCCACGCCGATTAAGGTGTTGGTTAAGGTAGTTTGTCAGGTGAGCTTCTTTAATAACTTGTTCAGTTATTCAGATAGCTCTATGAATCAAGTCTACTTAATACACTTTGCAATGTATGGTATCTTGTACTTTACTGACCCAAGTCTATAATAAGTGTTCAAGAGAATGAATCTCAGATATTAAATCTTAGTTCAACTCTTTCACAAATAACAATGCTTGTTAAGGATCAGGACACGTAGAACTTTTGTGCTACTTAGAATCAAGAGCTTTGGTCGCAACAGAAAGCTTGAAGGTAAGTAGTGTACTTGAGAGAGCTTGTGAGAGTATTCAATATAAGTTCTGTGTTTTCAGTGTTCTAAGGTATGTTCTCAAGAAGTCTAAGTGTTGATATATATAGATGAATTTGAGTGCCGTTTGAATAGTATCCGTTAGGCTTAACTCAATTTCAAACTATTGATATCTGAGTATAGTACTGTAGTACGATTGTCTTCTTCTTCAGAAGCTACCATTTTTGTTCAGACATTTCTATCCGCGCATTTAATGTAATGTACTATACTTTGTCCTGTAGTGCCAACGGAACTATGCATTGTATCAGAGACCTTAATATAATCAGATTTCTCTGATGCTGTGCACGTCCTTTTCAAGATATTATCTTAACTCCAGATACCATTTGTTGAAATAACTTGTTATAATATATTTCTTTTCAGAAACATAGTTTATGACCAAGGTATCTGAGTGTAGATATCTGTGGGCACTTTCCTCATTTCAGAAACCTTTTATTTCTCATATATCTTTTGCAACACTGTTTATTTAAAAACGCTTGTGTCTTCAAGATATCTGGTCATAGGTATCTGGAAAACCTTTGTTTTCAGCAATCTTGTGCAGTCTTCAAATCTTCAAATTCGTTGAACTTTTCCTGCTGGATGCCGCCTTCTTGGTCTTCTTCAGAGAATAAAAAATTACATTCATAGACCTAACATCATATACAAGATTTGCTAGACTATCCTACTTAGTGAGTTTCCTCTTTTATAGTGTTCAAGTGAACCAAGAGTACTAACCACCTTTCTGAGCTAAGATAAGTCATTAGGTTGCTGATCAAAATCTAAACAGATATTCCTAACAATTACTGCATCTCAGAAAGGTTCCAAGAAACGAAAGACTGATGAGGTATCTGAGGGTTCCGTTACGACCAAAAAGCCCAGAATTTCACGAAAGAAGTCTGCTGGCAAATCAGAAGGCATACCCATTGTGGATGTCGACTCTCAGATATCTGCCGCCACTTCTGACGAACTCATCAATGAAGATGAACTCATCAATGCTGCAAAAGATACAACTGCTGATGAACTTATCAATGCTACCAAGGAAAGCCTTGCTGATGAATCCATTGGTAAAAATGAGAGTAGTGGCAGGCATCAAGCTCTATCTGCAGAAACCGCATGGATTATGGATCAATCAGTTCCTAATGCTGATGAGAGCTCTGATGATGATGAATTGGTCATATCTCAAGTCCTACAGAAATAAAAAGGGCTAAGGTTGCTGAAAAAGCAACAAGTTCAAAGGATGTTGAAAGAATAGAGGTATCTTAAGAAGAACCTATACCACAGGTTGCTGAACAAGCACCTATTTCAAAGGTTGCGGAGAAAGCACCCATTACTAAGGTTGCTGGTGAAGCACTCAGTACAGAGGTTGTTGAGATAGCACCTAAGTCCTAGGAATCTGGACAAGACACACTCAAGCTGGTAGAAGAAGCTTTGAGGAGTGGTGATATAGTGATGGAGGATTCTGACATTGCCTCCACACTATACAAACTGTCACAAAAGGATCAGGATGAGCCGCACCTTAATTCACCTTCCAGATCCAATTCACATGACTCACCAGATGATAATGAAGCCATGGTGAATGAATTGCAGTTTGACATACAAGCACTTCTGATTGCTGAAGAAAATCCTGCAAATGAGCAGGTTCCCCAACTCAATGAGAGGGATCAAATTGAGGCATTTGCTCAGAATGATCAACTAGGGGAGGCAACTGAGTTGCACACTCAGGAAAGGTCTGAAATACCTGAAACTTCAAACAACGAAGCTGTAATGGAACAACAAGCCCAAGTTCCAGAGACCAATCAGCCTGACACTACTCAGGTAGCTGAATGGTTTAACTCTCTACTTGTGATATTTTGTGTTTATTAATCTTGTTATTTAATAAAATTTCTTTGTTACAGGCTGAATTAGAAACACAACATCAAGAGGAAGCTACAAAGCTTGCCTCAGAATCTGAGAAGGAGGCTTCCATAGCCCCACCACTTAAGGAACAAGAGCCTGTCTTACAGAAAGAATATAGGTCCTTAAGATACAACATCTCAGATATGTGCTTTATACTGATATTCTTAAGTGTTTGTTTCTAATAGGCTCCAACTGAGAAAGAAGAAGTTAAGGCTGAAATGCCAGAAAAGGACCCAGAAACCGTCAAGGTTTCTGAAGAAAATGTCATTGAGCCTTCTAGAGTGAAGGTATATAAAAATCAGTGATAAACATTCTTCATTATGGGTTAGTATGAATTCTTCTCTAATTACTCAATACATTCTACTTACAGGCTCAATCAGAAGTAGAAGTGCAAGGGGAAAGAGTTGCGACATCCCCTGCACCCATGGAAATTGATGAAGCCCCCAAGGCAACATGACCAGAAAGAACACCAGAAACTGAGAAAGTTTATGAGAAAAATGATTTTGTGCCTCCTATAGAGGAAGTAAGTGAAAAACTCAGAAATCATTGAAGCTTAAATTGCATAAATTCTTTCATGACAATTTCCTAAGTATTATGATAATTTTAATTCTCAGGTTCAAGCAGAAAGAAAGGTTGATGAGGAACAGACTCCCAAGTCTCCACCTCACAACAAGATATCTGAGGCACCCGCTGCCTGATTAGTACAAGTTTCAGAGCCTGATGTACTCTTTCAGGTAACTCAGAAACCTAACTACACTAGTACTCAGATATCTACACAAGTTTTGAATCTAACTCAAAACTCTTTCTTTCAGGCTCAAACAAGTGTGCCAAAGGTCTCTGTATTCTCAACAGAAGACCTACTTCCATTCTTCAAAGACCACACTCTCAATAAACACCTCAAGTGTTTCAGAAAGTGGCGAAAGCTCAGAAGCTTAGATCTGACTGAATTAACAAAGGTGATTGATCACCAATTGAGAAGAGTTAGAGCTTTTGATTTGGAGAATTATGTCCATGCTATGTTTCCAACAGAGCCGTACTCTTTTGCTACTCTGATGCATAAGGACTGTTATAACTTAAGATCCCGGATTGGTACTTTGGAATAAGATCAATAGATAATGTTGCCAACAATGTTGTTCAACATTATCTACAGTAAACAGATAGCAGCGGATGAATAATGTAACTTCTATTACCAAGCCAATATATAGAAATATATATTGGCAGCGCCTTAGGCAAAATATCTACTGACAAGAAAAGTAGATCTAATTAACTAGGTTTAATACAATCACAAACGATTGATTAAACAACCAAAACTAGCCCTAGAAGAACCAACAGTAAAAGCTATTCTAGGTCGATGTTTGAAAGAGTTATTCCAACAATGAATACTCTTAGACAAACTCTAAAGCTAGCAGAAAACAAGAAGCCTAAACTCTTTTAATAAAAACTCGATCGATCATCAAGAAAGGCTCGAAAACATTGCTTTGCTGAATCCTTGCATATATATACTTGAGATGTCGACCTCTTCCATCTATGTCGAAAGGCAATAGGATCTTGGCAAAGGCAATTTTTCCTTTTACTTGTTTTCTTCAAAAAGCGCATAGAAGGAAATTCCCATATTTCAATTCTTCATAAAATATATTCCTTCTTGCTTTCACCACATTTGTTCTTTTCCTTAAATCAAATCTTGTTTGTTTTGTCACTACTTCCAGTCCAAGTATCCTGTCCAATGTGCTTTGTCTTCGATGTCTTCAACAATGCTATATCTTCAATGTTATGCCAACATTGAATTCTATCCTGTCACAATGTTATACAACATTGATAATCCTGCAGCTTCACAAACAACAACAAACATAAACTTGGAACTGATTATTAAAAGACAAGATTATCAAAATATAAGTGCATGCTGCACTTTCAATCTCCCCCTTAATCTTAGTCTTTCATCACAAAACAAAACAAGAGATCAGATCATAGAAACAATACTAAGAACTACTACAAGAGATCAGATCTCCCCCTTAACCAGACAGCTTAAGAAATATTCAAGAGAATTTAAAATATTACAGACCCACACAAATTATAAATTGTTCAACACAAACTCAAACTCAAGAAGAATGAACTCAAGTTATCTATTCTCCCCCTTTTTGTGAGGAAAGAAAAGAAACTAGAGTATTTCTGAACTTCAGATTGTTTGAGATCTGCTCATCAAGCCCTTTGATTTGCTCCAGAATCAGCTTGTCCTGTTCAGTTAAAATACCTGCAGACAGAGTTTCAATGTTAGGAGTCAATGTTGTCCCAACATATAAGTCAACATTGGAATGTTGAGCTGAAACTACAGAGCTTTCTGGTGCATCAGTTTTGCCAGTAGAAAGAGGCATATTCTCCTCCACATCCATGTTCACAAACATCAGGATCTACCCAAGGAAGATCACAGATCCTGTCATGTGTTTCCAGTAGTTGTTTGGTGACTGTGATGGACTTAAAGTTGGAATGATAGACATCATTGGCTTTAACCTCAATACCCTGCATCTGAAGAACAGCAAATATAGTAGATGGAAGAATCAAATGGCCTCTGATCCCTCTATTCTTAGAATTTTCTAGATGCTTGAGAATCCTTTCTCCCAGGTTGACATTGTAACCCATTTTAATCCTGTAAAGCAACATGGCTGCCTCTTGGCTGAGCTTGTTGTTATTGGAAGATGGCAACTAGTTGTACAGGCAGATCCTGGCAAGAACAGATACTAGAGAACAACAATATTTCAGATCTAGAGTTCCAGTAGGCCAAGATTTTAGTTTTCCTGCAGTTAGCTCTCTTGCAATCTCATCCATAGTTACCTCCACAGGAGTCTCAATCTCATCCCTATTTCTATGCAGCACAGTATTGATATCCTTAGAAGTCAAGAAGAATACATCACCTCTCAAGTACACATAGTGATGCTTACCATGCCCTTCACTACCAAAATTCTCAGATACATGGGCATAGAATTCTCTTATGATTTCAGGAACAAATGTAGCATATTGAGTAACAGCATAATAGAGATTCCTTTTCTTCAGATAGGCAACCAAGTTATACTCTTCAAATGAGTCCTCTTTAATTATCTGCTCAACATCTATAGCATTGTTTTTGATTTTCTCATATTTTTCTAGATTCTTGTTATCATAGAACAAATGAGAAACTGCATCTTCATCCCAATCAGAACCATCTGTAAACACAGGTTTCAGAGGATAGATCATTTATCTCAGGGTCTTCAATCTGGTCTTCTCCAAGAATGACATCCTCATCATCAAGTGATTCTTCCTCAGATTCTTCCTCTGTCTCAGCTTCATAATCTTCAAAATCATCTGAGCTTTCATCTGAGTTTCTCAGATCTTCTTCTTCAACCATTGACTCATCCTTAGAGTCATCTTCAGTTTCTGGCTCATAATCTTCCATATCATTAGAGCTTTCATCATTGTTATCATCATGAGCAGCTGATGTTGCAACAACATCCTCATCTATATTCATTGGATCACTTTCAGTTTTCTCTGAGTCATCTGACTGCCAATCTTCCACTTCAACTAGTTCAATGGTAGGCTCATCTGCGGGTTTCTCAACATTTTCAGAATGCATGTTGGTCTGATTCTCATCATTCAGGCCATCAGTAGCCGTTTCCCCTGTTTTGTCAGGTTGTTGTACCTCATCTTCTTCAACAACTGCAGGATTTTGGGGGTTTTCTGTCAGATCTGCATGTTGAATTTCGGGATATCCAACATCTTTCCCAGCATCCTCCATGGGAGCATCTTTCTCTATCCCCATTGGGCTTTCATCATCATCCCTCAGATCTTGTGGCAAGTCGACTGGCATGCTCCCCAATTTAACAAGGGTTTCTGCAGCAAATTCAGAGGGGTTTGATGGTGATGACTCAGTCTGGATTTTTGGAGACGAGGGTTTTTCTGTACTATCTTCCGAATCCTCACAATTATAGACTAGAATCTCAAAATCCGCCGGTTCAGCACGAATGGAAAGAGGATAAGCTTGCTCCCCCTCAGGTGTTTGCAGTGAAAATCCGGGCAAGACGGGTTTTGTCGGGGACGACATTGTTTGGATTGTGAAGCTAGAGTTGAGGGAGAAAGGGCGGGAGAGTAGTTTTGGTTGAGAGAGACAAGAGAGTGAAGAGAGGGGAAGGTGAAGAGCTTTGGAAGTAAGAAGTAAAAACAGGAATTTTTTTTTTTTTTTTTTTTTTTTTGTAAGAGAGTGATTTGGAAGGATGGTAGTTTTTGTGAGTGGTGGAGAAGTGGGTTAATGAGAGAGGTAGTGGTAATATGGTTGGAGGAATGTTTTTGGTTGGTTTGCTCCAAGGATCATAATCATATATATCAAAACACAAACCAAGATCTGTACACAGCTGTTAATATGAGATTAAGGAAAGCAAATGACCACCGTATCAATTAGGTCAAGAATGAAGAAGGTTCTCAAAACTCAACCTAGGGAGGTACATTTTTGTTTTAGGAAACAAATCAAGGTCAAATAAGAGTAAGATATTATATTTTACACTTTACATTTTACCAGATTACCCAAGACACTAAATTACTCCCCCTCAAACCCAACCCAAAACACAAAACACAAAGAAGAAGGTATCGCAAAGACAGTAATGTTGACCTGGATGTTGGCTCAACATTGATGACAACATAGGAATATCAGACCACTCTTAATGTAAGTCAGCCAGTAAACCAAGTCTCAAGATGTGCAGATTCGATTAACACCACGATCTGCAGCAGCAAAAGAAGGAAGGAATACCAAAGAAACACACTCAACATTGCCTCAAGAAGTAAATTGAACAATTAGCATAAGTTTGAGTGGGGGTGACCATGAGACCACATTTGACCACATTGGGTAATTTGGTACTCAGAAAGTGAACCAGCAGCTTTACGAGAATCGGCACTTTTGTGCGTGTCGGTTTCCAGTACAGGCCATCAACCCTCACGACACATGACACATTGGCCACGTCGATATCTGGATAGTATTTGAAACACCTTAACACGATCCTCGTGAAACACTTGAGCCCTTTTATCATAATTCATTAGATTTATTAAGCATAAAGGACAGGAGGCAACATCAAGAGTGAGTCAAGGTGCAGTAAAAATAGCCAAAAGGCAGCAAAAGTGGGTTTTACATAAAGCAAACACACAGGAGACTCGATCCCTTTCAACCTTGGTTTCAAATAGCCTTTAAAACCCTAAGCATCACCACTGTAAGCTACAAATAGGAACAGCCATTGACCAGCACAGAAGCACAAAAAACACATAGACACACAAGAATAAGAAAGAGAAAAGACTAAAAGAATAACAGAAAGACAACACTAGGTAAACATAGAAGACAATGTTGACCAGGATGTTATGTCAACATTGCTTGCAGCAAATCCTATCAATTAGTGCAAAGGCCAAGAGACCTTCTCAAACTGAAGAATCTCTCTTTATCAAGGGGCTTTGTGAAAATGTCAGCTAACTGATTTGTGGTATCAATGTGTTGTATATCAATTATTTGTTTGGAGACTAGGTCTCTAAGAAAATGATGTCGAATGTCTATATGCTTGGTGCGTGAGTGTTGAACAGGGTTCTTGGATATGTGAATGGCACTAAGGTTATCACAAAACAGCAAAAGAGTGTCACTTTGAAATCCATATTCATGCAGCATATTGTTCAGCCAAATTAATTGAGACACACAACTCCCAGCCGCTACATATTCAGATTCAGCAGTAGAGAGAGACACGCAATTTTGTTTCTTACTATACCATGACACAAGATTTGGTCCAAGATAAAAACAACCTCCACTAGTTGATTTTCGATCATCTAAGTCACACCCAATCGTAATCACTAAATCCCAACAGATTAGTGTTTGAATCACATGCATACCATAATCCAAGATTAACAGTTCCTGATATATATCTAATGATTCTTTTGACAGCAGTTAAGTGAGATATTTTGGGCTTGGATTGATACCTGGCACACACACAAACAGTGAACATGATGTCCGGTCTTGTGGCTGAAAGATATAAGAGACTTCTAATCATTGATCTGCATAATGTCAACATAACATCGTCCCCAACATCGGTTTTGCTGAGTTTCAGAGATGTAGCCATGGGAGTGCTGCAAGGTTTGGCATTTTCCAGACCAAATTTTTTGATAAGATTCTTGGCATATTTCTCTTGAGAGATAAAGAGGCCTTCCTATTTCTGCTGTATCTGGAGCCCCAAGAAGAAACTGAGTTCACCAATCATACTCATCTCAAAAGTTCCTGTCATGGCTTGAACAAACTTATCTAGAAAGGAGAGGTTAGTGGCACCAAAGACAATATCATCAACATAGATTTGAGCAATGCAGATGTCTTTTCCTTTCCTGAGGATAAACAGAGTTTGATCTCCCTCACCTCTTTTAAATCCTAACCCAACTAGGAATTCTGTCAACCTAGCATACCAAGCGCGTGGGGCTTGTTTCAAACCATACAAGGCTTTTCTTAGTTTAAAAACATGGTCAGGATAAAAAGGATCTTCAAACCCTCTAGGTTGTTCAACATACACTTCTTTGTCAATGTAGCCATTCAAGAAAGCTCCTTTAACATCCATTTGTTTGAGTTTTATGTTAAGACAACATGCTAAGGCTAGGAGCAAGCGAATGGACTCTAATCTAGCAACTGGAGCGAAGGTCTCATCAAAATCAATGCCTTCCACTTGGGTGTAACCTTGAGCAACCAATCTGGCTTTGTTTTTTACAACTATCCCCTTTTCATCACTCTTGTTTTTGAAAATCCACTTGGTGCCTATGACATTTATATTATGGGGGCGGGGAACAAGAGTCCAGACTTCATTTGTTTGAAAGCGGAAGTTCATCTTGCATTGCTTCTATCCAAAAATCATCAGCAAGAGCTTCTTTCACATTTTTAGGTTCAATTAACGAAACAAAGCACGAGGAACTTACAGAGTGACACATTTCAGCAAGTCTGAGTGTCTCCTTGTAGTTTTTTGCGTGTTTCCCTCAATGTCCTTCCTCCGGATTTCCAATTACTTGGGAACTGGGATGATCTTTGCGAATTCTAGGAGGAGGATCCTTTCTTGAGTCAGGAGACATAGGTGCAGCATTGTTGCTGGATGGATTGTCAGATTCAGCCTCAGTTTCATTATGAGGATCAGCTTGTTCTTCATCATGAGTGTAAATCTGGGATGTTGAGTTTGATGTTGAGTCATCATTGCACTGAGGGGATGTTGGCACAACATTGCCCACAACATGGGTTCTTTCATTTTGATCAGCAGCAGGAGTCACAGTTTACGTCGTTCTCATGTGTAGAAGAGTCGAGGTTGATTCAATAACCTGCTCAAGACTGCAGAGATCTTCTTACGCATAGGGCTCAGAGTCATCAAAGGAAACATTCACAGATTCTTGTATAGTCTGCAATCTAGGATTGTATATTCTATAAGCTTGACTATTTTGAGAGTATCCTACAAAGATTCCTTTATCACTTTTAGCATCAAACTTCCCTAGATGTTCTCTATCATTGAGTATGTAACACACACATCCAAATACATGAAAGTACTTGAGATTGGGCTTTCTACCTTTCAACATCTCATATGGAGTGGTTAGAGACCCTGGACGAAGATAGACACGATTGATTATGTGACAAGCAGTGTTCACAGCTTCAGCCCACAACCTTTTTGGTAGGTTCATTGAGCTCAACATCACTCTAGCCATTTCTTGAAGAGTCCTGTTTTTCCTTTCAGCAACACCATTTTGTTGTGGTGTCTTAGGAGCTGAGTATTCATGCATGATTCCTTTCTTTTCACAGTACTTATCAAAGAATTGATTCTCAAATTCTCTACCATGGTCAGATCGAATTCTTTGAACAAGAGTAGAGTCGATTCTGACATTTGTATGCCAGTTTTTGAAGGATTCAAAAGTTTCTGATTTTTCTTTCAAGAAGTTGACCCAAGTGTATCTAGAGAAATCATCAACTATAACATAGATATACCAGGCTCCTCCATATGTTACCGTACCTGTCCTTTGAGCTACAAGGTTTGACAGATTTGACGGGTTACCGGTCATGTGCCTAGAACAACCACTGTCGAAGTACCATTTTCCTGCATTGTTAGGAGAAGTAGCAACAGAAAAAGCAACATTGCAAGTATGATTTTCTTGAGCTACCCAAACATGTTTCGAAACACTCTTGTGTTTTCTTATCTGTCCTGGAGATTTGTCTTGTTTAGGAGAGCTAGGAAAGCACTTTAGAGTCTTAAGATTACATCTTTCAGTCTCTGTTGAAGTGGATGTTATCACAACATTGCGACTAGCATCACTGTTTTGTCTGCTGAAAACTGGATGGGAGGGAATTGTGGAGAGATTACTGAGGTTGGAGGTCTCAACATGTTCACTCTTTAAGTCCTTTTGGTACTTGAAGCAGTAAGGCTTTTTGTGACCTGATTTAAGACAGTAAGTGCACACAAACAAAGCTTTTTCTTTGATAAATGTAGGACCTTTTATGAGCTCAGAAAGAGGTTTGACAACTTTTGAGGTATTAGTGTCAACAGTGTCGTTCATGTTGCTCCCAAGTTCATCACAACTACTTGTGTACCCTAAACCAGTGGTCCTATCATTGTTCACATCAAGCATCTCATTAAGTCTAGAAGTAGAAGAGTTCCATTTTGCAATTACCTTCTTTTCATTATCTAGCTCAGAGATTACTTTGAACAGCTCAGAGTCCTTCTTTGTTAATTCAGCTTCTAGTTTGACAATGGTGTCTTTCAGATTGTGGTTCTCCTTCTCAGTTTTCTTGAGGAGTTTTCTGAGAGTCTTCCATTCACTGAAGAGTTTCTCATACATCTGTTGCAGTTCCTTCACCATTTGATCTGCATTAACTTCCTCTTCTGACGGACTATCTATATCAAAATCCACAGATCCATGTAGACATAAAACATTAGATATTCCTGACTTTTCAGGTTTGGTTAGTGCCAAGATTTCACAGTTCTCAGAGTCATCATAGTCAAAGAAGATTTCTAATCCCGATGTTGTCTTGACAATGTTGTCCCAACATTGGTCATCAACATGGTAAGTGGATGAGCGGAGAGCTCTGGCATTGGTAGTTGAATCATCTTCTTTTTCTTCATCTTCCTGTTCTTCATCTGAGTCATCACTGAGACAAGCAAGAAGATTCTTTTTCTCTTTTCTGAGATTGTTAGCACATTCATTTTGATAATGACCCCATCCTTGGCATTCAAAACATCTAATCTTACTAAGAGGAGTGCGATCGAAATCAGATTCAGAGCTAGTTTTGGAAGCAGAACCGGTTTGAAAGTATTGGTTTTCTTTTGAAAGTTTTAGTTCCACTTGAGGATCCTTGACGAGTTTTTCCGAATCTAAGTTTGTTGAACTTCCTCACAAGATTGTGGAAAGCTTCCTCAGTCATATTGTCTGACTCATCACTACTACTATCAGGCTTGGAAGATTTTGCTTTAGAAACAGAGTGAAGGGAAATACTATGAGTTTTCATACCTTGTCTCTCATTTTCATTTAGTTCAAAGTTTTTCAAATTGTTCAACAGGGTATGAAAATCCATAGTTGCCAAGTTATGAGTGTCTTCCAAAATAGTGACTTTGGTATTAAATCTTGAGGAAAGAGATCGACGACTTTGGAAACAAGTTGCCTATTAGAAATAGCTTCTCCCAGTCTTTGGACTTCATTTGAGAGAGTCAAAAGTTTTTCAAAATAGGAGTCAATGGTTTCTTCCTCCGCCATTCTTAGATTTTCAAATTGAGACCAAAGCATTCTAAGTTTAGTTTGTTTGACACTAGCATCCCCTTCACAATGACTCTGAAGTAATTCCCAAGCTTGTTTTAAGAGAGTACGCTTTTGAATGATTTTAAACATATGAGAATGTACATGACCAAAGATAGCATTTAAAGCTTTTTCATTATAAGAGCTAAGAAGTATGTCACCTGCAGAGAAGCGTTCTTCAGGTATGGGGACAATGTCACCATCAGCATCAGGTCCTTTAGTTGGCCAGGTGTATCCTTCCAGAATGGATCTCCAAGCACGGCCATCAAGGGACTTGATGTATGTCTTCATCCGAATTTGCCAGTAATGGTAGTTGGACCCATCAAGCACAGGAGGTCTATTGTAGTTTGCATCCATTGTAGTAGTACCAAATCCAGACACCAGTAGTTAGGTGGCTGGCTCTGATGCCACTTGTTATAACTTAAGATCCCGGATTGGTACTTTGGAATAAGATCAATAGATAATGTTGCCAACAATGTTGTTCAACATTATCTACAGTAAACAGATAGCAGCGGATGAATAATGTAACTTCTATTACCAAGCCAATATATAGAAATATATATTGGCAGCGCCTTAGGCAAAATATCTACTGACAAGAAAAGTAGATCTAATCAACTAGGTTTAATACAATCACAAACGATTGATTAAACAACCAAAACTAGCCCTAGAAGAACCAACAGTAAAAGCTATTCTAGGTCGATGTTTGAAAGAGTTATTCCAACAATGAATACTCTTAGACAAACTCTAAAGCTAGTAGAAAACAAGAAGCCTAAACTCTTTTAATAAAAACTCGATTGATCATCAAGAAAGGCTCGAAAACATTGCTTTGTTGAATCCTTGCATATATATACTTGAGATGTCGACCTCTTCCATCTATGTCGAAAGGCAATAGGATCTTGGCAAAGGCAATTTTTCCTTTTACTTGTTTTCTTCAAAAAGCGCATAGGAGGAAATTCCCATATTTCAATTCTTCATAAAATATATTCCTTCTTGCTTTCACCACAGGCTGTTCTTTTTCCTTAAATCAAATCTTGTTTGTTTTGTCACTACTTCCAGTCCAAGTATCCTGTCCAATGTGCTTTGTCTTCGATGTCTTCGACAATGCTATATCTTCAATGTTATGCCAACATTGAATTCTATCCTGTCACAATGTTATACAACATTGATAATCCTGCAGCTTCACAAACAACAACAAACATAAACTTGGAACTGATTATTGAAAGACAAGATTATCAAAATATAAGTGCATGCTGCACTTTCAAGGACTTTGTCAAAGAAGCTGCACACAAGTTCATAGAAGCGTTTGAGAAGGCTGATGATCAGACCAGAATGGAGATGGCATTCAAGCCTCCATTGCCTAAGTCCCTACAGTGCATACCCTTTGAACAAGAGGAAGTAAATGGGCAATTGGTCACACTTCCTGAAGTGATCAATCTGGTTTCTGAAGATGAGGAGGAAACAGATGAGAATAATTTTGAAGAACCTCTTTCTGATCATCACAAGGATGATGATGATGATGCCCCAGCACCAGAGACATGAGGGATTGCACAAGGAAACAATGCCTCAGTTGCTGAAAAGCACACTGAGAGGACTTCACAGAATTCCCCTCCTCCATCTCCTCAGAAGTCTACCCATCCCTCTCCCCAACAAAAATACACTACTGAATAAGTAGTTGAGCACTCTGAGGACAACACTCAGAAGATATTGGATGCACAAGCCAGAGTTGCTCAACTCAAACAATTGTTGGAGGAAGAACAACAACTAAATATTCAATTGGAAGAAAAGATAGCTGAATCCAAAGCAAAGCTCCAAAAGATTGAAGATCTTACCATCAAGGAAATGGAAGCTTATGATGAGATGAAAGAACTCCAGCTTGTTGTTCAGACAATTGCTGAGGAACTAGATACTGAGCACGTATCTGAAGACAACATGATGCTAAGGCTGCATTACCACAAGATGTACCATCCTCCTCCTCACTGAAAGGAAAGAAGCCCATCTCTGAGATGGTTGTTGGGCTAGAAAACATTGATGAAAATGTCCAAGAGGATGAAGATCACTGGGCTGATGACTCAGATGATGAAGAAGATAAGAAATTGGTAGAACACCAAGATGAGCACTTGGTGGTGTCTCATTTGAAAAGGAAGCTGATTGCTCCTGAAATTTTCAACAAGCTGCCAAATGTCAACTCCAATGAATACTTGGACAGATACCAAGTACTGGCTAAATTGAACAAGGAGTTATCTTCTCAGAATGAAGAAGCCATTGCATCAGTCCCTGCAGAGATGAAGAAATTCACTGAGCTCATCACTCAGAGAACAACCAGTCTGGTCATTGCTCAGAAAGACCTAGGCATGGTTAGGGATAATGACAATAACTTGGCTGCAAAAGCCTTTGAAGAGGCTAGTTACACTGCTGGAAAAGTAGATGCCATACTAGGCCCACTAGAAGAGCTTACTGACAAGGACAATGGTCTTATTAAATAAAATCAGGAGCTCAAGGATGAACTTCAAAAATTGGTTGCTGCTTACAATTATCTACAAGGAAATTTTGAGACTCTCTCAGAATCCTTTGTGATACTTAGTTAGTCAACAATGACTAAGGGGGAAGAGTATCCAAGACAAGGGGAAGGTTCTGGTGCTCAGAAAGGAAGAGGAAACAAGAAGAAATCTTCCCAACCACCACTCAGAATCAATAAGCACTCCTCAAGTCAAGCTGCTTTACAAGTAGTAGCTACTTCCCAGCAACCTCCTAAACAAACAATAACAACAAGGGCCAGGGCACAGAGACCTCCAAAGGGTACCAAGGCCCCAAGTAGAAGACAAGTAAGAGGGATTGATCTTGATGATGAAGAAGAAGAAGGACAGATCAAATCCCTGGGCAATGAAGAAGGCTGCAAATAACCCAACAAGAGAAATCTGGAAGATGATGATGAAGATGAGGATAAAGATGAAGCTCCTCTTCACAGAAAAAAGAAGAAGGGTTGATAGCCTAACTGATCCCTTAGTTGCAAAGCCAATAGCAGCTAAAACACCCTTTGGAAATACCAAGTCTATCCAGGGTGGTTCTTCAAGCAATCCCCCAAGGGAGAATTCAAGACAAAGGAGGAACAGGCTAAGAGCTGAACAAAGAAAACTTCAATTTCCACTCAGGCCAGAGGATGCCAGAATTGAGTATGTGTAGACTGACGAACATTCCTCCTACAGGTGCATCCACATTCAAGGGTATTTTCTTGTTTCCTTCGTAGAAGACTACATGAACAGATTCTTCAATCTTTTGCGTTCTTTTGTTGTAGATTCTGTAGGCTTTGCTATTCAGAGAATAACCAAGAAATACTCCTTCATCTGCTTTTGGTTGAAATGTTCTCAAGTATTCTTTTCCATTGTTAAGAACAAAACATCAGCAACCAAGCACCCTTAGATGTTTGATACTAGGAGGTCTACCAATCAAATGTTCATAAGGAGTTTTGTCATGGTGTTTGTTAATCAAACATCTATTTTGAGCGTAGCAGGCTGTGTTAACAGCTTCAACCCAATAGATTTCACTTATTTCAGTGTCAGCAAGCATTGTTCTTGCTGCTTCTTTTAGGGTCCTATTCTTCCTTTCAGCAACACCATTTTGTTGTGGTGTCCTTACTGAAGATAGTTAATGTTGTATACCTTTGCAGGTACAAAACTCTTTTATCCACCATTCAGTACCATGGTCTGTTCTGATTACAGATACCTTGTCATTTTTCATGACTTCAAGCTTATTTAACAAGTTGGGTATTTCAACCCTTGCATCAGATTTTTGTTTGAGAAATACAACCCAAGTGAATCTTGAGTAATCATCAACAACAACCAAACCATACTTCTTTCCTGCATAGCTAGTTACAGAGGATTCAAAGAGATCCATATGTAACATTTGCGGTGGCCTTTCATTGGAGTGTCTAGTTTTAGACTTGAAAGATGTTTTGGATTGTTTTCCCATTTGGAAAGCTGAGCATATACCATATTTTCTTAATACCATTTTGGGTAAACCAACCACCAATTCTTTCTTGGCTAGCTTGTTCAGAGTTTTGAAGTTCAAGTGACTCATTCTTTTATGCCAAAGCCAGTTTTCTTCAGTGTGGCCAGATTGACTCACCATGAGACATTCTTCAGTTGTGGAAGATGCCCAGTCAGCAACATAAAGATTTCCTTTCCGCCTAGCAACCAAGACTGTCTGCTTTGACTCATTGTCAATTAATTTGCATAGTTTTGACTTGATCTTTACAGTGTACCCTTTGTCTACCAATTGACTCATGCTTAGGAGATTATATTTCAATCCCTTTACATGTAGTACTTCAGAGATTGTAAGGGCTCCAAGCTCCAGATTTCCAAAACCTATGGTTGGATTTTCATCTCCTCCAGCAAATCTAATAATTGGTCCTTTATCGCATTTCCTGTAGTTAACCAGATTTGTTTGTCTCCTGTCATGTGCTTCCCACATCCACTATCGAAATGCCACTTCGGGTTCTTCCTCAGAGTGTTCTACACAAAACAGGAAACATGGAGTTAGGCTCTCATTCCAACAATGGAACCTTCTGGACTAAAGAATCTCCCTGTAGGAATCCATTTCTGAATGAACTTCCTTGGGGTATTCTTTTGTCTTGTTGGAACATAAGGAGGAATTTTAGGTAAATGATTTATGTCATTATCATTTAAAGCTATTTTCCTTCTTGGTGTGTTCCTTGGTGCTCCTCGTGGTGCTTTCAGATACCTGTCAGATTGTTGAGTTTTTTTTAGCAAACTTGGCTTTCCTTGCCAGATTTATTCTAGCCCTGGCATTCAGAGTGGTCGTAACATGTTCTTTCTTCCACTTCTGATGATTGCTATGCGCAATCCTGGCTTTCATACATCGTTCTTGCTCTTGTTTATACTCACAAGCGAGTTGTTTCCCGATGGCTTTATAGCTAATGCCATTTCGAGCACCTGGTGCTATCTGAGTTCTCTTCTCAGCAGCTTTGCTAGTCTCTGGAACGTCTTTCTTTCCAGAAAACATGATGTTGGAAAATTTGCCTGCTCCTGCAATTTTTCCTTTCTGAGAGACATAGAACTGTGGGTGATTACACTTTTCAGTGTTATGTTTCTTTACAGAAATATTCCCAACGGTTTTCTTTTGGACTTGTTTTTCCCACAAAGGTTTGGTCGCGACTGTCTTTCCTTTGTCAACAACCTTAGCTTTCTGACCAATGCTGAGCACTAACAAATGTTATTCTTTCGTCACTCTTATTCAGAGTGGTAGAACTATTTGTTTGTTTGTTCAGCCCAAGTCCTCCCTTTTCTGAAGGATCTCTTAAATAAGAGTGTACTTCAATAAGAGTGTCACTAGCTTTGGCATAGGATTGAAAAGATAGTTCTTTCTTTTTGAGTTCCTCATTTTCAGAAAGAAGATCTTTATTTTTCTTTTGGAGTATATCCATTGCCTTTCTATGACTTTTCCGTCACAGATATCTGTGCTTTGAGAAATGCATTTTTAGCATCCTTTTTCTCAGATATTTTGAGTAATTGTGAATTTTCCTTCTCAAGAGAATTCTTTTCTTCTTCAAAAATGTCGGCTCTAGCTCGGACCATTTGAAATTCTCTTTTGTAGAGATCAAGTTCTCTTCTGAGATATTCTAAATCTCTGATTTCTTCCTCATCACTCTCATAATTTATGAATTGAGAATTGTTGGTTACCTCGTCAGCCATTAGGCAAGGCTCAATATTGGAGCAATCTGGATAGATCTCCTCAGCAACACCACATAATTCCCTTTTCTTTTGACCAAAGTCAACCAATTCATGAGTGATGCCACATAATCCTGGAGAAGGTAGTTTGGAGTCATCTGAGTCTTCTTCCTCAGATTCTGACTCAATATCAAGAGCATCCAGTGGGATTTGAATCTTTTTCCTTTCTTCAGTGAGCATAGCTTTCTGACCTCTCTTGAAGTTTCTTCTATCTTTCTTGTCACTTGTCTTTAGCTTATTGAAAACAGGGCAGTCTCTTTTAAAATGACCAGGTTTCTAACAATTGAAACAGATATCATTTCCGATTTCTGCTTCCTCAGTACTAGATGCTTGCTAGGCCGGCTTGTTCAGCGAGCTTGACAGCTGCATATTTTTGTACTAGTCATAGTTTGAGCCTAGATGCTTTTTCAACTTCTCTTTGGCTTTTCTTCTCTCAATCTCCCGACTGACATATTTTCTCATTTGCTTTACAGCAAGAGCATCTTCCTCAGTCATTTCTTTGGTATCCTTCTTTTCAGAAGTACCTTGTGTTACTAAAGCAACATTGTGAACTTTCATAGCAATTATTTGTTCTCTCTGAGTAGTTTCATAGTTGACAGTAGCTAAGTGGGAAAAGAGTTCTACTGGAGTGATATTTGGCATTCCTTGGTTGAAATAAAAATACTGAGAATGTTCCCAGTTTTGATTCAAGCTTCTCACGGTAGTCTTAACCTTTTCAGAGTTAGAATATCTCTCACTTTCACCAAGTGAAGCTATTTCACTCATCATTGTTGTGAACCGGAAATCTAGTTCTTCAAGAGTCTCTGTGGGACCTTGTTTAAAGTTTTGGAATTTGAGCTTCAAAACTTCGAACTTATTTTCCTTTGTTTTCTCAGTGTCGGCACAGATTTCTTCAATCAGTTGCCAGGCCACTTTCGCCGTTTTTGCACCCCACAGTTTACACTCTATGTACTCTGGAGTGGAACGTGTGATGATATTGCGAGCCTTACCATCCAGTCGATTTCTCTTGGCATCTTCCGATGTCCAGAGCTCACTGGGCTTTGGCTCGTAAACAACTTGACCAGTAGGTCTTCCACAGGTTGACGCACCTGTTTGTGAGGAACCACCACTTGGTTTTTAAAAATGCTTTATTTAGTCAAATAAAATGCTATTATTACTGTTTTAATGTAAATATGATATCATTTTAATCTGACATGTTATGGTTTTAACAAAGAATGTTGATGTTCAATGATCTATGAAAGGTCTCACTACAGTAACATGACAAGAGTTACTAGAAGTGTATAAAAGGCACTCCAATGAACATGGCTTCTCAATCAAGGAGGGTCCAATCAGATAAACTATAACAACTTTGATTAAAAACATAAATGTATCTGTGAAAATAGCAGACCAGAAGAACAAGAACGCAACCACTAACAGACGTTGCATTGGGATTACTCAAGTACCTATGAATCCCCTTATCCAGCTTATCCGACACATATCCACACCAGTCCATCTCCTTCACCTTTCTCACATCTTGCAACAATGGCAACAAACCATACTCAATCGTGTGATTTGCATTAGAAGAAAGTATGCAACTACACGCATACAGAACAAACAGGCGTTTGAATTCATCGCCGCAATCCTTCATTTCTTCCATATAACGGGGCAGTGTTGCACAGTATGTGCCATCCAACTTGATGGACTTCTTCTCATTTTTATCATCTAACGCAGGGTATTTTGCCTTGGACTCATCCTTCAACTTGTTGTCATGCGACAACGATATCTTCTTATCAATGCATCTAGGGAGAAGAAAGATATCTTGAACATCCCTATTTCTAACTTGATAAGCACTACTATGAGACTTATCATCGCCAATGTTATGAATACACAAACCAGGCTCAAATTTGTTTACCAGAATTGGTAAAATACCACCTGGCATCCTTTTAATATCCATCTGCAGCAATCCACCAAAGCCAATATCAATGACATCTTGCTTTTGCTTCTTAGAGAGCTCTAACTTGCAAAAGTTAAAAATCATTTTGTGTGCGAACTTCTTCTCCTAACCAGATTCATTAACAACTACATTCTTCCTCCACGGTTACGAAGTTTCACTTCCTTCCCAACTTCATTTTTATCACCAGGCTTAGTTTTTTTATCCTTCACCACAACACCTTCAGCCTGCTTGCTCTTGCCAACACCCTGGGAAACTCCTGTACTGCTACCAATAACTGTGTCCCTGAGACACAATAGTGCTACCAAGAACCTGAGTAGCGGTATTAGGCAAAACCTCTGTCGTCTCAGTACCAACCACCTCAGTTGGAGTAGGTTGATTCACAACCTCAGTTAGTGTAGGTTGTGCACAATTTATATCTTCTTGGTCTTCATTCTCAGAAGAATCTGATGTTGCAGAAAAGAAGAAAAACATCAGTAACATATATTAAAACCATAAAAATATTTATTAAAAACATAACAGGAAACCTTAAAAAAATAACATAACACATGAAAAAATTCAGCAACACACAAAAAAACCAATCAAATTACACCAACTTAAAGCCTTCATAAATTACCTAAAAAACATAACAAAAAGAATAAAAACAATAACAACTTAACTAAAAACACAACATGGATTCTTACAAACACAACATGGATTCTTAAAAACACAACATAGATCCTTAAAAACATAATGTCATGCATTTAATATTTCAGTAAAAGACAAACTAAAACCCATCAAATTAAACAACAAAAAACCTTAACAATAAAGATAAAAACTACAACACAGATCCTTAAAACCATAACATCATACACTAAAACCTTTCACAAAAACATAGGCATTATAACTTGAAAAATTAAGAAGCACAAACAAAAACAAATCAGTTTATAACCCCGTTAAAACTTTCACAAAATAACTAAAACCCACAGTAACATGACTTAAAAATGTAAAGACAGAAAACTAACAGAATAACATTTGAAAAAACTTACCAGTTCTGGGAAAAAAAATCGCGCGCATGCGAAAAATTTGAAAACACAAACGAACAGATCAACAAAAACACATCACAAAAAGCAAGTATAGGAACACAAAAATTCAAAAAACAAAAGAAACAAAAAGTTTAGAAAGATCAAGTAAACTTACATTGAGTTTCCGCAGTACCCGTCGGCTTCAACCTCATCGCCGGAACTTCGAGGTCGTCGGAATCTTTCTTCTGAGATCTCTTTTCGTCATACTAATTAATGTTCAGAAAACACTTAAGGAACTTTTAAAAGGAAAAACGAAATGTTGGTCCAGATAACGGCAAAGGAAAAGACTAGAGGGGGGGGGGGGTGAGAATAGTCTTTTACAACTTTTGTCGATAAACACAATTTCTCAGATATCTGTGAAGATATCTGATACTTAATTTCAGAGAGCGAAAGACTTTTCTGTGATAAGTGCACGTGTTCAGCAAGATATAATGTGTTTAAATACTTAGCAGGATAAACAGAACGATAAGTAAATTAATGAAAGTAAATAACACATCTTTTATAGTGGTACCTGAAGGTGGCGTAATCCTTCAACTAATCCACTTCGGCCTTTCTCAGACCTGGAATTCACTAAGACAGATAATTGAGTTCACCTTACAAATATCTTCTCTTGATTCCTAAATACACTAGGTTCCCAACCAAGTGTTCCCCCTAGTTATTCCCTGGCTCCCAGCCAAGTATTTCCTATACTCAGAAACCTTTGAGTTGTTCCTTAGTTTCCCAAACTAAGTACTTCCTATGCTCAGTATCCTTGGAGTTATTCCTTAGTTTCCCAAACTAAGTACTTCATGTACTCCATGCCATTTAAGGTGTTGGTTATGATGGTTTGTTAGATGAGTAGTCTTACTAACTTTTTAGTTATTTAGGAATACTCTATAGAACAAGAATCACTTAACACACTCCATAATGTGTGGTGATATGTTCTTTACTGACCCAAGTCTATGTTAAATGTTCTGGAGAATGAAACTCAGATACTTGATCTTTTGATTCAACTCCTTCACATATAGCAATGCTTGTTAAGGATCATGACACTTAGAACTTTCGTGCTACTTAGAATTCAAGAGCTTAGTCGCAACTGTAAGCTAAAGAGTAAGTAGGTTGAAGGCTTGTATGCTTGACTGAGTTCTTTCTGTGTGTAAGTTCAAGGTGTAAGTTCTTGGTGTGTGTTTCAAGCATTCTAAGTGGTGATATTTATAGTTGAAAATCATGCCGTTTGAATAGTATCCGTTAGGCGTAATGAAATTCAAACTATTGATATCTGTAAATAGTACTGCAGAAGACGTTGTATCTTTTCAGAGATTTCCTCTTTTGTTCAGATGTCTCTGTCTGCGCATTTATTGCATTGTACTATTTTTGTCCTGTAGTGACAACAGAACTATGCACGCTTTCTGAAGCATTGCATGTCCCTTTCCAGAGACCTTCACATCTCCAGATACATGTTGAAACATTGTTTCCCAGAAACATAGTTTTATCCAGGGTATCTGAGTATAGGTTTCTGTGGGCACTTTTCCTCGTTCATAAACCTTGTGTTCTCAGATTTCTTTTGGAAAACTTGTTTATTGAGAAACACTTGTTTCTTTAAGATATCTGGTCATAGGTATCTGATGAGACCAATTTTCTTTGTCTTTAGCAATCTTGTGCAGTCTTTAAATCTTCAAATTTGTTGAACTCTCCTGCCGGATGCCTTCTTCTTGGTCTTCATCAAAGATATAAAAATTACATTCAGAGACCTAACATCCTATACAAGATTTGCTAAACTAACATACTGAGTGATTTTCCTCTTTTACAGTGTTCAAGTGAACCAAGAGTACTAACCACCTTTCTGAGCTAAGATAAGTCATTAGGTTGCTGATCAAAATCTAAACAGAGATATTCCTAACACGAAACCGTAGCTTAATTTTTGCGAGTTAAAACTGAAAGGAATCGTTGAATTTATAGAATTGTGGAAGAAATAACCGCTCAGAGATGAAGAAACTACTACTTCGATTTTTGAAAATGAAGAAGTTGCTTCAAAACCAGAAGAAGAAAGAAAAGAGAGCGAAATTGAGAGAAATAGGAAAAGACTGTTCATATGAAAAATCACTAGTTTTTAGTGAGGGTTAAGGAATGTTCAGGAAGAAACCGAAATTTCCGGTAAAACGGTTTTGATTTAACTTGGCCGGTCAGACTATAAAATATCGAAAACCGCGAGAAAACCTGATTTTCCGAGTTTTAGGATGATGAGTCGGTTTTATATCGTCTCATCTTGTCTTTTTTGCCTTCTTTTTGTTATCCTTAAGTATAGTTTTAGTTGTTTTTCCTAGAGTCTTTTTACTTGTTTTGTTCTCTTTGACTTTTGTAGGTATTTGGCTAAACCGTGCTAATTGAAGGCAAAAAGGATGTGATTTACATATATTTGGAAGATATGGAGTGTCGATGCTGCGTATGGTTGCTAGAAGTGAAGCGGGGAAGCCGAAACGCCAAGATTTGAATTTAAAAGGAGCAAAATCGAGCAAGAAGGACAAAAAGGGCAAAATCGTCATTTGTCGGAAGAATCAGTGAACACCACTTTCAAGATTGGCGTCTACCAAAATGATACAAAAAGTTTTGGCGGACGCCTAAGTTGAACTTGGCGGACGCCATGGATGGATTTTGGCGTCCGCCAAGTTTAATCTTGGCGTCCGCCAACTTCCTTTCATGGCGGACGCCAAGTAGACGCCAACTTTCTCTGTTTCGGCGTGATTTTTTCCGATTCTTTCCTAATTCATTCGGACTTAGTTTTTCTTCCTTTCTTTTTAGTTAAAAACAACATTATTACTTTCATAATTCATTCAATTGTCAACTATTGAACTTTGCTCTCAAGCTAGACCTAGTTTCCAAGGCAATTACCCGTTTGAGGTAATTGAACCGATTTTCATCTTGTAATCCGACGATTCATTGATTGGGAGCATAATCTACGTACTTTCTTGCATCAATCGCTTAAGATTCATCAGGTTCTACCTAGGGTTTGTGACAACGAAGGGTAAAACTGTATCAATCGACCGATTCCTCGTATTTAGTATTAGATTATGTGTGTTAATGGTTTAATTGCTTATTTGATTATGTCTTCGCATAACATGAGTAGCTAAACACCCTGATTATGGGGTGGTGATGGATTCAAGCATGATAGTTAGGGTTTATGCGTTTATATATAATCGGGTTACGATTACTATGTGCTTTTTAGATTAAATTGTATATCCTGCTATTACGTTTGATGCACGATCCGTCAATATCACTGTTAGATTAAGCATTTGATCCCTGAAAACCAAAACGTTTTTCATCTTGCTTCAATCTAACAGTTAGTTGCAAACGGTAATAGGAGGCTTAGCTTTATTGATCGTAGCTTAGTGAAATTGACGCCTTCACGAATGTTATTCGTTTTCTGAACCCAAGTAGTGATAACTTGAGAGTAATCGTTTTCCTGTTGATCGCATATTTCCTGCTAGCTAGCTTGTCTTCTAGTCACCACTCCATAATTCTCCTCATTCATATATCAATTTCGTTAAGTGTCAACCATATCTAGTTTTTTCAGCCTAGTTGTTTATTGTTAAGATAGTTAATCAATCTGTTGCCAAAGCAAATAAACATTACTACTTTCCATATCGTTTCTATTTATTCATAAACTCAAACTCAGCCTAGTTAAGTCCTTCAAGACCGACCTCGGGGTTAACTTCACTGGACTACAAGTTTTCGTAGTGTTGAGAATTAACCCTTGGCTCTTAAACAAATTTAAAACTCTGATTTGACACATCAAGTTTTTGGCGCCGCTGCCGGGGACTTAACTGCTTTGTTAAGTTTACGAATTCTAGTCACAGTATTTTTATTTTTGTAGTTTTAGTTCATTATTTCAGTTCTATTAGTCTTAACACATCTCCTTTCAGGTAGTGCATGAACGGAAGGAGGAGTCTTGATTTGCCTATTGCACCGTTTATCGACGATATCGGAAGACACTGCAGCAAACAGAGAGGCTCACCGTTGAGAGTAATCAGGAGAATGAGATGAATCTGACAGCTCGAAAGGTAACATCCAAATGGCTAACGATCCACCTTCCATGGCTACGCTTTTCACGCCACATTCATCGTCCTAGCATTGTCATTCCTGCTAATATGCGGAACTTTGATATTAAGGGGTCATCTTATGGCTGTGATCCCGAAATTTAATGGGCAAAATAATGAAGATGTTATGGGATTTATTATGGAGCTGGAGCTTTTTATTGGGAATCTGTTGGTCCAGATAACGGCAATGTAAAAGACTAGAGGGGGGGGGGTGAATAGTCTTTTAAAACTTTTGTCGATAACAAATATTTCTCAGATATCTGAATGGATATCTTATACTTAGAATCAGAGTGCGGAAGACTTTAATAAAGATAAGTGTAGAAACAGTTAATAAGTGTGTGTGTGTTGCTGAAGTATAAATACAGAAGAGTAAATGACACAGCAAGTATAGTGGTATCTGGAGGTGGCGTAATTCTCCAACTAATCCACTTCGGTCTATCAGAGACCTAGAATTCACTAGAACAGATAATTGAGATAACCTTACAAAAATCCTATTCTAAGATTCTGAACAATTGGTTCCCAACCAAAAGTTCCCCCTGAGTTGTTCCCTAGCTTCTTCAGCCAAGTACTTCCTATACTCAGAAACCTTTGAGTTGTTCCCTAGCTTCCCAAGCTAAGTACTTCCTATACTCAAAAACCTTGGAGTTATTCCTTAGTTTACAAATCAAGTACTTCCTATACTCCGGTAACCTTGGAGTTATTCCCTGATTTTTTAACCTAAGTACTTCCTCTACTCCACGCCGGTTTTGGTGTTGGTTTCGGTTTGGGTTGTCAGATGAGCGTCTTAATAACTTTTTAGTTATTCAGATAGCTCTGTGAACTAAGTTACTTAATACACTTTACAGCGTATGGTATCTAGTTTGATTTTACTGACCCAAGTCTTATGATATCTGTTCAAGAGAATGAATCTCAGATAGTTGATCTTTTGATTCAACTCCTTCACAGATAGCTTTGCTTGTTTAGGATCAGGACACTTAGAACTTCAGTGTTTACAAGATCACAAGCTTTAGTCGCAACAGAAAGCTTTGATAATAAGTAAGGAGCATTGAGAGAGTAAGATCAGAGATCGTATGTTTTAGCGTATTCAGTGTTCTGAGTTGTGTTCCGTGTGTTCTCTCAAGTTGTCCAAGTGTTGATATTTATAGATGAATTTGAGTGCCGTTTGAATAGTATCTGTTAGGCTCAAATTGAAACTATCGATATCTGTGTATAGTACTGTAGCAGGTTTTGTCTTCTTCTCAGAAGTTGCCGTTGCTTTTACTCAGACATCTCTGTCCGTGCATTAAATGCATTGTACTATACTTTTGTCCTCAGTGTCAGCGGAACTATGCATTATGTCGGACTAGACTTGTTGTGCGATTCTTTGCACGTCCTTATCTTCATTCTTGAGATACCACTTGTATTGATTGAAACAACCTTGTTTCTTTTTAAACGTGTTTAACGCTCAAGGTATCTCGAGAACGGATATCTGGACACTTTCCTTGTCTTGATATGTATCTCATTTCTCGATATCTCTTGTGACACAGTTTGTTTGAAACTGCTCGTGTTCACAAGATATCCGCTAAGATATCTGAACAATGATTCGATAATCTTGTGCGCTTTTCTTCAAATCTTCAAAAGTTGTTGAGCTTTACCTTGGATGTCTTCTTCTTGGTCTTTTCTTCATAAAATAAAAATTACATATTGAGACCTAACATCCTATACAAGATTAGCTAGACTATCATACTTAGTGGGTTTCCTCTTTTACAATGTTCAAGTGAACCAAGAGTACTAATCACCTTTCTGAGACTAAGATAAGTCATCATGTTGCTGAACAAAATCTAAACAGATATTCTAACAAAATATCTAACAAATTTCCCCCATTTTGATCAGTCAACGATGACTATCTTCCCTATTACAAATCTGGATGAGGAAACAATCCACCACTTAATCATTTCTTGAGATCTTTCAAATCATATAATTAAGTGCAGAAAGTAGACATCAACCAAATCACAAGGTGTGATCTTTGCTGACAAGTTATCTTTTATAAAATACTATCTGAGAGTAAGTTCTTCAGATAAGTCGCAACTAAGGATTACATATAACTTTAATACATAACACATTTAAGCTCAGTCAGCAAGATACAGCAAAAATTACATAGTAAATTAGGACAACAGGAGTAACCAAGCTCCAAGTAAACATCCTAAAGAACTAGTCTTCAAGTCTTCAATCTTCAAGTCTTCAACAAAGTTTCTATGGATCAGTCTGCAAATTTCCTATCTCCAAATCTTTTTATGTCATCAGAATAATCATAAAGAAGAGTTCTGACAAGCATCTCTGTGACTCTGGCAAATCCACAGACTTCTTTGTAGGTTTTGGTAGGATTTTTCTTGGCAAAATGCTTGACCCATAGGTACTTTCCCCACTTCCAGGCATGCTCTTTTAGGCTATCGGAAAGCTTGAAGTATCCATAGATAATCTTCAGATATCTGATGTCACCCTTGTATTGATCTTCTGTCAGATAGAACGACTCATAGGGTTCCACAGCAAGTCTTGGTCTTGTGCCTGTTCCTGTGATATTCAGAATTTTGTGCACATCATCTGGCTTTCCATATGGACAATCATCAGAGACGTCCTTCTTCATGGCTTCAGTTCTCTTGACAACTTCAAAATCCAACCATGCTTTGATGTGATTGGTGTTGATCAAGGTAGGTTTATTCTTTCTCCATGCCATGAGTTGTTTATGGATTGGTTCTGGAAATCTAGAATTTACCAATAGATGCTTAAGTTCCAGAATCCAATAGCCATTTTTCTGATTGATGCACCTGTAGACAGAGGAATCATTGTCATACTTCACATACTCAATTTTGGCTTCTTCTGGCCTGAGTGGAAGTTGACTTTGTCTTTGCTCGACTCTCGATGTTCCTTTTACATCTTGAATTCTCTTTGGGGTTGTTGCTTGAAGAACCGCCACCTGGATAGACTTGGTATTTCGGAGGGTGTTTTAGCTGCTAGTGGCTTTGCAGCTATGGGCTCAGTTAGGCTTTCAAGTTTCCTTTTTCTGTGAAGAGGAGCTTCATCTTCATCAGTTTCTTCATCATCATCAAGATCAATTCTTGTGAGATCTTTGCAGCCTTCTTCATTGCCCTGGGACTTGATTTGACCTTCTTTTTCTTCTTCAGAAGATTCATCAATCCCACTAACTTGTCTTCTCCTTGGAGCCTTGGTACTCCTTGGAGGTTTCTGTGCCATGGCCCTTGTTACCATTTTGGTTCCTTCAGTAGGTCTCTGGGAAGCAGCTTGGCTTGAGAAGGATTCATAAATTCTGAGTGGTGGCTGGGAAGTTTTTCTTCTTCCTTTCTGAGCAGCACCAGCTCCAGATTTCTTCTTGTTTTCAACTCCTTCTTCCCATTCCCCCTGACTTTGAGGTCTAGATTTGTACTTTCTTTCCCCCTTAGTCATTGTTGGCTGACTCAGTCTCATAAAGGAATCTGAGAGAGAGTCAAAATGCCCTTGTAAATAGTCGTAGGCAGTGACCAACTTCTGAAGTTCGGCTTTGAGCTCCTGATTTTGTTTGATAAGTCCATTGTCCTTATCAGTGAGCTCTGCAAATGGGCCTAGGATGGCATCTGCTTTTCCAGCAGTGTAACTTGCCTCTTGAAAAGCTTTTTCAGCTAAAGACACATCATCGTCCCTTGTCATTCCCAGATCTTTCTGAGCAATGATCATGCTAGTTGTTCTCTGAGTGATGAGCTCAGTGAACTTTCTCATTTCAGAGGGGACTGAGGCAATTACTTACTTGTTTTGTGAAGACATTTCCTTATTCAAAGTAGCTAGTACTTGGTACCTGCTCATGTACTCTTGAGAGTGGACGTTTGGTAGTTTGTTGAAGATTGTAGGAGCAATCAACTTTCTTTTTAAGTGAGAAACCGCTAGATGTTCATGGCGGTGTCCTGCCAAAGTCTTGTCTTCTTCATCATCTGAGGGATTAGCCCAGTGATCTTCATCCTCTTGGACATTTTCATCAATTGTATCAAGTCCAGCAACCATCTCAGAGATTGGTTTCTTTCCTTTCTGGGAGGAAGATGGTACTTCTTTCGAAGATAATGTAGCCTTAGCATCATGCTTGACTTCAGATACTTCTTCAGTATCGAGTTCTTTGGCGATCTCGTGCACAGCATCCCGTAGCTCGTTAACCGCAGAGTAAGCATTCATTTCTTTGAGGTATTGATCTTCTATTGATCAAGCCTTTCTCTGGATTGAGCTATTTGATCTTCCAGTTGGAGATGGAGCTGTTGTTCTTCTTCCAACAGTTGTCTGAGTTGAGCACTTCTGGTCTTAGTGTTTAATATTTTCTGATTGGTTTCTTCAGAAAGCTCAACTACTTGTTCAGTAGTAACTGCGTGTTGGTGAGAAGATGGATGAGTAGATTTCTGAGGTGATGAAGACGGAGATTTCTGTGAAGTCTTCTCAGTTTGCTTTTCAGTAGCTGAGGCATTGTTTCTCTGTGAAATTCCTCCGGTTCCTGGTGCAGGAGCAACATCATCATCCTTTTTGTCATTATCATCCTTTTGGTGATGATCAGTGGGAGGTTCATCAAAGAAATTTTCATTCATTTCTTCCTCCTCATCATCTTCAGATACAAGATTGATCACTTCCGGGATAGTGATCTTCTGCCCATTAACTTCTTCTTGTTCAGAAGGTATGAATTGCAGAGTCTGGGGCAGAACTGGCTTGAATGCCATCTGTAATCTTGTCTGATCATCTGCCAGTTCAAAGGCATGTATCAAACTATGCGCCACTTCTCTGGATAAGTCCTTGTGTAGTAGAGTCGCAACTGTATGTTGTTCTGTAGCGAACATTGCTTGGACATATGTTTCCAGGTCAAGAGCTCGTGCCCGTCTGGTTGGTTGATCAGTTATTCTCAATATTTCAGAGAGATCAGAGCACCTTAACTTCTGCCATTTCTTGAAGCATTGAATGTGCTTTGGCAAAGTGTGAGCTTTGAAGAAGTGAAGTAGGTCCCTTGTTTCTTCAATGGGATCCTACTTTGCATCTGTTTGAGCCTGAAAGAAAGAGTTTTGAGTGAGTTTCAAAACTTTGGTAGATATCTGAGTAGAAGTGTAGTTTAGTTTCTGAGTTACCTGAGTATGAACATCAGGCTCAGATACTTGTTCTACTGGGACAATTGGTGTCTCAGATATCTTGTGGTGAGGTGGAGACTTGGAAGTCTGGTCCTCATCAACCTTTCTTTCTTGAACCTGAGAATTAACATTATCACAATACTTAGGAATTTTTATCAAGAAGAACTTTAAGTGACAAGTCAGATATATGAGAGGTCAATTACCTCCATGGGAGGCTCAGATACTTGTCTCTCAGAGACTTGTGCGGTCTCTGGAATCTTTACTTGTGATGAAACCCTTGATGCCTCATCAATTTCCATAGGTGCAGGGGATGTCGCAACTTTGTCCCCTTGCACTTCTACTTCTGATTGAGCCTGTAAGTAGATAGTATTGAATAATTTAGAAGAAGTTTTAAGATAACCCAGGCTGAAGAGTACTTATCACTGATTTTATACCTTCAAGTTTGAAAGCTCAGTGATGTGTGCTTCAGAAACCTTGTTGGTTTCTAGGTTTGTCTCTGGCATTTCTGCCTTATCTTCTTCCATCTTAGTTGGAGCCTGTTAGAAACATTTATCATTAATGATCATACAAACATTTTTACTGAAAAGTTAGTTCTCTTTAAGAATCATTTACTCGCATGTGCTCAGATTTCTCAAGAGTTGAGGTTGAAGGAACCTCTTTTTCAGTATCTGAGGTAAGCTTTTCAGCTTCCTCTTGTTCTTCCGTTTCTAACTCAGCCTATAACAAAGAGATTCTTATAAGGTAACAAGATTTATAAGTATAAAATTTTTCACAAGGTAAGAGTTAAACCAGTCATTTACCCGAGCAGTTTTAGGCTGATTGGTCTCTGGAACTTGTGACCTTTCTATACATTGGTCGTCTTGTCCCAGTTCAGTTTCTTTATTTGAAGTTTCTGGTACTTCACACCTTCTCTGAGTATGCAACTCAGTTACCTCCCCTGGTTGATCATTCTGAGTAGATGTCTCAGTTTGATCCCTCTCATTGAGTTGGGGAACCTGCTCAATTCTGAGATTTTCTTGACATCTTGTATTCTTTGGTATTTCAAAATGGAGTTCATTTACCATTTCATCAACCACTTGTGGCTGTTGTGGTTGTTGTGTTTGTGGTTGTTGTGGTTGTCTGGAAGCAGAAGATTGATCAGTCGAAAGTTCTTCCAGATTCTTAGATGTGGCATTTCCATCAGCATCTGCCAATACTAAGATACCACTCATCAGGGCTTTGTGAAGTTGTGCAAGAGAATCATTCCCTGATGATGTGTTTGCACCAACAACCTTTGCTATAGGTTCAGCAACCTTTGGTGTAGGTTTTTCTTCAGATACCTTATCACCAGTTACTTGTTTAGTAACCTTAGCCCTCTTTGATTTTTCTAGGACTTGAGAGATGACTAGTTCATCATCTTCATCGTTAGAGCTCTCATCAGCATTGGGAACTGATTGGTCCATTATTCCTGCGGTTTCTGCAGATGGGGCTTGGTGTTTTTCACCACTTTTGGCAGCATTCATGAGTTCATCAGCAAGGCTTTCTGCATTAGTCGCAACATTTCTGAAAGCACTTTCTCTTGCTGAGTCTACTTGTTCAGTAGGTGATAACTCTTTTGCAGCATTAATGAGTTCATCTGCCATGTTTGTAGATATCTGAGAATTGACAACCTCTTTGGGTGTGTCTTCTGATTTGCCAGCAGACTTCTTTCTTGAAGTTCTGGGCTTCTTGGTCGCAACCTTTTCTTCAGATATCTTTTCAGATTTTCTCTTCTTAGGACCTTTCTGAGACCCAGTAACCTTTTTCATCAGATTTGTATACTCATACTTGTAGAGTAAGTTACTGTTGGCTATTTCAGCCGTCTCTCTGAGCTCAATGCCAAGCTTTTCCAGCAAGTAGCATATCTTCAGACCATATCCTACTGTGGCCTTTGGCTCAGCTAGTCCTTTAACAATCTTAGGCTCGAAGCCTTGAATCTTCTTCACAAATTTCATGAAGGCGTACTTTCCCCAGTTGAAAGGGTTTTCCAGCCTTTTGTCTTGTTGATTCAACAAGAACATGATCCATCGTTCTTGGCTTATATGGTCAGCACCTCCTTGTATACCATCAAAGCATCATGAAGAATGCACGCCAAGATTACATCCGTGAACCAGATGTCTGGTTCGGATGTCAGCAAGTTTGAACTCAGTGGGTGTATCTGATTTCTCAAGATCACACACATCACTGTAAAGTTCTTTAACACCTTCAAGGAGTTCCTCATCCTTGGTGTTTATTTCAAAATCCTTTCCAAGATTTTGAACCTCAAACAACTTACAGAAAGTTGTTAAGTCCAGAAGGATTTCCTTTCCTTGGACTGAGGTTTTGATAGACACTATTTCAGTGCCTTGAGATACACAGAAATAATCACGAGTTGTTGTAAAATTCCAACACATCAAGTGATGAAATTCCACTAGGCGAGGATAAAAAGCCCTTGATTTGTGCCTTTTCAAGCATGTCAAGAATTAGCTTTACGTCGATTCTCTCTATTGCAGTGAGGTATTCCTCAACCATGGCACCACCCCAAATCATTCTGTGACTTGAAGTCCAATGGTCAGGATTGAAAGCTCCTACCAGTCGATTGTTAACAATAACCAACTCTGGTGCTTGCTTTTCAGTAGTACCAGTGGAGGATTGGGATTTCTGTGTAGAAGTGTTCTTGGAGGCCATCTCTTTATATAGTAAGGATTTGAAGCTTGTGTTTGAAAGAGATTCGATTGAGTGATTCTTTTCAGAAAAACTTAATCAAGAAATGCAGAGATTTTAGAGAAGTTGCAGAGGATTAGGAGAAGGTTTTCTTTGTTTTGATGCAAGTTGAAATTTCGGATTAGGCAAAAGTGATTTCATTTGCCAAAATCCTATATATATAGCAAGTGAATCTCAACAGACAAATACATACAAATTGATTTTGTGTATACGTATCTGTGATTTGCAAACAGGCGTGAGCAAAAGCTAGTTCGGCATTAAATGCTTAATGGGCCATGTCTGAATGTCAACAGTCCTCTATTTACTGTGAATTAATTTCTGCCGTTAAGATCAAGCGCTTGAATTCATCAAGGGTCACCATTGCTTCTCCAGCAATGATCACAATCAACAAATGTAATTGTGCCCATTTAATGAATTTTGGCTAATAGCTATCTGAATCACAATTCTGTTGGAGCAAGGACACTGTTCGCATCTGAATTTGTCTTATACTTAGGATTTTCCCAAGTTTTTCATCAAAATAGAAATAGTGCGAGATTCGAGAGAGTAGTTGACTGCAGATAGTTATGTTATTCTCTTTTGTGTTCCCCGTTCATAGAATGATTCAGATATCTGAGCTCCCGTCTCAGAGATCTTAAGCTATCTTTTTGCTCTTTAGCCTTTTTGACTTCTGGGTTCCCGTTCCAGATACCTCTTCTCTCTTTTCTGGATACCGCTATGATACCTCTTCTCTCTTTTCTGGATACCCGTTCCAGATACCTCTTCTCTCTTTTCTGGATACCCGTTCCAGATACCTCTTCTTGCATTGCAGAGATCCAGTCTTGGTCTCCTAATGCTTCTTCTATACTTTTAGGTTCGATATTCGAGATGAAACATCCAAAGAGAGAATCAGCATTTTCAGCTATTGCTCTCCTAGTCCTAACACCCTGATTAATTGGTCCAATTATATCCTTTGTACGATGATCTTTGATCCATTTCATCAAAGGTTTAGTGCTAGTAGGATCAATATCCAGGTGATCTGAATGTGAATCACTAGGATTTTGATTTGATACTTTTTCAGTATCTAAGATATCTGACATATGAGAAATGTCATGGATATCTGACATATGAGAAATGTCATGGATATCTGACACTTTTTCAGTGTTAGAGATATCTGAGACATGCATTTCAGCATTCTTATTTTCAGATACCTCTCCATGATGAAGGTTCTCAGTAACCTGTTCCATTTCTGGAAAACTCATAGGAAATTCCTCATCATGTTTGTGAGTCATCTTGTTGTTACTAGGCTTTCCAAGCTTTTCTACGTCAGAGTCATCCTCACTTTCCATAACGATATTTTTCCTTTCTGAGGGTTCTTCTTTAGTATCCCTCAGTAATAGTTCTTTGAACTTTTCTGAGAGTTCATCAGTAGGAGGTGTTTTCTTGCTTCCTTCATAGAATACAACATGAACTGATTCTTCAATTTTCTTTGTTCTTTTGTTGTAAACTCTGTAAGCTTTGCTGTTTGTGGAATAGCCAAGAAAAACACCTTCATCTGCCTTTGGTTGAAATGTTCTCAGATAATCTTTCCCATTGTTTAGAACAAAACATCTACAACCAAATACTCTCAGATGTTTGATATTAGGAGGTCTTCCAACCAAAATTTCATAGGGGGTCCTATCATGGTGTTTGTTTATCAAGCATCTGTTCTGAGTGTAGCAGGCTGTGTTTACAGCTTCAACCCAATATATTTCACTTATCTCAATGTCAGCTAGCATTGTCCTTGCAGCTTCTTTAAGGGTTCTGTTTTTCCTTTCTGCAACACCATTTTGTTCAGGTGTTCTTACAGAGGAAAGTTGGTGTTGTATACCTTTGCAGGTACAAAACTCCTTTATGTACTGATTGACAAACTCAGTACCATGATCTATTCTGATTGCAGATACCTTTTCATTTTTCATGATTTCAAGCTTTTTCAGCAAGTTTGGTATCTCCACCACGGCATCGATTTGTGTTTGAGAAAAGACCCAGTGAATCTTGAGAAGTCATCTACAACAACTAGACTATATTTCTTTCCTGCATAACTAGTTACAGATGATTCAAAAAGATCCATATGTAAAAGTTGCAGTGGTCTAACACTAGAGTGTCTGATTTTGGACTTGAAAGAGATCTTAGATTGTTTCCCCATCGGCGAGCAGCGGATACTATCCTTTACGAAAGATGTTTTGGGAAGACCAACCACTAACTCTTTCTTGCAAGTCATTGAGTTTTGAAATTCAAGTGACTCATTCTTTTGTGCCATAACAAGGTGCTCTTACATGTGACCAGATTGACTCACCATGAGACATTCTTGATTGTGGCAGATGCCCGATCGGCAACATAAAGGCGCCTTTCCGATCAACTAAGACATGCTTTGACTCATTGTCAATTAGTTTGCGATTTAGCTTTGAATTTTATAGTAAAACCCTATGCATAAGCTGGCTCATGCTAAATAGATTGTATTTCAAATCCTTAACATGTAATACGTCAGTGATTGTTAAAGTTCCCAATTTGACATTGCCAAATCCCAGAGAGGGATTTAATTCTCCTCCAGCAAATCTGATATCTGGTCCTGTGTTGCAAGCTTTGTAGTCAACCAGATTTGCTTTGTCTCCTGTCATGTGCTTTCCGCATCCACTATCAAATAGCCATTGTGCTTTAGTCCAGGAAGCATTCTGCACAACAGAAACAGGAGATTAGGTTCTCATATCTTTGATGGAACCGAAAGAATCAAAAGTTCTTCCAGTAGGAATCCATTTTTGAATGAATTTCTTTGAAGCATGCTTTTGTCTGACAGGAACATAAGGAGGAATTCTTTTTGAATGAAGGTTATCATTAGTAAGAATTATTTTCTTCCTTGGTGTGTCCCTAGGTGCTCCATATGATGCTTTCAGATACCTGTCAGGTTTCTGAGTTTGCTTTTCAGCAAACTTAGCCTTCCTTGCCAGATTTCTTCTAGCCCTGGCATTCAGATTTTCAGTGGCTTGATTTAACTTCCACTTCTGATAATTGCTTTGAGCAATTCTAGCCTTCAGCCATCGTTCTTGCTCCTGCTTGTACTCATGAGCAAGTTGTTTTCCGATGCCTTTGTAGCCAATACCGTTTCGAGCACTTGAAGCTATCTGAGATCTTTTCTCAGCAGCTTTGCTAGTCTCTGGTTGATCCAATTTCTTTCTAGAAAAAGTGACATGGGAGAATTTGCCAGCTCCTGCAATTCTACCTTTTTGAGAGACATAGCACTGTGGGTGTTTACACTTTTCAGTGTTGTGTTTCTTTTCAGAGACGTACCCATCAGTTTTGTTTTTGACTTGTTTTTCCCACAAAGGTTTAGTCGCAACTGCCTTTCCTTTGTCAACAATCTTTGTCTTTTCACCGATACTATAGATTGCATGGGAACCGTCTTGCTGAGTACTTACAAATGTTCTCTTTTCTTTACTCTTATTCAGAGTATTAGAGCAATCTGTCTGAGTATTCAGCCCAAGTCCTTTCTTTTCTGAAGGATCTCTTAAGTAAGATTGTACTTCAGTAAGAGTGTCACTAGCTTTGGCATAAGATTGAAAAGATAGTTCTTTCTTCTTGAGTTCCTTGTTTTCAGAAAGAAGATTTTCATAATTCTTTTGTAACACAGCCATTGCTTCTTCATGTGACTTTTCAGTCTCAGATATCTGAGCTTTGAGAAATGCATTTTCAGCATCCTTTCTCTCAGATTCTTTAACTAATTGAGAATTTTCCTTTTCAAGAAAATTCTTTTCTTCTTCAAGGTTTTCATCTAGCTCGGATCATTAGAAATTCTCTTTCATAGATGTCAAGTTCTTTCCGAGATTTTCTAGATTTTTATTTCCTCTTCATCACTTTCATAAGTGTAGCAAGAAGTATGTGTTACCTCATCAGCCATAAGATGCTTTTCTATGTTGGAGATGTCGGTCCGTCAATTTCAAAGAACTCCACATTTCATTCTTCTTGAGGCGAAGTTGATTATATCATGAGTCACTCCACATAGTTACGGTGATGGTAGGGTTGAATCATCTGAATTGTCATCTTGAACTGCTTTCAACGTCTAGAGCATCCATTGAATTTGGATTTTCTTTCTTTCTTGATTAACAAAGCTTTGGCTTCTTACGAAGATTCTTCTATCTTTCTTGTCGCTTTGTTCTTAGTTTGTTGAGGCGTGACAATCCTTTTGAAGTGGCGGTTTACGACAATAGAAAGCAGATATCGTTTCAATTTCGCTTCCTCAAGACATGATGCTTTCGAGTGGCTTGTTCAATGAGCTCTGCATATTTTGTCTTGGTGATAGTTTGAAACTAGATGCTTTTTGACTTCTCTTTGGCTTTTCTTCTCTCAATTTCTCGACTGACAAATTTACTCATTTGCTTTGCAGCAAGAGCATCCTCAGTCTCCTCCTTGCTTTTCTTCTTTTCAGAAGTTTCTTGATTAACTAGAGCAACATTCTGCAACTTTTCAGTTGTTTGTTCTCTCGAGTTGTCTCATAGTCAAAAGAGCAAGATGAGAGAAAAGTTCCTTTGAGTGATATTTGGCATACCTTGGTTGAAATAAAAGAATTTAGTATGCTCCCGGTTGTGGTTAAGACTTGACAATAGTCTTAATCTTCTCGATCGAGAGTATCTATTACTTTCCCAAGTCTTGCCATATCACTCATTAGAGTTGTAAATCTGAAATCAAGTTCTTCCAGTGTTTCTGTGTGTCCTTGTTTGAAATTTTGAAATTTCTACTTTAGAACTTCGATATTGTTTTCCTTGGTTTTCTCGGTTCGCAGATTTCTTCAATCGACCGCCAGCAACTTTCGCCGTTTAGCACCCTGATTTACCTTGTATGTGCTCAGTGTCGATCGATGATGATGTTACGAGCTTGACCATCCAGACGATTCCTCTTGGCATCTTCCGATGTCCAGAGTTCTCTGGGCTTTGGTTCGTAAATAACGTGACCAGTAGATCTTCCACTAGTTGACGCATCTGTTTGTGAAGATCCTTCGCTTTGATCTCTGTCTCTTCCACTTGAAACCTCCATGACTTGCTTAAGTTGTTGAATGATTATTGGACCATTCTTTATTACTTCGATCATCTCGTCACTTATGGCTTCAAGGTGGAGCATCATGTTATTTTTCCATTTCTCGTAGTTCTCTGGTTTGAGAACGGGTGCATCACTCAGAGACATACCTGCACACTTAACACACAAATTAAATAGTCCAAAAAAAAATGGACAAAGTTCCTTCACCTATCTGGGGATCTAGGTTCAGTGCAGAAGGCTGGTGAACCTCCTGCTCTGATACCACTTGTTGGTCCAGATAACGGCAAAGTAAAAGACTAGGGGGGGTGAATAGTCTTTTAAAACTTTTGTCGATAACAAATATTTCTCAGATATCTGAATGGATATCTGATACTTAGAATCAGAGTGCGGAAGACTTTAATAAAGATAAGTGTAGAAACAGTTAATAAGTGTGTGTGTGTTCTTTGAAGTATAAATCTGTAAAAGTAAATGACACAAGTATAGTGGTATCCGGAGGTGGCGTAATCCTCCAACTAATCCACTTGGTCTATCGAGACCTAGAATTCACTAGAATAGATAATTGAGATAACCTTACAAAATCCTATTCTAAGATTACGAACAATTGGTTCCCAACCAAAAGTTCACCCCGAGTTGTTCCTAGCTTCTTGACAGTACTTCCTATACTCGAAACCTTTGAGTTGTTCCTAGCTTCCCAAGCTAAGTACTTCCTATACTCAAAAACCTTGGAGTTATTCCTTAGTTTCCAAATCAAGTACTTCCTATACTCGGTAACCTTGGAGTTATTCACGATTTTTAACCTAAGTACTTCACATACTCCGCGGTTTTGGTGTTGGTTTCGGTTTGAGTTGTCAGATGAGCGTCTTAATAACTTTTCAGTTATTCAGATAGCTCTGTGAACTAAGTTACTTAATACACTTTACAGCGTATGGTATCTAGTTCGATTTTACTAACCCAAGTCTTATGATATCTGTTCAAGAGAATGAATCTCAGATAGTTGATCTTTTGATTCAACTCCTTCACAGATAGCTTTGCTTGTTTAGGATCAGGACACTTAGAACTTCAGTGTTTACTCAAGATCACAAGCTTTAGTCGCAACAGAAAGCTTTGATAATAAGTAAGAAGCTTTGAGAGAGTAAGATCAGAGATCGTATATTTTAGCGTATTCAGTGTTCTGAGTTGTGTTCCGTGTGTTCTCTCAAGTTGTCCAAGTGTTGATATTTATAGATGAATTTGAGTGCCGTTTGAATAGTATCCGTTAGGCTCAAATTGAAACTATCGATATCTGTATAATCTTATGTGAGTTTTGTCTTCTTCTCGAAGTTGCCGTTGCTTTTACTCGACATCTCTGTCCGTGCATTAAATGCATTGTACTATACTTTTGTCTGTAGTGTCAACGGAACTATGCATTGTATCAGAGACTAGACTTGTTGTCTGATTCTTTGCACGTCCTTATCTTCATTCTTCAGATACCACTTGTATTGATTGAAACAACCTTGTTTCTTTTCAGAAACGTGTTTAACGCTTAAGGTATCTGAGAACAGATATCTGTGGACACTTTCCTTGTCTTCAGATATGTATCTCATTTCTCAGATATCTCTTGTGACACAGTTTGTTTGAAACTGTTCGTGTCTACAAGATATCTGGCTAAGATATCTGAACAATGTGATTCAAGAATCTTGTGCGATTTCTTCAAATCTTCAAAAGTTGTTGAGCTTTCTGCTTGGATGTCTTCTTCTTGGTCTTTTCTTCATAAAATAAAAATTACATTTTGAGACCTAACATCCTATACAAGATTAGCTAGACTATCATACTTAGTGGGTTTCCTCTTTTACAATGTTCAAGTGAACTAAGAGTACTAATCACCTTTCTGAGACTAAGATAAGTCATCATGTTGCTGAACAAAATCTAAACAGATATTCTAACAAAATATCTAACAGAATCTAACTAAGGGTGAGAATGTCACCGATAATGATCTAAAGATGAAGGTTTTCCCCCTGTGTTTGCATGACAAAGCACGGACGTGGATGAATGGCTTGGATGAAGGAAGCCTAACCACATGGCTTGAGGTCTACAACGCGTTTATGCAGAAGTACTATCCTCAGTCTAAATCTTCTGCAATCAGGCAGCAAATCAGCACCTTTACCCAGATGTATGATGAGTCTCTATATGAGGCATGGGACAGGTTCAAGAGTTTACTCTCTCAATGTCCTCACCATAGGTTCCCAGAAGATGATCTGACTCAGGTTTTTTTATGATGGATTGAATGAGAACCAGCAGGCTTTGATAGATATGTCATGCGGGGGTAATATGATGGAGTTAACCGCTGTTGTTCTCAAGGATAAGTTTGCTAAGTTGGCACAGAATAAACAACACAGGAACCCCAGGAGAAACGCTAGGGGGCAAAGGGGAGAAGTAAATGCCGCCTATGATGAAGAGAAGGGATCAAGTGCAGGTATAGCGGAGCTGACTAATGAGATCAAACAGTTAAATGCGCATGCATTTAGCAACAATACTGGATTCTCTACTGAGATATGTGGAGTTTGCAAATTGGCTCTGACTTTCGATTCCAGAAAGATAAAACTAGAATCTATCAGCCCCAGGCGGTTAAATAAAAGATCAAATTGCCACCCTTCTTTTCGCGGTTGTTAAAAAATACTATGATGGCTCCGTTGCTTTCTATTTTCAAATGGATTCTTTTTTTTTGATTGAGCAATCCCAAAGTTTCTTTTTGATCCAACTGAATCCAAGGCATGGAGCTAATATGTGCAGGTCTAATCTAGCCTTAGAGAGGAAACAACCTGAAGTGGAAGCACCACAGGAAGAGGTGTACTGGGTCCAGCAGGGGCCAGATGGAAAACCGGTTTACTGGCAAAAGAGGAATAATTTTGGTGGACAACGAGGAGTGTATCAGAAACCTCCTGTTAATTAGTTTAACCAACAGGGAGATAGATCCCTACTTATCTATGGCAACGACAATTGTGAGAATCCAACGCCGAAAGTTCAGGGGGTACAACCAGCAGGCGGTTCTGGATTGGCTGGCGAGTTTAGGAGCTTTATGAACGACTCAAGAGAATTCATGCGTGAAACTAAAGCGCCTCGTCAGTCTACCGACTCCCGTATTGGGAAACTTGAGAAGGATAACGACAAGATCCAGAGTGTTTTTCAGCAGCTATTAGAAAAGAACCAGGTTGAGGTAATTGTTTCGGAAAATGAGACCCGTGTTGAGGTTTCAAAACAGATTTGCACAACTTGTAGGTGTGCGTCGTTTATTCCGATTGCTAGTGAAGCGGCGGTAGAAGAGATGACAACTCCCGGTAATTCTGTTGAGGAGTCGACCCCTAAGCAAGAGGAAGATCCAGATGTTTTAGTTGAAGATCTGGGATCTGCAAAAGAAGAGGATTCTGCAAGTATAGTGAGCACTCCGGAAATAGGAGCAGTTGAAATTCCTACCAAGGAAGAGGAGTTCGTAGAAAATGCAATAGAGCATCCTCTTGGTAAGAAGAGCTTTCATATAGTAGTTGGTATGGGTACCTCAAAGGTCGTAGCGACCTTGGATACTGGAGCTACATGCAATACTATCCCATACAGTCTTTTTGAAGGATGTGGCCTCACAGGATTAGAAGAGATGAGAGCTCAACTCCTAATGGCGGATGGGTCGCATAGGAGACCTGTTGGACTGGCAAAGGGTGTTGCGGTTAAATTGAATGGTGAGACAATTATCACCAATTTCGTTGTCTTGAAAGATGTCCACGAAGAGCAAAAGAAAGCACCCGATACAATCTTACTTGGATGGCCATTTTTACTCACTTCCAAGATGGACATAAGTATGTTTAAACGCACTGCAACATATGAGGTGAATGGTCGAGTGGGAATAGTGAATGCATTGGACTATCTTCCTAAGGAATTTATTCGGAAGGAGTATTCTTCGGGTTTCATGGGACCTCTTTACATATTTTCTCAGGAACAAGGGAAAGGAAGTTCAAGCATGGGGAAGTCTAGTACCCAGTATCGCGCTAACTAGAGTGCGAAAGTCAAGCTAGAGACTTAAAACAAGCGCTTTTCGGGAGGCAACCCGGGTTTTACTTGCTTTTTAGATAGCTTGCATTGCATTCACGTTTTCTTCCATTAAATTAGTTGCATTCACGTTTACCTCTCTTAAAAAAAAAAAAAAAAAAAAAAAAAAGGCCCAAGCAGAAAAAGTTGGCATCCGCCAACTCTCACGTTGGTGTCCGCCATGTATGACAGTTGGCGTCCGCCAATATATCCCATCGCCTTCTTCTTCTTCACACTTCTTCTCCTTCACGTTTTGTTCCCCCATAACCGATTTCTTCCTCCACAAACTCCATTCTCCCTCTTTTCTCCACAATTCTTCAAGTTCTACCTCTCATCTTGAAGCTTGCATCATCTAGGACACGTTCTTGGCATTAAAAACGCATCTCATCCACTCATTGTCCGGATTCAAGGTACAATCTCAAGAACCCTAATTTTTGCAATTTGGTGATTTTCGATTATTGGCCGAAATTGAGCTTTCTTATTATGCTATCTTGGTACATGTTGATCATTGAGCATGTTCTAGGTGGTAATTGTTGCCAATTCTATCGATTTCCTTGATATTTGCAAATTATGAATTGGGTATGAATAGTTGGATCTTGTTAGATTGATTTGATATGATTTGAGTGTTCTAGTAGTAGTATGGCCTGATTGTTCCCACTAACGCGTAGTCCACTAATCGTTCAAACCTTTTGCTGCGTTTCCTCTGTGTGTTTTTGAATTTCAGATAATCATGTCTGTACGGACTAGAGGAGGCAAACGCTCCCTCATTGACGACGGATCCTCTTCCAGAGCTGCTTATACGCCTTCCAAGGCTGCGCTCCAGTATAAGAAGGATTTTAAGATCCAGACAAGAGGGTTCATAGCTGAGTGAGAGATTCACTAGGGTGACAATCCAGCGAATGGGCACAACACGAGAGAATTGTATCTGTCTCTATCCCTCCAGAACTGGCTCGGAGTAAACAGGAAATACATGGGATATGACAAGGTCGTGGTCCGATAATTCTATGTAAATTTTGAGGATGTTGACGAAGATGAAGATGCGGACATTGTAGTCCACGTGGGTGGGAAGACGGTTGAATTCAACCCCGAAGCCATATCTACCTTCCTAGGATTGACTATCCCCGATGCACGTCATGCTATTCGGCACTCCACAGAGAGTAACCAGCCCATTCCTGCCGATGTCGCCCATCCACTTACCCATGGATACGCTGAGTTCCCCAAGCATAAAGTCTGGAAGATCCATCGAGCCGATTTAACGAGGAAAGCTCGGTTAGTTTGGAAATGGCTGTCAACCACCGTATACGCTAGAGGGAATGCTGAGTGTGTTCGAGGACATCAGGCCACTGATGTATCAAATCAAAGTTCTAAATTTATTTTAAGCTAAGAGATACTACTCAACACTACGAAAATCTGTAGTGCAGTGGAGTTAACCCCGAGGTCGGTCTCGATGGACTTAACTAGGCTGAGTCTTGTTTACGAATAAAAGTAACAATATGAAAAGCAGAAAATGTTTGTTTGCTTCGGCAGCGAGATGATATACTAAAGTAAACAACTACTTGCAATGCTAGAAACCGATTTGACAGTAACGAGATTAAAATATGAATGGGTAAAATTATTGAGTGGTACGTCAACAAGCTAGCTAACAGGATATATGTGATTCACATGATTGACTACGCAAGTTATCACAGAATTGAGTTAAAAAACAAATAGCACTAGTGAAGGCGTCAGTTTCACTAGACTACAATTAATTTGACTAACCTACTATCACCGTTTGCAACTAACTGTTAAATCAAGCAAGACGAAAGACATTTTGGCGTATTGATTAAATACTTAATCTAACAGTGATTTTGTCTAGTGGGTTATCAAACAAGATAGCAGGAATAGTAATTAATCTAAAAAGCACAAGTAGTCGAATCCCGATGCACTTCGAATCACATAAACCCTAGCTAGCATGCATTGAATCAGTCACCACCCCATAATAGGGGTGTTTAGTTACTCATGACAAGCGAAAGCACAATCATACTAGAAATAAACATAATCTCAAGCACAAACCAAAGATTCGAGAGGATTGACACAATTTTACCTTTTGTTGTCACAAACCCTAGGTAGAAATTGATGAACGAAAACGAATCGATGCCAAAGCTGTGTAGATAATCTGCCAATCGATGTTAATCTTCGAATTACAAGGGAAAACGGTTCAATTACCTCGAAATCGGGTAATTGCCTTGAAAACTAGGTCAAGCTCTAGAGCAAGGTATTATTCTTCACAATAGAATGAATATGAAAAGTGATTGTGTCTTGTTATAAATAATAGAAAGGAGAAAAACCTAGGTCTAAGCGAATTAGGAGACAAATCGCAAAAAAGCCGGCGAAAAGAAAACTAGCGTCGCCAGTTTCCAAACTGGAAATAAACTGGCGTACGCCAGTTTGATAACTGGCATCGCCAGTTCTCCTGGAAATTACTGTTTTGCCCTTCGACGCCCTTTTGACTCCATTTCTTGATATTTTGGCCTTCCCGCTCCACTTCTAGCATCCATACGAGGCATTAGAACTCCAAATATTGTAGATGCATATAAAATACACCATTTTGCCTTCAATTAGCGCGGTTTAGCCAAATATCTACAAAACACACAAAGAACAAAACAAGTAAAAATATTCTATGAAAACTAAATAAAACTATACTCAAGAATGACAAAAAGACGGTAAAAAAGACCAAATGAAACGGTACAAAACCGACTCATCAAACTCCCCAAACGGAGCCCTTGCTTGTCCTCAAGCAACAAACTCTCTAAAAAATCTAGAAAAAATAAAAAAACACATAGACCCAAAATAAAGTCTAGCTCCCAAGCTACCGAGTCTACGATTGCGAGTAACAAGCCCAAGAAATGTAGAAGCTTTGACATCACACTGACATTCACAGAAAAACATCCACAAGTTGAAAAAGTTTGTTTCCAAAGTAAATAGAACTTAAGTCTAATTAAAACAGCGGTCCCTCACAAGTGGATCCTATGCATCTATTCTCTCACACTCCTGGAAGTGTCCAGTAGGGGCAATCACTCAAGAATATAAAGAGGTAAGGAAGGTGACTTGCATCACAAAGATGCCTCAAATACCTCATGCAATGTACTCAATCAGTTAAGTCGGAAGGGACTTTTTTATAGCTCTGTAACAATCAGCAATAGACTCATTAAAAGGCAATCGTTCTCTCTTTCTTCAATATATATATTTTTTCATTTTTTGCATACTCTTTTTTGCAGTCTTATATTTGACCCATATGCTTATATATTTTTTCTGTCTCAATTTTTTGGTAGTGTTTGTTTTACCGAAAGTCCGCACTTTTGTGGGTGCTGGTTTGGTGTACACGCCATCAACCTTCACGGACATATAGCTTTTGAGGGCCACGCCGGTATATAGGTAGTATCTGAAACGTGCCCAACACGACTAACGGTAGTAACTAGTACCATAGATCCACTCCGAGACTTATTTTATTTTTTGAGAGAACGAAAAACCTGAACACAGTTTTTATCAATACAAGTAACGCACATAAACCTCCTCCCCAAACCTGTTCTTGGAACGGGTTTGGCATAAGTAAATAAGAATGTAAAACATGTCGTTCGTTATACTTAACTTACACAGAGTACACATGAGAATGATGAGGCGCAAACAAGGGAGTTTGCACTTCCCAAATTAAATCACACAGGCACCGGTACAATATTTTTTCATCGGCTAAGGTTTACTCACAGGCTTTTTGGACTACAGAATTAGAACAGACTTTCTATTTACAACAGAAAGGAACTTAGCAAACTTAAACATGCAAACTGCTAATTGTTAAGGATCAGTCAAAGCAAAAGCATTAAACAGGTTTAGTACATGCAATAGACGCTCGACTTGGGAGACAGGCTTAGACTCAACAGACTGACATACTCGAATAAGAAATACATGAAGCATAAACAGAGTATGAAATACAGAAAGAAACACATTCGAAAACATGGAAGTAAGAAGCCTAAGGCAGATCAAAACTCGAAACACCCCTCCCCAAACCTGAACTCGTGCTCGCCCTCGAGTAGACGAGTGAAAAGAGAAAAAGTAGAGAGTTGATAAGACAGAGGCTTCCCTGATTGAAGGTTTCCAAGATGCGGAGAATGTTGAGGCGATGACCTGATACTCAAGAAGAACGTTAGAAAACAAAGAATCGAGCTAGCAGGCGAAAAGTTTTTTTTTTTTTTTGAATCAAGGTCGCCATTTCCTAATGGCGACGCCAAGATATGTTCTGAAGCGGTGGCGTCGCTAGTTTGCTAACTGGCGTCGCCGGTTATCGACTAATCGGCATACGCGATTAGTTTCATAACAATTGGCGTCGCCGATTGGTTAATCGGCCGCCGGTTTGTCAGGATTTATGTTTTGCCCCACTTTTGACCCTCTAGCTCAACTAGACTCGACTAAAAATAACAAACTACACTAAACGGAAAAACAAGAACTGTGTAACTTACCTGGCCACTTACCGGCCAGTACTTGTTCCAGCGCAACCTGGATCCCCTTCATCCAGATTCAAGTAGAAGTTTTCAATCTCTCCAGCAGAGTCAACAGCTTCCACATATGGCTTGGCTCGCTGCCCGTTAACCTTGAATGTATATCCAGTTCCCAAGTCTTGGAGTTCAACGGCTCCATGAGGAGCCACCGAGACTATCTTGAAGGGTCCATCCCAGCGGGTTCAGAGTTTACCTGGAAAAAATTTCAAACGTGAATTGAACAATAAAGCTTTCTTACCAGGTATCAATTCCTTCCGGACAATGTTGTGGTCATGGTACTTCTTGGTTTTCTCCTTGTATATCTTCACGTTCTCGAACGCTTTCAATTGCAACTCATCTAGCTCAGATAGTTGTAGAAGTCGTTGCTCTCCTGCTTGGCCCTGCTCCATGTTGAGCTCTGAAATTGCCCAATGAGCCTTGTGTTGCAATTCCACAAGCAGATGGAAAGCTTTCTCATACATGAGACAATAAGGGGTGGTCCCAATCACTGTTTTGTAACTGGTGCGGTATGCCCATAATGCATCCGGTAATTTTTCAGCCCGATCCTTCCTGCTAGGGCGCACGACTTTCTCTAGAATCTGCTTGATTTGTCGGTTGCAGACCTCCACTTGACCAGATGTCTGTGGGTGATATGGAGTGGCTACTCTGTGGTATACCCCATATTTCTTCATAACACCGGCATACAGCCGATTCACAAAATGCTTACCCCCATCGCTTATGATTGTGCGAGGGGTACCAAAGCGAGCAAATATATCCCTGAGAAATCTAGTAACAACAGGGGCATCGTTAGTTCTAGTTGCAACTGCTTCTACCCATTTAGTCACGTAATCAATTGCAACTAAGATGTATGCATAGCCAGAGCTAATGGGGAACGGACCCATGAAATTGATCCCCCAAACATCAAAAGGCTCGACCACTAGATTACCAGTCTTTGGCATTACTTGTTTCTTACCAATGTTACCAGTGCGCTGGCAACGATCACAACTGAGGTAGAATGCCTGCGCATCTTTCACCATTGTGGGCCTGAAGAATCCTGCATTGAATACTTTGTGGGCAGTTTTTGTGCCACTGTAGTGCCCTCCGCACTCGATCTCGTGGCAGAAGCGCAGGTTGCTTCCCTGTTCTGTCTCTGACACACATCTCCTGAGCACATCGTCAGCACCTATCCTGAAGAGATTCGGATCATCCCAAATGTATTTCCTGCACTGCTTTTCAAAAGCTCTCCTTTCGGAGGCTGACAAGTGAGGCAACACAGAGTTAGTAGCTAAATAGTTAACTATATCAGCAAACCATGGCTCAGTTCCTAAACTCATTATCTGCTCACCAGGCAGTACATCGCAAATAGATGGGGATTCGTCATCTATAGCAGAGGGGGGAAGTCTAGACAAATGATCAACAATTAAGTTCTCTTTCCCACTCTTATATACTATTTCACAGTGAAAATCCTGCAACATCAACATCCACCTAGTCAGCCTGGGTTTCGACTCACTCTTTGCTAAAAGTTGTTTAAGAACAACATGGTCACTATGCACAATAACCTTGTATCCAGTTAAATAAGACCGAAATTTATCGAGAGCAAAAATAACAGCGAGAAATTCCTTCTCAGTGTTCGTGTAATTGACCTAAGCACTGTCTAAAGTCTTTCTAGCATAGTAAATCACGCGATATTGCTTATCCACCTTTTGGAAAAGTACAGCCCCTACAGCAAAATCAGAAGCATCACACATAATTTCAAAGGGCAAGCTCCAGTCAGGAGGAACTACTATAGGGGCCGAAACCAGTCTCTTCTTGAGCTCATTAAAGGCTTCAAGGCAAGATTGATCAAAGACAAAAGGGACATCTTTTCCCAAAAGGTTGCTCAAAGGCTTTGAAATTTTTGAAAAGTCTTTGATGAATCTGCGATGAAAACCAACATGCCCAAGAAAAGACTGTAGTTCTTTCACACAAGTGGGGGGTGGGAGCTTTTCAATTATCTCTACCTTGGCCTTATCGACCTCAATCCCCCGCTTTGACACTATATGTCCCAGAACTATACCTTCTTCTACCATAAAATAGCTCTTTTCCCAACTAAGAGTCAAATTGCAATCTATGCACCTTTTTAAGACTAATTCAAGATTTTTCAAACAGTCATCAAAGGAATCACCAAAAACAGAGAAGTCATCCATAAATACCACAACGTAATCCTGTACCATGTCAGAGAAAATGGAAAGCATACATCTCTGGAATGTGGTGGGTGCATTGCACAATCCAAACGGCATTCTCTTGTAGGCGAAAGTACCGAAAGGGCAAGTGAATGTTGTCTTGGCTCGATCCTCCTGAGCTATGTGAATCTGGTAGAAACTTGAAAGACCATCTAGAAAACAGTAGAATGCTCGCCCAGCAAGGCGGTTGAGCATCTCATCAATAAAGGGTAGGGGGAAGTGATCCTTTTTAGTAGCGGCATTCAATCTCCTATAATCTATGCACATACGCCACCCAGTTGTTTTCCTTAAAGGAACTAGCTCCCCTTTCTCATTCTTTTCTACATTTATTCCAGACTTCTTAGATACTACATGGATAGGGCTAACCCACTTACTATCAAGCACAGGATAAATCATGTCACTATCGAGCAACTTAATAATCTCTTTTTTCACTACATCCTGAAGAGCAGGGTTAAGACGACACTGTGGCTGCCTAACTGGATTAGTCCCTTCCTCTAGAGCAATCCTATGGGTGCATCGGGAAGGGTCAGTACCTTTGATATCGCTAATGCTCCAACCTATGGCATGAGAGTTATTTTGCAGTATCGCAACCAATTTCTCTTCTTGTTGCACAATCAGTTTAGCCGAAATTATCGCAGGTTTTGAATTTCCCTCCCCCAGGTAGACATACTTAAGGTGGCTAGGAAGTTCCTTAAGTTCTAGAGATGGTTCCAACATTTTCTGCTCGCCCTCTACCTCTAGGATTTCCTCTACTTCTTCACCAAAAGGTATTGACTCGCAACTATCTAGGAAATTAGCATGCTCTGCCGCTTCATTATCCAAAAGGTCTTTATCAGTTTCAAGAGTTAGAGCTACTTCTAACTTATCTCTAGTGATAGTTTGCATATAAGTGTTCAAAACTAATTCATCTAAATCATCAGAAAAATTGCAATCTTAGATATTCAAAAAATTGCATTCCTCAGTATCAAGAACATTGACATTAGTTTCGCTAGAGATAGTTACCTTTTCTCCGAGCACTTCCAAATGAGCTATCCCCTTTGCTATGCTCACAAAAGCGTTTGTTGTAGCCAAGAAGGGGCATCCCAGCAGTATGATGTGTTTCTTCAGCTCGGTTTCTGCTGGGCTGTCAGTCCTCAGGATCACAAAATCGGCTGGTATCAGGAGCTTGTCCACCCTGACCAAGACATCTTCCACTATTCCCAAGGGACACCTCAAACTCCGATCAGCCATTTGGACGACCATCATCGTGGGTTGAATTTCTCCAAGTCCAAGCTGTTTGTAAATAGCATAGGGCAACAGGTTGATACTTGCGCCGTTATCTAGCATAGCTTTGGCCACGTGGTTCTCCCCTAAGCCAATACTGATGATTAAACTCCCGGGGTCCTTCTTCTTTTCCGGTATCCTAAAAACTGCATTGACTATTTCAGGCATGATCTCCTTTTCCCCTTTTCGATTGACCCTTTTATTCGCTTAACTTTTTGAAAAACTTCGACCATGCTGGGAGATCACGAATTATATCTAGTAGGGGAATGTTGATCTTAACCTTCGACAATCGGTCAAAAAGGGGATTACGGGTGCATATTTCCTTGTCATCAACTTTCTCCCTCCCAGGAAAAGGAACATGAGGAGTAGGGTGCCTGTATGGGTTTGGCCTTTTATGAAGCTGTGGCTCCCCTCTATTCTCCTTAACCCGGGAGCCATCGGAGGTAGCTGGTGGCTCATCCCTGGCACCCGTACCTGTAGTACCTGAAACAGTAGTTTATCATCAGTGATTTCAACAATATTCGGTTTGGTTACCTTTCCGCTTCGCAGTGCCGCAAAGACTTCTTCTTCCTTCTGATCATCTGGGTCCTGTCTGTCTAAACTAGCACTGAGTTGTGCTGCCAAAGAGACGATCTCATTAGTTGTTTCACTGGCAGTGTCAATCCTGGAATCAGTCTCTACTTGTTCAGTGCTGGTTGCTGCAAACACTTCTGACATAGTAGTCATGGCCTCCCAAATCTCACCTTCTAGCTCAGGTGTAAGAATATCAGGAGCTGTTTCCACACCTTCAGCTCGAAAAACTCTCTCTGGTCTGCTCAATGCGGCTATCTTCTCGTCAACGTCGAGAATTTCAGAATAGGGCTCAAAATCCGGCTCAACCTGCGGCACCCTCGCTCTCTTAGCTTGCACTGGGGCCCGTACCTTGCGATTTGAAGTATCAGCTAGCATAATGAACAACTCTTTAAGTTCAGCAGGTGTTTTACTTCCAATTCCACCACTAACTATATCCACCGACTCCTGGCATGGCTCGGTCAGTCCATCATAGAAGTGCATTGCCAGATCGGCATCCGAAAGCCTATGGTTAGGGCATTTATACTTAGCTTCCTTAAATCGGTCCCAAGCCTCATGGAATGGCTCATTCCAAGACTGTATAAACCCAGTAATCTCCTTCTTGAGCTCCACCAATTTATGATATGGAAGATACTCATTCATAAACTCGGCCATCACTTATGTCCAAGTTTTCAGTGAATCAGGTTCACATCCAGCTAACCACTGTTTCGCCCCACCAATCAGAGCGAAAGGGAATAAATGTTTGCGGAGTTTGCAATCATCCAATCCCCTCTTAGGGATTTCTGAAACCGCATAATCGAAGTTCCTCAGGAGTCCAATACGTCCTCTTCCATGCCCCCATAGAAGCGGGGTAGCCGGTTCAGGTCTTCTTTGTAACCTCGTGTTGACGCGTATCTTCTTCCAACAAAAATTGCAGGTTTCCTGCCTATAAAAGTTGGTTCGTAAACTGCCCTCATTGTTGCCATGGCCCTAATATTATGCTGCAATAGAAACACAATGCCAGAACTACGCAACTATCAGCACCTGTTAGTCAAACAAGCACTTAGGACAGACACAGATGTAACAGGGGAAAAAGACAAACAAAAATAAAAACTAAAACTAGAAAAATAAAATAAAACAAAAATACTGTAACTAAAACTCGTAAACTTAACAAAGGAGTTAAGTCCCTGGCAGCGGCGCCAAAAACATGATGTGTCAAATCAAAGTTCTAAATTTGTTTTAAGCGAAGAGTTAATCCTCAACACTACGAAAATTTGTAGTGTAGTGGAGTTAACCCCGAGGTCAGTCTCGAAGGACTTAACTAGGTTGAGTCTTGTTTACGAATAAAAGTAAGAATATGAAAAGCAGTAAATGTTTGTTTGCTTCAGCAGCGAGATGATATACTAAAGTAAATAACTACTTGCAATGCTAGAAACCGATTTTACAGAAAGGAGATTAAAATATATATGGGGAAAATTATGGAGTGGTAACGTCAACAAGCTAGCTAGTAGAATATATGTGATTCACAGGATTGACTACGCAAGTTGTCACAGACTTGAGTTCAAAAACAAATAACACTAGTGAAGGCGTTAGTTTCACTAGACTACAATTAATTTGACTAACCTACTATCACCATTTGCAACTAACTGTTAAATCAAGCAAGACGAAAGACATTTTGGCGTATTGAATAAAAACTTAATCTAACAGTGATTTTGTCTAGAGGATTATCAAACGTGATAGCAGGAATAGTAATTAATCTAAAAAGCACAAGTAGTCAAATCCCGATGCACTTCGAATCACATAAACCCTAGCTAGCATGCATTGAATCAGTCACCACTCCATAATAGGGGTGTTTAGCTACTCATGACAAGCAAAAGCACAATCATACTAGCAATAAACATAATCTCAAGCACAAAACAAAGATTCGAGAGGACTGATACAATTTTACCTTTTGTTGTCACAAACCCTAGGTAGAAATTGAAGAGCGAAAACGAATCGATACCAAAGCTGTGTAGAAAATCTCCCAATCGATGTTAATCTTCGAATTACAAGGGAAAACGGTTCAATTACCTCGAAATTGGGTAATTGCCATGAAAACTAGGTCTAGCTCTAGAGCAAGGTATTATTCTTCACAATAGAATGAATATGAAAAGTGATTGTGTCTTGTTCTAAGTAATAGAAAGGAGAAAAATCTAGGTCTGAGCGAATTAGGAGACAAATCGCAACAAGGACGGCGAAAAGAAAACTGGCGTCGCCAGTTAATCAAAACTGGCGTTGCCAGTTTGGTTACAGAAACCAACTGGCATACGCCAGTTTGATAACTGGCATCGCCAGTTCTCCTGAAAATTATTGTTTTTCCCTTCCACGCCCTTTTGACTCCAATTCTTGATATTTTGGCCTTCCCGCTCCACTTCTAGCATCCATACGAGGCATTAGAACTCCAAATCTTGTAGATGCATATAAAATACACCATTTTACCTTCAATTAGCGCGGTTTAGCCAAATATCTACAAAACACACAAAGAACAAAACAAGTTAAAATATTCTAGGAAAACTAAATAAAACTATACTCAAGGATGACAAAAAGACGGTAAAAAAGACCAAATGAGATGGTGCAAAACCGACTCATCAGCCACGATTATGCACGCCATGCTATCTAATCCACATCAGCTGATGGACCTTGGCGAAGTCCTCTTCGATGAATTTAAGGCACAGAGGGTGAACAAGAAAGGCTGCCTCATATTCCCGTGTATGATCACTGCCATGTGCAGAGCAGCCGGAGTTACAGTGCGCATCACCGATGGAATGGACACGCCCTTGACCCCTGAATCTCTCAGGAAAATAATCTTGGCAGCACGGTCTAATTTCAAAGCTCTCTCAGTTAAGGCACACCGCCGGACCGCAGGTAGAACTCCTTCATCTCCAGCACATTCCGTGAGCCCTCCGCATGCAGCTACCGGTACATCACATGACGCATGTACCTTTGACCTTCAGGGGCTGCAGAGCTATCTTGATAGCTGTTTTACGACTTTTGGCACATAGTACTCTGGACATTTGGACACTATTGCTGCACAACAGCGAGCTATCCAGGATTCACAGTATGCTTTATAGCAGCAGTATACACAGCTAGCAGGCACTCAGGCCGAGATTATGAGAGCTCAGTCCTCCCTATCGAGCTATTATGAGCAGCAATAGACATTTGCATAGGGATGGACCACCCAGTATGAGGAGCTGCGAGGTAGGCATATAGATATGCAGGGCTGGCATCGGGATATGCGGACCTGGCAGTCACAGGATGATAGTTCACGCCAGCCAGGAGAGGATGATGATGATGGAGCTCAGTAGTTTTCTTCTCTCTTCTTTTCAGGTAGTACATTCTTCGCTTCCTTTTATTTTTAGCCTTTTCGCTGGAGACCATCTCTAGTCTAGGTTTGGGGGGAGTCGATTAGTGCACTACCTCTTGTCTTCCTTTCTTTGTGATCTGTATTTCGTACTCTGTTTGTGATTTACGTATCGAGTCCGTCTGTTGAGTCTAAGTCTGTCTCTCAAGTCGAGCGTCTATTGCATGTACTAAACCTGTTTAATGATTTTGTTTTGGCTGATCCTTGACTATTAGTATTTTGCATGTTCAAGTTTGCTAAGTTCATTTCTGCGGTAAATAGAAAGTCTGTTCTAATTCTGTAGTCCAAAAACCTGTGAGCATGCCTTAGAGCCGGGGAAAAGTGAATTATTGATACCGGCATTATTGATCTTGCGTGAATTCTCGGGAAGTGCAAACCCTCTTGTTTGCGCCTCATCATTCTCATGTGTACTCTGTGTAAGTTAAGTATGACGAACGTCATGTTTTACATTCTTATTTTCTTATGCCAAACCCGTTCAAAGAACAGGTTTGGGGAGGAGGCTTATGTGCACCACTTGTATTGATAAAGACTGTGTTCGGGTTTTTCATTCTCTCAAAATAAAAAAAAAAAGTCTCGGAGTGGATCTTTGGTACTAGTTACCACCGTTAGTCGTGTTAGGCATGTTTCAGATACTACCTATATACTTGCGTGGCCCTTAAAAACTATATGACTGTGAGGGTTGATGGCGTGTATACCAAACCAGCACGCACAAAAGTGCGGACTTTCGGTAAAACAGACACTACCAAAAAATTGAGACAGAGAAAAAAATATATAAGCATATAGGTCATATATAAGACTGCAAAAAAGTAGTATGCAAAAAATGAAAAATTGGAAAAAGAGAGAACGATTGCCTCTTTATAAGTCTACTGCTGATTGTTATAGAGCTATGAAAAAGTCTCTTCTGACTTAATTAATTGAGTACACTGCATGAGGTATTTGAGGCATCTTTGTGATGCAAGTCACCTTCCTTATCTCTTTATATTCTTGAGTGACTACCCCTACTGGACACTTCCAGGAGCATGAGAGATTAGATGCACAGGATCCACCTGTGAGGGACTACCATGTTAGGCTTAAGTTCTATTTACTTTGGAAACGAATTTTTTGAACTTATGCATCTGATTCTGTGAATGTCAGTGTGAAGTCAAAACTTCTGCATTATTTGGGCTTATTATATGCAATCGTAGACTCGGTAGCTTGGGAGTTAGACTTTACTTTTGTGTCTATGTGTTTTTCATTTTTCTAGGTTTTTTAGAGAGTCTGTTGCTTGAGGACAAGCAAGGGTTCGGTTTGGGGAGTTTGATGAGTCAGTTTTATATCGTCTCATCTTGTCTTTTTTGCCGTCTTTTTATTATCCTTAAGTATGGTTTTAGTTGTTTTTCCTAGAGTCTTTTTACTTGTTTTGTTCTCTTTGACTTTTGTAGGTATTTGGCTAAACCGTGCTAATTGAAGGCAAAACGGATGTGATTTACATACATCTGGCAAATATGGAGTGTCGATGCTTCGTATGTGATGTGTCAAATCAAAGTTCTAAATTTATTTTAAGCCAAGAGCACGAAAACCTGTGGTGTAGTGGAGTTAACCCCGAGGTCGGTCTAGAAGGACTTAACTAAGCTGAGTCTTGTTTACGAATAATAATTACAGTAAAGAAAGCAGTAAAAGGGTTGTTTGCTTCGGCAGCGAATTTGTTCTATATTATCTATCTACTTATGCAATCAAACTTGAAAACAGATTTATCTAAACAACAATGATATGATTAACGAGAATTATGGAGTGGTAACGTCAAACAAGCTAGCTAGAAGGATACATACGATTCACAGGATAGATTACGCAAGTTGTCACAATCTTGAGTTAAAAAATGAATAGCACTAGTGGAGGCGTCAATTCCACTAGGCTACAATCAATCTAGCTAATCGTACTATTACTGTTTGTAACTAACTGTTAGATTGAAGCAAGACGAGAAAACATTAGGGTGTATTGATTAAATGCTTAATCTAACAGTGATATTGACGGATTGCGCATCAAACGTAATAGCAAGATATGCGATTAATCTAAAAAGCAAAAGTAATATATACCCGATGCACTTCGAATCTCATGAATCCTAGCTAGAATGCATTGAATCAGTCACCACCCCATAATCGGGGTGTTTAGCTACTCATATTATGCAAAGACATAATCAATATTGTATATAAACAGGTTCCAAACATAATCCAAAGCAAGAAACAAAGATTCGAACGAATTGATACAATTTACCCTTCGTTGTCACAAACCCTAGGTAGAATTGAAGGACTGAGACGAATCGATGCGAAAAGCTATGTAGATAATCTCCCAATCAATGATAATCGTCGGATTACAAGATAAACGGTTCAATTACCCCCAATAATAGATAGGTAATTGCCTTGGAAAGGTTCTAGGTTAAAAAAACATTAAGAAGAGAAAAATAATAATGAATGTTTTGTCAAAAAGATCAAGAAAATAGGTTATATAGTGAAAAACCCTCAAAATGACGTTCCGGGCCGAAATCGGCCCAAAAACGCAACTGGCATCGCCAGTCGCTTACAGAAACATTCTGGCGGACGCCAGTTTCCTCCTGCACCGGGTTTTTGCCTTTTTGAATATCTAAACGTCGGAATTTTGAAATGTTCATTCTTAAAAGTTGTAGCTCTTGGTCTTATCTACGCGTGGCCAAAATGCCAAAGCTGCTCCATTGTTGTTCGAATTCGCGCGCTTTCACTTAAACGGCTCTAAAATCTTCGTTCGAACTCCGAATCCACTTCCGTTTTGACCGATCAACTCCAATTTCAACAAAATATCAGGTCCATAAACTTCCATGCTTCCATTAATGCATTAAATGCACTGGTTTAGCCCTTGTTTTAATGCATTTTCACCAAACACCTACAAAACACAAAAAACACAAAAACATAACAATACACTAATAGAACACATAAGAACTATACTTGAGAATAGCAATAAGACGGTAAAAATGACCAATGAGATGATGTAAAATTGACTCATCAAATTCCCAAACTGAACCCTTGCTTTTCCTCAAGCAACAGACTCTCTAAAAAACCTAGAAAAAATAAAAAACACATAGACACAAAATAAAGTCTAGCTCCCAAGCAACCGACTCTACGATTGCAAGTAACAAGCCCAAGAAATGCAAAAGCTTTGACATCACACTGATATTCATAGAATAACATGCATAAGCTCGAAAAGTTCGTTTCCAAAGTAAATAGAACTTAAGTCTAAAATAGCAGTCCCTCACAAGTGGATCCTATGCATCTATTCTCTCACACTCCTGGAAGTGTCTAGTAGGGGCAATCACTCAAGAATATAAAGAGGTAAGGCAGGTGACTTGCATCACAAAGATGCCTCAAATACCTCATGCAATGTACTCAATCAGTTAAGTCGGAATGGACTTTTTTATAGCTCTATAACAATCAGCAATAGACTCATAAAAAGGCAATCGTTCTCTCTTTCTTCAATATATATTTTTTTTTCATTTTTTGCATACTCTTTTTTGCAGTCTTATATTTGACCCATATGCTTATATATTTTTTCTGTCTCAATTTTTTAGTAGTGTCTGTTTTACCGAAAGTCCGCACTTTTGTGCGTGCTGGTTTGGTGTACACGCCATCAACCCTCACGGACATATAGCTTTTAAAGGCCACGTCGATATATAGGTAGTATCTGAAATATGCCCAACACGACTAATGGTGGTAACTTGTACCATAGATCCACTCCGAGACATATTTTATTTTATTTTTTTATTTTTGAGAGAACGAAAAGCCTGAACACAGTCTTTATCAATACAAGTGAGGCACATAAACCTCCTCCCCAAACCTGGACTCGGAACGGGTTTGGCATAAGCAAATAAGAATGTAAAGCATGTCGTTCGTCATACTTAACTTACACAGAGTACACATGAGAATGATGAGGCGCAAACAACGGAGTTTGCACTTCCCGAATTAAATCACACAGGCGCTGGTACAATATTTTTTCATCGGCTACGGTTTACTCACAGGCTTTTTGGACTACAGAATTAGAACAAACTTTCTATTTACAACAGAAACGAACTTAGCAAACTTTAACATGCAAACTGCTAATAGTCAAGGATCAATCAAAGCAAGAGCATTAAACAGGTTTAGTACATGCAATAGACGCTCGACTTGGGAGACAGACTTAGACTCAACAGACAGAATAAGAAATACAGAAAGAAACACATCCGAAAACATGCAAGTAAGAAGCCTAAAGCAGATCAAAACTCGAAACACCCCTCCCCAAACCTGAACTCGTGCTCGCCCTCAAGCAAACGAGTGAAAAGAGAAAAAGTAGAGAGTTGATAAGACAAAGGCTTCCCTGATTGAAGGTTCCCGAGATGTGTAGAGGACTGGTGGTGTTCATTTGCGATGGTGGGTACTAGACTTCCCCATGCTCGAATTTCTCTGCCCTTGCACCTGCGAATAGATATAAAGGGGTCCAACATACCCCGTAGAATAGTCCTTGTAGATAAAATCCTGAGGCAAATAATTCAATGCCTTCACTATCCCGACCTTACCATTCACCTCATAAGTTGATGTGCGTCTAAATACGCTAATATCCATTCTGGAGGCGAATAAAAATGACCAGCCAAGGAGGATTGTATCGGGTCTTGTCTTCTGATCTTCCCGGACATCCTTAAGAACAACAAAATTGGTGACCCATCCGCCATTAGGAGTCCAGCTTTAATTTCTTCCAAACCTGTGAAGCCACATCCCTTAAACAGACTGTATGGGATTGTATTACATGTAGCTCCTGTGTCTAAAGTTGCAATGACTTTTGAATTTCCCATCCAAACTACGATGTTAAAGCTCTTCTTACTAAGAGGATGCTCCTTCACATTTTCTGCTAACTCTTCTTCCTTGGCAGGAACTTCAACTGCTCCAGTTTCCGGGGTGCTCATTATAACTGTAGAATCTTCCTCTTTTGCAGAACCCAATTCTTCAACGGAAATGGCTGGATCTTCCTTTTGTTCTGGGACCGACTCCTCAACAGAATTACCAGGGGTTATCACCTCTTCTACTGCTGCTTCACTAGCAATCGAGATCAACGATGCACATCCACAAGCTGCGCAAATCTGTTTTGAAACCTCAACACGGGTCTCATTTTCTGAAACAGTCACCTTCACCGGTGTTTCTGTGATCACCATAATAGCCATTGCCCTCTCGGGAGTACTAGGGAATTTCCCTTTTTCTCGCTCTTGGTCCTTCTCTAGTAGCTGTTGGAGAACACTTTGGATCGTTTCACTATCCTTTTCCAGTTTTTGAACTGTGGCTTCTAATGCATCCAACCTCTCAGCGGTAGCTGCATGTATCATCGCTGTGTGTTGCATGGTCGCATGACAACTTTTCACAAACCCTCTCAGATCCTACAAAAAACCTTCTGGAAGTTGTGACTCGGGAAGGGGGCGTTCTGGGCAATTATAGTCACTAAGCTTACTCCTATGCTCTGAGCTTTTTGCTATCCTCCCGAACACAGCACTTAATCCGACAGGGGTGATCTCCCCCATCCATCCTCCACATGCCATATCAACCATGACTTTTGAAGGCTCATCAAGGCCATCAAAGAAGAACTGGTTCAAATCTGCAGTGCTAAAACGGTGGTGGGGGCATTGGCGCTGTAAATCACGGAATCTCTCCCATGCTTCGTAGAAGGGCTCCCCTTGTTTCTGGCTAAACTCCTTAATCCGTGCTCTGAAACCCGAGGTCATCCACATAGGGTAGTATTTGCCCATAAAGGTCTGGAACGCTTCATTCCAGGTGGTGATGCTTCCTTCGTCCAGGCCATTCATCCAAGTTCGTGCCTTGCCAAAGAGACATATAGGGAAGATCCGGAGCCTCAAATCGTCATCCTCAACCCCTTTGGGGTTTCTCCATTCCATAGATGCAGTGCTCGATTTCTCTATGGAAACCCATGACGTCCTCATTCTGAACTCCGTAGAATCTCGGAAGTTGCTGGAGGAGATGCCTCTTAACCTCGAGTCCCCGCACATTAGATGGTGTGACTATGGCTGGGCGACAAGCACCCTGCATAGGTAGAAGGAGTGTGTACATTGAAGGTTGCTCCACTGTAGCCATATCCGACCCTGTGCTATAAGACAGACACAACACCAGAACTACGCAAACGTAAGCACCAGTTAGTTAAAACAAGCACTCAAGACGAAGAACACAGAGGTAACAAAGGAAAAAGACTAACAAAAACAAAAACAAAAACTAGATAAAGAAAAAGTAAAAAAAAATACTGTAAGTAAAATTCATAAACTTAACAAAGGAGTTAAGTCCCCGGCAGCGGCGCCAAAAACTTGATGTGTCAAATCAAAGTTCTAAATTTGTTTTAAGTCAAGAGTTAATCCTCAACACTACGAAAACCTGTAGTGTAGTGGAGTTAACCCCCAGGTCGGTCTCGAAGGACTTAACTAAGCTAAGTCTTGTTTACGAATAGTAATTACAGTAAAGAAAGTAGTAAAAAGGTTGTTTGCTTCGGCAGCGAATTTATTCTATATTATCTATCTACTTATGCAATCTAACTAGAAAACAGATTTATCTAAACGAGAATGATATGATTAAGGAGAATTATGGAGCGGTAACGTGAAACAAGCTAGCTAGCAGGATACATACGATTCACAGGATAGATTACGCAAGTTGTCATAATCTTGAGTTCAAAAATGAATAGCACTAGTGGAGGCGTCAATTCCACTAGGCTACAATCAATCTAGCTAATCCTATTATTACTGTTTGCAACTAACTGTTAGATTGAAGCAAGACGAAAAACATTTGGATGTATCACTACAAAAAATCTGGTCTATAGCGACGGATAGATCCGTCGCTACGGACCATCTATCCGTCGCCCCAGCTCTCGCGACGGATAGAAATTCCGTCGCCCCACTGGAGCTGTGGCGACGGATAATAATCCGTCGTCCAATTCGCAACGGATTGGACGACGGATTATCATTTTTGACCTTTTTTTTAAATTGATAATGGGGCGACGGATAGATCTATCCGTCGCCCCATTTCTATTTTTTTAAAAAAAAATAAAATCCGTATTCGAATTTTTATATTCAGATCTGGATTAATTCAGATCAATTTGTATTCAGATCTGAGATATTGATTTGTATTAAATGCAGTGCGGTGGTGGTGGGAGGAGAAAGGTGGTGCGGTGGTGGCAGTGGTGGTGGCAGTGGTGGTGCGGTGGTGGCAGTGGTGGTGGCAGGGTGGTGGTGGTGCGGTGGTGGTGGGAGGAGGAAAGGTGGTGGTGGTGGTGGCAGGGTGGTGGTGGTGGTGGTGGAGGAGATGGTGGTGGTGGCAGGGTGGTGGTGCGGTGGTGGTGGGAGGAGAGAGGTGGTGGTGGTGGTGGTGGAGATGGTGGTGGTGCGGTGGTGGTGGGAGGAGAGAGGTGGTGGTGGTGGTGGTGGAGATAGTGGTGGAGGAGGAGGAGAGGAGAAATGGAGGAGAGGTGGTGGAAGGAAAGGAGGTGGTGGAGGAGATGGTGGTGGTGGAGGAGATGGTGGTGGACGGATGGTGGTGGAGGAGATGGTGGTGGTGGAGGATGGTGGTGGTGGAGGAGATGGTGGTGGAAGGAAAGGAGGTGGTGGGAGGAGAAAGGTGGTGGTGGGAGGAGGAGGAGAGGAGAAATGGAGGAGAAGTGGTGGAGGAAAGGAGGTCGTGGAGGAGATATATTATTTTTTTTTTTTAGGCTTTTAGCGACGGATAGATCTAGATCGATCCGTCGCTAACGTTTTTTATTTTTTTTTATTTTCCGGCTATATAGCGACGGATAGATCTACTATCCGTCGCTAAATTTTTTTTTTTCTTTTTTTTAAATTTTGGTCAACGCTCTGTAGCGACGGATAAAATTATCCGTCTCTCTGTAGCGACGGATAAGTTTTATCCGTCGCCCCTTTCCGTCCCGTTACAACAGAATTCTTGTAGTGTATTGATTAAATGCTTAATCTAACAGTGATATTGACGGATTGCGCATCAAACGTAATAGCAGGATATGCAATTAATCTAAAAAGCACAAGTAATCTAAACCCGGTGCACTTCGAATCTCATGAATCCTAGCTAGCATGCATTGAATCAGTCACCACCCCATAATCGGGGTGTTTAGCTACTCATATTATGCAAAGACATAATCAATATTGTATATAAACAGGCTCCAAACATAATCCAAAGCCAGAAACAAAGATTCGAGCAAATTGATACAATTTACCCTTCGTTGTCACAAACCCTAGGTAGAATTGAAGAACTGAGATGAATCGATGCGAAAAGCTATGTAGATAATCTCCCAATCAATGATAATCGTCGGATTACAAGATAAACGGTTCAATTACCCCCAATAATAGGTAGGTAATTGCCTTGGAAAGGTTCTAGGTTAAAAAACAATAAGAAGAGAAGAATAATAATGAATGTTCTGTCTAAAAAATCAAGAAAATATGTTATATATAGTGAAAAACCCTCAAAATCACGTTCCGGGCCGAAAACGGCCCAAAAAGGCAACTGGTGTCGCCAACGCATAGAAACATTCAGCGGACGCCATTACTCAAGGCCGCCAGTTTCCTCCTGCACCGGTTGTTTGCCTTTTTGAATATCTAAACATCGGAATTTGGAAATGGTTCCTTCTTCAAAGTTGTAGATCTTGGTCTTATCTACGCGTGACACCACGATCCGGTCAATCGGAGTTCATATGCAAAACATATGGCCAAAATTCCAAAGCTGCTCCATTATAGTTCGAATTTCGCGCGCTTTCACTTAAACGGCTCTAAAATCTTCGTCCGAACTCCGAATCCACTTCTGTTTCGACCGATCAACTCCTCTTTCAACAGCCTTTCTGGTACATAAACTTCCATGCTTCTATTAATGCATTAAATGCACTAGTTTAGCCCTTGTTTTAATGCATTTTCACCAAACACCTACAAAACACAAAAAAATACAAAAACGTAACAAAACACTAATAAAACACATAAGAACTATACTTGAGAATGGCAATAAGACGGTAAAAAAGACCGAATGAGATGATGTAAAATCGACTCATTAGTATGGTTGCTAGAAGTGAAGCGGGGAAGCCGAAACGCCGAGATTTGAAGTTAAAATGAGCAAAATCGAGCAAGAAGGACAAAAAGGGCAAAATTGTCATTTGCCGGAAGAGTCAGCGAACGCCATTTTCAAGATTGGCTACCACCAAAATGATACGAAAGTTTTGGCGGATGCCAAAGTTGAACTTGGCGGACGCCATGGATGGATTTTCGCGTCCGCCAACTTCCTTCCATGGCGGACGCCAAGTAGAAAGTTGGCAGACGTCAACTTTCTCTGTTTCTGGGTGATTTTTCCCGATTCTTTCCTAAGTCATTCGGACTTAGTTTTTCTTCCTTTCTTTTTAGTAAAAAAAACATTATTACTTTCATAATTCATTCTATTGTCAACTATTGAACTTTGCTCTCAAGCTAGACCTAGTTTCCAAGGCAATTACCCGTTTTGAGGTGATTGAACCGATTTTCATCTTGTAATCCGACAATTCATTGATTGGGAGCATAATCTACGTACTTTCTTACATCAATCGCTTCAGATTCTTCAGGTTCTACCTAGGGTTTGTGACAACGAAGGGTAAAACTGTAGCAATCGATCGATTCCTCGTATTTCGTATTAGATTATGTGTGTTAATGGTTTAATTGGTTATTTGATTATGTCTTCGCATAACAGAGTAGCTAAACACCCTGATTATAGGGTGGTGACGGATTCAAGCATGCTAGTTAGGGTTTATGCGTTTATATATAATCGGGTTACGGTTACTATGTGCTTTTTAGATTAAATTGTATATTCTGCTATTACGTTTGATGTGTGATCCGTCAATATCACTGTTAGATTAAACATTTGATCCCGGGAAACCAAAACGTTTTTTGTCTTGCTTCAATCTAACAATTAGTTGCAAACGGTAATAGGAGGATTAGCTTTATTGATCGTAGCTTAGTGAAGTTGACGCCTTCACTAATGCTATTCGTTTTCTGAACCCAAGTAGTGACAACTTGAGAGTAATCGTTTTCCTGTTGATCGCATATTTCCTGCTAGCTAGCTTGTCTTCTAGTCACCACTCCATAATTCTCCTCATTCATATCTCAATCTCGTTAAGTGTCAATCATATCTAGTTTTTTCTGCCTAGTTGTTTACTTTACGATAGTTAATCAATCTGCTGCCGAAGCAAACAAACTTTTACTGCTTTCCATATTGTTTCTATTTATTCGTAAACTCAAACTCAGCCTAGTTAAGTCCTTCAAGACCGACCTCGGGGTTAACTTCACTGCACTACAAGTTTTCGTAATGTTGAGAATTAACTCTTGGCTCTTAAACAAATTTAATACTCTGATTTGACACATCATAGGGAAAGTCTTCCCTTTTCTAAGACTTTAGCCTTAAACAATTACTATTGTTTAATAAGTTTAATATTTTAGTATATTTTATAAAATTCAATTAGTTTCTATGTAATTATTTACAAACGTTGGAAAACGATAATTTTGAATTAATTGAAACAAACCATTTAAAAACATTTACATATTTAATGTAACACATTAGAAAATATACTTGAAAACATGACTATGCAAAACCAATTTAAGTAATAATTTCCTCACTTTGTTTTAAACTTAAGTTTCCATTATAAAATGTACTCAGTCTGTACCAGAGCAAATATATCGTATTCCATTTATATTTGTCCCGTTACAAATATAATTTCTGTGTTTGGCAACATCTTATCCTCAAACTTAATTTTATTTAAATAAAATGCCATTACTTAGTTTGTCTAATTAGGAGACGTTTAGTAGCAAGACTCCAATCTTAGTAAGTTGATATATATCCGTATCAATATTATATAAACCCATATTAAAACATGTTTAGTAGATGTTAAAATTCATAAAAACCCGTAATGAGGAGTACATGCTCTAAATTCCAGATTTGTAATACTAGTTATATATGGGCCCGACATATAAGCATGTATTGGCTGAAATTCAGTAGATTGTACTAAACGCAAACTAAATCTTACTGCGTATCACTGTATGGATTAATCCAGCGTAATATTTACTACTAAACGTGTCTAATTAAAGACTTAAATCATAGCATTAACATAAATGCGAAGCCAAATAAGCTCCAAATTAAGTTTTATTATGATTTTTTTTTCATTTCCCTTTAACCTCCGTCCCACCACCACCCCCTCCTTCTCCTGCACTGCCGACCTACCACTATCCTCCTCCGCCTGAACATGACTAATCTTGCGTTGCATACGCATTTTACCTAGACTCCTATGTTTGTTGCTTACAGCTCCAAATTGGCAACGGCAGTAGCAACTGAAATCTGAAAAAGAGAGGCAAGCATTCAGACAATACAATGCCAACGAACAAATGGCATTTCGCCGGCATGATAGGAACATCAAGGGACCTAAGAAGCTATCGAAGTTTGAGTAGATGCGTAGAGTTTGGGATGCTCGGAAGCTTGAGGTAAGAGAAGAGGAATAAAGGGAAAGGGAGGAGAAACTTGCCTTCTATCGCCTTTTGGCTAAATTGAGGAGCTAGTGTATGTACATCCTCATTTAGATGAATTAGATTAGATTGTTGTTTGTGTTCTTAGATGGGCAAAAGCCATGTTCTTAGATGACTGCTTCGAAACATATATCAGCCAGACCCCTTAGTGTGGGATCTTATTCTACAAATTGTGAAATCATATATAGAGTTCTTCGAGTTGATAGCTTTTTGCATGTGGAAATCGTAATAGTATAAGACAACCATTGAGAGTGATTAAATGTAACGCATAGTTTGGAAGAGGTTGATTTTTGGAAATTGTAACACATCATCTTTTGTGGTTGGTATTTGAATTCTATATACTGGCATTTGAGGCCAGTGTAGCATTTCCAAGTAGTACAACTTGTGTATTCTTGTAGTTGGAATGTATTTGACCTTTGAAGTTAAAAAAATAGGAAACAAAATATATAAAGTTCTAAGTATAAGTCCATAAATTTTTAAATGTGTTAACAAATATACATAAAGAAAAATTTAAAATGAAATAGTGAAGTAAATTTAGAATAGTTGTATTAATTATTATATATTTATTAGTAAAACTAATAAATATACATAACTAAGTACTATACGAGCGGGTCGGTCGGTTGGGTGCTACCCAACCACCTAGTGATGGATAACTAAAAAGAATAACCGTGACAGTTTTGTGCCCAAAAAATAACCGGCAAGCGAAATGGCGGTCGGGACGGTCGGTTATTTGATATGTACACCCCTAATTATTTTCAGATAAATAGATTTTTAGTTTATATATAAAATAATCCTATTAATCGATTCTATTATTCTATCTATTTATTTCAGTGACAAGTAATTCCTTTCACATATACCCATGTTTTGTTATGTGAGCAATGACGGGTGGGTCACGGGTTGCACCCACCCATCCGCCACTCACCCAGTGGATTATAAAAAATTAAACCGGCCTAATTTTTAATTTTTTTTAATCAATGGTGGGGATAGGGGCAAAGCCAGGATTTTTTCTCGGCCCGTACTCGACTTTAAATGATTAAAATGATAATAATTTACTCTTCTCGCAATACTTTATACATTCCCCATTTTTAACCTCCCACAGAAAAGGCATACATTACTTAAAACTTAAGCTACCCCACATTTAACAAATAATCCCTTCATTTCAGAAAAAGTGTTACATTTTACTATTCTGCGGTCAAGTGTCTCCGCGTTTGACTACAATTTACTCTTAAACGATATTAATAAATAAATTATTAAAATTATATAATGAAAATTTAGTAATTAAATTTTTATTATATGATTTTATTAAATTATTTACTATTATCGTTTATGAGTAATTTGTGGTCAAACTCGAAGACAGTTGACCGGTCAAAGTTAAAATGTAACACTTTTTCTGAAATGAAGCGAGTAATAAGCAATATCAACTCTACATAAATTGCACATTTTTTTCACTATAATTACATTTTTCTTACCATTTTACCTAAAAATACACGTAAACCCTAATGTACGAAGTTCTCCAGGACGGAGGGAGAGTATTATATAAAAATTAAAAATTAATAAATATTCACAAAAGCCCGTCTATATTTATTTTAATATAGATGGTAATATAGATGGGTCAATATTGCTAATAAAAATGTCGATGTTTTAAGCAAATCATTCGTGTAGTCAAGAAAATACATTTTATGATTATTTTGATTATGAAAAACATCAATATTCTTAACAAAACGTCATAAGTTCTCAGTGTTAACCTTAAGTACGCCTTTTTTTAATCTTTATTGTAGACTGTATTGCAAGAGATTTAAATATTAAAGAAAAATAAAAATAGCGAAATTTCCCGAAAACCACCCCGTGCCGAGCATGGGGTAGGGCTATGGGTGGCTTCGGCCCTGGGTTGGGATAAGATGCCGGCGGTTTGTGCGGACGGGTCGGGCGGGCGGCTTGTTTTCACAGGGAGTGTCGTGTGTGAGTTTTGTTTTTGTTTTTTTTTTTAAATAAAAATAACTATTATTGATCTGTTATGGTATGTGACTGACTGCAAGAAGGGATTATGATGGAGAAACTGTCAGTATGAACACAACACATAATATAATTAAATTGTTAAGCAACTTGGAGGCAAGGTGCAAAAGAAAAAAAAAATCATTTTGTACCTACCAAGACCAAGATAGGTTGACTTGTAAAACCCGCCTCTATATATATATATATTTACTGCACAGGATGAGACATTTACAAGGGTAGACCAATCCCAACTAAAGGCATCTTCATCCAAACACCTACAGGTTAAAAACACATTGGTTTTGTTTGAATTTGGAGGTAACTTATTAGTTGTCAGTGGGCAAGGTTCCACTTTTTACATGTTGATACAAATGTTCATGTTCAGTTTAAGTCAGATTGGTCTTGATAGGCTTGAGATGATTATTAATGTGTTTTCTTTTGCTAACTTCAGCTAGCTCTTTGTCCCTGCAGAGGGCTGAGCCTGATTGTATTTATCCAGCAATGGCACAAGGAAGCTTTGTCCGAATCTCATGTAAAGAATTCGCCTTTTGTTTGAGCTCTTATATATTTATGCTGTGTTTAATGATTCATTTCTTGTTTCGTACTTATTGCAGCTCTAGTTTGTGCTAATGTATTGGTGTTGTACGCGTTCTTCGTAATGCAAAATTACTTAACTGATGTTTGGGGATTGAGCTTCACTCATTCCGCAGCGATCCTGAACATTTGGTCAGGCATCTGTTTGATCTTGCCTGGTTTCTTCCTGTGGCTCGTTGACGCCTTTCTAGGCGATTTCATGATGCTAGTGCTCTCCAGTATAGCATCCAGTTTGGTGAGTTGCCAAATCCTTCATGCCTGAAATGTGGATAAGTACTTTTACATCATATATTAGCTCCAATAATTTATGGTTTGTTATCTTTTGCAGGGCATAGTCTTGGTGTTTATGTCAACCCCACCGATCCTTGCCAATAGTACAGGCACATGTAAACAGTTTGAGATGGAATGTATCGGACACACGCAGAGAGTTCTGTTCTACGTTGGCATGGCATTGGTAGCTGTCGGAATGTCTGGTTACAAAGCCTCTCTCCAACCCTTCTTTGAAAAGCAGTTTGGAGTGGAACCTGTCAATAAATTTTTTGCAGTAAGTGTGTGGCAAATACTAGCTTTTGTTCTTGTGGTTATTACTGCATTAACGGGAGCTATAGCACTACCTTACATAAGACCATGGACTATACGCTTTGGAATACCAGCAATTTTCACTGTTTTAGGGACGCTTCTCTTTCTCACTGGGTGCTGCTGGAAATATGAGATTAGTCCCATTGAAGGGAGTCCGGTATCAAACATGTTCAGGGTGTTTGTCGTCTTCTTTACCAAGATGTGCAAATCATTTGAGCTCAATGCCGTGCAGTACAAGCAAGATCCAAGTAATAGACGGCGATTTACACGTACTCGTTGTCTCAGGTTTGTAGTTATCTAACTCCTATTCTACGCACTTTGTATATTGTGTTGAGTGCTGATACTCAAAAATCAAAATTGGAACAGCTGGAGATTCAGAAAACAAAACATCATTTATACATGACGAAGTATTTGCATATTATAATTTTCTTTCATGTATTGATCCTCGAAGAAAAAAGAGTACTAAAAACTGGATGTAATTCCATTATGTGATTCAGGGGGTTGGAAAAAGCAGCAATGTACAGAGCAGGCGATGATGTTGGCAACGAGTGGACAGTTTGCACAGTAGCAGAAGTGGAAGAAGCGAAGATTGCTGTTCGTATGATCCCTATGTGGATGACTTTTATTATCTGTGGCATTGTATCGTCTATTGGGAACACTTACTTTGTCGAACAGGCAAACCACTTGGATCGCAGAATTGGCAAATGGAATGTTCCTCTTCAGATCCTTCTATTGCTTTCCGATGGTTTTATGGAATTCTTTAACTTTTTTGCGGATGCCTTATTATATAAAATGGAAGAGCGTGCCGCAGATGTTGCACGTACAGTACCTGCACGCAAAGTACCTTATGGAGGTAGAACACCGAGTTTTGGCATTGTTGTTGCTATGATATTCTCGATATTGTGCTGTATAACGGCTGCCAAAATCGAGGAAAAGAGACTTGGTGTTATTAGAAGTAATAATCTATTGGACAGGCCGGATGATGATATACCCATGGGAGTATACTGGCTGCTTTTCCAGTTTTTCCTACTTGCAGGGCTTAATTCGTTCATGCAAAAGAGCGTCGTTGCATTTTATGCATGTCAGGCTCCTGAGACCATGAAAAATTATCTTGATCACTTCACCAGGGGAGTATCTGGTCTTGGATTCATGTTCAATGTGCTTACAGTTTTTGTGGTGGGTAAATTTAGTGAAACTGTCGGGAGACGAAATTGGTTTCAGTTTACGTTGAATAGGAGTCGTTTGGATAGGTACTATTGGGTGCTGGCTGCTCTAAGTTCAGTGAATTTAGTTGCATTCATCTTGGTAGCATTTATGTACAGATATAAAGATTTGGAAGCGACGACGCATGGACTAGAGGATGATGTCGGGGCATATGAAGGTCCAACAGAAGGGCCTCCAGAAGAAAACAATTGAGAACAGAATGGCTGATCTTGCTGTTAACAGAGCCAATCTTCTGGGACTTGTTTCTGCAATGAAGAGTTGGTAACACATAAAACACCACCTTCAGATTATTTTCTATATGTAAATGTTTGGATTTGTCTGAAATTTCATGAACTGAACAAAAATTGATTCAATCTTATTGAAACACCAAAGAATTCACAAGCAGCAGGAACATCTCTACTAAGTAACAGAATTAAGTGTATGTTTGGCTAAGAACTTAAATTTAGAAAACGAGTTCAAAACAACTAGATTTCTACATAACTCAAGGTTTTAACTTTATACCAAACACATAGATTAGTTGTTATAGAACTGGAATCTTCTAACAAACTTCAATACTACTAACTGTCACTAAATAACTGACTTTCTAATAATTAACAGAAACCTTTCATATCTGGGAACTTTCTATACAGTGGAAAGTTTCCAAATTCACATTTGTACACTATCCTTGAGACCCCTGATCAAGATTTTCATGAATATTTTTCATGCCTATCTTGGACTAGAATTTATGAAACAAAGTGGACGCAGGGACTTTGAAGAAATATCATATGTTCTCTCTTCAGTAGGAATCTTGATGAGCTTGATGGTCTGATCTTTAAACTTTTCCTAAGATGATACCTCACGGACGGGTGCCAAATTAAGCTCTGAACTGACATCAGAGCTTCCCAAGTGTCATGTGTTTAGTAAAAAGTGTATTGCGTTTAACATTTATGTTTTGATAAGTATATCACATTATACTTTCATACTGTCACTTTTGAATTATTTTACTGTACGATCTAAAATTTGTATGTATATATATATATATATATATATATATATATATATATATATATATATATATATATATATATATATATATATATATATATATTACTTTATTATTTCTCCATATAATCATATGACAACATGTTGATAGAAATATTGAATGACAGATGTTTTCTTGTATCATACTGATGTCCTATGATTGACCTGGACTTGGTTACTTGTGCATATGTTCTTTTCACTTCCTTATCTGCATTTGGTTTATCAGAAATAATTGAATAAAATTGAATTATTAAGCAACTTGGATGAAAGGGACAAAGAATTGATTAGTATAGTATAAAGTATATATTTTGTACCTACCAGGACCAGTCCATGACCAACAAGATTATTAATACTTGAGAGTTGACTTGTAATAAACACAGTCTTCGCCATCTCCTTGTTTACTCTTCCCTATCGCATGCCATCTCCTGGTTTACTCTTACTCTGCATCTGTATTAAAGCTGTGAGTTAGTGCAAGACGTCTTTGCAGAAAAATCTCATTTCCTCTTTACCTGTATCTATAGGCTTATTGGTTTTGTTTGAAGTTGGAGCTAAGTTATTCGTTGTGAGTAGGCAAGGTTAGTTCATCAATTTAACATTTCACATTTAGATATAAATGAAGAGTCCTTGTAGTGTAACTTGACTCAAGTTAATTGGTATTAATAGGCTTGAAATGAAACTTAATGTGGTTTATTTTGGCTAACTTGAGCAAGCGCATTTTCCTTGCAGAGGGTCCTGCCCTGCTATGGCTAAAGGAAGCTTTGTCCGAATTTCTTGTACGGGACTCGACTCAACCTCTTTCATTAGTAGTATATATCGAAAGTGTCTTCCTCTCTTGATTCTCATTCATCTTTGATGTGGGGTAAATCCGGTTAAGTCAAAATGCCAGGGTTAAGGTCGAGGTAAATCGTACTAAGTCGTAGGACCGTTTGATTCGCCTTAAGTCGTTGTGTTTAGACCATCATACATGATGTGGGGTAAATCCGGTTAAGTCAAAATGCCAGGGTTAAGGTCGAGGTAAATCGTACTGAGTCGTAGGACCGTTTGATTCGCCTTAAGTCGTTGTGTTTAGACCATCATATAAATTGTGATAGAGCGGATCGAATAAAAACATGATAATATGACAATGACACAAGGATTACGTGGTTCGGCCAATGTGCCTACATCCACGGGAGTAACATGGTAATCTTTATTGATAGTGTTTAGTACAAGTATCGTAAGAGTCGATAGTCGATCTCTTAATGTGTTATGATGTTCCGACTGTAGAAGTGCGAGTGTGGAAGTCCGTCGGTACTTGGAAGGGTCCGTCGGTACTTTGGGAGTCCGAGTGTAGAAGTCCGTCGATACTTGGAAGGGTCCGTCGGTACTTGGAAGGGTCCGTCGGTACTTCCGGAGTCCGTCAGTACTTGGAAGGGTCCGTCGGTACTTCCGGAGTCCGAGTGTAGAAGTCCGTCAATACTTGGAAGGGTCCGTCGGTACATGGAAGGGTCCGTCGGTACTTCGGGAGTCCGAGTGTGGAAGTCCGTCGGTACTTGGAAGGGTCTGTCGGTACTTCCGGAGTCCGAGTGTGGAAGTCCGTCGGTACTTGGAAGGGTTCGTCGGTACTTCCGGAGTCCGTCGGTAGAAGTTTTTTCCCCCTCTTCTCTATGAAGAGTGGATGAGCTCCTATATATAGGTGAAGGTTCTTTGAAGTGCTCCATTGGATGAGTGACAAATGTACGGTCCAGATTCATACAAGCTTGGGCTCATGGGCTTATGGGCTCTTAATGGGCAGCGATTAAGTAGATGGCTTTGGATTGTAGTCCAAATGTTAGGAGCCCAAACGTTGAAGAATTAGAGGGTCGGCCTCTTCACTTTGGTGGACTCGGACTCATTTGAAACCCGGGTTCGGACCTCCTTTGGGATTCGGGGTAGGACATTAAATCTTAGAACGTACTTAAGTCGCCTTAATCCGTCAATCCTTAGGTCGGACTTATTTGTACATATCATAAGTCCCCGCAGTTTCCAAGTATCTAAGTAGAAGATAGTTGAGAAATTATAAGTGTGAAGTCTTTCTTTGATGTGGCGTCAGACACTTTGGTTCCGAGGCTAGATGAGATGGATTTTCTTTGGGTATCCATCTTTGATGTGGCGTCGGAATACTTTTACCATGGTGGTTTTATTCACATCATCCTTTTAGGAGTTAGTTCGGACTCTCTGGGTCCGACTTTACCAAGGTGGTTTTATTCACATCACCTTTTTAGGAGTTAGCTCGGACTCTCTGGGTCCGGCTTTACCAAGGTATTCACATCACCTTTTTAGGAGTTAGCTCGGACTCTCTGGGTCCGGCTTTACCAAGGTGGTTTTATTCACATCACCTTTTTAGGAGTTAGCTCGGACTCTCTGGGTCCGGCTTTACCAAGGTGGTTTTTCTTTCTTCATCGTTTTAGGAATAGCACTCGGCTCGAGGTTTCCACGATGGTTTTCTTTCTTCATCGTTTTAGGAAGAGCGCTCGGCTTTTTAGCTCGAGGTTTCCACGATGGGTGGACGAACACTTCTTCTCGATTAGCTTGACTTCTTTTCTTGAAGGAACATTTCGATGAACGTTTTTCTGAGGAAAGTTGTTCAACAAGTTCCCCTCGTCAGAATATTACTGACTATCCTCCCCCCAAGTGCTTATTCTACCTTTTAAAATGAAGTGAGGACTTTGAAGAATCAATCATAACTTGTCCGAGGACTGGGTTTGCTCGTATAGCTTAAATGTTCATGACCTTTGTCGAAGGCGGCATTTGTTTTTCGGTTTGTGTAGCTCGGTGCTCTCAATTTTTGCCGGTCTTGAAAAATGAGGCAGAGCCCAAATATTTCACTGTCTTAAAAAATGAGGCGGAGCTTGGACTTTTCACCATCTTGAAAAATGTGGCAGAGCTCGACTTTTACGGATGGGGCGTATCTCGACTTTTGACCTTCTTGAAAAATGAGGTGGAGCTCGGATTTTTCACCATCTTGAAAAATGAGGTGGAGCTCGAATTTTTCACCATCTTGAAAAATGAGGTGGAGCTCGAATTTTTCACCATCTTGAAAAATGAGACGGAGCTCGACTTTTACGGATGGGGCGTAGCTCGACTCTTGACCTTCTTGAAAAATGAGGTGGAGCTCGGATTTTTCACCATCTTGAAAAATGAGGTGGAGCTCGGATATTTCACCATCTTGAAAAATGAGACGGAGCTCGACTTTTACGGATGGGGCGGAGCTCGACTTTTGACCTTCTTGAAAAATGAGGTGGAGCTCGGATTTTTCACCATCTTGAAAAATGAGGTGGAGCTCGAATTTTTCACCATCTTGAAAAATGAAACGGAGCTCGACTTTTACGGATGGGGCGGAGCTCGACTTTTGACCTTCTTGAAAAATGAGGTGGAGCTCGGATTTTTCACCATCTTGAAAAATGAGGTGGAGCTCAGATTTTTCACCATCTTGAAAAATGAGACGGAGCTCGACTTTTACGGGTCGTCTTCTTGTTGAGTATTTAGTCGTCAAGGACTCTCGGGATCCTAGACGCTTTGAGTTGTCTTCTTCATCTCATTGAGTTGTCTAGGACCTCAGGGTCCTAGATACTTTGAGATGTCTTCTTTTTTCATTCCAGGGTTGGATCTTTAGAGGAGGACATCTTGTAGGAGTTGAGTTTGTCACCTGTTTGAACCAAAGGAGGAATGTCACTCCGTCCTGGGTAGTGGTCCGAGGTGGAGAGGGAGGCCTCGTTCCCATCTCTCTCATAGTGTTTGAAAATGATTCAGTTTTCATCGATTGGTCCGACTTTGAAAGAAGATTGGGTTCGGACCTGCTGGTTAGAGGGGCCGACGTCGGATGCTGCTGGCCTTAGACTTGTAGTGGCGGTGCCATGACTTTTCGTCCCGATTCCCACAGACGGCGCCAATATGATGTGGGGTAAATCCGGTTAAGTCAAAATGCCAGGGTTAAGGACGAGGTAAATCGTACTAAGTCGTAGGACCGTTTGATTCGCCTTAAGTCGTTGTGTTTAGACCATCATACATGATGTGGGGTAAATCCGGTTAAGTCAAAATGCCAGGGTTAAGGTCGAGGTAAATCGTACTAAGTCGTAGGACCGTTTGATTCACCTTAAGTCGTTGTGTTTAGACCATCATATAAATCGTGATAGAGCGGATCGAATAAAAACATGATAATATGACAATGACACAAGGATTACGTGGTTCGGCCAATGTGCCTACATCCACGGGAGTAACATGGTAATCTTTATTGATAGTGTTTAGTACAAGTATCGTAAGAGTCGATAGTCGATCTCTTAATGTGTTATGATGTTCCGACTGTAGAAGTGCGAGTGTGGAAGTCCGTCGGTACTTGGAAGGGTCCGTCGGTACTTCGGGAGTCCGAGTGTAGAAGTCCGTCGATACTTGGAAGGGTCCGTCGGTACTTGGAAGGGTCCGTCGGTACTTCCGGAGTCCGTCAGTACTTGGAAGGGTCCGTCGGTACTTCCGGAGTCCGAGTGTAGAAGTCTGTCGATACTTGAAAGGGTCCGTCGGTACTTCGGGAGTCCGAGTGTGGAAGTCCGTCGGTACTTGGAAGGGTCTGTTGGTACTTCCGGAGTCCGAGTGTGGAAGTCCGTCGGTACTTGGAAGGGTTCGTCGGTACTTCCGGAGTCCGTCGGTAGAAGTTTTTTTCCCCCTCTTCTCTATGAAGAGTGGATGAGCTCCTATATATAGGTGAAGGTTCTTTGAAGTGCTCCATTGGATGAGTGACAAGTGTACGGTCCAGATTCATCCAAGCTTGGGCTCATGGGCTTATGGGCTCTTAATGGGCTTGGCCCAATTAAGTAGATGGCTTTGGATTGTAGTCCAAATGTTAGGAGCCCAAACGTTGAAGAATTAGAGGGTCGGCCTCTTGACTTTGGTGGACTCATTTGAAACCCGGGTTCGGACCTCCTTTGGGATTCGGGGTAGGACATTAAATCTTAGAACGTACTTAAGTCGCCTTAATCCGTCAATCCTTAGGTCGGACTTATTTGTACATATCAATCTTAATTTATGTACCTACATATTGCAGCGCTGATATGTGCTGACATTTTGGTGGTGTACGCGTTCTTTGTGATGCAAAATTACTTAACTGATGTGTGGGGACTCAGCTTTACCCGTGCCGCCGCTATTCTCAACTTCTGGTCTGGAATTCGTTTGATCTTGCCTGGCTTATTCCTCTGGCTCGTTCAAGCTTCTTTCGGCCATTTCAGGATGCTACTTCTGTCCAGTATAGCATACAGTTTGGTCAGTAATTTTCTGATCCTTAACGACTTATTGTAACTGTGGATATGCAATTTTACATCACATTTTGACAGTTTGACTCTTCCTGTGGCATTGACATATGATGTAATTACATTGCATCTAAAGTCTCGACCTAGAGAGGTGTAGAATCTAATCATTTATAGTATTAGTTATCCAATAACAACCCTCAAGACGTGTATTAATACTGGTTTCGTACGTTCTAAATGCATCTGTATGTAGTAGGCTGTTACGCTCATTGTTTAGTTGGCTTGATGGGCGTGTCTGTGATTTTTCTCAGGGAATAATGTTTGTATTTATGTCAACGCCACCAGTGCTCGCAAATAGTACTGGTACATGTAAACAGTATGAGAGCGAATGTATTGGACGTACACAGAGAATTCTTTTCTATACCGGCATGGTATTGGTTGCTGTTGGGATGTCTGGTTACAAAGCCTCTCTACACCCCTTTCTTGCAGAGCAGCTGGAGGGTGAACCAGAGAAAAGATTTCAGGGAACGGGTTTATGGCAAATATTTGGATTTATTGGTGTGGTTATTAGTGCAGTAACAGGAGCTATAGCACTACCGTATATAAAACCTTGGTTCATACGCTTTTTGATACCAGCAATTTGCACTGTTCTTGGGATGGTTTTCTTTCTCACTGGTTGTACGAAATATGAGATTAGTAATCCTCTAGGAAGTCCGGTAACCAACGTGTTCAGAGTGTTTGTGGCATGTTCTACCAAGATGTTCAAATCATTTGAGTCTGATGATTTGCGGTATAGGCAAGATCCCAATAATCGAAGGTCATTTACACCTACTCGTTGTCTCAGGTGTGTACTAGTCCATTTTCTATCCACTATAACCACTAATTTGAATAGATTGATACTAATGTGAAGGATTCAGGTTCTTGGAAAAGGCAGCAATATATGATGGGCACCCAGAAGATGATGTGAACAGGTGGAAAGTCTGCACGAAAGCAGAAGTGGAAGAAGCAAAGATTGCTGTTCGCATGATCCCAATGTGGATGACATTTATAATCTGCGGGACTGTTTCATCTATTGGGAACACTTACTTTGTTGAACAAGCGAACCACTTGAATCGCAAAGTGGGCAATTGGAATGTCCCACTGCAGATACTTCTGTTGCTTTCTGAAACTGCTAAGGGTATGTTTGGACGTTGGGCGGATAAACTTTTATATCAAGAAGGCGGCACAGCACCAGACGTAGTAAAAGTGCCAATTGAAGGCAGATCTTCTGCTGTAGGCATTGGTTTTGCTATGATATTGTCAGTACTATGTTGCATAACAGCTGCTAGGATTGAGATGAAGAGACTTAATGTGATTCGACACAATGGTTTATTAGACAAGCCTGAGGATGATATACCAATGAGTTTATACTGGCTGCTTTTCCAGTTTTTCCTGCTTGCAGGACTTAACGCTTTCATGCAGAAGAGTGTGGTTGCGTTTTACGCTTTACAGGTTCCCAAATCAATGAAAGATTACTTGGTTCACTTCACCAGGGGAGTGTCCGGTCTTGGATACTTGTTCAATGTGCTGACAGTTCACGTTGTGAGCCGAGTTAAACCACACTGGTTCCAGTCTACGTTTAATAGGAGCCGGTTGGATAACTATTATTGGTTCCTGGCAGTTTTAAGTGGTGTGAATTTTGTTGCATTTGTTCCGGTGGCTTATTTCTACAAATATATGAGATATCAAGAGACAGAAATTGTAGAGGATAATGATGAAGTATTTCAAGGTCCCTCAATTGCTGATGTACCAGAAGAAAATGGTGGCACCTGATATGAACTATTTTTCGTTAAATTTTCACGAATGTTTGTTTCGTTTACACACTAATGTCAAGCAACTTCCCCGAACCTAAATTACAACACCAACTGGATCAACCACTGGGCAACATAATTCATTTGTACTTTATTATCTTAGTGTCAATTGAACTAGCTACTAAATTGTTACCAATTGTTCTGTTCTGAGTGGTTGTATTAATAGGTTGATGTTTTTGTCCATTTTATTATAAAACAACCACATAATGGCAATGTTTATTTTCCAATCAATTTTTTGGTTAAATTGATGATGTTGCAATCTAGTTAGGCAGGGAGCCAAAAATTAAAAAAAAATGTGACTAATAAACGATAACCCAAGAGGTTATGGGTACGATTCCTGTCGGGAACGAATTGTAATTTAGTGTATGCTAGTTATGATAAATTGATTGATGATTATGTAACTCTACAATACTTGTACCAAAAAATACCAACACACTGTCACCATGAATTTTATTTTACAAGCAAAGAGTTAAAATATTTTTCATAAAAATGATATTACAGTATTATGCATAATAATTGAAATTTAAATGAGATTATTTGATAAAATTACCATTAAAGGAATTGGAATGAATTGGGTAGTGTTGCTCTGTCGGGGTACTGCAACTCTGCTGCCCAAGACAATACGCATTTTCAATATTCACTAAAACGTATTTATTCGAGCTTCGACCAAAAAAAAAAAAAAAAAAAAAAAAAAAAAAAAACAAACACTTGCCTGGATATGTGTCAGTTGATTCTCAATGTATTGAATCAAAAATAAATTCTTAAATCATAAAATATAAAAAATTAATAACTTCATTTCTTTTTCTCATAATACCATTTTTAATTAAAAAGTATAGAGTAAGTCTTCTAGGAGACGGTATCTAGATATTTTATCAATATACATATCTATGTTGTGTGGGAGATTTCCAATAATAAATAATGGAAAAGATAGGTAATCAATGTACCACATTGAAAATGAAGGATAAGATTTGGAAAGTGTGAAGTAATATAAACTATTACTTCTTGTCCCATATGAAAAATGTGAAGTAATAAATAAACTAATGCACTTTGTCCCACATGGGAAAAGTAAGTGTGGAAAGTTTAGTATATTTATGGAAGTGCATTAATGATGTGTAAACTAATCATTAAGTAGGTGCACTTGGTTGTTAGGCGCACTTAGCACTTTGCACGCTTGCATCGCTCATCGATCTCGACCGTTAATTTTGTTTAAAATTTATACGGTCAGGATTAAATCCTATCCAATCAACTAACAATCTTTAAGCGTTATTACTGTTGCTATTTGAGATGGCTGGAGGACATTCATTGAAGGAGTTTGCGACCAACATTGTCAAGTTGGAGAAATTCGAAGGTGACTACTTCAAACGCTGGCAAAAGAAGTTGCACTTCCTGTTGGCACAATTGGGCGTAGTGTATGTTCTGACCACTCCAAAACCAGAACAGGCAGATGATGAGACGGTTGCACAGATAAGGAACATGCTGAAATGGGAGCAAGATGACTATTGTTGCAAGGGCCACATTTGCAATTCGCTGTCAGACGCTATGTTCGACATGTACCATGAGAAGCAGACGACTAAGGAGGTCTGGGAGGAATTGGAGGAAACAAACCTGGTGGAAGATGCGACAAGTAAGAAATTTATCACCAGTAAGTTCTTCCGCTATGTTATGGTTGACAATAGGAAAGTACTTGAGCAATTTTATGAACTGAAGCAAATTGTCAATCAGTTTAAACAACATGCACTGACTATGTACGAGTCTATTATTGTTTCTGCTATCATAGACAAACTTCCTCCTTCCTGGAAAGCTACCAAGAAGGAACTTAAACATAAGAAAGAAGAAATGTCTCTTGCAGAACTTGAGAGCCATCTGAAAATTGAAGAAGAAGACCGACTCCGTGACGGTGGAGATGGCTCAAAGGTTCTTATGTTGGAGGAAAGTCCGAGCAAACAGAATCACAAACATTCCAACGGGAAAAACTCAAAGCAGAAGCACAACTCCAACAAAAAGAAGAAAAACGGTGCATGATGGAAATGTGGTGAAACTGGCCATATGAAAAAAGACTGTCCAGATCTCAAGAAGAAAAAGAAACATAAAACAAATGGAAAATCTAAAGGCAACAAGTTTGTGGCAACTGTTTCTGAGGTCAATCTTCTTGAGAGTGACCTATCTTGGTGGATTGACTCTGGAGCAACAAGGAATGTCTGCAAAGACAAATCCATGTTTGTGGAGTACATTCCAGAAGAAGATGGCACTGTTGTCTACTTGGGAAATGGTCCAGCAACTGCTGTCAAAGGAAAAGGAAAAGTGCTGCTCGAGTTCACTTCGGGAAATGCTCTCACCCTGACTGATGTGTACCATGTACCAGAGATTAGGAAGAATCTTGTGTCAGGTAGTCTGCTGAACAAATTTGGCTTTAAGCTTGTCTTTGAGTCAGACAAATTTGTGCTGACTAAGGGAGGGGATTTTGTAGGAAAGGGATATATGTATGAGGGAATGTTCAAACTCAATGTAACTGATGACTATGCTAATAAAAGTTCTTGTTCTGCTTACTTGCTTGATTCTTCTTCTTTATGGCATGATAGATTAGGACATGTTAATTTCAGAAAGTTGCATCGCATGGTTAATCTAGGTTTAATTCCTAAAGTTGAGAATGATGTTAGTAAATGTCATACTTGCATGCTTACGAAAATAAATAGGATGCCTTTTCCTAAAGCTGAAAGAAATTCTGATTTGTTGGAACTTATTCACAGTGACTCATGTGATTTTCATAGTACTCCCACTCGAGGAGGAAAACGTTATTATGTTTCTTTCATAGATGATCATTCTCGTTTCTGTTATGTTTATCTCATCAATCATAAACATGAAGCATTAGACAAGTTTAAAGTATTCAAAGCAGAAGTTGAGAATCAATGTGGTACTTCTATCAAAAGACTTAGAACTGATAGAGGTGGTGAATACTATGATCCAACATACTTCGAAAGTGTTGGTATAATACATGAATTACTGCGCCCTATACTCCACAGCAAAATATTATTGCAGAACGAAAAAATAGGACATTAACAGAAATGGTTAATGCCATGTTGTCCAAATCTGGAATGAGTAAAGGATTTTGGGGAGAGGCACTTGTAACAGCTTGTCATGTTTTGAATAGAGTGCCTACCAAGCAAAATCCTGTAACAATATATGAATTGTGGAAGAAAAGAAAACCAAACATGAAGTACTTAAAAGTTTGGGGATGTAGGGCTGTAGTAAAACTCCCAGAACCTAAGAGAAAGAAATTAGGAGAAAGGGGAGTTGAATGTGTATTCCTTGGTTATGCTTCGAATGGTAAAGCTTATAGATTCATGGTTATTGAACCAAACTATGTTGTTGGTGTAAACACGATTATTGAATCACGAGATGCCATTTTCGATGAAACAAGGTTCTCTTCGGTTCTTAGAATTTTAGAAAAAAACCTTCTGAGGTAGATTCAAAGGAAACTAAAAAAAGCAATTGAAGAGCCTAGAAGAACAAGAGAGTTCGAGTCAAGAAAGACTTTGGACCTGACTTTCAAATGTATCTCGTAGAAGGTACAAGGGAAAGTCAAGTCAATGAAATCTTTGTTGCCTGGCAAGGTGAGCCGGATCCAAAAACGTATCAAGAGGCTATGAAGTCTCAAGATGCGAGTTTTTGGGAAGAGGCAATAAATGATGAAATGGATTCCATCATGGGAAATAAGACTTGGAAATTGGTTGACTTACCTCCTGGTTCCAAACCAATAGGATGTAAGTGGATTTTCAAGAAGAAAATGAAAGTTGATTGAACCATTGAAAAGTTTAAGGCAAGGTTAGTCGCAAAGGGCTTTACCCAAAAGGAAGGCATCGACTACTTTGTTACGTATGCACCAGTAGCTCGAATTGCAATAATAAGGCTTCTCATTGCATTAGCCTCCATCTATAAATTTGAAATTCACCAAATGGATGTTAAGACAACATTCTTAAATGGTGAATTGGATGAAGAAATTTATATGCAGTAGCCTGAAGGTTTTATCATGAAAGGGCAAGAAAAGAAGGTGTGTAAATTAATTAAGTCTCTCTATGGACTTAAGCAAGCACCTAAACAATGGCATGAAAAATTTGACACTGTTTTGTTGTCAAATGGGTTCAAGATACATCAATCTGATAAGTGTGTCTACATCAAGTTCTCAAATAATAAATGTGTTATAATTTGTTTGTATGTAGATGACATGCTCATCTTTGGTACTGATCTTGAATAAGTTAATAACACCAAGACTTTCCTATCAGCGAATTTCGATATGAAAGATATGGGTATTGCTGATGTTATTTTAGGAATTAAAATAATACGGAATCATGAAGGCATCATACCGAGTCAATCTCACTACGTTGAGAAAGTATTGAAGAAATTCAATTACTTTGACTGTACACCTGTTAGTACTCCGTTTGATTCTAGTACTAAGTTGGTGCCTAATGATGGAAGAGTATATTCCCAACTTGAATATGCTAGTGCAATCAGAAGTCTAATGTATTGCATGACATGTACCCGACCAGATATAGCATTTGCAGTGGGTAAATTATGTCAGTACACTCATAATCCTAGTAGAGAACATTGGAGAGCACTGTTTAGGGTCTTTCAATACTTGAAAAAGACCATTGATTATGGCTTGTGCTATAATGGCTATCCAATTGTCTTGGAAGGATTCACTGATCCTAGTTGGATAACCTAGAATGATGGAAGTTCCACAAGTGGGTGAATCTTTACTCTTGGTGGTGGAGCAATATCTTGGGGATCCAATAAGTAGTCATGTATAACTGACTCGACTATGGCATCTGAATTTATAGCATTAGCTTCTACCAGTCTAGAGGAAGAATGGCTAAGGAATTTGCTATTGGAAAGTATGGCCTAAACCAATGCCACCGGTTTCTCTACACTCTAACAGTCAGGCCACATTGTCTAGAGCTTATAGTCATGTCTATAACAGAAAATCTAGACATATTGGTTTAAGACATAGTGTTGTGAGGAAAATGATTAGTGATGGAATAATCACAATCAGTTATGTGATGTCTCTAGCTAATTTAGCTGATCCTTTAACAAAAGGTCTTGCAAGGGAAATGGTTTATAAGACCTCAAGAGGGATGGGACCAAAGTCCATTAAACAATAGTCATACATGGAGGAACCTCAACTCAATACTTGAAATATCAAGCTTGGGTTCAATGAGTCAAATACTTCATTTTATGACTGGAAAGCACTTAAGAATTTTATCAAATCCATCCCAAGGGAAAGTGTTTGGTACTTGTAACTTTTCAAGTGAGGCTGAGTTTAAGACTCTTAATAGACTTGTAAACACTAGTTGTTGGAATGCTTTGGTTACAAGGGCATTCTTGACGAGTCTACCTAAATGAGTGAAAGAAGTAAGCCGCTTCATTAGAGTATGGACTTTAACTCTAAAATTCATTCATCATGCCAGGATATAGACACATGGTTGTTAAGGTGTCGGCTTCTTAGAACGAAGAATAAGTGAAAGAGTATGTGTGAGATTTATCCGGTTAGTCATTTTAGAATCGCTAGTTCAAAGACTTGTCTACTATGCGTGTTCTCATTAACTTTGATGAGTTTTCCCTAAGTGAAGGTTCAAGTCAAGAGACACCTTCATTCATGCATATTTCTTTTGAAAGAAATTTATTTTTGGAAATGGTGGAGAATTGTTGATGATTTCCAAGAATAAATAATGGAAGAGATAGGTAATCAATGTCCCATATTGGAAATGAAGGATGAGCTTTGGAAAATGTGAAGTAATATAAACTATTACTTCTTGTCCCATATGGAAAGTGTGAAGTAATAAATAAACTAATGCACTTTGTCCCACATGGGAAAAGTAACTGTTGAAAGTTTAGTTTATTTATGGAAGTACATTAATGATGTGTAAATTAATCATTAAGTAGGTGCACTTGGTTGTTAGGCGCACTTAGCACTTTGTACGCTTGCATCGCTCATCGATCTCCGCTGTTAATTTTGTTTAAAATTTATACGGTCAGGATTTAATCTGGAGAATAATCCTGCAGTCAGGTTTAACCCGGCAAAAGCCAACAGCTTTTTTAAATTTGAACCAACAGTCATTTAATCATGACCATTGATTTGAAAAGGTGTGATCCAATGGATAAGATTTAATCCTGATCCACTGCATCTATCCTTAACCAGATTTCTGGAGATTGTGTCTCTTCAGACATGACTATTGAAATCTATAAATAGGAAGGGTTGTTCCAGATTGAAGGCACACCAGAACCTTCTATTTCTCCCTCATGCTACGGAAACAATATCTGCAGTAATTGTTTCTATAGCATTTCTTTTACTGCTTATTCCAGTTCTTGAGTTTAATTCCGTTTGTACAATATGTAGTTAAACAGACAGATTAGTCTGGGCTTCTTTGTATCCTGGAAGCGATTCGCTGTTACCCAATTATACACTAGTAGTGGGGGCGAATAACTCTTAAAGGAAAGCGATTCTGATTGTGCCTAGAAGTTCCAGACTTGCCTTCTCTAGTATCCCCAAACACTAATATGTTGTTAGCAAAAACGTCTATGTTGTTAATAAAAATGCATTTGTTGTGTATGAGAAAAACCAGTGTTGACAACATACTCCATCCGTCCATGCCAATTGTTTACTTTTGCCATTTTTAAACGTCCCATTAGAGTTGTATACTTTCATTTTTTTTAATTTTTTTTTTGCATTTTGAATGTCTCAATAAAATATAAAAGTAACTTAAACAACCAAATTAACAACTAATAAAGTTATAAAGTAAATCCCACATGTACTATATCACTCTTCGTAATCTGTGTTTCAAAAAGTAAAGTAGACAATTGAGGTGGGATGGAGGGAGTAGACGTTTTGATAACAACATGGATATTTTTAGGGTGAATTTCATCCAATACCCCTCTTAGATTTTCTAATTATACCTTGGTACCAGTTAGTTCAACAATAACGTATAGGTCCATTTTTCATTTTTTGGTTGACCAAAGCATTGATGCCAAACATGGCCTTATTTTGTCAATTTGAAAAGATAACCCTCATTTCTTCCTAATTCAACTTAAACCCTTTATCGTTCAACATTTTTTGTTGAGTACCTTATTTATTGTTTAACCCATGAATTGAAACTTCTGGGGGATTTTTATAATTTTCATAATATAATTATATTTTTCTAAGTTTATGGACTTAATTGCAAAATAAAAAACAAGTTCCGCGCCAAATTGAAAGAAATTAAAAGTTTGTTGGAAATTAAAAAAAAATTGTGAAGAAAATAAAAGCTCCATCTGAGCTGCTCCGGTGGAGTTGCAGTACTCAATCGAATTGAATAACAACTCGATTGGAGGTCGGCCAGTAACTCGTCGAGGTGAGTGCACATTTCGATGGCTTGACCAGGCCTTGGCATGACTCAGCTCTGGATCTCCTTTCCAGTATATTTTTTTTTCTAAAAATTTTTCTTTTTATTTTCTAGATTTTGTTTATTAGGTTGTTGAATTTTATAATTTGATTTTGGAGTAAATATATATTATCTTATAAGTTAGGGTTAAATTTGCAATTTGGAAAACTTTGAGAAGGGTTGTGTTTGGCAAAATTAAAATCTGTTTGACGTTTGGGCTTATATGTAATAGAAATATTTTAATTGTTACTTCTTCGTTATTGTTGAACTAACTGGTACTTGGATGAGAAGGGACTATCTAACAAAGGTGTGTGTATGTAATTATCCCATATTTTTATTAACAAAATAGGTCCGTCTCTAGATAAGTTATCTGACCATCTTTGCAAGTAAATGAAAAAACAAAAATTCTCCCCATTATGAATCCTATGCTAAACCATCCATGCTTGTTTCTGATCAACAGTCGCTAAGCCATCCATGCTTGTTTCTTGTGGAAGAGTTTTTACCCCTGAGATCTCCTCGATCCATCGAATTAGGAGAAGCCATGGGCAAAATTATTACTAACTCTGTTTCAATAAAAACTTTCTAGGTCCTTACTTTCTCTATTAGTAAAAGAGAGATGGAATAAAATTATGATATAGTATGAAAGAGATATAATAAAGAATTAGTTAGTGTGATAAAAAAATTTCATTTATGGGTTATGAAGTTTGTAACTGTAACGACCTGGACTACTAATGGACCGAGCCCCGACCCTTTGGGCCGACGCGGTTACTTATGGGCAGCTCTCTGGGTGATATGCTGGTCCCACTGTACCAACACATGTTCTTTTCCGCGCACTTTATCCTCACTCGTGTGCAAACAGGGAGATTTCCCAGTTGGTCACCCATCCTAAAATTGCTCCAGAGCAAGCAGGCTTAACTCTGGAGTTCTTATAGATGGATTCCCGAAAAGAAAGGTGCACCTTGTTGGTATGAGTAGCATTCTCAATCCCTTTAAAATATTTGGACTTGACTTGAAAGTTTGGGGCGTTACATTCACACCCTCTTGAATTGTGCGACGTCCCCGCCGCACCATGGTCAGGCCAACCGTCCACTCCTTGTGGGCTTTGGGTTGGCATGACTCTGATACCATTTGTAATGGCCCGGACCACTAATGAGCCGACCACTTTAGCCAACTTGATTACTAATGGGCACTCTGGGTGATATCTTTGGCCTTTGCATCAACACATGTCCTTTCCCGCGTGCTTTGTCCTCACTCGTGCGCGAACCGGGAGACTTCAAAGTTGGTCACCCATCCTAAAATTGCTCCAGAGCAAACACGCTTAACTCTGGAGTTCTTATAGATGGATTTCCGAAAAGAAAGGTGCATCTTGTTGGTATGAGTAGCGTTCTCAATCCCTTTAAGCTGTTTGGACTTGACTTGAAACTTTGGGGCGTTACATTAACACTAAAAAAGAAAAAGTTATTAATGGAATGGAGGTAGTATTAAAGATCAAATTTATGGAAAGACCATAGAAAGAATAAAAGAAACTCAACCTGGTCACTTTTGGTTTGCGGATCCTGGTTCAATCCGATTTGGTTTCGCGGGTCAACGGGTTTTAACCGGTTATCCGGTTACACATAAATAGTTTTAAAAAATAAAAACTTTCATTATTTTCCCCTTTCCGGCTTCATGGTCGTGCCTCTCCGAAGGAATGGTGACTTCGAGGTAAAACCCTATAAATCTTCCTTTTATTCCTTTTTTTTTTTTTTGTTCTTCTGTGTTTAATGTAATTCTAAGCCAACAATTATGTTATTTGTTGTTTTCTGCCTTGTCCCAGCAGCAAAATTTCATTGGACGATGGCGGATTTGGAGAAAATATAGATTTCGCAGCTATTTCGGCCGGCGAAAGTACAATCGGTGGTGGAAAGGGTGATAGAGATTTTGTTGCTAAGGAGCAAGAGATTTCAGAGTTCGAATTATGACTTTCTTAGTAATATTTTTCTCATGTAGTGTAGTTTACTATTTCATCACAGTTCCCAAGTATAATTTATCCCATTTTTAGAGTTTTGTTTGCATTCGAATTGATTCAAGTTGCAGTCATCACATTCTTAAAGTTAATTTGACATTCAATTGAATTCCCAGGTTGAATCTTTCCCATTTTCAGAGTTGACTTTATCGTTCGAACTAAGTTTTCGAGGTGGATTATTCTCACTCTTTATAGTTGATTCCGGTTCGATTGGGTCCGGGTCGTGTTTTCTAGTGTTTGGAGCGAGGCGGGTCTTCGGGTTGGGCGTTGGACAGGACGGGTTTTGGACGAGTGCGGGCATAGAACCCAACCCGTACCCATACATAAATAAATTGTCGGGTTTTATCGGGTCGGGTCCTACCCAATTACTCTTCGTAAAATGTGAAATTGGCTTTTTTGATCAATTTTTTCGATTTAATCTTAAAAAGATGTAAAATGTTCAGTTAAATTAAAAAGAAGTAAATTTCATTATATAATTTAATTGAACATTTTACATTAACTGTTTAAGATTAAATCGTGAATAAAAAAATAATATTCTTAAAGTTAAATGACGTTATTCGAAGAAAGACATGCCTACCGACCGGATCCCAGCCCTAACTCATGGGCATAATCCATGTATCGAAAAGGCTTAGAGTATTTCCGAGAGTTAGCATGGCAGCGATGGCTGAACCTCTTTCCGATGAGGTTAAGGTTTTGCGTGCATTACGACAGCACAAACCAGGGTCATTAAGCAACGCGACCCAACGCAACGGGTAATTATCTTAATTAATTAATTTTGCCAACATTGTTTGCTCACTCCAAGTAGCTAGCTAGTCTCACAGTAATTAGAAAACAATTTGCTGCCTGATAAATTCTTCTGAATGAAAAACAAATTGCCCACCAAGTGTTTGTTTATAAGAAAGCTGATGAACAAGTTCCAAATTTTGACTACAATTGTTTGGTTTGTGGGTTCAATTGTTATAGTTGTACTATTACTAGCCCGTGGCATCACACTATAATTTACTTTTAATAATAAATATAAAGGAAAAGAAAAAATAAATTAATCGAGTAAAATACGATAATCGAACTTAATTGTAAACAACGTTGGTTGATTATGGTGTCGGTGGGTAGTCCTTCTTCATTCAATACCCTATCATTGAGTCTTTTTTTTTATGCTAACTGTATCGAAAATAAAAATACGACTAATCGTAATCGTGAAGAATATGCTTTGAAAGGGGTAGGATTCAACCTTAACCCGTTCGGGACCTGACGGGTCATAACATATACTCCCTTCGTCTCAGTTTCATCTTACCGCATTCCATTTTGATCCGTCCCTTCATCTTCTACTTTATACACAATCTCTCATACTTTATTCACTATTTGTCATACTTTATTCACTATTTTTCCTACTTTATCTCCATTTCTCATACTTTATTCATTTTTCTCTTAAATCTTTTGCCGGATTCGCGAGAGATGAAACCGGGACAGATGGAGTATTTTATATTTGACATGTTAGTTAGTACAGACACATGTTTTTAAAAAAAGTCGTATCCCTTAAATTCGAACTAAAATAAAATACAAAGGTGTACAACACAATCAATAGGGTTGATTTCCAACAACCCCCGCGGTGGTATGTATTCACATTTTCCCGCCTAGAGTATCCCTCCCGGTGGGGATGTAGTTTTTACTAACTCGTGTCGATGCCACGACATAAAATTCTTTAAAACTCAAGCAAATGAAATATAATACAGAGTGTAATTTAATAGAGTATATATAACACTACCCCCAAACATTGTTAAAGATCTCCTTGTAAACCACATCAGCAGTTGTTTCCAAGTTATACTTATCACAGTCTTAAGAGTTGAATTTATCCTAACAATTTAGTTTCCAAAGCGAAATTATCTTATTATTATCGTTGGTTTACATTTGAATAGAGTCAATCAGTTGGAAGTATCCCTTCATTAATGTACTTTCTACATATAGTATTGTTTAGTTCTCAAAATAGATCCAAATTTGTAATTATCACAATCTAGAGTTTGTTTACTCTCCATATTGAGTTCTCAAATAGAATTATCACATTTTAAGAGTATTTCTCCATATAATGCGGTTTACACTTCTAATAGAGCTTTCAAGTCTGACTGATCTCATTCATAGAATATGTTTACCGTTCAAATTAAGTTACTAAGTCATAATTATCTTATTTTCATATTATTTTCTAAAAGCATGGTTTATCCTTCCCTTAGAGTTCTCAAGTTAAAATTATAATATTTTTGAATTGTTTTGCCCTTCAAATGGAGTTCTTGATTATGAATTATTGTATTCTTAAAGTTGAGTTTAACCTTTGAATTCAATTTTCAATTTGAAATAATCTCATTGTTAATAATTTACTCTTCAGATTGATTTACTAAGTTGGAATTATGCTGTTCTTCCAATATTTGTTTGCATTTCGCCTTGATGTTGAGTTCCCAAGTTGGAACTATCCAATTCTCAAGGATGAGTTTACCATTCCAACTAAGTTTTCAAGTTTGAATAATATCATTCTTATAGTTGATTTGACATTCAAATTAAGTTTTCAAGTAGATTTATCTCATTATTATAGTTTATTTGCCATTCGAATTGAGTTTCTAAATTCAAATTATCTCATTTTTATTTACCTTCTAATTGAGTTCCTAAGCTTGAATCATTCATTTATTATAGTTTCTCCCCATGTAGTGCGGTTTATTCCTCGAATTGAGTTCCCAAGTTGTAATTATCTCATTATTAGAGTTGGTTTGACATTCGAATTGATTTCCCACATTAGAATCATCTCTTAGAATTGAGTTTCCAAGTTCTAATTACAGTTGAGTTACTCTTCGAATTGAATTTCCAAGTTTGAATCATACCATGCGTAAAATTCATTTATACATCGAATTGAGTAACTAAATTGAAATTATACATAATTAGAGTATTTAACCGTATCAACTATTTACAAAACGTAACTTGCCTTTGTTAGATTAGGTACCATAGTTTAACAATAACGAATTATTTCAAATTTTGTACTACATTTTGAAACTAATTACAATCATAACCAAAAAATTAATAATTCTTTAATTTTATAATGCTTTTTTGTTATTTTAACTTTTCTTTTTAACCTTTTCCTATAATTTCTTCTTTAATTTACATTAAAAGTCCCACCTTTGTCATTCTTCTACAAAACTTCCCACAACCATTTCTTCAATTTTCTACTACCACCTACTCGGTCACTTTTTCAATTTTCACCACCAGAGAATAAGAAAATGTTGAAAAAATAAAATATTTTTCGAAACTCTTAAAGTTGAAATTATCTCACTCTAAAGTTGGGTTTATCCACTCAATTTGAAAACTTCTACACTATCGGATTCAGTTCCTAAGTTGGAATTGTATCATTATTTGAGTAGACTTTACCATCCAAATCGAGCTCCCAAGTTTGTTGTTAGCTTACTTTTATTATTAAGCTTTATAGGCTTCGTTTGAATTTTCACCCCCTCTGCCATTCTCCTCTTCACTCCTCCTTGATTTTTTATACATCACACTATAAAATAATTCAAGGATTTTTACATAACCCTGAGGAAAGCTTATGTGTGCTCAATGTTTTCGAGTACTATACATGTAAAGAGTATATCTTAGTTTTCATCTATATGGGTGTGTTAGTCATCATGATAATTTAAAATCTCAATGTGATTTATTCTGAATTCGAATGGATGATTCATATTCGATAAATCTAAGTGCTATATTCATCATATGTTGGCTTGTCTCTACACTAAAATAGACGTTAACCAATAAGAATCTACTTAAGTGAAAATATTACTCATTTTTACTGATTTAATGGAATATATATGTCATGTAATAAAGAACAATCTATCAGAATATATTAACAAAAAATGATCATTACCTTGTAGATTAATAGTCGACTTATCAATCGAAAACTTCTGAAATTTATGTAATGTGTTGGCATAATCGATTAAGTGTTCAAGATATAATATTTTCTGAACTTTGTTGGAATTTTGAAATGATTTTGCACATGAGCTTGTGCATATTTCTAATTTTTTAATTATTAATGGTACACGCAGATAAAAAATCCCAACAAAATCTACAAAACATTGTGTCATAACATTCTTTATTCAAGTTTGATGAAATCTGGTGAATTAGCTTCTGATTTTTTCACCCTAAGTCATGTTTCATGACTTTTATATATAATGTGAACATGACGTTTGTGACACTTTCATATCACCACTAGGATATGTCTGTCCCAAAAATATTTTCACACGAAGTTGTTGGATTGAATAAGTCGAACTATTAATTAACATCGAGTGTGACAATTCAACCTTCATCTGTATTAGTCCAAATTTGCAAGACAACGTTAAATAAATTAAATGTACACGTTAAGTCACATTCATTGTTGAGTTCAGTAACAATAAATCGAAAATGACCAAACTAATTTTTTAATCATTAATGATTGGGATAAAAAAATTGTTTCATTAAACCAACCAACTAAGAAGGAGCTAACAACTCAATACATCGATTTCAGTTAACTAAATCAACACACATAAAAATTAACTATAGATTTTACCCAACGATTTAAAGACTCGAACCAAATCGAGCTTGTGCAACAGAAAGACAACATATTAACCAAACAATCAATGCAATCGTAATCAACTATGGCCTCGGGTTTGTCATGATAGGAGCAGAAAATTTGATTCTTGCATTGGGACACGATGTTACTTTCATTAGAATCTCGTATCGTGTTGAATTTCAAACCCAACGTTGTCATCCATCTCTTGATTCCATGGAAACCATCAGGATTTTCCATTATATTAATTAACAATCGTTGGTCTTCAATTATAGCAATTAACAATCGTTGGTCTTGCGGAGAAAAATAGAAAGATAAATAATTAATTGTATATATATATAAAAAATGTTATTGTAATGCAAACATTATTACTATTATTATTATTATTATTATTATTATTGAAGGCTAACTAAATCGCGGAAAATCAAATTCTTCAATTCCACTGAGAATTATGAGAAGCATAAAAACCAAAATAAACTATACATATACATATATATGTTATTGTCATTTTCCAGTAGTAATTCATAAGTTTTTAATAGACCCAACTCAAGTAGAAATGATTATTAAATGTAAAATCCCCCAACACAGTTCGCCTTCTACAGTCTCTTCTAGTTGACATTGTCTGTTACCAATATCTTCTAATTACACCTTTCTCTTCTGGTTGCTCAGTTTCTTCTCGTCAATTATTACCATTCTCAAATCGACCAGCTGTGAACTCGAAATTTTAGTGCTCATCTTCTTCCCCTATCCTGCTTGCATTATTGAGCTTCAATTTCAATCGGTGAGAGTTTTTTGCTTTTAACATGTTCTTTGATTTTTGCATCTTGGGGACTAAATTCTGGGGACTAAATTCTCTAAACAAACCAGTAAATCCATCAATTCATTATCTATTGTTACGTCCTTGAGACGTAACGGTGGATCCAATCGTATCCATTGAGAAGAAAGGGGGGAAATATCAGACGAAAGGGGAGGGATTCATAGAAGAAAGCTAAACTTGAGGAAGATGACTAAATTAGGTTTTCATCGCTTGATCCAAATGTTTACAATGAAGGGCTTTGTAAAGCCTTACAAGCTAAAAGGGACTTAAACATAATAAAGATAAACATAGAGGACTAAAATGTAAACGAGAAATTTAACTAGGTACGGGAACAATTCCCGGGTCATAACATCCCCCCTTGCTTAAAAAGATCCTTGTCCTCAAGGATTTATGTCTACAGCCGCATCACTAGAATACTCAACCAGCCACCGGGAAGCTTCAGCACACTCCATTTTTTACATAACTCATCACATAAATTATTGCAATTTTTGAAAGCAAATTATATGAGTACCCAGCAGGCCACTCTCTTCTTACTTCCCTCACAAATTGATTGACCTTGAAGATAGAGATATGTTTTCCCACATATAATGCTTTCATGGAATGCGTTTGCGTTCATCTTTGTTGGTGGAGAACTAAATACTCCAGGGTATTCACAAAATCCCAATGAACATTCTTAATCTCCATAAACCTTGATAGAAGAAATGTTTTAAACTGCTCCAAGCTTGTCAAGGATCAGAGTTCCAAGTGCAACACTATTCAAGCTTAACTCCAGAATTTTCACAATACCATTTAGGCTTGTAATTTTCTTTTCCCATATTAGAAGTGAACCATCACTCCGCTCCAATTTCTGGCTCGAGTGTTGCATTTGGTAACTAATGTTCCCAGATTCAAAAAATGTCTTTTGAAAATACAAGTATCTCTGGCCAACATAGAGCTCCACGTTCACATTTTCAAGGGCATTGATCACACCATTCAAATTCTCCCAAACAGCATCATCAAACACATTCTCCATATCAGACACAACACGGTTCTGCAATGCATCTATGTAGAGAGACAAATTAATTAATGCATCATCATAAATAACAACAGTAGATTCCTTATTAAATGCTACTCCAGCAGCAGCTTCCTGGGCCTGAATCTGTATGCCATCATGGTTCAAATTTGGCACGACAACTACGTTCGAGGTATTACTCAATTTTTTTTACGCCACATGATCCTTTTCGACCTTCATTAGCAACTTTTCCATGCTTCACTGGATAGTCTACATCATCATTCCTACCATGCCCCTTTGTTATATTTTTCTGTCTCCCCTTCTCCCGCTGGAAGTAGTCATTCTATTCTGCATTGCCAATGAAAAAATCCATCCTATGATACTCATCATGATCAAGTATGTCATCTAGAACATCTTCATCGCTACCACCCATTACAAACAGAACCCTTCTCCACAAGTTTGCCGCACGATTTTTTAGCCAGTAACTTTTTCTTTGTCTAGATAGCAAACATAAGCCATCATCGCCACTTCTAGCCTTCTCAATCAGCTCAATTCTCCATTTTTCATTAAACACACACAGTCCTAAGTTAGTAGCCTTCACCATGGCCTTATCATCCTTAATCGAAATCAAGAAATTATCTGACTTGAGATCCCTATCCATCACCCCCATAAAATGGCAACTGTGCACCACATTCACAATCTGCCTACACAATTCAGCAGCTGCCATCTCAGAAAAAATATCCGTGTAAATCATACTTGCTCATCAACACCTTGAACCTCAAAATCTCAGTCTCAGTCTCACTAACTAGGATCGACAACCCCGTTTTCATTTGAATCCTGACCCACTCCTTTGAATTGCACTGCTCCTTAAACAAGCTCGATGCCTTCTCATTTCTCAAATGCATAATCCTGTGGGTCTCATCAACCCATTTCCTTGATACTTTAGTGCTATCATTTTTCACCAGCCCACTTATCATTTTCCCTTTGTCAAATACAAAGTGACATTCAAGACAACGCCATGCTCCATTCCTAAGCAGAGTAACAACAACCATTACCGGATATCTAAGAGTTGTGGTTCCCAACTCGGAGCCAAAATGAATTAGAGAGCCACACATGTTCACCTCACATTTTCTGGTCTTTAGCTAATTCAGAAACCTATACGCAACAGCCAACTCCAAGATTTTTAGTGAGGTCGATTCCCATAAACTAAAAATTCCACCAGGGTCAAATAAATGTGCCATATGAACACCTTTATAAATCTCATTAGGCATTCCATGTGTTACCATTGTTCTAGCGAATTCCTCGACTATTTTCTCTTGAATTTCATCATAAATCACACTCAAAGTGATACCAGCAGGCTTCAATTTGCTAGAATCATCAACAACAATTAAAGTTTCCATTGAAACCGTTACTGGCATTTTGTAGAACACTTGGGGCTCAACTGAAAACTTGACTTGTTGATACGAAAATATGTCCAATCCGTCATAAAGGACCTAGGAACGAATCCTAAGGCGCCCTAAGTCATCCAATGGATCCGAGACACTTTAGTCCGAGCCAATGGTCCGATCCGGGCAGACCATCCATGGTCCGACCCACCCTAAAAGAAAGGAACAAAGGATTTGGACCTACAAGGCCCGACCCGGAACCGTAGGTCCGACCCACCTTGGCCCGAGCCTCTCTGGGAAAGGAGCATAGTGCTAAGTCAGTACCCTCTCCGACCCAAGGACTCCGATACGGATGTCAACTCGGATCCAGCATGACCATCTCATAAAGCAACCAAGCAAATGGGCACCAAAGAGTGAGGTGTCCGAACCCAGGAGCTCCAAATCGGAAGAGTTGGACAGGCAGGAGAACTTTCTCAGCTGACAACCAAATGTGGTCCGAACCAATCATCCGGACCCATCTCTCCGAACCTGAGAACTCGACAGAACTAGCCACATCCTCAAGAACTCTCCCAATAATGACCAAACTACCCCTAAAGCCCAAGATGGCATGGGCTAAAACTTCATTATTGGGCTATGGGCCTCATATTAGCATTGGTGGCTCAATCCTGGCCGTACACATGGCGCAATCCTAGCAAGGCCTTCCATTTTGATGATAGCCTATAAATAAGGCACACATCCCAACAAGTAAGTCACTTTGAACAAGTCATCTTACAAGTCACATCACGACCCCAATCCCGAGCATTATACAGAGTTGATCTTCAGTCACTCTCGAGTAAAGTCTCATCCCGGTTTGACACTTAGCAAACCGGGCACTAACCCCCCCCCCACTCAAGTGTGCAGGTCCTTACCGAAGAGGCCTCCGAGATCCGCTCCAACTCCGAGGCAGCAACCAACCGAGCAACTTCAGCATCCGAATCCAGCTCAGGCGCCTCGCTCATCTTTCCCTTGCCTTTCTTGGCGGGAGGATTCGGACCTTCGGAGGAGCGCTTTTGCGGCCAGCGGCGCTCGATCCGCTTGCGGGAGGATCTCGGGACACGGATCTTGGAGGCCTCTTCGAGCCCTTAGATCCGACCACCTTACCCTTGTCCGGAGTAGGGATAGTTTGGGCCTCTTCGCCCGCAGCAACTCTCCGAGATTCCTCCACTCGGAACACGACAGCATTTCTTGGCTCGTCCATCGGGAGTACGGTGGAAGTCTTGATAATCTGGGTCCGGGAACCCTCTGCCAACTCCTTCCATTGCGGCAAGATTTTGTCGACGCTTGACTCCCGCATGGTCGACATCGTATATTCGAACCAAAAAGCTGCACATCCGAATCACAATGAGTTGCAAAATACAAAAGAATCTACAAAAAGTAATCATATAGTCGACGAACAGACAACCGAATCGGACAACCAACCAGGGGTAGAGGGAAACCACTTACTCAAATCCTCCATGTTGTCACAAAAACTTGGCTCGGACAAGCCGGTCAAGTAAGGCAGAGGCTGACATATCAGCCCTCGGAAGAAGTACTTTTCCGGCTCTTGACTCCGATGGAGTGCTTGCATCCACAAGGGGATGTTCCGTGCCGGTGGCTTCCAATCTGGCAGCTTGCCTCGGAAGAACTTTTTCTCAAAATGCCACTTGGGCCTCTCCGCTTCGGATTGCCCGGGCTTTAGAGCCGGACGGACAAAAATGTACCTCTTGAACCATTGGATTCCCAACGAGGACAGGGGGTCAACAAAAAACGTGTACGACTGGCGACATACGAATGTATAGAACCATGTGTTCCTATTACTTACACTTATGTTGAATAATTTACGAAAATTAGCGAATGTGACCGGGATGCCTTTATATTTACATAAGACCCCGAAGCACATCAGATTTCCGAGGGAGTTGGGGATGATCTGGTGCGGACTCAACCCCATACTGTTCAAAATCTCCAGAAACTCGGACGATACGGGTAGCCGCCACCCGCAATGGAGACTTATCTCATAAACACACATGTATCCCGGAGGCAGATTATAAAAAGCATAAGACTCGTCCGGAACGAGAATCTCCACACACTCCGGGATCTCATATCTCCTCCGGAGCTCATCCACTTCATCGGCTCGGATGGTTGAGGCACAGGTAGGCAAAGTACCGTCTTCATTCAACTCGCCCTCCGGATCGGGGTGAGTGACCTCGTCTTTAGACCGAGGGAACTTTACTTGGAATACGTCCTCACCCTTCCTCAGCCTCTCCGGACGCTCTTCCTCAGCCATCTGTCGACTCGGTCACCTTGCAAGCAGATTCCACACGGAGCACACGGCGGATGGCTCTACACTTTCTTCCTCTTGAACTGAATCTTGGCCCAAGACACCTTCTTACGCCTCATCTTCCTCGGAAGAGGCCTTAACTTCTGACGGTCCAAAGAGGCGGCTGACATGCACACGATCCTCCTCACCCTCTTCGAAGATGCTCAAATTGGGAGGTGCTTCCGAGGTATCATGAACTTCCTCGATGATCGGCGCCTGCGGATCCGGAACGAACGGGACTCGATTAGGATTACTCCTAAAATTATAAACAAGGTTGCGAATTAAAGATCGAATCTCTACCGGAAGTTCGGATTCTTGGCCAGCCCGACCCGGGCGACGAGTTCCTATAACTCGCGAACTTGTCTCTTGAGCCGCTACAATAACCTACACATGGGACACTCGCAGGTAATCCTGACGCCTCGGAGGACTAGAATCCGGAACAACTAACCGAAGTAAGGAACTTACCTCGGGCTCTTCCCGACTCGTATGGGGCGCTTGTTCCACCTCCAATACTTCATCGTCATCTGCGATCCCAATTTCCTCGGAGCTATCGGTTAAAGATATCGCCTCGGAGTCATATCCCTCAGCCTCGGATCGGTTTTGGCTATCACTCTCGGACATCCTAGGGAAAGGAGAAAGCAATTTCGTAAGCTTTAAGATGGCAGTCCGAGAGGTCGTTTATGTATATTAAAAGTGGTCAGTTCAAGGCCAAAACTAGCGGCTTTACTCGACGAAGTTAGTTCGGAGTCAGTACTACGCTTATTCGGGGTTAGTCAACATCAAGTACGTATTGATTATCAACTATACTTGTGCATGAATCCGAGTAACTTGAAGATGAAAGACAACAGAGATAATTTAATCATAAGACGAGACAAGTAAACTTACTTGGACTCGGATGATTAGATAGAAGTGACTTGACTTTGCACAAGATCACGCGCTTCGAACCGCTCGTTGCTCGCTTTGGATTGCTAGTAGTTGCTTCGGATATACTGAGAATGCAAAAATTCTCTCTCTAAACGGTGAGAAATGAACCGGCCAACCCCTCTATTTATAGAGGGCCATAATGGGAACTCCAACCATCGCGATTTTTCGGATTTAATCTCCACCGTAGATCAAAAACCATCCAACGGTATAGTACAATTATACCAAGTGAAATGACGAATTGGTACAACAAATTTATCTCACGGATAGACGAATACAACAACTATCCCACTCTCGGGCGGCAGACAACACGACAGTTCCAGATTATCATCTTCTCGGATGCCTAGCGGCTTATCAGTCCAACATAATTTGCCCACAGGGAACCTCGTATACTCGAGCGATTACCCTTCGGACCTTTCCTTGACCACAGAGGTTGGTTCGGACGGGACACGCACCTACGGTCCGCCACCGTAGCTCATCAAAGGTACACTACCGATGTTCGGAGCCTAAACTTAGTCTCCATTACAAATACCCTTTTTTCTTTTTTCGCCCGTTGCCCTTGGACTGACCCCAATTTCGGATGGCAACGATGTTTTAGAAAAAAAAAAAGGGGGAGATCGAGTCAATGGCCAATACGGATTACACCTTTTTCAAAAAGATCGAAACGTATTGGACTGAAGAACGGATTTTTCCTCAAAGCAATTTTCTTCCAAACGGTAGTTCCAACTATCTTCTACTAAGAATCTTGAAACTAGGGGACATATGTTGATCTGAAAATATGTCGTCCAATCATAAAGGACCTAGGAACGAATCCTAAGGCGCCCTAAGTCATCCAATGGATCCGAGACACTTTAGTCCGAGCTAATGGTCCGATCCGGGCAGACCATCCATGGTCCGACCCACCCTAAAAGAAAGGAACAAAGGATTTGGACCTACAAGCCCGACCCGGAACCGTAGGTCCGACCCACCTTGGCCCGAGCCTCTCTGGGAAAGGAGCATAATGCTAAGTCAGTACCCTCTCCGACCCAAGGAATTCGATACGGATGTCAACTCGGATCCAGCATGACCATCTCATAAAGCAACCAAGCAAATGGGCACCAAAGAGTGAGGTGTCCGAACCAGAGCTCGAATCGGAAGAGTTGGACAGCGGAGAACTTCCTCGGTGACAACCAAATGTGGTCCGAACTAATCGTCCGGACCCATCTCTCGAACACAGGAACTCGGCGAACTAGTCACATCCTCAAGAACTCTCCCAATAATGACCAACTAAAGCCCAGATGGCATGGGCTAAAACTTCATTATTATGGGCTATCATATTAGCATTGGTGGCTCAATCCTGGCCGTACACATGGCGCAATCCTAGCAAGGCCTTCCATTTTGATGATAGCCTATAAATAAGGCACACATCCCAACAAGTAAGTCACTTTGAACAAGTCATCTTACAAGTCACATCACGACCCCAATCCCGAGCATTATATAGAGTTGATCTTCAGTCACTCTCGAGTAAAGTCTCATCCCGGTTTGACACTTAGCAAACCGGACACTAACCCCCCTCAAGTGTGCAGGACCTTACCAAAGTAGTTGGTCGCTGGTTCTTACGCATTGGTCCTTACCTAGCAAGGAGCTTCTTACCTAGCTTCTTACCTTGGCACCCGTTAGTGGAGTTGAATAAAATCTAAGTAGATGGGGAGTTACACAACATGACTATTTCAGCATCAAACTTCTCCAATTCTTTCTCAGGATTTTCACCGAACACCTTAAGCTCATGGCATGTTGGCTTCTCATAGACCTTCGGAATAATTTCATTAATTAAGCACTTGATGGGTTACTTTTGATACCTCAACATCAGGAAGCATAGACTCACCTTCTGTATGACATATATCTATGGTTGAGGATCTTAGCTTGCTTATTGCCTCTTTAATCACTGACCATGACTTCGACAATTCACTCAGTCTGGATTGAGACTCTTTCAACAAGCGCTTCATTTATGTTAGTCCATCCAATATAGCATCATCCAATCGCTGAATACCTAAGATATTGCAAGAATCATAGATGAAACGTCCGTTAAGACATCTCTGAGCAAGCTGAGCACTCGAAATCGATTGAAACCATATTAAAGCCTGAAAATTCTCCTTCCCCGACAGAATAGTGACCTTCTCCACATACCCATACAGGTCAAACACTAGATGCAGAGTGTCTTCTGTAACAGGAAATTGAAGTTGAGACACGGTAACAACGAGAGTCCTCTCCATTTCCGGCGAGATTCCAGCAGCCGAAAATGATCCGGCAACCTGGCTCTGATGCCATTTGTTACGTCCTTGAGACGTAACAGTGGATCCAATCGTATCCATTGAGAAGAGAGGGGGAAATATCAGACGAAAGGGGAGGGATTCATAGAAGAAGGCTAAACTTGAGGAAGAAGACTAAATTAGGTTTTCATTGCTTGATCCAAATATTTACAGCGAAGGGCTTTATAAAGCAATACAATCTAAAAGGGACTTAAACATAATAAAGATAAACATAGAGGACTAAAATGTAAACCAGAAATTTAACTAGGTACGGGAATAATTCCCGGGCCATAGCATCTATCTTCATATGTTTCGAGGAAGAATTCCCCAATTTTGTTCAAGATATCAGAAACGAGATCAGATTTGAAAATTGTACTGTTTCGGGCATGTCGGCCGAAAAAGTCCCCGGAATGATGTAACCTTGAGATTCACAATAGTTTTCGTGCCGACAATTGAAAATTCCGGAAAGTTTCGGCCATCTCGTCCGAAACAGAACGAGATTTGGTTCCATGACCCTAACTCGCCAATTTTGGGGCATCGCTTCCTTTTTGGCTCCTCCGCCTGCTGCTACGAGATCTGAGCTAGTGGAGGATCCGGATTCGGCATCGGGGATCCGGGGCTTCGAGCTTTCTGCAGCTGGATGAGGAGTATGATGAGGATTTGAAGAGAGAGGGGGTATGGAGGAGTAGTTGGTGTTATTGATGATGTTGTGGCTTTTGCCAGGGATTTGGCTTTGCATCCGGAGACTTTTTTTTTTTTAAAGAATTTAGAGGTTTTATTTCTCAATGAGAACATCAGTAATGTTCAAACATGTACACAGCCTCACTACAGCTTTACAATTACAACCTCTAAAACAGTCCCACACCTGTACTAACATCAAATGAAGAACAAACACAATTACAAGAGCTCAAAACGTACACAAGCCCACTCCAACCCACTACCGCACCTCTCAACATAAATCCGAGACTCGACGGCCACCATGTCATCTAAAATGTCTCGACACCTAAATGTCAAGCCAAGAGTTCGCGGTTAAACCGAAAACCAAAATGGATGGATACCATCCAAAAAGATAGGAAGAAAAGGATGGTGATTTCCATAATGGCGCTCGAACCAATATTGAGAGGGAGAGTGGGATCGAATGAGCTCAGCTGGAAGCTGCCTCGTACCTGGACCTGCTCTAAATCATCCTTGCCCAAAGAAATTCCCCAATTCACCCGAACCACTTCTAATACGGCTCCAAGTTTCTGCCAATTTAATTCTCAGTTAACACAATCTAGTACACCTCTGGGATGTAAACCCCAACTGGAGAAATCATAGCCTGCAAATACAACTCCATGTGTTTTAAGCCACTACCAAACATTAAACTTCACCTTCTTAATCGAGTCTCTCGCAACTAGTTTAATATCTCTGAATGTTAGCTCATTCCTAGCGCGCCAGATCATCCAACAGACACAATGCCATACTGCTACCCAACTTTTCCCACATTTTGTCTGAGCAGCCTTGGCGAAATCCTCCAGATTGTCTCTCACCGAACACGATCTTGGACAGCTTGAATCTAACCAATCTTCAATACCCCTCCAAACCTCCTTCGCAAAGTCGCAAAAAAGAAACAAATGGTCTACATTTTCATCCTCCTCTTCGTTGCAAAGTTTACAAAAAATCTTCTCTTCATTGTGGATTATGTTACGCCTCCTCAAGATCATCAAGGTTGGAATTCTGTTTTGTATGAGTTTCCATACGGAAGCTTTGATCTTCAATGGAGTCTTCCCTGCCCACACCAAATTCTTCCAGTCTAGCTGCTGATCAGTTGAGATAGCTCTGCGTTCTTCCAGTTTTTTGTACCCATCTCTGGATGTATAAACTCCGGTCTGCCCCGCCGTCCAATACCACAAGTCGATTGTTAGTGATAAAGGAGCACACATGTCTAAAAGCACATCAAGATATTTGACAAGATTAGTTTCCCAAACAAAAAGAGACCGTCTCCACTTCCAACAACCCATAATTCTATTTTCTACCCGGCACACTTGCTCCTTAACCAAACAGTCTTTATCTAGCTAAAGGTTAAAAAGGCAAGGGAAACTCTCTCTTAGTCTCACTCCATCCGCAACCCACACGTCGTTCCAAAAACTAGTACTCTCCCCATTCCTGATTTTCATAACAAGACTTTTTTGAAACCACTCGCTGCTCCCTACATGCTTAATCAGGTAACGCCACCACGAGGACCACCACTTACCTCTTACACACCCATTTCTTACATTTTCAAGACACGAACTTACACTGCCATACTTAGATCTAATCACTCTACAACACAATGAATTTTCCCCCTCAAGTAACCTCTAAACCCATTTCCCAAGCAATGACAAATTAAAAATCCCTAAATCCTTAACAACCAGCCCCCCCACATCTTTTGCCCGGCAGATCTGCTCCCAATTTACCCAAGCTAGTTTTCTTTCCCCAACCGAACCCCCCAAATGAAATACTAGCGTTGAAGCTTTTTTATTTGGTCAAGGATAGAAGAAGGTGCTTTGAAGAACGAGAGGAAGTATATGGGTAGCGAAGTATGCACCGAACAATTCTCCCGCCAAAAGATAAGTAGCGATTTTCTCATTTTTCCACTCTTTTCACTACCTTTTCAACCACACCTTTCCATATTCCTTCATCACTCGGTCTTGCACCAATTGGAAGGCCTATAGGAATATGAAAGGTATCTCACCAATAGCGCAATGCAGCCAGCCTGCCCATTTCTCCATTGTCTCCAGTTCCACACCAACTCTTTATGGAAATTTATTTTCAAACCGGAGTACCATTCAAAAATCCTCAAGACACACTTCAAAATAGCAATGTTATCATCACTCGTTTCCCCCGCAAACAAAGTGTCGTCCGCGTATTGTAGGTGTGAGACGACCACATTCTCCGCCCCCACTTTCACGGAACAAACTTTCCCGACTGACATGCAATTTCCATCATCCTACCAATTCCCTCCGCTACAATGAGATATAAAATTGGAGATAATGGATCTTCTTGGCGTAGACCCCTCGCCAGCTTAAATGGTATTGTGGGATTCCATTTACCAAGATCGAAGCCTCCGCCGATGATATACACGCCTTAATCCATCCACACCACTTATCCCCAAAACCCAAGATCTTCAACATTTCCAGCACGAAGCTCAAATCCACTGAATCTTTCTCAAAATCCACTTTGAACAGAAGCAAACTCTACTTATGTTTTCGAGCCTCATCAACAATCTCATTTGCTATAACCACTCCATCCAAGATGTTTCTTCTGCCCAAGAAAGCAGTTTGGTTGAAATAATTCCTTCCATAACTCTCGAAATCCTGCTCGCATGGACTTTTGCGAGCACTTTGTAGACACTGTTGATTAGTGAAATAGGTCGGAACTCCTCGATGGCCATAGGTTTCGCACACTTAGGTATCAAGGTAATAAAAGAGGTATTCAGACCTCGCACCAGCTTGGAATTGGAAAAAAAACTCATCAAAAAACGCTACCAAGTCATCTTTCAGTAAGTCCCAGAACTGGCTAAAGAAATGAAAGTTGAACCCGTCCAGTCCCGGGCATTTGTCTAGGCCACAATCCCACACAACTCTCTTGATTTCCTCAACTTCAAACCTCTCCTCGAACATCCGACGATCAGCAGAATTCAGCTTGTTACCTTTTAAACATTCAGGCAGACCCGCACAGCCTTCTTTTCTGTTCGCAAAATGTCCTGCAAAAAAATCCCAGACCCCCTGTTTTAAATACACAACTCCTTCCTTCCACTTTCCTTTAATCCGCAATCCACTGATTGCTTTCATCCTTCCTCTGCTTTCGACACTTTTATGAAAATATTTCGAGTTCGTGGCCTTCTTTAATCCACTTACTTCGTGCCTGTTGGAAGCGAATACTATCTTTTATTTCAATCAATCTCTCCAAGTCGTTCCAGGCTGCCGATCTATCCACCAATTCCTTTTCACTCAGTTCGCCACTCTCTAGCATTTAATCAAAAGAATTAACAACTCCAATTCTCTGTTCAATCCTTGCTTCCACTTTGTCGAAATTTTCTTTGTGCCAAGCCTTGGCAACTTTACTTTCAAATTCTTGAGTTTTTCTTTAAGCACGAAGCCGCTCCAGCTATCTATCTTACAACCCTTCCATTCATTCTCAACTAGTTCCTTAAACCCCTTCTCTTTGATCCAGAAACTCAGAAATTTAAAAGGCCTTGGCCCCCAATCCTGCACGTCCTCTTTCAGAAGAATTGCCACATGGTCCGATACTTTGCGTTTCAGCCCAAACTGTGCCAATGCCGGCCACTTCTCCATCCACCCACTAGACAATAGAAACCTGTCTATTCTACTCGCACAATTGCCGCTCGCACGATACCAAGTAAACTTTCTCCGCTCCAAAGGTAGATCAACTAAATTCAACTTGTGTATGAAACTGTTAAATTCCTTTGTCTCCTTTTCCCTTCCAGCAGTGCCACTCCCCTGCCTCTCGTGTTCTCCCCTAATCACATTAAAATCACCGCAAATACACCACCTATCCTCTTTTTTCCCCTTCATCTTCTCCTCGATCACTTTCCACAGACTCCCCTTACCTTCCGCATTACATGGTGCGTAAACATTCACTATATGAACCGGATCGCCCAACCAAAGTCTAGATACCCCCAAGACTCCTTTATCTCCCCATATTTCCTTTCTTTCAAACACGGATTCATCCCACAGGCAACAAAGACCACCCGACATACCGTCTGATGCACTGAAAATCCAATCACAATCAATGTTACCCCCACAACACAAACGCCAATCTCTGGTCAATACTGCTCATCTTTGTTTCTTGGATACACATGAACTCGACTTTCTCCTTTTCCACCAATTCTCTGATCTCCCGCTTCTTAATCCTTCCACCCAAACCTCTAATGTTAATGCTAATTATCCGCATTCATTACCTCGACCGCCTCCTTAACCTTTTCTGATTCCATCTTCTCATTCTTCTGACCATCACGACATTACCACATCGCAAACTTCTCAATAATGCTTTCTTTCTCCTGCTCTCCTACCAAACCCAAACTCTTACCGATTTTCCACGATTCCTGTGCTTCTTCCTTGGCCGATCTACTGATATCTTCCTTATTACCCACCTTACTTTTACCATTAGTATCATTAAGATTCTTTAACCAAGTTGAGTTAGTTGACAATACTTTTTGTTAAACATTTAATATCCCCTTAATTTATTGATTAACATTTCTTGCAAACATCACTAATTCAATCAAAGCTTTTGTGGGTGTAATGTCCATGTGACTGAGTGATTGGGATTAAGAAAATTAGAATAACAGTGTTGGATGTTTGGGTAGTGATAATCCTGGAAATCTTCTATGGATCGTGTAGTCACTTTCTGAATAAGATAATTACCAATTTACTGTTTCGGATATCACGAATTCCTCATGGGATAATCCAAGAAGGCAATCTAATTCAGGCTATATGAATTTCGATCAGAAAATAGAGAGGATGTAAGATTTTCGTATATCTGTTCTGGAGACCGAATCCTCCAATTTGTAGAAGTACAAAGTCGAATCCATTTGGCGGTTGAGGGGGTTCTGAACTTATCCTGAATTAACCGAGTTCTGGTCTTATCCTGAATTTGGCGGGACCCGACGAGGCTCGCCCTTGGACCCAGAGGCTCGCCTCGACCGTGAAGCGACCCGACCCTCGACCGTATTTATGATCGATAACTCGTTAGCGTCAAGACTCACCGAACTCGTTCGAGCCTTAACGTGAGATCGCGTGACGGCCTCTAGTAAATCACATTACTACTAAAATGAGTTGATGACACTAAAATCACCAACATATCCCCCATTTTAGTGTAATCCTTGATCTACTTAGTATATATAAAAATATATACAGGTGTATAAACACAAACATTACGATCAAACAAATGCATAAATGAAAATGTCTTGCGATTGAATTTTCATCTTAGTACAATACACATTCCAAATACTCGAGAATCGGGGTGTCGTAACGATTGAACCCGTCAACCCATTTGAATACCTGAAGATATCATACACAAAAGTTTCTACAACACTCTACTGTTCATACTTGACACTATACAAGCCATGTGTCCTTATCCATTAATAAGCATATAGGAAGCCAAGTCCAAGCTTCTTGAAGCGACAAAACTTCATGCTTACATAGGTGGTCCTTTTAGTCTTGCTCCTGCATTTGCAATTTGTCAAAAGAACCATTAAGAAGATATACTTCAACCTAACATCCCTTGCATGTCTGAGCACATACCTTGGGAAGATAAACACATGTGCTCCAATCTCTAACTATGGTCTTTCCACATTGAATTCTGCTTCTAACGTTGTATTAGAAGGGAATTGGGTATACCACAGCTAGTAGATTTAGATGGACTTTAATCCCATCCCAATCACCGACTTATTCACTAAGTCCCTAGTCAACCCCTTCGTCAAGTGGTCAGCCAAGTTTTGTTGCGACCGAACAAACTCAATGGATATCACCCCATTCATGATTAACTCCCTAATCATACTATGTCTAACACCCAAGTGTCTAGACTTGCCATTGTAAATTTGACTATAAGCTCTAGCCAATGTGGCAGCACTATCACAACGGATTGAAATAGGTGATATAGGTTTAGGCCATAAGGGAATCTCATACACTAAGTTTCTTAGCCATTCCGCTTCTTTACCAGCGGCGGCTAAGGCTACAAATTCAGATTCCATTGTGGAGCTTGTTATACATGTTTGCTTCTTGGAAGCCCATGAAATGGCACCTCCCCCAAGCAAAAACACCCATCCACTTGTAGAAGATGAGTCTTCAACATTATTTATCCAACTAGCATCCGTATAACCTTCTAACACCGAAGGAAATCCCACATATGACAAACCATGTTTCATAGTACCTTTCAAGTACTTGAATACCCTTGTTATTGCATGCCAATGATGTCTACTAGGATTACTAGTAAATCTGCTCAATTTACCAACCGCATACGCAATATCCTGTCTAGTGCTAGTCATAGCATACATCAAACAGCCTATGGCTTTTGAGTATTCGAGCTGATCCACGTGTTTACGTAGATTCGGCATAAGCTTTTCTTCCGGATCCATGGGGGTACTTACCGGAGAACAACCTTCATGATTGAACTTCTTGAGTATCTTCTCAATGTAATGAGATTGTGTGATAACAATCCCATTATTCTCCCGTTTAATCTTGATACCAAGAATAACGTCCGCTTCTCCCATATCTTTCATGGAGAACTTTGATGACAAAAATTTCTTGGTTTTATCAACCTGATTTTGGTCAGTACCAAATATCAACATGTCATCCACATATAGGCAAATGATTACACCTTTTCCAGATGCATCAAATTTGCTATATACACACTTGTCCGCTTGGTTCAGAATGAAACCACTAGACAAAACAACCTTATCAAATTTTTGATGCCACTGTTTTGGTGCTTGTTTCAGCCCATACAATGACTTAATCACACTTTATTCTCATTACCAGGCATTACAAATCCTTCCGGTTGCTTCATGTACACTTCTTCTTCCAAATCACCATTTAGAAATGCTGTTTTGACATCCATTTGATGGATCACTAAATTGTGAATAGCCGCCAAGGCAATCAACAATCTAATAGTAGTGATACGAGCAACAGGAGCGTAGGTATCGAAGTAATCGATCCCTTCCCTTTGTCTAAAGCCTTGGATAACCAATCGAGCCTTAAACTTGTCAATTGTACCATCGACTTTCATCTTCTTTTTAAAGATCCATTTGCAGCCCAGTGGTTTACAACCTGGTGGTAAATCAGATAAGATCCAAGTATTATTTTCCATGATAGAGCCAATCTCATCATCAATCGCTTCTTTCCAAAAAGCTGAATCTCGAGATTTAATAGCTTCATCATATGTCCTTGGATCCTCCTCAATCTTGTGATGAAGAGTATTGGGATTCAATCTGATCCTTTCATCCCTCAACTAAGTATAGTTGAAAATCAGAACCATAAGATTTAGGTTTCCTAGCTCTTTTGCTTCTACGGGGTTCAGGAGTCTCACTTGGTACATCATTTGAATGATCATCCCTTAGAGTATCATCCGAACTTGGTATAGTATACCTTGGTCTAGGTATTGAGGAGAAACGATTCTCATCAAAGATAGCATCTCTCAATTCTATAATTTTGTTAATAGAAACCGAATCATTAGGTTCTATGACATAAAACCTATAAGCCTTGGAATGCTCAGCATATCCAACAAGATGCAATCAATCCCCTTTTCACCCAAAGTTTTCCTCTTAGAGTCCGGGAGTCTAACCACGGCCCTACAACCCCAAACTCGCAAAAATGTCAAGTTAGGTCGTTTCTTATACCAAAGTTCATATGGGGTAGTCTTGTTCCTTTTGTTAGGAACCCTATTTAACAAATAGCAAGCCGTTAACATGGCTTCTCCCCAGAATCCCTCACTTAAACCAGAGTAAGACAACATGGCATTCACCATTTCCTTAAGAGCTCTATTTTTCCTTTCAGCCACACCATTCTGTTGTGGCGTATAAGGAGCCGTAGTCTCATGAATGATTCCTACGGATTGGAAAAATACAGGATCATAGTATTCACCACCTCTATCCGTGCGTAAGATTTTAATCAAGCCATTTTGTTGTAATTCAACCTCAGTTTTATAAATTCTGAATTTATCTAAGGCTTCATCCTTTGTATGCAGCATATAAACATAGCAGAACCTAGATGCATCATCTATGAAAGTAACAACATACTTCTTGTTCCCTAAAGATGGAGTAGCATGCAAATCACATAGATCACTATGAATTAAATCAAGTATGACAGATTTCCTGATTATATTCTTAAAAGGTTTTCTAGTGATCTTAGTTAACATGCAAGTATTACATTTTCCTACATTTCCATCAAAAACAGGAATCAAATCATCTTTAGACATTTCAAGCATCCTTTTATAATGCACATGTCCTAGACGAGCATGCCATAGAGATGAATCAATCACATTCGAAGAGGACATAAATACAGAACCAGAATCATGCGAAACTCCATTCAAATTCATCATAAACATTCCATTATTATAATAACCAGATCTAATATACACACCACACTTTGACAAGATATACTTGTCTGATTCACAAACCTGCTTGTAACCAAGCTTATTTAAAACCGGGCCTGAAATTAAGTTCTTACGTAATTTAGGAACATATAAAACATTACACAAAGACATTGTTTTTCCAGAACTAAATTCTAGCACCACGTCTCCTTTGCCTTCCACAGGCGAAGTGATCATCACCATATAGAGGATGAACCGTCATCCATCGGTACAAGTGTCTTGAACCACCTACGGTCCTTGCAAACGTGAGTTGTGGCGCCAGAATCTATCCACCACGCGATAGCATCATCCTGCACATAATATGCTTCAGAAATAAGTGAAACTGAATATTCAATCAAATTATTCAAATCACTTTTTAGATTCTGACCTTGGTTTCGGGATTGGTCCGTAGACCCCTTTCCCGAACCACTTGCGTTCGCATTGTCGTGCTTCTTGCCATATCGGCAATCCTTCTTGAAGTGGCCAGGTTTGCCACATTTCCAACACTCTAGTTTCGGTTTCTTGTTAGAACCGGAACTGCCTTTGTTGTTGTTAGAAGCACGCTTCTTTCCTTTGTTCTTGTTGTTATTGTTCTTACCACCCTCTTCGATCATGTTGACCGAGGGTCCAGCAACATCTTTGCCCTTGCCCTTATCTTCCGAAGCCTTCAGAGATTCTTCTATGTGAAGATGGCTTCCAAGTTGAACCAGAGATAGTTCCTCTTTACCATGTTTCAGAGTACGCTTGAACTCTTTCCAGGAAGGAGGCAAGTTATCAATGATACTTGAGACAGAGATGGATTCATCCATCTTCAAACCGTTTTGTGTAAATTGTCCGAGAACCTGGAGAATTTCATTGAACTGTTCCATGACAGACCGCGAATCAACCATCTTGTAGTTGTTGAAATCGCTAACCAGGAATTTCCTGCTTGAAGAATCCTCTGCCATATATTTGGCTTCGAGGGAATCCCACATTTCCTTCGCAGACTCCACAGTTTGGTAAATATCGAACAAAGAATCAGACATACCGTTCAAGATGTGTCCTCTGCAAATATAGTCATCGTTTTCCCACTTGGATTTGCGCTTGAATGCTTCAACCGGTCCATCATCTTCCACTTCTGGCATTGGTGTAGACAGGACGTACACAACCTTCAAGGCCGTAAGCATGAAGTGCATCTTCTTTTGCCACCGTCTGAAATTGTGGCCTTGGAACTTCTCCAGTTTCCCGAAATTGTTTGTCATCTCCCTGACAGTGCTTCCGCTTCCTCCAGCCATGATTATCAACAGATTATCTTGTTCGTTTGTTGGATGTTTGGGTAGTGATAATCCTGGAAATCTTCTATGGATCGTGTAGTCAATTTCCGAACAAGATAATTCGACCCAATTTACAGCCTGGGTTACATGAATTCCTTGCGGGGATAATCCAAGAAGACAATCTAATTCAGGCTATATGAATTTCGATCAGAAAATAGAGAGGATGTAAGATTTTCGTATATCTGTTCTGGAGACCGAATCCTCCAATTTGTAGAAGTACAAAGTCGAAGCCATTTGGCGGTTGAGGGGGTTCTGAACTTATCCTGAATTAACCGAGTTCTGGTCTTATCCAGAATCATGGGAACTTATCCTGAATTTGGCGGGACCCCAGCCAGACTTCGCCCAGCGAGGGCTCCGCCTCGACCCATGAAGCGCCTTCTCGACCGCCAGTATTTGCGACCGATAACTCGTTAGCTCAACAAGCGTGCACTCTGCACTACCCGAACTCGTTCCGAGCCTTAACGTGAGATCGCATCGGTCTCTAGTAAATCACATTACTACTAAAATGATTTGATGACACTAAAATCACCAACATATCCCCCCCCCCCCCCATTTTAGTGTAATCCTTGATATACTTAGTATATATATAAATATATACAGGTGTATAAACACAAACATTACGATCAAACAAATGCATAAATGAAAATGTCTTGCGATTGTATTTTCATCTTAGAACAATACACATTCCAAATACTCGAGAATCGGGGTGTCCTAACGATTGAACCCGTCAACCCATTTGAATACCTGAAGATATCATACACAAAAGTTTCTACAACACTCTACTGTTCATACTTGACACCATACAAGCCATGTGTCCTTATCCATTAATAAGCATATAGGAAGCCAAGTCCAAGCTTCTTGAAGCGGCAAAACTTCATGCTTACATAGGTGGTCCTTTTAGTCTTGCTCCTGCATTTGCAATTTGTCAAAAGAACCATTAAGAAGATATACTTCAACCTAACATCACTTGCAGGTCTGAGCACATACCTTGGGAAGATAAACACATGTGCTCCAATCTCTAACTATGGTCTTTCCACATTAAATTCTGCTTCTAACGTTGTATTAGAAGGGAATTGGGTATACCACAGCTAGTAGATTTAGATGGACTTTAATCCCATCCCAATCACCGACTTATTCACTAAGTCCCTAGTCAACCCCTTCGTCAAGTGGTCAGCCAAGTTTTGTTGCGACCGAACAAACTCAATGGATATCACCCCATTCATGATTAACTCCCTAATCATACTATGTCTAACACCCAAGTGTCTAGACTTGCCATTGTAAATTTGACTATAAGCTCTAGCCAACGTGGCAGCACTATCACAACGGATAGAAATAGGTGATATAGGTTTAGGCCATAAGGGAATCTCATACACTATGTTTCTTAGCCATTCCGCTTCTTTACCAGCGGCGGCTAAGGCTACAAATTCAGATTCCATTGTGGAGCTTGTTATACATGTTTGCTTCTTGAAAGCCCATGAAATGGCACCTCCCCCAAGCAAAAACACCCATCCACTTGTAGAAGATGAGTCTTCAACATTATTTATCCAACTAGCATCCGTATAACCTTCTAACACCGAAGGAAATCCCACATATGACAAACCATGTTTCATAGTACCTTTCAAGTACTTGAATACCCTTGTTATTGCATGCCAATGATGTCTACTAGGATTACTAGTAAATCTGCTCAATTTACCAACCGCATAAGCAATATCCTGTCTAGTGCTAGTCATAGCATACATCAACCAGCCTATGGCTTTTGAGTATTCGAGCTGATCCACAGGTTTACCTGTATTCGGCATAAGCTTTTCTTCCGGATCCATGGGGGTACTTACCCGAGAACAACCTTCATGATTGAACTTCTTGAGTATCTTCTCAATGTAATGAGATTGTGTGATAACAATCCCATTATTCTCCCGTTTAATCTTGATACCAAGAATAACGTCCACTTCTCCCATATCTTTCATGGAGAACTTTGATGACAAAAATTTCTTGGTTTTATCAACCTGATTTTGGTCAGTACCAAATATCAACATGTCATCCACATATAGGCAAATGATTACACCTTTTCCAGATGCATCAAATTTGCTATATACACACTTGTCCGCTTGGTTCAGAATGAAACCACTAGACAAAACAACCTTATCAAATTTTTGATGCCTTGTTTTGGTGCTTGTTTCAGCCCATACAATGACTTAATCACTTACACTTTATTCTCATTACTGGGCATTACAAATCCTTCCGTTGCTTCATGTACACTTCTTCTTCCAAATCACCATTTAGAAATCTGTTTTGACATCCATTTGATGGACCACTAAATTGTGAATAGCCAAGGCAATCAACAATCTAATAGTAGTGATACGAAACAGGAGCGTAGGTAATCGATCCTTCCCTTTGTCTAAAGCCTTGGATAACCAATCGAGCCTTAAACTTGTCAATTGTACCATCAACTTTCATCTTCTTTTTAAAGATCCATTTGCAGCCGTTGGTTTACAACTGGTGGTAAATCGATAAGATCCAAGTATTATTTTCCATGATAGAGCCAATCTCATCATCAATCGCTTCTTTCCAAAAAGTGAATCTCGAGATTTAATAGCTTCATCATATGTCCTTGATCCTCCTCAATCGTAATGTGAAGAGTATTGGGATTCAATCGATCCTTTCATCCCTCAACTAAGTATAGTTGAAAATCGAACCATAAGATTTAGGTTTCCTAGCTCTTTTTGCTTCTACGGGTTCGAGTCTCACTTGGTACATCATTTGAATGATCATCCCTTAGAGTATCATCCGAACTTGGTATAGTATACCTTGGTCTAGGTATTGAGGAGAAACGATTCTCATCAAAGATAGCATCTCTCGATTCTATAATTGTGTTAATAGAAACCGAATCATTAGGTTCTATGACATAAAACCTATAAGCCTTGGAATGCTCAGCATATCCAACAAAGATGCAATCAATCCCCTTTTCACCCAAAGTTTTCCTCTTAGAGTCCGGGAGTCTAACCACGGCCCTACAACCCCAAACTCGCAAAAATGTCAAGTTAGGTCGTTTCTTATACCAAAGTTCATATGGGGTAGTCTTGTTCCTTTTGTTAGGAACCCTATTTAACAAATAGCAAGCCGTTAACATGGTTTCTCCCCAGAATCCCTCACTTAAACCAGAGTAAGACAACATGTTATTCACCATTTTCATAAGAGCTCTATTTTTCCTTTCAGCCACACCATTCTGTTGTGGCGTATAAGGAGCCGTAGTCTCATGAATGATTCCTACGGATTGGAAAAATACAGGATCATAATATTCACCACCTCTATCCGTGCGTAAGATTTTAATCAAGCAATTTTGTTGTAATTCAACCTCAGTTTTATAAATTCTGAATTTATCTAAGGCTTCATCCTTTGTATGCAGCATATAAACATAGCAGAACCTAGATGCATCATCTATGAAAGTAACAACATACTTCTTGTTCCCTAAAGATGGAGTAGCATGCAAATCACATAGATCACTATGAATTAAATCAAGTATGACAGATTTCCTGATTATATTCTTAAAAGGTTTTCTAGTGATCTTAGTTAACATGCAAGTATTACATTTTCCTACATTTCCATCAAAAACAGGAATCCAATCATCTTTAGACATTTCAAGCATCCTTTTATAATGCACATGTCCTAGACGAGCATGCCATAGAGATGAATCAATCACATTCGAAGAGGACATAAATACAGAACCAGAATCATGCGAAACTCCATTCAGATTCATCATAAACATTCCTTTATTATAATAACCAGATCCAATATACACACCACACTTTGACAAGATATACTTGTCTGATTCACAGACCTGCTTGTAACCAAGCTTATTTAAAACCGGGCCTGAAATTAAGTTCTTACGTAACTTAGGAACATATAAAACATTACACAAAGACATTGTTTTTCCAGAACTAAATTCTAGCACCACGTCTCCTTTGCCTTCCACGGAAGCGAAGTGATCATCTCCCATATAGAGGATGTAACGTCATCCACTGGTACAAGTGTCTTGAACCACCTACGGTCCTTGCAAACGTGAGTTGTGGCGCCAGAATCTATCCACCACGCGATAGCATCATCCTGCACATAATATGCTTCAGAAATAAGTGAAACTGAATATTCAATCAAATTATTCAAATCACTTTTTAGATTCTGACCTTGGTTTCGGGATTGGTCCGTAGACCCCTTTCCCGAACCACTTGCGTTCGCGTTGTCGTGCTTCTTGCCATATCGGCAATCCTTCTTGAAGTGGCCAGGTTTGCCACATTTCCAACACTCTAGTTTCGGTTTCTTGTTAGAACCGGAACTGCCTTTGTTGTTGTTAGAAGCACACTTCTTTCCTTTGTTCTTGTTGTTATTGTTCTTACCACCCTCTTCGATCATGTTGACCGAGGGTCCAGCAACATCTTTGCCCTTGCCCTTATCTTCCGAAGCCTTCAGAGATTCTTCTATGTGAAGATGGCTTCCAAGTTGAACCAGAGATAGTTCCTGTTTACCATGTTTCAGAGTATGCTTGAACTCTTTCCAGGAAGGAGGCAACTTATCAATGATACTTGAGACAGAGATGGATTCATCCATCTTCAAACCATGTTGTGCAAATTGTCCGAGAATCCGGAGAATTTCATTGAACTGTTCCATGACAGACCGCGAACCAACCATCTTGTAGTTGTTGAAATCGCTTTCCAGGTATTTCCTGCTTGAAGAATCCTCTGCCATATATTTGGCTTCGAGGGAATCCCACATTTCCTTCGCAGACTCCACAGTTTGGTAAATATCGAACAAAGAATCAGACATACCGTTCAAGATGTGTCCTCTGCAAATATAGTCATCGTTTTCCCACTTGGATTTGCGCTTGAATGCTTCAACCGGTCCTTCATCTTCCACTTCTGGCATTGGTGTAGACAGGACGTACACCACCTTCAAGGCCGTAAGCATGAAGTGCATCTTCTTTTGCCACCGTCTGAAATCGTGGCCTTGGAACTTCTCCAGTTTCCCGAAATTGTTTGTCATCTCCCTGACAGTGCTTCCGCTTCCTCCAACCATGATTATCAACAGATTATCTTGTTCATTTGTTGGATGTTTGGGTAGTGATAATCCTGGAAATCTTCTATGGATCGTGTAGTCACTTTCCGAACAAGATAATTCGACCCAATTTACAGCCTGGGTTACATGAATTCCTTGCGGGGATCATCCAAGAAGGCAATCTAATTCAGGCTATATGAATTTCGATCAGAAAATAGAGAGGATGTAAGATTTTCGTATATCTGTTCTGGAGACCGAATCCACCAATTTGTAGAAGTACAAAGTCGAAGCCATTTGGCGGTTGAGGGGGTTCTGAACTTATCCTGAATTAACCGAGTTCTGGTCTTATCCAGAATCATGGGAACTTATCCTGAATTTGGCGGGACCCCAGCCAGGGGCTCCGCCCCTTGGACCCCGTAGGGGCTCCACACCTCGACCCCGCAAGGGGGCGCAGCCCCCTCGACCCGTGCTTCGTATTTGCGACCGATAACTCGTTAGCTCAACAAGCGTGCACTCCGCATTACCAGAGCTCGTTCCGAGCCTTAACGTGAGATCGCATCGGTCTCTAGTAAATCACATTACTACTAAAATGAGTTGATGACACATAAATCACCAACATATCCCCCCCATTTTAGTGTAATCCTTGATCTACTTAGTATATATAAAAATATATACAGGTGTATAAACACAAACATTACGATCAAACAAATGCATAAATGAAAATGTCTTGCGATTGAATTTTCATCTTAGTACAATACACATTCCAAATACTCGAGAATCGGGGTGTCGTAATGATTGAACCCATCAACCCATTTGAATACCTGAAGATATCATACACAAAAGTTTCTACAACACTCTACTGTTCATACTTGACACTATACAAGCCATGTGTCCTTATCCATTAATAAGCATATAGGAAGCCAAGTCCAAGCTTCTTGAAGCGGCAAAACTTCATGCTTACATAGGTGGTCCTTTTAGTCTTGCTCCTGCATTTGCAATTTGTCAAAAGAACCATTAAGAAGATATACTTCAACCTAACATCACTTGCAGGTCTGAGCACATACCCTGGGAAGATAAACAAATGTGCTCCAATCTCTAACTATGGTCTTTCGACATTGAATTCTGCTTCTAACGTTGTATTAGAAGGGAATTGGGTATACCACAGCTAGTAGATTTAGATGGACTTTAATCCCATCCCAATCACCGACTTATTCACTAAGTCCCTAGCTAACCCCTTCGTCAAGTGGTCAGCCAAGTTTTGTTGCGACCGAACAAACTCAATGGATATCACCCCATTCATGATTAACTCCCTAATCATACTATGTCTAACACCCAAGTGTCTAGACTTGCCATTGTAAATTTGACTATAAGCTCTAGCCAACGTGGCAGCACTATCACAACGGATAGAAATAGGTGATATAGGTTTAGGCCATAAGGGAATCTCATACACTAAGTTTCTTAGCCATTCCGCTTCTTTACCAACGGCGGCTAAGGCTACAAATTCAGATTCCATTGTGGAGCTTGTTATACATGTTTGCTTCTTGGAAGCCCATGGAATGGCACCTCCCCCAAGCAAAAACACCCATCCACTTGTAGAAGATGAGTCTTCAACATTATTTATCCAACTAGCATCCGTATAACCTTCTAACACCGAAGGAAATCCCACATATGACAAACCATGTTTCATAGTATCTTTCAAGTACTTGAATACCCTTGTTATTGAATGCCAATGATGTCTACTAGGATTACTAGTAAATCTTCTCAATTTACCAACCGTATAAGCAATATCCGGTCTAGTGCTAGTCATAGCATACATCAAACAGCCTATGGCTTTTGAGTATTCGAGCTGATCCACAGGTTTACCTGTATTCGGCATAAGCTTTTCTTCCGGATCCATGGGGGTACTTACCGGAGAACAACCTTCATGATTGAACTTCTTGAGTATCTTCTCAATGTAATGAGATTGTGTGATAACAATCCCATTATTCTCCCGTTTAATCTTGATACCAAGAATAACGTCCGCTTCTCCCATATCTTTCATGGAGAACTTTGATGACAAAAATTTCTTAGTTTTATCAACCTGATTTTGGTCAGTACCAAATATCAACATGTCATCCACATATAGGCAAATGATTACACCTTTTCCAGATGCATCAAATTTGCTATATACACACTTGTCCGCTTGGTTCAGAATGAAACCACTAGACAAAACAACCTTATCAAATTTTTGATGCCACTGTTTTGGTGCTTGTTTCAGCCCATACAATGACTTAATCACCTTACACACTTTATTCCCATTACCGGGCATTACAAATCCTTCCGGTTGCTTCATGTACACTTCTTCTTCCAAATCACCATTTAGAAATGCTGTTTTGACATCCATTTGATGGATCACTAAATTGTGAATAGCCGCCAAGGCAATCAACAATCTAATAGTAGTGATACGAGCAACAGGAGCGTAGGTATCGAAGTAATCGATCCCTTCCCTTTGTCTAAAGCCTTGGATAACCAATCGAGCCTTAAACTTGTCAATTGTACCATCGACTTTCATCTTCTTTTTAAAGATCCATTTGCAGCCCAGTGGTTTACAACCTGGTGGTAAATCAGATAAGATCCAAGTATTATTTTCCATGATAGAGCCAATCTCATCATCAATCGCTTCTTTCCAAAAAGCTGAATCTCGAGATTTAATAGCTTCATCATATGTCCTTGGATCCTCCTCAATACTGTAACAGTAAGAGTATTGGGATTCAATCTGATCCTTTGATCCCTCAACTAAGTATAGTTGAAAATCAGAACCATAAGATTTAGGTTTCCTAGCTCTTTTGCTTCTACAGGGTTCAGGAGTCTCACTTGGTACATCATTTGAATGATCATCCCTTAGAGTATCATCCGAACTTGGTATAGTATACCTTGGTCTAGGTATTGAGGAGAAACGATTCTCATCAAAGATAGCATCTCTCGATTCTATAATTGTGTTAATAGAAACCGAATCATTAGGTTCTATGACATAAAACCTATAAGCCTTGGAATGCTCAGCATATCCAACAAAGATGCAATCAATCCCCTTTTCACCCAAAGTTTTCCTCTTAGAGTCCGGGAGTCTAACCACGGCCCTACAACCCCAAACTCGCAAAAATGTCAAGTTAGGTCGTTTCTTATACCAATGTTCATAAGGGGTAGTCTTGTTCCTTTTGTTAGGAACCCTATTTAACAAATAGCAAGCCGTTAACATGGCTTCTCCCGTAATCCCTCACTTAAACCGAGTAAGACAACATGGCATTCACCATTTCCTTAAGAGCTCTATTTTTCCTTTCAGCCACACCATTGTGGCGTATAAGGAGCCGTAGTCTCATGAATGATTCCTACGGATTGGAAAAATACAGGATCATAATATTCACCACCTCTATCCGTGCGTAAGATTTTAATCAAGCCATTTTGTTGTAATTCAACCTCAGTTTTATAAATTCTGAATTTATCTAAGGCTTCATCCTTTGTATGCAGCATATAAACATAACAGAACCTAGATGCATCATCTATGAAAGTAACAACATACTTCTTGTTCCCTAAAGATGGAGTAGCATGCAAATCACATAGATCACTATGAATTAAATCAAGTATGACAGATTTCCTGATTATATTCTTAAAAGGTTTTCTAGTGATCTTAGTTAACATGCAAGTATTACATTTTCCTACATTTCCATCAAAAACAGGAATCAAATCATCTTTAGACATTTCAAGCATCCTTTTATAATGCACATGTCCTAGACGAGCATGCCATAGAGATGAATCAATCACATTCGAAGAGGACATAAATACAGAACCAGAATCATGCGAAACTCCATTCAGATTCATCATAAACATTCCATTATTATAATAACCAGATCCAATATACACACCACACTTTGACAAGATATACTTGTCTGATTCACAAACCTGCTTGTAACCAAGCTTATTTAAAACCGGGCCTGAAATTAAGTTCTTACGTAACTTAGGAACATATAAAACATTACACAAAGACATTGTTTTTCCAGAACTAAATTCTAGCACCACGTCTCCTTTGCCTTCCACGGAAGCGAAGTGATCATCTCCCATATAGAGGACAGAACCGTCATCCACTGGTACAAGTGTCTTGAACCACCTACGGTCCTTGCAAACGTGAGTTGTGGCGCCAGAATCTATCCACCACGCGATAGCATCATCCTGCACATAATATGCTTCAGAATTAAGAAATCAATATTCAATCAAATTATTCAAATCACTTTTAGATTCGACCTTGGTTTCGGATTGGTCCAGACCCTTTCCCAAAACACTTGTCTCGTTGTCGTGCTTCTTGCCATATCGGCAATCCTTCTTGAAGTGGCCAGGTTTGCCACATTTCCAACACTCTAGTTTCGGTTTCTTGTTAGAACCGGAACTGCCTTTGTTGTTGTTAGAAGCACGCTTCTTTCCTTTGTTCTTGTTGTTATTTTTCTTACTACCCTCTTCGATCATGTTGACCGAGGGTCCAGCAACATCTTTGCCCTTGCCCTTATCTTCCGAAGCCTTCAGAGATTCTTCTATGTGAAGATGGCTTCCAAGTTGAACCAGAGATAGTTACTCTTTACCATGTTTCAGAGTATGATTGAACTCTTTCCAGGAAGGAGGCAACTTATCAATGATACTTGAGACAGAGATGGATTCATCCATCTTCAAACCGTGTTGTGCAAATTGTCCGAGAATCCGGAGAATTTCATTGAATCCATTCATGACGCATGAATCAACCATCTTGTAGTTGTTGAAATCGCTAACCAGGAATTTCCTGCTTGAAGAATCCTCTGCCATATATTTGGCTTCGAGGGAATCCCACAGTTCCTTCGCAGACTCCACAGTTTGGTAAATATCGAACAAAGAATCAGACATACCGTTCAAGATGTGTCCTCTGCAAATATAGTCATCGTTTTCCCACTTGGATTTGCGCCTGAATGCTTCAACCGGTCCATCATCTTCCACTTCTCGCATTGGTGTAGACAGGACGTTCACCACCTTCAAGGCCGTAAGCATGAAGTGCATCTTCTTTTGCCAGCGTCTGAAATCGTGGCCTTGGAACTTCTCCAGTTTCCCGAAATTGTTTGTCATCTCCCTGACAGTGCTTCCGCTTCCTCCAGCCATGATTATCAACAGATTATCTTGTTCGTTTGTTGGATGTTTGGGTAGTGATAATCCTGGAAATCTTCTATGGATCGTGTAGTCACTTTCCGAACAAGATAATTCGACCCAATTTACAGCCTGGGTTACACGATTTCCTTGCGGGGATAATCCAAGAAGGCAATCTAATTCAGGCTATATGAATTTCGATCAGAAAATAGAGAGGATGTAAGATTTTCGTATTTCTGTTCTGGAGACCGAGTCCTCCAATTTGTAGAAGTACAAAGTCGAAGCCATTTGGCGGTTGAGGGGGTTCTGAACTTATCCTGAATTAACCAAGTTCTGGTCTTATCCAGAATCATGGGAACTTATCCTGAATTTGGCGGGACCCGGCCAGGCTCCGCCTTGGACCCGCAGGGCTCGCCTGCAATCCTTGAGTAGGCTCCGCCCTCGACCCCTGAGGGGCACTTTCTCCACCCTGCCAGCATTTATGCGACCGATAACTCGTTAGCTCAACAAGCGTGCACTCCGCACTACCCGAACACGTTCCGAGCCTTAACGTGAGATCGCATCGGTCTCTAGTAAATCACATTACTACTAAAATGAGTTGATGACACTAAAATCACCAACATATCCCCCCCATTTTAGTGTAATCCTTGATCTACTTAGTATATATAAAAATATATACAGGTGTATAAACACAAACATTACGATCAAACAAATGCATAAATGAAAATGTCTTGCGATTGAATTTTCATCTTAGTACAATACACATTCCAAATACTCGAGAATCGGGGTGTCGTAACGATTGAACCCGTCAACCCATTTGAATACCTGAAGATACCATACACAAAAGTTTCTACAACACTCTACTGTTCATACTTGACACTATACAAGCCATGTGTCCTTATCCATTAATAAGCATATAGGAAGCCAAGTCCAAGCTTCTTGAAGCGGCAAAACTTCATGCTTACATAGGTGGTCCTTTTAGTCTTGCTCCTGCATTTGCAATTTGTCAAAAGAACCATTAAGACCTTTTTTTGGGATCTTACAAAACACATAAAATAAATTATACAAAAAGCAGGAAATCGAAAACATCCACAATATTAAGAAGAGTTAATGGGCAGAGGGCAGTTGCAGTGCGAAAGTAATCTTAAATAAAAAAATAAAGCGAGATAAGATAGCAAAAAAATAGGGATGAACGGGAATGAATGTTAGAGAATAAAGTTCTATATGGAATCGGAAGATATACTTCAACCTAACATCACTTGCAGGTCTGAGCACATACCTTGGGAAGATAAACACATGTGCTCCAATCTCTAACTATGGTCTTTCCACATTGAATTCTGCTTCTAACGTTGTATTAGAAGGGAATTGGGTATACCACAGCTAGTAGATTTAGATGGACTTTAATCCCATCCCAATCACCGACTTATTCACTAAGTCCCTAGCCAACCCCTTCGTCAAGTGGTCAGCCAAGTTTTGTTGCGACCGAACAAACTCAATGGATATCACCCCATTCATGATTAACTCCCTAATCATACTATGTCTAACACCCAAGTGTCTAGACTTGCCATTGTAAATTTGACTATAAGCTCTAGCCAACGTGGCAGCACTATCACAACGGATAGAAATAGGTGATATAGGTTTAGGCCATAAGGGAATCTCATACACTAAGTTTCTTAGCCATTCCGCTTTACCAAATGACTAAGGCTACAAATTCAGATTCCATTGTGGAGCTTGTTATACATGTTTGCTTCTTGGAAGCCCATGAAATGGCACCTCCCCCAAGCAAAAACACCCATCCACTTGTAGAAGATGAGTCTTCAACATTATTTATCCAACTAGCATCCGTATAACCTTCTAACACCGAAGGAAATCCCACATATGACAAACCATGTTTCATAGTACCTTTCAAGTACTTGAATACCCTTGTTATTATGCGTACAATGATGTCTACAAGTATAACTATAAAAACTGCTAAATATACCAACCGCATAAGCAATATCCGGTCTAGTGCTAGTCATAGCATACATCAAACAGCCTATGGCTTTTGAGTATTCGAAATGATACGTGTTTACTCAGATTCAAAGATAAGCTTTTCTTCCGGATCCATGGGGTACTTAGGAGAACAACCTTCATGATTGAACTTCTTGAGTATCTTCTCAATGTAATGAGATTGTGTGATAACAATCCCATTATTCTCCCGTTTAATCTTGATACCAAGAATAACGTCCGCTTCTCCCATATCTTTCGTGGAGAACTTTGATGACAAAAATTTCTTGGTTTTATCAACCTGATTTTGGTCAGTACCAAATATCAACATGTCATCCACATATAGGCAAATGATTACACCTTTTCCAGATGCATCAAATTTGCTATATACACACTTGTCCGCTTTGTTCAGAATGAAACCACTAGACAAAACAACCTTATCAAATTTTTGATGCCACTGTTTTGGTGCTTGTTTCAGCCCATACAATGACTTAATCAGCTTACACACTTTATTCTCATTACCAGGCATTACAAATCCTTCCGGTTGCTTCATGTACACTTCTTCTTCCAAATCACCATTTAGAAATGCTGTTTTGACATCCATTTGATGGATCACTAAATTGGGAATAGCCGCCAAGGCAATCAACAATCTAATAGTAGTGATACGAGCAACAGGAGCGTAGGTATCGAAGTAATCGATCCCTTCCGTTTGTCTAAAGCCTTGGATAACCAATCGAGCCTTAAACTTGTCAATTGTACCATCGACTTTCATCTTCTTTTTAAAGATCCATTTGCAGCCCAGTAGTTTACAACCTGGTGGTAAATCAGATAAGATCCAAGTATTATTTTCCATGATAGAGCCAATCTCATCATCAATCGCTTCTTTCCAAAAAGCTGAATCTCGAGATTTAATAGCTTCATCATATGTCCTTGGATCCTCCTCAATACTGTAACAGTAAGAGTATTGGGATTCGATCTGATCCTTTGATCCCTCAACTAAGTATAGTTGAAAATCAGAACCATAAGATTTAGGTTTCCTAGCTCTTTTGATTCTACGGGGTTCAGGAGTCTCACTTGGTACATCATTTGAATGATCATCCCTTAGAGTATCATCCGAACTTGGTATAGTATACCTTGGTCTAGGTATTGAGGAGAAACGATTCTCATCAAAGATAGCATCTCTCGATTCTATAATTGTGTTAATAGAAACCGAATCATTAGGTTCTATGACATAAAACCTATAAGCCTTGGAATGCTCAGCATATCCAACAAAGATGCAATCGATCCCCTTTTCACCCAAAGTTTTCCTCTTAGAGTCCGGGAGTCTAACCACAGCCCTACATCCCCAAACTCGCAAAAATGTCAAGTTAGGTCGTTTCTTATACCGAAGTTCATATGGTGTAGTCTTGTTTCTTTTGTTAGGAACCCTATTTAACAAATAGCAAGCCGTTAACATGGCTTCTCCCCAGAATCCCTCACTTAAACCAGAGTAAGACAACATGGCATTCACCATTTCCTTAAGAGCTCTATTTTTCCTTTCAGCCACACCATTCTGTTGTGGCGTATAAGGAGCCGTAGTCTCATGAATGATTCCTACGGATTGGAAAAATACAGGATCATAATATTCACCACCTCTATCCGTGCGTAAGATTTTAATCAAGCCATTTTGTTGTAATTCAACCTCAGTTTTATAAATTCTGAATTTATCTAAGGCTTCATCCTTTGTATAAAGATATAAACATAGTAACCTAGATGCATCATCTATGAAAGTAACAACATACTTCTTGTTCCCTAAAGATGGAGTAGCATGCAAATCACATAGATCACTATGAATTAAATCAAGTATGACAGATTTCCTGATTATATTCTTAAAAGGTTTTCTAGTGATCTTAGTTAACATGCAAGTATTACATTTTCCTACATTTCCATCAAAAACAGGAATCAAATCATCTTTAGACATTTCAAGCATCCTTTTATAATGCACATGTCCTAGACGAGCATGCCATAGAGATGAATCAATCACATTCAAGAGGACATAAATACGTAACCGAATCATGCGAAACTCCATTCAGATTCATCATAAACATTCCATTATTATAATAACCAGATCCAATATACACACCACACTTTGACAAGATATACTTGTCTGATTCACAAACCTGCTTGTAACCAAGCTTATTTAAAACCGGGCCTGAAATTAAGTTCTTACGTAACTTAGGAACATATAAAACATTACACAAAGACATTGTTTTTCCAGAACTAAATTCTAGCACCACGTCTCCTTTGCCTTCCACGGAAGCGAAGTGATCATCTCCCATATAGAGGACAGAACCGTCATCCACTGGTACAAGTGTCTTGAACCACCTACGGTCCTTGCAAACGTGAGTTGTGGCGCCAGAATCTATCCACCACGCGATAGCATCATCCTGCACATAATATGCTTCAGAAATAAGTGAAACTGAATATTCAATCAAATTATTCAAATCACTTTTTAGATTCTGACCTTGGTTTCGGGATTGGTCCGTAGACCCCTTTCCCGAACCACTTGCGTTCGCGTTGTCGTGCTTCTTGCCATATCGGCAATCCTTCTTGAAGTGGCCAGGTTTGCCACATTTCCAACACTCTAGTTTCGGTTTCTTGTTAGAACCGGAACTGCCTTTGTTGTTGTTAGAAGCACGCTTCTTTCCTTTGTTCTTGTTGTTATTGTTCTTACCACCCTCTTCGATCATGTTGACCGAGGGTCCAGCAACATCTTTGCCCTTGCCCTTATCTTCCGAAGCCTTCAGAGATTCTTCTATGTGAAGATGGCTTCCAAGTTGAACCAGAGATAGTTCCTCTTTACCATGTTTCAGAGTATGCTTGAACTCTTTCCAGGAAGGAGGCAACTTATCAATGATACTTGAGACAGAGATGGATTCATCCATCTTCAAACCGTGTTGTGCAAATTGTCCGAGAATCCGGAGAATTTCATTGAACTGTTCCATGACAGACCGCGAATCAACCATCTTGTAGTTGTTGAAATCGCTAACCAGGAATTTCCTGCTTGAAGAATCCTTTGCCATATATTTGGCTTCGAGGGAATCCCACAGTTCCTTCGCAGACTCCAGCTTGGTAAATATCGAACAAAGAATCGTATACCGTTCAAGATGTGTCCTCTGCAAATATAGTCATCGTTTTCCCACTTGGATTTGCGCCTGAATGCTTCAACCGGTCCATCATCTTCCACTTCTGGCATTGGTGTAGACAGGACGTACACCACCTTCAAGGCCGTAAGCATGAAGTGCATCTTCTTTTGCCAGCGTCTGAAATCGTGGCCTTGGAACTTCTCCAGTTTCCCGAAATTGTTTGTCATCTCCCTGACAGTGCTTCCGCTTCCTCTAGCCATGATTATCAACAGATTATCTTGTTCGTTTGTTGGATGTTTGGGTAGTGATAATCCTGGAAATCTTCTATGGATCGTGTAGTCACTTTCCGAACAAGATAATTCGACCCAATTTACAGCCTGGGTTACACGAATTCCTTGCGGGGATAATCCAAGAAGGCAATCTAATTCAGGCTATATGAATTTCGATCAGAAAATAGAGAGGATGTAAGATTTTCGTATTTACATTGCGAGACCGAATCCTCCAATTTGTAGAAGTACAAAGTCGAAGCCATTTGGCGGTTGAGGGGGTTCTGAACTTATCCTGAATTAACCAAGTTCTGGTCTTATCCAGAATCATGGGAACTTATCCTGAATTTTGCGGGACCTGAGGCTCCCCCTTGGACTTCAGGCTCCGCCTGCAATCCTTGAGGCTCCCCTCGACCCCACAAGGGGGCACAGCCCCCTCCACCCCTGCTTCGTACTTGCGACCGATAACTCGTTAGCTCAACAAGCGTGCACTCCGCACTACCCGAACTCGTTCCGAGCCTTAACGTGAGATCGCATCGGTCTCTAGTAAATCACATTACTACTAAAATGAGTTGATGACACTAAAATCACCAACAAACAGCTGTTGTTTATAAATTTTTTGGATAAAACAGAGCTAGTACTCGGATTAGTAAAGGATTACTCGGTCCAAGAAACAAATGATTTCAATAAAAAAATGCAATATGTAATACTTCATCCATCCAAATCTTAACATAAGGTATTAGTGCCATCCTTGTAATGAGAGTTACCGCCTAGCTTTACTTTTGAGCGTTTTAACCTGCTGGACACTTCCAAATGTGAGAGAGTGGCTTAATTGATTACCTGTGAGGGACTATCGGACTAGCTATAAGTTCTTTTTACCTAGGAAACAAACTTGTTTGATTTTTCTTTGTTCTCTACCAACGTTGGTGAAAATACAAAATGTTTGCATCCTTTAGGTTTGGTATTAGCAGTGTTGGCTCGGTAGCTTGGTCGTTTAACTCCTTTGTGTTTGTGTGTTTAGAGTGTAGTCGAGTCTAGTTAGTTTGTTTGCTCGAGGACAAGCAAAAGTTCGGTTTGGGGGGTTTGATGAGCCTATATTTTAGTGTCTCATCTCTTTCTCATTACTAGTTTTTTGTTAGCTTTTATTTGCGTAATTTTAGCATGTCTTGTGCATTTTTATGTGTTTTGTGTTTTAGTTGTATTTTATAGGTTTTCGTGTGTTTAGAGATGTTTTGGAGGAGAAACGATGCTTTTCGGAAGATCGTATCCGAGTAGAAGCTCAAAACTCCATTTATAGGCGAATTATAAAGAGTCTGCACAAAAGGACGCAAGACGCGTCTCAGATTCACCAAGAGACGCGTTCTAGGACGCGTCTCCAGCACCTGCAAGAGGCGTTCTAGGACACATCTCAGGAACTCGCGAGACGCTTCTCAGTTTTTTCCAGGACGTGTCTCGGGACCTTTTATTCGCAGAATCTGTTTTCTGCGCGCTACTTAGTATTTTATTCGTAGATTATTTCAAGCACTTCTTTCTTACGTTCTTTTTCACTCTCAAGCAAGATAAATCCTAGTTTGGTTCTCTTGCCTTGGTTTCTCTTCGATTTTCACTTGTAATCGCATCATTGACATCGGATTTGGATCTTGAGGTTAGATTATCAATCTAATTACCCTTTCTTTCACCATTTCTCTTCTCTTATGTTTGATTGTTTGGTTTATGCTTATAATCTCTCATATCATGCTTAATTCGATTGTGATTGTCATTGTGTATATTATTGCTTTTGCTATGAGTAACTAAACTTTCGATAGATGCAGTAGCAATGTAGGATTAATTGGATTAGGATCTTGACCTAGGGTTTGTTCATATGTGTTAAGTTTTTTCTCAAACTTCGTAAAAACCCTAATTTCAGTATTCTTTTCTCGAATCTTCAAAACCATTCAGGTTAAGAATCAATCGTCTGACAATCGATTGATTTCCTACTTTACATCTTCAACGAATGTCTTGGTTAAAACTGAAATTGGTGATGTATTTGGACAAATAACTGTGAATATGAAAACTTGGTCTGATCCGTATTTGATTTCTCTGAAATGCTACCGTGTCTATTTCCTCTCTCTTGATTCAAAACTCGTTTTAGTTTACCAGTTTACTAGTTTACTTAGTTTATTCTTCAAATCAAACTCAATTTTACAAACCGTTACTACAAACTCTTACGTTCCATACTTGAAAACGTCATTGTTGCATAGTTAGCTCCTTGAGAACGATCTCGTAGTTAAAGTCTGTTTACAACAACTACTTTAGTTACTTTGTATTTTATCAAGTACTAATTTTAAAACCTGTGAGGTGCCTTATTTGAGCCGATGAAAAAAAATATTATACCGGCAAGAATTGTTTTGTGTGACTCCTGGGATGTGCAACTTATTCTAAAGATTTTTGTTCCGTTTCATACTTATGCGTGTTCTGATTAGATGGGAATGACAAACGGCATGTTTTGTACTTTGATACCCTTCCAAACCCATTCTAAAGAACAGGTAGAACAGGTTTGGGGAGGGGATTTCCATTTTTTATGACTGATTGAGAGATGTGTAGTTCCTATTTCTGTTCCCAACAAATTATTTTTTAAACAAGGCTCGGTGTGTATCCATGGTCTTAAGTGATCACCGTAGGTCGTGTTGCACATGTTCAAATACTACCATATAACGGCGTGGCCTTTTATCAACCATATGACCATGAGGGTTTATGACACGTAGCTAAGTGACACGCACAAAAGTGCAGACCTTCGATAGAATGGACACCAGCAAAATTGAAGCCAAAAGATCCCAATGAGGGCAAATAAGTACACGAGTTACTCAAAGCCTATGTTGTGAGTCGTGTGGAATTCCTTGTCTACATGAGTAAAAGATTTGGACGGAAGCCACACTCGGAATAAGTCCTTGTTGATAACGAGGGTCACACACGAGTGATTTTATCCGCAGATTCACAATAATTTTGAGTAACTCTAAAAACTAAGTGTGCAAGGTTTTGAGAAATTTGAAAGCAAAAAGGGAACAGTAGTCGGAGTAGCATGTCTCTATTTTTAGTCTTTTGAACTAAAGTCCCTTTGCACTCATTGAAAAGAACGCATTTGCATAAGAGAGTTTTGGCAACTTGTTGTGAAAACCGCCTTCCCAGCTTTACGTTTTTAGTGTTAACCATGCTGGACTTGTCCAGAAGAATGAGAGTTGCGTTAAAATTCCTTGTGAGGGACCTCTGAGTTAGACTTAAGTTTTATTTACTTTGGAAACGAACTAGTTAGATTTTTGCTTGATTCTCCGCCAATTTTGGTAATAACTCAAACCCCTTGCTTCTTTGGAGTTTGTTTCTTACAAATGTAGATTCAATACTTGGTTGTTTGACTCGTTCCTTGTTTTAGTTTGTTTTGAGTCTAGTTTCTGTTTTAGGTTTGTTATTTGCTCTAGGAATAGCAAATGTTCGGTTTGGGGAGTTTTGATGAGGCATTTTTAGGACACCTCATCAGATTCTTTTTACCTTGTTTTTACTAACTTTTAATTTAGTTTTTCCTTCATTTGTATATATTTTGTGTTGTTTCTTGTGTTTTTTGTGTTTCCACCTTGTATTCAGGTTTTAGGTGTTTTCGTGGAGAAATGAGGCTAAAATGGTGCATTTTATTGCATTACCGGAAAGTTAAAAGTTCCAAGGTCTCAAAGGTGGTGGAAAGTGGTGTCCGGCGGTCAAAACGGAAGTGCATTTGGAGTTCGGATGAAGTTTCTACGACCGTTTAAGTGAAAACTTGCGAAAGTGGAACTACATTGGAGCGGTCTAGCCATTTTGGGCATAACTTCTTCATATGATGTCGGATTGACCTCAAATCAGCAGCCACACGAAGATATCGAAAAAATATAAATAAAGGTCAGTGGGGCGATTGCCTGGTCTTCTACACTTCTGCCGCTACGTCCAGTTCTCCACGCGGTCTCTGGCGTTACCATTTTCCATTTTGACGTTTTAAACTCCAGATTTTGTAATTCAAACATCACTTTTTCATTTCACAATATTTTTTGGGAGATTTTGAGAGGTCTAGGGTTCCAAGAATCATCCATCTGATTGAAGTTGGAGTCTTGGTTAACTATTTAGCTGACGATTTCTTCTTGTAAACCAGTACTTTCACCATTGTTGATCAATTGGAGCTCAGTAATTCGTCATAATCGGTAATTCTGTATCGTTTTTGATTTCATGCTTCATTTGTATGTTTATGCATATTATCTTCATATCTCTTGCCTGTGACAACATGAGTATGAGTAGCTAAACAACACCCATGGGTTGGTGGTGAAATCTTGAGCATGCTAGTATTGGTCTTTGGATGAAAAACTATTCTTTGTCTGATTGAATTCTTGTGAATCGTTTGATTAGTTCAAAGTCTTAGAAATCATTTTCTAATACCCAAAATCCACAAGAGGGATTCGCACCCTCAAGGTTAACAACGATTTACGCCCAACGCTTTCGACTACAAACGTTGACTAGTAGAATTGACGACTCTACTATGTTGATTAAACGTTTTCACTTTCACAAAGTCGAGTAATCCATTGCATCCTTTTACTAGCTAGATCTTGATGAAACCACCATCCCATGTCTCCTTTAATTAATAACAAACCCGTGTTTTTTGTTTGATCTTTGTGTGATTTTCTAAAGAAAAGAATTGGAAGTCATAAGACGCAATTCTAGACAAACTAGTACTTTAAAACACCGACAAGCTTAGTTAAGTCTTTCGAGAATGACACTCGGGGTAACTTATCAAATCACTACGTACTTTTCCTAGTGATCCTTGATATTGCTCTTGGGCTTATAGATTAAGGACTTGATTTGACGTATCACCCAGTTCGAGAAATTGGTTTGGGGGAGAAGTGGAAGATGATCATCATCGAAAGGTAACCTTGTTGGCCCTACTATTATTACCGGTGCTGAAAATCACTAGCTATTGCTCAAGAAAAAATAGAAAAGAAAGTACTAAAAAAAGCAAAGGTACAAAATTCTCGGAGTGGATATGTGGTCCTTGTGATCATCGTTTTCGTGTTGGACATGTTACAGATACTACCCACATACCGGCGTGGCCCTAAAAAAGCTACATGTCCGTGAGGGTTGATGGCATGTATACCAAACCAGCATGCACAAAAGTGCGGAATTCGGTAAAATAGACACTACCAAAAAATGGAGAGACTAAAAGATCCCAATGATGGCCAACCAAAAGCATACGAGTCAGTAAAACGACTGCAAAAAATAGTATGCCAAATGGAAAAAAATAAAGAAGAAAAAGAGAAAAATAAAGGAGCATGTAGTCTATGTGTGAAGCAACCGATGGAACAATGTGTTGGATTAGTAAGGGTGTCTGGATTAACTACGACCTGATCTAGCATGTTTCTTTGCTACCTATAGACGACAAGTACGTTGTTTGATTCAAAGTAGTTAGGAGTAGCATAGCAGAGGGAGGTTGGGGAACCTTTACGCCTGTCCACCATTGATTTTATTCTGTCTGAGATTAAAACTGTTTACTTTTCCGCATTCAATCACAACGTTATTTGCTTGTTCCTATGTTAAGTGTCCGTGGAGAATGACATCCCGAGTCAACTTTCTGCTATAAACTGTGGATTTGAGGACTTCCGACATATAAATTTAATCTTGATTGTGTGTTTGGGGATTACATGTTCTACAACGAAAACTAAAATTTCTGAGTGCACATCAGTGCACGTGTGTACTCATCTTTGATTTTCTATTTAGTTAAACCAATAATGTTTTGAATGCTTTACGTTGTCTGCATTACGTTATCTGCATTTTGTATTCAATGTATATGTTTTTTCGTATGTATTTGAACAATCACACATAAATTTTTTTATTATGTTTCTATCAATGTTTATTATTGTAGCCATTCTCATACAGTACATGAAAACTAAAACAACTTGAGTTTTATGCAAATAATAAACAATTTCACATGACTTTGCAGGTTACACGGTCCACTATTCCAAATGTACCAAAGGCTAAAAAGCCTATAATCAAGTACATCGTTTACAACATGGGATATGTCACGTTTAGACTTTTTAAATGTGACGGGTTGACAAACGAGATGCTGATCTTGGAAATGGCATTTTTGTCTTCGTTACTATTCTGAAAGAAATACTGTTATAGTCAATTATGTTACTGATGAGTCGATATTTTAACGACTCATTTAGTGCCTTTTTCCGTGTTTTGTCTTTTAGCCTTTATTTAGTATTTTTTATTCCGGGTCACGTTTGGGTTTTTTTGTGTGTTTTTGTCCATTTTAGGTGTCTTAGCGTCATTGGCATGGAAATGGAGGACCAAAGTGCAAAAAAGACTTCAAAACCTTCTAGAAGTACCACAAGGCCAAGTTAGTGGGTCACTACTCCAAGAGAGGTGACATGGAGGTTGGAAAAGGGAGAGAAAACTGGAGAAAATGGGAAAAATGGAGGAGTTTCCGGACACAAGGCTCACCGCGGTGAGCACCACATCCAAACGGGCTCACCGCGGTCCAGATTAACAGAATGGCGGACATAAAGGCTAGACCGCAGTGAGGAGGATTCCCCAAATTTCCTCACCGCGGTGACACCTGTTTTGACAGATTCAACCCACGTTTTTTTGGCAGTTTTTCCCATGATTTCTAATTTCTTCTTCCTTGGTCTATAAATAGGACCCTTGTATCAGTCATTAGGACATATCTTCAATACTTCTACTTTCCTATTTTCAATTCCAAGCATTTTTAATTCAAAGAAGTATTATTTATCTTTCTAATGATCGAAGGGACCAATAGGCGCCCAGGTATTCAATCGTACGAGTTAGGCGGTTCCTGTTAATAACTTGTATTGTGACATATTGATATCTGATCATTGAACGCATGCTTGATCGTTGTGAACTTGCATCAGTCTTTACCTCTAATTAGTATACATCCGGATGAGGGCATAGCTAGTGACAAGCTTTTTGCCGTAACTAATTCGTACTTATAATCTGTATCTGGTTCAATTTTGCAATAGCAAAGTGTTGCATTCGCGGGCAGTGTACCATTAGCTATATCGCGTCAGCACTTTTGAAAGATCCGCTCATTTCGTTTTAATTGTAGAAATTGCATGATCTAGGTATTACCTTGTCTTGTAATTGTACTTTGTTGTAGGGTTTTGAAGTATCAACCTTACCCACACTATCTGATGACAACTCACACCTTGAGCCTACACCTTAGAACTAGCTTAATCAATTCCTCGAGAGAACGACCATGTGGTTTAGGCCTTGTTGTACTACGACAACCGCTTTACTACTTGTGTTATTTTACAAGTATTAATTTTGAGCGCATCAAAATTTGGCGCCGTTGCCGGGGAATTGATTTCTACGTTCTGCAATAAGTAGGATCAGTGTGTAGTTGCGTATTTTATTTTTATCTTATTCAAAAACCAAAGAAAAAATCTGAAAATTTCAAAAAAAATCAAAATCAAAGAGTTTTTCCTTTATATGTTTGTTTTGTTTTATCTTGCGAACCCTAGCCTGCATGTTATAGCTGGCCTTACTTTGGAAGTAGGTTTAAGCTTGCATGGAAAGGGCGGGTCCCGCTTTTGAAGTGGGTTGTTGTTTTCTCTTTCAGGATTATCCATGGACTCAAGGAAAATTCAACAAGAAGTTAAGATGGAGGAAACAAATGCAGCAGCAACGCTCGACACGAAGGACAACAAAGCTGCTCCCAACAGTTTTGTTTTGGTTAGGAGGACGGTCTCTAAGGACGAAGGTCCGCATTACTTCGGACTTTGTGGGAAGTGTGGAACAAGGCACCCTCGACCTGGAATGTGCGCAGGTACAAAGGACTTTCCCATCACATTCTCCACTGACTCAGATGATGAATCCAAGGAAGAAGACGAGGAAGAGTTGACGCTAACGACTATAACCAAAGCCTGATTTATTGCTTTGCATATAGATATAGGTGCATATTGCATTTAGGATAGATTTTATTTACTAATTTTTTATTCAAAAAAAAAAATTCCTGCGGGAGAACGGATCTCACTGCGGTGAGCCAGGGCAAAAAGGGAGCTCACCGCGGTCCACAGAAGGAAAAAAGCTGGCCTCTCTGCTGGACCACAGTGAGGGGCACCCTTGCCCCGTGGTGAGGCCTGATGATTAAAGAGAAGGAGGGCTTCACCCTCCTTCACCTTTTCACTCTCCTTACCCGTTTTTCCCCCAATTTTTGAGATTTTCACCAATTCTCCACCATTTAACTTGGGTAATAAACCATTGTGAAGGTAGTGAGTTTCTCCACTCTCTACTTGGAGACTTCAATCCGTATTTATATCCATTAATTCTTTCGGAATCGAGGTACTTCTTTCTACTATCTTTATTTTGCAAACTTGGATTTCTATACTTGATTGATCGTTATTGAGTATGTGGCTGTGCTTATGAGGTATTAAATTGTCTAGATAAGTAGTAATCCAAGTTATGTTAGTTAGATTTTCTGGAGATTAATGATGTTTTTGGTGGAACGTTATTTTTGTGCTAGCTTGTTCATCTTAGAATCTGTATTCGTGCTGCATATTTGATGATAGGATTGAGCTTGCTACTTTTTCAATTGGGAAAATCCCTTGTAGTATCAAATTTTTGCACTATGGTAAGCACGATTATGTTGTAGGATAAGGCATTGGTGTCACTACATGCGAGAATTGGTTTGGGGAAGACATTGTTGTGGCCACATTTGAATGCACTATGGTTTGCATGTAACTATGAGCTAGGATTAGGCATTCATGTAGCTACATTTTGATATGGGTGTAGCCCTAACATTTTTTCTATCCAGGTACCATGGCACCCAAAAGGAAGAGTATGTCCAAAAAGCAGAAGGGTGCCCCAGTTCAAACACATTGAGAGGAGGGAGAGCACGCTTGCCTCCGATCTTTAGTAGTTGGGGGGGGGGGGGGGGGGGTTTCTACCAAGGACTTGCTGCAGATCTTAGGAGCATACATGGAGTATCGCAGCGGTTTGGTACGCACTTGGATCAGTGGGACTCATGCTATTCGAGTCTCACACAGCACATGTCTACAGCGGACAAGTAGGCAACTGAGCGCCTAGTGCATATGGAGCAAATGCGCAAAGCTCAGACGGATGACTGGCAGCAACAAAGAGGAGGCTCATCTGCCGGACCCCATGGTCCGCCTTCCTCTTAGTGATCATGCCGACCGAGGCATACTACGGACGCTAACTCTAAACTTTCTATTTTTTATTTATTCCTTATGGTAGGGCCTAGCTATCGAATAGGTTTGGGAGGGAAGTTGTATCATATGTTTACATGCCTCGGATATTTGCTGCCTTCTATATATGTGTTTTTCCTTTTGTTTTTCATTTTTGCGATGATGTGGGGTGGTATGTTAGCCACTTTTATATGATTGCAAATTGAGTCGTGTCTTTTGGCCTAATTATTTGCCTATTTCAATTTTTTTATGTCGAGTCTTGAGTTCTTTTGACAAGACTGGTTATCTATTGCCTTAGTTAAGCCTTTTTACTGATGTGATCTTAGATGGCCTCTGACTGAGTGCTAAGGAATTTTCAAAAATCACTCTAGTTCGTTTCACTTGTAAATAAAAAGTCTTCCTATTTTAGTAGTCAAAAAGCCGGTAAAAAGCCTTAAAGCCGATGAAAAAATCTTGTACCGACAAATGTGTGAATCTCGCAGGATGAGCAAGGTTTTTTAACTTGCGCCACTTCACATACATGTGCACACTTTTTAAAACGAGTATGACGAATGACATTTTCGACTTGTTGTCTCGATTCTCGAACTTGTTCCAAGGAACAGGTTTGGGGAGGAGGATTCTTGTCAACTTCATACTCAGGCTCATTACTTTCTATATTTGAGCTATGGTCGATTTCGAAATTGTTTTATATTTATATGCTATGATGTGCTCAAATTATTACTTAGAAAACAAGTAGTAAGTAGTTGTTGTAGACAGACAAAGCTAACCACATAGTCGTTCGCTAAGGAATTAATTAAGCTACGTAGCAGTGAGAGTACACAGATACTTGCGAGTAACAATCTGATTGATGGTTTGGTGATACTTCTAACTAGTTTAACTAAAGCTAAGATTACGATTAATGAGAGAAAGATGAATACAGTAGCAAGATCCAATTATGCTAATTCGAACTAGGGATAACACTCGTATTTGTCACACGGTCGTTGTACAGCAAATCATTCAATTCGATTCAACCAATTGTTCTTAGAAAATATTATACTGGAGAAATCGTGAGTTGTCAATTCACGATCCTTAAACATGAACAATTTAGAGAATTTAATACGGACTTATCGAATTGAAGGTTTTTCGAAGATTTTATACGAGACTAACGTATATGAGTGCTTTGATAAACCCTAGAACGAATATGCATAATCTTCACATACCACTGTATTCAAAGGTGTTTAGCTACTCATAATTGATAATTGCATGCAAAGGTTCATGGAAATAATCATGTGAAACATCGATGAAAAACTCGCATGCAATAACATACAACTCAACTGATAAGATAAAGAACGAATTTTAAAGAACAAAGCAATTGAGAAATCAATACCAATAATCTTGATGAACAAAATAATGAATAACCAAGCTCCAAAGATGTCTCTATGTCAATGTGTGTATCTTGGAGCTTTTCTCAAAACTAGGTTAAAAGAAGTATGAAAGAAAAAGAATCAAAATTCTAATCTAATAAGGAAAACAAAACTAATTTTGCGTCTCTCACCGCGACGGAAGGAACAGCTCGCCACGGCGAGCCTTCTTAATCGCAATATATATCCAACTCACATAATCTCGCCGCGGCGAGCTTCAATCTTCAAAACAGGAGCTCATTCGCAAAATCTCGCCGCGGCGGATCAATTCCTTCGCTGCAGTGAGTCTTCTCAAATTACAGAAGATGATCACTAGCTAAATCTCGCCGCGGCGGACTGATTTCCTCGCGCGGCGAGCCGTGCTGGAAGTTTCAATACCAAGCTCGTAAAATCTTGCCGCGGTGGACTGAATCCCTCGCTTCGGCGAGCCATGCTAACCGACTTGTTCTCATACGGCTCAAAAGACATTGATTTCTACAAAACACAAAGAAAACACAAAAGCGTAAAAACAAACTAAAAAGACTACAATACTAAAGACAAAGACTTACAAAGACCGCTAAAAAAGACCAAATGAGACATTAGAATATTGTCTCATCAAAATCCCCAAACCGAACCTTTGCTCGTCCCCTAGCAAACACATAACCTAAACACACTAGACTCTAAACCATGTAAACAAACAAAGAGAAAATTCCCAAGCGACCGAATCTACCATTGAAAACAGTAAATTCACAAGATGCAAAAATTTTGTTCTCAACCTAACTTTGGCAAAAATAGTAAGCAGGTAATCAGACACGATCGTTTCTCAAGTAAATAACAATTAAGCCTAACCCGCTAGTCCCACACAGGTGTATAAAGTGTATCACTCACTCTCATGGAAGTATCCATATAGGGTATAGCTCAAAAAGTAAACTGGGAAGATGACTTTCGTCACAAGGATGCCTCAAATATTTTGTAAAGCATGCCGTTCGTCATCCCGAACGAAACTAAGTACACATAAGTATGAAAAGGCGCAAGTAATACGTAAAAACTTGCACATCCCAGGAAATCAAATAATAACTGGTGCCGGTACAATATTTTTTCTTCGGCTAGGCTCCTCACAGGCTTTTGGACTACAGGGATAACCAGACTTGCTATTTACAAGAGAAACGACCTTGCAGGATTAAAAGCCTACTATACTACTTCTAGCTAGACATTAAACAAAACATAAACAGCAAGAGAATTTACTATTCGCAATAGACGTTCGACTTGGTAATTGACTCGGACTCACCACAAGAGAAAATAAAAGTGCTAACATCTATACTAGACTCAACTGGAAAGGAAATATATAACTAACACGTAAAGGTGGCTAACCTACCACCACAGTCACATAACAAAAAACAAGTGGATAACATACCACTTGAACAGAATACATAAAAATAGAAAATAAAAAACAGAGTACGAAATAGAGTACAAATGTCAGAAATAGAGTACAAAATGAGACTACTTTAGCTAAAGATACAGTCGACCACCTCCGCAAACCTAAACAAGTGCTATTCCCTAGCAATGAATAGTATAAGAACGACTGTATAGAATGACCAACCATAGTGTTGTCTCAGCAGGGGTGATCAGGCGGATCCAGAAGGGCCACCACCGAAGCGCTGCTCCCAGAAATTCTGTTGCACCTTCCAGAGTGCCTCCTGCCTCTCCAAGTGCTCAAGCTCACGCTGTTCCCTAGCCTCAGCTCTCCTGCGTTGCTCCTCCTATCGCCGGTAGTGATCCTCGATGCGGGAGTACTGGTCCTCGATCCGGGCATATTGTGTTCCTGCCCACTCCTGAAACTGTGCTTGCATCTGGTCGAAGTAATGCTGAAAGTCAGAAGGACCAGGTGGAGCGGGCTGCTCTGCAGTATCATCGGTGCCCCTGATAGGAGTGGGATGACGACCAAGGATGACTCTGGCGCTAGCTGATTTCAGAACTCCTTTGGGTTTCTTGGAGCCCTGAATACCGGGAACATTGAAGGACCGGAAGATGTTGGTAATAAGGCATGGAAAACCGAGGAGACTACCTTTATCCTTCCGGGACTGAGCCTCCGCCATAATGATATCTGGGGCGTCAACAAACTGCCCTTCCATGATCGCTCGAATGAGGCGGGCTGTGGGAGCGGTAAGTTTGGTAAAATGTGAGTTGGGGGTCACATTATACTGTATGAGATGTTGCCAGAGGCGAACCTCTGGCTGGAGGAAGTGGGAGGCTATGGTGGTTTTGGTCCTGTGGTCCTCCGGATCGGTACCAGGTAGAAGGACGAACTCGGCTAAGTCCCTATCAAACTGCCGGTTGTGAAAGTTTTCGCCCCTCTGTTTGGAACACCCTAGACTGTAGGAAGTCCTGGATACTTCCAGGTGAGAATTGGACCCTGACGCCGCGAATCGTCATCACCCCATCGGCCAAGTCGTGGAGGCTGATGTAGAACTCGAACCGACTTGGTCATAGGCAACCGCTTGTCAAGAGCGTGTCCACATTTAAATATCGGATCCTTGCCCAGACTCGGGCATAGACAGCATCCTCCAGCTCATCAAGAGCCAATTCCTGCTCGGGCCACGCTTTCCTAGGCTCCATAAAGTTTGCCTCCATAAAAGCCCTCGCCTCCGCGGACAGATGGGAGAACTCATCTATGCGACCGCTTTGTCCGGCCGCACTACTGGATTCGCCTCTATGGCTGCGAGACATAGTGCCTTGTGAATCCGAAGAGTTGGATGGATAAAGCACAAAATCGGCGCAAGAATCGAAGAGAGGGGGAAAAACCCGTTAGATTGCAACAAGAATGGGGGAATTTGGTGGAGAATTGAGTGAGAAAGGGGGATTGGAGTGAGGAGAAGAACGAAGACGGGAAGAAGAATGGGAATTTTTTTTTTAAAAAAACCTAGCTTGCCGCGGTGGGAAGAGGTGCACGCCGTGGCGAGTTTTTACGAAACAACAGATTTTTTTTTTTTTTTGTCGCAGTGGCGAAGAGAAGTCTCGCCGCGGCTAGTTTTCTTTATCACAGATACATACATATATATATATATATATATATATATATATATATATATATATATATATATATATATATATATATATATATATATATATATATATTCGTAAGATCTCGCCGCGGAGAAGAATAAATCTCGCCGCGGCGGGAGTTTACGAGACAAACACTGGGAAAGAGAACAGACCTCGCCGCGGCAAAAACTTACTAATGCACAAATAGGATCAGGGAGACCACCTTGCCACGGCGAGCAAGATGCTTCGCCGCGGCGAGAGTAATTTTTTTTCAAAAAATTTCACTTGCAATTAGTTCAACCTCGCGTCGCAAGATCGAAGCTCCAAGCCTCAGCTAGAGTTTACGAGTTTCCTCGTATGAGTGCAAAGGTCCCCCCTTCGAGAGACACAATTAAACTAAAAACAAGCAAACCACATAAATAAATAGTCTAACAATACGAAGTAACAAGCAGGTGTACGGAATGAAAAATTAGTCTAAATGAATGAAAAAACAAAAAGGGGGCTTATGTTTATAGTCGTTAGCTCGACTTCTTCCATGCTGGAGCTAATTGACCTTGAGGTTACCAGCCTTCTCTATCCCCATGTTCACTCGTGAGCGAGAGTAGGTGTAGAGTGGACCGGTGTGTGCTGCAATGTAATTCCTGGTGTCAACCTGTGCAGGAGAATATGATGTGGTGACATCTTGTAACTCGCATTTCTCACCGCAAACCTGGATAGTACATGTGCGGCCATAAAGATCGACTATCATGCGAGTAGCCTTGATGAATGGGCACCCAAGAAGTAGCATGTCCTTGTCCATCTCTTTGATCTTCACCTGCGGTGACTCAACAACCACGAAATCAGTCATAAACACATCTCCTCCAATGGTTACTGGGACATCTTCAACAACTCCCATGCATTTGCTTCGAGTAACATTAGCCATGGTCACAAAGCATATTCTCGGTTCTAGACCCTTCAGGTTGAGTTCCTCATATGTTTCGAATGTCATCAAGTTAACTACAGCTCCAGTATCAATAATACCTGTAACCTCAGAAGAACTGCCCATCCCGACAACCAAATCGAAACTGTTTGCATTACTAATGCTCTTCTCTTCCTTTTGGATTATCTGAGTTTGTCCTGCATTCGCCTTCTCTCCTGGAATCGCGGGACTAGATGTTATCACCCTTCTTGCTTCCTATGCCGGTGTTGCCTCAACTTGGGAAACCACCTTATCATGGTTACAAGTGCAAGTCGTAATAACAGTCTTAACTACTCTTGGCTTGTCAAATGCTACCTCCACAGCAAGTATTCTGTTATTCTCGACAGTCGCGGGGAGTTTACCCTTCTCTCTTTGTTGGAAGACGCCGACCAGGTCACCAAGAGTCTTCTCTAACCTCTTTTGCGATTGCTCAATGCTCTCAAACCTCTGGTCATTCTTGACTTGATTCCACTGTGCTTCAGCCCAGAACCTCTCTGATCTCTCCATGTGAGCTCTAATCTCCTGATCAGCGTTTCGCGGTACACTAGTAGGCGGAGCTAAATCATGCGGACCTCGTTGAAATGGAGCTGTCGAACGGAGGCTTGAATCGCAACTTTCTTTGCGGAACTCTTTGTGGTGCATTCTCATAGAAGTTACCTCCATATGATAAATTGGAACGGTCGGGGTTGAAGGGCTGCACCTTAGTAGCGCATGCATTCATACCCCGATTTGGTTGCCAACCACCACGCTGCCTGTTTTGCACCCAGCAAATGATCTCCGGAGTTGGGTTCTCCCCCATAATCTCAGGAAGTCTACACATACTAGCACCATGCCCGAAATTACCACACAGATTATGCCTCTCGTTAACCGGAGCCACTGGTGCAGGGATAGTGCCAAGCATCCTCATCTCCTTAATCTGTTCGGCCAATTCAATAGTACTAGGGCCTGGTGTTTGCTCCACGGCTTTAGCTTCAGCTCTCCTTGGTCTGCCTCTAGTTCCCTTAAGCAGAAGATGTCGTAACGATAGAGCCATCCACGGTCATATCCACCATGTTCTGTGCTTCCCAGTTGAGTCCCTCATAGAACTTACAGCATAAATCCATCTCACTCAACTTATGGTGAGGGCATTGAGAGAGCAAGTTCAGGAATCGCTCCCTGGCCTCGTAAAAGCTCTCATCATTCATCTGCATGAACTTCTCAATCTGCACTCGAAGCTGCCTAGTCTTCTCCGCCGGATACAACTTGCTCATAAAGACCCTGTATAGATCATCCCAAGTAGCCAGAGAGCCTTCAGGTTGATTCAACAACCAGCTCTTTTCTTTATCCTGCATACACATGGGAAAGACCTTCTTCCTGATTTCCTCATCAGAAACCGTTACTGTGCCTACAGTAAGCGGATCCTAGCAATCAGCCCCTCGAACTCCTTGAGAAACCGGATAACATACTCATTAGCCATCCCATAATACTTAGGAATGTCATGGAAGTGATGAGACTTGATCACCATGTTCCTAGCATTGTTAGAGAGCACAATAGCTGATCCCCCAGCCTTAATTTCACCAAGCTGCATATAGGTCCCATAAGTGATCACAGGGGTCTCAACAGCACCGTTGACTCTGGGAGTATTCTCGTTGACGTCACCCATTTCAACAGCGGCTAAGTTCTGTCTTCGAAGCTGATAGTAGTGTCTTCGAGTAACAATCTGATTGATGGTTTGGTTATACTTTTAACTAGTTTAACTAAATCTAAGATTACGATTAACAATGAGAGAAAGATGAATACAGTAGCAAGATCCAATTATGCTAATTCGAACTAGGGATAACACTCATATTTCTCACACGGTCGTTGTACAGCAAATCAATCAATTCGATTCAACCAATTGTTCTTAGAAAATATTATACTGGAGAAATCGTGAGTCATCAATTCATGATCCTTAAACATGAACAATTTAGAGAATTTAATATGGACTTATCAAATTGAAGGTTTTTACGAAGATTTTATATGAGACTAACCCATATGAGTGCTTTGATAAACCCTAGAACGAATATGCATAATCTTCACATACCACTGTATTCCAAGGTGTTTAGCTACTCATAATTGATAATTGCATGCAAAGATTCATGGTAATATTAATGTGAAACATAGATGAAAAACTCGCATGCAATAACATACAATTTAACTGATAAGATAAAGAACGAATTGTAAAGAACAAAGCAATTGAGAAATCAATACCAATAATCTTGATGAACAAAATCAATGAATAACCAAGCTCCAAAGATGTCTCTATGTCAATGTGTGTATCTTGGAGACTTTCTCAAAACTAGGTTAAAAGAAGTATGAAAGAAAAAGAATCAAAATTCTAATCTAATAAGGAAAACAAAACTAATTTTGCGTCTCTCACAAGGAAGGAACATTGCCATGTAGCCTTCTTAATCGCAATATATAACCAGCTCGCATAATCTCGCCGCGGCGGACCAGTTCCTTCGCCTCGGCGAGCTTCAATCTTCAAAACAGGAGCTCATTCGCAAAATCTCGCCGCGGAGGACCAATTCCTTCGCCGCGGTGAGTCTTCTCAAATTACAGCAGATGATCACTCGCTATATCTCTCTGCGACAGACTGATTTCCTCGCCGTGGTGAGCCATGCTGGAAGTTTTAATACCAAGCTTGTAAAATCTCGCCGCGGCGGACTGAATCCCTCGCCGCGGCGAGCCATGCTAACCGACTTGTTCTCATACGGCTCAAAAGACATCGATTTCTACAAAACACAAACAAAACACCAAAGCGTCAAAACGAACTAAAAAGACTACAAAACTAAAGACAAAGACTCAGAAAGACCGCTAAAAAAGACCAAATGAGACGTTAGAATATTGTCTCATCATGCTACCGTTCTAAAAAAACAAAAGAACAAATCTCGAGGTGTTTTTCCAGGATCACTTATGACCGTCTAAGATCGTGTTGGGCATTTCCAAATACTACCTATAAACCAACGCGGGGCTGATTGTGTGTATGTTGTGAGGGTTGACGGTTTTGTTTGCAAAATGCGTGCCAAATACTACCCATAAACCAGCGCGTGGGCGGTGCTCGTATGTTGTGAGGGTTGATAGGGTGTATACCAAATCGACACGTACAAAAGTACGGATCTTAGGCAACCTATTGGGATACACTTGCAACATTGAGATAGAAAAAAAAAATGAATAAATAGAAAATCTTTGCAAAAAGAGCAAAGCACAAGGAAAAAAAAGAAAGAAATAAACGTGCAAAAAGAGCAAAGCACGAGAACGGCAGCTAATTTTATTTCCTTGTATTTGATTTCGACCCCTTTCCTAAAAAGTCCTTTCTGACTCGTTTGAATTGAGTGCAAAAGCATGTAATATTAGTGGCAACTTTGCGACGTTTGTTGTCACCATCCTAAGTTAAGTCTTGAGTGAATACCCTATTTACTGGACACTTCTATATGAGAGACTTGAGAGTTGCACTATTATCTTCCTTTGTGAGGGACTACTAGGAAGGATTAACTTTTATTTACTTGTGAAACAGAAGATTTTGATCTTTGCAAAGCTACTTTTCGAAGTTAGAGGGGATAGAAGTTTACATCAGTATAAGTGCTTATCCCTGGCAATACTTGTTCAGTAGCTTGTCGATTGAACTCTTCTATTTGTTTTGTCGTGTCTATGTGTTTTTTCTTTTTCTAGGTTTTAGAAAAAGAAGATTTCTAAGAGTACACAACTAAGAGGGGCATACCCCAATAGAAAGTACACAAATCATAAAAAAAAACTCAAATCCAAAACTAACTCAAATAATAGATCTAGTAAACAGCAAGGGACTCCAAATGTTGTCTCCTAGGTACACCCTACTCAACTTACATAGTCCCACCCATACAAACTACACAGACTCATAAAGGAGAAACAAAAAGCATCCTGCATAATGGAACTCCTAGCCTGTTCAGGAATTAAGCCTCTGATACAAGTGGGTAAACTGCGCATAGTTTAAATCTTGACTCCAGAAACCAGGTTTGTGATCAAGTTCCAAATCTTAAGCATGAAGAAAAGGCTCCCACTGTAGTAGTCTGCATGTGCTCAATACTCCCTGGGCTCCAAACCCAACCAACCATGCAACGTCAACCAAACACAAACCAAAGATCTTCATTATCATACACTCAGAATGGCTAAATCCTGGCAAATTCAACCTGCACAGCATACACTTGAACAGCAAACAAGTAAACCATGTTTTGATAAGTTGATATTTTAACGACTCATTTAGTGCCTTTTTCCGTGTTTTGTCTTTTAGCCTTTATTTAGTATTTTTTATTCCGGGTCACGTTTGGGTTTTTTTGTGTGTTTTTGTCCATTTTAGGTGTCTTAGCGTCATTGGCATGAAAATTGTTGGGAAATTTGTTGGGAAATTTCTTGGGAAATTTGTTAGGAAATTTGTTAGATATTTTGTTAGAAATATCTGTTTAGATTTTGATCAGCAACATGATGACTTATCTTAGTCTCAGAAAGGTGATTAGTACTCTTGGTTCACTTGAACATTGTAAAAGAGGAAACTCACTAAGTATGATAGTCTAGCTAATCTTATATAGGATGTTAGGTCTCAAAATGTAATTTTTATTTTATGAAGAGAAGACCAAGAAGAAGACATCCAAGCAGAACAAGATCAACGACATTGAAGACTTGAAGAAACTGTTGTTCAGATATCTTAGCCAGATATCTTGAAGACACGAATAGTTTCAAACAAACTGTGTCACAAGAGATATCTGAGAAATAAAAGACCTATCTGAAAACAAGGAAAGTGTCCGCAAATATCTATTCTCAGATACCTTGAGATTTAACCACATTTCTGAAAGAGAAATATATATATTGCAAACAAAGTTGTTTCAATATCAGTGGTATCTGAAGATTGAAGATAAGGACGTGCAAAGAATCAGATAACACTAGTCTCTGATACAAAGCATAGTTCCGTTGGCACTACAGGACAAAAAGTATAGTACAATGCATTTAATGCACGGAGATATGCGAATAAAAGCAACGGCGCTTCAAGAAGAAGACAAAGCACTCTAAAGATCTTATACACAGATATCAATAGTTTGAATATGAGCCTAACGGATACTATTCAAACGGCACTCAAATTCATCTATAAATATCAACACTTAGACTGCTTGAAGAGACACACGACACACCTTGAACTGCATAAAAACGCTGAACATCTTACTCTCTCAAAGCAACTTACTTATTCTCAAAGCTTTCATTACTCAAAGCTTTTGATCTTAAGTAAACCTTGAAGTTCTAAGTGTCACGATCCTAAACAAGCAAAGCTATTCGTGAAGGAGTTGAATCAAAAGATCAACTATCCGAGATTCATTCTGCTGAGCAGATATCATAAGACTTGTCAAGAAATCGAACAAGATACCATACGCTGAAAAGTGTATTAAGTAACTTGATTCACAGAGCTATCTGAATAATTGAATAAGTTATTAAAGAAGCTCATCTGACAACTCAAACCAAAACCAACACCATAACTGGCGTGGAGTACAGGAAGTACTTAGTTTTAAAAATTAGGGAATAACTCCAAGGTTACCGGAGTATAGGAAGTACTTGATTTGGGAAACTAAGGAATAACTCCAAGGTTATTGAGTATAGGAAGTACTTAGCGTGGGAACCTAGGGAATAACTCAAAGGTTTCTGAGCACATGAAGTACTTGGCTGTGAAAGCCGGGGAACAACTCAGGGGGAACATTTGGTTGGGAACCAATTGTTAAGAATCTTAGAATAGGTTTATTGTAAAGTGAACTCAATTATCTGTTCTAGTGAATTCTAGGTCTCTGATAGACCGAAGTGGATTAGTTGGAGGATTACGCCACCTCCAGATACCACTATACTTGCTGTGTTATTTACCTTTCTGTATTTACATTTCAGCAACACACACACACACTTTAACTGTTTCTGCACTTATCTTTATTAAGTCTTCCGCTCGATTCTAAGTATCGGATATCTATTCAGATATCGAGAAATAGTTTTATCGACAAAAGTTTTAAAGACTATTCACCCCCCCTCTAGTCTTTTACTTTGCCGTTATCTAGACCAACAAGTGGTATCAGAGCAGGAGGTTCACCAGCCTTCTGCACTGAACCTAGATCCCCAGATAGGTGAAGGAACTTTGTCCACTTTTGAGGACTATTTAATTTGTGTGTTAAGTGTGCAGGTATGTCTCTGAGTGATGCACCCGTTCTCAAACCAGAGAACTACGAGAAATGGAAAAATAACATGATGCTCCACCTTGAAGCCATAAGTGACGAGATGATCGAAGTAATAAAGAATGGCCCAATAGTCATTCAACAACTTAAGCAAGTCATGGAGGTTTCGAGTGGAAGAGACAGAGATCAAAGCGAAGGATCTTCACAAACAGATGCGTCAAATAGTGGAAGATCTACTGGTCAAGTTATTTATGAACCAAAGCCCAGAGAACTCTGGACATCGGAAGATTGTTATAACTTAAGATCCCGGATTGGTACTTTGGAATAAGATCAATAGACAATGTTGCCAACAATGTTGTTCAACATTGTCTACAGTAAACAGATAGCAGCGGATGAATAATGTAACTTCTATTACCAAGCCAATATATAGAAATATATATTGGCAGCGCCTTAGGCAAAATATCTACTGACAAGAAAAGTAGATCTAAACAACTAGGTTTAATACAATCACAAACGATTGATTAAACAACCAAAACTAGCACTAGAAGAACCAACAGTAAAAGCTATTCTAGGTCGATGTTTGAAAGAGTTATTCCAACAATGAATACTCTTAGACAAACTCTAAAGCTAGCAGAAAACAAGAAGCCTAAACTCTTTTAATAAAAACTCGATTGATCATCAAGAAAGGCTCGAAACATTGCTTTGTTGAATCCTTGCATATATATACTTGAGATGTCGACCTCTTCCATCTATATCGAAAGGCAATAGGATCTTGGCAAAGGCAATTTTTCCTTTTACTTCTTTTCTTCAAAAAGCGCATAGAAGGAAATTCCCATAATTCAATTCTTCATAAAATATATTCCTTCTTGCTTTCACCACAGGCTGTTCTTTTTCCTTAAATCAAATCTTGTTTGTTTTGTCACTACTTCCAGTCCAAGTATCTTGTCCAATGTGCTTTGTCTTCGATGTCTGCGATAATGCTATATCTTCAATGCTATGCCAACATTGAATTCTATCCTGTCACAATGTTATACAACATTGACAATCCTCCAGCTTCACAAACAACAACAAACATAAACTTGGAACTGATTATTGAAAGACAAGATTATCAAAATATAAGTGCATGCTGCACTTTCAATCTCCCCCTTAATCTTAGTCTTTCATCACAAAACAAACCAAGAGATCAGATCATAGAAACAATACTAAGAACTACTACAAGAGATCAGATCTCCCCCTTAACTAGACAGCTTCAAGAGAATTTAAAATATTACAGACCCACACAAATTATAATTGTTCAACACAGAATCACGAAGAATGAACTCAAGTTATCTATTCTCCCCCTTTTTGTGAGGAAAGAAAAGAAACTATAGTACTTCTAAACTTTAGATTGTTTGAGATCTGCTCATCAAGCCCTTTGATTTGCTCCAGAATCAGCTTGTCCTGTTCAGTTAAAATACCTGCAGACAGAGTTTCAATGTTAGGAGTCAATGTTGTCCCAACATATAAGTCAACATTGGAATGTTGAGCTGCAACTACAGAGCTTTCTGGTGCATCAGTTTTGCCAGTAGAAAGAGGCATATTCTCCTCCACATCCATGTTCACAGAAACATCAGGATCTACCCAAGGAAGATCACAGATCCTGTCATGTGTTTCCAGTAGTTGTTTGGTGACTGTGATGGACTTAAAGTTGGAATGATAGACATCATTGGCTTTAACCTCAATACCCTGCATCTGAAGAACAGCAAATATAGTAGATGGAAGAATCAAATGGCCTCTGATCCCTCTATTCTTAGAATTTTCTAGATGCTTGAGAATCCTTTCTCCCAGGTTGACATTGTAACCCATTTTAATCAGAAGCAACATGGTCGCCTCTTGGCTGAGCTTGTTGTTATTGGAAGATGGCAACCAGTTGTACAGGCAGATCCTGGCAAGAACAGATACTAGAGAACAACAATATTTCAGATCTAGAGTTCCAGTAGGCCAAGATTTTAGTTTTCCTGCAGTTAGCTCTCTTGCAATCTCATCCATAGTTACCTCCACAGGAGTCTCAATCTCATCCCTATTTCTATGCAGCACAGTATTGATATCCTTAGAAGTCAAGAAGAATACATCACCTCTCAAGTACACACAGTGATGCTTACCATGCCCTTCACTACCAAAATTCTCAGATAAATGGGCATAGAATTCTCTTATGATTTCAGGAACAAATGCAGTATATTGAGTAACAGCATAATAGAGATTCCTTTTCTTCAGATAGGCAACCAAGTTATACTCTTCAAATGAGTCCTCTTTAATTATCTTCTCAACATCTATAGCATTGTTTTTGATTTTCTCATATTTTTCTAGATTCTTGTTATCATAGAACAAATGAGAAACTGCATCTTCATCCCAATCAGAACCATCTGTAAACACAGGTTCAGAGGATAGATCATTTACCTCAGGGTCTTCAATCTGGTCTTCTCCAAGAATGACATCCTCATCATCAAGTGATTCTTCTTCAGATTCTTCCTCTGTCTCAGCTTCATAATCTTCAGAGTCATCTGAGCTTTCATCTGAGTTTCTCAGATCTTCTTCTTCAGCCATTGACTCATCCTTAGAGTCATCTTCAGTTTCTGGCTCATAATATTCCATATCATTAGAGCTTTCATCATTGTTATCATCATGAGCAGCTGATGTTCCAACAACATCCTCATCTATATTCATTGGATCACTTTCAGTTTTCTCTGAGTCATCTGACTGCCAATCTTCCACTTCAACTAGTTCAATGGTAGGCTCATCTGCGGGTTTCTCAACATTTTCAGAATGCATGCTAATCTGATTCTCATCATTCATGCCATCAGTAGCCGTTTCCACTGTTTTGTCAGGTTGTTGTACATCATCTTCTTCAACAGGATTTTGGGGGTTTTCTGTCAGATCTGCATGTTGAATTTCGGGATGTCCAACATCTTCCCCAGCATCCTCCATGGGAGCATCTTTCTCTATCCCCATTGGGCTTTCATCATCATCCCTCAGATCTTGTGGCAAGTCGACTGGCATGCTCCCCAATTTAACAAGGGTTTCTGCAGAAAATTCAGAGGGGTTTGATGGTGATGACTCAGTCTGGGTTTTTGGAGATGGTGGTCTTGGCACGGGAGATGAGGGTTTTTCAGTACTATCTTCCGAATCCTCACAATTATAGACTGGAATCTCAAAATCCGCCAGTTCAGCACGAATGGGAAGAGGAAAAGAGCTCCCCCTCAGGTGTTTGCAATGAAAATCCGGGCAAGACGGGTTTTGTCGGGGATGACATTGTTTGGATTGTGAAGCTAGAGTTGAGGGAGAAAGGGCGGGAGAGTAGTTTTGGTTGAGAGAGACAAGAGAGTGAAGAGAGGGGAAGGTGAAGAGTTTTGGAAGTAAGAAGTAAAAACAGGGAAATTTTTTTTTTTTTTTTTTTTTTTATAAGAGAGTGGTTTGGAAGGATGGCAGTTTTTGTGAGTGGTGGAGAAGTGGGTTAATGAGAGAGGTAGTGGTAATATGGTTGGAGGAATGTTTTTGGTTGGTTTGCTCCAAGGATCATAATCATATATATAAAAAACACAAACCAAGATCTGTACACAGCTGTTAATATGAGATTAAGGAAAGCAAATGACCACCGTATCAATTAGGTCAAGAATGAAGAAGGTTCTCAAAACTCAACCTAGGGAGGTACATTTTTGTTTTAGGAAACAAATCAAGGTCAGATAAGAGTAACATATTATATTTTACACTTTACATTTTACCAGATTACCCAAGACACTAAATTACTCCCCCTCAAACCCAACCCAAAGCACAGAAAGAGCACATAAAAACACAGCAAGAAGGTACTGCCAGCACAGGCAATGTTGACCTGGATGTTGGCTCAACATTGATGACAACATAGGAATATCAAACCACTCTTAATGTAAGTCAGCCAGGAAACCAAGTCTCAAGATGTGCAGATTCGATTAACACCACTGATGCTGCAGGCAAAACAGAAGAAGGAAGGAATACCAAAGAAACACACTCAACATTGCCTCAAGAAGTAAATTGAACAATTAGCATAAGTTTGAGTGGGGGTGACCATGAGACCACATTTGACCACATTGGGGAATTTGGTACTCAGAAAGTGAACCAGCAGCTTTACGAGAATCGGCACTTTTGTGTGTGTCGGTTTTCAGTACAGGCCATCAACCCTCACGACACATGACACATTGGCCACGTCGATATCTGGATAGTATTTGAAACCTGCCCAACACGATCCTCGACGGAAACACTTCGAGCCCTTTTTATCATAATTCATTAGATTTATTAAGCATAAAGGACAGGAGGCAACATCAAGAGTGAGTCAAGGTACGAGTAAAAATAGCCAAAAGGCAGCAAAAGTGGGTTTTACATAAAGCAAACACACAGGAGACTCGATCCCTTTCAACCTTGGTTTCAAATAGCCTTTCAAACCCTAAGCATCACCACTGTAAGCTACAAAAAGGAACAGCCATTGACGACCGAGCACAAAAAACACATAGACACACAAGAATAAGAAAGAGAAAAGACTAAAAGAATAACAGAAAGACAACACTAGGTAAACATAGAAGACAATGTTGACCAGGATGTTATGTCAACATTGCTTGCAGCAAATCCTATCAATTAGTGCAAAGGCCAAGAGACCTTCTCAAACTGAAGAATCTCTCTTTATCAAGGGGCTTTGTGAAAATGTCAGCTAACTGATTTGTGGTATCAATGTGTTGTATGTCAATTATTTGTTTGGAGACTAGGTCTCTAAGAAAATGATGTCGAATGTCTATATGCTTGGTGCGTGAGTGTTGAATAGGGTTCTTGGATATGTGAATGGCACTAAGGTTATCACAAAACAGCAAAAGAGTGTCACTTTGAAACCCATATTCATGCAGCATATTGTTCAGCCAAATTAATTGAGACACACAACTCCCAGCCGCTACATATTCAGATTCAGCAGTAGAGAGAGACACGCAATTTTGTTTCTTACTATACCATGACACAAGATTTGGTCCAAGATAAAAACAACCTCCACTAGTTGATTTTCGATCATCTAAGTCACCAGCCCAATCAGAATCACTAAATCCCAACAGATTAGTGTTTGAATCACATGCATACCATAATCCAAGATTAACAGTTCCTGATATATATCTAATGATTCTTTTGACAGCAGTTAAGTGAGATATTTTGGGCTTGGATTGATACCTGGCACACACACAAACAGAGAACATGATGTCCGGTCTGCTGAAAGATATAAGAGACTTCCAATCATTGATCTCATACAATGTCAGTCAACATCGTCCAACATCGGTTTCTTTGAGTTTTCGAGATGTAGCCATGGGAGTGCTGCAAGGTTTGGCATTTTCCAGAACAAATTTTTTGATAAGATTCTTGGCATATTTCTCTTGAGAGATAAAGAGGCCTTCCTGCTTCTCAGATCCGAGCCCCAAGAAGAAACTGAGTTCACCAATCATACTCATCTCAAAAGTTCCTGTCATGGCTTGAACAAACTTATCTAGCAAGGAGAGGTTAGTAGCACCAAAGACAATATCATCAACATAGATTTGAGCAATGCAGATGTCTTTTCCTTTCCTGAGGATAAACAGAGTTTGATCTCCCTCACCTCTTTTAAATCCTAACCCAATCAGGAATTCTGTCAACCTAGCATACCAAGCGCGTGGGGCTTGTTTCAAACCATACAAGGCTTTTCTTAGTTTAAAAACATGGTCGATAAAAGGATCTTCAAACCCCAGTTGTTCAACATACACTTCTTTGTCAATGTAGCCATTCAAGAAAGCTCCTTTAACATCCATTTTTTTGAGTTTTATGTTAAGACAACATGCTAAGGCTAGGAGCGTTTAATGGACTCTAATCTAGCAACTGGAGCGAAGGTCTCATCAAAATCAATGCCTTCCACTTGGGTGTGACCTTGAGCAACCAATCTGGCTTTGTTTTTTACAACTATCCCCTTTTCATCACTCTTGTTTTTGAAAATCCACTTGGTGCCTATGACATTTATATTATGGGGGAACAAGAGTCCAGGACTTCATTTGTTTGAAGCGACGAAGTTCATCTTGCATTGCTTCTATCCAAAAATCATCAGCAAGAGCTTCTTTCACATTTTTAGGTTCAATTAACGAAACAAAGCACGAGGAACTTACAGAGTGACATATTTCAGCAAGTCTGAGTGTCTCCTTGTAGTTTTTGCGCATGTTTCCCCTCAATGTCCTTCCTCCTGGATTTCCAATTACTTGGGAACTGGGATGATCTTTGCGAATTCTAGGAGGAGGATCCTTTCTTGAGTCAGGAGACATAGGTCCAACATTGTTCTTTGGATGGATTGTCGATTCAAATTTCATTATGTGGATCAGCTTGTTCTTCATCATGAGTGTAAATCTGGGATGTTGAGTTTGATGTTGAGTCATCATTGCACTGAGGGGATGTTGGCACAACATTGTCCACAACATGGGTTCTTTCATTTTGATCAGCAACAGGAGTCACAGTTTCTGATACGTTCTCATGTGTAGAAGAGTCAGAGGTTGATTCAATAACCTGTTCTGCACCTGCAGAGATCTTTTTCTGGGCATAGGGCTCAGAGTCATCAAAGGAAACATTCACAGATTCTTGTATAGTCTGCAATCTAGGATTGTATATTCTATAAGCTTGACTATTTTGAGAGTATCCTACAAAGATTCCTTTATCACTTTTAGCATCAAACTTCCCCAGATGTTCTCTATCATTGAGTATGTAACACACACATCCAAATACATGAAAGTACTTGAGATTGGGCTTTCTACCTTTCAACATCTCATATGGAGTGGTTAGAGACCCTGGACGAAGATAGACACGATTGATTATGTGACAAGCAGTGTTCACAGCTTCAGCCCACAACCTTTTTGATAGGTTCATTGAGCTCAACATCACTCTAGCCATTTCTTGAAGAGTCCTGTTTTTCCTTTCAGCAACACCATTTTGTTGTGGTGTCTTAGGAGCTGAGTATTCATGCATGATTCCTTTCTTTTCACAAGATTTATCAAAGAATTGATTCTAATTCTTTACCATGGTCGATCAATTCTTTGAACAAGAGTAGAGTAATCGACAAAGATTTTGTATGCCGCTTTTGAAGGATTCAAAAGTTTCTGATTTTTCTTTCAAGAAGTTGACCCAAGTGTATCTAGAGAAATCATCAACTATAACATAGATATACCAGGCTCCTCCTAAACTTTTAGCTTCTATAGGGCCCATGAGATCCATATGCAGGAGTTCAAAGCAGTTAAAAGTACCTCTTTGTTGTCCTTCAATCAGAAGTGGCTGATGTGTCACCTTGGTTTGTTTTCCCATAAGACAGTCGCCACACACATGTTTCCCTACATTGGTAAGCTTTGGCACTCCTGTCACCACATTATTTTTGATGATCTTTTCCAGATTTCTGTAGTTGACATGTCCCAATTTCTTATGCCACAGTGTTGCATCATCATGTTGAGCAACATTGCATTTGAGAGGAATGTCCATCACATAGCAGTTGTCCTGTGATCTTACACCTGTCATTACGGTTAATTTGTCCACACAAGTATAAACTTTGCAAGAACGTTTATCAAACTTGACTTCAGATCATCATCACACGTGTGGCTTATACTAACAAGATTAGCGGTTAACCCTTCAACAAGAAGAACATTCGAGAGTTTCGGATATCCTTTAAGGCACAGTGTTCCCTTTCCAAGTATTTTGCTTTGGTATCCTCCTCCATATGTTACCGTACCTGTCCTTTGAGCTACAAAGTTTGACAGATTTGACGGGTTACCGGTCATGTGCCTAGAACAACCACTGTCGAAGTACCATTTTCCTGCATTGTTAGGAGAAGTAGCAACAGAAAAAGCAACATTGCAAGTATGATTTTCTTTAGCTACCCAAACATGTTTCGAAACACTCTTGTGTTTTCTTATCTGTCCTGGAGATTTGTCTTGTTTAGGAGAGCTAGGAAAGCACTTTAGAGTCTTAAGATTACATCTTTCAGTCTCTGTTGAAGTGGATGTTATCACAACATTGCGACTAGCATCACTGTTTTGTCTGCTGAAAACTGGATGGGAGGGAATTGTGGAGAGATTACTGAGGTTGGAGGTCTCAACATGTTCACTCTTTAAGTCCTTTTGGTACTTGAAGCAGTAAGGCTTTTTGTGACCAGATTTTAGACAGTAAGTGCACACAAACAAAGCTTTTTCTTTGACAAATGTAGGACCTTTTATGAGCTCAGAAAGAGGTTTGACAAATTTTGAGGTATTAGTGTCAACAAAGGTCGCTCATGTTGCTCCCAAGTTCATCACAACTACTTGTGTACCCTAAACCAAAGGGTCCTATCATTGTTCACATCAAGCATCTCATTAAGTCTAGAAGTAGAAGAGTTCCATTTTGCAATTACCTTCTTTTCATTATCTAGCTCGAGATTACTTTGAACATTTCGTAGTCGTTCTTTGTTAATTCACTTCTAGTTTGACAATGGTGTCTTCGATTGTGGTTCTCCTTCTCGCTTTTCTTGAGGAGTTTTCCGAGAGTCTTCCATTCATCGAAGAGTTTCTCATACATCATTGCAGTTCCTTCACCATTTGATCCGCATTAACTTCTTCCGACGGACTATCTATATCAAAATCCATGATCCATGTAGACATAAAACATTAGATATTCCCGACTTTTCAGGGTTTGGTTAGTGCCAAGATTTCACAGCCTCAGAGTCATCATAGTCAAAGAAGATTTCTAATGCCGATGTTGTCTTGACAATGTTGTCCCAACATTGGTCATCAACATGGTAAGTGGATGAGCGGAGAGCTCTGGCATTGGTAGTTGAATCATCTTCTTTTTCTTCATCTTCCTGCTCTTCATCTGAGTCATCACTGAGACAAGCAAGAAGATTCTTTTTCTCTTTTCTGAGATTGTTAGCACATTCATTTTGATAATGACCCCATCCTTGGCATTCAAAACATCTAATCTTACTAAGAGGAGTGCGATCAAATCGATTGAGCTAGTTTTGGAAGGTAACCGCTTTTGAAAGTATTGGTTTTCTTTTTGAAAGTTTTAGTTCCACTTGAGGATCCTTGACCAGAGTTTTTCCTGAATCTAAGTTTGTTGAACTTCCTCACAAGATTGTTGAAAGCTTCCTCAGTTATATTGTCTGACTCATCACTACTACTATCAGGCTTGGAAGATTTTGCTTTAGAAACAGAGTGAAGGGAAATACTATGAGTTTTCATACCTTGTCTCTCATTTTCATTTAGTTCAAAGTTTTTCAAATTGTTCAACAGGGTATGAAAATCCATAGTTGCCAAGTTATGAGTGTCTTCCAAAATAGTGACTTTGGTATTAAATCTTGAGGAAAGAGATCGAACAGCTTTGGAAACAAGTTGCCTATTAGAGATAGCTTCTCCCAGTCTTTGGACTTCATTCTAAGTTTAGTCTTTAGAGACAGCTTTGGTTTCTTCCTCCGCCATTCTTAGATTTTCAAATTGAGACCAAAGCATTCTAAGTTTAGTTTGTTTGACACTAGCATCCCCTTCACAATGACTTTGAAGTAATTCCCAAGCTTGTTTTGCAGTAGAACAGTTTTGAATGATTTTAAACATATGAGAATCTACATGACCAAAGATAGCATTTAAAGCTTTTTCATTATAAGAGCTAAGAAGTATGTCACCTGCAGAGAAGCGTTCTTCAGGTATGGGGACAATGTCACCATCAGCATCAGGTCCTTCAGTTGGCCAGGTGTATCCTTCCAGAATGGATCTCTAAGCACGGCCATCAAGGGACTTGATGTATGTCCTCATCCGAATTTGCCAGTAATGGTAGTTGGACCCATCAAGCACAGGAGGTCTATTGTAGTTTGCATCCATTGTAGTAGTACCAAATCCAGACACCAGTAGTTAGGTGGCTGGCTCTGATGCCACTTGTTATAACTTAAGATCCCGGATTGGTACTTTGGAATAAGATCAATAGACAATGTTGCCAACAATGTTGTTCAACATTGTCTACAGTAAACAGATAGCAGCGGATGAATAATGTAACTTCTATTACCAAGCCAATATATAGAAATATATATTGGCAGCGCCTTAGGCAAAATATCTACTGAAAAGAAAAGTAGATCTAAACAACTAGGTTTAATACAATCACAAACGATTGATTAAACAACCAAAACTAGCACTAGAAGAACCAACAGTAAAAGCTATTCTAGGTCGATGTTTGAAAGAGTTATTCCAACAATGAATACTCTTAGACAAACTCTAAAGCTAGCAGAAAACAAGAAGCCTAAACTCTTTTAATAAAAACTCGATTGATCATCAAGAAAGGCTCGAAACATTGCTTTGCTGAATCCTTGTATATATGTACTTGAGATGTCGACCTCTTCCATCTATATCGAAAGGCAATAGGATCTTGGCAAAGGCAATTTTTCCTTTTACTTGTTTTCTTCAAAAAGCGCATAGAAGGAAATTCCCATATTTCAATTCTTCATAAAATATATTCCTTCTTGCTTTCACCAGAGGCTGTTCTTTTTCCTTAAATCAAATCTTGTTTGTTTTGTCACTACTTCCAGTCCAAGTATCCTGTCCAATGTGCTTTGTCTTCGATGTCTGCGACAATGCTATATCTTCAATGTTATGCCAACATTGAATTCTATCCTGTCACAATGTTATACAACATTGACAATCCTGCAGCTTCACAAACAACAACAAACATAAACTTGGAACTGATTATTGAAAGACAAGATTATCAAAATATAAGTGCATGCTGTACTTTCAAAGATGCCAAGAGGAATCGACTGGATGGTCAAGCTCGTAACATCGTCATCAGATCGACACCAGAGCACATACAGTGTAAACTGTGGGGTGCTAAAACGGCGAAAGTTGCCTGGCAACTGATTGAAGAAATCTGTGCCGGAACTGAGAAAACCAAGGAAAACAAGTTCGAAGTTCTAAAGTTGAAATTTCAAAATTTCAAACAAGGTCCCACTGAAACTCTGGAAGAACTTGATTTCAGGTTTACCACTCTCATAAGTGATATGGCAGCACTTGGGGAAAGCAACAGATACTCCCAGTCAGAGAAGATTAAGACTATTGTCAGAAGTCTTAACCACAACTGGGAGCATACTAAATTCTTTTATTTTAACCAAGGTATGCCAAATATCACTCCAGTGGAACTTTTCTCTCATCTTGCTACGGTTGATTATGAGACAACTCAGAGAGAACAAACAACTGAAAAGTTGCAGAATGTTGCTCTAGTAACTCAAGGAACTTCTGAAAAGAAGAAAAGCAAGGAGGAGACTGAGGATGCTCTTGCTGCAAAGCAAATGAGAAAATTTGTCAGTCGAGAAATTGAGAGAAGAAAAGCCAAAGAGAAGCTGAAAAAGCATCTAGGCTCAAACTATCACCAGTACAAAAATATGCAAAGCTCGCTGAACAAGCCCATTTCGAAAGCATCATGTACTGAGGAAGCAGAAATTGGAAACGATATCTGTTTCTATTGTCAGAAACCTGGCCACTTCAAGAAGGATTGTCCTGCCTTCAACAAACTAAGGACAGGTGACAAGAAAGAGAGAAGAATCTTCAGAAGAAGCCAGAAAGCTTTGTTAACTGAAGAAAGAAAATCCAAATTCAACTGGATGCTCTACACGTTGAGACAGATTCTGAAGATGACAATTCAGATGACTCAACCTTACCATCACCAGAATTATGTCGAGTTACTCATGATATAATCGACTTCGGCCTCAAGAAGTATGAAATGTGTGGAGTTGCTGAAATTGACGGTTCAGACATCTCCAACATAGAAAACTGTCTTATGGCTGATGAGGTAACACATACTTCTTGTTATACTTATGAAAGTGATGAAGAGTAAATAAAAAATCTAGAAAATCTCAGGAAAGAACTTGACATCTATGAAATAGAATTTCTAATGATCCGAGCTAGAGCCGAAAACCTTGAAGAAGAAAAGAATTCTCTTGAAAAGGAAAATTCTCAATTAGTTAAAGAATCTGAGAGAAAGGATGCTGAAAATGCATCTCTCAAAGCTCAGATATCTGAGACTGAAAAGTCACATAAAGAAGCAATGGCTGAATTACGAAAGAATTATGAAGATCTTCTCTCTGAGAACAAAGAACTTAAGAAGAAAGAATTATCTTTTCAATCTTATGCCAAAGCTAGTGACACTCTTACTGAAGTACAATCTTACTTAAGAGATCCTTCAGAAAAGAAAGGACTTAAGTTGAATACTGCATGATTGTTCTATCACTCTGAATAAGAGTAAGGAGAAAAGAACATTTGTAAGTACTCAGCAAGACGGTTCCCATGCAATCTATAGTATCTGTGAAAAGACAAAGATTGTTGACAAAGGAAAGGCAGTAGCGACCAAACCTTTGTGGGAAAAACAAGTCAAAAACAAAACTCATTGGCACGCTCAAAAAGAAACACAACACTGAAAAGTGCAAACACCCACAGTGCTATGTCTCTCAAAAAGGTAGAATTGCAGGAGCTGGCAAATTCTCCCATGTCACTTTTTCTGGAAAGAAATTGGACCAACCAGAGACTAGCAAAGCTACTGAGAAAAGATCTCAGATAGCTTCAAGTGCTCGAAACGGTATTGGCTACAAAGGCAACGGAAAACAACTTGCTCATGAGTACAAGCAGGAGCAAGAACGATGGCTGAAAGCTAGAATTGCTCAAAGCAATTATCAGAAGTGGAAGTTAAATCAAGCCACGAAAATCAATGCTGGGCTAGAAGAAGAAATCTGGCAAGGAAGGCTAAGTTTGCTGAAAAGCAAACTCAGAAACCAGACAGGTATCTGAAAGCATGATATGGAGCACCTAGGAACACACCAAGGAAGAAAATAATTCTTACTAATGATAACATTCATTCAAATAGAATTCCTCCTTACGTTCCTGTCAGACAAAAGCATATTTCAAAGAAATTCATTCAAAAATGGATTCCTACTGGAAGAACTTTTAATTCTGACGGTTCCATCAAAGATATGAGAACCAAATCTCCTGTTTCCTGTTATGTGCAGAATGCCTCCTGGACTAAAGCACAATGGCTATTTGATAGTGGATGCGGAAAGCACATGACAGGAGACAAAGCAAATCTGTTCGATTACAAAGCTTGCAACACAGGACCAGATATCAGATTTGCTGGAGGAGAATTAAATCCCTCTCTGGGATTTGACAACGTCAAATTGGGGACTTAACAATCACTGACGTATTACATGTTAAGGATTTGAAATATAATCTATTTAGCATGAGCCAGTTTCCAGACAAGGGTTTTACTATAAAATTCAAAGCTAAATACTGCAAACTAATTGACAATGAGTCAAAGGCATACCTTAATTGGTCGGGAAAGGCGTCTTTATGTTGCCGATTGGGCATCTCGCCACAATCAAGAATGTCTCATGGTGAGTCAATCTGGTCACCTGTAAGAGCACCGTTATGGCACAAAAGAATGAGTCACTTGAACTTCAAAACTCTGAATAGACTTGCCAAGAAAGAGTTAGTGGTTGGCCTTCCCAGAACATCTTTCAGAAAGGAAGGTATCTGTTCTGCCTGTCAGATGGTGAAACAATCTAAGATCTCTTTCAAGTCCAAGATCAGACACTCTAGTGTTAGACCACTGCAACTTTTACACATGGATCTTTTTGAATCATCTGTAACTAGTTATGCAGGAAAGAAGTATGGTCTGGTTGTTGTAGATGACTTCTCAAGATTCACTTGGGTTGTCTTTCTGAAACAAAAATCGATGCCGTGGTGGAGATACCAAACTTTTGAAAAAGCTTGAAGTCATGAAAATGACAAGGTATCTCGCAATCGTATGCACCATGGTACTGAGTTTGTTAACCAGTACATAAAGGAGTTTTGTACCTGCAAAGGTATACAACACCAACTTTCCTCTGTAAGAACACCTCAACAAAATGGTGTTGCAGAAAGGAAAAACAGAACCCTTAAAGAAGCTGCAAGGACAATGCTAGCTGACACTGAAATAAGTGAAATTTATTGGGTTGAAGCTGCTACACTCAAAACAGATGTTTGATAAACAAACATAAATAATAGAGAAATGAAATAATTTCTGACAAGACCCCCTATGAAATCTTGGTTGGTAGACCCCCTAATATCAAACATCTGAGAGTATTTGGTTGTAGATGTTTTGTTTTAAACAATGGGAAAGATTATCTGAGAACATTTCAACCAAAGGCAGATGAAGGTGTTTTTCTTGGTTATTCCACAGATAGCAAAGCCTACAGAGTTTACAACAAAAGAACAAAGAAAATTGAAGAATCAATTCATGTTGTATTCTATGAAGGAAATACGAAAACACCTCCTAATGATGAACTCTCAGAAAAGTTCAAAGAACTATTACTGAGGGATTCTAAAGAAGAATCCTCAGAAAGGAGAAACATCATTATGGAAAGTGAGGATGACTCTGACGTAGAAAAGCTTGAAATGCCTAGTAACAACAAGATGACTCACAGACATGATGAGGAATTTCCTATGAGTTTTCCAGAAATGGAACAGGTTACTGAGAACCTTCATCATGAAGAGGTATCTGAAAATAAGAATGCTGAAATGCATATTTCAGATATCTCAGATACTGAAAAAGTATCAAATCAAAATCTTAGTGATTCACATTCAGATCACGTGGATATTGATCCTACTAGCACTAAACCTATGATGAGATGGATCAAAGATCATCCTGCAAAGGATATAATTGGACCAATTAATCAGGGTGTTAGGACTAGGAGAGCAATAGCTGAAAATGCTAACTCTCTCTTTGGATGTTTCATCTCGAATATTGAACCTAAAAATATAGAAGAAGCATTAGGAGACCAAGACTGGATCTCTGCAATGCAAGAAGAGTTGGATCAATTTGAGAGAAACAAAGTCTGGAAACTAGTTCCATTTATAGAAGGAATATCTGTGATTGGAACTAAATGGGTTTTCAGAAACAAGATAAATGAATCTGGTGAAATAACCAGAAACAAAGCAAGATTGGTTGCCAAAGGATTTATCCAGACTGAAGGATTAGACTTTGACGAGTCATATGCACCAGTTGCCAGATTGGATGCAATTTCTTTCTAGCCTTTGCAGCTCAAAAAGATTTCAAAGTTTATCAGATGGATGTCAAAAGTGCATTCTTAAACGGTGAACTTGCAGAAGAAGTTTATGTTGAGCAACCACCTGGCTTTGAAGTTTCCTCAGAAAGTAAAATGGTCTATAAACTACAGAATGCTCTGTATGGACTAAAACAGGCTCCAAGAGCATGGTATGACACTTTGGCCAAGTACCTTCTGGAAAGTGGTTTCAAGAAAGGTGAAGTTGATAAAACTTTATTTACCTTAAATCATGACGGGAAACTACTCTTAGTTCAAGTATATGTTGATGACATCATATTTGGATCTAAGGACAAGCAACTTTGTAATGACTTTGCAAATCTCATGAAAAGCAAGTTTGAGATGAGCATGATGGGAGAAATGAATTATTTCCTAGGATTGCAAGTCAAGCAACTCAATGATGGAATATTCATTAGTCAAACAAAGTATGCAAAAGATATGCTCACAAAATTCAATCTTAAGCCTTCTGAAAAGAATGCTAAGATACCTACGAGCATTGGAACCAAAATGACCTATACTGAATCAGATAAGAGTGTTGAAGAACATAAGTATAGGAAATTGATAGGTTCACTACTTTACCTCACTGCAAGTAGACCTGATATTCAATATGCCGTTGGAGTATGTGCTAGATTTCAGACAAATCCAATGCAAACACACTACAACATTGCTATGAAAATATTAAGGTATGTAAAAGGTACAGTAGATGTAGGATTGTGGTATCCTAAAGAAAGTGAATTGAGTTTAGCTGGGTACTCAGACGATTATCTTTGGATCACGCTGATAGGAAAAGCACCTCAGAACTTGCGGTTTCGGTACTAGACTTATCTCATGGTTTAGCAAGAAGCAAAACTCAATTGCAACTTCTACCACAGAGGCTGAATATATTGCTGCTGGTTGTTGTGCAACACAAATTCTGTGGATACAACAACAACTTAAAGACTATGGACTCGATGAGAAGAAAACTCCCATTTTCTGTGACAACACAAGTGCTATTGCGATTACACAGAATCCTAAATTTCATGCCAGAACAAAGCACATTGATGTTAGACATCACTTCATCAGAGACCATGTTTAAAAGGGCAATATAGAGATACTCAAGATTGGCACTGAAGACCAACTTGCAGATATCTTCCCTAAGCCACTACAAGAAAGTAGATTCTTAGCCCTAAGACATAGTCTTGGACTAATGGAACTACCAATGAACTGAAAAAGTTCAGGTATCTGGAACGGGCATCCAGAGAAGAGGTATCTGGAACGGGCATCCAGAGAAGAGGTATCTGGAACGGGTATCCAGAAAAGAGAAAAGAGAAACCGAACGGTATCCGTAAGTCAAAAGGCTAAAGAGAAAAAGACTTAAGATCTACGAGACGGAACTCGATATCCGAATCAATGCAAACGGAGAACACAAAGGAGAATAGTACAACTATCTGCAGTCAACTACTCTCTTGAAATTCGCATTGTTTCTATCTTGATGAAAAACTTGGAAAAATCCTAAGTATAAGACAGATTCAGATGCAAACAGTGTTCTTGGTCATACAAAGACGCGATTCAGATAGCTAATAGCCAAAATTCATTAAATGGGCACAATTACACTTGTTGATTGTGATCATTGCTGAAGAAGCAATGGTGACCCTTGATGAAATTAAGCGATTGATCTGTACGGTGGAAATTAATTCACAGTAAATAGTGGACTGTTGAAATTCAGACATGGCCCACTAAGCATTTAATGCCGAACTAGCTTTTGCTCACGCCTGCTTGCAAATCACAGATACGTACACACAAAATCAATTTGTATGTATTTGTCTGTTGGGATTCAACTGCTATATATATAGGATTTTGGCATAGGAAATCACTTTTGCCTAAATCCGGAAACTCATCTTGCACAAAAATAGCAAATCCTTCTCTTGATTCTCTGCAAAACCTTCTACAATCTCTGCAAATCAAGATTAAGTTTTTCTGCAAAGAATTACTAAATCAAATCTCTTTCAAACACCAATTTGAAATCCCTACACTATATAAAGAGATGGCCTCCAAGAACTCTTCAACACAGAAATCCCAATCCTTCACTTGTACTGCTGAAAAGCAAGCACCAGAGTTGGTTATTGTGAACTACCGACTGGTAGGAAATTTTAATCCTGACCATTGGACTTCAAATCACAGAATGATTTGGGGTGGTGCCATGGTTGAGGAATACCTCTCTGCTGCAATAGAGAACCAAACCGACAGAAAATTGATTCTTGACATGGTTGAAAAGGCACAAATCAAGGGTTTTCTATCTGCTCGCCCAAGTGGAATTTCATCAATCGATGTGTTGGAATTTTACAACAACTCCAGGATAATTTCCTGTGTTTCAAGAAACCGAAATAGTGTTAAAACCTCGACCAAGGAAAGGAAATCCTACGGACTTAACAACTTTACGTAAGTTGTTTGAGTTTCAAAATCTTGGAAAGGATTTTGAAATAAACACCAAGATGATGAACTCCTTGAAGGTGTTAAAGAACTTACTGATGGCGTGTGTGATCTTGAAAATCGATACACCCACCGAGTTCAAGCTTGTCGACATCCGAACCGGACATCTGTTGGTTCCTTTGGGATATCTTGGCTTGCATTCTTCACAGATGCTTTGATGGTCTACAAGGAGGTCTTGACGGATAAGCCAAGAACGGTGGATGATGATGTTCTTCTGAATCAACAAGACAAATTTGGAAAACCCTTTTAAGCGGGAAAGTACGCCTTTCAAGTTCGTGAAGAAGATCCAAGGCTTGAGCCTAAGATTACCAAAGGACTAGCTGAGCCAAAGGCCACGATGGGTTATGTGCGAAGATATGCTACTTGCTGGAAAAGCTTGGCATTGAGCTCAGAGAGACGGCTGAAATAGCCAACAGTAACCTACTCTACAAATATGAGTATACAAACTTGATGAAAAAGGTTACTGGGTCTCAGAAAGATTCTAAGAAGCGAAAGACTGAAAAGGTATCTGAAGAAAAGGTTGCGACCAAGAAGCCCAGAACTTCAAGAAAGAAGTCTGCTGGCAAATCAGAAGACACACCCAAAGAGGTTGTTGATTCTCAGATATCTGCAGGCATTTCGATGAACTGATAAAGGCAGATGAACTCATCAATGCTGAAAAAGAGTTATCAACTACTGAACAAGTAGACTCAGCAAGAGAAAGTGCTTTCAGAAATGTTGCGACTAATGCAGAAAGCCTTGCTGATGAACTCATAAATGCTGCCAAAAGTGGTGAAAAACACCAAGCCCTATCTGCAGAAACCGCAGGAATAATGGACCAATCAGTTCCCAATGCTGATGAGAGCTCTGACGATGAAGATGATGAACTAGTCATCTCTCAAGTCCTAGAAAGAACAAAGAGGGCTAAGGTTCTTGAAGCGAATGGCGGTGATAAGGTATCTGAAGAAGAACCTACACCACAGGTTGCTGAACCTATAGCAAAGGTTGTTGGTGCAAACACTTCATCAGGGAATATTTCTCTTGCACAACTTCAAAAAGCTCTGATGAGTGGTATCTTAGTGCTGGCAGATGCTGATGGAAACGCCACATCTAAAAGCCTGGAAGAACGTTCAAGTGATCAATCTTCTGCTTCCAGACAACCACAACAACCACAACCACAACTACCACAACCACAACAGCCACAAGTGGTTGATGAAATGGTAAATGAACTCCATTTCGACTTACCAACAATGCAGTATGCTGAAGAAAATCCTGCAAAAGAGCAGGTTCCCCAACTCACTGAGAGGGATCAAACTGAGACATCTACTCAAAATGATCAACTGTGGAGGCAATCGAAGTTGCATACTAAGGAAAGGTGTGAAGTACGAAACTTCAAGCAAAGACCGCCTTTGGGACAAGACGACCAATGTATAGAAAGGTCACAAGTTCCAGAGACCAATCAGCCTGAAACTGCTCAGATAACTGACTGGTTTAACTCTTACCTTGTGAAAAATTTTATGCTTATAAATCTTGTCACTCATAGAATTTCTTTGTTACAGGCTGAGTTAGAAACACAGAAACACGAGGAAGCTGAAAAGCTTACCTCAGAAACTGAGAAGGAGGTTTCCTCAACCTCGCCTCTTAAGACATCTGAGCCTCTGTCACAGGTAATAATGGATTCTTAAGATAACACTTCTTCAGTTATAAGTTTATGTGCTTAATCTTTGAAATAAATGTTTCTAACAGGCTCCAACTGAGATGGAAGAAGATAAGGCAGAAATGCCAGAGACAAACCCAGAGACCAGCAAGGTTTCTGAAGAACACATCACTGAGCCTTCTAGCATGAAGGTATATGACAAATCAAGTGATAAGTACTCTTCGACTAGGGTTATCTCATATCTCTTCTAAAAAATATTCAATACTTTCTACTTACAGGATCAATCAGAAGTAGAAATGCACGGGGACAAAGTTGCGACATCCCCTGCATCAATGGAAATTGATGAAGCCCCCAAGGCAACATCACCTGAAAGAACACCAGAGACTGCGAAAGTTTCTGAGAAAAATGACTCTGAGCTTCCTATTGAGGAAGTAAGTAACTCCGAACTCATTAAAGCATATATTTGCACAGTTTCTTTCAAACAATTTCCTAAGTATTGGATCATTTTATTTCTCAGGTTCAAGAAAGAAAGGTTGATGAGGACCAGACTTCCAAGTCTCCACCTCACAACAAGATATCTGAGACACCCATTGTCTCAGTGGTTCAAGTATCTGAGCCTGATGTTCATACTCAGGTAACTCAGAAACTAAACTACACTTATACTCAGATATCTACAAAAGGTTTGAAACTCACTCAAAACTCTTTCTTTCAGGCTCAAACAGATGCAAAGCAGGTTCCCATTGAAGAAGCAAGGGACCTACTTCACTTCTTCAAAGCTCACACCCTGCCAAAGCATATTCAATGCTTCAAGAAATGGCAGAAGTTAAGGTGCTCTGATCTCTCTGAAATATTGAGAATCACAGATCAACCAATGAGACGAGCACGAGCTCTTGACTTGGAGTCATATATCCATGCAATGTTCCCTACCGAACAGTACACAGTTGCGACCTTATTGCATAAGGATTTCTCCAAAGAAGTGACGCATAGTTTGATACATGCCTTTGAACAGGCAGATGGTCAGACAAGATTACAGATGGCATTCAAGCCAGTCCTGCCCCAGACTCTGCAATTTATACCTTCTGAACAAGAAGAAGTTAATGGGCAGAAGATCACTATCCCGGAGGTGATCAATCTTGTATCTGAAGATGATGAGGAGGAAGAAATGAATGAAAATTACTTTGATGAACCTCCCACTGACCATCACCAAAAGGATGATAATGACAAAAAGGATGATGATGATGCCCCTGCACCAGGGACCGAAGGAATTTCACAAAGAAACAATGCCTCAGCTGCTGAAAAGCAAACTGAGAAGACTTCACAGAAAACTCCGTCTTCATCACCTCAGAAATCTACTCATCCATCTTCCCAACACGCAGTTACTACTGGACAAGTAGTTGAGCTTTCTGAAGAAACCGATCAGAAAATATTAAACACTCAAACTAGATCTGCTCAACTCAGACAACTGTTGGAAGAAGAACAAGAGCTCCATCTTCAACTGGAAGATCAAATAGCTAAATCCAGAGACAAGATTGATCAACTACAAGATCAATACTTACAAGAAATGATTGCTTACTCTGAGGTTAAAGAGCTACGGGATGCTGTGCATGATATCACCAAAGAACTCGATACTGAAGAAGTATCTGAAGTCAAGCATGATGCTAAGGCTGCATCATCTTCAAAAGAAGTACCATCCTCCTCCCAGAAAGGAAAGAAACCAATCTACGAGATGGTTCTTTGGACTCGATACAATCGATGAAAATGTCCAAGAGGATGAAGATCACTGGGCTGATTACTCAGATGATGAAGAAGACAAGACTTTGGCAGAACACCGCAATGAACATCTAGCGGTTTCTCACTTAAAAAGGAAGCTGATTGCTCCTACAATTTTCAGCAAACTGCCAAATGTTCACTCCAATGAATACATGAACAGGTATTAAGTACTGGCTACTCTGAACAAGGAGATGTCTTCACAGAACAAAGAAGTAATTGCCTCCGTCCCCTCTGAAATGAGAAAATTCACTGAGCTCATCACTCAGAGAACAACTAGCATAGTCATTGCTCAGAAAGACCTGGGAATGATAAGGGACGATGATGCGTCTTTAGCTGAAAAAGCTTTCCAAGAGGCAAGTTACACTGCTGGAAAAGCAGATGCCATCCTAGGCCCATTAGCAGAGCTCACTGATAAGGACAATGGACTTATCAAGCAAAATCAGGAGCTCAAAGCCGAACTTCAGAAGTTGGTCACTGCCTATAATTATTTACAAGGGCATTTTAACTCTCTCAGATTCCTTTATGAGACTGAGTCAGCCAACAATGACTAAGGGGGAAAGAATGTACAAATCTGGACCTCAAAGTCAGGGGGAATGGGAAGAAGGAGAAGAAAACAAGAAGAAATCTGGTGCGGCTCAGAAAGGAAGAAGAAACATGAAAACTTCCCAGTCACCACTCAGAATTAATGAACCCTCCTCAAGGCAAGCTGCTTCCCAGAAACCTACTGAAGGAACTAAAATGATAACAAGGGCCATGGCACAGAAACCTCCAAGGAGTACCAAGGCTCCAAGGAGAAGACAAGTTAAAGGGATTGATGAATCTTCTTCTGAAGAAGAAGAAGGTCAAATCAAGTCCCTGGGCAATGAAGAAGGCTGTAAAACTCTCACAAGATCTAATCTTGATGATGATGAGGAAACTGATGAAGATGAAGCTCCTCTTCACAGAAAAAGGAAAATTGAAAGCCTAACTGAGCCCATAGCTGCAAAGTCCCTAGCAGCTAAAACACCCTCTGTAAATACCAAGTCTATCCAGGGTGGTGGTTCTTCAAGAAACAACCCCAAAGAGAATTCAAGACAGAGAAGGAACAGACTGAGAGCTGAGCAAAGACAAAGTCAACTTCCACTCAGGCCAGAAGAAGCCAAAATAGAGTATGTGAAGTATGACAATGATTCCTTTGTCTACAGGTGCATTAATCAGAAAAATGGCTATTGGATTCTGGAACTTAAGCATCTCTTGGTAAATTCAAGATTTCCAGAACCAATCCATAAACAACTTATGGCATGGTGAAAAGATAAGCCAACCTTGATCAACACCAATCAAATTAAAGCCTGGTTGGATTTTGAAGTTGTCAAGAGAACTGAAGCCATGAGAAAGGACCTCTCTGATGAATGTCCATATGGAAAGCCAGATGATGTGCACAGAATTCTGAATATCACAGGAACAGGCACAAGAGCAAGACTCACTGTAGAACCCTATGAATCGTTCTATCTAACTGAAGAGCAATACAAGGGTGACCTTAGATATCTGAAGATTATCTACGAATACTTCAAGCTTTCAGATATCAGAATAGAGCATGCCTGGAAGTGGGGAAAGTATCTGTGGGTCAAACATTTTGTCAAGAAAAATCCTACCAAAACCTACAAAGAGGTCTGTGGATTTGCCAGAGACACAGAGATGCTCGTCAGAACTCTTCACTATGACTATTCTGATGACATCAAAAGGTTTGGAGATAGGAAATTTGCAGCCAGAACTACAGATATACAGTTGAAGACTTGAAGAGATTGAAGACTTGAAGACTAGTTTATTAGGATGTTTACTTGGAGCTTGGTTACTCCTGTTGTCCTGATTTACTACGTTTTTGTTGTATTTTTGCTGACTGAGCTTAACTGTATTATGTATTAAAGTTATCTGTAATCTTTATTTGTAACTTATCTGAAGAACTTACTCTCAGATAGTAATCTATAAAAGATAACTTGTTAGCAAAGATCACACCTTGTGATTTGGTTGATGTTTACTTTCTGCACTTATTTAAATAAATTAAAGATCTTATGAAAAGATTAAGTGTTGGATTGTTCACTCATCCAGATTTGTACTAGGTAAGATAGTCATCGTTGACTGATCAAAAAGGGGGAAATTTGTTGGGAAATTTCTTGGGAAATTTGTTAGATATTTTGTTAGAAATATCTGTTTAGATTTTGATCAGCAACATGATGACTTATCTTAGTCTCAGAAAGGTGATTAGTACTCTTGGTTCACTTGAACATTGTAAAAGAGGAAACTCACTAAGTATGATAGTCTAGCTAATCTTGTATAGGATGTTAGGTCTCAAAATGTAATTTTTATTTTATGAAGAGAAGACCAAGAAGAAGACATCCAAGCAGAACAAGATCAACGACATTGAAGACTTGAAGAAACTGCACAAGATTGCTGAAACTGTTGTTCAGATATCTTAGCCAGATATCTTGAAGACACGAATAGTTTCAAACAAACTGTGTCACAAGAGATATCTGAGAAATAAAAGACCTATCTGAAAACAAGGAAAGTGTCCACAAATATCTATTCTCAGATACCTTGATCTTTAACCACATTTCTGAAAGAGAAATATATATATTGCAAACAAAGTTGTTTCAATATAAGTGGTATCTGAAGATTGAAGATAAGGACGTCCAAAGAATTAGATAACACTAGTCTCTGATACAAAGCATAGTTCCGTTGGCACTACAAGACAAAAAGTATAGTACAATGCATTTAATGCACGGACAGAGATGTCTGAATAAAAGCAACGACAGCTTCTGAAGAAGAAGACAAAGCCTGCTACAGTACTATACACAGATATCAATAGTTTGAATTTGAGCCTAACGGATACTATTCAAACGGCACTCAAATTCATCTATAAATATCAACACTTAGACTGCTTGAAGAGACACACGACACACCTTGAACTGCATAAAAGCGCTGAACATCTTACTCTCTCAAAGCAACTTACTTATTCTCAAAGCTTTCTGTTGCGACCAAAGCTTTTGATCTTAAGTAAACACTGAAGTTCTAAGTGTCCTGATCCTAAACAAGCAAAGCTATCTGTGAAGGAGTTGAATCAAAAGATCAACTATCTGAGATTCATTCTCTTGAACAGATATCATAAGACTTGGGTCAGTAAAATCGAACAAGATACCATACGCTGAAAAGTGTATTAAGTAACTTGATTCACAGAGCTATCTGAATAACTGAATAAGTTATTAAAGAAGCTCATCTGACAACTCAAACCAAAACCAACACCATAACTGGCGTGGAGTACAGGAAGTACTTAGTTTGAAAAATCAGGGAATAACTCCAAGGTTACCGGAGTATAGGAAGTACTTGATTTGGGAAACTAAGGAATAACTCCAAGGTTATTGAGTATAGGAAGTACTTAGCGTGCGAAGCTAGGGAATAACTCAAAGGTTTCTGAGTACAGGAAGTACTTGGCTGTGAAAGCCGGGGAACAACTCAGGGGGATCATTTGGTTGGGAACTAATTGTTAAGAATCTTAGAAGAGGTTTATTGTAAAGTGAACTCAATTATCTGTTCTAGTGAATTCTAGGTCTCTGATAGACCGAAGTGGATTAGTTGGAGGATTACGCCACCTCCAGATACAACTATACTTGCTGCGTTATTTACCTTTCTGTATTTACATTTCAGCAACACACACACACACTTTAATTGTTTCTGCACTTATCTTTATTAAGTCTTCCGCGCTCTGATTCTAAGTATCAGATATCTATTCAGATATCTGAGAAATAGTTTTTATCGACAAAAGTTTTAAAAGACTATTCACCACCCCCCCCCCTCTAGTCTTTTACTTTGCCGTTATCTGGACCAACAAAAATTGAGGACCAAATTGCAAAGAAGACTTCAAAACTTTCTAGAAGCACCAAAAGGCCAAGTTAGTGGGCCACTACTCCAAGAGAGGTGACATGGAGGTTGGAAAAGGGAGAGAAAAGTGGAGAAAATGGGAAAAATGAAGGAGTTTCCGGACACAAGGCTCACCGCGGTGAGCACCACATCTAAACGGGCTCACCGCGGTCCAGATTAACAGAATGGCGGACAAAAAGGCCAGACCGCGGTGAGGAGGATTCCCCAAATTTCCTCACCGCGGTGACACCTGTTTTAACGGATTCAACCCACGTTTTTTTGGCAGTTTTTTCCATGATTTCTAATTTCTTCTTCCTTGGTCTATAAATAGGACCCTTGTATCAGTCATTAGGACATATCTTCATTACTTCTACTTTCATATTTTCAATTCCAAGCATTGTAAACACTTAGAGATTTCAATTTCTCTGTTAATTCGAAGACGCATTATTGATCTTTCTGACGATCGCAGAGACTAATAGGAGCCCAGGTATTTAATAGTACGAGTTAGGCGGTTGCTGTTAATAACTTGTATTGTGACATATTGTTATCTGATTGTTGAATGCATGCTTGATCGTTGTGAACTTGCATCAGTCTTTACCTCTAATTAGTATATATCCGGATGAGGGCATAGCTAGTGATAAGGTTTTTGCCATAACTCATACGTACTTATAATTTGTATCTGGTTCGAATTTGCAATAGCAAAGTGTTGCATTCGCGATCAGTGTACCATTAGCTATATCTCGTCAGCACTTTTGAAAGATCCGCTCTCTTCGTTTTAATTGTAGAAATTGCATGATCTAGGTATTACCTTGTCTTGTAATTGTAATTTGTTGTAGGATTTTGAAGTATCAACCTTACCCACACTATCTGATGACAACTCACACCTTGAGCCTACACCTTAGAACTAGCTTAATCAATTCCTCGAGAGAACGACCCTGTGGTTTAGGCCTTGTTGTACTACGACAACCGCTTTACTACTTGTGTTATTTTACAAGTATTAATTTTGAGCGCAGCAGTTACTCTTCTCAAATCAATATTATTATATATATAGTTCCATACTCGTTAAAATCCTCCATTTTAGTTTTTTGTGTATTTTTTTAATTATTTACTTAAAGGTTACAAAGGTCGATTTTTGCACCACATGCTAAGTACTCGACTGGTTAATGGGCAACGCAGAGTTATCGCACAATATATTAAATTGAAAGAGCAACACGAGTTCAAGTATTTTGGGATGTTAGGAATATCTGTTTAGTTTTTTTATCAGTAAACCATAATTTTTTATCTTAGCTCATAATGGTAACTAGTACTCTTAGTTCACTTGAACATTGTAAAAGAGGAAGCTTACTGAGTATGTTAGTCTAACAAATCTTGTATAGGATGTTAGGTCTCTAAATGTAATTTTTATATCTTTAAAGAAGACCAAGAAGCAAGCATCCAGCAGAAAGGAGCTCATTATTGAAGATCAGAAGACTGCACAAGAATGCTGAAGACTAAGGAGAAATGTCTCCTCAGATACCTGATGTGTCAAATCAAAGTTCTAAATTTATTTAAAGCCAAGAGTTAATCCTCAACACTACAAAAACCTGTAGTGGAGTTAACCTCGAGGTCGGTCTCTAAGGACTTAACTAGGCTGAGTCTTGTTTACGAATAAAAGTAACAACATGAAAAGCAGTAAATGTTTGTTTGCTTCGGCAGCGAGATGATTTACTAAAGTAAATAACTACTTGCAATGCTAAAAATCGATTTGACAATAACGAGATTAAAATATGAATGGGGAAAATTATGGAGTGGTAACATCAACAAGCTAGCTAGCAGGGTATATGTGATTCACGGGATTGACTATGCAAGTTGTCACAGACTTGAGTTAAAAAACAAATAGCACTAGTGAAGGCTTCAGTTTCACTAGACTACAATTAATTTGACTGACCTACTATCACCGTTTGCAACTAGCTGTCAAACCAGGCAAGACGAAAGACATTTTGGCGTATTGATTAAATACTTAATCTAACAGTGATTATGTCCAGAGGATTATCAAACGTGATAGCAGGAATAGTAATTAATCTAGAAAGCACAAGTAGTCTATTAGGAATATATGTTTAGATTTTAAGCTTGTGACACTCTTACTGAAGTACACTCTTATTTAAGAGATCCTTCAGAAAAGGGAGGACTTGGGCTGGACACACAAACAAATAGTTCTACCACTCTGAATAAGAGTGACAAAAGAATAACATTTGTTAGTGCTCAGCAAGATGGTTCCCAAACAACATATAGCATTGGTCAGAAATCTAAGGTTGTTGACAAAGGAAAGGCAGTTGCGACCAAACCTTTGTGTGAAAAACAAGTCCAAAAGAAAACTGTTGGGAATGTTTATGTAAAGAAACATAACACTGAAAAGTGTAATCACCCACAGTGCTATGTCTCTCAAAAAGGAAAAATTGCAGGAGCAGGCAAATTTTCCAACATCACGTCTTCTGGAAAGAAAGACGTTCCAGAGACTAGCAAAGTTGCTGAGAAGAGAACTCAGACACCACCAGGTGCTCGAAATTGCATTGGCTATAAAGCCATCGGGAAACAACTCGCTCGTGAGTATAAATAAGAGCAAGAACGATGGATGAAAGCCAGGATTGCGCATAGCAATCATCAGAAGTGGAAGAAAGAACAGGTTACGACCACTCTGAATGCCTGGGCTAGAAGAATTCTGGCACGGAAAGCTAAGTTTGCTGAAAAGCAGATTCAGCAATCTGACAGGTATCTGAAAGCACCATGAGGAGCACCAAGGAACACACAAGGAAGGAAAATAGCTTTACATGATAATGATACCAATCATTTACCTAAAATTCCTCCTTATGTTTAAACAAGACAAAAGAATATCCCAAGGAAGTTCATTCAGAAATGGATTCCTATAGGGAGATTCTTTAGTCCAGAAGGTTCCATTGTTGGAATGAGAGCCTAACTTCTTGTTTCCTGTTTTGTGCAGAACACTCTGAGGAAAAACCCAAAGTGTCATTTTGATAGTGGATGTGGGAAGCACATGACAGGAGACAAAGCAAATTTGATTAACTACAGAAAATGCGATAAAGGACCAATTATTAGGTTTGCTGGAGGAGATGAAAATCCAGCCATAGGATTTGGCAATCTGAAGTTTGGAGCCCTTACAATCTCTGAAGTACTCCATGTAAAGGGATTGAAATATAATCTCATAAGCATGAGTCAATTAGTAAACAAAGGGTACACTGTCAAGATCAAGTCAAAACTATGCAAAGTAATTGACAAAGAGTCAAAGCAGACAGTCTTGGTTGCTAGGCGAAAAGGAAATCTTTATGTTGCTGACTGGGCATCTGCCACAATTGAAGAATGTCTAATGGTGAATCAATCTGGCCACACTGAAGAAAATTGGCTATGGCATAAAAGAATGAGTCACTTGAACTTCAAAACTCTGAACAAGCTAGCTAAGAAAGAATGGTGGTTGGTTTACCCAAAATGGTATATAGAAAAGATGGTATATGCTCAGCTTGCCAAATGGGAAAACAATCCAAAACATATTTCAAGTCTAAAACTAGACACTCCAGTGAAAGGCCACTACAAATGTTACATATGGATCTTTTTGAATCCTCTATAACTAGCTATGCAGGAAAGAAGTATGGCCTGGTTGTTGTAGATGATTGCTCAAGATTCACTTGGGTTGTATTTCTCAAACAAAAATCTGATGCAAGGATTGAGATACCCAACTTGCTGAATAAGCTTGAAGTCATGAAAAATGACAAAGTATCTGTAATCAGAACAGACCATGGTACTGAGTTTGTGAACCAGTACATAAAAGAGTTTTGTACCTGCAAAGGTATACAACATCAACTATCTTCCGTAAAGACACCACAACAAAATGGTGTTGTTGAAAGGAAGAATAGGACCCTAAAAGAAGCAGCAAAAAAAATGCTTGCTAACACTAAAATAAGTGAAATCTATTGGATTGAAGCTGTTAACACAGCCTGCCTTACTCAAAATAGATGTTTGATTAACAAACACCATGATAAAACTCCTTATGAGCTTTTGATTGGTAGATCCCCTAGTATCAAACATCTAAGGGTGTTCGGTTGCAGATGATCTGTTCTTAACAATGGAAAAGAATACTTGAGAACATTTCAACCAAAAGCAAATGAAGGAGTATTTCTTGGTTATTCTCTGAATTGCAAAGCCTACAAAATCTACAACAAAAGAACGCAAAAGATTGAATAATCTGTTCATGTAGTCTTCTACGAAGGAAACAAGAAAGTACCCTTGAATGAAGAACTCTCAGATAGGTTCAAAGAGCTAATGATTAAAGATTCTGAAGAAGAATCCTCAAAAGGAAACAATTCTATCATTCACTTAGAGGATGAATCTGACGATGAAAAGCAACCATTGCTTAGTAACAACCAGATGACTCTAAGACATGAGGAAAAATTTCCTTTGAGAATTCCAGAAATGGAACAGGTTACTGAGAACCTTCATCATGAAGAGGTTTCTGAGAATGACATTGCTGAAAATCAAATTCCAGATATCTCTAACACTGAAAAAGTGTCAGATATCCATGGCATTTCCCATGTGTCAGATATCTCAGATACTGCACAAGTATCCTATCAAGATCATATTGATTCACATTCAGATCAAAATGATATTGATCCTACTAGTTCAAAACCCATCATGAAATGGATAAGAAATCATACTGCCAAGGATGTGATCGGTTCTTTAGACCAAGGAGTTAGAACTAGGAGAGCAATTGCTGACTCTCTTTATGGATGTTTAATCTCAAACATTGAACCTAAAACTACAGAAGAAGCATTGAAGGATCACGATTGGATCTCTGCAATGCAAGAAGAGTTGGATCAATTTGAGAGAAACAAAGTCTTGAAATTGGTTCCATTTGTTGACGAAATATCTGTAATTGGAACCAAGTGGGTTTTCAAAAATAAAATGAATGAGTCTGGTGAAATACCCAGAAACAAAGCAAGGTTGGTTGCTAAGGGATTCACCTAGACAGAAGGACTAGATTTTGACGAGTCATATGCTCCAGTTGCAAGATTGGATGCAATTAGACTATTTCTAGCCTTTGCAGCTCATAATGACTTTAAAGTTTATCAGATGGATGTTAAAAGTGCATTCCTAAACGGTGAACTTGCTGAAGAATTCTATGTTGAACAACCACCAGGCTTTGAGGTTTCCACAGAAAGTAGAATGGTTTATAAGCTTCAGAAAGCTCTGTATGGACTGAAATAGACTCCAAGAGCATGGTATGATACTTTAGCCAAATACTTGCTGAAAGTGGCTTCAAGAAAGGAGATGTTGATAAAACACTCTTTACTTTGAACCATGAAGGGAAACTACTTCTAGTCCAAGTATATGTTGATGACATTATATTTGGATCTAAAGACAAGCAACTTTGTGAAGACTTTGCCGAGATCATGAAAAGTAAATTTGAGATGAGTATGATGGGAGAATTAAACTACTTCCTAGGATTGCAAGTCAAGCAACTTAATGATGGAATATTCATTAGTCAAACAAAGTATGCAAAGGACATGCTCAACAAGTTTAATCTAAAGCCTTCTGAAAAGAATGCTAAGATACCTATGAGCATTGGAACCAAAATAACCTATACTGAATTTGACAAGAGTGATGAAGAACACATGTATAGGAAATTGATTGAGTCTCTACTGTACCTCACTGCAAGTAGACCTGATATTCAATATGCAGTTGGAGTGTGTGCTAGATTTCAGACAAATCCAATGCAATCACACTACAACATTGCTATGAAAATATTAAGGTATTTAAAGGGTACAATAGAAGTTGGATTGTGGTATCCAAAAGACAGTGGGTTGAGTTTAGTTGGCTATTCTGATGCTGACTATGCTGGATCATTGCTTGATAGAAAAAGCACCTCAGGAACTTGCCAATTTCTTGGTGCCAGATTAATATCATGGTTCAGCAAGAAACAAAACTCAATTGCCACATCTACCACAGAGGCTGAATATATTGCTGCTGGGTGTTGTGCTTCACAGATATTGTGCATACAACAACAACTCAGAGACTATGAGGTCAATGAAGAGAAAACTCCAATTTTTTGTGACAAAACAAGTGCTATTGCCATAACTCAGAATCCTAAGTTTCATGCAAGAACAAAGCACATTGATGTTAGACACCACTTCATTAGAGACCATGTTGAAAAAGGTAACATAGAGATAGTCAAGATTGGTACTGAAGACCAACTTGCAGATATCTTTACAAAGCCTTTGCAAGAAAGCAGGTTCTTAACCTTGAGACACAGTCTTGGGTTAATGGAGTTACCAAAAGAACTGAAAAGTTCTAATCTCTGAGATGAGGATTCAGAAAGGAGAAAGATATCTGGATCAGGTATTTAGATATTCAAGGCAAAAAGGTATCTAAGACGGGAACTCATATACTAAAAGAAGCTAAGAATGTGAGTGAGACAGGAACTCAGTATGATTAAAAAAAAAAGGAGGGAGAGATAAGATATCTGGAACAAATATCCAAAATATCGAAGGCAAAAGGTGAAACACTTAGCAAACAAGTATCTGAGACGGGTACTCAGATATCAAAAGTTAAAGGGTAAAATGGCTATTTGAAGATTTCTGAGACAAGTACTCAGATATCTAGATCACTCAGTGAGGGGGAACACAAAAGAAAATAGTACAACTGTCTGCAGTCAACTACTCTCTTGAAATTTGTATTATTTCTATCTTTGTGTAAAACATGAACAGATACTGAGTGTGAGATAGACTCAGATACAAAAATGTCCTTATTCACACAGAAGAAATGTGATTCCGATAGCTAATCGCCAAAATTCATTAATTGGGCACAATCACATGGGTTGATTGTGATCATTGCTGGAAAAGCAATCCCAACCATTGATGAAATGGGCGTTCCATTTTAAAGGCCGAGATTAAGTTTCTGTAAAATAGTGGACTGTAAAAACTCAGACGTGGACCACTAAGCATTTAATGCAAACCGAATTTTACCCACGCCTTACTGCACATACACAGATACAAATGCAAAAAATTAATTTGTGTATTTTTTCCTGTTGGAATTACACTGCTATATATATAGGATTTTGGCAAAAGAAATCACTTTCGCCTAATCCTATATTTGCTCTTGCACAAAAACTGCAAAATTCTCTCAAATCTCTCTACAACTACTGATTCCCTCTTAGTTTTTCTGCAAAGAATCACTAATTTCCTACTTCACTATTTAAAGAGATGGCTCCCAAACGTGGTTCTACTCATAAATCCCAAGCTACTACATCTGGTACTGCTGAAAAGCAAGCACCAGTGCTGGTTATAACAAACAATCGGTTGATTGGAGAGTTCAATCCTGGTCATTGGACTTCAAATCACAGGATGATTTGGGGTGGTGCCATGATTGAGGAATACCTGGTAGCTGCATAGAAAACCAGACTGACAGAAAGCTGGTACTTGATATGCTTGAAAAGGTACAAATCAAGGGCTTTCTATCTGCTCTTCCCATTGGAGTTTCTTCACTGGATGTCCTGGAGTTTTACAACAACTCCACGATTATCTCCAAAGTCTCTGAAGGCACTGAGACAGTGTCTATCAAGACCAAAGTCCAAGGATGAAACCGCTTTTTGTGAGCTATTTGAACTTCAAAATCTTGGAAAGGAATTTGACATTGACACCAAGGATGAAGATCTCCTTGAAGGTGGGAAGAAACTATACAGTGATGTGTGTGATCTTGACAAGCCAGACACACCTATCGACTTTAAGCTTGCTGACATAAGGACCAGACATCTGTTGGTCCACTGGGATGTGTTGGCATGTATCCTTCACAGGTGCTTTGATGGTCTACAAGGAGGTGCTGACCAGATAAGTCAAGAACGCTGGATGATGATGTTCTTGTTGAATCAACAAGACAAAAGGCTGAAAAACCCTTTTAATTTGGGGAAGTACGCCTTCATGAAATTTGTGAAGAAGATACAAGGCTTTGAGCCTAAAATCGTTAAGGGCCTTGCTGAGCTAAAAGCCACAGTAAGCTATGGACTGAAGATTTGCTACTTACTCGAGTGCCTTGGCATTGAGCTCAGAGAGATGGCAGACATTGCCAATAGTAACCTAGTCTACAAATATGAGTATACAAACATGATGAAAAAGGTTACTGCATCTCGGAAATGTTCCAAGAAACGAAAGACTGATGAGGTATCTGAAAGTTCCATTGCGACCAAGAGGCCCAGAACTTCACAAAAGAAGTCTGCTGGCAAATCAGAAGGCATACCCTCTATGGATGTCGACTCACAGATACCTGCCGCCACTGCTGATGAACTCATCAATGCAGATGAACTTATCAATGCTGATAAAAGCAGTGAGAAACTTCAAACTCTCTCTGCAGAAGCAGCAGGGATTGTTGATAACTCTGTTCCAGATTTCGATGAAAAATCGGACGAGGAGAAGATCCCAGCCCCCAAGGTTACTGAAAAAGTAACCAAGTCCAAGGGAAAGAGGACCAAAAGGTCCAAGGTTGCTGAGAAAGCAACTAGCTCAAAGGTTGTTGAGCAAGCACCTATAGCAAAGGTTGTTGGTGCCAACACACCACCAGGGAAAATCTCGTATAAACAACTTCAAGAAGCCCTGATGAGTGGTGACCTAGTGTTGGTAGACGCTGATGTCAACACCACACTTAAAAATCTGGAAGAGCTCTCAAATGCTCAAACTTACGCTTGCATAACCACAACAACTATTAACCACAACAACCACAAGTGGTTGATGAAATAGTCAATGAACTCCATTTCGACATACCAGCAATGCAATATGCTGAAGAAAATCCTGCAAATGAGCAGGTTCCCCAACTCCTAGAAAGGGATCAAACTGAGACACCTACTCAGAATGATCAAATAGGGGAGCCAAATGAGTTAGTCACTCAGGAATGGTCTGAAGTACCTGAAACTCCAAACAAAGAAGCTAAAATGGAACAACAAGACCAAAGCATAGAAGGGTCACAAGTTCTAGAGACCAATCAGCCTGACACTACTCAGGTAGCTGAATGGTTTAACTCTCTACTTGTGATATTTTGTGTTTAATAATCTTGGTATCTAATAAAATTTCTTTGTTACAAGCTTAATTAGAAACACAAGAACAAGAGGAAGCTGGGAAGCTTACCTCAGAGACTGAGAAGGAGGCTACTACAACCTCACGTCTTAAGGAATCTGAGCATGTGCTACAGGTGATAGAGAGTTCCTTAAGATATTACTTTTCAGATATATGTTAATACACTTAACTAATTAAGTGGATGTTTCTAATAGGCTCCAACTGAGAAAGAAGAAGGAAAGGCAGAAATGCCAGAAAAGGACCCTGAAACCGTCAAGGTTTCTGAAGAAAGTGTATTGAGCCTTCTAGTGTGAAGGTATATAAAAATCAGTGATTAACATTTTTAATTATGGGTTAATATGTATTCTTCTCTAATTACTCAATACTTTCTACTTACAGGCTCATTCAGAAGTAGAAGTGCAAGGGGAAAGAGTTGCGACATCCCCTGCACCCATGGAAATTGATGAAGCCCCCAAGGCAACATCACCAAAACACCAGAAACTGAGAAAGTTTCTGAGAAAACTGATTCTGAGCCTCCTGTTGAGGAAGTAAGTGGCAAACTCAGAAATCATTGAAGCTTAATTGCATAAATTCTTCCATGACAATTTCCTAAGTATTATGATAATTTTAATTCTTAGGTTCATGCAGAAAGAAAGGTTGATGAGGACCAGACTCCCAAGTCTCCACCTCACAACAAGATATCTGAGTCACCCCCTGCCTCAGTAGTACAAGTCTCTGAGCCTGATGTACTCATTCAGGTAACTCAGAAACCTAACTACACTAATACTCAGATATCTACACAAGTTTTGAATCTAACTCAAAACTCTTTCTTTCAGGCTCAAACAAGTGTGCCAAAGGACTCTACATTCTCAACAGAAGACCTGCCTCCATTCTTCAAAAACCACACTCTCAAGAAATTATGTCCATGCTATGTCCATGCTATGTTCCCAACAATGCTATGTTCCCAACAGAGCAGTACTCTTTTGCTACTCTGATGCATAAGGACTTTGTCAAAGAAGCTGCACACAAGCTCATAGAAGCTTTTGAGAAGGCAGATGGTCGGACCAGAATGCAGATGGCATTCAAGCCTATCTTGCCCCAGACCCTACAGTGCATACCCTCTAAACAAGAGGAAGTAAATGGGCAAATGGTCACTATTCCATAAGTGATCAATCTGGTCTCTGACGATGAAGAAGAGAAGGAGACTGATGAGAATGATTATGAAGAACCTCCTTCTGACCATCACAAGGATGATAATGACAAAAAGGATGATGATGATGCCCCTGCACCAGGGACAGGATGGATTCCACAAGGAAACAATGCCTCAGTTCCTGAAAAGCACACTGAGAGGACATCACAACAATCCCTTCCTCCATCTCCTCAGGAATCTACCCATCCATCTCCCCAACAAAAAGACTCTACTGAACAAGTAGTTGAGCACTCTGAGGAAACAACTCAGAAAATATTGGATGCACAAGCCAGAGTTGCTCAACTCAAACAATTGTTGGAAGAAGAACAATAGCTAAATCTTCAACTGGAAGAAAAGATAGCTGAATCCAGAGTCAAGCTAGATAAACTTGAAGAACAAATGCGCAAAGAGACGCAAGCTTACTCTGAGATTAAAGGGCTCCGGGACGCTGTTGATTACATTCCTAAGGAGCTAGATGCTGAACAAGTATCTGAAAAAAAGCATGATGCTAAGGCTGCATCTTCACCACAGAAACCATCCTCTAAAAGCAAGAAACCCATATCTGAGATGGTTGCCGCCTTCAGAAACCTTGATGAAGAAGTGCAAAAGGATGAAGATCACTGGGCTGATGACTCAGATGATGAAGAAGACAAGGCATTAGTAGAACACCGCAATGAACATTTAGCGGTTTCTCATCTGAAAAGGAAACTAATTACTCCTGAAGTATTCAACAAACTGCCAAATGTTCACTCCCAAGAATACATGAATAGATAACAAGTTTTGGCAAATCTTAGAAAGGAGTTATCTTCACAGAACAAAGACTTAATTGCCTCCGTCCCCTCAGATATGAAGAAATTCACTGAGCTCATCACTCAAAGAACAATTAGTATGGTCATTGCTCATAAGGATCTGGGAATGGTAAGGGACGATGATGTTTCATTAGCTGAAAAAGCTTTTCATGAGGCAAGTTACACTGCTGGAAACGAAGATGCCATACTAGGCCCATTGGCAGAGCTCACTGATAAGGAAAATGGACTTATCAAACAAAATCAGGAGCTCAAGGCTGAACTTCAGAATTTGGTTATTGCCTACCATTACTTGCAAAGGAATTTTGAGTCTCTCTCAGAATCCTTTGTGGTACTTAGTCAGTCAACAATGACTGAGGGGGAAGGATTTCGACCTCAAGGTCAGGGGGAAGGATTTCAACAAAAAAAAGAAATTTGGAGTTGGTGCTGCTCAGAAAGGAAGAGGAAACAAGAGAACTTCCCAGCCACCACTCAGAATAAATGAGCCTTCCCCAAGTCAAGTTGCTTTGCAAATAGTAGCTACTTTCCAGCAACCAACTGAAGAAACATCAATGATTACAAGGTCCAGGGCACAAAGACCTCCAAGGAGTACTAAGGCTCCAAGGAGAATACAAGTGAAGGGATTGAAGTGTCTTCTGATGAAGAAGAAGAAGGCCAAATCAAATCCCAGGGCAATGAAGAAGGCTGCAAATCACCTAACAAGAGAAATCTGGAAGATGATGATGAAGATGAGCATGAAGATGAAGCTCCTCTTCACAGAAAAAGAAGAAAGGTTGATAGCCTATCTGAGCCCATAGTTACTAACTTTGGCAGCTAAAACACCGTTTGGAAATACCAAGTCAATCCCGGGTGGTTCTTCAAGCCATCCCCCAAGGGAGAATTCAAGACAAAGGAGGAACAGGCTGAGAGCTGAACAAAGAAAACTTCAACTAACACTCAGGCCTGAAGAAGCCAATATTGAGTATGTGAAGACCAACAATGACTCCTCTGTCTACAGATGCATTAATCAGAAGAATGGCTACTGGATTCTGGAACTCAAGAACTTAATGGTAAATGAAAAATTTCCAGAACCAATCCATAAACGGCTCATGGCATGGAGAAAAGACAAGCCAGTCTTGATTAATACCAAACACATCAAAGCCTGGTTGGACTTTGAAGTAATCAAGAGAATAGAAGCCATGAAAAAGGACCTCTCTGATGATTGTCCTTATGGAAAGCCAGATGATGTACACAGAATTCCCAACATCACTGGAACAGGCACAAGAGCAAGACTTGTTGTGGAACCCTATGAGTCTTTCTATATGACTGAAGATCAATACAAGGGTGACATCAGATATCTGAAGATCATATATGAATACTTCAAGCTATCAGATATCAGAATTGAGCATGCCTGGAAATGGGGAAAGTATCTGTGGGTCAAACAATTTGCCAAGAAGAATCCCACCAAAACCTACAAGGAAGTTTGTGGATTTGCCAGAAACACTGAGATGATAGTCAGGACTTTGCTCTTTGACTACTCAGATGATATCAAAAGGTTTGGGGATAGGAAATTTGCAAATTGATCCATAGATCTGTTGATTGAAGACTTGAAGACTAGTTTATTAGGATGTCTACTAGGAGCTTGGTTACTCCTGTTGTCCTAGTTAACTATGTATTTTGTATCTTGCTGAATGTACTTTACTGTTTTATCATTGTAAAAGTTATCTGTAAACTTTCTTTGTAACATATCTGATGAACCTACTCTCAGATATCAATCTATAAAAAGATAACTTGTCAGCAAAGATCACACCTTGTGATTTGGTTGATGCTTACTTTCTTCACTTAATTAAAATTTTAATTGAAAAGATCATAAGAATTGATTAAGTGTTAGATTGTTCCCTCTTCCACGTTGTAATAGGTTTTAAAGATAGTCATCGTTGATTGATCAAAAAGGGGGAAATTTGTTAGGAATATCTGTTTAGATTTTGATCAGCAACCTAATGACTTATCTTAGCTCAGAAAGGTGGTTAGTACTCTTGGTTCACTTGAACACTGTAAAAGAGAAAAATTACTAAGTATGATAGTCTAGCAAATCTTGTATAGGATGTTAGGTCTCTTAATGTAATTTTTATTTCTTCAAGAAGACCAAGAAGAAGGCATCCAGTAGGAAAAGTTCAACTATAAATGAAGTTTTGAAGACTATACAAGATTACTGAAGACAAAGGTTATCAGATACCTATATCCAGATATCTTTGACAAACAAGTGTTTCTCAATGAACCAGTTTTGCAAAAGATATCTGAGAATGCAAGGTTTCTGAATGAGGAAAAGTGCCCACAGATATCTATACTCAGATACCTTGGATAAAACTATATTTCTGGGAAACAATGTTTCAACAGGTATCTGGAGATGAGAAGGTCTTTGGAAAGGGACATGCAATGCTTCAGAAAGCGTGCATTGTTCCATTGGCACTACAGGACAAAAATAGTACAATGCAATAAATGCGTAGGCAGAGACATCTGAACAAAAGAGGAAATCTCTAAAAAGAGACAATGTCTTCTGCAGTGCAATTTTCAGATATCAATAGTTTGAATTTCATTAAGCCTAACGGGTACTATTCAAACAGCATGATTTTCAACTATAAATATCATCACTTAGAATGCTTGAAAGACACACACTGAACACCTTGAACTTACAGAACGAACTTATTTCTTTCAAGCATACACGCCTTCAACCTACTTATTCTTCAGCTTACAGTTGCGACTAAGCTCTTGAATTCTAAGTAGCACAAAAGCTATACGTGTCTTGATCCTTAACAAGCATTGCTATATGTGAAGGAGTTGAATCAAAAGATCAAGTATCTGAGATTCATTCTCTAGAACATTTATCATACACTTGGGTCAGTAAAGAACATATCACCACACATTGTGAAGTGTGTTAAGTGACTCTTGTTCAAGAAGGTAATATTACATCACTATAGAAGTTATTAATCTATCAAAACCTGACAAACTACCTTAACCAACACCTTCAATGGCGTGGAGTACATGAAGTACTTAGTTTGGGAAACTAAGGAATAACTCCAAGGTTACTGAGCATAGGAAGTACTTAGTTTGGGAAACTAAGGAATAGCTCAAAGGTTTATGAGTATAGGAAGGACTTGGCTGAGAAAGCCGGGGAATAACTCAGGGGAAACACTTGGTTGGGAACCTTGTGTATTTAGGAATCGAGAGAAGATATTTGTAAGGTGAACTCAATTATCTGTCTTAGGGGATTCTAGGTTTGAGAAAGGCTGAAGTGGATTAGTTGAAGGATTACGCCACCTTCAGATACCACTATAAAGATCAGTGTTATTTACTTTCTACAATTTATTACTTGCTTTATTTACCTTGCTGAGTATTTACACATATCTTGCTGAGCACGTGCACTTATCACAGAAAAGTCTTCCGCTCTCTGAAATTAAGTATTAGATATCTTTACAGATATCTGAGAAATTGTGTTTATCGACAAAAGTTGTAAAAGACTATTCACCCCCCCCCCCCAGTCTTTTCCCTTTGCCGTTATCTGGACCAACATAGTCGAATCCCGATGCAATTCGAATCACATAAACCCTAGCTAGCATGCATTAAATCAGTCACCACCCCATAATAGAGGTCTTTAGCTACACATGACAAGCGAAAGCACAATCATACTAGCAATAAACGTAATCTCAAGCACAAAACAATGATTCGAGAGAATTGATACAATTTTACCCTTCGTTGTCACAAACCCTAGGTAGAAATTGAAGAACGAAAACGAATCGATGCCAAAGCTGTGTAGATAATCTCCCAATCAATGTTAATCTTCGAAATACAAGGGAAAACGGTTCAATTACCTCGAAATCGGGTAATTGCCTTGGAAACTAGGTCTAGCTCTAGAGCAAGGTATTTTTCTTCACAATAGAATGAATATGAAAAGTAATTATGTCCTGTTCTAAGTAATAGAAAGGAGAAAAAACTAGGTCTGGGCGAATTAGGAGACAGATCACAAAAAAGATGGCAAAAAGAAAACTGGCGTCGCCAGTTTGGTTACAGAATACCACTGGCGTACGCCATTTTGATAACTGGCGTCACCAATTCTCCTGGAAGTTATTGTTTTGCCCTTCGACGCATTTGACTCCAATTCTTGATATTTTGGCCTTCACGCTCCACTTCTAGCATCTGTACGAGCCATTAGAACTCCAAATCTTGTAGATGCATATAAAATACACCATTTGCCTTCAATTAGCGCGGTTTAGCCAAATATCTACAAAACACACAAAGAACAAAACAAGTAAAAATATTCTAAGAAAACTAAATAAAACTATACTCAAGGATGACAAAAAGACGGTAACAAAGACCAAATGAGACGGTACAAAACCGATTCATCAATACCTTAGCTTAGATACCTTGAAGAAATTAAGTGTCTTTAGAAGACAAGTATTTCAATTGGTCTCTGATGCATAATGGTCACTGAGTAAGGACTTGCAAAGCCTCAGAAAGCTTACATTGTTCCATTGACACTAAATGACAAAACTTAGTATAGTACATTAATGACCCAGACAGAGATGTCTGAGCAAAAGAGGAAATCTCTGTAAAGAGACAAAGCTCACTGTCGTACTATCTTCAGATATCAATAGTTTGAATTTCATTGTGCCCAATGGATACCATTCAAAACGTCAGGATTTTCAACTATAAATATCACCACTTAGAATGCTTGAAAACACACCTTAGACTGAACATCACTTGCGATTTACATTCAAGCATACAAGCCTTCTTCCTACTTACTCTCTAGCATACTGTTGCGACTAAAGCTCTTGAATTCTAACTAGCACGAAAGTTCTAAGTGTCCTGATCCTTAACAAGAATTGCATATTGTGAAGGAGTTGAATCCAGAAGATATAGTTGCGACTAATATCTGAGATTCATTCTCTTATACAGCATCAAAACTTGGGTCAGTAAAGAACAACTTACCATACATTGAAAAGTGTATTAAGTGAGCTTGTTTCTACAGAGCACTCTGAGATAACTGTATAAGATATAAGATCCTGCTCACTTGACAAACTACCATAACCAAAACCACACAGGCGTTGAGCATAGGAAGTACTTGGCCTTGGAAGCTGAGGAATAGCTCAAAGGTTACTAAGTAGAGGAAGTACTTGGTTGAGAAAACCAGGGAATAACTCAGGGGGAACACTTGATTGGGAACCTTTTGTTAAAGGGATCAAGAGATAGGACTTTGTAAGGGGAACTCATTTTCTTATCTTAGTGGATTCAGATCCTGAGAAAGGGCGAGTGGATTAGTTGAGGAATTACGCCACCCTCATATACCACTATAAAGCTTTGTGTTATTTAATTTCTGCACCTTACTTATTGCTTGACTTACTTGCTGAGTACTTACAGACTTTATAAGCTTGCTAAGAACGTGCACTTATCACAAAATTCGCTCTCTGAATAGAAGTATCAGATACCATCACAGATATCTAAGAAACTGTTTTTATCATCAAAAGTTTGAAAAGACTGTTCACCCCCCCCCCCCCTCCAGTCCTTCACTTTGTCGTTATCTGGACCAATAATTGGTATCAAAGCGGGAGGTTCTTTTAACCTTCTTCACTGAACCTAGATCCTGGATAAGTTCCCACTAACAGCTTACCACCTATACTTGCTTTGTTTGTTTAGTGTTTGCTACAGGATGTCTCTAAGCGACGCACCCATTCTCAAGCCAGAGAACTATGAAAAATGGAAGAACAACATGATGCTTCACCTGGAAGCTATCAGGGATGAGATGATCGAAGTGATAAAGAATAGCCCATTGCCATTCAACGAGAGAAACAAGTCATTGAAGTTTCAACTGGTCGAGACAAGGAACCCACTGGTACAGATGCTGCTGGTTCCTCCACATCAGGTACAACTACCAGTGCAACACCAACTGGTGAAATCGCTTATGAACCAAAGCCCAGACATCTATGGACATCTGAAGATTCCAAGAGAAATAGGCTGAATGGTCAATCAAGAAACATCATTATTCGTTCTACTCCAGATCACATACAATGCAAATTGTGGTGTGCAAAAATGGCGAAAGAAGCCTGGTCACTTATTGAAGAAATTTGTGCCAGTACTAAGAAAACCAAAGAAAACATGTTCGATGTTTTGAAGCCCAAATTCCAAAATTTCAAACAAGGTCCCATTGAGACTCTTGAAGAACTTGTTTTCAGGTTTACAACACTAATGAGTGAAATGGCTGCACTTGGTGAAAGTGGAAGATATTCTAACTCTGAAAAGGTTAAGACTATTGTGAGAAGCTTAAATCAAAACTGGGAACACAACTCAGTACTTCTATTTCAACAAGCAATGCCTAACATCACTCCAATGGAGCTTTTCTCACACATGGCAACTGTCAACTATGAGACAAAGCCAAGAGGACATATGATTGCTGAAACATCGCTGAATGTTGATGTCATAACTCAAGGTACTTCTGAAAAGAAGGATACCAAAGAGGTGACTGAGAAAAATGCTCTTGCTGTAAAGCATATGAGAAAGTACATCAGTCAGTAAATAGAAAGAAGAAGGACCAAAGAGAAGCTGAAAAAGCATCTGGGTCCCAACTATCACAAGTACAAAAGTATGCAATTGACTAACTCGCTGAACAAGCCTGCTCAGCAAGTATCGAGTACTGAGGGAGCAAAAATCGGAAACGATATCTATTTATATTGTCAGAAACCTGGTTTCTTCAAAAGAGACCGCTCATCTTATAACAAGCTAAAGACAGGTGACAAGAAAGATAGGAGAAATTTCAAGAGAGGTCAGAGAGCTATGCTCACTGAGGAAAGGAAAAAGATCCAAATCCAATTGGATGCTCTTGATCTTGACTCTAAGTCTGAGGATGACGACTCATATGATTCCAAACATCCGTCACCAGAGTTGTGCGGCATCACTCATGAATTGGTTAGCTTCGGTCAAAAGAAGAAAGAAATGTGCGGGGTTTCTTAGGAGGTCTATCCAGATTGCTCTAACATCAAGTCATGCTTAATGGCTGATGAGGTAACAACTATTTCTCGATTTATAAATTATGAAAGTGATGAGGAAGGAATCAAAGATCCAGAACACCTCAGAAAAGAGCTTGATCTTTATGAAAGAGAATTCATGGTTGTCCAAGCTAGAACTAAGATTCTCGTAGAAGAAAAGAAATCTCTTGAAAAGGAGTGCTCAAACTTCGGAAGCTTTCTGAGACAAAGGATGCTGAGAATGCACTGCCAAAAGCACATATAGTTGAGATAGGAAAGTTACATGAAGAAGCAATGGATAAACTTCAAAAGAAGTGTGAAGGTCTTCTTTCTGACAACGTTGAACTCAAAAAGAAAGAAATGTCCTTCCAATCCTATGCCAAAGCTTGTGAGACTCTCACTGAAGTACACTCTTACCTAAGAGATGCCTCAGAGAAAGGAGGACTTGGGATAGATACTCAAACAAATAGTTCTACCACTCTTAACAAGAGTGATGAAAGAATAACATTTGTTAGGGGTCAGCAAGGTGGTTCCGAAACAACCTATAGCATTGGTCAGAAAGCTATGGTTGCTGAAAAAGGAAAGACATTTGCGACCAAGCCTTTGAGGAAAAAACAAGTCCCAAAGAAATCTGATGGGAAAGTTCTTGAAAAGGAACAACACACTGGAAAGTGTAATTACCCACAGTGCTATGTCTCTCATGAAGGGAAAATTGCTGGAGCTAGCAAATTCTCTAATGTCACGTTTTCTAGAAAGAGAAATGACCCAGAGACTAGTAAGGCTGCTGAGAGGAGATCTCAGTTGGCACCACGTGCTCGAAATGGCATTGGCTATAAATCCATCGGAAAATAACTTGCTCATGGTTATAAACTAGAGCAAGAACGATGGATGAAAGCTAGGGTTTCTCACAGCAATTATCAGATGTGGAAGAAAGAACGAACCACAAGCAATCTAAATGCCAGGGCTAGAAGAAATCTGACAAGGAAAGCTATGTTCAGTGAGAAGCAGACTCATCAACCTGACAGATATCTGAAAGCACAACGAGGAGCACCAAGGAACGCACCAAGAAGTAAAATAGTTCTTGATAATAATGATAACTAGTCATTTACCTAGAATTCCTCCTTATGTTCCTGATAGACAAAAGAATGTCCGTAAGAAATTCATTCAAAAATGGATTCCTGAATGGAGATACTTCAGTCTAGATGGTTCCATTGTTGGAATGAGAACAACTCCATGTTTCCTAGAAAATATTTTTGGATTTTTTGTTGTGGAGATAGATTCTCACAGATTTTATGATTTCTTTTTAATTTATGCTATGCGTATTAAAAAGAAAGTGCATAAATTAAAAATTGAAAGAAATATTTCAACTTATCTCGGTCGGTCGAAACTTGCTTAAGCGGTCAAGTGTCCCCGGCAGCGGCGCCAAATTTTGATGTGCTTTTAGAGATCTCTTTTCCGTTGTAGAACCTGTAATCTCCGAATACAATCAAGATTAAATTTATAAGTCGGAAGTCCTCAAATCCACAGCTATAGCGAAAGGTTGACTCGGGATGTCGTTCTCCACGGACACATAGCATAGGAACAAACAAATAACGTTGTAAGTGAATTCAAAAAAGTAAACAGTTTCTTATCTCAGACAAAATAATCAGTTCGCAGTAAACACTAAATTGCTTCTATTGTAAATCAATGATGGAAAGGCGCAAAGGTTCCCTAACCTCCCTCTGTTATGCTACTCCCAACTTCCTAATTAAAATCCTACGCAGTTACCTCTAACAACAGAAGGGCATAATACTATGGTGCTCAAGGCGCAGTCGGCACGAGTACCCCTACTCAGTTCAATGAAACTACTGTGTCACTCAGCAGAACATCACACCACGAAGGATGTATAGAGTTGAATAACCACGAATTACGTCAAATAGCTATTGCATTTACATATCCCGGTATGTAAAGAAGTAGCAAAAGTAGAGTTACGATGGTTTTCCTTTACAAAAGAAAGATAGCTACTCATAATAATTCTAGAACAGGAATCGAAATCTAAGAAGAAAGGAAGAAGAAGCTTAGTCTCTGATGTTCTTGATGTCTTCGTGCTGCTGCTTCTAGGGTTTCCTCCTTCTAAGTGCCTGACGGCCAGCAGGTTGGGGTTTCACTTCCCCAAGGACTGGTTCTATCTCCAGGAGAGCCGCTTTGTGTGCTGTGTGGATTCTGAGACCCCTGAGGTCTTATTTAAATGGGAAAATTACAAAAACCACCCCTTAAATATGGCCCATTTGCACATTCATTCCTAGATTAGCAACAATTACAGATTCGTCCAAAATTAACAAAGGCCTAATTTCAGAATTACATTTACCCCCAAAAGTCAAACCAGCTGATGACATGGCCTGCCAAAATGCTCGTTTGGATGCCAAACTTTGAAGTAATAACGAAAATGATATCTACTTTTTCCATTTTTGCGTTTCTTTAATTCTTCTTTTGATTTTTCTTTTCTTTTCTCTTTTCTTTATTACCTCTTTATTATTGGCGGTACTGGTAGTCGGACTTGTATGTAATTAAGAGTTCATATTACAAGTATCCTTATGTAATTGATTTATATCAATTTAGTTTGGGTAGCCATTATAGTCACGTGAGAGTCACGTGTGGGTGGTACTGTAATTACCATTACATATTATAGGGACCAATCTGTAATTGATTTGAATAAAATTTAAAAAACTAGCTGTTATGTATCCGTTAGTTGATGGATTTTTTTTCTATAAAACCTTCATTTTAGCTCTTCTTGAATCATTTCTTGCGCACTTCTTCCTACTACTTAACAATGGCTTCAAGTGGTTCATTCTCGAGTGCTAGAGTGACTGATGGATAGAATGGAGGAATTTGTAAGTAGTTTGATTGTATAAGAAGGAGGTCATAACACGTTCGACTTCGAAAGCCAATCCAGCAAGGTTATATTACTGGTGCTCTATACATAGTTGGTCTAGTTGGTGCACACGAAATGAGGAGCAGTCCTACGTTGCGGATCACATGTTGGAGGAAGAGAGGGAAGACCATGCCGACCCAAATGGAAGGCATGATCTAGCAAGAATTGAAGATCACTACATGGGGTTAGACAACTCATTTCACTTAACCTAGTGTTGTTGGAAATGTACCTGTTTTGCTTGATTTTGAAATGTATCTTCTACTATAGGTTAACATCTAGTCAATTAGTTTAGTACCTATTAGGGCACCTTACCTATTATGTATGCATGCAAACATTTTCTAGTAATGAACAAATTTTGCATGAAATGATCAAGGCTTCACAACCTACAAATCCATTATTGTCATCATCCATTACACAAGAAATTAAATGAAAATCCATCAAAGTAGCATAATCCACCATCAAAGTAGCATCATCCATTACAAAAGTAACAAAAGGATCAACAAGATCACCCCTTGAATCCATCAAACAAACTGAATCCATCCACCGTCAAAGTAGCATAATCCATTACAAATGCAACAAAAGGATCAACAAGATCACCCCTTCAATCCATCAAAGAAACTGAATCCATAAAAGCAACCAACAACAAACAACAAAACGAAAATTCCATCAAATGCACCATCAGATAACTATCATGTGCATTATCAATCAAAAAAAGAAGGACTCATGTACTGACTTGAAGGCCCTTCACTTGCACTTGCAGTTCTCTTAGCATAATGAATCACATAAACATGATTAAATGAGATTAAGATCAACCTGATCATTAGCATTAGTTCTTGGTCCACTAGAGCTAGGGCCAGTTCCACTAGAGCTAGGGCCAGTTCCACTACTAGTAGCACCACCATTTTTTTCACTATTGCCACCCTGTTTCATACAAATACACACTTAAGAAAACTACCATAAATACATAATCAATGAGAACAATATTGCTTGCTTACCTGTGTACACATTCTTTTGGTATGGCCAGTTTGTCCACAAAGACTGCATTTGAATGTTGATCTCTTTGGAGCTGTAGAAGTCCTTCCTCCCTCTGAAGGATGGCTGATCCTATGGACTGTTAGTCTTCCTGCCTTCCTCTTAATATTAGGAGGATGACATTGTTCATTTGTAAGATCTTCAGGCCAAAAGTGTGTGGAAGGAATGGGTTGCAACTCTATATCATAGGCAAGAATATAGGTAGCGTTTGTGTGATTGAATGACAAATAATTCACAAGATCCTCCCTTCTATTAATTATTGCCAACCTAGCATGCCTACAGGGTATACCTGAGATATCTCATCTTCTACAATCACAAGTTCTTGTCTCTAGGTTGACAATGAACTTGAAACTCAAGTCATCAACCTCAAATGCTTTCCCCACTTCAGTTACAATTCTACACTTCCTTGAACCTTCACTGATTTCATTCATCTTGTACAAGGTCTTTGGCATAACAACAGTGATATGCTCAAATTAGTACTTGATAAAATTCAAAGTAACTAAAGCAGTGTTGAGTAAACAAGCCTTAACTACGAGATCGTTCTCAAGGAACTAACTAGGTAACTATGACGTTTTAAAGTATCAAACATGATAGTTTGCAAGTAGCAGTCTGTATGATTGAGATGGTTTTATAAATTAAACTAAGTAAATGAAAGTAGATTTCAATCATGAGAGGGGAAATAGATACGGTAGCATTCATATATATCGAATATGGATCAGACCATATGTGTTCATATGTTGTCACAGTTACTTGTCCAGATAAATTCTTGATTTCAATTTTAACCAAGACATTCTTGGAAAATGTGATGTAGTTAATCAAATGATTGTCAGACGATTGATTCTTAACCAGAATGGTTTGAAAATACAAGAGTAGAGTACTGAAATTGAAATTTTTACGAACTTTGATAATGAGCTTAACACATATGAACAAACCCTAGGTCAAGATCCTAATTCGATTAATCCTACATTGCTACCGCATCTATCGAAGAGATTAGCTACTCATATCATAAGCAATAGCATACACCAAGACCGTCATAATCGTATTAAGCATCATAGTGGAGATTACAAGCATAAATAAATCAATCAATCACAAAAGAGAAGTAATTAAAAGAGAAAGAATGAATCGATTGATAATCTAACCTCGAGGATCAAAATCCAATGTCAATATGTGATTACAAGAGCAAATCGATGATAACTAAGGCAAGAGAACCAAACTAAGGTTTCTTGCTTGAGAGTCAGAACAAAACGTAAGAAAAGAAGTGTCTAAATCTACGTTAAATATTAGGTAATATACACGCAGAAACTGATTCTGCAGCGCTGGTCGCGATCAAGGTAATGCGGTTCGACCAAATGACCTCTTGAAAATAAGTTCACATTGGTCGACCAGGGTAGTTTGGGTCGCGACCAGTGGCCTTTTCATGGAAATCTTGGAATTCTGAGTATTTCTGAGTGGAGTATTGAGCTTCTTCTCGAACACGGCCTTCAAAGGGATCGTTTCTACCTCCAAAACATCCCGAAACACACAAAAACGTGTAGAACACAACTAAAACACAAGACACATAAAAACGCACAAAATACACTACGAAAGGCAAATAGAGATGAACGAAAGCTGGTAAATAGAGCGAAATGAGAGCTTAAAATACAGGCTCATCAAACAGCTAAGCAATTGAGTTCATGCCTCTTTCTAATCACCACCCTCTTCATTACTTGTTGTCTTCGTCCTTCCAATATGTTGTAGATAGAATACGCTCTCAATGAATCAACCCATGAGTTGAAGCACTCACTCATGTTATTTGTAACATGATCTATCTTGACATATATGGTATAAGAATGCCTAGCCCATTGTGTAAGTGGTATTGACATTAGCCACTCATATGCTTCAGGCCTAGCCAGTTTCATTCTCTCCATTACTTTGTTGAAATTGTATCTTGTATAGGTTGTGCTAGCATGCCAGAAAAATCTCCTTAACTCTTTTGCAGTCCATTTGGCCTTGAAGTTATCATATATGTGCTTGGCACATTTTATGTTGATAACATTAGGGCACAATTCTTCAATTATAGGTACAAGGCCCTAAAAAAAACACACAAGTGTACTGTTAGAGGGATCCCTATGAAATAAAACAAAATAAATTGCAAAGAACAAATGGAACACATGTAGAATACCTTAGATCTGTCTAACATAAAGTGCCAAGGCTTTTCATGTTCAAAGGGCCCTAGCTTGTTGTTCAAACAATGCAAAAAGAAGGCCCAACTTTCCTTAGTTTCACTGTCAACAACTGCAATAGCAATAGGGTACAAGCCACAATTGGCTTCAGTCCCAACTGCACTAAGAAGCACCCCTCCAAATCTTTCTTTCAAATGGCATCCATCAAAAAATAAGAAGGGGGTACAGCCAGCTAGGAAGCCTCTCTTCAAACCATCAAGACCCAAGAAAAGTCCTTTGAAAACTGGAGGCCTTTCAATTAGTTCCATCTCATCCACATTCCTAAAAGTATCACCAACTTCAAACTCTCCATTCCATTACATATTGTTTGTTTGGAATTCATCATCCACCTAATCATCATCACTTACCAGCTGATCTTCCTCAGCCATTTCATCACCACTCACGTCAATATTCTCAGCTCTATTGCCACCCCTCTTCTTCTTAGTCCTATAAGTTGGAACTTGTGATACTTAACCACTGCCACCTACACTAATATCCTTAGTATCATCACCAGTACCACTCAGATTAGTCCTATTGAAACAAATTTCGTCATCTTCAGATTCATGCATATAATATGATTGAGAAACATCATCCTCCGAATCCATCCCATCACAGTCATCATCTTTAGTCATCTAATTTTTCCCTTATCAATCCAATTCTCATAGAAATCATCCTCCGTCATCTTTCTTTTCCCCATATCCCTTCCCTTCTCCTCAGTAGGTAATTCAACATTCTCAGCTCTTTCAGTAGTTTGAGTTGTTGGGATAGACTGATTGCTGAAATGTTCAGCAAGAAAGGCATCCACATCTAAATTTTGCAGTATTTTATCAACTTCAACTACTGGAACGTCTTCTGGTTCCTCAATAGGACCAGGAACGTAGGCATCTTCATTAGGAATTGGAGATGGAGTTGGATTAGGTTCAGAAGGAGTGGGGACTGGTTCAGTGGTTGGAGTAGGAGTTGGAGGAGGGGAGACTTGTTCAGTGGTTAGAATCGGAGTTGGAGTTGGAGTGGGGAATTTTTCAGTTGTTGGAGTGGGAGAAGAAGCTTTTGGGGAAAACGGATTATCAGTAGGTCATTTTCATCATCAGTACTAAGTTCATCAGTTAGGTCAACATAGATAGGTTCCTTAGAAGAACTAGCCTTTGATGAATCCCTCCAAATTTTTGTCTTGCATTTCATGCTCCTATAAACTCTCTCCATTCTCTCCCTCACATTATCTCCATGAGGGGGTGCCCTATAGTGAGTAGCACCAGGATTAAACTACTCACTGTCATCCTCCCATACAGACCACCTCCTATTTTCTTCCTGGTTGATTCATCAATAACAATAGGAATAGCCTCTGAAGTCTTAACATGTAATTCAACCTCCATATGTTTCTTGTTCTTCTCAAACATCAATTTCACATCATCATCTGTAATCAACTCCAACTGATCCATTGTTCCCTCTAAATCACACTTCATACTAAAACATAGATTATCTGTAGAAGGATAGTTTTCTAATGCAGTAGCCATCACATCATTCATCAGTTTTATGTGAGAATACTTTGTTGGCTTAACATTCTCCAACATATACTGATCTTTCCCACAATGAATCATAATATTGTAAGTTCGAATTTTTGCTACATAATACAACATACAATTAGTTCACAGAAACCGTAACTATCTGCGGTTTTAGTAATCATGGGTCCGGCATGCTCAATCACACAACACTCAACTAAAAATAACATAAAATCAGTATTCAAACAACAATATAAGCATCATTTAAACCAAAAAATAAAAACAAGAAAAAGGGATTTTTTTTACGTAAACATAGTAGAATTTCACCCATATAACTTCATTTTTACAGGAATCTAAGCAAACCAATTACTTTAAATACAACATACACGCATAATCTATCGAATTAGGGTTCAATTTTACCACTATTCATCGCGCCTGTTCAACCCAGAAATAGCTATTCCTCGCAATCGACTGGTATCACACACTTCCGGGACTCCAATTCGCTTGTCTCTGTGTGTTATTTCACTGATTAAAACAAGAGAGTGAAGTTTCTTGTTCGATTTGGTGAAAGACGGAAGCAGAGTGAGAGAGATGGTTTTAGTGGGTAATGGGAGAAGTGGGAAGGGTTTCTTCCTTTTCTATTTTGTTTTACCTTTATTTTAATGGAAAATTCAAATTCAAAATTAAGTTTGCTTTTCTTTAATTCAAATAACATTTTTATTCCACGTGAGCAGAGAGAAAGATGATGCTGGCAAGGTGGTCAACGGGAGATGAGATTTTGGACGTGGATGTAATTGTTGGCAATCCAGGGTTGAATCTGTAATTATCCCAAATTTAAGGGGTACCTTATGTAATTCGCCCTATTTATATCGACCTCCAAACTGCCATTCTTCAATAAGGAAGGTTTATGAAGGTGGGCATCAGCCTGACAGGCCAACAGAATAGCCCAGGAGAAAACAGAAGGCTGATTGCGGTCACCTGTGGACCGCAGTAGGGCCTTCTGCGATCCCCTAGCAGCCGCCATCAGCGATCCCTGCAGATTCGAATCTGTTACTTCTGTTCTTCCATTTCGGGCGACGTAACTTCGTTTCTTCAAAAAGTGGTCTTCTACAAAGTCGTTCCGTCTTCAATTATCTCCGCATCGGTTGGTCGCATGACATGTTTTGACTCCTCGAACTCAATGCAATGGTCAATCCGGCGTATTTGCTTCCTTGTCCCGATTTGGCACAATTATGCCATTTTCGTGCCTGAAATCGTGAAAATCCTCAAAACCACGATCATGACCTACATAAAACATGCAAAGTTGGTAATTGACCATATAACGATACAAATAGTGCATCTAGGGCAAAAAACGAGGTTCTAAAAGTATGCTATATCGCACATTTCATTGTCACATCATAGAGGGATTGAAATATAATCTCCTTAGCATGAGTCAATTTGCAGACAAGGGGTTCTCAGTGAAGATCAAATCTAAATTTTGTAAATTAATTGACAATGAGTCGAAGCAGGTATTCTTGGTTGCTAGGCGGAAAGGAAGTCTCTATGTTGTTGACTGGGCATGTGCCACAACTGAAGAATGCCTCATGGTGAGTCAATCTGGCTACACTGAAGAAAATTGCTATGGCACAAAAGGATGAGTCACATGAATTTCAAAACTCTGAATAAGCTAGACAAGATTTGGTTGTTGGATTACCTAAGATGGCATACAGAAAGGATGTTATATGCTCAGCTTACCAATTAGGAAAATAAGCCAAAACATCTTTCAAGTCTAAAACTAGACATTCCATTGTGAGGCCACTACAACTGTTACATAAGAATCTCTTTGAGTCCTCAGTAACGAGTTATGTAGGAAAGAAGTATGGTCTGGTTGTTGTAGATAACTACTCAAGATTAATTTAGGTTGTTTTTTCTCAAACAAAAATCTGACGCAAGGGTCGAGATGCTAAGCCTGCTGAATAAGCTTGAAGTCATGAAAAATGACAAGGTATCTGTGATCATAACAAACCATGGTACTGAGTTTGTAAACCAGTTAATATGCTCAAATTACTACTTAGGAAACAAGTAGAAAGCAGTTGTTGTAAATAGACAATGCTAACCACGAGATCGTTCGCTAAGGAATTAATTAGGCTATATCGCAACGATTGAAAACAAACAGTTACTTGTGAAACAATGTTGATTTGTTTGAATTTGAGTACTTCTTAAAACTCGAAAACGGAAATTAGCAATGTAGTTGTTTGTAAGATTGAGGTAGAAGGAACACAGTAGTTACGATCAAGCAATGCTAATTCGCTCTAGGGATACGTTCATATTGTCACACGGTCGGTGTACAAAAAACTATCAATTCAACCTTTACCAAACGAGTGTGAAGATATTTGAACTAGCGTAATCGTGGGTCGTCAATCCACGATCCTTAACCAAAACGTTTTAGAGAATCTTTGAACGAGAGTATTGAATTGAAGGGGTTTTATGAAGATCTTTGAACGAGCCTAACCTATATGAACGATTTCAAACCCTAGAAGCGAATACGCAAAGCTATCACGCAACTACCATGTTCGGAGTGATTGAGCTACTCATAATCAAAGCAAAGATGAAAGATTAAAAGATATTGCTCATGTTTAACACAGAATGATAATCGCATGCAAGATCAAACAATTCGAGAAACAGAATAAGAACGAATTGAATAAGATAAAACAATAGAGATTTACCACAGTAATCAGGGATTCGATATCGATCCTTCGATGAATAATTAAAATCAAGCCCCAAATTGTTATCAATGTCAAAGTATGAATTTGTGGAGCTTTTTCTATCAACTAGGTTAAAAGAAGTATAAAAAAGTATTACTGATTCTAAGCTAATAAGGAAAAATGAATTTTCGAGGCCGACGCTCGCCGCGGCGGGCAATAAACATCGTCGCGGCGAGTCTTCTATTATCGCAGATATATATCCCTCGTAATTTCTCGCCGCGGCGAACTCAACTTTTCAGAATTCCAGGTGCCTTCGTAAAATCTCGCCGCAGCGAGCTTAAATCCTCCAACTGAGCTTAAAAACCTGAATTCCTACAAAACAAGATCAAAACACCAAAGCATAAAATTGTACAGAAAACAACTATAAAACTAAAGAAAAATACTCACAAAGACCGCAAAAAAGGACCAAATGAGACTCTAAATTATAGTCTCATCAAACTCCCCAATCCGAACCTTTGGTCGTCCTCGAGCAAACAAACAATCCTATACACAACTAGACTCGAAACCACGAAAGCAAACAAAGAGTCAAATTCCCAAGTGACCGAATCTACCATTGAAAACATTAAATTCACAGAATGCAAAATTTTTGTTCTCAACCTAACCTTAGCAGAAATAGTAAGCAGGTAATCAGACACGATCATTTCTCAAGTAAATAACAATTAAGCCTAGCCCGCTAGTCCCTCGCAGATGTATAAAGTGCATCACTCACTCTCATGGAAGTATCAATATAGGGTATAAGCGCAATAAGTAAACTGGGAAGATGACTTTCGTCACAAGGATGCCTCAAATATCTTATGCTATTGTACTTGTCTCATTGAGTCGAAAGGGACTTTGGCACATGACTGTATTCCTCCAGAAAAATTGAAAAACTGAAACTGCTCCCCTTATCCATTTCGAAACAACATTAGATCTCATAATACTTCACTGAATTCAGTGCATGGCCACATTGGGCACTTTTAGTCTCGATTTTTTGCAGGTGTCTGTTTTACCGAAAGTCCGCACTTTTGTGCGTGTCAGTTTGGTATACGTGCCATCAACCTCACGGACATGTAGCTTTTCAGCCACGCCGGTATGTGGTAGTATTTGGAACACGCCCAACACGACTAACGGTGATCAATTAAGACCATAGATCCACCCCGAGATTTAAATATCAAAAACTTAGGGAGCAGTAAATAGACTTTTCAGCACAAGTATAACAACACATAACAGTCATAATGAACAATCCTCTCCCCAAACTAGTTCGACAGAACGGGGGGAAATAAAATCCGCAAAGCAAAGCATGTCGTTCGTCATCCCCAACGAAACTAAGAACACATAAGTATGAAAAGGTGCAAGTAATACGTAAAAACTTGTACAACCCAGGAATAACACCATAACAGGTGCCAACACAATATTTTTTCTTCGGCTCAAGCTCCTCACAGGCTTTTGGACTACAGGGCTAACCAGACTTGCTATTTGCAAGAGAAATGACCTTGTAGGATTAAAATCCTACTACACTACTTCCATCTAGACATCAAACAAAATGTAAGCAGCAAGAGAATTTACCATTCACAATAGATGTTCAACTTGGTCAATGACTCAGACTCGCCACAAGAGAAAAGTAAAAATACTAACACCTAAACTGGACTCAACTATAAAAGAAATATAACTAACACAGAAAAGGTGGCTAACATACCACCACAATCACATAACACAAACAAGTGGCTAACATATCACTTGAACATAATACATAGAAAGACGAAAGACTCTAAAGACACAGATAACAGAGAAAAATGCAGACAAGACACTAGAGAGCACATTCCCTCTCCCCAAACCTAAACTCAAGCATGTCCTCAAGCATAGAGTGAAAAAAGAAAAGAGAACGGGAGCTATAGTGACTTACCTGCTAGTGTAACTTTACAGTCATGTACAAGACTCTTCCGTGTTGGCTAACGGGTTCTCTAGAAGTTCTTGGTTCTTCCAGTTGTTGCACCTCCTTTTCTCCCCTTTAGATAAGTATGTATATACAAGGGTCCTGTGTGCGCCCCTATATAGTTCTTGGTGTCAACCCGCAGCGGTGAGTATGGTGTAGTGGTGGCTTGCAACTCACGTTGCTTGCCATGTACTTCTATAGTGTAGGTACGAGCATGGAGGTTGACAATCATGCGAGTGGTTTTGATGAACGGTCGCCCAAGCAGCAACATATCCTTCTCCATCTCCTTTCCTTTAACCCGTGTCGACTCCACAACCACGAAATCGGCCATAAAAGTGTACCCATACAGCGTAACCGGAACATCCTCAATCACACCCATGCACATACTTCTCGTTCCATTGGCCATCGTGACGAAGCATTTCCTGGGTGCCAAACCCTTCAAATCCAGCTCCTCATATGTCGCAAAGGTCATCAAATTAACCGCCGCTCCTGTATCTACGATGCCAGTTACCTTGGAAGAATTTCCTATCCCAACCACCAAATCAAAGCTATCGACATCACTGATGCTCTTATCTGCTGCTGGGATCACCCTGGTGATGAGATAATATTCTAACATCTCATTTGGTCTTTTTTTGCGATCTTTGTGAGTCTTTGTCTTTACTTTTGTAGTCTTTTTAGTTCGTTTTTACGCTTTGGTGTTTTGTAGAAATCTGTGTCTTTTGAGCCGTATGAAGACAAGTCGGTTAGCATGGCTCGCCGCGGCGAGGAAATCAGTCCGCCACGGCGAGATTTAGCGAGTGATGCTCCTGTTTGAAGATTGAAGCTCGCCGCGGCGAAGGAATTGGACCGCCGCGGCGAGATTATGCGAGCTGGATATACATTGCGATTAAGAAGGCTCACCGCGGCGAGCTATTTCTTCTGCCGCGGCGAGCGACGCAGATTTAATTTTATTTTGCTTATTAGATTAGAATTTTGATTCCTTTTCTTTCATACTTCTTTTAACCTAGTTTTGAGAAAAACTCCAAGGGGCCATACATTGACATTGAGACATCTTTGGAGCTTGGTTATTCATTGATTTTATTCATCAAGATTATTGGTATTAATTTCTCCATTGCTTTCTTCTTTACAATTCGTTCTTTATCTCTATTGATTGAATTGTATGTTATTACATGCAAGTTTCGCATCTATGTTTCATATGATCATTACCATGAATCTTTGCATGCAAATCTCAAGTATGAGTAGCTAAACCGCTCTGAACACGGTAGTGATGTGACGGTAATTGCGTATTCGCTTCTAGGGTTAGGATTAGTTCATATAGGTTAGGCTCGTTCAAATATCTTCGTAAAAACTTTTCAATCCAATAAGCTAGTTCAAAGATTCTCTAAAACGTTTTGGTTAAGGATCGTGGATTGACGCTCCACGATTACTCTGGTTTAAAGATTTTCAAATAGCGTTTGGTTGAATTGGATTGATTGTTTTAAGTACACCGACCGTGTCACAAGTATGAGCGATTTCCCTAGAGCGGATTAGCATTACTCGATCATAACTGTTGTGTTCTCTTATCTCATTGTTAAAAACCGTTTCTCTGCTTTTCTGTTTTCTAGTTATTAGAAGTAATCAAAACCAAACAAATTAAGTCGTTCCCACAAGTGACTATTTGTTTTCAATTTCTTGGTAGGTTAATTAGTTCCTTAGCGAACGATTCTGTGGTTAGCATTGTCTGTCTACAACAACTGCTTTCCACTTGTTTTCTAAGTAGTAATTTGAGCACATCAAATTTGGCGCCGCTGCCGGGGAATCAATTCCTACTATAGCGCTTGATTGCAAATCTTTACTTGTTTTCCAACTTACTTGAAGTTTAGTGCACTAACAGAAACTAAGGATATTTTGAGGTTTTCGTGTTGTGTAGCTCTAACAACAGGTTGATCAAAAAGGACATTTCAATGGCTCAGTTAACCTATGGAGCCTACATGCAGCCCGGCGAGGTTAAGGCCGGGAAAGTGGCAATCGTGTTATCTAACGAGGCGAGAAATTTGGAAGTCAAAGCTCACCACTTCCACAATCTCCCTAAGTTCTACGGAATGTCCAACGAGGATGTGATAAGGTTCCTCAAGGAGTTTGAAGTGCTAATTGCAGGGATTTCGTTGGCAGCCGGAGGAGTAACAGTTTCAGAAGGAGAGATAAGGAAGAAGGTTTTTCCAATGTGCCTGCAGGATAAAGCTAGGAACTGGCTTTTGAACCAGCCTAGGGGTTCTCTACCTACTTAGGATTCTCTCTATAAAGCCTTTGTGAATAAATTTTACCCTCCCGAGAGAACACAGCAACTTCGTACCTAGATAATGCAGTTTCAGCAGATGCATGATGAGACCTTCTATGAAGCTCGGGACCATTTTTTGCAGTTATTGGCCCAATGCCCTCATCATAGGATAGGCGATATGAGCTTATGTGTCCGATTCTATGAAGGCCTGGCTTGGGAATATCAAAATATGGTCGATATGAGCTGTAAAAACACCTTCCTGGAAGCCTCCGCCGATGAATTGAACAGTATTTTCAAGAAGCTGGTATCAACATCCCAACTGAAGGGAACAAGAGATAAGGCGAGGAGAGTAGCAGCCAGAGCAGTGGAAGAGACTCTAGGGCCATGTTTTACCGAGCTAGAAAAAGAAATCAGGAGCCATATGGAGAGGTCTGAGAGATACTGGTTGGAGGCGCAGAAAATTCAGGAAAAAAATAACCAGAGTTTCGACAGTATCGAGCAATCGCAAAGAAGGCTGGAACAGATATTCGGTGACTTGGTTGGGAAATTGGAACTTATGGAGAAAGGTAGACCCCCAGTAGCCCCAGAAAACATTAGAGTCCTGGCGGTTGAGATAAATTTTGAAGAACCAAGGAAGGTTAAGTCTATTGTTGCCACCTGTACCAACGAGGTTGAGCACCCTACATCAGATGAGGGAACTCCAGCAACAGTTCAAGTGACCCGTGTACCGACAGCCGAGCAGACTGAAGATGTAGCCTCTGTTGACTCGACATGGGATGATGTCGAGGAACCGAGTTCCGTGATTCCAGAAGAGGAGGCGAATGCGGAGCAAGAAACTGCTGAACCCGACCCCCCCCCCTCCCCCACCATAATAATTCCTAAGGCAGAAAAGAGTATAAGCGACTCCGACAGTTTTGATTTACTGGTAGGCATTGGGTGTTCAGCTCAGGTTACCGGAATAGTCGACACTGGTGCTAGTTGCAATTTGATGACTTTTGACACCTATGAAGACTTAGGCTTAAAGGGATTGGATCCGCGCAGATGCTTTATGACTCTTTCTGGTGGAACTAGAAGCAGATGCATGGGGATCGTGGAAGATGTTCCGGTTAAGCTGGATTGTATAACATTGATGACAGATTTTGTGGTAGTGGAATCGTCGAGGGTGAAGGGGATAGAATTGGAAAGAGATATGCTGCTTCTAGGGAGACGCTTCATCCGATCAACTCTGATGGTGGTGAATTTACATGCCCGAACCTGCACAATTGAGGTGCAAGGTGAGCTACGCGAACTGAAGGCCTATTCCGCTCCATTATATTCTGTTCGCAGGTTGATAGCAGGAAATTCATAGAAGCACACACTGGACCCTTATATATACATACTTATCAACAAGGAAGAACACGAGCTGCACCAACCGGAAGAGCCAAGAATCTCTGGAGTACCCATTAAGAGTCTAGTACATGACTATAAAAGTACACCAGTAGGCAAGTCACTATAGCCCCGATTCACTTTTTTTTTTCACTCAACGCTTGAGGACATGCTTGAGTTTAGGTTTGGGGAGGGGGACTGTGCTCTCTAGTGTCTTGTCTGCTTTTTTCTCTATTATCTGAGTCTCTAGAGTCTTTCGTACTCTACTTTATGTATGTTTTGGTCTTTTTTTCTTTTTACGGTCATTTTTTCTTTTACCCTCTAGTGTCTTTCGTGAGTCGTTCTTCCAAGTTATGAAAGCTTCTATTGTGATTGTTAAATTTGCTTGCTGCTTATGTTTTGCATGAGACTTAACTGAGGTGGTTTAGTGGATTTAAAAGCCCATCAGTTTGTTTCTCCTATAAATAGCAAGTCTGTTTAGCTCTTTAGTCCAAAAAGCCGGTGAGAAACTTTAAGCCGATGAAAAAATATTGTACCGGCGCTTGTGTGATCCTTTCGGGAAATGCAAACCCTCTTATTTGTGCCTTTTCATTCTCATTTGTAATCAGTTAAGTTAAGTATGACGAACGGCATGCTCTTCATGTTTCATTTTATCAAAAGACAGTACATTGCGAAGAACCGGTTTGGGGAGGAGAAATCTGCTGTGTTGACATGTTTATTATTCATTTTATGTAATATGTATCACTTCCCCTGATTAGTTGATTCGTCTCAGAGTGTATTTGTGGTGCTTATCACCACCGTAGTCGTGTTAGTTGTGTTTCAAACACTACCTATATACCGGCGTGGTCCTAAAAAGCCATATGACCGTGAGGGTTGATGGCACGTATACCAAACTGACACGCACAAAAGTGCGGACTTCGGTAAAACAAACACTACCAAAAAAGTGAGACTAAAAGAGTCCATAGTGGCCAAATTGATTAGCATCTAATTTATTGTATGCAAATATGTGGTTTATGGAAGTTGGCTGTATGTCTTGGCAAGCTGCTATACGCAAGGAAAAAGTCCCTTCTGACTTAACTGATTGAGTACATTGCTTTGTGACGAAAGTCACCTTCCGTTTCTCTTATTGTTCTTGAGTGTTTAACCACTGGACACTTCCAGAGTGTGAGAGAGAATAGTGTAGGATTTCCTAGTGAGGGATTGGAGAGTTAGGTTTAAGTGCTATTTATTTGAGAAACTCTCTTGCAGGATTTTTTTGTGCACTATTTCTGTCAAGGTCGGGTGAGTGCAAACCTTTTGCATCTTGTGAATTTAACGCTTACAATGGTAGAGTTCAGTCATTTGGAAGATTGACTCGTTTGTGTGTTATTATATGTCGTAGTCTAAGTCTAGTTGTCTTTAATTTTTTTGTTTGCTCGGGGACGAGCAAAGGTTCGGTTTGGGGATTTTGATGAGACAATATTCTAACGTCTCATTTGGTCTTTTTGCGATCTTTGTGAGTCTTTGTCTTTAGTTTTGTAGTCTTTTTAGTTCGTTTTTACGCTTCGGTTTTTTGTTTGTGTTTTGTAGAAATCTGTGTCTTTTGAGCTGTATGAAGACAAGTCGGTTAGCATGGCTCGCCGCGGCGAGGTATTCAGTCCGCCGCGGCGAGATTTTACGAGCTTGGCATTGAAAGTTCCAGCATGGCTCGCCGTAGCGAGGAAATCAGTCCGCCGCAGAGAGATTTAGCGATTGATGCTCCTGTTTGAATATTGAAGCTCGCCGCGGCGAGTCTATGCGAGCTGGATATACATTGCGATTAAGAAGGCTTGCCGCGGCGAGCGACGCAGATTTAGTTTTATTTTCCTTATTAGATTAGAATTTTGATTCATTTTCTTTCATACTTCTTTTAACCTAGTTTTGAGAAAAACTCCAAGGGGCCATACATTGACATTGAGACATCTTTGCACTCGCCTCCTCTACTGGAGTCGCAATACTGGGTGTGGCTACCTCCTTTTCACGTACCCCGACTCTCACTTCTACCGGCTTCTCAAGTGCCGGTGTAGGTGCTACCTCAACTACCTCCGTTGTCTTAACCTGGGCCACCATGTTCTCGAGCTGGCAAGTGCAGGTAGCAAGAATAGACTTCACCTTTACTGGCTCATCAAATGTCACCTCAACGGCTAAAGCTCTGTGGGTTTCTGCGGTCGCCGGTAACTTACCCCTTTCTCTTTGCTGAAATCGACCAACTAGATCCCCTAAAGTCTTCTCTAATTGCTTATGTGCCTGTTCAATGCTGTCGAACCGCTGATCATTCCTGCACTGATTTTCATGTGCTTCGGCCCAGAACCTCTCGGAACGCTCCATGTGGTCCCTGATTGCCTGATTAGGACTTCCCGGCACTTTTGTAATCTGAACCCGAACTGGCTGAGCTAGAACTGGTTGCTCCCGTGGTGCATTCTCGTAGAAGTTGTTGCACCTTGGTTATCCTGCCTGTTGGTCCAGAAAACGGCAAAGTAAAAGACTAGAGGGGGGAGGGTGAATAGTCTTTTAAAACTTTTGTCGATAAACACGGTTTCTCAGATATCTGTGAAGATATCAGATAGTTAATTTCAGAGAGCGGAAGACTTTTCTCTGATAAGTGCACGTGCTCTACAAGATAGGTGTAAATACTTTGCAAGGTAAATAAAGCAAGTAATAAAATGCAGAAAGTAAATAACACAAGTCTTTTTATAGTGGTATCTGAAGGTGGCGTAATCCTTCAACTAATCCACTTCGGCCTTTCTGAGACCTAGAATCCACTAAGACAGATAATTGATGTAACCTTACAAATATCTTCTCTCGATTCCTAATTACACTAGGTTCCCAACCAAGTGTCCCCCCTGAGTTATTCCCCGACTTTCACAGCCAAGTAATTCCTGTACTCATAAAGCTCTTTCCTGGAGTTGTTCCTTAGTTTTCCAAACTAAGTATTTCATGTACTCCACGCCAATTAAGGTGTTGGTTAAGGTAGTTTGTCAGGTGAGCTTATTTAATAACTTGTTCAGTTATGCAGATAGCTCTGAGAATCAAGTATACATAATACACCTTTGCAATGTATGGTATCTTGTTCTTTACTGACCCAAGTCTATGATAAATGTTCAAGAGAATGAATCTCAGATATCAAATCTTAATTCAACTCTTTCACAAATAGCAATGCTTGTTAAGGATCAGGATACTTAGAACTTTTGTGCTACTTAGAATCAAGAGCTTTGGTCGCAACAGAAAGCTTGAAGGTAAGTAGTGTGCTTGAGAGAGCTTGTGTGAGAGTATTCAATGCAAGTTCAAGATGTGTTCAGTGTTTTAAGGTGTGTTCTCAAGCAGTCTAAGTGTTGATATTTATAGATGAATTTGTGTGTCGTTTGAATAGTATCCGTTAAGCTTAAATCAAATTCAAACTATTGATATCTGAGTATAGTACTGTAGTACGTTTGTCTTCTTCTTCAGAAGCTACCGTTTTTGTTCAGACATTTCTGTCTGCGCATTCAATGCATTGTACTATACTTTGTCCTATAGTGCCAACGGAACTATGCATTGTATCAGAGATCTTATACTATCAGAGTTCTCTGAAGCTTTGTACGTCCTTTTCCAGAGATTATCACAACTCCAGATAACACTTGTTGAAACAACTTGTTATAATATATTTCTTTTCAGAAACTTAGTTTATGTCCAAGGTATCTGAGTGTAGATATCTGTGCGCACTTTCGTCATTTCAGAAACCTTTTATTTCTCAGATATCTTTTGCAACACTGTTTATTTAAAAACGCTTGTGTCTTCAAGATATCTAGTCATATGTATCTGAAAACCCTTGTCTTCAGCAATCTTGTGCAGTCTTCAAATCTACAAATCCGTTGAACTTTTCCTGCTGGATGCCTTCTTCTTGGTCTTTTTTAGAGGAATAAAAATTACATTCAGAGACCTAACATCCTATACAAGATTTGCTAGACTATCATACTTAGTGAGTTTCCTCTTTACAGTGTTCAAGTGAACCAAGAGTACTAACCACCTTTCTGAGCTAAGATAAGTCATTAGGTTGCTGATCAAAATCTAAACAGATATTCGTTAAGATAAGTCTCTGATGAAGTGGTGTCTAACATCAATGTACTTAGGATTCTGAGTTATGGCAATAGCACTTGTGTTGTCACAGAAAATGGGAGTTTTCTCTTCATTGAGTCCATAGTCTCTGAGTTGTTGTTGTATCCACAATATCTGTGAAGCACAACACCCAGAAGCAATATATTCAGCCTCTGTAGTAGATGTAGCAATTGAGTTTTGTTTCTTGCTGAACCATGATATCAATCTGGCACCAAGAAATTGACATGTTCTTGAGGTGCTTTTTCTATCAAGCAATGATCCAGCATAGTCAGCATCAGAATAGCCAACTAAACTCAATCCACTGTCTTTTGGATACCACAATCCAACTTCTACATTACCCTTTACATACCTTAATATTTTCATAGCAATGTTGTAGTGTGATTGCATTGGATTTGTCTGAAATCTGGCGCACACTCCAACTGCATATTGAATATCAGGTCTACTTGCAGTGAGGTATAGTAGAGACCCAATCAATTTCCTATACTTGTGTTCTTCAACACTCTTGTCAGATTCAGTATAGGTCATTTTGGTTCCAATGCTCATAGGTATCTTAGCATTCTTTTCAGAATGCTTTAGATTAAACTTGTTGGGCATGTCCTTTGCATACTTTGTTTGACTAATGAATATTCCATCATTGAGTTCCTTGACTTGCAGCCCTAGGAAGTAATTCAATTCTCCCATCATGCTCATCTCAAATTTAGATTTCATGAGTTCAGGAAAGTCTTCACAAAGTTGCTTGTCTTTAAATCCAAATATAATGTCATCAACATATACTTGAACTAAAAGTAGTTTCCAATCATGGTTCAATGTGAAGAGTGTTTTATCAACATCTCCTTTCTTGAAACCACTTTCTAGTAGGTATCTGGCCAATGTATCATACCACGCTCTTGGAGCTTGTTTCAGTCCATACAGAGCTTTCTGAAGCTTATAGACCATCCTTCTTTCTGAGGAAACTTCAATGCCTGGTGGTTGCTCAACATAGACTTCCTCAGCAAGTTCACCATTTAGGAATGCAGTCTTGACATCCATTTGATAAACTGTAAAATCATTATGAGCTTGAAAGGCTAGAAAGAGTCTTGTTGCATCCAATCTTGCAACTGGTGCATGAGATTCATCAAAATCTAGTCCTTCAGTTTGGGTGAATCCCTTGGCAACCAACCTAGCTTTGTGTCTGGTTATTTCACCAGACTCATTCATTTTGTTTCTGAAAACCCACTTGGTTCCAATTACAGATATTCCGTCAACAAATGGAACCAGTTTCCAAACTTTGTTTCTCTCAAATTGATCCAACTCTTCTTGCATTGCAGAGATCCAATCTTGATCTTTTAATGCTTCTTCTATAGTTTTAGTTTCAATATTTGATATGAAACATCCATAGAGACAATTTGCATTTTCAGCGATTGCTCTTCTAGTTCTAACTCCTTGGTCTATGGGACCAATCACATCCTTTGCAGGATGATTTCGTATCCATTTCATAATGGGTTTTGAACTAGTAGGATCAATATCATTTTGGATTTGAATGTGAATCAATATGATCTTTATGGGATACTTGTGTACTATCTGAGATATCTGACACATGGAAAATGCCATGGATATCTGACACTTTTTCAGTGTTAGAGATATCTGGAACTTGCATTTCAGCAATCTCATTTTCAGATACCTCTTCATGATGAAGGTTCTCAGTAACCTGTTCCATTTCTGGAATTCTCATAGGAAATTCTTCATCATGTCTTAGAGTCATTTGGTTGTTACTAAGCATAGGTTACTTTTCATCGTCAGACTCATCCTCTAATTGAATGATAGAATTGTTTCCTTTTGAGAATCCTTTTTCAGAATCTTTAATCATCAATTCTTTGAACCTATCTGAGAGATCATCATTCAAGAGTACTTTCTTGTTTCCTTCATAGAATACTACAGGAACAGATTCCTCAATCTTTTGCGTTCTTTTGTTGTAGATTCTATAGGCTTTGCTGTTCAGAGAATAACCAAGAAATACTCCTTCATCTGCCTTTGATTGAAATGTTCTCAAGTATTCTTTTCCATTGTTAAGAACGAAACATCTGCAACCAAACATCCTTAGATGTTTGATACTAGGGGGTCTACCAATGAAAAGCTCATAAGGAGTTTTGTCATGGTGTTTGTTAATCAAAAATCTATTTTGAGTGTAGCATGCTGTGTTTACAGCTTCAACCCAATAAATTTCACTTATGTCAGCAAGCGTTGTTCTTGCCGCTTCTTTCAGGGTCCTATTCTTTCTCTCAGCAACACCATTTTGTTGTGGTGTCCTTACAGAAGATAGTTGATGTTGTATACCTTTGCAGGTACAAAACTCTTTTATGTACTGGTTCACAAACTCGAGACTATGCATTACGATTCTGAGATACCTTGTCATTTTTCATGACTTCGAGCTTATTCAGCAAGTTGGGTATCTCAACCCTTGCATCAGATTTGTGTTTGAGAAAGACAACCCAAGTGAATCTTGAGTAATCATCAACAACAACCAGACCATACTTCTTTCCTGCATAACTAGTTACAGAGGATTCAAAAAGATCCATATGTAACATTTGCAGTGGCCTTTCACTGGAATGTCTAGTTTTAGACTTGAAAGATGTTTTGGATTGTTTTCCCATTTGGCAAGCTGAGCATACACCTACTTTTCTATATGCCATTTTGGGTAAACCAACCACCAACTCTTTCTTGGCTAGCTTGTTCAGAGTTTTGAAATTCAAGTGACTCATTCTTTTATGCCATAGCCAATTTTCTTCAGTGTGGCCAGATTGACTCACCATGAGACATTCTTCAGTTGTGGCGGATGCCCAATCAGCAACATAAAGATTTCCTTTACGCCTTGCAACCAAGACTGTCTGCTTTGACTCATTGTCAATCACTTTACATAGTTTTGACTTGATCTTGACAGTGTACCCTTTATCTACTAATTGACTCATGCTTAGGAGATTATATTTCAATCCCTTTACATGTAGTACTTCAGAGATTGTAAGGGCTCCAAACTTCAGATTGCCAAATCCTGTGGTTGGATTTTCATCTCCTCCAGCAAACCTGATAATTGGTCCATCATTGCACTTTCTGTAGTCAATCAGATTTGCTTTGTCTCCTGTCATGTGCTTTCCACATCCACTATCAAAGTGCCACTTTGGATTAGTATTTAGAGTGTTCTGCACAAAAGAGAAAACAGGAGATTAGGTTCTCATACCAACAATGGAACCATCTGGACTAAAGAATCTTCCAGTAGGAATCCATTTTTGAATGAATTTCTTAGGAACATTCTTTTGTCTAACAGGAACATAAGGAGGAATTCTAGTTAAATGATTTGTATCATTGTTATTAAGAACTATTTTCTTCCTTGATGTGTTCCTTGGTTCTCCATTTGGTTCTTTCAGATACCTGTCAAGTTTCTGAGTCTGCTTCTCAGCAAACTTAGCTTTCCTAGCCAGATTTCTTCTAGCCCTGGCATTCAGATTTTCAGTGGCTTGACTCATCTTGCACTTCTGATAATTGCTGTGAGCAATTCTAGCTTTTAACCATCGTTCTTGCTCTTGTTTATACTCACGAGCAAGTTGTTTCCCGATGGCTTTATAGCTAATACCATTCCGAGCACCTGGTGCTAACTGAGTTCTCATCTCAGTAGCTTTGCTAGTCTCTGGGTAGTCTATTTTCTTTCCAGAAAACGTGACATAAGAGAATTTGCCAGCTCCTGCAATTCTTCCTTTCTGAGAGACATAGTACTGTGGGTGATTACACTTTTCAGTGTTATGTTTCTTTTCAGAAACATTCCCAATAGATTTCTTTTGGACTTGTTTTTCCCACAATGATTTGGTCGCAACTGCCTTTCCTTTGTTAACAACCTTAGCTTTCTGACCGATACTGTAGGTTGTTTGGGAACCACCTTGCTGAGCACTGACAAATGTTCTTCTTTCATCACTCTTATTCAGAGTGGTAGAACTATCTGTTTGTGTGTCCAGCCCAAGTCCTCTCTTTTCTGAAGGATCTCTTAAATAAGATTGTACTTCAGTAAGAGTGTCACTAGCTTTGGCATAAGATTGAAAAGATAGTGCTTTCTTTTTGAGTTCTTCATTCTCAGAAAGAAGATCTTCACATTTCTTTTGAAGTTTGGTCAATGCTTCTTTATGTGACTTTTCTATCTCAGATATTTGAGCTTTGAGAGATGCAATGTCGGCATCCTTTTCCTCCGATATCTTGAGTAATTTTGAATTTTCCTTTTCAAGAGAATTCTTTTCTTCTTCAAAGATTTCGGCTCTAGCTCAGACCAGTAGAAACTCTCTTTCGTAGAGATCAAGCTCTCTTCTGAGATGTTCCAGATCTTTGATTCCTTCCTCATCACTTTCATATGTATAACAAGAAGTATGTGTTACCTCATCAACCATTAGACAAGGTTCAATGTTGGAGATATCTGGAAAGATTTCTTCAGCCACTCCACACACTTCTTTCTTCTTTTGACCAAATTCGATCACGTCATGAGAAACACCGCACATTTCTGGAGAAGGCAGTGTGGAATCATCTAAGTCTTCATCCTCAGAATCAGACTCAATATCTAGAGCATCCAGTTGCAGTTTAATCTTTTTCTTTTCTTCAGTGAGCATAGCTCTCTGACTTCTCTTGAAGTTTATTCTATCTTTCTTGTCACATGTCTTTAGTTTGATGAAGGCAGGGCAATCCTTCTTGAAATGACCAGGTTTCTGACAATAGAAACAGATATCGTTTCCGATTTCTGCTTCCTCAGTACTTGATGCTTTCTGAGCCGGCTTGTTCAGCGAGCTTTGCATATTTTTGTACTGGTGATAGTTTGAGCCTAGATGCTTTTTTAGCTTCTCTTTGGCTTTTCTTCTCTTTATTTCCTGACCGACATATTTTCTCATTTGCTTTACAACAAGAGCATCCTCAGTCACCTCCTTTCCTTCCTTCTTTTCAGAAGTTCCTTGAGCAACTAGAGAAACATTCTGAAACTTTTAGTTGTTTGTTCTCTTTGAGTTGTCTCATAGTCAACAGTAGCAAGGTGAGAGAAAAGTTCCACTGGAGTGATATCTGGCATTCCTTGGTTAAAGTAGAAAAACTTTGTGTGCTCCCTGTTATGATTTAGACTTCTCACAATAGTCTTAATCTTTTCTGACTGGGTATATCTATTACTTTCACCAAGTGCAGCCATGTCACTCATAAGTGTTGTAAACCGGAAATCTAGTTCTTCAAGAATCTCTGTGGGACCTTGTTTAAAGTTTTGGAATTTGAGCTTCCAAACTTAGAACTTATTTTCCTTCGTTTTCTCAGTGCCGGAACAGATTTCTTCAATCAGTTGCCAGGCCACTTTCGCCGTTTTTGCACCCCACAGTTTACATTGTATGTGCTCTGGAGTAGAACGTGTGATGATTTTGCGAGCCTGACCATCCAGTCGATTTCTCTTGGCATCTTCCGATGTCCAGAGCTCTCTAGACTTTGGCTCGTAAATAACTTGACTGGTAGGTCTCCCACTGGTTGACGCAACTGTTTGTGAAGACCAATCACTTTGTTCTCTGTCTTTACCATTAGAAACCTCCATGACCTACTTAAGTTGTTGAATGATTATGGGGCCGTTCTTTATCACGTCGATCATTTCGTCACTGATGGCTTCTAGGTGGAGCAGCATGTTGTTCTTCCATTTCTCATAATTCTCTGGCTTGAGAATTGGGGTGTCACTTACAGACATCCTGTAGAAAACACACTAAACAAACAAATCAAGTGTAGGTGAAAAGCAGTTAGTGGGCACTTATCTGGGATCTAGGTTCAGTGCAGAAGGCTTGGGAACCTCCTGCTCAGATACCACTTGTTGGTCCAGATAACGACAAAGTAAAAGACTGGAGGGGGGTGAATAGTCTTTTCAAACTTTTCTCGATAAACACGGTTTCTCAGATATCTGTGAAGATATCTGATACTTAATTTCAGAGAGCGGAAGACTTTTCTGTGATAAGTGCACGTGCTCAGCAAGATAGGAGTAAATACTTTGCAAGGTAAATAAAGCAAGTAATAAAATGCAGAAAGTAAATAACACAAGTCTTTTTATAGTGGTATCTGAAGGTGCCGTAATCCTTCAACTAATCCACTTCGGCCTTTCTCAGACCTAGAATCCACTAAGACAGATAATTGATGTAACCTTACAAATATCTTCTCTCGATTCCTAATTACACTAGGTTCCCAACCAAGTGTTCCTCCTGAGTTATTCCCCAGCTTTCACAGCCAAGTAATTCCTGTACTCAGAAATCTCTTTCCTGGAGTTGTTCCTTAGTTTCCCAAACTAAGTACTTCATGTACTCCATGCCAATTAAGGTGTTGGTTAAGGTAGTTTGTTAGGTGAGCTTCTTTAATAACTTGTTTAGTTATGCAGATAGCTCTAAGAATCAAGTATACTTAATACACTTTGCAATGTATGGTATCTTGTTCTTTACTGACCCAAGTCTATGATAAATGTTCAAGAGAATGAATCTCATATATCAAATCTTAATTGAACTCTTTCACAAATAGCAATGCTTGTTAAGGATCAGGACACTTAGAACTTTTGTGCTACTTAGAATTAAGAGCTTTAGTCGCAACAGAAAGCTTGAAGGTAAGTAGTGTGCTTGAGAGAGCTTGTGTGAGAGTATTCAATGCAAGTTCAAGATGTGTTTAGTGTTCTAAGGTGTGTTCTCATGCAGTCTAAGTGTTGATATTTATAAATGAATTTGAGTGCCGTTTGAATAGTATCCGTTAGGCTCAAATCAAATTCAAACTATTGATGTCTGAGTATAGTATTGTAGTACGTTTGTCTTCTTCTTCAGTAGCTACCATTTTTGTTTAGACATTTTGGTCTGCGCATTCAATGCATTGTACTATACTTTGTCCTGTAGTGCCAACGGAACTATGCATTGTATCAGAGATTTTATACTATCAGAGTTCTCTGAAGCTTTGCACGTCCTTTTCCAGAGATTATCACAACTCCAGATACCACTTGTTGAAACAACTTGTTGTAATATATTTCCTTTCAGAAACATAGTTAATGTCCAAGGTATCTGAGTGTAGATATCTGTGGGCACTTTCCTCGTTTCAGAAACCTTTTATTTCTCAGATATCTTTTGCAACACTGTTTATTTAAAAATGTTTGTGTCTTCAAGATATCTGGTCATAGGTATCTGAAAACCCTTGTCTTCAGCAATCTGGTGCAGTCTTCAAATCTTCAAATCCGTTCAACTTTTTCTGCTGGATGCCTTCTTCTTGGTCTTTTTTAGAGAATAAAAAGTACATTCAGAGACCTGACATCCTATACAAGATTTGCTAGACTATCATACTTAGTGAGTTTCCTCCTTTACAGTGTTCAAGTGAACCAAGAGTACTAATCACCTTTCTGTGCTAAGATAAGTCATTAGGTTGCTGATCAAAATCTAAACTGATATTCCTAACACTGCCAGTTACCCTGCTATCTAGTTTGCCCGCTTTGCGTGTCCCTCTCAGTAGTACATGCCCCTGGAGTCCCTTCAACTGCTCGGTATCCCACTCTCCTAGATTTATTTCTCGCACCCTTGAGCTGAGACACCGCTGCCAATCTCTCGAAAACACCATTTAATTCATCAAAAGATGCTTCCAGGAGTGAATTTTTACACGTCATGTCAACCATGTACTGGCACTCTCAATTCAGACCCTCATAAAATCTGATGCACAGATTCATCTCGTCGATCCTGTGGTGCGGGCATTGGGATAGCAACTGTAAGAAGCATTCGCGAGCTTCATAGAAGGTCTCATCGTACATCTGCTGAAACTGCATTATCTGAGTACGATGCGTTCTCTCGGGAGGGTAAAACTTATTAACGAAGGCTTTGTAGAGAGAATCCCAAGTAGGTAGAGAACCCCCAGGCTGGTTTAACAGCCAGTTCCTAGCTTTATCCTGCAAACACATTGGAAAAACCTTCTTCCTTATCTCTCCATCTGAAACTGTTACTCCTCCGGCTGTCAACGGAATCCCTGCAATCAGTACTTCGAATTCTTTGAGGAACCTTATCACATCCTCATTGGACATTCCGTAGAACTTGGGGAGATTATGGAAGTGGTAGGCTTTGAGTTCTAAATTTCTTGCCTCATTATACAACACGGTGGCCGCTTTTCCAGCTTTAACCTCGCCGGGTTGCATGTAGGCTCCAAAGGTTAACTAAGCCATTGAAATATCCGTTCTGATCAACCTGTTGTTAGAGCTACACAACACGAAAACCTTGAAATATCCTTAGTTTCTGTTAGTGCACTAAACTTCAGGTAAGTTGGAAAACAAATAAAAATTCGCAATCAACTGCTGCAATAGGAATTGATTGCCTGGCAGAGACGCCAAATTTGATGTGCTCAAATTGATACTTAAAAAACAAGTAGCAAGCAGTTATTGTAGAATAAATAAGCTAACCACGAAGTCATTCGCTAAGGAACCAATTAGGCTACCGCAACGATTGAAAGCGAACAGTTACTTGTGAAACGAGTTGATTTGTTTGTGTTCTAGTACTTCTAATAACTAGAAAAGAGAATATGCAATGTAGTTGTTTGTAGCAATGAGATAGAGAGGATACAGTAGTTACGATCAAGCAATGTTAATTCGCTCTAGGGATACGTTCATAATTGTCACACGGTCGGTGTACAGAAAACCATCAATTCAACCTTTACCAAACGCGTTTGAAGATATTTGAATTAGAGTAATCGTAGGTCGTCAATCCACGATCCTTAACCAAACGTTTTAGAAAACCATTGAACGAGAGTATAGAATCGAAGGGTTTTTACGAAGATCTTTGAACAGGCCTAACCTATATGAACGATTTGAAACCCTTGATGTGAATACGTAAATCTATCACTCAACTACCATGTCCAGAGCGATTTAGCTACTCATAATTGATAATTGCATACAGAGATTCATGGTAATAATCATACGAAACATAGATGAGAAACTCGCATGCAATAACATACAATTCAATCGATAAAGATAAAGAACGAATTGTAAAGAAGAAAGCAATAGAGAAATCAATACCAATAATCCTGATGTATAAAATGTAACACCCCGTTTTGACTAATGCAATTTTATAAGAATCCTTATGCATTTTATTATTTCAACTTAATTATCTTATGCGTATAGATTTTGTGTCTAATTAAATTATAATTAATTTTCAAGAACAAACTGTGCTTCAAGATTAATAAGTCCTACACTACTATATCAAATACTAGTCTAGGGACTAGCTTGTAAATTGAGAAGAGATAAGTTGCAATTAGACACTCTAGAGAGGTGTCTTCCCAAACAATCCATTCACTATTTCCATTTACCATTTCTTTGGTCACATCAGATCCATTCCCTTCGTCCTTCTCAAATTTATCCACATCTAAATTCTTACACCAAGCTGCTGTGTCAATTGCTCCACCTCAATTCTTCCGAGATAAGTTAACCCCACCATTTACCACGTATCATCTTCATCCTACCCTCAATTGCCCTATAAATAGAGCCATGGTTTTACTGAATTTCTCACACCCAACCCTCCAACCCAGTATAAATATGTAAGCCACTAGAATTTATAGACGAAGGCGAATTCAAATCTTCATAATAGTAATCAGGTAATCTCTTGATTTTGATTTCGATTATATGCAGATTTTAAGGGTTAATTTCCCCCCTTTTCTTGACTCTCTAGTTATACTGGTTATACTGTTACTAGTCTGTAAATGAGCTATTTGGAAATAATCGAGATATTGGATTCTTAATATGGTTCGGATTGTATTACTGGGGTGATGTGCTGCGTGGGTTTAGACATGAAGTTATATTGACGTTTTGCTAATTTCTGTATGCTGGTATTTGGTTCTGGGTTTGTTTAAAAAGGAATGAAAATAAGAGGTTACTCTGTTTAACTGATACCATATTTTTTTGGGACAAAATACATTGTTTTAGATGGGTTATGATCTTCATAACAAGTTCTCTATACTATTTTCCATACTATAGACGGCGTTAATTTACCGAAAGTTACTAGATAAGAATACTTTGATCTGATTAGCAGCTTTTGTTAAGTACACTGGAGGTCTAGACTGGTAAAATTCTACCAGAACTAGAAAACTCAATTTGAAGTAGTACATAATACAAATAAGCTTGAGTGAGGTATGTTGTGTAAGTTAGGAACCTATTACTACTATTCAGTATTCTTTTCTGAAACCAATACAGAAAGGTTTGGACAAGTTTAAAATATGTCCTGCTTAATTAAATACTTGTGCGGCTATTTGACGACGTTACTATGATTTAATCAAAATAATAAATTGTTGACGTAGGTACAAGTTTTTAGGGAAACTCGATCTGCGTTTTATGCACAAGTGTTTACGAAGCAGGTGAGGGTTCCAAACCACTATAATACCTCTCTTTTGTTTCCCCTCCCTCAGTAATTTATCTTTCACAATCACTGTTGGAATATTTTTCACCTATGCCGTCATCTTATTGTATCAAATGTTCTCTATTCAGTCAACCTTTTATCTCTTACCTGATTCCTGGAAGTTATCGTGTTTATATTAAACTAGTATTGTAATAATGCATATAACTAGCTTTTGGGAGTCGGGTATAGTTATGGACTATATCCCTCATCCCAAATCAACATGTACCTAGGCATGTTACATGTTACAATACTATAACTTTATTATACATGTCTTACTGTTACATCGCTTTCTGTTATACATGTCTTGTTACATTACATTTATTGTCATTACATATGTACGAGGTTACACCTCGCCTGAACAAATATAGTCAAATTATATATGTCAACTGCTCACCTTCTTTCTCAACTTTCTCTTGACAACTTCCGATAAGAATCTATTTCTTATTCTCTTTTCCTTTCTTTTTTGTCAAATGATTATAATTACCCTCACTAAGTCACCAAAGACTTACCCTCTTTTGTTTCCTTCTCCAGAGTAATTAGCTGGAATGTTACGTGTACATATTGGCTGTTTGCTTACTGGCTTGCTTGAATAAAGGGATTTGCGTACTTGAAGAATGTGTAAAATTCATGTGAATTAAAGTAGTGGTTTGCCCCTAAGTCCCTAAGAATTAGTTTTTTTTTTTTTTTTTTGCCGAAAGAATGTTGCCTTTTGTGTATTCTCGAATAAAAGACTTAGTTTATTACTTCTTGTTCCCTGTATACGACCTGACCGTCCCTGTAACATTCTGAAAGATGGTATTTATTCTTGAAAGGATGTTATAGGCGGGTGACAATCTAACCAGTAGGTTTGTACTTACAGTTGCGGCGTCACATAAAATCAATGAATAACCAAACTCCAAAGATGGTTAAAAGGAAGTATATCAGAAAAATCCCAATTCCCAGCTAATAAGGAAAAACAAAACTTATGTTCTGCGTATCTCACCACGGCGGAAAGAATAGCTCACCACGGCGAGCCTTCTTTAATCGCAGAAGATATACATTCACTAAATCTCTCCGCGGCGGACTGATTTCCTCGCCACGGTGAGCCTTCTTGCAATTTCCAGCTCCAAGCTCGTAAAATCTCGCCAGGCGGACTGAATCCCTAGCCGCGGCGTGACATGCTAAGCAACTTGTCCTCATTTAGCACAAAAGACATCGATTTCTTGAAAATGTAAACAAAACACCAAAGCGTAAAAACGAACTAAAAAGACTATAAAGCTAATGACAAAGACTCACAAAGACCGCTAAAAAGGACCAAATGAGACGTTAGAAAATTGCCTCCTCAAAATCCCCAAACCGAACCTTTGCTCATCCTCGAGCAAACACACAACCTAAACACACTAGACTCTAAACCATGTGGACAAATACCAGAGTTACAAATCCAAGTAATCGAATCTACCATTGAAAGCATTAAGTCCACCAAATGCAAATGTTTTGTTCTCAAGTAACCTTGGCAGAAAAGTGCACAGAGAATCCCAAAAAAAAACCGTTTCTCAAGTAAATAACTCTTAAGTCCAGCATGCTAGTCCCTCACAAGAATAATATGTTATCTCTACTCTCTTTGGAAGTGTCCAATAGGGTTATTCCCTCAAAAAGTAAACTGGGAAGGTGACTCGCATCACAAAAATGCCTAGACTCTCTTATGCTAATGTACTCAAATCAAATGGATCAGAAGGGACTTTTTCAAAAATGACTTATAACAAAAGTTCAAGACCTGTGCTGTTCCCTTTTTCACTTGCCATCAAACATAAACCATTATTGCACTGTATTCAATGCATGGCCTCTTTGGGCTCTTTTATCTCAATTTTTTTACAGGTGTCTATTTTACCGAAAGTCCGCACTTTTGTGCGTGTCAGTTTGGTGTACATGCCATCAACCCTCACGGTCATATAGCTTTAAGGGCCACGCCGGTGTATAGGTAGTATCTGAAACATGCCCAACACGACATACGGTGATCAACTATGACCATAGATCCACCCCGAGATTAAATTCAGATAGCTTTGGAAACAGCAACAGATTCAAACACAATCAAGCATATAAAGGTAAAAAATTAGTCGTAAACATGTAAGTAACTCTTCCCCAAACCTGTTCTTTAGAACGGTGTTTAAAAGTTAGAGAACTCATAATTAAAAGCATCTCGTTCATCATCCCCAAACAAAATGAGTACACATAAGTATGAAAAGGCACAAGTAATTCGTAAAACACTTGCACATCCCAGGAATCACACAATACAACTGCCGGTACAATATTTTTTCATCGGCTCAGGCTTCTCACGGCTTTTGGACTAAAGAACTGGACAGACTAGATATTTGCAAGAGAAACAGACCTTAAGGAATTAACAATGCACTAGGCTACTTCCAGTTACGCATCAAACAAAACAAAGGCATTAAGTGGATTTACCACTCACAATAGATACTCAAAACTTGGAAAAATAACACAGACACATGAAAGACTCACGAAAATATGAGAAAACACGTAGAAACACAGGCAAGAAACTGAAGAGCCTCACATTCCCTCCCCAAACCGATTGAAAGCCAACAGTTACTTGTGAAACGAGTTGATTTGTTTGTGTTCTAGTACTTCTAATAACTAGAAAAGAGAAAATGCAATGTAGTTGTTTGTAACAATGAGATAGAGAGGAAACAGTAGTTACGATCAAGCAATGTTAATTCGCTCTAGGGATACGTTCATATTTGTCACACGGTCAGTGTACAGAAAACCATCAATTCAACCTTTACAAACGCGTTTGAAGATATTTGAAATAGAATAATCGTGGGTCGTCAATCCACGATCCTTAACCAAATGTTTTAGAAAACCTTTGAACGAGAGTATTGAATCGAAGAGTTTTTATGAAGATCTTTGAACGAGCCTAACCTATATGAACGATTTGAAACCCTTGATGCGAATACGCAAAGCTATCACGCAACTACCATGTCCGAAGCGATATAGCTACTCATAATTGATAATTGCATACAGAGATTCATGGTAATAATCATACGAAACATAGATGATAAACTCGCATGCAATAACACATAATTCAATCGATTAAGATAAAGAACGAATTGTAAAGAAGAAAGCAATAGAGAAATCAATACCAATAATCCTGATGTATAAAATGAATGAATAACCAAACTCCAAAGATGTCTCAATGTTAATGTCTGAATCTAGGAGCTTTTGTCAAAAACTAGGTTAAAAGGAAGTATATCAGAAAAATCCCAATTCCCGGCTAATAAGGAAAAACTAAAATTATGTTCTGCGTATCTCGCCGCGGAGGAAAGAATAGCTCGCCGCGGCAAGCCTTCTTTAATCGTAGAAGATATACATTCGCTAAATCTCGCCGCGGCCAGCCTTCTTGCAATTTCCAGCTCCAAGCTCGTAAAATTTTGCTGCGGCGAGCCAAGCTAAGCAGCTTGTCCTCATTTAGCTCAAAAGACATCGCTTTCTGCAAAATGTAAACAAAACACCAAAGCATAAAAACGAACTAAAAAGACTATAAAACTAAAGACAAATACTCACAAAGACCGCTAAAAAGGACCAAATGAGACGTTAGAAAATTGTCTCATCAAAAATCCCCAAAACGAACCTTTGCTCATCCTCGAGCAAACACACAACCTAAACACACTAGACTCTAAACCATGTGGACAAATACAAGAGTTACAAATCCAAGTAATCGAATATACCATTGAAAGCATTGAGTCCACCAAATGCAAATGTTTTGTTCTCAAGTAACCTTGGCAGAAAAGTGCACAGATAATCCCAAAAAAAAACCGTTTCTCAAGTAAATAACTCTTAAGTCCAGCATGCTAGTCCCTCACAAGAATAATATGTTATCTCTACTCTCTTTGGAAGTGTCCAATAGGGTTATTCGCTCAAAAAGTAAACTGGGAAGGTGACTCGCATCACAAAAATGCCTAGACTATCTTATGCTAATGTACTCAAATCAAATGGATCAGAAGGGACTTTTTCAAAAATGACTGATAACAAAAGTTCAAGACCTGTGCTGTTCCCTTTTTCACTTGCCATCAAACATAAACCATTATTGCACTGTATTCAATGCATGGCCTCTTTGGGCTCTTTTATCTCTATTTTTTTACGGGTGTCTATTTTACCGAAAGTCCGCACTTTTGTGCGTGTCAGTTTGGTATACATGCCATCAACCCTCACGGTCGTATAACTTTAAGGGCCACGCCGGTGTATAGGTAGTATCTGAAACATGCCCAACACGACATACGGTGATCAAGTAAGACCATAGATCCACCACGAGATTAAATTCAGACAGCTTTGGAAACAGCAACAGATTCAAACACAATCAAGCATATAAAGGTAAAAAATTAGTCGTAAACATGTAAGTAACTCTTCCCCAAACCTGTTCTTTAGAACGGTGTTTAAAAGTTAGAGAACTCATAATTAAAAGCATCTCGTTCGTCATCCCCAAACAAAATGAGTACACATAAGTATGAAAAGGCACAACTAATTCGTAAAACACTTGCACATCCCAGGAATCACACAATACAACTGCTGATACAATATTTTTTCATCGGCTCAGGCTTCTCACGGCTTTTGGACTAAAGAACTGGACAGACTAGATATTTGCAAGAGAAACAGACCTGAAGGAATTAACAATGCACTAGGCTACTTCCTGTTACGCATCAAACAAAACAAATGCATTAAGTGGATTTACCACTCACAATAGATACTAAAAACTCGGAAAAATAACACGGACACACGAAAGTCTTACGAAAATATGAGAAAACACGTAGAAACACAGGTAAGAAATTGAAGAGCCTCACATTCCCTCCCCAAACCGATTGAAAGCCAACAGTTACTTGTGAAACGAGTTGATTTGTTTGTGTTCTAGTACTTCTAATAACTATGAAAGAGAAAATGCAATGTAGTTGTTTGTAACAATGAGATAGAGAGGACACAGTAGTTACGATCAAGCTATGTTAATTCGCTCTAGGGATACGTTCATATTTGTCACACGGTCGGTGTACAGAAAACCATCAATTCAACTTTACCAAATGCATTTGAAGATATTTGAACTAGATTAATCGTGGTTCGTCAATCCACGATCCTTAACCAAACGTTTTAGAAAACCTTTGAACGAGAGTATTGAATCGAAGGGTTTTTATGAAGATCTTTGAACGAGCCTAACCTATATGAACGATTTGAAACCCTTGATGCGAATACGCAAAGCTATCACGCAACTACCATGTCCAGAGCGATATAGCTACTCATGATTGGTAATTGTACACAGAGATTCATGGTAATAATCATACGAAACATAGATGAGAAACTCGCATGCAATAACATACAATTCAATCGATAAAGATAAAGAACGAATTGTAAAGAAGAAAGCGTAAAAACGAACTAAAAAGACTATAAAACTAAAGACAAATACTCACAAAGACCGCTAAAAAGGACCAAATGAGACGTTAGAAAATTGTCTCATCACCCAGCACTTTCGTTATCTAAACCTGAACTGGTTGCTCCCGTGGCGCATTCTCATAGAAGTTGTTGCCACCTTGGTTACCGTGCCAATTACCCTGCTGTCTAGTCTGCCCGCTTTGCTTGGCCCACTCAGTAGTATATGCCCCTGGAGTCCCTTGAACTGCTTGGTATCCCGCTCTCCCAGATTTATTTCTTGCACCCTTGAGTTGAGACACTGCTGCCAGTCTCTCGAAAACACCATTTAATTCGTCAGAAGATGCTTCCAGGAGTGAATTTTTACACGTCACATCAACCATGTTCTGACACTCCCAATTCAGACCCTCATAAAATCTGATGCACAGATTCATCTCGTCGATCCTATGGTGCGGGCATTGGGATAGCAACTGTAAGAAGCGTTCGCGAGCTTCACAGAAGGTCTCATGGTACATCTGCTGAAACTGCATTATCTGAGTACGAAGGAGGGTAAAATTTATTCACGAAGGATTTATAGAGAGAATACCAAGAAGGTAGACATCCCCCATGCTGGTTTAACAGCCAGTTCCAAGCTTTGTCCTGTAGGCAGATCGGAAAAACCTTCTTCCTTATCTCTCCATCTCAAATCACATTCTCCCATTGTCAACGGAATCCTCGCAATCGATGCCGAACTCCTTGAGGAACCCTATCACATCTTCATTGGCCATTCCGTAGAACTTGGGGAGATTATGGAAGTGGTAAGCTTTGAGTTCCAAATTTCTTGCCTCATTAGATAGCACGATTGCCGCTTTCCCGGCCTTAACCTCGCTCGGCTGCATGTAGGCTCCATAGGTTAACTGAGCCATTGAAATATCCTTTCTGATCAACCTGTTGTTCGGGCTACACAACACGAAAACCTCGAGATATCCTTAGTTTCTGTTAGTGCACTAAACTTCAGGTAAGTTGGAAAACAAGTAAAAATTTACAATCAAGCGCTACAGTAGGAATTGACTCCCCGGCAGCGGCGCCAAATTTGATATGCTCAAATTACTACTTCAGAAACAAGTAGAAAGTAGTTCCTGTAAATAGACAATGCTAACCACGAGATCGTTCGCTAAGGAATCAATTAGGCTATCGCAACGATTGAAAACAAACAGTTACTTGTGAAACAATGTTGATTTGTTTGAATTTGAGTACTTCTTAAAACTAGAAAATGGAAATTTGGAATGTAGTTGTTTGTAAGATTGAGGTAGAAGGAACACAGTAGTTACGATCAAGCAATGTTAATTCGCTCTAGGGATACGTTCATACTGTCACACGATCGGTGTACAGAAAACTATCAATTCAACCTTTATCAAACGAGTTTGAAGATATTTGAACTAGAGTAATAATGGGTTGTCAATCCACGATCCTTAACCAAAATGTTTTAGAGAATCTTTGAATGAGAGTATTGAATTGAAGGGTGTTTACGAAGATCTTTGAACAAGCGTAACCTATATGCACGATTTCAAACCTTAGAAGCGAATACGTAAAGCTATCACACAACTACCATGTTCGGAGTGATTAAGCTCCTCATAATCAAAGCAAGGATGAAAGAATACAAGATATTTCTCATGTTTAACACAAACAGAGTGATAATCGCATGCAAGCTCAAACAATTCGAGAAACAAAATAAGAACGAATTGAATAAGATAAAACAATAGAGATTTACCACAGTAATCAGGGATTCGATATCAATCCTTCGATGAATAATAAAAATCAAGCCCAAATTGTTATCAATGTCAAAGTATGAATGTGTGGAGTTTTTTCTATCAACTAGGTTAAAAGAAGTATCAAAAAGTATTACTGATTCTAAGCTAATAAGGAAAAATGAATTTTGGAGGCCGACGCTCGCCGCGGCGGGCAACAAACCTCGCCGCGGCGAGTCTTCTGTTATCACAGATATATATCCCTCGTAATTTCTCGCCACGGCGAGCCTCTCAACAGCTTCAGTTTCCAGCTTCGTAAAATCTCGCCGCGGCGAGCTTAAATCCTCCAACTGAGCTTAAAAACCTGAATTCCTACAAAACAAGATCAAAACACCAAAGCATAAAATTGTACAAAAAACAACTATAAAACTAAAGACAAATACTCACAAAGACCGCTAAAAAGGACCAAATAAGACTCTAAATTATAGTCTCATCACCAGTACATAAAAGAGTTTTGTACTTGCGAAGGTATACAACATCAACTATCTCCTATAAGGACACCACAACAAAATGGTGTTGCTGAAAGGAAGATTAGGACCCTAAAAGAGGCAGCAAGAACAATGCTTGCTGACACTGAAATAAGTGAAATCTATTGGGTTGAAGCTGTAAATACAACATGCTACACTCAAAATAAATGTTTGATTAACAAACACCATGACAAGACTCCTTATGAGTTATTGATTGGTAGACCACCTAGTATCAAACATATAAGGGTGTTTTGTTGTAGATATTTTGTTCTTAACAATGGAAAAGAATATCTTAGAATATTTCAACCAAATGCAGATGAAGGAGTATTTCTTGGTTATTCAATGAATAGCAAAGCTTACAGTATCTACAACAAAAGGACACAAAAGATTGAAGAATCTGTCTATGTAGTATTTATGAGGAAACAAGAAAGTACCCTTGACTGTAGAACTCTCAAATAGGTTCAAAGAACTTATGATCAAGGATTCTGAACAAGAATCCCGGCAGGGAAATAATTATGTCATTAACTTAGACCATGAGTCTGACGAAGAAAGGTAACCATTGCCAAGTAACAACCAGATGACTCTAAGACATGATGAAGATTTTCCTATGAGAAATCCAGAAATGGATCAAGACACTGAGAATCTTCATCATGAAGAGGTCTCTGAGCAGGAGGTTGTTGTGAATCCTGTCTCAGATACCCAGGACACTGAACAAGTGTCAGATATCCCAAGCACATCACAAGTGCGGATATCTCGAGAATCTTGAACAAGTATCTTATCATGATCATAATGATGCAGAAATGAATCAAAATGATAATGATCCTACTAGTTCTAAACACATTATGAAATGGATAAGAGATCATCCTATAAAGGATGTAATAGGTCCTTTAGAGCAAGGGGTAAAAACTAGGAGAGAAATTGCAGAAAATGCAAATTCTCTCTATGGATGTTTCATCTCAGACACTGAACCAAATACCATTAAAGAAGCATTGAAAGACCAAGATTGGATCTTAGCAATGTAAGAATAATTGGATCAATTTGAGAGAAACAAAGTCTGGAAACTAGTTCCCTATATTGATGGAATATCTGTCATAGGAACTAAGTGGGTTTTCATAAACAAGATGATTGAATCTGGTGAAATAACCAAAAACAAAGCAAGGTTAGTTGCCAAGGGATTCACCCAGACTGAAGGACTAGATTTTGATGAGTGATATGCCCCAGTTGCAAGATTGGATGCAATCAGACTATATCTAGCCTTTGCAGCTCGTAATGACTTTAAAGTTTACCAAATGGATATCAAGAGTACATTTCTAAATGGTGAGCTTGCTGAGGAAGTCTATGTTGAGCAACCAGCTGGTTTTGAAGTTTTCTCAGAAAACAAGATGGTCTATGAGCTTCAGAAAGCTCTGTATGGACTTAAACGAGCTCCATGAGCATGGTATGACACTTTGGCCAAGTACTTGCTGAAAAGTGGATTCAAGAAAGGAGAAGTTGATGAAACTCTCTTTACATTGAACCATGATGGGAAACTACTCTTAGTACAAGTTTATGTTGATGACATAATCTTTGGATCTAAAGATAAGCAACTTTGTGAAGACTTTGCTGAGCTCATGAAATGTAAATTTGAGATGAGCATGATGAGAGAATTGAATTACTTCCTAAGTGTTGGTCTAGATAACGGCAAAGTAAAAGACTAGAGGGGGGGGGTGAATAGTCTTTTAAAACTTTTGTCGATAAACACAGTTTCTCAGAAACCTGGGGGTTTCTGATACTTAAATTCAGAGCTTGGAAGACTTTAAGATAGGTAAGTGCAGAAACAATAAGTAAGTGTGTGTGTGCTTTGCTGAAATGTAAATACAGAAGGGTAAAAAACACAGCAAGTATAGTGGTATCTGGAGGTGGCGTAATCCTCCAACTAATCCACTTCGGTCTTTCTGAGACCTATAATTCACTAGAACAGATAATTGAGTTCACCTTACAATAATCCTATTCTAAGATTCTTCAACAAATGGTTCCCAACCAAATGTTCCCCCTGAGTTATTCCCCAGCTCCTAGAGCTAAGTACTTCCTCTACTCAGATAACCTTGGAGTTATTCCCAGATTTTCCAAATCAAGTACTTCCTCTACTCCACGCCTTGATTGTGTTGGTTATAAGGTTTTGTCAGAGAGGCTTCTCGTATAACTTTTCAGTTATGTTTTCAGAGAGCCTAATAGAACAAGACTACTTAATACACTTGTTCAGTGGATGGCAGTCTGCTCTTTACTGACCCAAGTAATTGGTGTCCATTCTGGAGAATGAGTTTCAGAAAAGGTATCTGATAGTTCAACTCTTTCATGAATAACAATCTCTTGTTAAGGTTCAGGACAACTTAGAACTACTAGTGATTCTTCAAGCATGTAAAGCTTTAGAAGGGTAGTAGAGTGCTTGATAGAATACTTTGCTTGGTGGTAAGTTTGCAAGATAGAGCGTTCTAAGGTATGTTCTTCAAGCATCTAAGTGTGTGATATATATAGATAAATTTGAGAGGCGTTTGAATTTTATCCGTTGTGCTCTCTATCAAATTATATCCGTTTATATCTTGAACTATGTACTCAGAAGTCACTATCTCATTTTTCAGAGAGGATCGCTTTAAAGATTTGCCGATGCATTTAATGCATAGTACTGTTCATTGTCCTTTAGTCTCAACGGATACATGAGCCTTTCTGATGGCTTGCACGCTCCATACTCATGATGTCATATGTCCAGAATCATATCCCGAAAATAAGTTAATATACTTAAGAAAGGATTAAGGACATAGTCTTTCTGAGTTAGACTAAACCTTTGTGTCTTCATAAATCTTGTGCAATCTTCAGTCTTCTAATCTTCAGAAAAGCTCCATTGCTAGGATTGATCTTCATGGTCTTCTTGAAATAAAAATTACATTCAGAGACCTATAATCCTAATATAAGATTTACCAGACTAATCATACTCAGTGATTTCCTCTTTTACAATGTTCAAGTGAACCAAGAGCACTTAATCACCTTTCTGGCTAAGGTAAGAACATGTGATGAGTGATCAAAATACTAACAGATATTCCTAACAAATTTCCCCCTTTTTGATCAGTCATCCATGACTATCTTTCAAGTCTTATTACAAAATTGTAATCCTGGAAGAGAAAACAATCCACCACTTAATCATTTCAAATGATATTCAATTTTAGTTGAATTAAGTGCAGAAAGTAAACATCAACCAAATCACAAGAAGTGATCTTTGCTGATAAGTTGTCATCTATTAAAATGTATCTGAGAGCATGATCTTCAGATAGGTACAGTTTACAGAGTAAGATGCAACTTTTACAGATAGAGAATTTCAGAAACAATCAGCAAGATTACAAAAAGTAATAAAACATACTAAGTAAATTAGAACAAAGGAGAGTCCAAGCTCCAAAAGAGTATTCTAATGTTACTAGTCTTCAAGTCTTCTGAAACACAACTTGGTTGCAGATACCTCAAGTTCTTCAGCACCCTTTCTGGATCAGTTGACATGATCATCCACTTTTCTGCATTCTTGGACATAGTCATAAAGAATCCTTCTGACAGAGAGCTCTGTCTTTCTGGATAAGTCACATATTTCATGGTAACTCTTGCCAAGCTTGTGATTCTTCCGCAGAAAATATTTGACCCAGAAGTACTTTCCCCAGACCCAGGCATGGTCTACTTGCAGTTGAGATAGGTTGAAATACTTGTATATTTCTTCCAGATAGTGTATATCATCTAGGTATTCATCCAATGTCATATAGAATGACTCATAGGTTGAAACACCTAGTTTGTTCTTCCTCAGACACTATAAAACGTTCGTAGCGACGGATAGATCCGTCGCCATAGTTACCTATCCGTCATTTCCGGCGACGGATAGAAAATCCGTCGCCCCCCTGGAGCTGTTCCGACGGATAACAATCCAATTCGCCAATTGATCGACGGATTGACCAATTGACCAATTATTTTTTTAATTCGAATATAGCGACGGATAGATTCTATCTGTCAAGAGATATTTAGCGACGGATAGAATCTATCCGTCGCTAAATATTTTAATTGGACTAGTGACGGAATTTGAAATTCCGTCACTGTCCGTCATTAATTCCGTCACTAATTCCGTCACTATTTTTCGTAGTAATATAATGTTCGATAATAAATCAATAATACGGAAAATGTTTCAATGAATAAAAAAGTAATATTCGGAGCTGGAGAAATTATCCAAACAAGTGTAAATATGAAAAAAAATCCGAACATACAGATACATAACTAGCTATCAGACGGGGGTGGGGGTGGGTGATGGCGGAACTGGGACATGAACTGCTCCATCTGTAACCGAAGGCGCTCGTTCTCCTCCCTTCGTTCTCTGTCGCGGCGCTCCATCTCGTCCCTTTGTTGCTCCATCTCTTGAGTTAGCCGAGCAACCTGTTCCCGGATCGCACCATTTCCGAGACTGTCCTGTGTAAACCGGACGTCTGGATCTTTGGGATGATGATGAGGAGCACCCCGGACTAGCCAGATGCAAACCGAGGCTCCCGAGTCCATATATTCGTCCTTTCTTGTCCGGTTTGTTGACCTCTAGGAAGATGTTGTCAACTTGTTCAGTTGACAACACATCACCCGTCTCGTCCTCCTGCCTCGCCACCTGAGCATCAACCTCAGCCTGAAATCGTAAATAGCAGATATCATGATCGCCATCGTTTTAAAAAGCAACTTGTAATAGTGTACAAATATGAACTTTAAGCAACATAAACATATCAGAATAGACGAGGCCGGCAATGGTCCATACCGCCTTCGCTGGCCTTCTTGAAGATGGCATACTTGGATGTCACCTCCCCCCGTGCCACCTGAATCAAACCAGATCTAGTCAACAATTTATCATCTACAAGTACTAGAGCAGCAGAGACTTCATACATACACGTAATGCTAGATTGCAAAAACACATATATACGCACCGATTGATAATAATCGATATGAGATCGCCTCCCAAGGTGGTGAACGGCCCTTCTGCCAGACGATCGGGATGCCAGTTACTGTTGGTCCAAGCAACGCCTGGACATCGATTCGGCCGATGAGCATCCCAAAGGGCCCACTGTTGCATCAACTGTGGAGGATTGGGCCACCCCGATCCCGAATGGCCTTCCACGCAGACCATATCCTCAGATAGTTTGGATCCCAGCCTCTAAACGCGCCAGATCGTGGATCAACTTCTTGGAATGAAGTACTCCTTCTACATTCCCAATTTCATACAACATCCAAAGTCAATACATGTCCTAACAACATAACAGATATGGTGACTAACATATCACCCAAATAAAGTGGCTAACATACCACTCACATATAGTGGCTAACATACCACTCACATTGTCCTAAAATTTACTAACACAATGGTGACTAACATATCACCCAAATAAAGTGGCTAACATACCACTCACATACAGTGGCTAACATACCACTCACATTGTCCTAAAATTTACTAACACAATGGTGACTAACATATCACCCAAATAAAGTGGCTAACATACCACTCACATACGGGCTAACATACCACTCACATTGTCCTAAAATTTACTAACACAATGGTGACTAACATATCACCCAAATAAAGTGGCTAACATACCACTCACATACAGTGGCTAACATACCACTCACATTGTCCAAAAATTTACTAACATATCTTTTCAAACGAGGTGCTAGAGGGAAGTACCACATTTTCTTATGTGAGAGATTTTTCTTTTCTCGTTTCTTTGCAGCCCCCTCCTTGTAACGCTTGTACCGTTCCTTACCACAGAACTTGCATTCTATTAGATCTGCATACTCCTCCCAATATATCATGCACATTTTCGGACAACAGTCTATGGTTACCAGGACCCTAATCACCGCATCTTTTTCTTCGCTTGGTAAAAGTTGGTGGGAACTAGGTTTTCTTCAGGACAAAGGTCCGACATTACGTCAACCCATTCATTGAAGCTCGTTTCAGATTGCTGGCCATTAGCCTTACAACTCATTAGCCGAGCTAACAAAGACAACTCAGTGAGCTTACACCCCGGGTAAACCGGCTTCCTTGATGATTCTAACAAGTCAAAGAACAACTGATCCTCGGGATTCGGTGGTTCCTCCACCTCCACCTCGGTTTCAGTGTTGGTTGTGTCCCTGAACTCCGCCCCTGCAGCATCGTACACCATTTGTTCGACTCGAGCTCGAATAGCATCGCCTTCAGATGTACTTTGTTCCCCGACTTGTTCATTTTTTCTCTTCCTTCCACGTTGTCTGTATTGGTCATATGTATTGGACGGTGCTGCTTCCTCACCATGATGATTCCATACCTGATACGCAGGCAGGAATCCATTTTTCCTCAAGTGCTGGACTACCACTTTAGGAGTCACGTATTGCTTGTTTCTGCACTGTTTCATTGCACAAGGACACTTTATCAACCCATCCTTTACACAAGCCGGATTTGACATTGCAAATGCAATGAAACCTTCAACCCCTTTCAGAAAACTCCATTGAACTCTGCCATTGAAATGCGACAATACATCCATCCACGATCGGTATTCATTGAATAATTAGATAATAACCTGACACGTTTGAATTCATTAGATCGAGTTCTTTCATTTACGATAATAAATCAATTTCACAATAATTCAATCAATTGCTACGTAATATAAGTTATATTAGCTCCAGTCAATTGTTACGGCATGACATAATATAAGTTACATCAGCTTCAATTTTACCATAATGTTTGGTTTCATATATATATCAACTAATGATTACTAGTTATACAAGCCTAGAGACAAAACGGATGAAACTCCTCATTCTCATGCACCCCCCCTCCTCATCACTTGTGACGCTCCCTACCACGGAACTTGCATTCCAACAGATCTGGGCCGACGGACACGTGTCCGTCGGCCCAGAGTCGATCCGTCGCCAAAAGTGGCGACGGATAGGTATTCGTCTCTATAAGGCGACGGATAATCTATCCGTCGCCCAATTTTCAAAAAAAAAAAAATCTTTTTTTTTTTAACAAAAGTCAAACTTGGGCGACGGGTAATTATTATCCGTCGCCCAATTGAGCGACGGATAAGTTATCCGTCGCTAATAAGCGACGGATAACTATTATCCGTCGCCAATTGGGGCGACGGATAGATTCCGTCGCCCCAATTAGCGATCCGTCGTTATGGGGCAACGGATAAAATCCGTCGCCCCATAACGTCGTTTTGTCTAGTTTTTCTTGTAGTGGTAGCTACCATCCAGTTTTCTTACTTGTGTACATCATCAGGTTTAGGGTAAGGACAGGCAAAAGAAAGATCCATCTTTCTGGCTTCATTCCTCTTTTCTACTTCAAAGTTTAACCAGGCATGAAGGTGCTCAGGTTTTAGCAATTATGGCTTGCCTTCTCACCATTTCAGGATCTGGTTGAGGATGGGAGTTGGAAACTTATCATTGACAAGTAGATGTTGTAGTTCCAGAATCCAATACCCTCTCTTGTTCAGAATGCACCTATATGAAGATTCTTCATTACTAGTCTTGATATACTCATCAGGTTGGCCGCCTTTCTTGATGTGTTTCATTGTTTATTCTGCCAAACTGGAAATCCCTTCTTGCTTTTCTGTTTGGTGGCCTTCTGTCAAGAGATCCTCTAACCCTTTCTTCATGCCTTGGGGTTGTGCTGGTGGATGTTCCTTGTATAGACTTGGTGTTGCCAGAAGGAGTTCTGGCTGCTAAGGGCTTTGCTGCCAGAGGGGGTCGTGAACTAGTTGCTTGTCTTCTTTTCTTGTGAAGTGGATGTTCATCAGAATCCTCCTTATCATCATTGTAGTCCAAAATTGGAGACTTGCAGCTTTCTTGGCCTTTCTTTTCTCCTTCTTCCTTCTCTTCTTCTTCAGAAGTCTTCTTCTCTTCTGAGATTCTAAGGGACTTGGCTCCCCTAGTTATCATACTTCTCAGCCTTCTAGCTGGTTGATCTGGAACAACTTCTTCAGCAAGGGTGTCTCCAGTGGTGTCCTTAATGACAAGTTGACTTGAGCAGGGAGGATTTGATTGTTTTCTTTTTCTTCCTCTGCCTTTCTGAGGCATCTCTTCTTCCCCCTTAGTCATGAATGACTGACTCATGATAGCATAAGCTTCAGAGAGAGTTTCAAAGTTTTTTTGGAGATTGTTGTGCACCCTAACGAATTCTTGAAGTTCCTTCTTCAGCTCGTTGTTCTGTCTAACCAGTTCCTGCTCCTTTCTATTAATCTCTTCAAGCGGCCTTAGGATGGCGTTGGCTTGCAGGACAGCATGGCTGGCTTCATTCAATGCTGCATTAGCATTGTTACAATCCTCATCCTTGACCAACCCTAGGTCTTTCTGAGAGAGAGCGATGCTGGTTGCTCTGTTGAGTAAAGCAGCAGCCAAAGGCTTCATCTCTTCTGGGACGGATTTTAGCACTTTTGTATCTTGGGCAACTAGTGTCTTTCTGAGTTCTAAAAAGACACTGTTCCTTGCACGGTGCTCTTCACTTCTTGAACTACTTGGTGCATAGAATATATGAGGAGCAAGTAGGGCTCTTTTGTGCTGAGTGACAAGTCTCTCATCTTCTGCTTCAGTGATCAAGTTGTGAGTTTCAGCATCACTATCAGAATCCTTTTCTTGGATTGTTTGCAGATTTTCAATCTTTTTCTGCTTTCCATCAAGTGTGCTGGCCTTCTGAGAAGATGTAGAAGGTCTTTCTGATGCAGTCTCAGCATCATGCTCTTCATCATCATTGTCATCCATTGCATCTATCTCAGCAGCTGTGACAATAATGGCATTCTTCAGTTTTCTTTGCTCATCTAGGAGTGCCAATTCTTTGGCATTAGCTTCTTCGAGCTTTTTGATTTCGGCTTCCTTTTCATCAACAAGAGATTGAGTCTCAATGTTGATTCTCTTCTCTTCTTCCAATACCTTTCTGAGTTGTTCAATCCTAAACTCAGCAGCTGAAATTTCTTCTATGGCATCATTGTGTTCAGCTTGTTGGGTATCTTGATGAGACTTGGGAGGTGATGATGATGGAGCTTTCTGAGCAATTGAGGGAGTAGCCTTTTCTCCACTTTCTTTGCTAGCTTTCTGAATCCCGCCTTGTCCAGGTTGGGGATCATCATTCTGATCATCATCATCATCACTCTTGTTCTTTGTTTCTTGGTTTGGATGCTCAGAGGAAAGTTCTTGATAATCATTTTCGTCCATCTCCTCATCATCTTCTGAAACCAGGTTGATCACATTTGGGAATGTAATCATCCTCCCATTAACTTCTTCTTGTTCAGCAAGATAAGTAGTGAGCTTGCTGGGCAAGGCAGGATGGGTAACCATCTGCTCTTGGGTTTGAGCATCCGCAGACTTGAAATCTGCTATAAGTCTTTGTGCTACTTCATGAATGAAGTCTTCATGCATTAGAGTGGAAAATGAGTAGGACTCTGTAGGGAACAATGCATGGATATAATCCTCCAGATTTAGGGCAATTGCTCTCTATTCTGGGATGTCGATTACTCTGGCTACTTCAGAAAGGTCAGCCTTTCTGAGTTTCTGCCATTGTCTGAAGCACTTGAGATGTTTCTTTAAGGTGTGCTTCTGGAAGGCCTTGAGTAAATCAACTGGCACTAGACTTTGAGCCTGAAAGAAAGTGTTCAAGTTAGTTTTGTTCAAACCACTTGTGTTAGTATCTGTGTGCAGAAGTGAGCTTTCTGAGCATACATGTGTAGAAACACTAGGCTCATCTGCTTGGATTTTTACTTGCTTGGGCACAGAGGCCTCAGATACTTTGGTGTGAGATGTTTTATCCTCATCAACCTTTCTTTCTGCTTGAACCTGAGAGTTAAAATCAAACATGTTTAGAAACTTTTAATAGAAAATATAGGTGGAAAGGTGCTTTCTGAGACTTCACTTACTTCCAAGTGAGGAAGCTCAGTAGCATGTTCCTCAGAAACCTTGGGGATTTCTGGCACCTTTTCTGCAGATACTGCTTGTTCAGCAGTTTTAGTTTCTTTTGGAGGAGATGACACAACTGTTTCTCCATCCAATTGTTCTTCTGACTGAGCCTGTAAGAACAAGCATAAGAGATTTTAGTAGTGGGTTTTCCAGAGCATTCGTTGAAGAAGACTATTACTGATTACTTACCTTCTCGTGAAGGCTCAAGAATACTTCCTCGAAAGCTTTTCACACGGAATCTCTAGGTTTTGGGGTGTTGGTTCCACCACCACTACTTCCTCAGTTGGAGCCTAAGAAGAGGCATTAAGAATATTAGAACATAAGAGCAAATTTAGTTAGTTATTTCTTGTTCAGAGATAACTTTTACTACGTGTGGGACAGGTTCTTCTTGATATTCTGAGGTTGGAGGAACCTCTTCTTGAATCAAGGGGGTGGACAGGTTTTCTTCCCCCTGAAAGTGTGTCTCCAAGTTGGCCTGTAACAAATACAGCTTATGAGTAACAAGTTAACATACAATTATGTTGACATGTTAGATACAAACTATCTTTGTTACCTGAATAGTCAGGTGATCATTGATCTCTTGAACTTGTGGTGATTCCATCGGTCTCTGTGCTCATTATTGATCTCCTCTGCAGTATCATTCTGAGTCTCCATCTCAGTTTGATCCCTTTCTGAGAGTTGAGCTCTCTCAGAAGGTTGAGGAACCTGTTCAAGAACAGGGTTTTCTTCAGCAAAATTAAGTGCTGGCATTGTGAATATGGAAGCAATGGAAACATCTTCCATCATTCTATCTTCCTCACCCAGGCCTTCTTCTTCCTGCTGGGCAGAGGGGTTCTTGTCTTTCTGAAGAGCTGAGCTTGATGCTCCTCCATGGGTCTCATACTTGAATCTTTTGAGTACTTTTGCAAGTACTTCATCATCCTCAGAATCACTATTCTGTGTTGGTGCAGACCCATCTATGATATTTCTATCATCTCTGGAGAGTTCTGGAGCATTCTGGTTCAGGACTCTTGGGGCATTCTGGAGTTGCCTTTCTGGGCGTCCAACATCTTCTGAGACCTTGTCTCCAGAAGGTTGTGCCTCTTGTATGATTAGGGACTTGGAGGCTCTTTTCTTTGAGTCCTCTTTCTCTTGGCAACTGGAGGTTTAGCTTTGGCTTGCTCAGAGACCTCCTCACCTTGCTGTCCAGTTTCTTCTTCTTCTGCCTTTCTGAGTGCGTTCTCAGCAGTAATTTTCTCCTTTTTTTCAAAAGCGTGTCTGAAAAAAGAATTGGTGACTGGATTTCTTGTTTCTCTCTGAGAGTGATTCCCATTGTTTCGAGAATGTAACAGATTCTGAGACCAAAGTGCATATTGGCCTTTGGCTCAGCAAGGCCATTGATGATTTTGGGCTCAAATTCCTCAATGTGTCCAAGAAATTTGTTGAAGGCGTACTTCCCCCAATTGAAGTGGGTTTCCTGCCCTTCATGCTTCTTGTTCAGAAGATGCATCATCATCCATCTCTCCATGCTTATCTGGTATACTCCACCTTTGTTGCCATCAAAGAAACGGACCAAAATAAGAGCTAAAGTACTCCAGTGTTTCTGGAGATGACTAGTTCTGATGGCTTTCAGAACAAAGTCTCCTGGGCAACCTTTTGCATTTTCTGACTGGATTGCTTCAAATAGCTCTTTGACGCCTGAAATCATGGAAGCGTCCTTGATGTTGATGTCTTCAAATGTTCCTTGATTTTTCAATCGGAATATCTTGCAGAAAGTCTTGCAGTCTAGAATAATTTCTTGTCCTTGGACTTCAGTCTGCATGTATTTTTCTTCTTCATCATTCACAACTTTTGTGAAGATTTTAGAGTTGTTATAGAACTCCAAGACATCCAAAGGTGGATAGTCCATGCGGTGCAGATAGAAGCTTGTAGATATGGGAGTTCTTCAGCATTCCCAATATCAGTTTCCTTTCTGGCTTTGAAGATATAACTGCTGATACATATCACTTTACTAGAAAGGCTCCCCAATTCATTTTGTGTTTAGGGTTCCAGTTCGATGGGATAAACTTTCCCAGAAGGCATTTATTCAACACCTTAAGTTCCTTTCCTCCTTGCTTTTCAGCAGGAGCAGAGGATGTTGCCTTAGGGTTCTTGGTGGTCATCTTCTTGGGTGCCATCTCTTATATAGAGTTTAGAGTGAGTGTTTTTCAGATGAATATTGCACAATTAATAGAGATTAGTCTATCTTTTCAGAAGACTAAGCACAAGAAGTTGAGTTTTGCAGAGGGGTTTTGCAGAAATCTTGAGAGACTTTGCTGTTTTGATGCAAGTATGAAATTTCGGAATTGGTAAAAGTGTTTGTCTTTTGCCCAAATCCTATATATATAGCAGACAAAATGTACATAGATACAACATACATATAGCTGAATATGAATGTGTGTCTTTGCATCTGCGTAGGCGTGGTACGTCCTTTGTACTTCATTAAATGCGTAGTGGGCCATGTCTGCATTTCTCAACAGACATTACTTGCTTTGTTTTAATCTCAACCGTTGAGATCAAACGTTTATTCATGAAGGGCTTTTATTGAATATCTTGTAATGATATCAATCAGCAAATGGTAATGTGCCGACTTGATGGATTTTTAATATGCTACATTCATTGTGTCACTTAGTATAGAGTAGGAACACTTAATCGTTTGAGCTTATCATTCTGAGTGTCAAGTCCTTATCTATATATTGTTTATCATGAAAATGGTAAAAATACAAGACATTGCACATGTTTGACTTTCAGAACTTATACCTTATGGGCTTTGTGTGTCCATTTCTCTTTATGACTAAATAGCTTTCTGAATTCAAGTGTCAGAAGCTTCAGTTGTTTGAATGTATTTGACCCACTCTCAGTAAGTATGTTCTAGTTTTATTTACTTATTAAGTGTGTACCGACCTTTGCCTTTCTGGATACCCGTTCCAGAAATGTTTTGCCTTTCTGAGTGTTGCTACTCAGAAACCTTTGCATCACTTCTTATCAACTTGGCTTTCTGAGAACCTGTTCTTAGAGGCCTACTCACTTACTCACTTTTTCAGTCCTTAGGCAACGCCATTCATCCAAGATTATGTCTTAAGGTCAAGAACCGGCTTTCTTGTAAGGGCTTAGTGAAGATATCTGCAAGTTGGTATTCTGTGCCAATCTTGAGTATCTCTATATTGCGTTTCTCAACATGGTCTCTGATGAAGTGGTGTCTAATATCAATGTGCTTTGTTCTGGCATGGAATTTGGGGTTCTGTGTGATTGCAATAGCACTTGTGTTATCACAGAAAATGGGAGTTTTTTCTTCATTGAGTCCATAGTCTCTGAGTTGTTGCACAACAACCAGCAGCAATATATTCGGCCTCTGTGGTAGAAGTTGCAATTGAGTTTTGTTTCTTGCTAAACCATGAGATAAGTGTAGTTCCTAGAAACTGACAAGTTCCTGAGGTACTTTTCCTATCAAGCATTGATCCAGCATAATCAGCATCTGAGTAACCAGCCAAACTCAATCCACTTTCTTTAGGATACCACAAACCTACATCTACTGTACCTTTCACATACCTTAATATTTTCATAGCAATGTTGTAGTGTGATTGCATTGGATTTGTTTGAAATCTAGCACACATTCCAACTGCATATTGAATATCAGGTCTGCTTGCAGTAAGGTAAAGTAGTGAACCTATCAATTTCCTATACTTGTGTTCATCAACACTCTTATTAGATTTAGTATAGGTCATCTTGGTTCCTATGCTCATAGGTATCTTAGCATTCTTTTCAGAAGGCTTAAGTTTGAACTTTGTGAGCATGTCTTTTGCATACTTTGTCTGACTAATGAATATTCCATCATTGAGTTGCTTGACTTGCAATCCTAGGAAATAGTTCAATTCTCCCATCATGCTCATCTCAAACTTACTTTTCATGAGATTTGCAAAGTCATCACAAAGTTGCTTGTCCTTATATCCAAATATGATGTCATCAACATATACTTGAACTAAGAGTAGTTTCCCATCATGGTTTAAAGTAAATAAAGTTTTATCAACTTCACCTTTCTTGAAACCACTTTCCAGAAGGTATTTGGCCAAAGTGTCATATCATGCTCTTGGAGCCTGTTTCAGTCCATAAAGAGCTTTCTGTAGCTCATAGACCATTCTACTTTCTGAGGAAACTTCAAAGCCTGGTGGTTGTTCAACATAGACTTCCTCAGCAAGTTCACCATTCAAGAATACACTCTTGACATCCATCTGATAAACTTTAAAGTCTTTATGAGCTGCAAAGGCCAGAAAGAGTCTTATTGCATCCAATCTGGCAACTGGTGCATATGACTCATCAAAATCTAAACCTTCAGTCTGTGTGAATCCCTTGGCAACCAACCTTGCTTTGTTTCTGGTTATTTCACCAGATTCATTCATCTTGTTTCTAAAAATCCACTTAGTTCAATCACAGATATTCCTTCTACAAATGGAACTAGTTTCCAAACTTTGTTTCTTTCAAACTGATCCAACTCTTCTTGCATTGCTGAGATCCAGTCTTGGTCTCTTAATGCTTCTTCTATAGGTTTTGGTTCAATGTTTGAGATAAAACATCCAAAGAGAGAATTAGCATTTTCAGCTATTGCTCTCCTAGTCCTAACACCTTGATTGATTGGTCCAATCATGTCTTTTGCAGGATGATCCTTGATCCATCTCATCATGGGTTTAGGGCTAGTAGGGTCAACATCTATGTGATCTGAATGTGAATCACTACGATTATGACATGATACTTCTTCAGTATCTGTGACATTTTGCACCTTAGAAGGGCGGTGAATGTCTGACACTTGCTCAGTGTGAGAGCTTTCTAGGACATGCCTGTCAGACAGGTCATTTCCAGAGTTAGCTCTCTGATGAACATCTTCAGTTTCCATTTCTGGAATTCTCATAGGAAATTCTTCATCATGTCTGAGAATCATCTGGTTGTTACTAGGCATTTCATGCTTTTCTTCGTCCGAGTCATCCTCTCTTTCCACAATGATGTTTTTCCTTTTTGAGGGTTCTTCTTCAGAATCCTTTATCATTAGTTCCTTGAACCTTTCTGAGAGTTCATCAGCAAAGGTTGTTTTCTTGCTTTCTTCATAGAATACAACATGAACTGATTCTTCAATTTTCTTTGTTCTTTTGTTGTAAACTCTGTATGCTTTGCTATTCATAGAATAACCAAGAAAGACACCTTCATCTGCCTTTGGTTGAAATGTTCTTAGATACTCTTTTCCATTGTTAAGAACAAAACATCTACAACCAAACACTTTTAGATGTTTGATATTAGGGGGTCTACCAACCAAGAGTTCATAAGGGGTCTTGTCATGGTGTTTGTTTATCAAACATCTATTTTGTGTGTAGCATGATGTGTTTACAGCTTCAACCCAATAAACTTCACTTATCTCAGTGTCAGCTAGCATTGTCCTTGCTGCTTCTTTAAGTGTTCTGTTTTTCCTTTCTGCAACACCATTTTGTTGTGGTGTTCTTACAGAGGAAAGTTGGTGTTGTATACCTTTGCTGGTACAAAACTCCTTAATGTACTGGTTGACAAACTCAGTACCATGGTCTGTTTTGATTGCACATACCTTGTCATTTTTCATGACTTCAAGCTTATTCAGCAAGTTTGGTATCTCCACCCTTGCATCAGATTTGTGCTTCAGAAAGACAACCCAAGTGAATCTTGAGAAGTCATCTACAACAACAAGACCATACTTCTTTCCTGCATAACTAGTTAGAGATGATTCAAAAAGATCCATGTGTAATAGTTGCAGTGGTCTAACACTAGAGTGTCTGGTTTTGGACTTGAATGAGATTTTAGATTGTTTCCCCATCTGACAGGCAGAACAAATACCATCCTTTCTGAAAGATGTTTTGGGAAGGCTGACCACTAACTCTTTCTTGGCAAGTTTGTTCAGAGTTTTGAAATTCAAGTGACTCATTCTTTTGTGCCATAACCAGTGCTCTTCTGTGTGACCTGATTGACTCACCATGAGACATTCTTCAGTTGTGGCAGATGCCCAGTCGGCAACATAAAGACTGCCTTTCCGCCGAGCAACCAAGACTGTCTGCTTTGACTCATTGTCAATAAGTTTGCAATACTTTGCTTTGAATTTCACAGTAAATCCCTTGTCTGCAAACTGGCTCATGCTAAATAGATTATATTTCAAACCCTTAACATGTAATACGTCAGTGATTGTTAATGATCCCAATTTGACATTGCCATATCCCAGAGAGGGATTTAATTCTCCTCCAGCAAATCTGATGTCTAGTCCATTGTTGCAAGCTTTGTAGTTGACCAGATTTGCTTTGTCTCACATCATGTGCTTTCCGCATCCACTATCAAATAGCCATTGAGCCTTAGTCCAAGAGGCGTTCTGCACAAAACAGGAAACAAGAGTTAGGTTCTTGCTTCAGAGATAGAACCATTTAAACTAAACATTCTTCCAGTAGGAATCCACATTTTAGTGAATTTCTTGGGAGTTTGTTTTTGTCTAACTTGATCAGAAGGAGATGCAATAGAGTCAGTAATTTTGATCTCAATTTTTATTCTTGGGGTGTTTCTAGGTGTTCCTTTTGGTGCTTTCTGTACCCTGGGTTTCTGGGGTTGCTTTCAGCAAACTTGGCCTTTCTGGCCAGGTTCCTTCTAGCTCTGGCATTCAGTTTTTCAGTGGCTTGAGATTTCTTCCACTTCTGTCTATTGCTACGTGCAATATCAGCCTTGCGCCATTGTTCTTGTCCTTCCTTATATTGTTGCAGAATAACTTTTCCAATAGCACGATAGCCAATGCCATTTCGAACACCTTTGGCTTTCTGAATGCGCTCTTCAGAAGCCATACTAGTTTCTGCACCATCTTTATTTTCATAAAATGGTATAGTTGAGAATTTGCCTATTCCAGCAATTCTTCCCTTCCTAGTAATATAGCAATGTGGATGGTTGCATGTCTGAGGGTTGTGTTTCTTTTCAGAAACCTTATCCACATGTTTCTTGTGAACTTGTTGTTCTTTCAAAGGCTGAGTTGCTACTCCTTTTCCTTTGTCAACTACCCTAGCTTTCTGACCAACTATAGGTGGTTGAAGAACCATTATGTTGACTTTTTACAAAGGTCAATCTTTCATCACTCTTCTTCAGAGGAGATGAATTACTCGATTGTTCATCAAGTGCAAGTCCACCTTTCTCAGAGGGATCTCTCAGATAGGATTGAACCTCAGTAAGAGTGTCACTAGCTTTTGCATAAGATTGGAAGGATAGCTCTTTCTTTCTGAGTTCTTCATTCTCAGAAAGCAGCTTCATCATTTTCTTATTAAGTTCATCCAAGGCTAGTTTGTGAGAATTTTCATTCTCAGATATCTGAGCTTTCAGAAAGGCTATTTCAGCGTACTTGTTCTCAGATACTTTGGTTAGCTCAGAAACCTCTTTTTCAAGAGTTTCTTTGCTTTCCTCTAGAATTCTGGTTTTGGATTGTGCTTCCAGAAATTCTTTCTCATAACGATCCAATTCACTCTTGACCAACTCCAGATCCTCAATTCCATCATCACTCTCATAGTACAGAAATTGTGAATTGTTAGTTACCTCATCAGCCATAAGACACATTTCAATGTTGGAGATGTCTGGACCAGCAATCTCAGAAACTCCACACATTTCATTCTTCTTAAGACCGAAGTCGATTACATCGTGGGTGATTCCACACAATTCTGGTGATGGTAGGTTTGAATCATCTGAATCTCCATCTTCAGAATCTGTCTCAATGTCTAGAGCATCAAGTTGAATTTGAATCTTCTTCCTTTCTTCAGTCAGTAAGGCCCTTTGATTTCTTTTGAAATTTCTTCTGTCCTTCTTGTCACCTGTCTTGAGCTTGTTTAAAGCAGGACAATCTCTCTTGAAGTGACCAGCTTTTGACAATAGAAATGATATCATTTCCTATTTCGCATTTCAAGATTAACACCTTTACGAATGGGGGTATTTAGAGAGTTGTTCATTTGTATGTTCTCAGATTGATGATAGTTTGGGCCAAGATGCTTTTTCAAATTTTCTTTAGCTTTTCTTCTCTCAATCTCTTGACTCACAAATTTCTTCATGTGTCTTCTCGAAGAGCATTTTCTTGAGATGCTTCTTTGGTATCCTTCTTTCGTAAGTACCTTGAGAAACTAGAGCAACACTTTGCAATTTTTCAAATTGTTCTCTCCGAGTTGTCTCATAGTCTCTGAGCAAGATGAGAGACGAGCTCTCTTGGAGTAATATTTGGGCCCTTGATTGAAATAAAAGAACTTAGTGTGTTCCCCAGTGATTGAGACTTCTGACAATAGTCTTAATCTTTTCTGACTGGGAGTATCTATTGCTTTCACCAAGTGCAGCCATATCACTCATAAGAGTAGTAAATCTGAAATCAAGTTCTTCCAGAGTTTCAGTGGGACCTTGTTTGATGTTTTGGAACTTCAATTTAAGAACTTCGAACTTGTTTTCTTTGGTTTTCTCAGTTCCGGCACAGATTTCTTCAATCCATTGCCAGAATAACAATCTCTTGTTAAGGTTCAGGACAACTTAGAACTACTAGTGATTCTTCAAGCAACAGAAAGCTTTCAGAAAGGGTAGTAGAGTGCTTGAGAGAATATTTTGCTTGATGGTAAGTTTGCAAGATAGAGCGTTCTAAGGTATGTTCTTCAAGCATCTAAGAGTGTGATATATATAAATAAATTTGAGAGGCGTTTGAATTTTATCCGTTGTGCTATCTATCAAATTATATCTGTTTATATCTTGAACTATGTACTCAGAAGTCACTATCTCATTTTTCAGAGGATCGCTTTAAAGATTTCTGCTGATGCATTTAATGCATAGTACTGTTCATTGTCCTTTAGTCTCAACGGATACATGAGCCTTTCTGATGGCTTGCACGCTCCATACTCATGATGTCATATGTCCAGAATCATATCCCGAAAATAAGTTAATATACTTAAGAAAGGATTAAGGACATAGTCTTTCTGAGTTAGACTAAACCTTTGTGTCTTCATAAACCTTGTGCAATCTTCAGTCTTCTAATCTTCAGAAAAGCTCCATTGCTAGGATTGATCTTCATGGTCTTCTTGAAATAAAAATTACATTCAGAGACCTATAATCCTAATACAAGATTTACTAGTCTAATCATACTCAGTGATTTCCTCTTTTACAATGTTCAAGTGAACCAAGAGCACTTAATCACCTTTCTGGCTAAGATAAGAACATGTGATGAGTGATCAAAATACTAACAGATATTCCTAACACTAAGGTTGCAAGTCAAGCAACTTGATGATGGAATATTCATTAGTCAAGTAAAGTATGCAAAAGACATTGTTGATACGGAACAATGTCCAATCCATTTAACACGATCTAAAGACAAATCCTCAAGCGAATTAGTCTACACTCACTGAGAAGCTCGACCAGATGGTCCGATACCACTGGTCCGACCCTCACAAGAGTACCCGGACTTTGGTTCAAAGCAGGAATAGGTCCGAACACACTATCCGACCTACCTCACCGCTTGTACCGCTCTCTCTGAACAAGTATTGACAGGGAAAGACTAGCTTCGGATCGTATGACCTAAGGGTCGGACGTCTCGTCACCAAAAGACCAAGTGTACTGAGCTGGAAAAAATATCTTAGTACGTTCCGGACCGAAAGTATGTCAAGTGGTCCAATTGCGATACTGAAATACCAATTATGCCCTCACATAGCCCAGTAAGCTATTGGGTTAAACCTATCTAATGGACTTTGAGCCCAATAAGGCATTGGTGGCACCTTGTGAAGCCTAAACTTGGCACAATCTTGTGAGTCCCTCCATTTGAAGACACATGCCTATAAATATGGCACATATTCCCATGCTACAGTAAGTCACTATTCCCCATAATCACACTTTTACAGAGTAGACACTCAATCTCTCTCATGTAAAGTCTTTATCCGATTTGACCCTAAGCAAATCGGATCTACCTTTCTAACCCCCCCCCCCCCTAGTCATTGTGCAGGTCCTTAGCATGATCTTACCATCTGAAGGCTCACCAGGCGGAATTTTACTAGCTATAGGGTCAGGAAGAAGACTTGGTAATCACTTAGTAGGTGTTGCAGATTCCTCCCAAACAGACATGCTCAATAAGTTTAATCTAAAGCCTTCTGAGAAGAATGCTAAGATACCTATGAGCATTGGAACCAAGATGAACTATACTGAATCTGAAAAGAGTGTTAAAGAACACAATTATAGCAAATTAATTGGGTCTCTACTATACCTCACAGCAAGCAGACCAGATATTCAATATGCAGTTGATGTATGTGCAATATTTCAGACAAATCCTATGCAATCACACTATAACACTGCTATGAAGATTCTATGGTATGTTAAAGGTAGTGTAGAAGTTGGATTTTGGTATCCAAAAGAGAGTGGCTTGAGTTTGGTTGGCTATTCAGATGCTGACTATGCTGGATCAATGCTTGATAGAAAAAGTACTTCAGGAACTTGTCAATTCCCTGGTACTAGATTGATATCATGGTTTAGCAAGAAGCAAACCTCATTTGCCACATCAACCACAGAAGTAGTGTATATTGTTGCTAGATGTTGTGCTTCACAAATTTTGTGGATACAACAACAACTCACAGATTATGAGATCAATGAAGTGAAAACTCCTATTTACTATGACAAAACAAGTGCTATTGCCATAACTCAGAATCCTAAGTTCCATGCAAGAACAAACTACATTGATGTTAAAAACCACTTCATCAAAGATCATGTTGAAAAAGGCAATATTGAGATACTCAAGATTGGTACAGAAGACCAACTTGCAGATATCTTCACAAAGCCTTTGCAAGAGAGCAGAGTCCTAGCCTTGAGATATAGTCTTGGGTCAATGGAATTGCCAAGGTGCTAAATTGGTCACTGAGACGGGATCTCAGTAAGACAATAAGAGAAGAATAAGGCTTTCTGAAAAAGAAAGGCACTTAAAGAGAGGAGGAGATATCTGAGACATGCACTCATATATCAAGGCTAAGTGTAAAGTTGGTTAAAGAGGTATCTGAAACGGGTATTCAGATTTGTGAGGCCACTGAGTAAGGGGGAACACAAAAGAAGAGAAGTCGACAAACAGTAATATCTGTCATAAGTCAACTATCTCTTGTGTTTTGAAAAAAAATCCATTTTTGTGATAATTTTCAAACAACACTTGACGCTTAATTAATAAGCTCAAAAACCAGTTTGTCTCCTAGATTCAGGTTGTTGAGTATTGAAAATGACTCAGATAGCTATTAGCCAAATAGAATTAATTGGGCACAATTACATGTGTTGATTGTGATCATTCTTGTGAAAGCAATCTCAACCTTTGAAAGAAATGGCGATTGTAATTCAATGGATCAGATGAGTCCCTTTAGCCCACTAGAGCAATAACCCAATAACTGGCCCCACTCGCATTTATGAAAAACCACTTTTTCACCCACGCCTTATGTAGACTACAAGAAATGTAGATACAAAATTCATTTGTATCTATGTACTTGCATTGCTATACAAAGCAGTTTATGGCAAAAGAAAATTTCGCCTAAACTCACATCTTAACAAGCACCAAAATAGCAAAATCCTTCAACTTTTGTCTGCAAATCTTCTCTGAAACCTTCTGAATTTCTGCTAAGTTTTTCTAAAAAGAATCACTTAACCGAATTCAACCTTAATCCCTTTCAATCGCTCTTCACTACTACTTCTATTTAAAGGGATGGCACCAAAAAGATCGAGTTCTCAGAAATCCCAAGTGTCCAAATCTGGAACTGCTGAGAAGCAAAATCCAGCCCTTGTTGTGATAAATCAGAGACTAGTTGGTGATTTCAACTTCTCCATGTGGAATCCCAAATCCAAGATACTCTGGGCTGGAGTACTTGTCGATGAATACCTACTGGGAGTTGCAAAGTCCCAAGCAGATGTGAAGCATGGACTTGATTTACTTGAAAAGTAAAAATCAAGCAGTTTTGCTCCGCAAAACCTACATGCACTTCCACAGAGGATGTGTCGGAATTCTGCAATAATTCCACCATCACTGAAGATGATGGCACTGAAGAAGTGCGTATCACAACGAAGGTCCAAGGTGTTGAAATAACCCTTGATGTGAATACCTTCAGCAACCCACCCAAGGAGATGAGTGTGTACCAAACACCTCAACTAAGAGTGCAGGACACTTCTACTCACTCTACATGAATCCTGGCCAAGAGGACTCTCCAACATACTTTGACAACTCGATTGTTAGAAGAAAACATCTTGTTGAACCCTGGGATTTGATAGCCCTTTTATAGAATAGGTGCTTTGATTCAAATCAGGGTGGAGCTGACTGGATCAACATGGAGAGATGGGGGATGATGTCATTTCTCAATGATGTGCTCAAATTAGTACTTGATAAAATACAAAGTAACGAAAGTAGTTGTTGTAAACAGACTTTAACTATGAGATCGTTCTCAAGGAGCTAACTAGGCAACTATGACGTTTCCAAGTATCAAACGTAAGAGTTTGCAGTTACGGTTTGTAAAATTGAGTTTGATTTGAATAAAAAACTAAGTAAACTAGTAAACTAAAATGAGTTTTGATCCAAGAGAGAGGAAATAGACACGGTAGAATTTCACAGAAATCAAATACGGATCAGACCAAGGGTTCATATGCTGTCACAGTTATTTATCCAGATAAATCACCAATTTCAGTTTTAACCAAGACATTCTATGAAGATGTAAAGTAGGAAATCAATCGATTGTCAGACGATTGATCCTCAACCTGAATGGTTTTGAAGATTGGAGAAAAGAATACTGAAATTGGGGTTTTTACGAAGTTTGAGAAAAAGCTTAACACATATGAACAAACCCTAGGTCAAGATCCTAATTCGATTAACCCTACATTGCTACCGCATCTATCAAAAGGTTTAGCTACTCATAACACGAACAATAGCATGCATAATCACAGTCACGGTTGAATGAAGTAAGATACGAGAGATTACAAGCATAAATTCATCAATCAAGCACACAAGAGAAGGAATTGCGAAATAAAGAATAATTCAATTGATAATCTAACCTCAAGATCGAAATCCAATGTCAATGATGTGATTACAAGTGAAAATCGCAGAAAAACCAAGGCAACAGAACCAAACTAGGGTTTATCTTCCTTGAGAGTAAAAAAGAACGTGAGAAAGAAGTGTCTGAAATAATCTACAAATAAAAGACTAAGTAGCGCACAGAAAACAAATTCTGTGAATAAAAGGTCGCGAGACGCATCCTGGAAAAACTGAGATGCGTCTCGCGGGTTCCTGAGATGCGTCCTAGGACGCCGTCTTGCGGGTTGCAAGTTCTGAGATGCATCTTGGTGATTCTGGGATGCGTCTTCCGTCCTTTTGAACAGATTCTTCATAATTCATCTCATAAATGGAGTTTTGAGCTTCTACTCAGATACGACCTTCCAAGAGCATCGTTTTCCTTCAAAACATCTCTAAACACACAAAAACCTGTAAAACATAACTACAACACAAAACACATAAAAATGCGCAAGACACACGAATAATGTAAATAAAGACTAACAAAAGACGATAAAAAGAACGAGATGAGACGCTAAAATATAGGCTCATCAAACCCCCCAAACCGAACCTTTGCTCGTCCTCGAGTAAACAAACTAAGCTAGACTCGACTAGACGCTAAACACACAAACACAAAGGAGTTAAACAACCAAGCTATCGAGCCAACAGTGCTAATACCAAACCCAATGGATGTAAACATTTTGAATTTTCACCAACGTTGGTAAAGAACAAAGAAAAATCAAACAAGTTTGTTTCCTAGGGAAAAAGAACTTAGAGCTAGTCCCATAGTCCCTCACAGGTAATCAATTAAGCCACTCTCTCACAACTGGAAGTGTCCAGCAGGTTAAAATGCTCAAAAGTAAAGCTAGGCGGTAACTTTCGTTACAAGGTGCCACTAATACCTTATGATAAGTTTGCTCAAATAATCGGGTCGAAAAGGACTTTGGCATGAGACTTAATATTCAAGAGTTAAAGACTGAAGCTGCTCCAAATATTAAAAATTATTCAACCAAAAAGTCAAACGGGACTTCATTACATAATCATTTCATGACCTAATAGGGCTCTTTTTGTCTCAATGTTTTGCAGGTGTCTGTTTTACCGAAGGTCCTCACTTTTGTGCGTGTCGGTTTGGTGTACGTGCCATCAACCTCACGGACATGTAGCTTTTAGGCCATGCAGGTATGTGGTAGTATTTACAACACGCCCAACGGTAATCAATTAAGACCATAGATCCACCCTGAGACTCATCTATCAACAGCTTTAGGGAGCAAAAAATAGACTCTAATAATATACAAAGCTACAGTTCCAGCAATAGTCGCAAGGTGGGAATTATCAAAATAAAGCGTGTCGTTCGTCATCCCCGATTACTAAGAGTGCCCATAAGCATGAAGTGGCGCAATAAGTCAAAAAGAGGACATTTCCCTACCCAAAAATCACACAAAACAATGCTGGTACAAAAAATTTTCATCAGCAGGAAAGGCTTCTCACAGGCTTTTCGGACTAAAGAACTAACTAGGCTTCCTTTTTATATAGGAAACAAACTTACAAAAAAAAATTCATGCCCCTACTACTGATTAGCAAAGACTCACGACATAAGAATCAAGTGGGTTTAGCACTAGCAAAAGGGGTTCGACTTAGCAGTTAACTCCAACTCAAAGGAAAAGAACTAACGATGAAAAAGAAAAACATCAGAAACACAAACAAGAGACAAAAGAAAAGAAACACAAGATGAAGTCTCCACCCTCGCCTAACAAAGGGAAACTTTTCCTCAAGCAAGAGAAAGGAGAAAGAAACATCTTACAAAATTTTTTACTCATTTTTAGTCAAGTACATTACTCTTCCGCATCAGTCGGCGGGTGCTGCTTATGGTTATAGTCGTCAGCTCGACTTCTTCAGCACTCTTGATTAATTTGCGCCTAGGGGCCTCCCAGATTTCCTGGTTCCCATCGAACCCTGTAAATGTGAATAAATATATAGGGGACCAGTATAAGCCCCCATGTAATCCTTCCTCCTATCATGTGTAGTTGATAATGTAGGATCAGAGTAGGCTAGCAACTTTCGTTCCTTGCCTTGTACCTCATATGTGCAGGTATGGGAGTACATGTTGATAAAAGGCCGCCCAAGCAGCATAGTATTATTTCCGTTTGCACAGAGGGCTTGTGGCAGTGACTCAATTATCACAAAATCAGTAGGCACAACAACTCCATACAGATCCACTTTGACACCTGTTGTGTCAAATCAGAGTTTTAAATTTGTTTAAGAGCTAAGAGTTAATTCTCAGCATTACGAAAACTTGTAGTGCAGAGATGTTAACCCTGAGGTCGGTCTCGAAAGACTTAACTAGGCTGAGTTTGAATTTATGAATAAATAGAAACAATATGGAAAGTAGTAAAAGTTTGTTTGCTTCGGCAGCGAGATGATTAACTATCGTAACATTAAACAACTAGACAGACAGAACTAGATATGATTGTCACTTAACAAGATTGATATATGAATGAGGAGAATTATGGAGTAGTGACTTGAAGATAAGCTAGCTAGCAGGAAATAAGCGATCCACAGGAAACGATTACCTCAAGTTGTTACTACTTGGGTTCAGAAAACGAATAGCATTAGTGAATGTGTCAATTTCACTAAGCTATGATCAATAAAGCTAATCCTACTATTACCATTTTCAACTAACTGTTAAATTGAACCAAGCCGAAAAACGTTTTGGTTTCCAGAGATCAAATGCTTAATCTAACAGTGATATTGACGGATGGCGCATCAAACGTAATAACAAGATATACAATTTAATCTAAAAAGCACATAGTAATCATAACCCGATTATATATAAACGCATAAACCTTAATTAGCATGCTTGAATCCGTCACCACCCCAAAATCAGGGTGTTTAGCTACTCATGTTATGCGAAGACATAATCAAATAAGCAATTAAATCATTAACACACATAATCTAATACTAAATACGAGGAATCGATCGATTGATACAGTTTTACCCTTCGTTGTCACAAACCCTAGGTACACTACAAGAATCCATCCGTAATGGGACGGAAAGGGGCGACGGATTTTATCCGTCGCCCCTGTAGCGACGGATCGAATCCGTCGCCCCGTTTGGCGACGGATAAAGGTTATCCGTCGCTCTGTAGCGACGGATAAAATTATCCGTCGCTACAGAGCGTTGACCAAAATAAAAAAAAAAAAAAATTTTAGCGACGGATAGATTTATCCGTCGCTATTTTTAGCGACGGATAAATCTATCCGTCCTACATAGCGACGGATAGATTTATCCGTCGCTATAAGGCCGGAAAATTAAAAAAAAAAAAAAATTAGCGACGGATAGATCTAGATCTATCCGTCGCTAAAAACCTAAAAAAATTATAATATATCTCCTCCACCACCTCCTTTTCTCCACTACTTCTCCTCTCCTCCTCCTCCCACCACCACCTTTCTCCTCCCACCACCACCATCCTCCACCACCACCATCCTCCACCACCACCATCTCCTCCACCACCTTTCTCCTCCCACCACCACCATCCTCCACCACCACCTTTCTCCTCCCACCACCACCATCCTCCACCACCACCTTTCTCCTCCCACCACCACCATCCTCCACCACCACCATCTCCTCCACCACCTCCTTTCCTCCACCACCATCTCACCACCACCACCACCACCTCTATCCTCCCACCACCACCACCCTGCCACCACCACCATCCTCCACCACCACCATCTCCTCCACCACCTCCTTTCCTCCACCATCCTCCTCCACCACCACCTCTCTACTCCCACCACCACCGCACCACCACCCTGCCACCACCACCATCTCCTCCACCACCACCACCCTGCCACCACCACCATCTCCTCCACCACCACCACCACCCTTCCACCACCACCACCTCCCACCACGACCTGCACCACACCCACCGCACCACCACTGCCGGAATTAATCCGATACTGAATAAAAATTCGTATACGGATTTTATTTTTTTTTTTTTTAAAAAATGGGGCGACGGATAGATCTATCCGTCGCCCCATAATCATTTTTTTTTTTTTTAAAAAAAGGTCAATCCGTCGTCCAATCCGTCGCGAATTGGACGACGGATTTTTATCCGTCGCCACAGCTCCAGGGGGGCGACGGATTTTCTATCCGTCGCCAGAGCTAGGGCGACGGATAGCTGGGCTGTACCGACGGATCTATCCGTCGCTACAGCCCAGATTTTTTGTAGTGGTAGAACACGAAGTATCTAAAGCGATTGATGCAAGAAAGTATGTAGATTATGCCTCCAATAATGAATCGTCGGATTACAAGATGAAAATCGGTTCAATTACCTCAAAACGGGTAATTGTCATGGAAACTAGGTCTAGCTTGAGAGAAAAGTTCAATACTTCACAATACAATGAATTAGGAAAGTAATAATGTTGTTTCTAACTAAAAGAAAGGAAGAAAAACTAAGTCCGAACGAATTAGGAAAGAATCGGGAAAAATCACACAGAAACAGTGAAAGTTGGCGGACGCCAAGATATAACTTGGCGGATGCCAAAATCCATCCATGGCGTCCGCCAAGTCCAACTTTGGCGCCCGCCAAAACTTTCTGGATCGTTTTGGCGGATGCCAATCTTGACAGTGGCGTTCACTGACTCTTCCGGCAAATGATGATTTTGTCCTTTTTGTCATTCTTGCTCGATTTTGCTCCTTTAACTTCAAATCTCGGCGTTTCGGCTTCCCCGCTTCACTTCTAGCAACCATACGAAGCATCGGCACTCCATATCTTCCAGATGTATGTAAAATACATCCTTTTTGCCTTCAATTAGCACGGTTTAGCCAAATACGTACAAAATTCAATGAGAACAAAACAAGTACAAAGACTCTAGGAAAACAACTAAAACTATACTTAAGGATAACAAAAAGATGGCGAAAAAGACAAGATGAGACGATATAAAACCGATTCATCAAACTCCCCAAACCGAACACTTGCTTGTCCTCAAGCAACTGACTCTCTAAAAAAAATCTAGGAAAACAAAAACACATAGACACAAAAGTAAAGTCTAACTCCCAAGCTACCGAGTCTACGATTCCACATAATAAGCCCGAATAATGCAGAAGTTTTGACTTCACACTGACATTCACAGAATCACATGCATAAGTTCAAAAAGTTCGTTTCCAAAGTAAATAGAACTTAAGCCAAACACGGTAGTCCCTCACAAGTGGATCCTATGCATCTAATCCCTCACGCTCCTGGAAGTGTCCAGTAGGGGTAGTCACTCAAGAATATAAAGAGATAAGGAAGGTGACTTGCATCACAAAGATGCCTCAAATACCTCATGCAGTGTTCTCAATCACTTAGTCAGAAGGGACTTTTTCATAGCTCCATAACAATCAGCAGTAGACTTATAAAAAGTCAATCGTTCTTTCCTTTTCCAATTTTTCATTTTTTCCATACTACTTTTTTGCAGTCTTATATATGACCCATATGCTTTTTTTTTTTTTTTTCTGTCTCAATTTTTTGGTAAAGTCTGTTTTACCGAAAGTCCGCACTTTTGTGCGTGCTGGTTTGGTATACACGCCATCAACCCTCACGGTCATATAGCTTTTAAGGGACACGCTGGTATATAGGTAGTATCTGAAACGTGCCCAACACGACTGATGGTGGTAACTAGTACCATAGATCCACTCCGAGACTTCTCTTTTTTTATTTTTTTTATTTTTTATTTTGAGAGAACGAAAAAACCTGAACACCAGTCTTTATCAATACAAGTGGTGCACATAAACCTCCTGCCCAAACCTGTTCTTGGAACATGTTTGGCATAAGCAAATAAGAATGTAAAACATGTCATTCGTCATACTTAACTTACACAGAGTACACATGAGAATGATGAGGCGCAAACAAGAGGGTTTGCACTTCCCGAGAATTCACACAAGATCAATAATGTCGGCATCAATAATTCACCTTTCCTCGGCTCTTAGGTATGCTCACAGGTTTTTTGGACTACAGAATTTGAACAGACTTTCTATTTACCGCGGAAACGAACTTAGCAAACTTGAACATGCAAACTACTAATAGTCAAGGCTCAGCCAAAACAAAAGCATTAAACAAGTTTAGTACATGCAATAGACGTTCGACTTGGGAGACAGACTTAGACTCAATAGACGGACTCGAATAAGAAACACGAAAATCATAAACAGAGTACGAAATATAGAACACAAAGAAATAAATACAAGAGGTAGTATACTAAGCGACTCCCCCCCAAACCTAGACTAGAGATGGTCTCCAGCGAAAAGGATAAAAAGAAAAGGAAGCGAAGAATGTACTATCCGAAAAGAAGCGAGAGGAAAACTACAAATCTCCATCATCATCATCCTCTCCTAGCTAGCGTGAACTACCAGCCTGTGACCGCCAGACCCGCATATCCCGATGCCAGCCCTGCATATCTGTATGCCACCCTCGCAGCTCCTCATACTGGGTGGTCTATCCCTATGCGAATGTCTATTGTTGTTCATAATAGCTTGATAGGGAGGACTGAGCTCTCATAATCTCGGCCTGAGTGCCTGCTAGCTGTGTATACTGCTGTTGTAAAGCAGACTAGGAATCCTGTATAGCTCTTTGTTGTACAATAATAGTGTACAGATGTCCAGAGTACTTTGTGCCAAAAGTCGTAAAAGGATTATCAAGATAGCTCTGCAGCCCTCGAAGGTCAAAGCTACCTGCATCCAGTGATGTACCGGCAGTTGCATGCGGAGGACTCACGGAACGTGGTGGAGGTTAAGGAGTTCCACCTGCTGTCCGGCGGTTTGCCTTAACTGAGAGAGCTTCGAAATTAGACCGTGCTGCCAAGATGGTTTTCCTGAGGGATTCTGGGGTCAAGGGCGTGTCCATTTCATCGGTGATGCGCACTGTAACTCCGGCTGCTCTGCACATGGCAGTGATCATACACGGAAATATTAGGCAGCCTTTCTTGTTCACCCTCTGTGCCTTGAATTCGTCGAAGAGGACCTCGCCAAGGTCCACCAACTTATGTGGATTAGATAGCATGGCATACATAATTGTGGCCTGGTGTCCTCGAACATACTCATCGTTCCCTCTAGGATATACAATGGTTGACAGCCATTTCCGAACCAGCCTAGCTTTCCTCGTCAAGTCAGCTCGATGGATCTTCCAGTTTTTATGCTTGTGAAACTCAACGTATCCATGGGTAAGTAGACGGGCGACATCAATAGGAATCGGCTGGGTACTCTCTGTGGAGTGCCGAATAGCGTGACGTGCATCGGGAATAGTCAATCCTAGGAAAGTTGATATGGCTTCGGGGCTGAATTCAATTGTCTTCCCGCGCAAGTGGACTACAATGTCCTCGTCTTCATCTTCATCAACATCCTCAAAATTTACATAGAATTCACGGACCACGGCCTTGTCATATCCCGGGTATTTCCTGTTTACTCCGAGCCATTCCTGGAGGGATAGAGACAGGTACAATTCTCTCGTGTTATGCCCATCCGCTGGATTGTCACCCCAGTCAATTTCACGCTCAGCTATGAAACCTCTTGTCTAGATCTTAAAGTCCTTCTTATACCGGAGGGCAGCCTAAGAAGGCGTATAAGCGGCTCTATAAGAGGATCCATCGTCAATGCGGGAGCGTTTGCCTCCTCTAGTCCGCACAGGCATGATTATCTGGAATTCAAAAACACACAGAGGAAACGCAGCAGGAGGTGTGAACGATTAGTGAACTACGCGTTAGCGAGAACAATTCACGCCATACTACTACTAGAATACTCGAACCATACCCAAATCAATCCAACAAGATTCAACTATTCATACCCAATTCATAATTGCAACTATCATGGAAATCGATATGGCGACAATTACCACCTAGAACATGCTCAATGATCAACAAGTACCAAGATAGCATAATAAGAAAGCTCAATTTCGGCCAATAATCGAAAATCCCCAAATTGCAAAAATTAGGGTTCTTGAGATTGTGCCTTGAATCCGGAGAATGAGTGGATGAGATGAGTTTTTCATGCCAAAAACGTGTCCTACAAGATGCAAGCTTCAAGATGAGAGGTAGAACTTGAAGAATTGTGGAGAAAAGGCGGAGAATGGAGTTTTTGGAGGAAGAAATCGGTTATGGGGGAAGAAGGGAGAAGAAAACGTAAAGGAGAAGAAGTGAGAAGAGGAAGGCGAGATATATTGGCGGACGCCAACTCTCATACATGGCGGACTCCAACTTTTTCTGCTTTCAGGCGTCTTTTTTTCTTTTTAAATAAAAAGAGGTAAACGTGAATGCAACTAATTTAATGGAAGAAAACGTGAATGCAATGCAAGCTATCTAAAAAGCAAGTAAAATCCGGGTTGCCTCCCGGAAAGCGCTTGTTTTAAGTCTCTAGCTTGACTTTCGCACTCTAGTTAGCGCGATACTTGGTACTAGACTTCCCCTTGCTTGAACTTCCTTTCCCCTATTCCTGAGAAAATATGTAAGAGGTCCCACGAAAATCGCAGAATACTCCTTCCGAATAAATTCCTTAGGAAGATAGTCCAATGCCTTCACTATTCCCACTCGACCATTCACCTCAGATGTTGCAGTGCGTTTAAACACGCTAATGTCCATCTTGGAAGTGAGTAAAAATGTCCACCCAAGTACGATTGTATCGGGTGCTTTCTTCTACTCTTCACGGACATCTTTCAAGACAACGAAATTGGTGGTAATTGTCTCACCATTCAATTTAACCGCAACACCCTTTGCCAATCCAACAGGTCTCCTATGCGACCCATCCGCCATTAGGAGCGAGCTCTCATCTCTTCTAATCCTGTGAGGCCACATCCTTTAAAAAGACTGTATGGGATCGTATTGCATGTAGCTCCAGTATCGAAGGTCGCTACGACCTTTGAGGTACCCATCCCAACTACTATATGAAAGCTCTTCTTACTGAGAGGATGCTCTGTTGAATTTTCTGCAAACTCCTCTTCCTTTGCAGGAATTTCAACCGCTCCTATTTCCGGAGTGCTCACTATACTTGCAGAATCCTCTTCTTTTGCAGGTCCCAGATCATCAACTAAAACATCCGGATCATCAACTACAAGCTGCGCAAATCTGTTTTGAAACCTCAACACGGGTCTCATTTTTCGAAATAGTTACCTCAACCGGGGTTTCTGTGATAACCTTAATGGCCATCGCCCTCTCAGGAGCACCAGGGAATTTTCCTTTCTCTCTCTCCTGGTTCTTCTCTAATAGTTGTTGAAGAGCACTCTGGATCTTGTCGTTATCCTTCTCTAGTTTCCCAATGCGGGAGTCGGTAGACTGATGATGCGCTTTAGTTTCACGCATGAATTTTCTTGAGTCGTTCATAAAGCTCCTGAACTCGCCAGCTAATCTAGGACCGCCTGTTGGTTGCACCCCCTGAACTTTCGGCATTAGATTCTCACAATTGTCATTGCCATAGCTCAGTAAGGATCTATCTCCCTATTGGTTAAACTGATTAACAAAAGGTTTCTGATACACTCCTCATTGTCCACCGAAATTATTCATCTTCTGCCAGTAAATCGGTTTTCCATCTGGCCCCTGCTGGACCCAGTACACCTCTTCTTGTAGACTCCACATATCTCAGTAGAGAATCCAGTATTGCTACTAAATGCATGCACCTTTAACTGTTTGATCTCATTAGTCATCTCTGATATACCTGCACTTGATCCCTGCTATTCATCATAGGCGGCATTTGCTTCCCCCTTTTGCCCCCTAGCATTTCTCCTGGGATTCCTGTGTTAGTTATTCTGTACCAACTTAGCAAACTTATCCTTGAGAGCAGCAGCGGTAAACTCCATCATATTACCCCCGCATGACACATCTATCAAAGCCTGCTGGTTCTCATTCAATCCATCATCAAAATACTGATTCAGATCAGCTTGTGGAAAGCTATGGTGAGGACATTGAGAGAGTAAACTCTTGAACCTGTCCCATGCTTCATATAGAGACTCATCATACATCTGGGTAAAGGTGCTGATTTGCTGCCTGATTGCAGAAGTTTTAGACTGAGGATAGTACTTCTGCATAAACGCATTGTAGACCTCAGGCCATGTTGTTAGGCTTCCTTCATCCAAGTCCGTGCTTTGTCATGCAAACACAGGGGAAAAACCTTCATCTTTAGATCATTATCAGTGACATTCTCACCCTTAGTTAGGTTCCCAATAAAAAGCTCCAGCTCCGTAAGAAATCCCATAACATCTTCATTCTTCTGCCCATAGAATTTCGGGATCACAACCATAAGATGACCCTTAATATCAAAGTTTCGCATATTAGAAGGAATGATAATGCTAGGACAATGAATGTCCAGAGGAAAAGCGTAGCCATGGAAGGTGGATCGTTAGCCATTTTGATGTTCTGCTCGAGCGCTATTGTATCTACTGTTCTCCTGATTACTCTCAACGGTGAGCCTCTCTGTTTGCTGCAGTGTCTTCTGATATCGTTGATAAACGAGGCAATAGGCAAATCAAGACTCCTCCTTCCGTTCATGCACTACCTGAAAGGAGATGTGTTAAGACTTATAGAACAGAAATAATGGGATAAAACTACAAAAATAAAAATACTGCGACTAGAATTCATAAACTTAACAAAGGAGTTAAGTCCCCGGCAGCGGCGCCAAAAACTTGTTGTGTCAAATCAGAGTTTTAAATTTGTTTAAGAGCTAAGAGTTAATTCTCAGCACTACGAAAACTTGTAGTGCAGTGAAGTTAACCCCGAGGTCGGTCACGAAGGACTTAACTAGGCTGAGTTTGAATTTAAAAATAAATAGAAACAATACGGAAAGTAGTAAAAGTTTGTTTGCTTCGGCAGCGAGATGATTAACTATCGTAACAGTAACCAACTAGATAGACAAAACTAGATATGATTGACACTTAACGAGATTGATATATGAAAGAGGAGAATTATGGAGTGGTGACTTGAAGATAAGCTAGCTAGCAGGAAATTTGCGATCCAGAGGAAACGATTACCTCCAGTTGTCACTACTTGGGTTCAGAAAACGAATAGCATTAGTGAAGGTGTCAATTTCACTAAGCTATGATCAATAAAGCTAATCCTACTATTATCGTTTTCAACTAACTGTTATATTGAAGCAAGACGAAAAACGTTTTGATATCCAGAGATCAAATGCTTAATCTAACAGTGATATTGACGGATTGCGCATCAAACGTAATAGCAGGATATACAATTTAATGTAAAAAACACATAGTAATCGTAACCCGATTATATATAAACTCATAAACCCTAACTAGCATGCTTGAATCCATCACCACCACATAATCAGGGTGTTTAGCTACTCATGTTATGCGAAGACATAATCAAATAAGCAATTAAACCATTAACACACATAATCTAATACTAAATACGAGGAATCGATTGATTGATACAGTTTTACCCTTCGTTGTCACAAACCCTATGTAGAACCCGAAGAATCTGAAGCGATTGATGCAAGAAAGTATGTAGATTATGCCCCCAATCAATGAATCGTCAGATTACAAGACGAAAATCAGTTCAATTACCTCAAAACTGGTAATTGCCTTGGAAACTAAGTCTACCTTGAGAGCAAAGTTCAATACTTCACAATAGAATGAATTATAAAAGTAATAATGTTGTTTCTAACTAAAAGAAAGGAAGAAAAACTAAGTCCGAACGAATTAGGAAAGAATCGGGAAAAATCACGCAGAAACAGAGAAAGTTGGCGGACGCCAACTTTACGCCATGGAAGAAAGTTAGCGGACACCAAGATATAACTTGGCGGACGCTAATCTTGAAAGTGGCGTTTGCTAACTCTTCCGGAAAATGATGATTTTGCCCTTTTTGTCCTTCTTGCTCGATTTTGCTCCTTTTAACTTCAAATCTCGGCGTTTCGGCTTCCCCGCTTCACTTCTAACAACCATACGAAGCATCGGCACTCCATATCTTCCAGATGCATGTAAAATACATCCTTTTTGCCTTCAATTAGCACGGTTTAGCCAAATATCTACAAAAGTCAAAGAGAACAAAGTAAGTAAAAAGACTCTAGGAAAACAACTAAAACTATACTTAAGGATAACAAAAAGACGGCGAAAAAGACAAGATGAGACGATAAAAAACCGACTCATCAACACCCTCAATTAAACCCATAGGTTGGCTACGGGACCCATCTGCGAGCAACATCATGCACTTCATTGGTTTCATCCCCTTAAGAACAAGTTCTTCGTAGGTGCCAAATGTCATCACATTAGAGCTGGATCCTGTGTCGACAACTCTGACTACATCAGGAATCGCTCCTATTCCCACCAGTAGATCGAAACTGGCAGAATCTGTTGGTCCAGATAACGGCAAAGTAAAAGACCAGAGGGGGGGGGGGTGAATAGTCTTTTAAAACTTTTGTCGATAAAAACTATTTCTCAGATATCTGAATAGATATCTGATACATAGAATCAGAGCGCGGAAGACTTAATATAGATAAGTCAGAAACAGTTAAAGTGTGTGTGTGTGTTGCTGAAATGTAAATACGGAAAGGTAAATAACACAGCAAGTATAGTGGTATCTGGAGGTGGCGTAATCCTCCAACTAATCCACTTCGGTCTTCCAGAGACCTAGAATTCACTAGAATAGATAATTGAGTTCTCCTTACAAAAATCCTATTCTAAGATTCCTTTAAACAAATGGTTCCCAACCAAATGTTCCCCCTGAGTTGTTCCCCGGCTTTCACAGCCAAGTACTTCCTGTACTCAGAAACCTTTTTGAGTTTTTCCCTAGCTTCCCAAGCTAAGTAATTCCTATACTCAATAACCTTGGAGTTATTCCTTAGTTTCCCAAATCAAGTACTTCCTATACTCCGGTAACCTTGGAGTTATTCCCTGATTTTTCAAACTAAGTACTTCCTGTACTCCACGCCAGTTATGGTGTTGGTTTTGGTTTGAGTTGTCAGATGAGCTTCTTTAATAACTTATTCAGTTATTCAGATAGCTCTGTGAATCAAGTATACTTAATACACTTTTCAATGTATGGTATCTTGTTCTTTTTACTGACCCAAGTCTTAGATAAATGTTCAAGAGAATGAATCTCAGATACTTGATCTTTCGTTTCAACTCTTTCACAGATAGCTGTGCTTGTTTAGGATCAGGACACTTAGAACTTCAGTGTTACTCAAGATCAAAAGCTTTGGTCGCAACAGAAAGCTTTGAGGATAAGCAAGTTGCTTTTAGAGAGTAAGATGTTCAGCGTTTTTATGCAGTTCAAGGTGTGTCTTGTGTATCTCTTCAAGCAGTCTAAGTGTTGATATTTATAGATGAATTTGAGTGCCGTTTGAATAGTATCCGTTAGGCTCAAATTCAAACTATTGATATATGTGTAGTCTTGTCAGAGTTTTGTCTTCTTCTTCGTAAGTCGTTGCTTTTATTCGTACATCTCCGTCCGTGCATTAAATGCATTGTACTATACTTTTGTCCTCAGAGTGCCAACGGAACTATGCTTTGTATCGTAGACTAGTGTTATCTCGATTCTTTACGCCCTTATCTTCAATCTTCGGATACCACTTTTATTGAAACAACTTTTTTGCAATATATATATTTCTTTTCGTAAATGTGGTGAATGCTCAAGGTATCCGAGAATAGATATCTGGACACTTTCCTTGTTTTCAAATAGGCCTTTTATTTCTCAGATATCTCTTGTGACACAGTTTGTTTAAAACTATTCGTGTCTTCAAGATATCTGGCTAAGGTATCTGAAAAACAGTTTCAGTAATCTTGTGCAGTTTCTTCAAGTCTTCAATGTCGTTGAGCTTGTTCTGCTTGGATGTCTTCTTCTTGGTCTTCTCTTCATAAAATAAAAATTACATTTTGAGACCTAACATCCTATACTAGATTAGCTAGACTATCATACTTAGTGAGTTTCCTCTTTTACAATGTTCAAGTGAACCAAGAGTACTAATCACCTTTCTGAGACTAAGATAAGTCATCATGTTGCTGATCAAAATCTAAACAGATATTTCTAACAAAATATCTAACAAATTTCCTAACAAATTTCCCAAGAAATTTCCCAACAAATTTCCCAACAAATTTCCCCCTTTTTGATCAGTTAACGATGACTATCTTACCTATTACAAATCTGGATGAGTGAACAATCCAACACTTAATCTTTTCTTAAAATCTTCAATTTATTTAATTAAGTGCAGAAAGTAAACATCAACCAAATCACAAGGTGTGATCTTTGCTGACAAGTTATCTTTTATAGAATACTATCTGAGAATAAGTTCTTCAGATAAGTTATAAAGAGAGATTACAGATAAATTCAATACATAGAACAAGTTTGGCTCAGTCAGCAAAAATACAAAAACTACATAGTAAATTAGGACAACAGGAGTAACCAAGCTCCAAGTAAACATCCTAATAAACTAGTCTTCAAGTCTTCAACAGTATTTCTGTGGATCAGTCTGCAAATTTCCTATCTCCAAACCTTTTGATGTCATCAGAATAATCATAGAGAAGTGTTCTGACGAGCATCTCAGTGTCTCTGGAAAATCCACAGACCTCTTTATAGGTTTTGGTAGGATTTTTCTTGACAAAATGTTTGACCCACAGATACTTTCCCCACTTCTAGGCATGCTCTATTCTGATATCTGAAAGCTTGAAATATTCGTAGATAATCTTTAGATATCTGATGTCACCCTTGTATTGATCTTCAGTTAGATAGAACGACTCATAGGGTTCCACAGCGAGTCTTGCTCTTGTGCCTGTTCCTGTGATATTGAATCATGCACATCATCTGGCTTTCCATATGGACATTCATCAGAGAGGTCCTTTCTCATGGCTTCAATTCTCTTGACAACTTCAAAATCCAACCAGGCTTTAATGTGATTGGTGTTGATCAAGGTTGGCTTATCTTTTCTCCATGCCATAAGTTGTTTATGGATTGGTTCTGGAAATCTTGAATTTACCAATAGATGCTTAAGTTCCAGAATCCAATAGCCATTTTTCTGATTGATGCACGTGGGATGAGGAATCATTGTCATACTTCACATACTCTATTTTGGCTTCTTCCGCTTCGAGTGGAAGTTGACTTTGTCTTTGCTCGACTCACCGTTCCTTCTTTGTCTTGAATTCTCTTTGGGGTTGTTGCTTGAAGAACCACCCTGGATAGACTTGGTATTTCCAGCGGGTGTTTTAGCTGCTAGGGGCTTTGCAGCTATGGGCTCAGTTAGGCTTTCAATTTTCCTTTTCTTGTGAAGAGGAGCTTCATCTTCATCGCTTCTCATCATCATCAAGATTAAATCTTGTGAGAGTTTTACAGCCTTCTTCATTGCCCAGGGACTTGATTTGACCTTCTTCTTCTTCTTCAGAAGATTCATCAATCCCTTTAACTTGTCTTCTCCTTGGAGCCTTGGTACTCCTTGGAGGTTTCTGTGCCATGGCCCTTGTTATCATTTTAGTTCCTTCAGTAGGTTTCTGGGAAGCAGCTACTATTTGCAAAGCAGCTTGGCTTGAGGAGGGTTCATTGATTCTGAGTGGTGGCTGGGAAGTTTTCATGTTTCTTCTTCCTTTCTGAGCCGCACCAGCTCCAAATTTCTTCTTGTTTTCTTCTCCTTCTTCCCATTCCCCCTGACTTTGAGGTCCAGATTTGTACACTCTTTCCCCCTTAGTCATTGTTGGCTGACTCATCAGTCTCATAAAGGAATCTGAGAGAGACTCAAAATGTCCTTGTAAGGGATTGTAGGCAATGACCAACTTCTGAAGTTCGGCTTTGAGCTCCTGATTTTGTTTGATAAGTCCATTGTCCTTATCAGTGAGCTCTGCCAATGGGCCTAGGATGGCATCTGCATTTCCAGCAGTGTAACTTGCCTCTTGGATGGCTTTTTCAGCTAAAGACGCATCATCGTCCCTTATCATTCCCAGATCTTTCTGAGAAATGACTATGCTAGTTGTTCTCTGAGTGATGAGCTCAGTGAACTTTTTCATTTCAGAGGGGACGGAGGCAATTACTTCCTTGTTCTGTGAAGACATCTCCTTGTTCAGATGAGCCAGTACTTGGTACCTGTTCATGTATTCATTGGAGTGGACATTTGGCAGTTTGCTGAATATTGTAGGAGCAATCAGCTTCCTTTTCAAGTGAGAAACCGCTAAATGTTCATTGCGGTGTTCTGCCAAAGTCTTGTCTTCTTCATCATCTGAGTAATCAGCCCAGTGATCTTCATCCTCTTGGACATTTTCATCGATTGTATCAAGTCCAGCATCCATTTCAGAGATTGGTTTCTTCCCTTTCTGGGAGGAGGATGGTACTTCTTTTGAAGATGATGCAGCCTTAGCATCATGCTTGACTTCAGATACTTCTTCAGTATCGAGTTCTTTGGTGATATCATGCCTGACATCCCGTAGCTCTTTAACCTCAGAGTAAGCAATCATTTCTTGTAAGTATTGATCTTGTAGTTGATCAAGCTTGTCTCTGGATTTAGCTATTTGATCTTCCAGTTGAAGATGGAGCTGTTGTTCTTCTTCCAACAGTTGTTTGCGTTGAGCAGATCTGGTTTGAGTGTTTAATATTTTCTGATTGGTTTCTTCAGAAAGCTCAACTACTTGTTCAGTAGTAACTGGGTGTTGGTTAGAAGATGGATGAGTAGATTTCTGAGGAGATGGAGACGGAGATTTCGTGAAGTCTTCTCGGTGTGCTTTTCAGAAATTGAGGCATCATTTCTTAGCGAAATTCCTCCGGTCCACAGTGCGGGGCATCATCATCATCCTTTTGTCTGTCATCCTTTTGGTGATGGTCAGTCGGAGGTTCATCGAAGTCATTTTCGTTTATCTCTTCCTCCTCATCATCTTCAGATACAAGATTGATCACTTCAGGAATAGTGATCTTCTGCCCATTAACCTCTTCTTGTTCAGAAGGTATACATTGCAGAGTTTGGGGCAGGACTGGCTTAAATGCCATTTGTAATCTTGTCTGACCATCTGCCTGTTCAAAGGCTTGTATCAAACTGTGCGCCACTTCTCTGGAGAAATCCTTATGCAATAGAGTCGCAACTGTGTACTGTTCGATAGGGAACATTGCATGGATGTATGTCTCCAAGTCAAGAGCTCGTGCTCGTCTGTTTGGTTGATCTGTGATTCTCAATACTTTAGAGAGATCAGAGCACCTTAACCTTTGCCATTTCTTGAAGCATTTAATGTGCTTTGGCAAGGTGTGAGCTTTGAAGAAGGGAAGTAGGTCCCTTGTCTCAACATTGGGAGCCTGCTCGGCGCTTGTTTGAGCCTGAAAGAGAGAGTTTTGAGTGAGCTTCAAAAATTTTATAGATATCTGAGGAGAAGTGTAGTTTAGTTTCTGAGATACCTGAGTAAGTACGTCAGGCTCAGAGACTTGTTCTACTGAGGCAATTGGTGTCTCAGATATCTTATTGTGAGGCGGAGACTTGGAAGTCTGGTCCTCATCAACCTTTCTTTCTTGAACCTGAGAATTAACATTATCACAATACTTAGGAAATTTTATCAAGAAAACTTTAAGTGACAAGTCAGATATCTGAGAGGTCAATTACCTCCATGGGAGGCTCAGATACTTGTCTCTCAGAGACTTGTGCAGTCTCTGGAATCTTTTCTTGTGATGAAGGCCTTGATGCCTCATCAATTTCCATAGGTGAGGATGTCGCAACTCTGTCCCCTTGCACTTCTACTTCTGAGTGAGCCTGTGAGTAGAAAGCATTGAATAATTTAGAGAAGATTTTAGTTAACCCAAGGTGAAGAATATTTATCATTGATTTTCATATACCTTCATACTGGAAGGCTCATGATCTGTTCTTCAGAAACCTTGTTGGTTTCTAGGTTTTCTTCTGGCATTTCTGCCTTATCTTCCTCTTTCTCAGTTGGAGCCTATTAGAAACATTTATTTTAAAGATTAAGCACATAAACTTATAACTGAAGAAGTGTTATCTTAAGAATCCATTATTACCTATGGCACAGGCTCAGATATCTTAAGAGGCGAGGTTGAGGGAACCTCCTTCTCAGTTTTTGAGGTAAGCTTTTCAGCTGCCTCTTGTTTTTGTGTTTCTAACTCAGCCTGTAACAAACAAATTTCATGAGTAACAAGATGTATAAGCATAAAAATTTTCACAAGATAAGAGTTAAACCGGTCAGCTACCTGAGTAGTTTCAGGCTGATTGGTCTCTGGAACTTGTGACCTTTTTATACTTTGGTCTTCTTGTCCCAGTGCAGTTTCTTGCTTGAAGTTTCTGGTACTTCACACCTTTCCTGAGTATGCAACTCAGTTGCCTCCCCTAGTTAATCATTCTGAGTAGATGTCTCAGTTTGATCCCTCTCATTGAGTTAGGGAACCTGCTCTTTTGCAGGATTTTCTTCAGCATACTGCATTGCTGGTAATTCGAAATGGAGTTCATTTACCATTTCATCAACCACTTGTGGCTGTTGTGGTTGTTGTGTTTGTGGTTGTTGTGGTTGTCTAGAAGCAGAGGATTGATCAGTAGAATGCTCTTCCAGATTTTTAGTTGTGGCATTTCCATCAGCATCTGCCAGCACTAAAATACCACTCATCAGGGCTTTTTGAAGTTGTGCGTAAGAAACGTTCCCTGATGATGTGTTTGCACCAACAACCTTTGCTATAGGTTCAGCAACCTGTGGTGTAGGTTCTTCTTCAGATACCTTATCACCAGTTACTGTTACAGTAACCTTAGCCCTCTTTGTTCTTTCTAGGACTTGAGAGATGACTAGTTCATCATCTTCATCGTCAGAGCTCTCATCAGCATTAGGAACTGATTGGTCCATTACTCCTGCGGTTTCTGCAGATAGGGCTTGGTGTTTTTCACCACTTTTGGCAGCATTTATGAGTTCATCAGCAAGGCTTTCTGCATTGGTCGCAACATTTCTGAAAGCACTTTCTCTTGCTGAGTCTACTTGTTCAGTAGTTGATAACTCTTTTGCAGCATTGATGATTTCATCTGCCTTTATCAGTTCATCGGCAATGCCTGCAGATATCTGAGAATCGACAACCTCTTTGGGTGTGTCTTCTGATTTGCCAGCAGACTTCTTTCTTGAAGTTCTGGGCTTCTTGGTCGCAACCTTTTCTTCAGATACCTTTTCAGACTTTCTCTTCTTAGAACCTTTCTGAGACCCAGTAACCTTTTTCATCAAGTTTGTATACTCATATTTGTAGAGTAGGTTACTGTTGGCTATTTCAGCTGTCACTCTGAGCTCAATGCCAAGCTTCTCCAGCAAGTAGCATATCTTCAGACCATATCCTACTGTGGCCTTTGGCTCAGCTAGTCCTTTGGCAATCTTAGGCTCGAAGCCTTGAATTTTCTTCACAAACTTCATGAAGGCGTACTTTCCCCAGTTAAAAGGGTTTTCCAGCCTTTTGTCTTGTTGATTCAGCAAGAACATCATGATCCATCGTTCTTGGCTTATCTGGTCAGCACCTCCTTGTAGACCATCAAAGCATCTGTGAAGAATGCAAGCCAGTACATCCCAGTGAACCATCAGATGTCTGGTTCGGATGTCAGCAAGCTTGAACTCAGTGGGTGTATCTAATTTTTCAAGATCACAGACGTCACTGTACAGTTCTTTAACACCTTCAAGGAGTTCATCATCCTTGGTGTTTATTTCAAAATCCTTTCCAAGATTTTGAAACTCAAACAACTTACAGAAAGTTGTTAAGTCCAGAAGGATTTCCTTTCCTTGGACTGAGGTTTTGACAGACACTATTTCAGTGCCTTCAGAAACACAGGAAATAATCCTGGAGTTGTTGTAGAATTCCAACACATCGAGTGATGAAATTCCACTAGGGCGAGCAGATAGAAAGCCCTTGATTTGTGCCTTTTCAAGCATGTCAAGAATTAGCTTTCTGTCGGCTTGGTTCTCTATTCCAGCCATGAGGTATTCCTCAACCATGGCACCACCCCAAATCATTCTGTGATTTGAAGTCCAATGGTCAGGATTAAAATCTCCTACCAGTCGGTTGTTCACAATAACCAACTCTGGTGCTTGCTTTGCAGCAGTACCAGTGGAGGATTGAGATTTCAGTGTGGTTGAACTTTTAGGGGCCATCTCTGTATATAGTGTAGGGATTTGAAATTGGTGTTTGAAAGAGATTTGATTCAGTAATTCTTTGCAGAAAAACTTAATCTTGATTTGCAGAGATTGTAGAAGTTTTGCAGAGAATCAAGAGAAGGATTTGCTATTTTTGTGCAAGATGAGTATTCGGATTAGGCAAAAGTGATTTCCTATGCCAAAATCCTATATATATAGCAGTCGAATCTCAACATACAAATTGATTTTGTGTGTACGTATCTGTGATTTGCAAGTAGGCGTGAGCAAAAGCTAGTTCGGCATTAAATGCTTAGTGGGCCATGTCTGAATTTCAACAGTCCACTATTTACTGTGAATTAATTTCCACCGTACAGATCAATCGCTTAATTTCATCAAGGGTCACCATTGCTTCTTCAGCAATGATCACAATCAACAAGTGTAATTGTGCCCATTTAATGAATTTTGGCTCATAGCTTTCTGAATCACGTTTTTGTATGACCAAGAACACTGTTTGCATCTGAATCTGTCTTATACTTAGGATTTTTCCAAGTTTTTCATCAAGATAGAAATAATGCGAGTTTCAAGAGAGTAGTTGACTGCAGATAGTTATACTATTCTCTTTTGTGTTCCCCGTTTATAGAGTGATTCAGATATCTGAGTTCCCGTCTCAGAGATCTTAAGCTATCTTTTTGCCTTTTTTTTTTTCTTTAGCCTTTTTGATTTCTGGATACCTGTTCCAGATTTATCTTTTCTCTTCTCTGGATACCCGTTCCAGATATCTCTTCTCTGGATGCCCGTTCCAGATACCTCTTCTCTGGATGCCCGTTCCAGATTCCTGAACTCTTTCAGTTCATTGGTAGTTCCATTAGTCCAAGACTATGTCTTAAGGCTAAGAATCTACTTTCTTGTAGTGGCTTAGTGAAGATATCTGCAAGTTGGTCTTCAGTGCCAATCTTGAGTATCTCTATATTGCCCTTTTCAACATGGTCTCTGATGAAGTGATGTCTAACATCAACGTGCTTTGTTCTGGCATGAAATTTAGGATTCTGTGTAATCGCAATAGCACTTGTGTTGTCACAGAAAATGGGAGTTTTCTTCTCATCGAGTCCATAGTCTTTAAGTTGTTGTTGTATCCACAGAATTTGTGTTGCACAACAACCAGCAACAATATATTCAGCCTCTGTGGTAGAAGTTGCAATTGAGTTTTGCTTCTTGCTAAACCATGAGATAAGTCTAGTACCCAGACAAGTTCACGAGGTACTTTTCCTATCAGCGGTGATCCAAAGATAATCGATCCCGAGTACCCAGCTAAACTCAATCCACTTTCTTTAGGATACCACAATCCTACATCTACTGTACCCTTTTACCTTAATATTTTCATAGCAATGTTGTAGTGTGTTTGCATTGGATTTGTCTGAAATCTAGCACACACTCCAACGGCGTATTGAATATCAGGTCTACTTGCAGTGAGGTAAAGTAGTGAACCTATCAATTTCCTATATTTATGTTCTTCAACACTCTTATCTGATTCAGTATAGGTCATTTTGGTTCCAATGCTCATAGGTATCTTAGCATTCTTTTCAGAAGGCTTAAGATTGAATTTTGTGAGCATATCTTTTGCATACTTTGTTTGACTAATGAATATTCCATCATTGAGTTGCTTGACTTGCAATCCTAGAAAATAATTCATTTCTCCCATCATGCTCATCTCAAACTTGCTTTTCATGAGATTTGCAAAGTCATTACAAAGTTGCTTGTCCTTAGATCCAAATATGATGTCATCAACATATACTTGAACTAAGAGTAGTTTCCCGTCATGATTTAAGGTAAATAAAGTTTTATCAACTTCACCTTTCTTGAAACCACTTTCCAGAAGGTACTTGGCCAAAGTGTCATACCATGCTCTTGGAGCCTGTTTCAGTCCATACAGAGCTTTCTGTAGTTTATAGACCATTCTACTTTCTGAGGAAACTTCAAAGCCAGGTGGTTGCTCAACATAAACTTCTTCTGCAAGTTCACCGTTTAAGAATGCACTTTTGACATCCATCTGATAAACTTTGAAATCATTATGAGCTGCAAAGGCTAGAAAGAGTCTTATAGCAACCAATCTGGCAACTGGTGCATATGACTCGTCAAAATCTAAGCCTTCAGTCTGGGTAAATCCCTTGGCAACCAATCTTGCTTTGTTTCTGGTTATTTCACCAGATTCATTCATCTTGTTTCTGAAAACCCATTTAGTTCCAATCACAGATATTCCTTCTATAAATGGAACTAGTTTCCAGACTTTGTTTCTCTCAAATTGATCCAACTCTTCTTGCATTGCAGAGATCCAGTCTTGGTCTCCTAATGCTTCTTCTATATTTTTAGGTTCAATATTCGAGATGAAACATCCAAAGAGAGAATTAGCATTTTCAGCTATTGCTCTCCTAGTCCTAACACCTTGATTAATTGGTCCAATTACTTCGTTTACAGGATGATCTTTGATCCATCTCATCATAGGTTTAGTGCTAGTAGGATCAATATCCAAGTGATTTGAATGTGAATCACTAAGATTATGATTTGATACTTTTTCAGTATCTGAGATATCTGACATATGGGAAATGTCATGGATATCTGACACTTTTTCAGTGTTAGAGATATCTGGAACTTGCATTTCAGCAGTCTCATTTTCAGATACCTCTTCATGATGAAGGTTCTCGAAACTGTTCCATTTCTGGAAAACTCATAGGAAATTCCTCATCATGTCTGTGAGTCATCTTGTTGTTACTAGGCATATCAAGATTTTCTACGTCAGAGTCATCCTCACTTTCCATAATGATGTTTCTCCTTTCTGAGGATTCTTCTTTAGAATCCCTCAGTAATAGTTCTTTGAACCTTTCTGAGAGTTGATCATTAGGAGGTGTTTTCTTATTTCCTTCATAGAATACAACATGAATTGATTCTTCAATTTTCTTTGTTCTTTTGTTGTAAACTCTGTAGGCTTTGCTATTTGTGGAATAACCAAGAAATACACCTTCATCTGCCTTTGGTTGAAATGTTCTCAGATAATCTTTCCCATTGTTTAGAACAAAACATTTACAACCAAATACTCTCAGATGTTCGATATTAGGGGGTCTACCAACCAAGATTTCATAGGGGGTCTTGTCATGGTGTTTATTTATCAAACATATGTTCTGAGTGTAGCAAGCTGTGTTTACAGCTTCAACCCAATAAATTTCACTTATTTCAGTGTCAGCTAGCATTGTCCTTGCAGCTTCTTTAAGGGTTCTGTTTTTCCTTTCTGCAACACCATTTTGTTGAGGTGTTCTTACAGAGGAAAGTTGGTGTTGTATACCTTTGCAGGTACAAAACTCCTTTATGTACTGGTTGACAAACTCAGTACCATGGTCTGTTCTGATTGCAGATACCTTGTCATTTTTCATGACTTCAAGCTTTTTCAGCAAGTTTGGTATCTCCACCCTGGCATCAGATTTGTGTTTCAGAAAGATAACCCAAGTGAATCTTGAGAAATCATCTACAACAACCAAACCATACTTCTTTCCTGCATAACTAGTTACAGATGATTCAAAAAGATCCATGTGTAATAGTTGTAGTGGTCTAACACTAGAGTGTCTGATTTTGGACTTGAAAGAGATCTTAGATTGTTTCCACATCTGACGAGCAATGATACCATCCTTTCGAAGATGTTCAGGAAGGCCAACCACTAACTCTTTCTTGGCAAGTCTGCTGTAGTCTTGAAGTTCAAGTGACTCATTCTTTTGTGCCATAACCAAGGTGCTCTTACGTGACCAGATTGACTCACCATGAGACATTCTTCAGTTGTGGCAGATGCCCAATCGGCAACATAAAGACTGCCTTTCCGCCGACCAACTAAGACTGTCTGCTTTGACTCATTGTCAATTAGTTTGCAGTATTTAGCTTTGAATTTTATAGTAAAACCCTTGCGAAACCGGCTCATGCTAAATAGATTATATTTCAAATCCTTAACATATGTCGTCGGTGATTGTTAAAGTCCCCAATTTGACGTTGCCAAATCCAGAGAGGATTTAATTCTCCTCAACCGTCGATATCCGGTCTCAGTATTGCAAGCTTTGTAATCGACGGTTGCTTTGTCTCCTATCATGTGCTTTCCGCATCCACTATCAAATAGCCATTGTGCTTTAGTCCAGGAAGCATTCTGCACACAACAGGAAACAGGAGATTAGGTTCTCATATCTTTGATGGAACCGTCAGAATTAAAAGATCTTCCAGTAGGAATCCATTTTTGAATGAATTTCTTTGAAATATTCTTTTGCTGACAGAAAAATAAGGAGGAATTCTATTTGAATGAATGTTATCATTAGTAAGAATTATTTTCTTCCTTGGTGTGTTCCTAGGTGCTCCATATGATGCTTTCAGATACCTGTCAGGTTTCTGAGTTTGCTTTTCAGCAAACTTATCTTTCCTTGCCAGATTTCTTCTAGCCCTGGCATTCAGATTTTCAGTGGCTTGATTTAACTTCCACTTCTGATAATTGCTTTGAGCAATTCTAGCTTTCAGCCATCGTTCTTGCTCCTGCTTGTACTCGTGAGCAAGTTGTTTTCCGATGCCTTTGTAGCCAATACCGTTTCGAGCACTTGAAGCTATCTGAGATCTTTTCTCGTGACTTTGCTAGTCTCTGGTTGGTCCATTTCTTTCGAGAAAAAGTGACATGGGAGAATTTGCCACTCTCGCAATTCTACCTTTTGAGAGACATAGCCTTGTGGTGTTTACACTTTTCGGTGTTGTGTTTCTTTTCGAGACGTGCCAACAGCTTTTGTTTTTGACTTGTTTTTCCCACAAAGGTTTAGTCATGAATCGCCTTTCCTTTGTCAACAATCTTTGTCTTCTCCGATACTATAGATTGCATGGGAACCGTCTTGCTGAGTACTTACAAATGTTCTTCTCTCCTTACTCTTATTCAGAGTGATAGAACAATTTGTCTGTGTATTCAGCCCAAGTCCTTTCTTTTCTGAAGGATCTCTTAAGTAAGATTGTACTTCAGTAAGAGTGTCAGTAGGTTTGGCATAAGATTGAAAAGATAATTCTTTCTTCTTGAGTTCCTTGTTCTCAGAAAGAAGATCTTCATATTTCTTTCGTAATTCAGCCATTGCTTCTTTATGTGACTTTTCAGTCTCAGATATCTGAGCTTTGAGAGATGCATTTTCAGCATCCTTTCTCTCAGATACTTTAACTAATTGAGAATTTTCCTTTGCAAGAGAATTCTTTTCTTCTTCAAGGTTTTCGGCTCTAGCTCGGATCATTAGAAATTCTCTTTCATAGATGTCAAGTTCTTTCCTGAGATTTTCTAGATTTTTTATTTCCTCTTCATCACTTTCATAAGTATAACAAGAAGTATGTGTTACCTCATCACCATAAGATGATTTCTATGTTGGAGATGTCCGGACGTCAATTTCAAAGAACTCCACACATTTCATTATTCTTGAGGCCGAAGTCGATTATATCATGAGTAACTCCACATAATTCTGGTGATGGTAAGGTTGAGTCATCTGAATTGTCATCTTCAGAATCTGTCTCAACGTCTAGAGCATCCAGTTGAGTTTGGATTTTCTTTCTTTCTTCAGTTAACAAAGCTTTCTGGCTTCTTCTGAAGATTCTCCTATCTTTCTTGTCACCTGTCCTTAGTTTGTTGAGGGCAGGACAATCCTTCTTGAAGTGGCTGGTTTACGACAATAGAAGCAGATATCGTTTCAATTTCGCTTCCTCAAGACATGATGCTTTCTCGAAATGGGTTTCGCAAATGAGCTTTGCATATTTTTGTACTGGTGATAGTTTGAGCCTAGATGCTTTTCCAGCTTCTCTTTGGCTTTCCTTCTTTCAATTTCTCGACTGATATATTTGCTCATTTGCTTTGCAGCAAGAGCATCCTCAGTTTCTTCCTTGCTTTTCTTCTTTTCAGAAGTTCCTTGAGTGACTAGAGCAACGTTTTGCAACTTTTCAGTTGTTTGTTCTCTTTGAGTTGTCTCATAATCACAAGAGTAAGATGAGAGAAAAGTTCCTCTGGAGTGATATTTGGCATTCCTTGGTTAAAATAAAAGAATTTGGTATGCTCCCAGTTGTGGTTAAGACTTCTGACAATAGTCTTAATCTTTTCTGACTGGGAGTATCTGTTGCTTTCCCCAAGAGCTGCCATGTCACTCATGAGAGTGGTAAATCTAAAATCAAGTTCTTCCAGAGTTTTAGTGGGTCCTTGTTTGAAATTTTGAAATTTCAACTTGAGAACTTCGAACTTGTTTTCTTTAGTTTTCTCAGTTCCGGCACAGATTTCTTCAATCAGTTGCCAGGCAACTTTCGCCGTTTTAGCACCCCACAGTTTACACTGTATGTGCTCAGGTGTCGATCTGATGATGATATTACGAGCTTGACCATCCAGACGATTTCTCTTGGCATCTTCCGATGTCCAGAGTTCTTTGGGCTTTGGTTCGTAAATGACTTGACTAGTAGATCTCCCACTTGTTGATGCATCGGTTTGTGAAGATCCTTCGCTTTGATCTCTGTCTCTACCATTAGAAACCTCCATGACTTGTTTGAGTTGTTGAATGACTATTGGGCCATTCTTTATTACTTCGATCATTTCGTCACTTATGGCTTCAAGGTGGAGCATCATGTTATTTTTCCATTTCTCATAATTCTCTGGTTTGAGAATGGGTGCATCACTCAGAGACATACCTGCACACTTAACACACAAATTAAATAGTCCTCGAAAATGGACAAAGTTCCTTCACCTATCTGGGGATCTAGGTTCAGTGCAGAAGGCTTGTGAACCTCCTGCTCTGATACCACTTGTTGGTCCAGATAACGGCAAAGTAAAAGACTAGAGGGGGGGGTGAATAGTCTTTTAAAACTTTTGTCGATAAAAACTATTTCTCAGATATCTGAATAGATATCTGATACTTAGAATCAGAGCGCGGAAGACTTAATATAGATAAGTGCAAAAACAGTTAAAGTGTGTGTGTGTGTTGCTGAAATGTAAATACAGAAAGGTAAATAACACAGCAAGTATAGTGGTATCTGGAGGTGGCGTAATCCTCCAACTAATCCACTTCGGACTTCCAGAGACCTAGAATTCACTAGAATAGATAATTGAGTTCTCCTTACAAAAATCCTATTCTAAGATTCCTTTAAATAAATGGTTCCCAACCAAATGTTCCCCCTGAGTTGTTCCCCGGCTTTCACAGCCAAGTACTTCTTGTACTCAGAAACCTTTTTGAGTTATTCCTTAGCTTCCCAAGCTAAGTACTTCCTATACTCAATAACCTTGGAGTTATTCCTTAGTTTCCCAAATCAAGTACTTCCTATACTCCGGTAACCTTGGAGTTATTCCCTGATTTTTCAAACTAAGTACGTCCTGTACTCCACGCCAGTTATGGTGTTGGTTTTGGTTTGAGTTGTCAGATGAGCTTCTTTAATAACTTATTCAGTTATTCAGATAGCTCTGTGAATCAAGTATACTTAATACACTTTTCAATGTATGGTATCTTGTTCTTTTCTTGACCCAAGTCTTAGATAAATGTTCAAGAGAATGAATCTCGGATACTTGATCTTTCGTTTCAACTCTTTCCAGATAGTTGTGCTTGTTTAGGATCGGGACACTTAGAACTTGATGTTACTCAAGATCAAAAGCTTTGGTCGCATGTAAAGCTTTGAGGATAAGGAAGTTGCTTTTAGAGAGTAAGATGTTCAGCGTTTTTATGCAGTTCAAGGTGTGTCTTGTGTATCTCTTCAAGCAGTCTAAGTGTTGATATTTATAGATGAATTTGAGTGCCGTTTGAATAGTATCCGTTAGGCTCAAATTCAAACTATTGATATATGTGTATAATCTTTATGTGAGTTTTGTCTTCTTCTTGAAGTCGTCGTTGCTTTTATTCAGACATCTCATCCGTGCATTAAATGCATTGTACTATACTTTTTGTCCTGTAGTGCCAACGGAACTATGCTTTGTATCAGAGACTAGTGTTATCTGATTCTTTGCACGTCCTTATCTTCAATCTTCGGATACCACTTTTATTGAAACAACTTTTTTTGCAATATATATATTTCTTTTTCAGAAATGTGGTGAATGCTCAAGGTATCTGAGAATAGATATCTGTGGACACTTTCCTTGTTTTCAAATAGGCCTTTTATTTCTCAGATATCTCTTGTGACACAGTTTGTTTAAAACTATTCGTGTCTTCAAGATATCTGGCTAAGGTATCTGAAAAACAGTTTCAGTAATCTTGTGCAGTTTCTTCAAGTCTTCAATGTCGTTGAGCTTGTTCTGCTTGGATGTCTTCTTCTTGGTCTTCTCTTCATAAAATAAAAATTACATTTTGAGACCTAACATCCTATACAAGATTAGCTAGACTATCATACTTAGTGAGTTTCCTCTTTTACAATGTTCAAGTGAACCAAGAGTACTAATCACCTTTCTGAGACTAAGATAAGTCATCATATTGCTGATCAAAATCTAAACAGATATTTCTAACAAAATATCTAACAAATTTCCTAACAAATTTCCCAAGAAATTTCCCAACAAGGGAGTCGTGGGTTCCAGAATCACTGACTCCAGAATTTGAGCCAGACCAAGCTTGCCAGTCTCTTCAACTTGTGGAATCACCCCCTTTCCTTTACAGCAAGAACAAGTGGTGCCTCCTTGAGTTACCGGTGCCGATGGTGTCAAATCCTCACTGGTAGTAAGTTTAACCATGAATCTTTTTTCCACTGTACTAGGTAGTTTTCCTACTTCCCTCTGCTGAACTCTTGCCAGAAGTTGTCCCATTGCATATTCCAATCGCTTTACGGATTGCTCCATCATTTCTGCACGCTTGGTGGAGTGAAAATAGTACTGGTCAGAGTGGTCCATAAATCGCCTCAACCTCTGTTCCAGTGTTTCCTGTTCCTACTGGGTTTAGCTGGTACCTGTGGAGTCCGTGGGACTTTTTCATAGAAGTTGTTCCCATAGCCTAGATTGCTCCTCACTTGCTGCACTGATTCTTCGAGCTCCTCAACGAGCTTGCTCTTGCTCCTATTAACTCTTTTCCCCTGCACCCCCTTGTGCTGGAAATTCGCAGCTAGCTTCTCGAAAACTGCCTCGAGATCTGCGGTAGTGGATTCCTGAATTGACCCCTGCACTTACATCCACCAATTGCTGATCCTCCCAGGTGAGCCCATCGTAGAAAATGTGACACACGGAGACGTTGTCATACTTGTGATGTGGGCATTGCCCCAGAAGCTGCTTAAACCGTTCCCTGCACTCATAGAAGGATACATCGTACCTCTGCTCAAATTGGCGGATTTTATTACGAATATTTGTGGTCTTGGCATGGGGGGAAATATCTACCCATGAAAGCTCTGTATATGTCATCCCACGAGTTCAGTGATCCCTCGCGCAGATTAAGAAGCCAAGTCTTAGCGTGGTCCTGCATGCAGATTGGGAATACCATCTTCCTAATGTCTTCATCTGAAACCTTGTCATTGGTCAGTATCTGCCCAACCAGACCTTCGAACTCCTTCAGGAACTTGACCACATCCTCGTTTTGCATACCGTGGTACCTTGGCATATTGTGGATGTGATAGGCCTTGATTTCCATGTTCCTGGCATCATTTGAAAGAACTACCACGGGTCCACCAACCTTAACCTCTCCTAGTTGATAGTAATCTTCGTATTTTGAAATTCCTGAAACTCTACTAGCAGAAAACCTCAACCGAAATTTAGTTTCTGTTAGTCCCAGAAAATCTAAAACACAGAGCAATTCAAACAAACAAAAATAATTATCAACTCAAAAACACCACAGTAGGAGTTAACTCCCCGGCAGCGGCGCCAAATTTGATGTGCTCAAATTAGTACTTTATAAAATATAAAGTAACTAAAGCATTTGTTGTAAATAGACTTTAAATACGAGATCGTTTTCAAGGAGCTAACTAGGCAACTATGATGTTTCCAAGTATCAAACGTAAGAGTTTGTAGTTACGGTTTGTAAAATTAAGTTTGATTTGAAGAATAAACTAAGTAAACTAGTAAACTAAAACGAGTTTTGATTCAAGACAGAGGAAATAGACACGGTAGCATTTCAGAGAAATCGAATACGGATCAGACCAAGTGTTCATATGCTGTCATAGTTATTTGTCCAGATAAATCACCAATTTCAGTTATAACCAAGACATTCTTACAAGATGTAACGTAGGAAATGAATCCATTGTTAGATAATTGATTCTTAACCTGAATAGTTTTGAAGATTCGAGAAAAGAATACTTAAATTGGGGTTTTTACGAAGTTTGAGAAAAAGCTTGACACTTATGAACAAACCCTAGGTCAAGATCCTAATTCGATTAATCCTACATTGGTACCACATCTATCGAAAGGTTTAGCTACTCATAACATGAATAATAGCATGCATAATGATATTCACGGTTGAATGAAGCATGATACGAGAGATTACAAGCATAAATTGATCAATCAAGCACGAAAGAGAAGGAATTGCGAAAGATAGAATAATTCGATTCATAATCTAATCTCAAGATCGAAATCCAATGTCAATGATGCGATTACAAGTGAAAATCGAAGAAAAACCAAGGCAAGAGAACCAAACTAGGGTTTATCTTCCTTGAGAGTAAAAAAGAACGTGAAAAAAAAGTGTCTGAAATAATCAACGAATAAAAGACTAAGCATGGCGCAGAAAACAGATTCTGCGAATAAAAGGTCGTGAGACGCATCCTGGAAAAACTGAGACGTGTCTCGCGGGTTCCTAAGGCGCGTCCTAGGACGTGTCTTGCGGGCTGCAAGTTTTGAGATGCGTCTTGGTGATTCTGGGATGCGTCTTGCGTCCTTTCGAACAGCTTCTTCATAATTTGCCTCATAAATGGAGTTTTGAGCTTCTGCTCGGATACAACCTTCCAAGAGCATCATTTTTCCTCCAAAACATCTCTAAACACATGAAAACCTGTAAAACATAACTAGAACACAAAACACATAAAAATGCACAAGACACACTAATAATGTAAATAAAGACTAACAAAAGACGATAAAAAGAATGAGATGAGATGCTAAAATATAGGCTCATCACTCAACACTCTGGAGGAGAGAGCTGAACCCTTCAACTGGGGGAAGTGCATCTTTCTGTGGTTTGTTGACAAACTTCAAGGCTTTGAGCCTGTTGTGAAAGGTGATCTTGCTGAGTCCAAGCATACTATGAGCTTTGGTCTGAAGATATGCTACATTCTGTAGAAGCTTGGCATAAAGCTCAAGGGGAATGGAGAAATTGCAAACAGTGATCTTGTTTGTAAATACTATTGTGAGCTCAAGCAGAACCAGAAGAGGCCAGTAGAAGAAGTTTCTGAGGCAAATGTTGTACTAAAGAAGAAACGTAGAACTTGAGGCAGGAAGAAGGCAGCTGCCAAGGAAAGCACTTCTATGGTGGATACTGACACAAGGGTATCTGAACCTAGTGACACAGATAACACTGGTGGAGTTCAGATACGACTCCATAGTTTTGCAGATACCACTGCCTTTATCCAGCAAGCACTCCATAGTGCAAAATATACCACGCTTGATGCCAAAGAGGGTTGATGCGTCCCAGCCACTATCTGCTGAAGAAGCAAATGATTTGGACTTAGACCCATTCTTGGAAAGGAATGAGGTTGCTGAAGAAGTCCCTGCATCACAAGTTGCTGAGCAAGCAACCATGTCCCAAGGAAAAACTCTACCAGGACCATCCACCTTTCAAGATATAAATGATGTCGTGGTGAGTGATGCAGTAGTACTTGATGACACTGCCAATGCGTCAATACAACACATGGCTGCTGATCTGGAGAGAACTGACACTGTTGTTCCTTCTCCATCAAGATCTAGATCACCACAACAACCACAAAAACCACAAGTATCCCAGACTTTTGCCGATCTAAGGGATGATTACATGGTAGAAGTACTTGAACAGGTTCCCCAACTCCCGACTGAGAGGGATCAACCTGATGTTGCGACTAAGGGAGATCAAACAAGGCAGGAAACTAAGCCAAAGACTCAGGAAAGGCTTCAAGTGCCTAAAACTTCAAACAGAGTTGCGGTCACTGAACAATAAGACCAACGCATGGAACCCAGACAAGTTCCAGATACCAATCAGCCTGGCATTGATCAGGTTACTGAGTGGTTTAAATCTATACTTGTTAAATTCCTATGCTATATGTTTTGACGTGATTAATCTTTGTTACAGGCTGATAAAGAAAATAAGGAAGGAGAGGAAACTGAAAAGCTTCCTACACAAGAGGAAGGACAGGAAGCTGGAAAGCTTCCTTCACAATCTGAGAAGGAGGATTATGTAATCTGAGCCTGTTACACAGGTAACTGAAGATTCTTGTATGTATTCTCAGAGATCTCCCTCCAATGAACTTTCTAACCCATTCTTATGTTTTTTAAAGGCTCCAACTGAGAAGAAAGATCATGTGGCTGAAAAGCTAAAGACATCAGAGGATATACCACATATCTGAGCCTGCTGTCAAAGAGGTAGAAATCTCATATACCAATGTGTGTGAAATCCTACTTAATCTTCTAAGTGTACTAACACTGCTAATTCTCAGGTTCAGAAAGAAATGGAAGAGGAGGATAAGACGTCCAAGTCTCCTCCAAGGATATCTGAGGGTCCTTCCACCTCACTAGTCAAGCCATCTGAGACTGTTGTTGCGACAGAGGTAACTCAAATACCTGACACATTTGAAACTCAAATATCTGAACACATGTTGATACTTAATCAAAACTCCATTTTCTTTCAGGCTCATTCTGTAGCACCTACTTCTCCAAGATCTACTGAAAGAGTAGACATCTCATCTGAAGAGAAGTATCTCTTAATGCTCCAAAACTTGAAGAAAAACGCTATGCGCAATCATCTTCGATGTTTTGCAAAATGGCAACAACTTAGATGCCTTGATCTAAGTGAGCTATTCATGCGCGCTGATGATCCTACTAAGAGAGAATAGTGATTAGCTCTTGAAACTTATATACATGCCATAATTCCTACCGAAAGGTATCAACATGGTCAACTATTGAGGACAAAGTTTCTGAGCTATGTGGAAGAAGTGCTTCTGGAAAGGTTCCAGCAAGCAGATGAGAGTACCAGACCTCAAATGATTTCCAATCCTGTACTACCAAGACAAGAGGATTATATCCCAACTGAGTAGGATGAAGTAGGAAGTCACATGGTTACTCGAGCTCAGATCATCAACTTGACTTCTGATGATGAGGAGGACACTGATAAGTGATGCGCTCAAAATCAATACTTGTAAAATAACACAAGTAGTAAAGCGGTTATCGTAGTACAACAAAGCTTAAACCACAGGGTCGTTCTCTCAAGAAATTGATTAAGCTAGTTCCAAGGTATAGGCTAAAGGTGCAAGTTGTAAACAGATAGTGTGGGTAAGGTTGATACTTCAAAACCCTACAACAAATTAAAATTACAAGACAAGGTAATACCTAGATCATGCAATTTCTACAATTAAGACAAAGCAAGCTGATATTTCAAAAGTGATGATGCGATATAGCTAATGGTACACTGCCCGTGAATGCAACAACTTTGCTATTGCAAAATTGAACAAGATACAGATTATAAGTACGTATGAGTTACGGCAAAAAGCTTGTCACTAGCTATGCCCTCATCCGGATATATACTAATTAGAGGTAAAGACTGATGCAAGTTCACAACGATCAAGCATGCATTCAACGACCAGATAACAATATGCCACAATACAAGTTATTAACTGAATCCACCTAACTCGTACTATTGAATACCTGGGCGCCTATTGGTCTCTGCGATCGTCAGAAAGATCAATAATGCCTCTTCGAATTAAAAGAGAGATTGAAATCTCTAAGTGTTTACAATGGTTGGAATTGAAAATATGAAAGTAGAAGTAATGAAGATAAGTCCTAATGACTGATACAGGGGTTCTATTTATAGACCAAGGAAGAAGAAATTAGAAATCATGGGAAGAACTGCCAGAAAATTGTCGGTTGAATCTGTCAAAACAGACCTCACCGCTACCGAGGGACCTTGCCGTTCCGACTCACATGGTCTACCCTTCGCCTTCTCTTACCTTGATTGTACAGCAGTGAGGCTCCTTGTTGCATGAGCTCACCGCGGTAAGCCATGTGCCCGAGAAAATCAGCATTTTCCCACTTTCTCCTATTTTCTCTCCCTTTTCCAACCTCCATGTCACCTCTCTTAGAGTAGTGGCCCACTAACTTGGCCTTGTGGTGCATCTAGAAGGTTTTGAAGTCTTCTTTGCACTTTGGTCCTCCATTTCCTTGCCAATGACGCTAAGACACCTAAAAATTCACAAAAAACCCAAACGTGACACGGAACAAAAAAATACTAAATAAAGGCTAAAAGACGCAACAGAATATGGAAAAAGGCACTAAATGAGTCGTTAAAATATCGACTCATCAAACTCCCCAAACCAAACCTTTGCTCGTCCTCAAGCAAACAACTCTAAAACCTAGAAAAAGAAAAACACATAGACACGACAAAACAAATAGAAGAGTTCAGATGACAAGCTACCAGTACGAATATTGCCAGAAATAAGCCCTCATACTAATGTAAACTTCTATCCCCCCTAACTTTGACAAGTAGCTTTGCAAAGATCACAATCTTCCGTTTCACAAGTAAATAAAACTTAATCCTATCCTAGTAGTCCCTCACAAAGGAAGATAATAGTGCAATTCTCAAGTCTCTCATCTGGAAGTGTCCAGTAAATAAGGGTATTTGCTCAAGACTTAACTTATGATGGTGATAACAAACGTCACAAGCTGCCACTAATATTACATGCTTTTGCACTCAATTCAAACGAGTCAGAAAGGACTTTTTAGGAAAGGGGTCGAAATCAAATACAAGGGAGTAAAATTAGCTGCCGTTCTCGTGCTTTGCTCTTTTTGCACGTTTATTTCTTTCTTTTTTTTCTTGTGCTTTGCTCTTTTTGCACAGATTTTCTATTTTTTTTTTCTATCTCAATGTTGCAAGAGTATCCCAATAGGTTGCCTAAGATCCGTACTTTTGTACGTGTCGGTTTGGTATACACCCCATCAACCCTCACAACATACGAAAAAAAATTAGGCCAAAAGACTCGACTCAACCGCAATCACACAAAAGTGGCTAACATACCACCCCACATAATCGCAAAAACGAAAAACAAAAGGAAAAACACATATATACAGGACAGCAAATATCCGAGGCATGTAAACATATGATGCAACTTCCCTCCCAGAACCTATTCGATAGCTAGGCCCTAGCATAAGGAATAAATAAAAAGGAGAAAGTTCAGAGTTACCGTCCGTAGTATGCCTCAGTCGGCTTGATCACTAAGAGGAAGACGGATCATGGGGTCCGGAAGATGAGCCTCCTCTTTGTTGCTGCCAGTCATCCGTCTGAGCTTTGCGCATTCGCTCCATATGCGCTAGGCGCTCAGTTGCTCGTGTGTCCACTGCAGACATGTGCTGTGTGAGGCTCGAGTAGCATGAGTCCCACTGATCCAAGTGCGTACCAAACTGATGCGATACTCCATTTATGCTCCTAAGATCTGTGGCAAGTCCTTGGTAACACCCCCTTAACTCTGAAAAATCGGAGGCTATCACACTTTGCCTCCCCTTAATATGTTCGAACTGGGGCTCCCTTATGCTTTTTGGACACACTCTTTGTTTTGGTTGCCATGGTACCTGGATAGAAATTGTCAGCACTACACCCATATCAAAATGTAGCTACAGGAATGCCTAATCCTAACTCATAGTTACATGCAAACCATAGTGCGTTCAAATGTGGCCATAACAATGTCTTCCCCTAAACCAATTCTTGCAAGTAGTAACAACAATGCCTTATCCTACAACATAATCGTGCTTACCATAGTGCAAACATTTGTTGCTACAAGGGATTTTCCCAATTGATACAGTGGCAAGTTCAATCCTATCATCAAATATGCAGCACGAATACATATTCTAAGATGAACAAGCTAGCACAATAATACCCTTCCACCAAAAACATCATAAATCTCCAGAAAATCTAACTAAACTAACTTGGATTATGACTTATCTAGACAATTTCATACCTCATAAGCACAACCACATACTCAATAACAATCAATCCAGTATAGAAATCCAAGTTTGCAAAATAAAGATAGTAGAAAGAAGTACCTCGATTCTGCAAGAATTAATGGATATAAACACGGATTGAAGTCTCCAAGTAATGGAGAAACTCACTACCTTTAAAATGGTTTATTACCCAAGTTAAATGGTGGAGAATTGGTGAAAATCTCAAAAATTGGGGCAAAAACGGGTAAGGAGAGTGAAAAAATGTGGAGGGAGAAGCCCTCCTTCTCTTTAAACGTCAGGCCTCACCGCAGTGAGGCAGGGGCTAGGGTGCCCCTCACCGCGGTCCAGCAGAGAGGAAAACTTTCTGCCTTCTGACCGCGGTGAGCAGCCTTATTCCATGGCTCACCGCGCGCGGTGAGATCTGTTCTCCCTCAAAAAAAATTTTTATAATAAAAAATGAATAAATGAAATCTATCCTAAATGCAATATGCACCTATATATATATGTATGTACATATATATCTATATATATATATATATATATGTACATATGTACATACATATATATATGTATATATATGTATATATATATAGATCTCTATATATATATATATAGAGGTACATATGTACATACATATATATATGTATATATACACATATATGTATATATGTAGATGTATATATGTAGATGTATATACATATATATATATATGTATATATATCTATATATGTATATATATACACACACATATATGTATATATGTATATATATACACACATATATATATATGTATATATATACACATATGTATATATATCTCTATATATATACACATATATATATATATATATATATATATATATATATACATATATACATATATGTATATATATATATATGTATATATGTACATATATGTATATATCTATATATATATATACACATATGTATATATATCTCTATATATATACATATATATATATATATATACACACATATATATACATATATACATATATGTATATATGTACATATATATATATATATATATATATATATATATATATATATATATATGCATATTGCCTCCCAGGAAGCGCCTTTTCTTATAGTCGTTGGCTCGACTGATGTACATTACCGTTATCCGTTCTCATATGGGAATGAATTTTGAGCAGGCGTCGAGCCTACTTGGAGCTTCCAGTGAATATCTTCTGCTCCATTGTGTGTTGATCCCACAATACTCATGTCATCCTGCAAACGAGTATGTCGAGAGTTAATATGTTCAAATTTAAGCACATAACACTCATAAACTGGAAACAAAGAAAAAGGGCAAAAAGGATCAACAAAACTCCCCTTGGGTAATGACATATATACGATGTCGGGGTGATGGGGCACCTGGCTCTCTGTGGTCTCTGGTGGCGTGGAAACGCTCTCCAAGGACAGTTGTGGGATGGGAGTGATTTCTAAATCCTGAGTATTCACGCTTCCTTCGTCGAACTTCTCTTCTTCCTTTTGTTCGAAATTCGTTATGCGATCCTCCAAGCTCTTCGTCAAAGGGTATGGGGAGTATTTGCCTATACTCTAAGCACTTCCTCCCATGTCCTCAAAGACTCTGGCTCTAGCGCATGCAGCCATTCTCTGGCTTGGGATCTAATGGCAAAAGGAAACAACCCTCCTCAGTTGGTCCTCACTCAATCCACTGTGTGGTAACTCCGTCACAAATTGTTCGAACTGACGAATAAATCCGAAAGCATCTTCCATCGGCCTTCCCTAGAAGTATGGAAGTGAACAGCCCCCCAATCATCATCTAGATCGTATTCCCTAACCTCAGGCTCAAGGAATATTGGTGGTTTTCTTACCACCAGCTGAGGTATGAAATACTCTTCGCACGTAGCCATACCCTTGCCATACACCTGCAGAAAAATTTCTCTATACCAATAGAATTAAATGAATTCTTAGTTTCTGTTAGTACCAATAAGGATAATCCACAAGACTAAATCTTTTTTTTTTTTTTTTGATTTTTTGAATTTTTTCTTTGGTTTTTTGAATAAGATAAAAATAAAGATACGCAACTACACACTAATCCTACTTATTAGAGAACGTAGGAATCAACTCCCTGGCAGCGGTGCCAAATTTTGATTCGCTCAAAATTAATACTTGTGAAATAACACAAGTAGTAAAGCGGTTGTCGTAGTACAACAAGGCTTAAACCACAGGGTCGTTCTCTCGAGGAATTGATTAAACTAGTTCTAAGGTGTAGGCTCAAGGTGTGAGTTGTAAACAGATAGTGTGGGTAAGGTTGATACTTCAAAACCATAGAACAAATTACAATTACAAGACAAGGTAATACCTAGATCATGCAATTTCTACAATTAAGATGAAGCAAGCTGATCTTTCAAAAGAGCTGACGCGATACAGCTAATGGTACACTGCCCGTGAATGCAACAACTTTGCTATTGCAAAATCGAACCAGTTACAGATTATAAGTACGTATGAGTTACGGCAAAAAGCTTTTCACTAGCTATGCCCTCATTCGGATATATACTAATTAGAGGTAAAGACTGATGCAAGTTCACAACGATCAAGCATGCGTTCAACGACCAGATAACAATATGTTACAATACAAGTTATTAACGGAATCCACCTAACTCGTACTATTGAATACCTGGGCGCCTATTGGTCTCTACAATCGTCAGAAAGATCAATAATGCTTCTTCCAATTAAAAGAGAGATTGAAACCTCTAAGTGTTTACAATGCTTGGAATTGAAAATATGAAAGAAGAAGTAATGAAGATATGTCCTAATGACAGATACAAGGGCCCTATTTATAGACCAAGGAATAAGAAATTAGAAATCATGGGAAAAACTGCCAGAAAAATGTAGGTTGAATCTGTCAAAACAGACCTCACCACGGTGAGGAGACCTTGCCCGTTCCAGCTCACTGCGGTCTACCCTTTCTGCCTTCTCTTCTGCTTGATTGTACCGCGGTGAGGCTCCTTATTGCAGGAGCTCACCACGAGAAAATCAGCATTTTCCCACTTTCTCCTATTTTCTCTCCCTTTTCCAACCTCCATGTCACCACTCTTGGAGTAATGGCCCACTAACTTGTCCTTGCGGTGCATCTAGAAGGTTTTGAAGTCTTCTTTGCACTTTGGCCCTCCATTTCCTTGCCAATGACGCTAAGACACCTAAAAATGCACAAAAACACACAAAAAACCCAAACGTGACATGGAACAAAAAAAAAACTAAATAAAGGCTAAAAGATGCAACAGAATATGGAAAAGGCACTAAATGATTCATTAAAATATCGACTCATCAATAAGCAAGACAAATCAAAGTTGAAAGTGTATACTTTAGCTAAGTATTGGTGCAATACTGACTTGGCTTAGTATTTTCACAATACTAGCTATATGTACACTGGACTTTCTATTTATGGTTTTGCATTACTTCACTTTAATATAGTTCCACATTTTTATTTTAGTCTTAGCAGGTTTAACAGGTTCATATGTCTTATGGAGAAGAACTCTTGGAGTTTGAATACTAGAAGACATTGAAGAAAGATAGGAATAAGAATCCTAATCGAAGAAGGTTTCTACTTATCGAAGATGGATTCCACTTGTATTCCTACAAGGATTCTCGTTGCATGGAAGACTGAGAAGAACATGGGGATTCTACCTAATCAAGATAGAACTATTGTACTAGTTGGATTAATATTCACAACTATATATACTAGTCGATAGGTTCTTAGATTCATAATAAGCTTTTATGCGTAAATAGATATTCTCTAGCAGCTTGTTTTGCATCTATTTACTAAGCTTTTAGTTAGTCATCTCTCTCTTTGTTTGTGAGAGATCAAGCATCAAATTGGTGGCCCGATTCAAAATGGTTAGTGTTTGATATTCTAGATCATAGGAATATTGTCTAGATATCATTTAGTAAATCCGTTATTCTTTATAGTGGATATTTCGCCGGTGGCTCGTCATATTATTTATAATCTGCTAGAAATTATTTGTGTCTTGTGTTCTTTACATTCCTCTGTTTAGACTCTACGATAGTTTTCAGATATTGGTTTTGAGTATTGCTACAATACGTGTTTACAATATCTGTATTTGGTACTAAGTCTCGATCCATACAATTTCAATTGGTATATCAGAGCCAGACATCTAATCAATAGGTGTTTGGATTTGGTACCATTAGGATGTATTCAGTTAGTCAAAATATCAACAGGTTGCCTATTCTGGATGGATCCACCTATCAAATATGGTCAATCCGCATCCGGTCGCATCTCAAGGCCATTGATGTTAAGGTGTGGAAGACTATACTTGAATGATATAAGGTGCCTATGCTACCTCCTGATCAAGACAAAAATTATGTGCCCAAACCTGAAGAAGGCTACACTCCAAAAGAGGTAATTGATACTAACAATAACGAAAAGGCTTTGAATGTTATTTTTAGTTATGTCAATCTTCATATGTTTAAGCTTATTCAAACATGCTCGACTACAAAGCAAGCCTGGGAGATTCTCCAAAGGCTTTGTGAAGGAGATCCAAGTGTGAGAGAAACTAAGCTTCAGATATGGTACTTAGCAAATTTTAAAACCTTAGAATGGAAGATAATGAAACAATATCTTCTTACATTGAGAAATTGCTGGATATTTCTAATGAAAGCTCTCTTTTAGGTGATCCTTTATCAAACAAAACCTTGGTTTATAAAGGAATTACGAGTTTGTCGAAACGCTTTGAAACCAAGAAGAATGCTATTGAAACTTCTCTTAATTTGGTAACTATGGATTTACAGACCTTAATGAATATTCTAAAAAACTATGAGTTAAACATGGAAAATCCTCCTGGTAACTCTAGAGAAAAAGGTCTGATGCTTCAATCGAAATCTTTTGAGTCACTTGACGAAGAAGATGAAATTGATTTTCATGCTTTCTTTAATTCTATGGCTAAACGTTTTCAAAAGAACAATTCAAGAATAAGTATAAACCTGGAACCAGCAATATGATCTCTCCTAGTAAGAAATTTCCTTCTAAGAAACTTGCTAAGTATTCGTACCAAAAACCATCTGATGAGGATGCTGATAATCTTATGAAGATACAATGTCATGCATGTGAAGGTTTTGGACATTAAGCCTATGAGTGTGCTAATACTCTTCGTAAGAAGGGTAATTCTTATTGGGTTTGCCTTAGTGATAGTGAGATAGGTACAGACGATGAAGAGATACTCCTTGGTGAATATATACACACAGCTGCCCTACATTCACGAGTTAATTGGTCTGACTTTCCATCTGATGATGAATATTGTGACAATACAGGGTGTATATTACCTGAACAAGGGATATTGTCAGAATATCAGGAGTATTATCAGAACACTATCACTAATCATTCGATGCATGATCTGTTCTTTATGGATGAGATGGAATGTATTGACAATATCAGTAATGACCTTACTCATCAAGTAGACATAGATATCATTTGTTGTATGCATGGATCTGTTCATCTTGAAACAGATTATCCATTTGAAGGCGAATTGAGTCACGAAGAATTTGCTGAAGACCTAAAGATCATATACAATGATGTCTTGCAAGAACTAAGGAAAATGATGAAATCTGAGAAGGCATTGATCGAGGAGAATGGAGAACTAAAGAAGATCATTGTAAAACTTGAAGTAAGTCTCACCAAGAAGGATATAGAGATTGAAAAGGTTTCATCCAAATTGAAACTTCATGGGCTTACTCTTGTCAAACTTAATACCGGTACATCTAAACTTGATGAGATGCTAGGTTTAGGTAATGAAGGTACAAGTGGCTTGGGTTTTCAAACTTTTATAGATGGTTTAGTACCTCAATCCAAAAAGTCTTTGGCTTCTGTTTTTGTGAAAGAAGTAAATGACCCCAAATTAAATATGAAAATGACTTTTGTTTGTCAATTCTGTTTAAAATTTGGTCATAATTAAACTTTTTGTTTAAAGTTTCTAAAAACTAAGGACATTTCAACTAATGTTGATAATGATAGTGCAGACATCTGTTGCTACAACACTAGATGAAAACATTGAATCAACTAGTACTCTTGTCCAGAGTAATGAAAAGAAGGTTTTAAGTGCGCAAAGTAAGCCTCCAAGAAGAAAGAAGAAAAACTCCTTGAATAAACAAAAACAAAGTGTTCCTTGCAATATTGTGCCAATATTAGATAAAAACTCTGAAAAATCTCTCAAATCTGATATTGTCACAACACCTGGAACAAACTTGAGAAAATCTAGTACTAAACAGAAAACTAAAAGAGTTTAGACACATAAGACTAGTGAGGTTTGTCATATGGTTTTCTCTGTTGTTAAAACTGACTCTGCAGGTACTTGGCTCTTTGATAGTGGATGTTCTCGTCATATGGCTGGATCTCCCACCCATCTCAAAGATTTTATTGCACTAACCAAAGGTACAATTACTTATGGTAGTGGAGAGAGAAGCAGAATCATGTGCCTGAGAAAATCAGCATTTTCCCACTTTCTCCTATTTTTTCTACCTTTTCCAACCTCCATGTCACCTCTCTTGGAGTAGTGGCCCACTAACTTGGCCTTGTGGTGCATCTAGAAGGTTTTGAAGTCTTCTATGCACTTTGGTCCTCCATTTCCTTGCCAATGACGCTAAGACACATAAAAATGCACAAAAACACACAAAAAATCCAAACGTGATACGAAACAAAAAAATACTAGATAAAGGCAAAAAGATGCAACAGAATACGGAAATAGTCACTAAATGAGTCGTTAAAATATAGACTCATCAATAAGCAAGACAAATCAAAGTTGAAAGTGCATACTTTAGCTAAGAATTGGTGCAATACTAACTTGTCTTAGTATTGTCACAATACTAGTTGTCTATACACTGGACTTTCTATTTATGATTTTGCATTACTTCACTTTAATATTGTTCCACGTTTTTAGTTTAGTCTTAGCAGGTTTAACAGGTTCATATGTCTTATGGAGAAGAACTCTTGGAGTTTGAATACTAGAAGACATTGAAGAAGGATAGGAATAAGAATCCTAATCGAAGAAGGTTTCAACTTATCGAAGATGGATTCTACTTGTATTCCTACAAGGGATTCTCGATGCATGGAAGATTGAGAAGAACAAGGAGAAGAACATGGGGATTCGACCTAATCAAGACTTTCAATCAAGATAGAACTATTGTACCAGTTGGATTAATATTCACAACTATATATACTAGTCGATAGGTTCTTAGATTCAAAATAAGCTTTTATGAGTAAGATAGATATTCTCTAGCAGCTTGTTTTGCATCTATTTTACTAAGCTTTTAGTTAGTCATCTCTCTCTTTGTTTGTGAGAGATCTAGCGTCAAATTGGTGGCCCGAATCGAAATGGTTAGTGTTTGATATTCTAGATCATAGGAATATTGTATAGATATCTTTTTGTAAATCCGTTATTCTTTATAGTGGATATTTTGCCTGTGGCTCGGCAGATTATTTATAATCTGCTAGAAATTATTTGTGTCTTGTGTTCTTTACATTCCGCTGTTTAGACTCTACGATAGTTTTCAGATATTAGTTTTGAGTATTGGTACAATACGTGTTCACAATATCTGTATTTAGTACTAAGTCTCGATCCATACAATTTCAATTGGTATCAGAGCTAGACATCTAATCAATAGGTGTTTGGATTTGGTACCATTAGGATGGATTCAGTTAATCAAAATATCAAAAGGTTGCCTATTCTGGATGGATCCAACTATCAAATATGGTCAATCCGCATCCGGTCGCATCTCAAGGCCATTGATGTTAAGGTGTGGAAGACTATACTTGAATGATACAAGGTGCCTATGCTACCTCCTGATCAAGACAAAGATTGTGTGCCCAAACCTGAATAAGACTACACTCCAAAAGAGGTAATTGATACTAACAATAACAAAAAGGCTTTGAATGTTATTTTTAGTTATGTCAATCTTCATATGTTTAAGCTTATTCAAACATGCTCGACTGCAAAGCAAGCCTGGGAGATTCTCCAAAGGCTTTGTGAAGGAGATCCAAGTGTGAGAGAAACTAAGCTTCAAATGGTGCTTAGCAAATTTTAAAACCTTATAATGGATGATAATGAAACAATATCTTCTTACTTTGAGAAATTGCTGGATATTTCTAATGAAAGCTCTCTTTTAGGTGATCCTTTATCAAACAAAACCTTGGTTTATAAAGCAATTAGAAGTTTGTCCAAACGCTTTGAAACCAAGAAGATTGCTATTGAAACTTCTCTTAATTTGGTAACTATGGATTTACAGACCTTAATGAATATTCTAAAAAACTATGAGTTAAACATGGAAAATCCTCCTCGTAACTCTAGAAAAAAAGGTCTTATGCTTCAATCTAAATCTTTTGAGTCACTTGACGAAGAAGAAGAAATTCATTTTCATGCTTTCTTTAATTCTATGGCTAAACATTTTCAAAAGAACAATTCAAGAATAAGTTTATACCTGGAACCAGCAATATGATCTCTCTAGTAAGAAGTTTCCTTCTAAGAAACTTGCTAAGTATTCTTACCAAAAACCATCTGATGAGAATACTGATAATCTTATGAAGATACAATGTCATGCATGTGAAGGTTTTGGACATTAAGCCTATGAGTGTGCTAATACTCTTCGTAAGAAGGGTAATTCTTATTGGGTTTTGCCTTAGTGATAGTGAGACAGATACAGACGATGAAGAGATACTCCTTGGTGAATATATACACACAGCTGCCCTATATTCATGAGTTAATTGGTCTGAATATCCATGTAATGATGAATATTGTGACAATACAGGGTGTATATTACCTAAACAATGGATATTGTTAGAATATCAGGAGTATTATCAGAACACTATCACTAATAGTTCTATGCATGATCTGTTCTTTATGGATGAGATGGAATGTCTTGACAATATCAGTAATGACATTACTCATCAGGTAGACATAGATATCACTTGTTGTATGCATGGATCTGTTGATCTTGAAATAGATTATCCATTTGAAGGCGAATTAAGTCACGAAGAATTTGCTGAAGAACTAAAGATCATATACAATGATGTCTTGCAAGAACTGAGGAAAATGATGAAATCTAAGAAGGCATTGATTGAGGAGAATGGAGAACTAAAGAAGATCATTGGTTTAGAACAAACTTGAGAAAATCTGGTACTAGACAGAAAACTAAAAGAGTTTAGACACCTAAGACTAGTGAGGTTTGTCATATGGTTTTCTCTGCTGTTAAAACTGACTCTGCAGGTACTTGGCTCTTTGATAGTGGATGTTCTTGTCATATGACTGGATCTCCAACCCATCTCAAAGATGTTATTACACTGACCAAAGGTACAATTACTTATGGTAGTGGAGAGAGAAGCATAATCATTGGAAAGTGAACTTTAGCCATCAAAGGACTTCCTTCACTGGAAGGTGTTCTCTTGGTAGAGGGACTCAAGGCTAACCTCATCAGCATAAGTCAACTTTGTGATGATAACATGAGAATAAGTTTTGACAAGGTATCATGTGAAGTGCTTGATAGTACAAACACTTGTATTATGACAGCTGTTAGATCTAGAGAAGATTGTTAGCAGTTACATGACCAGGTTGCTTTCCACATGAATGTAACGGAGTCAGCCATCTAGTACGAAGATGTCGATCACATGATATACACTCTATTTAACTGTCAGGATGTTGCTCCAATATCTGCAGTTAGTACATCTTACCTTGGTATAGGGTATACTTTCAATACCTATACTAATTGGGTATTTTTCAATGTTACTCATTGGACATGTACTTTAGACTATATACAATTGACTAGTGATGTATGTTTATACTTAAGTAATAATCTAGTGTCATGTTACTGTCTGATACAAATGTGTGTTTCTCTTGTCACAACTGATTTTATGTGCACCACAAGTGAGTGGTATTATGATCTGACTAACAATTCTCATCTCATCAATTGTGCCAATACAAGTGCCATAAACTCTTTTATGTATTATGTCCAGCATTCTAGTGTTATGCATATAGACAATTGGCATCATTCTTAAGAGATTTAGCTGACACTGGTGATTTAGGTATAGAGCAAATTGATTTTGTACATCAACCTGCTAAGATGAATACTGACTTAGTTAATTGTGAAAGACTTTCTAACTTTGGAAAGTTTCTCCTTATGTGCATTGTCTAAATAGATCAGAAACAGGTGTTGCCATAATACCACTGGTAAACAATGAAGATTGCATGTAGTATATAGGTCTGTATTAGGTTGTTAATTGGCTCTTATCTTCTGTTTCTTCTCTCTTCCTTTAATTATTGACTGTATGTTGTGGGTTTATTGATCATGTCAGGGGGCTCTCTCTACAAAATGCTTTATGGAAGTAATAAAAACTCTTCTTGTTAGACCAAGTGGTTTTTCTTTGTTGGCTTCTTTGACTAGTGTTAATCTGGGGTGTGTGGAGTCTAGGCTGCCCTCATTCAGTATTGTTCACTATGTTTTTCTATGTGGTAGACATTTTATGACCAAAAATAAATCTTGTTAAAATTTGGATGTTTGGAGTTCCGGCTGCCTTCATCCATTTATAGCATTAGTTTGAGGTTACCTTTGCTTATGTCTCATAGCAATGGGTACCTTAGTAACTGGGATCACTGGAGTTCTAGCTGCCTACATCCAGATTCTTTGTACTTATCTATAATGCCACAGTATGCTTTGTTATGTGGTTGGGGTGTTTGGAACTTTGGTTGCCTGTATTCAATTTGCATTCAGTTCTACTTTAAGCCTGTGTGTTGTTGCCTTCACTAAGTGTCTCTTCTAGAGTCTACTAAAATCTTCCGGAGAAGTTAAGTAGTTGTTGATTTTTTTACCTGCATGTTCTGACAATACCATACTTCTGTTAATAATTGTGCATTTTATATAGGGTTGTGTCATCATGCATTATATTGTACAAAAACTCTTTTTATGTTTTGGCACTTTAATTGAGGGGGAGTTATTTAGTCAGATTGTTCGATGTTATTATTATTATTTTTTTTTGGAGAAACACATGTTTTGTATCTTGTGGTACCATAACACGGAATTATTCCTAAATTTGAGTTATTTCATCCTATTTGATTAAATATTTTCTAACTTTCCTCTCTTGATATGTGTATTGATATATACTCATCATGTGCCAAGATTGTTTGATGTTTAATTTCAGGTATATAGACAACCACCCTATTTGACAAGGATATTGAATCAGGCCCAACATCTGGCCCATTACGAACTGGCCCAATTCCTTGAGAGACCTTTGACCTTCCGTCTACTAGTTGAATATAGATGTCTCGTCCCTACTATTTAGGTCGCTTTCCAGTAGATTCTTCCCATTATTGTCTACATCCAATCTTGAGCACATATCAGATTCTTACCAAATACAGTACTCCCCACTCTCAATTACTGCATCCATGGCTCCTCTTTCTTCAAAATTTCGACATGCAAGCAAGAAATCAAGTAAAGCTCTCCGATTCTGGCCATTTGGTAGATTTGTTTCAGTTCTATCGAAGAAGAAGCTGAATCAATTGGCTTGCAAGAAGGCCAAGAATGACTGGAAGATTGTTCACTGTCATTTGACGGAGGAAGCTACTCCATTGGAGAATCTTGTTGTTGCTGCTGCTCAACTGGAGAACCTAGTTCTTGAAGATGTTTTGGAGGAACCCCAGTCTCCTCCTCATACTAAGACAACATCTGTTGTCGAGGCAGATGATGATACCATGGTGGTAGAGGAAGAAGAGGTTGTTGAGGAGAAAGCTGCTGATGAAGCTGGAGAAGAGGAAGTTGCTGTGGACGTAGAAGAAGCTGCTGAGCCCATCAACCCTAAGGTACTTTTCGATTTCCAAACTCCTCCTTTGAGTGAGAAATTTAAATCTAGGGTTGTCAAATCTAGGTGGGCACAACTTAGTAAATGCAAAATTTGGCCCGAAAAGATTTTGTGTCATGAGGATTTCAAGAAATATCATGTGTTTGAGTTTCTGAAAATTCGTGGTTTACTTCAGGCTATGCTTAAGCCTTCTGAGTATGTGGTCGAGGTTGTGAATGAATTCTACTACAATTTGTCAAAATATTGTGAAAATTCCCAATCCCCAAAATTATGCAAAGCTTTTGTTCGTGGAGAAATCTATGATTTTAGTCCCTCTCTGATCAATGAGGTTTGGTGCATGCCCAATGAGCCAGAGATTGTTGTTGAATGAAATATGGATGATGTTATCTCTGAGCTTTCTGGTGGTCTGGTTTTGAAATGGGTTTGTTGTCCTAGTCATGTTTCTCTATGTTCTCTGTCTGTTGTTCTTCACAAAATAGCTCAGTACAATTGGAAGCCATCTTCCAATCCCTCCTATCTGACTATTGATATGGAGATTTTACTGTATAAGATTCGTAAAGGATTGACTCTAAACATGGGGGAGAGAATTTTTGAGTGCATTATTGAATATGCTAACAAGACAGGTTCCACCAACATCCTTCCATTCCCGTGTCTTATTTACCAACTTCTAGTTCATCAAGGATTTGTAAAGTAAGAATCTAAAGAGTTGGTTGGTGATGTAAAAACACTTCAGGTTGCAAAGAACATTCTCTATGCTGATAGAGTTTGTGATTTGCCTTGGGTAATTCTTGCTGAGGATTGTTTTGGTGGAGGTATTGTGGGAACATCTGCTCCTGCACAAGATGAAGACCAGATTGTTGCACTTGGACTCAGGTGATTGCAGAAAGGGAGAGGGATATGACAGAAGTTGCTGCTGAACTTGTGATTCTTCGCAAGATGAAGGTGGATGTTGAGCTTTTGCTTTCCTCACAATAAGGGGGAGATGTATGAACCTGCCTGCCTGCTGCTATTTACTAAACTTTTTTATTTTCTATACAATATATTATGTATTCTAATCTATTTTATTTGCCTGGCATGTATTATCCTAATACTCTAGTTTTTGTCTAACTTTTGCTGTGTTATGACTATAACTGCCTAGTATATTATTCTCTTGGTTTCCTTATTCAGGGGGAGTAGATACTTCGTATGTTTGCATAGAGTATTCTGATGATTCTGCAAGTTAGGTATTGTGAAGGAATGCAAAAGGGGGAGAATGAAAGAGCAGCCTTTAGCTAAGTATTGGTGCAATACTAACTTGGCTTAGTATTGTCACAATACTAGTTGTTTGTACACTGGACTTTCTATTTATGATTTGGCATTACTTCACTTTAATATAGTTCCACTTTTTAGTTTAGTCTTAGCAGGTTTAACAGGTTCAGATGTCTTATGGAGAAGAACTCTTGGAGTTTGTATGCTAGAAGACATTGAAGAAGGAAAGGAATAAGAATCCCAATCGAAGAAGGTTTCTCCTATGCTTGGGTGGTATTCCCTTAACTCTTGGCACGACGCTTAGGCGTTTTGACACACTAGACGATGGGGGTTTTGCGTGTCTTTCGAATTAATTCAAGTTCGGGGTTCCGGTTGGGTTTGGCTGGTTTTGTTGTGAGTGGCTCACTGTCTTGGCATGTTGCCTCTCCTTTAGACCGTTTTATCTAGTGTTGTAAATTTGTTTTGGCTTGGTCTGGTAATGCTCCTTGAGACTGATGATGTAATGGATATTTTAGAACAAAACTGATGTTCTTTCTATGAATAAAATTTTAATTCTTCAAAAAAATGTTACCCTCCTCAGATCAGTATTATTATACATATAGTACCATACTCTTTAAAATCCTCCATTTTAGTTTTTTGTGTCTTTTTTTAATTATTTACTTACAGGCTTCCAAAGGTCGAGTTTCGCACCACATGCTAAGGAATCATTTGGTTTATGGGCAACGCAGAGTTATCGCAAAATATATTAAATTTAAAGAGCCACCACGAGTTCAAGTATTTGGGGACTTATTATTTGAATCAAAAAATATATACAACCGTAACCTGAGTGAATTGGTTAGGGGACGGGTGGGCAATGAAAATAAACCGACATGGTTGTGCACTACAAGAAATTCCTGGAAAAACGACGCTATCCGTCGCCCCTTTTGGCGACGGATAACAGTTCTCCGTCGCTACGTAGCGACGGATAACTTATCCGTCGCTAAATTGGGCGACGGATAACTCTTATCCGTCGCCCAAGTTTGACGTTTAAAAAAAAAAATGAAATTATTAACGACGGATAATTTTATCCGTCGTTAATATTTTTAATTAAAATTTAAAAAAAAATAAAAAAATGTCGACGGATAGATTATCCGTCGCTACTTAGCGACGGATCGCCCTTCTGGGCCGACGGATACGTGTCCGTCGGCCGGAAAGTTTTATCGACGAAACACGCAGAATTGGAATCAGTTCTTCATTTTTCTTCCTCCTTCTCTTCTTCTCCTCTCTTCGATTCCGGTGAATTCTTCGTTATTCCGGCCAATCTTGGTGCCTAATCGAAGCTCGTGGGACAAGGAGTTTGATTCTTCGATCAATTTCAGATTTCTACCGATTAATCAAGGTATTTTGGTTAAAACCCTAGTTTTTAAAAATTTGGGGATTTTGTTTATTTTGATTAATTTGAGCAATTATATGTATATATGATAAGTATGTAGTAGTTAGTTTAGTTAATTTGATTAATTATATGTAATTTGATATGTAATTTGTTCAATTTGATATATATGTATATATATATATGTAATTTGATAGTTAGTTTAGTTAATGATATGTATACATGTTAGGTATGTAGTATGATATGAATGTATGTAGTTAGTTTGATTTGTGTGTTAAGTATATATAGTTAGTTTAGTTAATTTGATTAATTATATGTAATTTGTTCAATTTGATATATATATATATATATATATATATATATATATATATATATATATATATATATATATATGTATGTAATTTGATAGTTAGTTTAGTTAATGATATGTATATATGTTAGGTATGTAGTATGATATGAATGTATGTAGTATGTTAAGTTTGGTATGTATGAATGTATGTAGTTAGTTTGATTTGTGTGTTAAGTATATATAGTTAGTTTAGTTAATTTGATATGTTTGTTAAGTATAGAAGTATGTAGTTTTGATTTGATAAATTTGTATGTTAAGTATGTAATTTGATATGAATATATGTAGTAATTCGATATGTATAGAGTAAATAGTTAATTTGATATGTATGTTAAGTATATAATATATGTACTAAGAGGTTGAAATGGTTAAAATATATGTCCAATTTTGTAACATATCGAACACCTAATTAATAATTAATTTATAATGAAAATATAATAATTAACAATTAACCTCCACAATCTTCTTATCCGAATTAGAATCGATCTAATAAATTAAATACGATCTAATAAATTGGAACGTGTCAGGTTAAAAATAAAGTATACAATGAATTCCGACCGTTCATGGATGTACGATCGTACGGCGGTAAATGGCAGAGTTTCTAGGAGTTTTGTAGAAGGGGTTAAATGTTTCATCTCGTTTGCCATGGGACGTTCGGTTTGTGCAACTGGGAGGAGAGAGCAGCCGTGGCTCTACCAGTCAGCACAGACACATGCTGGAGGACGACCACGACGATTGTCCCTACCTCGTGTTCGATCCAAACCATCCCAACGTCACTTGGGACGGCTTGCCAGTGATTTTCCCTGTTGGTCCTGCCAAGTAAGTATTATACATTCTTCTTAAATATGTAAAACATAACTTATAATGATAGTTGACAAGTATAAATTGTTGTACTAAAGTAATATATATTCGTTTGGTGTATCTTATACATTAACAACAGCTTATGGCCTCGGGAGGTGCACAACAAACTAGGTGACATCTTCCGGAGCAGGAGAGAGCCACCGGGGCAGGGTGGTTAGTGTTGGAGCCACATCTCGGAGCGCATGAGGGCCGAGTACTTGATGGTGAGAGGTAAGTTAAAATATGGCATTCCTTCGTTTGTAATTATAATCGTTTTAATATGAGTGGTATGTTAGCCACTGTATGTGAGTGGTATGTTAGCCACTTTATTTGGGTGATATGTTAGTCACCATTGTGTTAGTAAAATTTAGGACAATGTGAGTGGTATGTTAGCCACTATATGTGAGTGGTATGTTAGCCACTTTGTTTGGGTGATATGTTAGTCACCATTGTGTTAGTAAAATTTAGGACAATGTGAGTGGTATGTTAGCCACTATATGTGAGTGGTATGTTAGCCACTTTGTTTGGGTGATATGTTAGTCACCATATCTGTTATAATGTTGTTGTATCTTGTTAAATTGATGTAACATGGTGAGGTTATACATGTATTGACTTTCGATGTTGTATGAAATTGGGAGTGTAGAAGGTACTTCATTCGTGAGTTGATCCACAGATCTGGCGTGTTACTGACTGTGGGATCCAAACTGTACAGGGATATGGTCTGTTCGTGGAAGGCCATTCGGGATCGGGGTGGCGAAATCCCTCCACAGGTTGATCCAGCGGAGTGGGCCCTTTGGGATGCCTACTGGCGCCGAACTGATGTCCAGGACGTTGCCTACACCAGTGCGTAACGGGCATCCCGATCGTCTGGCGGAAGGGCGTTCACCACCTTGGGAGGCGATCTCATCACCGATTATTATCAATCGGTGCGTATATATGTGTTTTTGCAATCTAGCATTACGTGTATGTATGAAGTCTCTGCTGCTCTATTACTTGTAGATGATAAATTGTTGACTAGATCTGGTTTGATTCAGGTGGCACGGAGGGAGGTGACATCCAAGTATGCCATCTTCAAGAAGGCCAAGCAGAAGGGCGGGGTATGGACCGACTGTCGGGCCTCGTCTATTGCGGTATGTTTATGTTGCTTAAAGTTCATATTTGTACACTATTACAAGTTACTTTTTAAAAACAGTAACTGATCATGATATCTGCTATTTACGATTTCAGGCTGAGGTTGATGCTCAGGTGGCGAGGCAGGAGGACGAGACGGGTGATGTGTTGTCAACTGAACAAGTTGACAACATCTTCCTAGAGGTCAACAAACCGGACAAGAAAGGACGAATATATGGACTCGGGAGCCTCGGTTTGCATCTGGCTAGTCCGGGGTGCTCCTCATCATCATCCAAAGATCCAGACGTCCGGTTTACACAGTGACCAGTCTCGGAAATGGTGCGATCGAGTCCGGGAACAGGTTGCTCGGCTAACTCAAGAGATGGAGCAACAAAGGGACGCGATGGAGCGACATGCCAGAGAACAAAGGGAGGAGAACAAGCGCCTTCGGTTACAGATGGAGCAGTTCATGTCCCAGTTCCGCCATCACCCACCCCCATCTGATAGCTAGTTAGTTAGTAATGTATCTGTATGTTCGGATTTTTTTTCATATTTACACTTGTGTTGATAATTTCTCCAGCTCCGGATATTACTTTTTTTATTCAAAATTTATTGAAATATTTTCTGTATTATTCATTTATTATCGAACATTATATTGATTAAATAGGTGAACTATGAAAAACAGGGATTAATATGAAATAAATAGTGACGGATTAATAGTGACGGAATTAGTGACGGATTCACAGTGACGGAAATTCATAGTGACGGAATTTCAGATTCCGTCACTAATTCCAATAAAATGTTGAACAACGGATAGATTCTATCCGTCGTCCGGTTTAGCGACGGATAGATTCTATCCGTCGTTATATTTCGTTTAAAAAAAAAGAAAAAGGTCAAACATATAATCCGTCGTCCAATCCGTCGCGAATTGGACGACGGATTATCTATCCGTCGGCCCAACTCCAGCGGGGCGACGGATTTTTTATCCGTCGCCAGGGCTGGGGCGACGGATCGCTGGGCTGAAGCGACGGATCTATCCGTCGCCCCAGCCCAGTTTTTTTGTAGTGGTGGAAAGATGGAGGCAGTATGTGCTCTCTTAACTACTATTTAATTATTTATTTGGTTGTATTAATGACATGTAGATATTTTTCATAAATTATTAAACACTCATAGCTCTAAATGGATATGACTTAGTTACACTCATTTGAACTCTTTATGTGTCACATGCATGATAAATAGTACTATTGCCACATAAGACTTTTATGTTGCGCATATATTGTGCATATATCCTAGTATGTTGCGGATATATTGTGCATATATTGCGCATACATCCTAGTACATATGAACAAAATATTGTGAACACTTTTATGATGTTTGTGCGCGTATGTACTCCTCTTTGATTTTATATTTAGTTAAATCATTAATGTTTTGAATGCATTACGTTGTCTGCATTTTTTATTCCATGTGTATATTTTTCCGTATCTATTTGAACAATCACACATGATTTATTTTTATTATGTTTCTATCAATGTATATTATTGTAGCCATTCTAATACAGTACATGAAAACTAAAAGAACTTGGGTTTTATCAATACAAGAAAACTACCAAATAATGACGGAATGTAGTGGCAGAAATATTCTGTCACTGATCAGTGACTAATACGTGACGGATTATGACATTCATAAAATTTGTGACATATTTAGTGACGGATTAGTGACGGAATAAATTTCTTTTAATAATGTCATATATTTTAATTAAAATAGTGACGGAATTGGAACAAAACATTCCGTCACCATTGACCAAGTATAGTGACGGAGAATTCCGTCACGAATTAATCTAACATCTAAATAGTCAGTGACGGAATCATTCGGTCACTAAATAAATTTTCTTTGAAAACTTTTATTTATGTTGTTTATATTTTAATTGAATAGTGACGGAATATAATATTCCGTCACTATTACAATGACGGAATATTCTGTCACTTCTCACTTAAAATAGTGACGGAAATTGTCATCACTGAATAATCAGACCTTTTAAAGGTATTACATTGACATTGTCCTTCACGAAATCCGTCATGGATATATTAAATAAAAAAATATATATAGAAAATGATCAAAACCTAAATCCCCAAATCATTCTTCATTCACATCTCCTTCTCCTATACGGCTTCTGCTTCTACCGCTCCTCCTACTCTGACCACCGATCCTCCGAATCTGACAACCGCGCTCCTCCTCCTCCTCACTGCGTCTCACCACTGCTCCTCGTTACTGCTCCTCACCACCGCGCCTCACCACCGCTCCTCCTTACATCGCCTCTCCTCCTCTGTCCACCGCGCTTAACCACCCTGTACCAAAGGGTCAAAAGTTCCCTGCTCCATCTGCATGCAAAAGAGATGAACCTAAGAGGAGTGATGATGATGATGATGATGATGATACTCCTACTCCCTGACCACCGCTCCTCGGCCTCTGACCACTACGCTACTCCTACTCACCACTATTCCTCCTCCTAACCGCGTCTCACCACTGCTCCTCCTTACTGCTCCTCAGCACCGCGCCTCACCACCGCTCCTCCTCACATCGCCTCTCCTCCTATGTCTACCGCGACTCACCACCGTTATCTTCTTCTCCTTCTCTGATGCTGCTCGTCACCACCGCGCCTCTCCTTCTATGTTGCTCTCTTCCTCCTCGATCAAGGTATGTTCTTGTTTCTCGTCCTATATCCTAGTAGGTTGCGGATATATTGTTCATATATCCAATATCTTGTGCATATATTGCGCATACATTCTTGTATATATGAACTAAATATTGTTAACACTTTTTATGTTGTTTGTGCGCGTGTGTACTCATCTTTCATTTTATATTTAGTTAAACCAGTAATGTTTTGAATGCTTTACGTTGTCTGCATTTTGTATTCAATATGTATTTTTTTCCGTATGTATTTGAACAATCACACATAATTTTTTTATTATGTTTCTATCAATGTTTATTATTGTAGCCATTCTAATACAGTACATGAAACCAAAACAACTTGAGTTTTATGCAAAGAATAAACAATTTCACATGACTTTGCAGGTTAAACGGTCCACTATTCCAAATGTACCAAAGGGTAAAAAGCCTAGAATCAAGTACATCGTTTACTACATGGGATATGTCACGTTTAGACTTTTTAAATGTGACGAGTTGACAAACGAGATGCTGATCTTGAAAATAGTATTTTTGTCTTCGTTACAATTCTTAAAGAAATACTTTTAAAGTTAATTATGTTACTCTTCTCAGATCGATATTATTATATATATAGTTCCATACTCTTTAAAATCCTCCATTTTAGTTTTTCGTGTCTTTTTTTAATTATTTACTCACAGGCTTACAAAGGTCGAGTTTCGCACCACATGCTAAGTACTCGACTGGTTAATGAGCTACGCAGAGTTATCTCACAATATATTAAATTGAAAGAGTCACCACGAGTTCATGTATTTCGGGACTCATTATTTGAATCAAAAAATATATACAACCTTAACATGAGTGAAAGGTTAGGGGACGGGTGGGCAATGAAAATAACCCAACGTGGTTGTTGAAAGTTTGAGGCGGTTTATGCTCTCTTAACTACTATTTAATTATTTATTTGATTATATTCATAACATGTTGATATTTTCCATAAATTATCAAACACTCATAGATATAAATCGATATGACTTAGTTACACTCATTTGAACTCTTTATGTGTCATCTGCATGATAAATAGTACTATGGCCACATAAGACTTTTATGTTGCACATATGTTGTGCATCTATCCTAGTATGTTGCGGATATATTGTGCATATATCCTTGTATCTTGTGTTTATATTGAGCATACATCCTAGTATATATGAACTAAATATTGTTCACACTTTTATGTTGTTTGTGCGCGTGTGTACTCGTCTTTGATTTTATATTTAGTTAAACCATTAATATTTTGAATGCATTACGTTGTCTGCACTACGTTGTTTCTATTTTGTATTCCATGTCTATATGTTTTTGTATGTATTTGAACAAACACACATGATTTTTTTTTTAAATTATGTTTCTATCAATGTTTATTATTGCAGCCATTCTAATACAGTACATGAAAACTAAAACAACTTGGCTTTTGTGCAAAGATTAAACAATTTCACATGACTTTGTAGGTTACACGGTCCACTATTCCAAATTTATCAAAGGGTAAAAAGCCAAGAATCAAGTACATCGTTTACAACATGGGATATGTCACGTTTAGACTTTTTAAATGTGACGAGTTGACAAACAAGCTGCTAATCTTGAAAATTGTATTTTTGTCTTCGTTACTATTCTTGAAGATGTACTTTTGTAGTCAATTATGTTACCCTTCTCAAATTAGTATTATTATATATATATAGTTCCATACTCTTTAAAATACTCCATTTTAGTTTTTTGTGTCTTTTTTTTTTTAATTATTTACTTACAGGCTTACAAAGGTCGAGTTTCGCACCACATGCTAAGGAATAGTCTGGTTAATGGGCAACGCAGACTTATCGAAAAATATATTAACTTTAAAGAGCCACCACGAGTTTAAGTATTTGGGGACTTATTATTTGAATCAAAAAATATATACAACCTTAACTTGAGTGACAGGTTAGGGGACGGGTGGGCAATGAAAATAACCCGACGTGGTTGTGGAAAGTTGGAGGCGGTATGTGCTCTCTTAACTACTATTTAATTATTTATTTGGTTGTATTAATGACATGTGGATATTTTCCATAAATTATTAAACACTCATAGATCTAAATCGATATGACTTAGTTACACTCATTTGAACTTTTTATGTGTCACCTGCATGATAAATTGTACTATTGCCACATAAGACTTTTATGTTGCGCATGTATTGTGCATATATTCTAGTATGTTGCGGATATATTGTACATATATCCTAGTATCTTGTGCAGATATTGCGCATACATCGTAGTACATATGAACAAAATATTGTTAACACTTTTATGATGTTTGTGCGCGTATGTACTCCTCTTTGATTTTATATTTAGTTAAATCATTAATGTTTTGAATGCATTACGTTGTCTGCATTTTTTATTCCATGTGTATATTTCTCGGCGTGTATTTGAACAATCACACATGATTTTTTTTAATTATGTTTCTATCAGTGTTTATTATTGTAGTCATTCTAATACAGTACATGAAAACTAAAACAACTTGGGTTTTATCACTACAAGAAAATTGCCAAGTAATGACAGAATCTATTGACCGGAAAATTCTGTCACTCATCAGTGACGAATACGTGACGGGTTATAACATTCAAAAAATTTGTGACGTATTTAGTGACAGAGTTGTGACGGAGTAGTGACAGAACCAGTGACGGAATATTTATAGAAAATGATTAAAACCTAAATCCCCAAATCATTCTTCATTCACGTCTCCTTCTCTTAAACTGCTTCTGCTCCTGCCGCTCCTCCTACTCTGACCACCGCTCCTCCGCCTCTGATCACCACGTCTCACCACTTCTCCTCCTAACTGCTCCTCAGCACCGCGCCTCACCACCGCTCCTCCTCACATCGCCTCTCCTCCTTTGTCCACCGCGTCTAACCACCGTTGTCTGCTGCTTCTCCTCACCACTGCTCCTCTCCTTCTCTGCTGCTGCTCTCTTCCTCCTCGATCTAGGTATGTTCTTGTTTCTCGTCCTATCCTATATGTTCGTGTTTCTCTGCCGGTCTACCCCTCTTTATGTTTATGCTTATTGTCATTGATTAGAGAAATTCGAGTTTTATTAAGCTAGATGATTGAACTAGACTGATTTGCCATGTATATTCTGTTTGATTCTTGAAAATGTTACCAACTTTATGTCATCCTGTATCTAGTAGTGTAGGAGCTATAGGAAACTTATAGATCCAAATAAGAAGGGGCTATCAATGTTCTATTGAATTATGCTTTATGTTATTTGATCACAATGTTGCTTTTATGACAATGTGTGAAGAGTGTATTATGTTTGAGACCAGAAGGTATATAAAAATTTGAGAAATAAAGTTATTGTTAGTGAAATTTATGACTTTAATAAGCATCCTTTTATCCACTTTACTTTTTACTTTCTTCTTAAGCTTTCGAAGAGGGTTTAAATTTGAATTGATAAAGAAATGGGTGAGGATCGCACTTGGATGTATAAGTGTTGTGCTGATGGTTTAGTAAGACCTGATTTTAGGGACGGTGTTATAAGGTTTGTTGAGTTTGCATCTAACCAGGCGAGTTGTATGGATGTGGATAGGATTAAATGTCCGTGTCGGCATGTAAAGTTTCGTAACAAGATTTATCTATCCGTTGAAGATGTTAAGTATCACTTGTGTAAGAATGGGTTATGCTAGACTATGAGGTGTGGACATCACATGGTGAATCCCGTACCAGTCCTGAAACACATGCTAGAGAGCCAGATAGAGGATTAGAGGGGTACACCGATATGGTTCTAGATGCAGCTAGGCCTGACATGTTCAATATTGAAATGGAAGGGGAGGAACCAAACCCCGAAGCAAAATGTTTTTATGAAATTTTAGAAGCTGCAAATAAGCCATTGTACCCTGGATGTGAGTCACACAATCAGTTATCACTCATTTCTCAACTTGTGAATGTAAAGTGTGAAAGTAAAATGACTGAGGAGGCCTTTAATAAAATAGCAAAGTCGATTAAGGATTTTGCACCCAATCCTAATATAGTTCCAGAAAACTATTATCGGGCTAAGAAGGTAATGCGGGGATTTGGTTTACCTGTGGAGGAGATTGATTGTCGTAGGAAGTTGTGCATGCTCTATCGGGGCCTGGACAAGAATTTGGATAAGTATAAGTTCTGTAACGAGCCTCGTTATAAGAAATTCAAACAGGGTGCAAGCAATAAGAGACAAAAGTGTAACAAATCCTTCAAAAAAAATCATTACTTCCCTTTAACACCTCGATTGCAAAGGTTGTATGCATCTGAAGCCTCGGCCAAGCATATGAGATGGCATGATGAGAACAAGAAACCCAAGGACGGGGTCATGCATCACCCTTCTGAATCTCCAGCATGGAAGCATTTCGATGAGAAAGATCCTGAGTTTAAAGCGAAGTCTGAGTACGTGATATTGTGCCTCTGCACAAATGGTTTTCAGCCTTTTGGATCTTACGGGAAGCAATATTCGATTTGGCCAGTTTTGTTAAGTTTCCACGTGATATGTGCATGAAATCCCAGTTTATATTCTTGACAGTGTTAGTGCCAGGTCCTGATAATCCAAAGGACAAGCTAGATGTTTTCTTGCAACTGCTTATAGATGAGCTTATTACATTGTGGAATGATGGTGCACGCACGTATCATGTCTCCAAAAAGAAGAATGATGCGCTCAAAATTAATACTTATAATAACACAAGTAGTAAAACAGTTGTGATAGACAGACAAGCTTAAACCACATGGTCGATCTCTAGGGAATTGAATAAGCTAGTTCTACAGAATAGACTAGCTTGTGTAAGTTGTAAAGAATAAGTGTGGATAGTTTGATACTTTCGACCTATGATGAGTCGATATTTTAACGACTCATTTAGTCTTTTTTTAACAGTATTTTGTTATGTCCTTTAGCCTTTCTTATAGTGTTTTAGTGCATTTTCACGTTTGAGTATTTTGTGTGTTTTTATACTTTTTTAGGTGTTTTTACGTAAAACGCAAGAAGATGGATGACCAATGTGCAAATTTAAGCTCATCCAAGCTTCTAGAAGAACACCAAGGCCAAGTAGTGGGCCATTACTCCAAAGTGGTGACAAGGAGGTTGAGAAAAGGGAGTGAAAATAGGAAGATGTGGGAACAATGGGAGTTTCCCCGTATGGGAGGCTCATTGCGGTGAGATCCCTCAACACGGAAGCTCACCGCGGTCCAGTAGTGCACAGCAGAATACGAACTGCCTCGCAACATACCAGACCGTGGCGAGCCAGGATGCTAAAGGAAGCTCGCCGCGGTGAGAGCAGCCAAAACCAGTTCAATCCACGAATTCTGGCAGTTTTTTCCCATCATTTCAAATTTCTACTTCCTTGGTTCTATAAATAGGCCACTTGTATCTAGTATTTTTCATATCTTCATACCTTCTAGTTTATATTTCTTTCAATTCAAGCATTGTAAACACTCTAGAGATTCAATCTCTCTTTCAATTGAAGTATATTTCCTTTCAGACGATCTCTTGTCCTTGCGCATCCATGTATCAATCGTAAAATTACTATTTACTTTGTACGTGACAGGTTGTTACCTCCGATTACAGAACGCTTGGTGTATTGATGTGAACTTGTTAGTGTCTTCATTAATTAAGCTATATTTGTATGATTGCATAGCTCGTGACAAGCTCTTTGTAGTGATTACGTACTTGTAGCCCGTATTTGGTTGAACTAGCAATAGCAAGGTGATGAACTGCGACTCTGTAACCTTAATTGGTCCTCTTGTATCAGCACACTTCATGAAAGGATTTATATATTTCGTTGTTTGTAGAATTGCATGATCTAGGTATTACCTTGTCTTGTGATTGTTAGCTTTTATTCTAGGGTTGAAGTATCAAATTCTATCCACACTATCTGTTTACAACCAACACAAGCGAATCTATGCTATAGTGTTGACACAGAAATATGTCCAAGGCATCCTTACTGCTCCGTCCCGGACTACAGTCCTAAGCGGGACATCCTAACCGCTACAGTCCTAATCGGGACGTCCTAACCTCAACCAACCTATCCGGCTATAGGCCTATCAAGGCATTGGGCCATGGGCCTATCAAGGCATGGCTGACATAATCTGGGATGCACACTTGGCGCGATCTTGTGAGTCCTCCCATCCTCAAAGGAAACCTATAAATATGGGACATATCCTCACAATGCGGGGTAAGACTTCTTCCCGGACTCTTTCCTTCCCGACTATTATATAGAGTAGATCTTCAGTCTCTCTTAAGTAAAGTCTCAGACCAGTTTGACACTTAGCAAACTGAGTCTACGATCCTACCCCCCCCCCCCCCCCAGTCACTTGTGTAGGTCCTTACCAATAAGTCACCTTGAAGAAGCTTAGGACCTCAGGTTCTTACCAGGTTGGTACTTTGGACCCTCGCTTTGGATCTTAGCTTTGGACCCTTGCTTAATTTGGATGCTGGCATTCTATAGTGATTTGGACTTAGAGAGTTATCAAGAACTTATTAAGTGTTTGGGGGACATCACCCTCAACATTTTGGCGTCGTCTGTGGGAAACTTTACAAAAAGTTTCATAAGTCTATAAGCAATGGTAAGACCAAGAAGATTAGCGAGAACCGTCACTGCTGCAGTAGGAACTTCAGCTACTAGGCCACGAGGGAGACCTCCCATTCGAAGAGGACGAGTGGGGAGAGGAGCATCTAGGAATGAAAATGAGTATCCTAGTGATGGTCGTACAACAAGTGCCTCTTCAGAGGAGGAAAGAGTAGCAGAAATGCCAACGAGAACCCAGGGACTTGAAACATCAATCCAAGGAGTAGGAGGACAAGTTCCTCCGACAGGAACACATGGTCCTCCACCTGGCAGAAACTTTACTCTTCCTAATGGCCAGATCATTTGTCCCAGTGACTTTGGAATGAATAAGAACTAGTTTGGCCTCTTACTCACCACCATACAAGGATGCTTTGGTTCTAACAATGTTTAGCCTCCTGAAGCTACTCCACCCTTGGCGGTTCCTAGAGAAGCTAAGCCGGATCAATCTAGAAATGAACACCGCTCCATTTCGAAAAGATTAGGAGAACAAGTTCAACAGGAAGATCTTCGCAACCTTCTTAATAGGAGAGCAGTCGCGCCCCAAGGCCACATAAAAGAAGTCCGGTCAGGCCTAGGACCGATGAAGTAGGTCTCAGTCGCTTTCTGGCTCCTCAGCATAGAGTAAGCGATCACATGACCGAAAGTATCCCGGTGGTTCAAATTGAGGATCCTCCTCCGGATGTAGAAATCAATCCAAGGATTGGTGAGAGGCTCGCCGCTGAAGAGATCTACCTCCAACAAAAGGCCTTAGAAACTCAAAACGCTACTCTAGAAAAAATGGTAAAGGCTCATGAGAAATACTACGGTGATACTTGTCCCGTGGGTCATCTGACTAGGTATGAGAGCCGGCTGGAGTCCAATGGTCTGAATGATAAATATGAAGGCTATTACCTTCTCAACCACTCTTACCCAATGTCTCCATCAAGTCTGAGGTGGACATCACCAGCCTCTTCCTGAAAAGGTTTGAGAAGGCAAAAGAAGATGAGGTCAGTGGAGCACTTAACGAAAATCATCCAAGGAGGGCAGAATAGGACCACGCCCTAGGGACAATACTCGGACCACGTCCTAGGCACCATGTCCTAAGTGCCCTAATGTCGGATCGCCTCTTAGGGTTGGACCATGTCCATAAAGAAGGTCCTTACCAGGTCCTTGACGAAGTCATCGGTGACAAGGACGCCTTATCCTCGAAGAAGGTCCTTACCAGGTCCTTGGCGGAGTCATCAGTGTTGAGGACGCCATGGCCTCGGACCAGGTTCTTACCACGTCCTCGGAGTAGGTTCTCACCATGCCTTCAGATCAGGAGTCTCACCGTGTCCTCGAACCAGGTTCTTACCAAGTCCTCGGTTCAGGTTCTCACCATGGCCTCGGACCATGTTCTCACCATGCCCTCGGACCATGTTCTCACCATGGCCTCGGACTAAGGTCTCACCATGCCCTCGGACCAGGATTCTCACCGTGTCCTTGAACCAGGTTCTTACCAAATCCTCGGTTCAGGTTCTCACCATGGCCTCGAACCATGTTCTCATAGTATCCTCGAACCAGGTTCCACCATGTCCTTTCTTACCCTGTCCTCGGTCCAGGTTCTCACCGTGTCCTCGGACCAGGTTCTCACCGTGTCCTCGAACCAGGTTCTTACCATGTCCTTGAACCAGGTCCTTGACCATGTCTTAGGCACCACGTCCTAAGGTCGAACTACGTCCTCCGGACCAACTATGTAAGACATTCATCGTTCTACAAAAATGAGAATTCGCAATTCTCCCTAGGATAAGTATCCTACCAAAAAGTGGCTTGGACCGCCTCCAATGCCAAAGTCGCCAAAGTGGGTTGGACCGCCTCCAATGCTAAAGTGGCTGGGACAACTTTCCTACTGCCAGTGTGGCTAGGACTGGTGTCTTACACCTTTAGCTGCACAAGCAAAAGCGAGAAGATACAAAGAGAAGGCTAACGCCCGAACATAGCCTAGGATCGGACAAACTCCGGGTCGGACGCCTCACAACAGAAGACCCTCAAATGTACAAAAGGATTAAGTCAATCCCACTAAATAGCTAATACGAGCTGGTCTTGGCTTGAATAAGTAGGCTCGGATCTTGTTCCAAAGCACTACTACACCATCGCTAAGAGTTTACCTAGGACAACACAGGTCCCAGCCTAACAACGATACGTCCGTACCCATTGAAAAGGAGATATGCCTATTTAGCCCAAGTGACCCGATATAAGTGTATACATCTGTCCAAATGGCAAAGCAAGGGTAGTATGTCACTCCCTTACGCCAAAGACATCATATGTGGATGATGATAATCTTCGCGGACACCATGTCCAAAACATCAAAAGCAATGCTCGCAAGGGCTACCAAAATAGACAAGAAGGAGATAGCCTTAAGACAAGCGAAATGGCAACTAGATACGGAATGCATACCTTCCGACAAGATTTACAAATTCAAAGCATAGAAGCATCAATACCCAGCTTTATTGCGATTATAGAAACCATACTCACTCCACTTCAGTTAGGAGGGCCCCCAAGAAATAAAAAGACAATCCCATACTAGTCAGTATATGGAGACCGCTCAAACAGCGACGCCGTAAAAAATTGGGATCCGAAACAGAGAGGAAGTTCGGACTAAACAGTAGCCTCTAACTGAGATCCGAACAGAAGTTTCGAACAAGTGAAAGGCAAATTCGGACTCCACAAATTGAGTGAGTACTTCAGAACTGCAAAAGCAGATTCGGAACAGTAGAGCTTCGAAACAGTGAGCATCAAACATCACTAACACATAATCTTGAAACTCGAAACATCAAAAGTGTACCAGCCAGACCAAATTAGAAATCACGAGCTCGGACTGAGCTAAAGCCTTTGAATAAAACAACAGTAAAGATTCAGCAGCGGAATGGAGTAGTAGATCCGGAGGTCCGCTCCGAACAGAAAAATGGCAGAACAGATACGTAGCTCGGATCTGGACACAAGAAGCTTCGGAGCACTGACAGCTTCGGAGTGAGTAAAGAAGAGCAAGATTCGGACTACACAACAGCAATCTGGACCCGAGCAAGCAACAGTCCGACCCGGAACAACTGGAGCCGGACTATTATCCAAAACAGAAAAGGCACAGCTTCGTACTGAAACATAGGCGAAGAAATCTACCTCCGCGAACAGCAGAGAACAGAATCACAAAGAACAACGGACTGACCAGTCTCAGATCTGGAAAAACACATGCCTTAGATGGAGACACGGAGTAGCGGGTCCGTAAATCTGCAGAAGAATAACTTCTGACGTTCTAAAAAAGCCACGATCAATCGAAGATACAGAAAAGGGGATTCGAAGCAATTCAATCAGAAATAGCTTCTGACGATGTCCCTCCGGAGTTTTGAAGACACTCTTTGACGCCCAAGATTTTTAGTTCTTCCCCGGAGATTTCCAATATTTATTCCTTCTCCAAGTCTTCAAAAGATCCGAACAACAAAAGGCGCAAGAGGGGCGGAGAGAGAAACTCTGGACAGCACAGGCTCCGAGCTTGACGAACGGAAGAGCTTGAACAGAACAGATAGCTCGGACAGAATAGTGGAACTCAAGCGATTAGGACATAGAGCAGTAGTGGAACAGAATTCGATAGACCCGGATCTCTCTCCTTCGATCCGAACTGGAATTAAGCTAGAGTAACATCTGGCTTGTCCAAAACTCAACCCATTTCTCCTAATTGCCATGGAAACCTATAAATTCGAGTTGCCAATAAACTAATAATATCGGAGTTGTAGACTCTATCTGAGCTCAAGCATTTCTACCAAGAACAATATCCGAACTGCTAGGTACGGACCGGAATCGTGAGCTCGGAACAGTACACTCAGACCAGTCCAATATTTGGACTAAAGATATCCGAATTCAGATTGTAGCAAATTTGGCCTTGCGGGTCCGGATCTAGGAGAAACAAGAAAACTCCGGCCTAGAGCTTCGGATTCGAACCGAGCCCGAACAGAACTCGAAGCCGGAACAGAGATCCGAACCCATCTGCCCCAACCAGATCCGAAACAGAAAAGAAGGAGAAGCAGATACACACCGGAGCAAAACTCAAGAACTGTAGCTCCGGACTCACCAAAAACTCACTCCAAATAGCTAACTTGGACATCGAACGAATTAATAGCCTCGGACAGATGCAAGAACAGATCTGGATCCACACGTCTCAGATCCGAAAATGGCAAATGTGAAAAGAGGGAAGAGCGGTCTGAGACAAGCAGGAACAACGAAACCAAAGTGAAAGCGCGATTCAGATCGAATCAGAGATCTGAATCTGGAGCAGATCTGAGGAAGTGAATCCGACCTTGTGATGGAAAAAATCCATGGGCGATGATGGAAGATCGATCAAGTGGCAACGAGCAAAATCAAGATTGATTGACTAATCCGAATGGGATCGAAGGATTCAATTTTACTCGATTCCATAATCTTTTTTCTTCTTCATCAATTGGTACACAACAGTTTCCATTCCATTCCCCATGGAATTATACAATCACCATTCCCTATGGAATTGTACACGTGGATTGTGTAAGTGAAGCTAATCACTATGAGGGAGCATTTTGACATGGGGATGACATTCCCAAAGTTGGACCAGGTTAAGTATACATCAAAGTTTTCTGAACCGTCCGTGGCTACTGTGTTGGCCGTTGACAATCATCATTATGCGTCTCGCTTTGAGACAAACCAAGCCTGACATATTAATTATGGCTCTTTACCCCGTAAAAATTTTAGCACCTCGGATCTGATGTTCGAGCGACAAAATTTAGCGATCCGCACATCCAACGACAAAATTTACCCAGATCCTAAGTCTCCACGTTTGACCCTTATCTCTCTTATAAATACCTCTTTTCCTACAGTCCGAGATATCTCGTCTCGGATCAGAAGAAAGGGGGACGATAGGGGAAAGACAAGAGAGGACACGGATAAGGAAAATTTTCAAAACTCACAAGATCGATCGCACAAAGAAGCTCCCTGGACACTATAGTTCCTCAACTAACTTATACAAAGATACTTGGAAACTAGGGGGACATATGTTGATACAGAAATATGTCCAAGGCATCAAAGGCGTCCTAAGCTCCCCGAACACTATAGTTCCTCAACTATCTTCTACAAAGATACTTGGAAACTAGGGGGACATATGTTGATACAGAAATATGTCCAAGGCGTCAAAGGCATCCTAAGCTCCCCGGACACTATAGTTCCTCAACTATCTTCTACAAAGATACTTGGAAACTAGGGGGACATATGTTGATACAGAATTATGTCCAAGGCTTCCTTACCGCTCCGTCCCGAACTACAGTCCTAAGCGGAACGTCCTAACCGCTACAGTCCTATGCAGGACGTCCTAACACCAACCAACCTATTGGGCCACAGGCCTATCAAGGCATTGGGCCATGGGCCTATCAAGGCGTGGATGGCACAATCTGGGACGCACACTTGGCGCAATCTTGTGAGTCCTCCCATTCTCAAAGGAAACCTATAAATATGGGACATATCCTCACAAAGCGGGGTAAGCCTTCTTCTCAGACACTTACCTTCCCGACTATTATATAGAGTAGATCTTTCGTCTCTCTTGAGTAAAGTTTCAGACCAGTTTGACACTTAGCAAACCGAGTCTACGGTCCTAACACCCCCCCCCCCCCCAAGTCACTTGTGCAGGTCCTTACCAAGAAGTCACCTTGATGAAGCTTAGGACCTCGGGTTCTTACCTGGTTGGTACTTTGGACCTTAGCTTTGGACCATCACTTTGGACCTTTGCTTTGGATCCTGGTGTTCTATAGTGATTTGGACTTAGAGATTTAGAAAGAACTTATGAAGTGTTTGGAGAACTTCACCCTCAACATATAGAACTAGCTTAATCAATTCCTCGAGAGAACGATCATGTGGTTAAAAGCCTTGTCTATCCATAACAATCACTTTTTCTACTTGGGTTAATATAAGTAGTAATTTCTGAGCACATCAGAAATTTGGCACCGCTGCCGGAAATTGATTCCTACGTTCTTTTAGAGTTGTATCAATTGTGTTCGTTGCGTTTGTTTTTATTTTTCTTATTTCAAAAAAAAAAAACCAAAGAAAAAATTTCAAAATTTCAAAAAAATCCAAAAATAGTTGTATTGCCTCGTTAGAATTGAAACTTCTAATTTAACTTATAGGAACTGGTCCTGCTTTTGAGTTCAGTTGTGGGTTTCATTTCACGTTTATGCATGGGAGACGATCATTGAAATCACTGTTGACTGTGCGTAACAAAGAGGTAGAAAGGCTAATCCCGGAGCAAAGAAGAAACTTGAAAAAATTTGATATGGCGAAAGAAGTCACAAGCGTCAATGTGACCATTGATGCAAATGCGGTGGCCAACGCACTTGCAGATGCTATTCCAACCGTCGATGCACCTAGGCAGGAGTTCGGGGAGTACATACAACCTGCGGTGCAAGTTTTCGGATCTCCTATTGAGCTTTCTTCAGCTGCGAGGAACCTGGAGATCAAAAACAATCACTTCCACGATATGCCCAAGTTCTACGGGCATGCCAACGAGGATGTGATGAAGTTTCTCAAGGAGTTCGAGGCGTTAGTGTGGCAGATTCCTATAGGCAGGAACAACGGAGTGACAGACAGAGATGTCCACAGGAAGTTGTTTCATATGTGTCTGCAGGACTTAGCAAAGACATGGCTCCTGCACCTTTCGGAGAACTCATTAAGGACCTGGGAGGATGTGTACAAAGTTTTCATGGGGAAGTATTTCCCTTATTCGAAGACCTCGAACCTGAGGAGTCAAATCGCCCACTTCCAGCAGTGGTACGATGAGAGTATGTACGAGGCTAGGGAGCACTTTAAGTACCTGCTGGCCCAATGTCCACACCATCGGTTTGACGCGATGACGTTGTGTCAGAGCTTCTATGAGGGGCTTGACACAACAACGCAGATGCTCGTGGATATGAGATTGTGTGGCTCTGTAATGCAGAGCACAGTAGAAGAGATCGAGGCGGCCTTTGAGAAGTTGGCACAAGCATCTCAACATAAGGGTGTTTGGGGTCGTGAGAAAGGAAAAGGTGAAGCCAGAGCAGCCGAAGAAGTTGCGGTTCCCAACCCCAACTTAATGCAGCAGGCGAAGTTGGCTGCGACAGTTACCACATTGAGCCTCCAATCCAATGAGGTATGTGGAGTGTGCTATAACATTGGAAACGGTGCTACCTTGTGCAGGTTGTAGCAAGCCATGGAGATGAACCCAAACCTTGTAGAGGAGGTGAACAGTGTCGATAGGAAAGGGGAAAGGTGCCAGGGGTTCGTGCAATTCAGGAAGCCACCGGAATATGGAGACAGTAGGTTGTTGAGCTATGCCAGCAACAATTACGAGAATTATGTGCCTCCTGTACAACCCAGCGGAGCACCTCAGGAGATGACTGGCCAGGGCGGAGCAACAAAAGATGATCTTTCTGGTAAGATCAAGATGATCATGGAAAATTCGAATCACTTTTACAAACACTCGAACGAGGTCCAGGCACGGAATGACAAGAGGTTTGAGGTACTAGAAAATGCTACGAGAAGAATCGAGGACATGGTCGGAGAGCTAGTGGGCATATAACAGAAACGGGAGAAAGGAAGGTTACCGAGCACCACAGAGAAGGCCCAGGCAGTCGATGTGACCAAAGAATGAAGAGGAAGAATAGTCGTCGCTAACGACTATAACTAAAGCATGATTCCCCGCTTTGCACTTAGACTCTAGTATGCATGTAGGTAAACGTTGTTTTTCAATTCATTGCATTGCATTTTGAACAATTTACTGCTTTCGTAATTTAGTTATTTATTTTTTATTTAAATATACTTGGTTATATTTTTGCCATATATAAAAACTTTGAAAAAATGTTTTGCTGGAAAGAAAGGCCCACCGCGGTGAGCTGGGGAAGAAAATAAGCTCACCGCGGTCCTGAAAGACAGAATTTAATTCGATGTTTCTAGACCGCGGTGAGAACATCTTCTCCTGAGCCTCACCGCGGAAAGCCCTGCCGAGTAGGAAAGTTGGAGATCCCTTTTTTCTTCACTTTTCAAACTCGGACACAAAGGCGAGTGAGCGCCTAGCGCAAGTGGAGCAGATGCGCAAAGAAAAGATGAATGATTGGCAACAACATTTTAGAGGAGAATCGTCTTCCGGACACCAAGGTCCACCCTCTTTCCATTGATCATGCCGACCGAAGCATATTACGGGCGGTAACTCTACAACTTACGCTTTTTATTTATTCTTTATGCTAAAGTCTAGCTATTGAATAGGTTTGGGGAGGGAAGTTGTATGTTCTTTTGATTAAATGCCTCGGTATAAACTATTTACGCTGCTTTGTATATATGTATATATGTGTTCTTGATTTTTCTATTTTCAGTTTGGTGGTGTTGAGCGGTATGTTAGCCACTCTTGTGATTATGTGACGTGGTATGTTAGCCACTTTTGCTTAGTCTTGTGTGAGTCGTCTTTTGCCCTAATTTTTTGGACTATTTCAAAAAAATTTGTGTGTCGAGTTTGAGTTCTTTTGACAAGTCAGATATCTATTGCTAAAGATAAGCCTTTTACTGATGTGATCTTTGATGACCTTTAACTAGTATTAAGGAATTTTCAAAAATCACTTTAGTCCATTTCACTTGTAAATAGAAAGTCTTCATATTATAGCAGTCAAAAAGCCGGTGAGAAGCCTTATTGAGCCGATTAAAAAATATTGTACCGGTAAATGTGTAATTCTAGTAGGATGAGCAAGAAAAATCCTTGCACCACTTCATATACATGTGCACTCTTTTTAAAACGAGTATGATGAACGACATTTTGACTTGTTATCTCGATTACCAAACCCGTTCCAAGGAACAGGTTTGGGGAGAAGGGTACTTGTTACTTCATACTCAGGCTCACTACCCTCTATATTTTGAGCATTAGGTCGATTTTGAAAATTGCTTTGTATTGCTTGCTGCCGTTCTAAAAAAATAAAAAAATAAAAAATAAAATAAAAATAAAGAAAAATCTCGAAGTGTTTTTCCAGGATCACTTGTGATCGTTGAGATCGTGTTGGGCATTTCCAAATACTACCTATAAACCAACGCAGGGCTGATTGTGCGTATGTTGTGAGGGTTGATGGTTACGTTCTCAAATTGCATGCCAAATACTTCCTATAAACCAGTGCGTGGGCGGTTCTCATATGTTGTGAGGGTTGATGGGGTGTACTCCAAACCGACACGCACAAAAGTGCGGATCTTGAGCAACCAATTGAGTTACATTTGCAAAACTGAGATAAAAAATGAAAAAATGAAAATCTGTGCAAAAACAGCAAAGCACGAGAAAAAAGAAAAGAAAAATAATACGTGCAAATAGAGAAAAGCACGAGAACGGCAGCTATTTCTATTTCCTTGTATTGATTTCGACCTTTCCATCAAAAAGTCCTTTCTGATTTGTTTGAATTGAGTGCAAAAGCATGTAATATTAGTGGCAGCTTTGTGACGTTTGTTGTCACCTTCCTAAGCTAAGTCTTGAACGATTATCTTTATTTACTGGACACTTCCAGAAGAGAGACTTGAGTTGCACTTATATTATCCTTTTGTGAGGGACTCCTAGGGTAAGTCGAAGTTTTATTTACTTGTGAAACGGAAGATTGTGATCTTCGCTATAAGCTACTTGCCAACATTAGAGGGGATACAAGTTCACATCAGTTTTGGGCTTAACTCTTGCAATAGTTGTTCCGGTAGCTTGTTGATTGAACTCTTCTGTGTTGTGTCGTGTCTATGTGTTTTTTTTCTTTTCTAGGACGTTTTAGAGTCTTGTTTGCTTGAGGACGAGCAAAGGTTCGGTTTGGCGAGTTTGATGAGTCGATATTTTAACGACTCATTTAGTCCTTTTTTAGCCGTATTTTGTTATGTCCTTTAGCCTTTTTTATATAGTGTTTTAGTGCATTTTCACGTTTGGGTATTTTGTGTGTTTTTATACATTTTTAGGTGGTTTTAGGTAAAAGGCAAGAAGATGGAGGACCAATGTGCAAAATAAAGCTCATCCAAGCTTCTAGAAGCACACCAAGGCCAAGTAGTGGGCCATTACTCCAAGGTGGTTGAGATAAGGGAGTGAAAATACGAAGAAGTGGAAAAAATGGGAGTTTTCCCAGATGGGAGGCTCACCGCAGTGAGCTCCATCAACACGGAAGCTCACCGCTAGAGGTGATCATAAAATTCGAAATTCAAAAATCCGATCCGAAAATCCGATCCGATCCAATGTATTCGGATCGGATTACGGATTATGATTTTTTAGATCCGAAGATTTTCCGATTAATCCGATCTGATCCGTCGGATTTTTGGATTAATTCGAAAAATGGAATTAATTAAACAAAAAATTCCCCTTACTTCATTCCCATTTCCCAAACGACTAAGCCTAAACCAAATCCAAAATCCTTCAAAACCCAAAACATGAGTCCATCTTCTCCGTCCAGCAGCTAGCAGTCCACCACTCCGTCCGTCGATTCTCCTCATCTTCTCCGTCTGAGTATTCACTGTTCAATTTTCTCCATTCTCACTTCTATCAGTTTTGCCAATTTTATTTTTTCTTGTTCGATTTAATTTTGTATTTGTATTAATTTGCTTTTCCATTTTATATAGGATGAATACTCCGTCTGAAAGTTTTGATATGGTTGATTTGGATGAGATCGATCCGACTCAAAGTAATGATCTTGGTACCGGTATGGATGACAGTGAAAGAAGCAGAAGCAAAGGCAAAGCCAGATCCATCGTCTGGGAGAACTTCACTCGGTACACTGATCCAAAGGCTCCTTGCAACTGTTAGGTATCGATGTAACTACTGCCCAAAGAATTATGCTTACAACTCGAGAACTGGTAACAGTACAATGCTTAATCACTGTAAATCTTGTACGCATAATCTTGCAAATAAATCTGCTCGTGTCATTGAAAATTATATTCGGTCTAGTGGGAATACACCGGGGGGGGGGGGGGGGGGGGGATGGTGGTTCTGGTTTACAAAGGGAAATGTGTAACTTTGTTCAGTTTGATCAGTCTGTTGTCCGTGAGGCATTAGTCAGGATGATAATTATTGATGAGTTGCCCTTTAAATTTGTTGAGAATGAGGGTTTCAAGATGTTTATGTCTGTTGCTTGTCCTCTATTTTCTATCCCCGGTCGGATGACTATAGTTCGAGACTGCTTGGCAATGTATAAGCTTGAAAGAGATAAGCTAAAAACATTTTTTCGGTTGACAAAGCAGCGAATATCAATGACCACCAACTTGTGGACATCTAATCAAAATCTTTCTTATATGGTTTTAACTGCTCATTTTGTTGATGATGATTGGAAGCTTCAAAAGAGAATCTTGAACTTTGTGAATTGTCCTAAGCATAAGGGTGAAGAAGTTGGTCTTTTAATTGAGGGGTATTTGAATGCATGGGAAATTCATAATGTTTTTTGCATAACAGTAGATAATGCAACTGCAAATAATATTACTGTGAATTACTTGAGGAAAAAGTTTGTGAACAAGGGAACAGCCGTGGTTGGGGGGAAACACATGCATGTTAGATGCACCGCACATATTATCAACTTGATTGTGCAAAGTGGTTTATCTGAACATAGTGAGTCCATTGATCAAGTTCGTTATTTGGTGAAGTATGTTAGGAGTTCCCCTGCTAGGTCTTTCAAATTTGATGAGTATGTTGTGAAAGAAAGAGTTGTGAGCAAAAAATCTTTAGCTCTAGATGTTGTCACATGGTGGAACTCATCTTATTTGATGTTAGAAAGGGCTAATATCTTTAAGGATGTTTTTGAGTGATATAAAATGGAAGATGCTTCTATTCGTGCTGATTTTACCGAGGCTAGACCAAAGGCTTTTCCTAATGATTATGATTGGGATGTTTCATCTTTCATGGAAACAATTCTTGAAAATTTTCATGATGCTACTGTTAGAGTTTCTGGCACTTCTTATGTGATTGCTAATATATTTTTGGATGAAATTGGGACAATCTATACTTTGTTTAAGGAGTGGATTGAGGGGCCAAATGCGTATTTGAAATTGGTGGCTGAAAGAATGAAAGCTAAGTTTGATAAGTATTGGGGGATTGGTACAGAGAGGCCAATTTGATCATTAATGTTACTAGCTTGTTTGATCCTCGTTACAAGTTTAACTTTTTAAAAGCAAGTTTGGTTCATATGTTTGGTAATACTATTGGGGAGTCTTTGGCTAATGCATCAATGGAGTCTTTGAAAGGCCTTTTTGAAGAATGCAAGGACACTACACCTTCTAACACCAAGTCTTCTCGCTCAACTTCAAAAAATCAGACTATCGTTGGGTTAGGTGTAGTTGGAAGACCTCTTAAGAAAACAGTGAAGCCCAATAAAGACTTTTTTAATAGGATCCAAGCAAGTATTGGGACTGTTGAGGTACAAACTGAATTGGGGAAGTACATGGCTGCCGATATAATCACCCAAGATGATTTTGAGTCGATAGATTGTAACATTCTTCAGTGGTGGAATGATCATAAGAGAGACTATCCCGTCTTAGCAAGGTTGGCTCGAGATGTCTTTGTTGTCCCCATATCTACCGTTGCCTTAGAATCAGCCTTCTCCACAGGTGGTCGCATCATAGATGATTTTAGAGCTTCGTTGAAACCTGAAACTGCTGAGGCACTGATTTGTACTCAATATTGGATAAGTCATGGATGTGTCTTAACTTATGAGGAGGAATACGATCTTGTGCAAGAGATTGAAAATGGTAAACCTATTTATTTTATCGTTTGAAGCTCTTATGACATTCTTTACTTATTATTCTATGTTAATAATTTACTTAAATGTCTTGCAGATTTGAAAATAACCGATGAAGAATCAGCTACTATTGAGATTTGAGTGCCTACTCAAAAGTAAGTTGTTTATCAATCTCTTTTCCACATAGCACATAAATCTCTTTCTCAACTTGTTCACTTAATTTAGCTACTGCATGCTTTGTTGGAATTTGTTGTTTTAGGAGATTTGTTCCAGTTCTGATATGTTGTTCCAGTTCTGTTGTAGATTTGTTCCAGTTCTGCTGACTGTTGTAGTGCTGTTCCAGAAGTCTGCTGCTGTTCCAACTCTGTTCCAGGCTGCTGTTCCAGTTTAGTTTCATTCCTCGATTCAGTTCGATTCTGATTGCTCCAATTACATCCCATTCTCAGCAGTTCGATTCAGTTCTATTGTTCCTTTGATGTTTTGTTCAAGTTTGTTTAGGATGCTGGGAAGTTGGATTTTAGCTGTTGGAAATATGCACTTTCTATTTTTACTTCAAAGAATGTAATCGACTAGTCGTTATTCTAAAACATGAACTCCAAACTTTTCGTATTTGTGGTTTTGGACTTGAAGTAAACTTGTAAACTTTATTTTGTTTATTTTGAATGTGGAACTACTGAACTAGTATTTAATTTGGCTACGAAATGCTTTTCAGTTTTTTTTTTTAATTAAAGTTCAGATTATTCGGATTAAATCCGATCCAATCCGAACATTTTCGGATTAATCTGAAATCCGATCCGATCGTTTGGATCAGATTTCGGATTGAGCCTTTAGTGGTCCGAAACTTCGGATTGATCCGAACTTTGGATCGGATTGCATCAGATTAATCCGAACGTGCACCCCTACTCACCGCGGTCCCGTAGTGCACAGTATAATACGAATCGCCAAGCAACATACTGCATCGGTGAGCTGTGAAGCTTCGCCGTGGTGAGAGCCGAAGACCGATTCAATCCGATTTACGCATTTTTCCCAACATTTCGAATTTCTACTTCCTTGGTTTCATAAATAGGCCACTTGTATCCAGTATTTTTCATATCTTCATACCTTCTAGTTTATATTTCTTTCAATTCAAGCATTGTAAACACTCTAGAGATTCAATCTCTCTTTCAATTGAAGTATATTTCCTTTCAGTCGATCTATTGTCCTTGATGTATCCGGGTATCAATCGTACAATTACTATTTACTTTGTACGTGACAGGTTGTTAGCTCCGATTACCGAACGCTTGGTGTATCGGTGTGAACTTGTTAGTGTCTTAATCATTAATTAGGCTATATCCATATGATTGCATAGCTCGTGACAGGTTCTTTGTAGTGATTATGTACTTGTAGCCCTTATTTGGTTGAACTAGCAATAGAAAGGTGATGAACTGCGACTAGGTAACCTTAATTGGTCATCTCGTATCAGGACACTACATGAAAGGATTTATATACTTCGTTGTTTGTAGAATTGAATGATCTAGGTATTACTTTGTCTTGTGATTGATAGCTTTTATTTTATGGTTGAAGTATCACATTATACCCACATTATCTGTCTACAATCAACACAAGCGTATCTATTCTATAGAACTAGCTTAATCAATTCCTCGAGAGAACGATCCTGTGGTTAAAAGCCTTGTCTGTCTATAACAATCGCTTTTTCTACTTGGGTTAATATAAGTAGTAATTTCTGAGTGCATCAACCTAGAACAATTCTATCATGCACAAGACAAAGTAAATCCCTAGTTCATGCAAATCAATGAAGCTTACTTTATCCTTCCGTGAAGTGTGCTGATACGACTTAATTAATGGTACATTAGTCGCAGTTCATCACCTTGCTATTGAAAGTTGAACCAAATACGGAACTATAAGTACGTAATCACTTACAAATGATCCTGTCACGAGCTATGTATCATACGGATATAGCCTAATTAATGATTAAGACACTGACAAGTTCACATCGATACATCAAGATTCGGAGAAAAGAATATCAATTTGTCACGTAAAAACTTAAAGAACAATTTGCACAATTGTTACCTCAACTCCTCTGTTACAAGGGATCGTCCTTCAGGAAAAAGTACTTCGATTGATGTTTGATGCAATCACCAAGAGTTTACAAAAGCCTGACGGCTAGGGTTTTTTGTAGGAGATGATGGATTCTGAGACCCAAGGGTCTTATTTATACTGTAAGATGAAGATGAAGGTTTTGGACATCCTTGGCCAGCAAGAAAGGTTAAAAGGCGGGCTGAGGCCTGACGGTTCGGAAAAGCCTGTCTGGCCCAAGGGTTAGCTATTTCGCCTTCCGGACTGATTTCGGACCTCTAAACTTTGTTTTTTTGGAAAGTGATAGGCAGCAAAGTTTTAGCATTTTCAATAAGCTTTCCATCGATAGCCGATGATCCTGAATCCAACTTCTAGAACTTTGTGTACAGCTAAAACAGTGCATCTTGGTCGATTTCTTCCGGTTTATAGTTAGAGGTTTTCTTCGTTCTTCGATTCCGAGCCTCGTATCCTTGTTATCTTGAAAAGTGTCCTTCTTCAGCATTTCATGTTTTTTTGAGATCTTCACAATAGTAGTTAGCACAACCTGTTCGGACTTCTCTAGCTCCAAGTAGAATTGTCATGCTTCCTTACTTTCCTTGGTTTTGCACTTTTGAACATGTCTTCTACAAAGTTGTAGCATCTTCAATTACCTTTGCATTGGTTGGTCGCATGACATGTTTTTACTCCTCGAACTTCGTGCAACGGCCAATCCGGCATATTTTCTTAACTTGCTCGATTTTGCACAATTATATCGTTTTGGCGCTTGAAATCGTGCAATTCCTCAAAAACGCGATCATGTCCTACAAAATACACATGAAGTTGGTAATTGACCATAACACGCTACAAATATTGAATCTAAGGAAAAAATCGAGGGTCTAAAAGCAAGCAATATCGCACATTTCATTGTCACATCACTCCCCAAACCTAGACTAGAGCTGGTCCCCAGCGAATGGGCTAGAAATAAAGAAAGCTAAAAATGTACATCCATGTGTGGCTGCTGCTATCCATTATCGAACGGGAACGAATCCCTTGCATCCTTCCTGCCAAGCTCAGCAATTTGGGAGCCATCCTTAGCTCCTCTTCTCTTGTTTTCCATGATTCCTTGCAAAGTAAAATTAGATAAATCAAAAACTAAAATAAAACTAAGGGAATCAAGGGGAAAGTAAAAATGACAAAGGGGGTCGAAACTCCCTGGCCAGTCTCGTGTGTGAGTTGGGGAAAGTATGTACAGATCACTGGAAGGTGGGGGAACGGAAAGTGAATCCGATGGTGTCATATGGGGTGGTATCAGGTGTCTGCTACATTTCCAAATAGTAAAAAACGGTTGGTTCAGTCTCCTCGTCAGTCACATCGGTGGACGTCTCCTCCTCCATGACTAACGGATCGTCTAAACCCTCACAAACTCCATGAACTGAAACGGTGATTTCTTCTTCAGTTACATTGGTAGTGGTGGTAGTGGTCTCATGTTTTGCCAGCTCATCAGCATCTTCTTGGTCATAAATAGCTAGCAACTGGGTTGCTAGTCGGCTGATTTCAGAAGTTGAGGCTTCTGTAGCCTGACAGGTGATCGTCTCCTTTAGTTTCTGAGGAGTCAAAGTCATAATCGTTCCTCCTGTGGCTCTATCCACCATCTCTTGGCACTCACCTGTTACACCATTGTAGAAACTCCACATGAGCTCTCCCAATGTCAAACCATGGTTCTTATGCCTCTGCTGCTGCTCCTTAAATCTAAACCATGCTCTATCGAGTGTCTCTCAAGAAATTTGTTGAAAATGACAGAGCGGGTACCTATCTGCACAATTTGCTGCAACATGACCATCCATTCCACACTCATAGCAATACGAGTAATCCATACGCTCCTGCACACGCATAAAAGAAACCAAAGTAGTTCCGCAAAAACAATCTACGCTAAAAAAGAAAAAGCAAATAACAAAAACTAACTAATATATACAGTCGAAAAATTAAATTCCGTAAATCAAACAGAGGAGTTAAGTCCCCATAAGTGGCACAAAAACATTATGTGTCAAATCAAAGTCTTATATTCGTTTAAGCCAAGAGTTAATTCTCAACACTACGAAAAGTTAAAGTGCAATGAAGTTAACCCCTAGGTCGGTCTCTCAGGACTTAACTAAGCTGAGTTCTTTTTACAGAATATAATTATCAATAGGAAAGCAGTAAAAGGTTTTTTGCTTCGGCAGCGAGTTCTAATTACTAATCTAACTCTAACTCTAACTCTCAACGCAAATAAATCAAACACATGTATATCGATCTTATCAAGATAAGTTATCAAATTACATAATGGTGATGAATAATCAATGCTATCTAGCTGGAACAGATGCAATAATAATAATGGTGATTTACTCTAGTTATCACTTGGACACATCCTAACGATTATTACACTGCTCTAGTCTCTCTAGGCAGATGATGAGTCGGTTTTATACCGTCTCATTTGGTCTTTTTTACCGTCTTTTTGTCATCCTTGAGTATAGTTTCATTTAGTTTTTCTTGAATATTTTTACTTGGTTTGTTCTTTGTGTGTTTTGTAGATATTTGGCTAAACCGCACTAATGGAAGGAAAAAATGGTGTACTTTGTATGCATATACAAGTTATGGAGTTCCAATGCCTCGTACGGATGCTAGAAGTGGAGCAGAAAGGCCAAAATATCGAGAATTGGAGTCAAAAAGGCGTCGAAGGGCAAAACGATCAATCCAGAAGAAGTTGGCGACATGTACGCCAGCAACTTTCTATTTCACAGAAAGAAACTAGTGACGCCAGTGTTCTTTTTTTCCGTTCTTTGTGCGATTTGTTTCCTAATTCGCCAAAACCTAGTTTTTCTCCTTTCTATTACTTAAAACAAGACATAATCACTTTTGATATTCATTCTATTGTGAAGAACAATACCTTGCTCTAGACCTAGACCTAGTTTTCAAGGCAATTACCCGATTTCGAGGTAATTGAACCGTATTCCCTTGTAATTCGAAGATTGACTTTGATTGGGAGATTATCTACACAGCTTTTGCATCGATTCGTTTTCGTTCTTCAATTTCTACCTAAGGTTTGTGACAACGAATGGTAAAATTGTATCAATTCTCTCGAATCTTTGTTTTGTGCTTCAGATTATGTTTATTGCTAGTATGATTGTGCTTTCGCTTATCATGAGTAGCTAAACACCCCTATTATGGGGTGGTGACTGATTCAATGCATGCTAGTTAGGGTTTATGTGATTCGAAGTGCATCGGGATTCAATTACTTGTGCTTTTTAGATTAATCGCATATCTTGTTATTACGTTTGATACGCAATCCGTTAATATCACTATTAGATTAAGTATTTAATCAACACAGCCAAATGTTTTCCATCTTGCTTCAATCTAACAGTTAGTTGCAAACAGTAATAGTAGGATTAGCTAGATTGATTGTAGCCTAGTGGAATTGACGCCTCCGCTAGTGCTATTCGTTTTTGAACTCAAGTCTGTGACAACTTGCGTAATCAATCCCGTGAATCACATATGTCCTGCTAGCTAGGTTGTTGACGTTACCACTCCATAATTTTCCCCATTCATATTTCAATCTCATTACTATCAAGTCGGTTTCTAGCATCGCAAGTAGTTAATTACTTTAGTATATTATCTCGCCGCCGAGGCAAACCAACTTTTACTGCTTTTCATATTGTTACCTTTATTCGTAAACAAAACTCAGCCTAGTTAAGTCCTTCGAGACCGACCTCGGGGTTAACTCCACTACATTACAGGTTTTCGTAGTGTTGAGGATTAACTCTTGGCTTTAAACAAATTTAGAACTTTGATTTGACCCATCACCAGACATCTTATATCTGATAAGGTACGAAGGACTATGACAATGAGCTAACTGAATTTGTTCTACAAAACGAAATAGCATTGTTGGAGTCGATAATTATACCAGGCTACAATTATAATGCTAATGTAGTTTCTGTGCTTGGTACGAACCAATGGATTTGCAATCTCTAGGCGTTTTGGTGGTAATTCGTTTGCTTAATCATTTGATGATTTTGTGGGTAAAACACAGAACACGAAACTATATATGCATATATTTCAAAAAGGCATTAAGTAAATCCCATCTTACGGTAATTGAATTGCATAAACCCTAACTAGAATACATTGAATCATAACCACCCCATAAAGGGGTGTCTAGCTACTCATGCTCATCACCAATAAGCAATAAATAATTAAACAATCCAACATCAATTATATTAAACAACAAAAAAGGAGAAATTGTTACCAAGAGGCTGTCACTATGCTTCGAGGATGACAAATCCCTAAATCAATCGGTAAAATAATAACCAACGTATTGATAATTGATAATCACGAGCAATTACAATGTAAACCGGGTTCAATTCCTCCAATAATAGGTGGTGAAGGAATTGCCCAAGAATGAAGTCTAGGGTTTTTGAGAAGTGAATAGAACAAAAATAATGAGAATATGATGAAAAATCGCAAAAGTTGGATATATATATATATATATATATATATATATATATATATATATATATATATATATATATATGTGTGTGTGTGTGTGTGTGTGTGTGTGTGTGTGTGTGTGAATCTGCGCTTGGCGAAGGTCTGGCGCGCGCCAAGTCTCCCAGCCCCGGTTTTTTGCACTTTTAAGTGTCCAAACTTCGGAATTTGAACATGGTTCCTTCATGAACGTTGTAGATCATGGTCTTATCTACGCATGGACACCAAGATAAGGTCAATCGGAGGTCATATGACAATGTTCTGGCCAAAATACTAGGACTGCTCCAATTTTAAACTTTCACATATCTTTGCTCGAACATCTCTAGAATCTCCATCCGAACTCTGAATCCACTTCCGTTTTGACAGTTGGACTCCGTTTTCAACCGTCTTTAAGGCCTTGGACTTCCTTGCTTCCATTAATGCATTAATATGTATTGTTTTAGCCTTGTTTCAATGCGATTTCAGCAAACACCTACAAAACACACAAAACACGAAAACGTAACAAAACTGTAATAAAATAAACTATAACTACACTTAAGAACGACAAAAAGACGGTAAAAAAGACCAAATGAGATGATGTAAAATCAACTCATGGGTTAGAACCGTAGACCCGGTTTGCTTAGTGTCAAACCGAGTAAGGACTTTATTTGAGATAGACAGAAGATCTACTCTGTATAGTGATCGAGATTAGTTCTTAATGATGACTTACCGTTTGCATGGGAAATTGTGCCATATTTATAGGCTTCTCCCAAAAAGGAAGGGCTTCACTAGATTGTGCCAAGTGTAAGGCTTAGATTGTGCCAACAAGGCCTTTATAGGCCCATGGCCCATCAAGATGACTTAACCCGATTCCCTTTTGGGCTTTTAGGGATAGTATGGTCTTTTCACAGAGACATGAGACAGTTGATGTCCGTTCTGGACAGATGCGCTCAGAAATTACTACTTATATTAATCAAGTAGAAAAAGCGATTGTTGTATTCAATGCTCTTAACCACAGGATCGTTCTCTCGAGGAATTGATCAAGCTAGTTCAAATAGAATAGACTTGCTTGCATTCGTTTTAAACAGATAGTTGGATAGTTGGTGATACTTCAACCCTAGCATAAAATCTTAAACAATCACAAGACAATGTAGTACCTAGAGCATGCAATTCTACAAACAAAAGAAGATAATAAATCTTTTCATGGAGTGTTCTTATATGAGAGGACCAATTAAGGTTACCTTGTCGCAGATCATTGCCCTGCTATTGCTAATTCAACCAAATACGGACTATAAGTACGTATGAACTACAAAAAGCCTGTCACTAGCTATGCATTCATCCGGATATAGCCTAATTAATGATAACGATAGAAGCAAGTTCACACCGATACAACATGCGTTCTGTGATTAGAGGTAACAACCTGTCACGTACAAAATAAATAGGAATCCACCAAATTTGGCACGATTGATACCTGGATACGTTTAGGACACGAGATCGTCTGAAAGGAAATAAGCTTCAATTGAAAGAGACATTGAATCTCTAGATTGTTTACAATGCTTAAATTGAAAGAAGATACAACTAAGAGGTATGAAGATATGAAAAATACACAGATACAAGTGGTCTACTTATAAGACCAAGGAAGTAGAATTTGAAATAATGGGAAAAAACTGTCAGAAATCGTGGCTTGAATCAGTCATAACAGTGCTCACCGCGGTGAGCTTCTCCTTTGGTACCAGCTCACTGCGGTCTCCTTCTCTTCGAGCCAGTTCGCGTTATGTTTCATCCTTCTGGAGCGTGGTGAGCCTCCGTGTTGATGGAGCTCACCGCGGTGAGGTACATATCCGGAGAAACCACCAATTTTCCCACTTCTTCCTATTTTCACTCCCTTTTCTCAACCTACAAGTCACCACCTTGGATTAATGGCCCACTACTTGCCCTTGTGTGCTTCTAGAAGCTTTGGAAGAGCTTCAAATTGCACAATGGTCCTCCATCTTCTTGCCTTTACCTAAAAATACCTAAAAAAAGTACAAAAACACAAAAAACACCTAAACGTGAAAATGAACTAAAACACTAACAAAAAGGCTAGAAGACATAACAAAATACGGCAAAAAAAATACTAAATGAGTTGTTAAAATATTGACTCATCATAGACCTTCGTCCGTAAGTGTTAGTCCGAGGCATTAGTTCGAGTAGGATTCTCAATAGTGTAAGAGATCCTTACTAGACTTCACAAGTGCTCTGGTTCGGACCTGGAGAGCCTCGGACATTACCTTGTCTCTTGAAGCTAGTACACTTGGTTCTTTATGAGGTTAGGGTCGGATGTCCGAGCTAAACCATCATGGTTTCTGACCATGAGTAGGGTCGGACTGTATGTCTCAAATCCGTAGTCTCTAGTGCTTCATTTAGAGAGCATGACCTCCGAGGCATGTTGGGTAGGACCAACCGAGTCAGACCGTCTGTAATTGCCCTTGAGAGCTCGATACGCCTTAGGATGCGCTCTGGAGGCGTCTTTGATGGATTGGACATATTTTCATATCAACACCTATCACTGAAAGAAGGGTCACTAGAACAAGGTCTCAGAAACCTCCATTAGCTGCCAAGAGCTCAAGGAGAAGAAAGTACAGAGACTTTGTGGATTATGAAGATGAAGAAGAACTCTCTGAAAAGTGAAAGAAAGGCAATAATGATGGTGCAAAGACTTAGTGAAAACTCATCAAGATGATGATGATGAAGTGGATGATGAAGATGATAAACCTCTTCAAAGAAGAAGACAGGGACTACGGTACAAAAGATAGCTTGCATAGTTCCGTTGAGACTACGGGACAAAAGATAGTACAGTGCATTTATTACGCAGACAGAGATGTCTAAGCAAAAGAGAAAATCTACGTAAAGAGACAAAGATCACTGATGTACTATCATCAGATATCAATAGTTTGAATTTCATTGTGCCTAACGGATACTATTCAAACGGCATGATTTTCAACTATAAATATCACCACTTAGAATGCTTGGAACATACACAGAACTGAACACATCTTGCGAAATACATTCAAGAATACAAGCCTTCATACCTACTTACTCTCATTAGCTTACTGTTGCGAGTAAAGCTCTTTGATTCTAAGTAGCACGAAAGTTCTAAGTGTCCTGATCCTTAACAAGACTTGTTTACTATGAAGGAGTCGAATCCAAGGATAAAGTTGCAACTAATATCTGAGATTCATTCTCTTGAACAACAACCAAGACTTGGGTCAGTAAAGAACAACTTCCCATACACTGAAAAGAGTATTAAGGAGGATTGATTCTAAAGAGCTCTCTATGATAACTGAATAAGTTATAGAGAAAGCTCACCTGACAAACTACCATAACCAACACCAACAGACGTGTTTAGGGAAAGGATTTAGTTGAGAAAACTAAAGCCCTCACGTAACTGAGCACATGAAGTACTTAGTTTGGGAAACTAAGGAATAGCTCAAAAGGTTACCGAGTAAAGAAAGTACTTGGCTGTGAAAGCCAGGGAATAACTCAGGGGGAACACTTGGTTGGGAACCTATTGTAAAAGGGATCAAGAGATAGGATTTTGTAAGGAGAACTCATTATCTTGTCTTAGTGGATTCAAGTCCTGAGAAAGGGCGAGTGGATTAGTTGAGGGATTACACCACCTCTAGATACCACTATAAAACTTTGTGTTATTTACTTATTGCACTTTATTTATTACTTTATATTGCTTGCTGAGTATTTACAAACATTATTACTTACTGACACGTGCACTTATCACAAAACGACTTCCGCTCTTTGAATCTAAGTATCCGATAAAGTTTTAAAAGACTATTCACCCCCCCCCCCCGACTTTTACTTTGTCGTTATCTGGACCAAAACCTTGGCTCGGAAACCTTAAGGAAACATGTGTCTTTGGAAGACAAGTTTCTCAAATGGTTTCTGGCAACTAAAGGTAACTAAGAAAGAAATGTGTAATACCTCAGATAGCTTGCACATTTCCGTTGAGACTACAGGACAAAAATAGTACACTACATTTATTACATAGACAGAGATGTCTGGACAAAAGAGGAAATCTCTTAAAAGAGACAAAGCTTGTTGCAGTACTATTATCGGATTTCAATAGTTTGAATTTCTAAGAGCCTAACGGATACTATTCAAACGGCAAAATTTTCAACTATAAATATCACCACTTAGAATGTTTGAAGGGACACACACCAAGAACCTATTGAACATACAAAGCATACAAGCCTTCAAACCTACTTACTTTCAAAGCTTACTGTTGCGACTCAAGCTCTCTGATTCTAAGTAGTATAAAACAAGTTCTAAGTGTCCTGATCCTTAACAAGACTTGATTACTGTGAAGGAGTTGAATCAAAGGATTATAGTTGCGATTAATATACAAGATTCATTCTCTTGAACATACTACAAGTACTTGGGTCATTAAGAACAACTTCCCATACTTTGGAAAGAGTATTAAGGAAGATTGATTCTTCAAGCTTACTTAGTAACTTAATAAGTAGTATATAGTAAAGCTTACTTGACAACTACCATAACCAAAACACCAACATGCATGTTTAGGGAAAGGATTTAGTTGAGGAAACTAAAGTCCTAACCTATCTGAGCATAGGAAGTACTTAGCTTTGGAAGCTGAGGAATAGCTCAAAGGTTACTGGGTAGAGGAGGTACATGGCTGAGAAAGCCGGGGAACAAATAAGGGGGAACACTTAGTTGGGAACCTAGTGTTAAAGGGATCAAGAGATAGGATTTTGTAAGGATAACTCATCATCTTATCTTAGTGAATTCAAGTCCTGAGAAAGGGCGAGTGGATTAGTTGAAGGATTACGCCACCTTCAGATACCACTATAAAAGATTTGTGTTATTTACTTACTGCACTTTACTTTCAGTTATCTACTGCTTCGTATTTATCACTATCTTGTTCACTAACACTTGCACTTATCACATAAAGTCTTTCGCTCTCTGAATTTAAGTACCAGATATCTGAGAAATATTGTGATCGACAAAAGTTTGAAAAGACTATTCACCCCCTCCCTCTCCCTAGTCTTTATTATATGAAGACTCAGTCCATTCATCACCAGTCCATTAAATTTCAGGTTTCGGTACTATATCACCCTCAACATCTAGTGCTAGCATCGGAAACTTGTACCCTTCTAAGACAGATTTCCAAGAGCGTACATCAATAGATTTTGTGTGAGTTCTTATCCTGGTTTTCCAATATGTGTAGTTGGTGCTATCAAGAATTAGCAGCCTATTCATATTAGGGTTGACAGAATCAATATTTCAAGTAGTATAAAATCCACACAGTTATTAATTAAATGCCTGGCTCTTGATGCCAATTGAAAGAATATAAGGACCTGGATTTGTACTCGTACACACCAGTTAATATCAATAATGATAAAACTATTAATGTAACAGTGACTCAAATAGAAAAACAAGCACAACAGAAATAAAGTAAGTAAACATAGAGATATTTTTCTTAGCTGGTATAATATATCAGCCGAGCCAAAGGAAAATATCAACTATATTCGAAAGTGAATTTATCAAAACTATATTAAGATTTTCACATATCGAAACCTTGAATACAAAAGCTTATCGAACATAACAGTATGACCTATTCTATTGTTGTTAATCTAGACTAAAGCTAGATGGTTGAGAAACCTATCTCTATCCAACAATAGCAGTAAAGATTAGCAAATTGTTGAGTATCAAGACTAGTAGAAATATCAATGTGATGCATTTGCTATCTCTAATCTAGTTACTCAATACTGGCATTGATCTTCGATTTATAACATTAGCATCGATCAAGTCCAGATCTTCTTGAATTACTTATCCTTATCTTCAAGAGTCCAGCTTCGTTGTTTTCTCCAGAGAATCCAATACTTCAATCATTATCTACAAAGACTCCAATCTCTTCAAGACTCTTCTAAATCTTCTTAGTCTCCGATCCTGTAACACACTAAACCAAAACTATCGAACTAGGTTAAACATTAGTGAAGAAGACAATATTACAAAAGTACCCTGCAAAAAATACTAGAACTGTTAAGTTCACTGTTGATGTAACATATTACAAAACATTGCACAAATTCAATAAATTATGCATATTCTTCAAGATTTGCAGATTGAACATGCACAACCTGTTTTTGTATTTACATATAGTTTATCATAATATCACCTAGCTAGCTCATAATAATGTCGATCATCAAAGGACGAAACACGTTGTGTAACATCACAAGAATTAGGTTTCAACAGGGCTTGATCAGGCTTATTCATATGCAAAAATGGTTGTCAAGTGGCATATATTGATATATGCTAATTACTAACAAAGCGATTGTCTTCTCCATTGTTATATAATTTCATGGGCAAATCGGCGGACCTAGGATTTCAACCTTGAAGGGGGAGGCGAAATTACATATATGTGGGTTTTCCGAGGGTTGGGGGGCCGAAATCCAAAATTTTCGAAAATATTACCTATAAAAAAAAATTTCCAAATTTTAGAGGGGGCGTAGGTCCGCCCCTGGGCAAGATGGTCATGTCCAATATTCATGCTCGTCTTGAGGGATTATCAGCATATTCAAGACCATATTAAAGGTACATCTCAAAAAGGTGAAGGAATCCACAGGACAAGAAGCCTCAAACAAAGCACAGAGCATAAGTTGTTATTCAATTGAAAAACGCTTTAAGTCTTATACATCTTATAAGTTAGTTACTCATTTTTAGCAGTTAACATATTTCTATTTATAGAGCTAAGCCTGTTACGGTGAACTCACTTTTCCATTTCACTTAATTGTTCATAGATTTCTACAGATTTTGGGACTCATTGAACTTCCATCATATATGTTTTGTAGACTTCCAAATATATAGAATAATAGAAACAATTCATTATGTGATATAATCTTATGTATCCTTTTTCATTAAAAAAATTAATAACACAACGCATATGCATCAATCTGAGAAAAGTTCTCTTTACAGTAATCAGAAGGAAAAAAAAAACTTATATCTTGTCATGAAATCACTCTCTTTGACTCCATACTGTTCGCATTCAACCTCGTTTGTCTCCCATTTCATGGTCTGAACTCCAAACTCTGCATTCTAAAATTTTAATCTTCACATTCAACATGTGGGAAGATCTTTTGGTGGTGGCAAAATCGACTCGTTAGGGCCCTTCCCATTATCAACTACGAACGCCATTTTTAGCCCCCATGTTGTGTGTAGTTCCAAATGGCAATGCATAAACCACACTCCTACAAAAATTCATGCTTTGAATGATCAATACAATGACACAAAGAAGTCGGTCGAGGGATCGTATATTTAAATTTTACCTGGATTGTCAGCCTGGAATCTCATGGCTATCCAGCCACCAGATGGTACTCCAACAGTGTTTCTTTCAACAGGATCAACGAGATTGAATTTCTTTGGATCGGTCTTGGGATTGAAATTTCCTATTCCTCTGCCTACTACGAAGAAATTGAATCCATGCAGATGAATTGGATGGTTTTCAGGAGCAACTATGCTAGTATCTTGTAAAACTAGCTGAACCGTAGCATTGTAAGGAAGCCTGTAAAGCTTTGTCCCAGTTGTGGTTCCCATATTAGCTGGTGGGGTGCCTGTGTAATTGTAAGAATTCGGAGGGTTACCAGGAAAATCAGTGGTGTAAACACCTTTGATCTTGAAATAATGTGCTTGCAGAAGAGCAGTTGTGGGCATTGTAAATGTGACATTGTTTATAGATGCCACAACACGGCTCCCATTTGCAGCTTTACAGCTCGGGCATGGATTGATTCCGAGCCCCACTGTGAAAAGAAGAGAATGATCAATTACTTTTGGGACTTTGGCAGGATAGTCCTTGGAATTCAAACTTTTGAGTGAGTTTGTGAAACTGTCAGCTACTGGTGTAGCATTTCGAGCGGGTGAGCTAGTGAACGTCATTGGAGAGCTAGAAAGTGTGCCTGCGTAATGTATCGTTGCAATGGCTGTCCTGTTGTCCACAGCCACAATTGGAGTGTCCATAAACGGTGAGGCAGACATTACAAATTTTCCTGCCCGTTTATCAGTTGTAATGATCACATTAGTCGTTTGTCCTGGGGCGATCATGACAGTATCTGTTTTGAATGGTTTTACATATGTCGCGTCTACTTCTACAACTGTCATTTTGTGGCCTGCTATTTTGAAGAAGATCTCTTCGTTGAGTGCAGCGTTGATTAGTCGCAACATGTATGTTTTCCCAGGTGAAACATCTAACTTGTAGCCACCTGCACAATATATCAGCAAAACATTTGGTTGTTAACTAAACCGGTTACTGAATGGCAAACAAGAAAATGACATAATTTCATCTAATCTAAAACGTCAGGAGTATTGTGTCAGTCTAGTCATGTTTCGAATTTTACCTTTAGAAGGACAATTTGAAACAGGGCCAGGATGTCCATTAATTGTGTGAGCATCGGACACGTTCGCTGCAAGGCCAGACTTTAGAGCCTCATTGATGACCGCTTCTGTGTCCGATTTCCACCATTCACCTATGAATTACAAAAATGCAGCATGATTTTTAATAAAACTGATCTAAAACGCTAAAAGTCGTGCCAAAATAGAATTTTATACTAGTCGGCTTTACCTAGTACAACAACTCTTTCATGGTTCGGTTTTGGGAAAGGATATGGAACACCATGTTTTGGCAAGATGACAAGTCCTCCATGAACGGTAGCCCTTAGCCACAGGATATGAGCATGATAAAAGAGCGTGCCTCTTTGGCCTGTGACCGTGAAGTTGTATGTATAGGTCTGCCCTGGCTGAATCGGGCATTGTGTGATGTATGCAGGACCATCTGCCCATCCGGTTCTGATTTGCCTGATCCCATGCCTAAATCACCAAATCGATGCCATGTTACAAATACGCATAAATCTTGATCAAGTTCGTCATCGTTGAGTTTCTTACCAGTGGATGGAGAGGTTGTACTTGACATGGTTGACGACTTTAATTAACACATTATCGCCTTCTCTAGCGTACAGAGTTGGACCGGGGAAGTTTCCGTTGATTGTGACGATTGGTTTTGTTGCGCAGAGTCTCGTGGTGTTTCTCATAACAACCTGCACACACCATTATCAGTTCTGCAAATCTGTTGTGATCAAAATTGAACTGTTTTTTGGACCTCAATATAATTGTTCTAGATTGAAGATAAAATAAGGAAAGGTCAAATTGAAAGGTAGTTATGTGTAATTTTCCCCTTGAAGAGAGAGATTTGACCGCTTATGTTCCTTGTAATACTGGCAAAACTCAGCTTGAGGAATTAAACTATCATGAATGTTAAACGCAGAACACTTTTTACTAAACGCAAAATAAATTTTTACATATTACATATAATATCACTATTATTATAATTTACAAAATGGTTCAATAATTTGAAAAAATTACTATTTTACCTAAAAAAATATCAAATAAGTTTATTCGAACTAATTTTATCATCCGAATGAATAAATCGAAAAAACTTAAAAAGAAAAACACGAAGAACACGAAGTTGATTTTATCCAAAAACACTTTTATTTATGTATTTCAACTCTCTAACATACATCTTTGTCTTCGAATCTTCAAACAAACATAATTGAAGAACACGAAGGTGATTATGATCTTCAAACAAACATAATTAAAATTTAAGAGCAATGTTATAAATAAAAAAAAATTTAATCAAATCATACACAGTAAAACAATATTTTTAATTACTTAAAAAAACCGAAAAAAATTACGAAACGGACAAAATTTAATCAAAAATTTCTCATATCGACCGAGGGTCGCTAGACCAAATTTCACTTTTGAGGGTCGCACAGACGGTTATTGGTATTTCATGTCACGGAATTATTCCGGCAGCCTTGAGGGCAACTAAACGTGTTTTTGATCCTTTTTTTATTTTTATTTTTGAAATTTTGGTGAAATATTAGTTAATTTAAATATACAAACGCAATAAAATAAGTATAAATAATATAAGTATCAAATTAAAAAAAATATACTTCTTCATTATCGGCATAATATAGCTAATGATTGTACGACATTGATTTTTGTTGTGTTATGATACCGTAGTGTATATACGTTTATATATTTTTGAAAATGTGATAATTTGAGAAATTTTCTGAAAAATGGGACTAATTCTATATTTTCATCAGTTAAAGGACCTTTTACAATATATAAAAAAAAGTGTTCTACACTGTTCTCCGGTTTCTGCTTTTATCATCTACCATTTGGTTCCAACATCAGTCTTTATTAGCAATATCCAGCCAACAAAAAGTGAGATGCATATATATTCTAATAATTTTTTCTACCAGTTTCTTACTTTCTAATCAGTTATCTGGACAACAAGTTTGCATTATTATCCAAAACAAGTAACATCTACAAACAATAAAATCACAGGACCCCAAGTTTAATTGCATTAGTAACACCTAGAAACAATAACATCAACTAACTTATCATTTTTCTCAGTTTCTACTACTCCCTTTTTTTACAGAACAAATATTCAATTTTAATTTTTTGCAGTTAATATTTTCAACTTTAACAACTATTTAATCTTAAATCATAAATAGACAATATTCAATTAAATTATGTAATTAAATTTTTGAAAGTAAAGTTTACTGGAGTATAATTTAATTTAAGATTTTACAGTTACGATTTAAGATCAAATTGTAGTCTAAGCTGAAAAATATAAAGTTAAAATGGAATATTTGTTCCGGGGTGGATATACTAGTTTATAACTTAAGTTATGAATAGCAAAGTAACTTTGGTAAAAATAAATAAATATATAAATAAATAGCAAAGTAACTTGTAAGCAACTTGGGGAAACTGAACATGGTATTGGAACTTGCCAGAATCTTTAACGTGATAAAACCAAACATTTGGCGACTACCTATTACCAAGTTGGCGGAGCTCAATTAGGATCAAAACTTGAAAGCTCAAGAATAATGTAACGTACATGACAATTAGAACTTACATGCATCCAGTCATGACCAATACAGGGCCGGGTCGACCTGACTTAGTCAACCTAGTATACCACTACTAGCTTAATCTCAAATAATATCGACTTAGAATATACTCCCTCCGTTTCATTAAAGTTGGAAGGAAGCAATACACAAGAGTTTGGGACTCACATTGAACTTGTAATGGCGAACTCTGCAGTCAACCAACAGCGGAAACAAGCATGCTACGAGGATGAATCCTCGAACCCAGAAAGCCATTGGAAAAAGCTTGTTTGTGTATGCACGTAAAAGATTGACCAATGGATCTGCTTTTGAATTGAAGTTGATGAGACTAATATGTAATTAATTGTAACTGATATGATATGGTATAAATAACTCATCACAACGCAATGTATTTATATATATGCGTGATGATCAGGTGACAAGCTAAGGTATTGTTGTATTCATGGTGTGACGTCGATTTTCATTCGTTAGGTGAAACAATACATTCCCTTCTTACTTTCTCTCCTAACAATTCTGCATTTCTCCTAACAATTCATTCTTTATTTCTATCAGGATTTGCATTCTTTTGGTATATATTTGGGGTACCCATATATTTGTCATTTTCTTAGATTTTGTTCTTCTCTTATCACACGTGTGTTTTTGTTTTGTCAAATGTGTTTTTGCCACGTAAATACTCCATATGTAGCATTAGGAATTTGCCTTTTTATTTTTCCAAATGGACTTTAACATAATATTAATCAATTTTTTTATTATTAAGATTGTTTTATTGAAGTATATTTGATCATTCATTTGTATAATATCGTCAAAAGCTCTTCTCATAAAATGTAGGGGTAATTTGTGGCCCAGTCGAACAACACATTTTCAAGGTGCAGATCCTAGTGGTATATTTCACTACATTTTTACACATTTTCCAAATGCGAAAGTTATAGGAGAGAAAAAAAAGTTGGTTTCATTATTGACCCGTGAATCATGTACACTCATTTTATTTTATGTACCATAATCAATTGTGGCCTTTTTGATGATTAATTTGAATGTGGTATTTTTGGGAAAAAATTATTGTAATACCAGACAAACAAATAAATCAAAATGAGTGGACAAGAATTCCTCCTACCCAAACTTTGTGTTCCATTCATACCCCTTCACCACTTTACTCTTAGCAAATAATTAAACAAATGAGCAATATGAAATGGGCATATGAACAATTAGATTATTAATTAATTACTAATCTAATGGGTCATTTTATAAACACCCTTCAATGTTTGCTTCAATTATAAATTAATATCCACTGTTTGAAGTATTGCAAAATAAATTCAAAATATAAATCTGGCATTGTCTCCGATCCGACGAATAAGTGCCACATGTACGCTGCTTATGTGTCTCACTGTGTGACATGATTTGGCAGCTGGAAAAACGAAATTGAGGGCATATTTTTGTATTAAACCAAAAGTCTCCACCATCTCCATACACCCGCCAAAACCTTCACCATCTTCGTCCTCTCTACTGCAAACCCTAACCAGAAGATATCAAGTTCAAAATACATTGGAATTGTAATTTGAAGGCAATGCTTGGAATCGTTTTGTGTAATCAGCATCTTCATAATGAAAACTTGTGGGAGAAGAATTTCTAGGGTTTTAGCTTTCGAAGAAATTATGTCAAAAGGTAAATTTCAAGTTTCTTCTTGTCAATTTGGAGTTGGTTTAGACGTTTAGTGATAAAATTGAACTGGTTGGGTACAATTTTGCCGTATGTAGTTAATGGTGATCAGTTTTTGGGTTTTGGGACGTAAAAATACGATTTTTGGTTTTAAAAAAATTGTTGAAACGTGTGAATTTATGGTTACAATTGTTAGGCTCTATGTAGCAAAACTAACTGATAAGCTAGATGATAACTGATTAGGTAGCTGATAGCTCATTGGGCAGCTGATAAGCTAGTTGATTTTTATAAAAGTGCTTAGGAAATGAATTAGCTGACAAACTAACTGATTTGATAAATATTGTATACAAAAATAATGTTTTTTTATAAGCTTTCTGAACAATCTTATTAGATCAGCTAACTTATCAGCTCAATGAGTTTATTAAATAAGCTTGTTACATGACTGGAAGTTGATAAGCTTGTACATGAAACTTATCAAAATAATAAGTTAGTTGCTTTATTTGTAAATCAGCTAGCTTATATATTAACTTATTGATTTACTAAACACCTTAATAAAAACCATTTCCGATGTTCTGTGCCTCTTTCCTGTATCAGCCCTTGTGGCACCAATACATAGTGGCCATGTGGCAACAAAATAATATGGCTGTCGTTCTTCTCATCCCTTAATTCCTACTATTAGTTACCCTCTTTAGTCTTTACATTACAATTATCTGCATGAATAACAACTTATGTTTCAACTTTCAACCAAAATTGTACTATCCTTTTTAATATTTTATGCATTAGTAATATTTTAAACAGTACTTCTCCTTTGAATGTCATTCGACCTCACATACATAGGGACATGTACGGTTTACCTTATTATAGGTTTCCGCAACGCTAACGCCAAGCATTTTTTTCCCAAATGGGTTTTTCCCCTTCGGTTTTCCATGAGGTTTTAACGAGGTTCTGGTTGCAACCATGGATCATCTTGATCCCGGGTTATGTTATTTTTGTTTCTTTGTTTGTTTCACTTGTTTCACGTTGTAACCCGCCTGTGGGTTCCTTTGTAATCTCTACTTTTACGCTTTGTACTCTTTTACTTTTATTAATATATGCTCTATTTATGAAAAAAAAAAAAAAACAGTACTATCATTAGTAATATTTTTATGAGAAAATATTTTTTGTCATTTTTTATATGTATGTGTAACAATGACGTCGTTATTAATAAAACCTATAATATTCCTCGATATATCATAATGTTATCCCTGCATAAAAACGGTCATCTGATCTACGAGTCATCGATCGGTCTTTTATGAGTGAACATCATTCAGTGTGTTTGGCCAAGCATTGGAATTGAGTTTTTTAAACTCAAATTGAGTTTTACATCAAAATTTGGTTTGTCTCTCAATTTGGCACTGTGCAACTTGAAATGAGTAAAAACTCAATTCACCGACAAACTATTCATTCTCTGTCACTCTCATCTCTCTCTTCCAAAAAAAAAATCCTCTCACTCTCAACTCCTCTCTACCGACGAACACAAATCCGGCCATAACTTCTAATCTAACCGTCCAATTTCACATCTGAATACATAAATGAGTCCCTCTCTTCCCGATCTATGTAATTGGCGGTTTGGATTTTCGAAACGGAGGATGCACAAAATCCCGACCACCATCGACCACCTTTATCCGGCCACTCCTGTTCCGGTTCCTTCGATTGCTTGAGTTTTTTGGAGGGTACGAGGTTGAGATCGGTTGATGGAGGGTACGAGGTTTTTGCTAGCTCTGTGTTTCGATCGGTTGATAGAGGTATGAGGTTGAGATCGAAGCTGGGATGAGAGAATGGCAGTGACGGCGCCTGCATCTCATACGCGCATATAGGTATGTGTTTTTTGTCTTGTTTTCTGCTTATTTTTACTTCCAGCTTATTTTTTGGATTTGGGATAATAATACGGCGCCTGTATTGAAGCTAATTTTGCTTTAATGTAATGACTTAAAGCTTATTGAAATGCAACTGTTTCTGATAATTTCCAGCTTAAATTAAGCTTAACTTTTTACTTGATTAACTTGAAAATAAGCTGAGGTTTTGCAAACAATCATCAGAATCGATTGAAATTATATTCGACCTTGTTATGATTCATTTCATCACTTCTCACCGTAACCGGGTTTTGCAAATGAGCTAAAGAGTATTGAAATCCGGTTATTTTTGGATTTGGGATAAATGTAAATTTTATATTTTTTTTTTAACCAAAGATTATATGAAGTATCTTCCACTCAAGTATGTTTACTGGCTATCTCTACTAGTTATTTTGGGATGCTTTGCCTTCTCCTATGTCTCTAAGGGGCGCCTTTGCTTTCTGCTTGTTCAGGTCATGTGCTTTGCTTTCTAATCACAGGAAAGTTAACGGCAGCGTATTTATATCCTAATTGTAGACAACGAGGTCAATTTCAATTCTCTTACATCAAATTTATTATTATATGCATGTCTCTCTTATTTACAAAAATGAGACCTAATGTATTTTATTATGTACATGTAGGGATTAGCAGTTTGGTAGCTTGGCGAGGCTCGTAGGGATTCTTTGGTCCGTCTGAGCGACCATGGTCACGCCTCGGAGTTGTTCTCAATATGGGTTAAACGTGATACCTATGTGTTGCCAAACATGAACCTTAATATACTATATGTTGGCCGATTTTGCTTACTCGTATCTATGCATTAAAATAAGATCCGTGGCCGTGATGATATTATAGTTTATAGTATTTTGACATTGAGACAACCAAATTTAAATTCTCTAAGCTGACCGTACATTGGCGTGGCTGTGCTTATCGCATAGCAGCCATGGCGGTGTGCAATTGATTGAAATTGGTTATCGGGGATAGTATTGTTGTTTGGGTATGAAAACTCTAATCTGAGCCACCTTTTCATGTAATTATACACTTGTTTTCATGTTGTGTATATTGGATTAGGATATGGGACGGTTGATTCATTATGAGTGAGGTCTTGTTGCATTATGAGTTATGAGTGAAACTGTTGCAGTGTGTTTTTGGACTATTGGTACATGATTTATAGCTATCTGACATACATTGATATACCATATTGTTTTGCTGGAAATTTTTTTGGTTGGTGAAAATTTAGGTGAATGCCATGTCCTTTCTACTATGCTATTTTTGTAAAAGCAGTGGCTAGTATTGGCTGGCAGCCTGCTGTTTTTGGTAGTAGTGGTGGACTACTATTGACCTTTGACCCCTATTTGCTATATTACATCCACTTAATTATTACCCAACCCCCTTACACCATCCAAGCCCTTTCTATAAATGAAACATTCTCTTTCAAATAAACTATCCTCTTCTAGCAAAAACTCACTTTCAAATTCTTTCAACTCTTTCACCGGATCATGGACTTGTCCTCTACTCTTCCAAGAGTCTTTTCTCAGGTTCTAGTTCATTCTTTATTTTTACTTGCTCAACAATATTTATTATTTTATTTTACTTATTATTACTCGTTCATGCATTCTTATATGTCTATGTGGTATTTTTGTGTATGTTGGAATGTATGTAAGGTTCATGTTTGGCAATATAGTAAGGTTCATGTTTGGCATTGAGGTTCTTGTTGTCTGTTTTATACTCTAGTGAAACTCTTTTTGGCTTATGATTATTGGTTATTGTTAGGTTAGTTAGTGATTAATTCTTGAATTGGGACTTTTGTTAAGTTGTGTTTATTGTAAAATGTAGCTGCTGATTGCAGTTTATAATTTTATCATTTATGTAATGGATGTAAACGGTAACATGTAGCTAATGATGACATTTAGTTTGTTGGTAAAATGTATGTATGTAAGTATGTTGGAATGTATGTAAGTAAAACTTTATCCAACATGTAATGTATGTAAAATGTAATGTATGTAAAATTTTATCATTTAATGTATGTAATGTATGTATGTAATGGAATGTATCCAACATGCTGATTGCAGTATGTTGGAATGTATCCAACATGCTGATTGCAGTATGTTGGAATGTAAGTTTCATTTGTATTTGAAAAGATTTTCTAATAGGAAAAGAGTGTCCATAAAATTCCATTCCTGATATTGTGAAAAAGTAGACATATCAGGAAGATGGAACTTGAAACTCTAATACTAATGTATTCAGGAAATGTAAAATGAATTAAATAATTGAATTATTATTATTATTATTATTATTATTATTATTAATATTATTGTTATTATTGTTATTATTTTTTTAATCATTAGTTAAGTTCTTGGCGTCAATCAAACACTTAGAAATGATATGACGGATTCAGAATCTAACAACAATTTACATAATCTGTAGATGTATAATTCAGGCAATCCGTCAAACTCGGATAAGGGTAAGGGTAAAGCCAAACGTAAACCAAGAACAACCGCGGTCGTTAACTGGAAACGTGATGTAACAATCAAATTCATCATGATTATGCATGAATGTTGGCGCGAAGGTTTACTGGATGGAAATAATTTTTCGGGACAGGCTTGGAATAGGATTGCACGGCAGATGAAAGAACAGACTAACACACATTGGGAAGTGTTAAGACTCCAACAGAAGTTGTCTCGTCTGAAACAATCGTATAAGGAACATAGAGCTAATCGCGAACGGACTACAGGTTGGGGTTCTGTACCCGAATCCGGAGAGTTGGACCCTCTAGACCATTTATCCCAACCCAACAAGGTTACTATTTGCTCATCTTAAAACTTGAACATTCAAATATTAAACTTCAGTGTAATTAAGGTAACTAATTATTAAATATCACTAATTAACCTCGTAGGCTGATGACGGCTCAGTTGATGCTTCAGATGCATATGACGCGCTTAACTTTCCTTGCTATGAGCAGTTTCATGAGATTTGGTCGATCAAAATGGCTACAGGTAGTATGCACACTGTCGTTGGCAATGTTTATACTGCCGCAGATGATGAGTACATAGATGAGCAAGAAGTCTATGAGGCAATGACAGCATCACAGGCGAAGGAGTATTACCAGTCAGAGCAGGAGAAGAAGCAAAAAGGTGGGAAGGGAAGAAGACTTGCTCGGCCGACTAGTTCCATGCAAAGTACTGCAATGTCAATTGATTTAGGTGGTGTTGGTGATTTGGCTCAGGATGTTTCTGACGAGCGTGCGAATAAGAGGACGGTGAAGATGAAAGTACGCGGAGAGATCGACCGCCTTCTCCCTCTGATTAAGCCCGATGAGGAGATCGCTTATTGCATAGGCAATGATAAGTTGCTTAAGGGAGATGATGTCGCCGAGAACTGGTTGAGGTACAGTGACCACATGAAGATCGTTTGGTACCGGAAATTCAAATCAGCTTGATTCATATGCGCATCGTACCGTTCTATGTTTTATTATAGCTCTCACTTTCGTACTTCCATTATTGAAATAAAAATTTTAGTTGTGATGTGTATTTCGTATTTGATGAACATCTTTTGTGTGAGACAATTATGATTCAAGTTATGCAATCACTGTTTTCATTTTACTTTGAACTGGAGATGCTAAATTTAATTTCCATTTGATTTCGCTAACATATTGTGTTATGCATTTCTCGTAGCTATGGACCCATTCGGGAATTATTTGGATCCAAGCCAAAGTATGTACAATCCAAACCAGTACCCTTCACCTAATGATAGTCAATATCGTTTACATCAACAGAACTGTCCAATAAATAAAGTCTACAACGGACCCCCTGGATATGAACATTATGCACAATATCTCATGGGGGGACCTGAACCAGGGCCTACATACCCACCTTGCACTGAGATAAATGATAATATCGATTTAGGCCCTATTAATCAATACCAATTTCAAACTTTTCATGATCCATACCAGTTTGAGGATCATCATTACCATCAGGATTTCAGTGAGAACCAAAATGTTGGATCTACTAGTTCGCAGCAGCCAAACCACAACCATATTTTTTCCGAGCCGGAATTTGAGGAACTAGTTAACATGGACCAGGCCCTTCTTCATCAAGAGCAACAACAATATTTGCAAGATCAGTTGATGTTGGAGAATGAATATGATATTTTTGATGATGTGGACCCAGATGATCCTTATGATTTTAACGGTGATCCTGGTCATGGAACAGAACCGGAAGAGCCGCCTGTGGACTCAGATGGCGAGGATGTAATACTGTTTGATTTGTTCGGTGAGGATGATGACATTGATGAAGATGTAGCTCTTGTTCTAAACACAACACTTAATCGTATAGTTGAGGGTGTTTCCCAGTTCAAACCGCCTCGTATAAGGAAGCCTCGTAAGTCCAGGCATAATTCTATACGCTCTGGGTCGCAGTGGATCCATGAACTCATGACGGGTCACCCCACCACATTTTATTGGCAATTAAGAATGAAAAGGAAGTTGTTCCTTGAGCTGCACGACTTGTTAGTCAACACTGGGGGATTGACTGAAGGACTTAGATCATCTGTTTCTACAATGCAATCCTTGGCTATTTTTTTAAGAGCAACTGCAAGGGATATGAAAACTAGGGATTCTGAGAATCAGTTTCAACATTCGACCGAAACTATATCTCGTCATTTCCATAAGGTCCTCGATGCTCTGTGTGCCATTGCTCCAAATCACATCTTGCAACCGGACATGGAGAATCCACATCCAAAAATCATGGGTGAATCGGTTTTTTGGCCATACTTCAAGGTAAGGTTGTACTAGATCTTATATTTACGATTAATATCTCTTCAACTTTAGCAACAAATTCAAGAAACATGATGTTGTCTAATCCATTTTATTATTTAGGATTGCATCGGGGCAATTGACGGTACTCATATTGAGATATCCGTCCGCAAGCAATTTCGCGAGAGATATCGCAACCGTAAAGGAGACACTTCTCAGAACGTTGTAGCCGCGTGCGATTTCAATGGAATCATTACTTATGTCATGCCTGGGTTTGAAGGTTCTGCGCACGATGCTAAGGTTCTTGAGCATGCAATTGAGCATGATCGGGATAACTTTCCGGACCTAGAAAATCACCCGCAGAAGTATTTACTTGGAGACTCTGGTTATCCTAACACCATTGGGTTACTCACACCACATAGATCAACCAAATATCATGAGTACATAGACAACGAGCATATAGTGCCAACAGTTGCTGCTGAAGAGTACTTCAATAAACAACATGCTAGGCTACGTAACGTTATCGAACGGGTATTCGGTCAGTTGAAAACACGTTTCCCAATTTTCAGAAGCAAAATGTCGTATGGCTGGTCGAGGCGCACTCAATCAAAACTTGTCATTGCCGCATGTGTGATACATAACTTTTTCAAGAGACGTAGTTTTGCGTACCACTGGCGTGATGTCATATTTGACCGTTCGGACGCCAGATTGAACGTTGCGAATGACGAACTGTAGTTGAACCAATCCCCGAACCTATTCCTCGAGAAGCGTGGAATAAGAAGAGAAAAGTGACAATGAATAGGTGGCGTGATAAGTTAACCAAGAAAATGTGGGAGATGCATCTTGCCCAACATAATCGTTGAAGACTTTTTACTCCAAGCATTTTAATGTTATATAGAACAAGTATTGTATGAGTTGTGTCGAACTTAATATGTACACTTTGTTATGTTCATGTTGTGTGCAATAATGTAACGCTACAATACTTGAATGTATTATTCTTCTATTAAAATATGCAAATTAATAATGTCGATATTGAACGAATCTTAATAGGTACATCATGGTTTCTTACGCTGTGAAATTTGCATGGGATGACTGGCAGACAAATGAGTTCATTCGCATATTAGGAGTGCACCATGCTAGTATACGCATGACCGCAGGTGCATCTTTTGATCCACCTACATGGCGTAGTATAGTTGCTACTTTGAACCGAAGCTCGGCAATCGAGCGAGGAACTGCTCCTTTTAACATCTTGATTTGCAAGTCGAAGTACAAGTCTTTGAGGATTGTTTACAAAGCAATCATAATATTCTTGAACAATAACCCCGCTTTTTGGATTGATGTCGAGACAGCTCGGTTGCAGGGGCCAGATTGGTTATACCAATCTATTCGTGCTGTAAGTAATATTATAATCGTCTGAATGTTTATATTTATATTTTCATTAAAGTATTATGCGAATTTGTAATGAACGTTTTCCCTTAAATTTCAGGCTAGGGGCGATGAGGCGTTTCTGTTGACATTGCGACTAACTCAATTCGACACATTACGCAGGGTGTTTGCGTAGATCTCAATTCCAACTTTGAACTATGAAGCCATGCCGGTTTACTTTATCATAATATCTCAATAAAATTCTTGGTTTGCGGTGTTGGTACCACAAATTATTTAAGGTGTCTGTACCTTGAATTTTAATGGAACATAAGTTTGCTATTTGTTTTTCTTTGTAATAATATGTGCTCTCGCAAACTCCGACAAATATGTCATCGATTATCTCCGAAATGTTTTGATTATTAAAATATTTGAACCCCAATGCTTATACTCTTGTGGGAAAATATATTTGTGATATTTAAATTTATATTATAGTATTTATAATGATTAATAACCATACCATATAGTGTGATACTTAGATTTAGAGATATATTGATTAAAAACAAGACAATTATCGATAACAAATGCTACAAGTGCTTCAATTGTATCACCACTTATTACGAGAAACTCATACTCAGTGACAAAACAATTCAAAATACCGCAATAGACCAAATAAGAAAGGCCAAACGAACACCACACCACATTTCGTAGTCGGATTAGTATTCAAGACCAAATTATTATTATTATTATTATTATTATTATTATTATTATTATTATTATTATTATCCACAAAAATACTACTAACACATTATTCACTAAAATACTACCAACACAATCAATTACATCATTCTAACTACCTTAAACCAATCATTTAATCAAATATCACTTTATCAAATTCCAGTACAAATCATTTCATTCTTACACCTCTCTTACACATTCTTACAAAACCTATTCAAATATCCTACAAAACCTATAAATATTACAATTTAACACCAAACACAAAACACAAAACTCAATTCCAATTTAGTTATTATTCATCAATTCAAAACTCAATTCAAATTCAGAAACAAACACTCTGATTATTTTTTTAACAACATCCATCAATTTTTTTTTTTTTTTTTTGGAATAGACAATATATACTTCATCCGTCCCGAATTCAACTTACCGTATTTCATTCTGGGATGTCCCAATATTAACTTCTAATATTTTTAATGGAAAAATTTATCTCCTACTTTATTCATTATCTCTTCTACTTTATTCAATCTATATCTTAATTTATTACCATTTCTAGTACTTTATTCATTTTTTTCCCTACAACTTGTGTTCGGCCCGCCCGAAGGGAGTATTAAAATTACTATTTGAGAAATATAAAAATAAAATTAACTCACATTTTATATGGTTGAAAAAAAATAATTTTCTTTATTAAATTTCGAGACAATTCGCTTGATGGATTTTTTTTTTTTCAATCATAATATTGAGAAGAATAATTTCAATTTTGGTTGATGAAGAAGTTGTTATTGAGGCAAAAGTACATGTAAAACGAAATCGGAGTAGTAGAGTAGTAGTGTTAGGAAATAGTATCTGGGCAACTCATCCAGTATTATGTTGCCACATGGCCACTTTGTATTGGTGCCACATGGCCTGATAATGGTAGAGGAACAGAACATCCGAACACCAACTGTATTATCAGCTGTAAGTTAATTTATTAGTTATAAGTTAGTTTTGTTAAAAATAGCCTTATTGTTTACTCTGTTTGTGTTAAAATTAAAATCTTAAGCTTAAATTCTAGAGTACGTGTGTGTATTAGTAACAAATCTTCCTTTTTCAATTTTTTCTCAATTTTGACCAAGTTCTAATCGTAGTTGCGAGAGGGCTATCAGGTACCAATCTTATATCGCTATTCCCAAGAACAAAAGTCTTGATGAAATGGTTTAAAAGCTAAGATAAATAAACATTTATCCCTATGACTATTAACCAACTTCCGGTATGTAACAAACAGCTCAACTTTTAAAAAAATACTCCTTCCGTTCCATAAATTTTTTTCCATTTTTTCATTTTGGACGTTCCATTAAAAAATTTCCATTTCCTTTTATGGAAACTCACTATCTCCATTATTAATATTTTAATTTCTTTCTTTCATACTTTTTCAATTCTTTTTCTTACTTTTTACTATACACTTACTACTTCATCTATATAAACCCATTTTTTACTCAAATTTTTTAAAATTTCTGTAAAAATAAAATGGAAAGAAATTGGTGGAATGGAGGGAGTAATATATATATATGAGACTGACTCTTCCAGTCAATCTATGGGGAATGAGACTTCACCGATATCAATAATCAGGTTTGTTCTATCCTAGGGGTGAGAGTATTGCTCTCACTTCTCTATGATGATGACATGTGTCCCTTCTTATGTTCTATCCTCCAACATTAAAAAGTGAACGTTAATTTTTACAATTTTAGTCCTTTTAATTCTACTAAGCTTTTGGAAAAGCAATTCCTTTTGCTAAGTAACTCTACTTACGTTTCCTTTTGTTCCATATATACATTTCATAACTTTTTTGAATAAAATAGAAACACATCAAAATAACACAAATTCTTACGGGATACTTTACATATTTAATTTAAATATATACCACCCTAAAATAACAATACCCGTATATCATTTTGATATTGTATAAGAACAGTGAAATCCAAAATAATCTAAGTGTTATGCCTCGTGAACCTTGCTAAATAACCTCCTTGTTGAACTTCATTAGGAAAACCTGAAATAAGAGGTAGGTGGTTTAGACCCTTTTAGGCCGGTTTGCCTCAGACAAACCAGACTTTAGATTTAACGTATTGAGGAGGTTGACCGAGTCAATTTTGGAACTCTAAATTTAGATCTGTACATTAAGAAATATTGCAAGTGAATAATAAATATAGTAATAAGGGCTTTTCTAATCTCAGGTTAGCTTCGTATCGATCTGAGCATAGGTCTTCCTTAGATGACTGCCATGTGGCAGTTAATTCAATCTGATCCATTCATTTTAGTTCGAAGTCATTTTATATATAATTTGAGTACGATTGATTATATTTTATTATATTAGTGATTAAAAAAATCCTAGAAAATACAAATTGACTATAGTGCCCTAATTGCATCCTCGTTCTTATTGAGCAGATGGATAATCTTCCTGGAACATAGCAAAACTTCCTAGATGAAATATCAGTTCCATTTAAATAGATCTGGTGGACACTAACAAAAATATATTGGTACTATGAACTCATTATGAAGATATTAGGCATCTCCAATTAATCATGTGGTTTGTTATGCAACCATATCCGAGGAAAAATAATGGTATGATTCAAGAAAAAGTTCATACTAGAAATGGAGATGAAGCTGTACAAAGGACGGTCGACCGAGATTGGATAAAACCCCTACGTTTGGTGTGGATATTTAAATTGGGGAAATTGATATTTGATTAGGTAGATCTACGACTGGAGAGGCGACGCGGTCGTTATCATCACCGGCGACGGTGGAGGGTTGGACATGAAGATGATGAAGAGTAGAAGATGAAAATAATAAGACGATGGGCAGGGAAGAAGATGAAAGATCACTGATTTCATTAGTATGTGCAATAGAAAGGTAGGGTTTGACTTTGAATATTGTGTTAATAAAATTTAGGGTTTATTTAAATGTTATAAATTTGAATAGGGGTGTTTTTGTACATCAATATTTTACTATTAAAATAAACTAATATAACATAATTTACAAGATCGTACTTGGTGATCATCTAACGGTGACCTATATTCAGGTTGGTACGACGGCGACCTGAAAATAGAAAAGTATTTTCATTCTGAATAAAACTTTTCATTTTACAGATCTGCGGTCAACTGTCTTCGAATTTGATCACAAGTTACTTTTAAACTATAATAGTAAATAATTTAATAAAATCATATAATGAAAATTTAGTAATTAAATTTTCATTATATGATTTTATTAAATTATTTACTATTATAGTTTAAAAGTAACTTGTGATCAAATTCGAAGACATTAAATTTTCATTATATGATTTTATTAAATTATTTACTATAATCGTTTAAGAATATTTTGTGGTTAAAGTCGGAGACAGTTGACCGATTAAAGTTAAAATAAAAGTATGCTTTATAGGGAATTGAGGGAGTAATATTTTGTGAAAAACAATTTATAAATCTTAAAGCACAAAGTATTATGAGAGACGGTTTTCAAATAAATTATAAGAGATGTTTATGTTATCAATAAAATCATCTATGTTATTAATCAAAACTTCTATGTTATTGATGAAATAAGTGTTGTTGTAATATGAAAATACACCAATGTTCAGAACATAAGTGTTTTGCATAATAATATCGGTCATTCTTTAAGAATATAGGTATGTCTTTAGATAACTTATCTATAGACTGTCTCTCAAAAGGACTTACTCATCTTCAACATGTAAAATGAAATCGTATCAGACATGAACTTATACTAACCTTTTCATTTGGAATGGTAATGTGGAACTTATACTAACCCTTTCACTAGAAGGACTAAGTTGTAAGCGACATTAGAAAAGATCAATATAAAAGGACTGAAATGTTAGAAGATCGATGAAACTTTTAATTGTTGGAGGATAAAAATATGAAGGAGTAAGGGATACATACATACGTGTCATCATCATGGAGATGTGAGAGCAATGCTCTCACCCCCAGCATCTCACCAAACGCAATAATCACAAGATCGGGAAAATAGGTTATGTGTCTTCGTCACAGTTGCTCAGCGAGAGTGATGGATCATGGATGGATGTTGAGAATGACAGTCAGCGAATGTGATTTCAATCCATATACGTAATACTACATAAATTTGATGGTCTATCTCAGCAACATGACACATAATCACAAATCATATGTGGCATCTTGGTGAATTAGTATAATTTTCCAATAAAAAAGCAGTGTAAAAATAAAATTATTTTGAGTTCATCTAAATTTGGTATGGATTATAACCACTATTTGTTTTTATGTTGAATACATATTGTACATAGTTTTTACCAATACTGATTCGTGGGCCGTGACGGTATTGTTTACTTTTCATAATAAATAGAAATTGAATGACAAAATAAATTAATCGAGAAAATAAGATAATCAAAATTTCTTGTAAACAACGTTGGTTATTGTGTTCGTGTGTAGTACTCCTTCTTCAACCAATACTATAAAATTAGGTCATTGTTTATGGTAACTATATAAAATGTAAAATACGACTCATCATGCAATATATGCTTTGGAAGGGGTAGGATCCAACCTAAACCCGTTCATGGCTCGATAGGTTGATATCTATATATATATATATATATATATATATATATATATATATATATATATATATATATATATATATATATATATATATATATATCTATATATATATATTATTTTTTATTTATTTATTTATTTTTTAAATAGTATTGCTCAATTCCGAACCAAAATAAAAAAGTATATAACACAGTTAACATGGCTGGTTATTTGACCGACCTTGCGCCCGCTACCACATTTGCACATTTAGATGCTACTACCGTACTATCAAGAGGGTTGGCCGCAAAAGGGATCTATCCAGCAGTAGATCCTTTAGATTCAACGTCAACCATGCTTCAACCCCGGATCGTTGGTGAGGAACATTATGAAACCGCGCAATGCGTTAAGCATATAAAGAACTTCAGGACATTATAGGTATCCTTGGGTTAGACGAATTATCCGAAGAGGATCGTTTAACCGTAGCAAGAGCGCGTAAAATTGAGGGTTTGCGGTTCGGGTATTATCACAAAGCTATGGAACAGGTTCGAGTATATGCTCGACCCGGACCTGAAACATCATTATTTCAAACGATTTGAATTTGTGTTGGATAAAACCCGATCCGTTTAATTCTGTTTTGGGTACTCATGAGAGATCGGATGGAAGGCCCCCAGCACGGCATGAGGTTCTTGATTTTCAGTCATTTATCAATGATGGTAACTTAATTGAGCTCCTAGTACATGGTATCGGTTTACGTGGTAAAATAGGAGATCCACAAGTGGTTATTTGGAGACTAGAATTGATAGGGTTCTGTCAACAGAGTCTTTCATGGATCTATGGGACACAGTTCGATACCATGCGGGGATTTGAAATTGTCTGGATCATAACCCTCTTTTTGTTCAGTGTGTGTGGGAGCAAGAGGTTGGTAGGCCTCGACAATCACGCCCCAAAACCAAAATAATTTGATGCGACCGGCCGTCTATCGTGAGATGGGCTCACGCCAAGACGAAGCCTCATTTTTATAAATCATTTTGAAAAGAGTGGTATAACAACAGAGCAACTACAACTCAAATACAATAAATAAAATTTTAAAAAACTCGACTAGTTACAATCTCAAAAATTACAAAACAACTCTTAACACCACTAGCTGCTCTAACCTAACTAGCCTCCACTAGCAACCTCCACGAACAGAACCACTCAGACCACTGAAAAAAAAAGGTGTAAGGGTGAATCTCCTGGCACTTTTACCGGATCAAGCAGAGCAGTAAAACATACTTATATATACACACCATATCATAACACATAGCCAGAAAACAGTTTCATGAAGTCATAATACAAAACAGTCGAAACAGATATTTATGCTCAGACAGAGTCACACTATGGCCACTAGTATAAGTTCGGTGGCACAGAACAGATCTGAACAGAAAGTTCACTGCTAAAGGAACACAGACAGAAAGAAGTACTTCAGAAGCCAGACGTAATCACCGTCAAAGGCGGGCCCAAAATTCATAAGTAAAAACTGTGAGCTCAAAACATATTTTATCTCCATGTACAAAAACATATTTTTTCACACACCACACGCATCATAAAATATACTTTTGGAAATTCACATACTTGATCATTTCGAATGTAATATTATTCAAATTCCATAACATGATATAATAATCATAAGTTGTTGTCAAACATTGAAACTATACATATATAATAATATAGAAAATACGAGCAAAAATGTCAAGAAATCCCCCTTAACTCGAAGTCCACTAGAAATAAGCTTAACCTAGCTAGCTAGAACCACCAAAGCACCACTAAATTCGAATCTCAGAAATTTACCACTACGATGTTAGAATCCAAATCAAAACTGAAATGAAATATAATAAATTGAGGGAAACAAATTAGCATGAGATGAGATCAAGGTGATGTCACCAATACAACCTTTGAAACATGATGAATCGGTAATGATGATCACTGAGAGAAACAATTTAGTTTGTCCAAAATATGAATATGTGTTGGTCCAGATAACGGCAAAGTAAAAGATTAGATGGGGGGAGGTTGAATAGTCTTTTAAAACTTTTGTCGATAAAACAGTTTCTCAGATATGTGTGAAGATATTTGATACTTATAATCAGAGAGCGGAAGACTTTTCTGTGATAAGTGCACGTGCTCAGCAAGATATAATGTGTTTAAATACTTAGCAGGATAAAGAGAACGATAAGTAAATTGCTGGAAGTAAATAACACGTCTTTTTATTGTGGTATCTGAAGGTGGCGTAATCCTTCAACTAATCCACTTTGGCCTTTCTCAGACCTAGAATCCACTAAGACAAATAATTGAGTTCACCTTACAAATATCTTCTCTCGATTCCTAAATACACTAGGTTCCCAACCAAGTGTTCCCCCTGAGTTATTCCCCGGCTCCCAGCCAAGTACTTCCTATACTCAGAAACCTTTGAGCTATTCCTTAGTTTCCCAAACTAAGTACTTTCTATGCTCAGTAACCTTGGAGTTATTCCTTAGTTTCCCAAACTAAGTACTTCCTGTACTCCACGCTGTGTATGGTGTTGGTTAAGAAGAGTTTGTGAGATTGGTAGATTAATAACTTCTACAGTTATGTAATACTACATTCTCGAACAAGAGTCACTTAACACACTTCACAATGTGTGGTGATATGTTCTTGTTAGGAATATCTGTTAGTATTTTGATCACTCATCACATGTTCTTATCTTAGCCAGAAAGGTGATTAAGTACTCTTGGTTCACTTGAACATTGTAAAAGAGGAAATCACTGAGTATGATTAGTCTAGTAAATCTTGTATTAGGATTATAGGTCTCTGAGTGTAATTTTTATTTTCAGAAGACCATGAAGATCAAGCCTAGCAATGGAGCTTTTCTGAAGATTAGAAGACTGAAGATTGCACAAGATTTATGAAGACATCAAGGTTTAGTCTAACTCAGAAAGACTATGTCCTTAATCCTTTCTTAAGTGTATTTACTTACTTTTGAAATATGATTCTGGACATATGACATCATGAGTATGGAGCATGCAAGCCATCAGAAAGGCTCATGTATCCGTTGAAGACTATAGGACAAGAAATAGTACAAGTGCATTAATTGCATCGGCAGAAAAGCCGTTGAAGCACAGTCCTCTCTGAGACATGAGACAAGGACTTCTGAGTACTCATTTCAAGATAAGTATGGACTGAATTTGAATTGTGTCTAAGGGATATCATTCCAACAACTCTCAAATTCATCTATCATATATCACACACTTAGATGCTGAGAAATACACCTTAAACGCTCTATCTTGCAAACTTACCATCAAGCAAAGTATTCTCTCAAGCACTCTACTACCCTTTCTGAAAGCTTTCTGTTGCTCGAAGAATCACTAGTAGTTCTAAGTTGTCCAGAACCTTAACAAGAGATTGTTATTCATGAAAGAGTTGAACTATCAGATACTGTTGGTCCAGATAACGGCAAAGTAAAATACTAAAGGGGGGGGGGTGAATAGTCTTTTAAAACTTTTATCGATAAACACAGTTTCTCAGAAACCTGGGGGTTTCTGATACATAAATTCAGAGCACAGAAGAATTTAAGATTGGTAAGTGCAGAAACAATAAGTATGTGTGTGTGTGCTTTGCTGAAATGTAAATACAGAAAGGTAAATAACACAGCAAGTATAGTGGTATCTGGAGGTGGCGTAATCCTCCAACTAATCCACTTCGGTCTTTCTGAGACCTAGAATTCACTAGAACAGATAATTGAGTTCACCTTACAATAATCCTATTCTAAGATTCCTAAACAAATGGTTCCCAACCAAATGTTCCCCCTGAGTTATTCCCCAGCTCCTAGAGCTAAGTACTTCCTCTACTCAGATAACCTTGGAGTTATTCCCTGATTTCCCAAATCAAGTACTTCCTCTACTCCACGCCTTGATGGTGTTGGTTATAAGGTTTTATCAGAAAGGCTTCTCGTATAACTTTTCAGTTATGTTTACAGAGAGCCAAACAGAACGAGACTACTTAATACACTTGTTCAGTGGATGGCAGTCTGCTCATTACTGACCCAAGTAATTGATGTCCGTTCTGGAGAATGGCTTCAGAAAGGGTATCTGATAGTTCAACTCTTTCACGAATAACAATCTCTTGTTAAGGTTCAGGACAACTTAGAACTACTAGTTATTCTTCAAGCAACAGAAAGCTATCAGAAAGGATAGTAGAGTGCTTGAGAGAATACTTTGCTTGATGGTAAGTTTGCAAGATAGAGCGTTCTAAGGTATGTTCTTCAAGCATCTAAGTGTGTGATATATATAGATAAATTTGAGAGGCATTTGAATTGTATCCGTTGTGCTCTCTATCAAATTATATCCGTTTATATCTTGAACTATGTACTCAGAAGTCACTATCTCTTGTTTCAGAGAGGACTTGCTTTTTGCAGCATTTTTGCCGATGCATTTAATGCATAGTACTGTTCATTGTCCTTTAGTCTCAACGGATACATGAGCCTTTTCGATGGCTTGCATGCTCCATACTCATGATGTCATATGTTCAAAATCATATTTCGAAAGTAAGTTAATATACTTCAGAAAGGATTAAGGACATAATCTTTCTGAGTTAGACTAAACCTTTGTGTCTTCATAAACCTTGTGCAATCTTTAGTCTTCTAATCTTCAGAAAAGCTCCATTGCTAGGATTGATCTTCATGGTCTTCTTGAAATAAAAATTACACTCAGAGACCTATAATCCTATTACAAGATTTACTAGACTAATCATACTCAGTGATTTCCTCTTTTACAATGTTCAAGTGAACCAAGAGTACTTAATCACCTTTCTGGCTAAGATAAGAACATGTGATGAGTGATCAAAATACTAACAGATATTCCTAACAAATTTCTCCCTTTTTGATCAGTCATCCATGACTATCATTTAAGTCCTATTACAAAATTGTAATCCTGGAAGAGAAAACAATCCACCACTTAATCATTTCAAATGATATTCAATTTTAGTTGAATTAAGTGCAGAAAGTAAACATCAACCAAATAACAAGAAGTGATCTTTGCTGATAACTTGTCATCTATTAAAAAGTATCTGAGAGTATGATCTTCAGATAGGTACAGTTTACGGAAAGAGATGCAACTTTTACATATAGAGAATTTTAGAAGCAATCAGCAAGATTACAAAAAGTAACAAAACATACTAAGTAAATTAGAACAAAGGAGAGTCCAAGCTCCAAGAGAGTATTCTAATGTTACTAGTCTTCAAGTCTTCAGAAATGCAACTTGGGTTCAAATACCTCAAGTTCTTCAACACCCTTTCTGGATCAGTTGACATGGTCATCCACTTTTCTGCATTCTTGGACATAGTCATAAAGAATCCTTCTGACTGAGAGCTCTGTCTTTCTGGATAAGTCACATATTTCATGGTAACTCTTGCCAAGCTTGTGATTATTCCGCAGAAAATGTTTGACCCAGAAGTACTTTCCCCAGACCCAGGCATGGTCTACTTGCGGTGACAGTTGAAATACTTGTATATTTCTTCCAGATAATGTATATCATCTAGGTATTCATCCAATGTCATATAGAATGACTCATAGGTTGAAACACCTAGTTTGTTCTTCCTGCTGTAGCTACCATCCAGTTTTCTTACCTTGTGTACATCATCAGGTTTTGGGTAAGGACAGGCAAAAGAAAGGTCCATCTTTCTAGCTTCATTCCTCTTTTCTACTTCAAAGTTTAGCCAGGCATGAAGGTGCTCAGGTTTTAGAAATTCTGGCTTGCCTTCTCTCCATTTCAGGATCTGGTTGAGGATGGGAGTTGGAAACTTATCATTGACAAGTAGATGTTGTAGTTCCAGAATCCAATACCCTCTCTTGTTCAGAATGCACCTATATGAATATTCTTCATTACTGGTCTTCATATACTCAATGTGGGCATCAGTTGGCCTTCCTTGATGTGTTTCAATCTTTACTACTTACCGGAAATCCTTCTTGCTTTTACTTTGGTGGCCTTCTGTCGAGAGATCCTCTAACCCTTTCTTCTGCCTTGAATTTGTCTTTGGTGGATGTTCCTTGTACAGACTTGGTATTTTCAGAAGGAGTTCTGGCTGCTAAGGGCTTTGCTGCCAGAGGAGGTTGTGAAGTAGTTGCTTGTCTCCTTTTCTTGTGAAGTGGATGTTCATCAGAATCATCCTCATCATCATTGAAGTCCAAAATTGGAGACTTGCAGCTTTCTTGGCCTCTTACTTCTCCTTCTTCCTTTTCTTCTTCTTCAGAAGTCTTCTTCTCTTCTGAGATTCTAAGGGACTTGGTTCCCCTAGTTATCATACTTCTCGAATTATACCGGTGGTTGATCTGGAACAACTTCTTGACAAGGGTGTCTCGGTGGTGTCCTTAATGACAAGTTAACTTGAGGAGGGAGGATTTGATTGTTTTCTTTTTCTTCCTCTGCCTTTCTGAGGCATCTCTTCTTCCCCCTTAGTCATGAATGACTGACTCATGATAGCATAAGCTTTAGAGAGAGTTTCAAAGTTTTTCTGGAGATTATTATGCACCCTGACCAATTCTTGAAGTTCCTTCTTCAGCTCGTTGTTCTGTCTAACCAGTTCCTGCTCCTTTCTGTTGAGCTCTTCAAGCGGCCTTAGGATGGCGTTGGCTTGCAGGACAGCATGGCTGGCTTCATTCAATGCTGCATTAGCATTGTTACAATCCTCATCCCTGACCAACCCTAGGTCTTTCTGAGAGAGAGCTATGCTGGTTACTCTGTTGAGTATAGCGTGACCATGGCTTCATCTCTTCCGGGGATTTAGCATACATGTCTTGGGCAACTAGTGTCTTTCTGAACTCTAAAAAGACACTATTTCTTGCACGGTGCTCTTCACTTCTTGAACTACTTGGTGCAGAGAATATATGAGGAGCAAGTAGAGCTCTTTTGTGCTGAGTGACAAGTCTCTCATCTTCTGCTTCAGTAATCAAGTTGTGGGTTTCAGCATCACTATCATAATCCTTTTCTTGGATTGTTTGCAGATTGACAATCTTCTTCTGCTTTCCATCAAGTGTGCTGGCCTTCTGAGAAGATGTAGAAGGTCTTTCTGATGCAGTCTCAGCATCATGCTCTTCATCATCATTGTCATCCATGGCATCTATCTCAGCAGCTGTGACAACAATGGCATTTTTCAAATTTCTTTGCTCATCTAGGAGTGCCAATTCTTTGGCATTAGCTTCTTCGAGCTTCTTGATTTTGGCTTCCTTTTCATCAACAAGAGCTTGAGTCTCAATGTTGATTCTCCTCTCTTCTTCCAATACCTTTCTGAGTTGTTCAATTCTAAACTCAGCGGCTGAAATTTCTTCTAAGGCATCATTGTGTTCAGCCTATTGGGTATCTTGATGAGACTTGGGAGGTGATGATGATGGAGCTTTCTGAGCATTTGAGGGAGTAGCCTTTTCTCCACTTCCTTTGCTAGCTTTCTGAATCCCGCCTTGTCCAGGTTGGGGATCATCATTTTGATCATCATCATCATCCTTTTTCTTTGCTTCTTGGTTTGGATGCTCAGAAGGAGGTTCTTGATAATCATTTTCGTCCATCTCCTCGTCATCTTCTGAAACCAGGTTGATCACATTTGGGAATGTAATCATCCTCCCATTAACTTCTTCTTGTTTAGTTGGGTAGGTTGTGAGCTTGTTGGGCAAGGCAGGATGGGTAACCATCTGCTCTTGGGTTTGAGCATCCGCAGACTTGAAATCTGCCAAAAGTCTTTGTGCTACTTCATGAATGAAGTCTTCATGCATCGAGTGGCAAATGTGTAGGACTCATTGGGAACAATGCATGGATATAATCTTCCAGTTGAAGGCAATTGCTCTCTCTTCTGGACGTCAATTACTCGCTAATTCGGAAAGGTCACCTTTACGAAGTTTCTCATTTCAAGCACTTGAGATGTTTCTTTAAGGTGTACGGAAGGTCTTGAGTAAATCAAGCGGCACTAGACTTTGAGCACGAAAGAAAGTGTTCAAGTTAGTTTTGCTCAAAATACTTGAGTTAGTATCCGTAGCGAAGAAGGCTTTACGAGCATACCGTAGAAACACTAGGCTCATTATCAGATTACGCTTGCTTGGGCATAGAGGCCTCAGATACCTTGTTGTGAGGAGAAGTCTGATCCTCATCAACCTTTCTTTCTGCTAGAACCTAAGAATTAAAATCAAATATGTTTAGAAACTGTTAACAGAAAAGATAAATGGAAAAATGCTTTCTGAGACTTCACTTACTTCCAAGTGAGGAAGCTCAGCGGCATCTTTCTCAGAAACCTTGGGGGTTTCTGGAACCATTTCGCATCTATCGCTTGTTCGTAGCTTTAGTTTCCTTTGGAGGAGATAACAACTGTTTCCCATCCAATTGTTCTTCCGGTCGAGCCTGTAAGAACAAACATAAAAGATTTAGTAGTGGTTTTTCCTGAGCATTCTTGAAGAAGACTATTACTGATTACTTACCTTCTCAGCAGAAGGCTCAGTAAATACTTCCTCAGAAAGCTTTTCAGCCTATGGAATCTCTAGCTTTTCAGCTTTAGTAGTGGCTTCCTCAGTTGGAGCCTAAAAAGAGACATTAAGAATATTAGAACATAAGATAAGAGCATTTTTAGTTATTTCTTGTTCAGAGATAACTTTACTACCTATGGGACAGGCTCTTCTTGATGTTCTGAGGTTGGAGGAACCTCTTCTTGATTCAAGGGGGTGGACAGGTTTTCTTCCCCCTGAAAGTGTGTCTCCAAGTTGGCACATAATAAATCTGACTTATGAGTAACAAGTTAACATTCATTTATGTTGACATGTTATATACAAACTATCTTTGTTACTTGAATAGAGTCAGGCTGATCATTGATCTCTTGGACTTGTGGTGATTCCACAGTCTCTCTGTGCTCATTATTGTTATCCTCTGTAGTATAATTCAAAGTCTCCATCTCAGTTTGATCCCTTTCTGAGAGTTGAGCTCTCTCAGAAGGTTGCGGAACCTGTTCAAGAACAGGGTTTTCTTCAGCAATATTAAGTGCTGGAATTGTGAATGTGGAAGCAATGGCAACATCTTCCATCATTCTATCTTCCTCACCCAGACCTTCTTCTTCCTGCTGGGCAGAGGGGCTCTTGTCTTTCTGAAGAGCTGAGCTTGATGCTCCTCCATGGGTCTCATACTTGAATCTTTTGAGTACTTTTGCAAGTACTTCATCATCCTCAGAATCACTATTATGTGTTGGTGCAGACCCATCTATGATATTTCTATCATCTCTGGAGAGTTCTGGAGCATTCTGGTTCAGGATTCTTGGGGCATTCTGGACTTGCTTGTCTGAGCGTCCAACATCTTCTGAGACCTTGTCCAGAAGGTTGCGCCTCTTGTATGCTTAGGGGCTTGGAGGCTCTTTTGCTATGAGTCCTCTTTCTCTTGGCAACTGGAGGTTTAGCTTGAGCTTGCTCAGTGACCTCCTCACCTTGCTGTGCAGTTTCTTCTTCTTCTTCTGCCTTTCTAAGTGCGTTCTCAGCAACAAGTTTCTCCTTTTCTTCAAAAGCGTGTCTGAAAAGGGAGTTGGTGACTGGGATTTCCTGCCTCTCTCTGAGAGTGATTCCCATTGTTTCCAGAATGTAACAGATTCTGAGACCAAAGTGCATATTGGCCTTTGGCTCAGCAATTCCATTGATGATTTTGGGCTTAAATTCCTCAATATGTCCAAGGAATTTGTTGAAGGCGTACTTCCCCCAATTGAAGTGGGTTTCCTGCCCTTCATGCTTCTTGTTCAGAAGATGCATCATCATCCATCTCTCCATGCTTATCTGGTCTACTCCACCTTTGTTGCCATCAAAGCAACGGACCAGAATAAGAGCTAAAGTACTCCAGTGTTTCTGGAGATGACTAGTTCTGATGGCCTTCAGAACAAAGTCTCATGGGCAACCTTTTGCATTTTCTAACTGGATTGCTTCAAATAGCTCTTTGACGCCTTGAATCATGGAAGCGTCCTCGATTTTTCAATCGGAAAATCTTGCAGAAAGTCTTGCAGTCTAGAACAATTTCTTGTCCTTGGACTTCAGTCTGCATGTATTTTTCTTCTTCATCATTCACAACTTTTGTGAAGATTTTGGAGTTGTTATAGAACTCCAGTACATCCAGTGTGGATAGTCCACTGGGTGCAGCAGATAGAAGCTTGTAGATATGGGAATTTTTCAGCATCCCCAATATCAGTTTCCTTTCTGGTCTTGAAGGTATAACTGCTGGTACATACCTCTTTACTAGAAAAGCTCCCCAATTCATTTTGTGGTTAGGGTTCCAGTCCGATGGGGTAAACTTTCCCAGAAGGCGTTTATTCAACACCTTAAGTTCCTTTCCTCCTTGCTTTTCAGCAGGCGGATAATCTGACCTTGGGTTCTTGGTGGTCATCTTCTTGGGTGCCATCTCTTATATAGAGTTTTGAGTGAGTGTTTTTCAGATGAATTTTGCACAATTAATCGAGATTAGTCTGTCTTTTCAGAAGACTAAGCACAAGAAGTTGAGTTTTGTAGAAATCTTGAGAGATTTTGCTGTTTTGATGCAAGTTTGAAATTTCGGAATTGGTAAAAGTGTTTGTCTTTTGCCCAAATCTTATATATATAGCAGACAAAATGTACATAGATACAACATACATATAGCTGAATATGAATGCGTGTCTTTGCATCTGCATAGGCGTGGTACGTCCTTTGTACTTCATTAAATGCGTAGTGCGCCATGTATGCATTTATCAACAGACATTACTTGCTTTGTTTTAATCTCAATCGTTGAGATCAAATGTTTATTCATCAAGGGCTTATATTGAATATCTTGTAATGATATCAATCAACAAATGGTAATGTGCCGACTTGATGGATTTTTAATATGCTACATTCATTGTGTCACTTTAGTAAAGAGTAGGAGTACTTAATCGTTTGATCTTATCATTCTGAGTGTCAAGTCCTTATCTATATATTGTTTATCATCAAAATGGTAAAAATACAAGACATTGCACATATTTGACTTTCAGAACTTATACCTTTTGGGCTTTGTGTGTCCATTTCTCTTTATGACTAAATAGCTTTCTGAATTCAAGTGTCAGAAGCTTCAGTTGCTTGAATGTATTTGACCTACTCTCAGTAAGTAAGTTCTAGTCTTATTTACTTATTAAGTGTGTACCAACCTTTGCCTTTCTGGATACCCGTTCCAGAAATGTTTTGCCTTTCTGAGTGTTGCTACTCAAAAACCTTTGCATCACTTCTTATCAACTTGGCTTTCTGAGAACCTGTTCTCAGAGACCTACTGCTTATTCAGACTTTAGAGATTCATGACAATTTTTCAGTCCTTAGGCAACTCCATTAATCCAAGATTGTGTCTCAAAGTCAAGAACCGGCTTTCTTGTAAGGGCTTAGTGAAGATATCTGCAAGTTGGTCTTCTGTGCCAATCTTGAGTATCTCTATATTGCCTTTCTCAACATGGTCTCTGATGAAGTGGTGTCTGACATCAATGTGCTTTGTTCTGGCATGGAATTTGGGGTTCTGTGTGATTGCAATAGCACTTGTGTTATCACAAAAAATGGGAGTTTTCTCTTCATTGAGTCCATAGTCTCTGAGTTGTTGTTGAATCCACAGAATTTGTGTTGCACAACAACCAGCAGCAATATATTCAGCCTCTGTGGTAGAAGTTGCAATTGAGTTTTGTTTCTTGCTAAACCATGAGATAAGTCTAGTTCCCAGAAACTGACAAGTTCCTGAGGTACTTTTCCTATCAAGCATTGATCCAGCATAATCAGCATCTGAGTAACCAGCCAAACTCAATCCACTTTCTTTAGGATACCACAACCCTACATCTACTGTACCTTTCACATACTTTAATACTTTCATAGCAGCGTTGTAGTGTGATTGCATTGGATTTGTTTGAAATCTAGCACACACTCCAACTGCATATTGAATATCAGGTCTGCTTACAGTAAGGTAAAGTAGTGAACCTATCAATTTCCTATACTTGTGTTCATCACTCTTATCTGATTCAGCATAGGTCATCTTGGTTCCTATGCTCATAGGTATCTTAGCATTCTTTTCAGAAGGCTTAAGATTGAATTTTGTGAGCATGTCTTTTGCATACTTTGTCTGACTAATGAATATTCCATCAATGAGTTGCTTGACTTGCAATCCTAGGAAATAGTTCAATTCTCCCATTATGCTCATCTCAAATTTACTTTTCATGAGATTTGCAAAGTCATCACAAAGTTGCTTGTCCTTAGATCCAAATATAATGTCATCAACATATACTTGAACTAAGAGTAGTTTTCCATCATGATTTAAAGTAAATAAAGTTTTATCAACTTCACCTTTCTTGAAACTACTTTTCAGAAGGTATTTGGCCAAAGTGTCATACCATGCTCTTGGAACCTATTTCAGCCCGTAAAGAGCTTTCTGTAGCTTATAGACCATTCTACTTTCTGAGGAAACTTCAAAGCCAGGTGGTTGCTCAACATAGACTTCCTCAGCAAGTTCACCATTCAAGAATGCACTTTTGACATCCATCTGATAAACTTTAAAATCTTTATGAGTCAAGAAGGCGGAAAAGAGTCTTATTGCATCCAATCATTATGGTGCATATGACTCATCAAAATCTAAACCTTGATGCAGGTGAATCCCTTGGCAACCAATCTTGCTTTGTTTCTGGTTATTTCACCAGATTCATTCATCTTGTTTCTGAAAACCCACTTAGTTCCAATCACAGATATTCCTTCTACAAATGGAACTAGTTTTCAGACTTTGTTTCTTTCACACTGATCCAACTCTTCTTGCATTGCAGAGATCCAGTCTTGGTCTCTTAATGCTTCTTCTATAGTTTTTGGTTCAATGTTTGAGATAAAACATCCAAAGAGAGAATTAGCATTTTCAGCTATTGCTCTCCTAGTCCTAACACCTTGATTGATTGGTCCAATCACATCTTTTGCAGGATGATCCTTGATCCATCTCATCATGGGTTTAGGGCTAGTAGGGTCAACATCTATGTGATCTGAATGTGAATCACTATGATTATGACTTGATACTTTTTTAGTATCTGTGACAGTTTGCACCTCAGAAGGGCGGTGAATGTCTGACACTTGATCAGTGTGAGAGCTTTCTGGGACATGCATGTCAGAGAGGTCATTTCCAGAGTTAGCTCTCTGATGAACATCTTCAGTTTCCATTTCTGGAATTCTCATAGGAAATTCTTCATCATGTCTGAGAATCATCTGGTTGTTACTAGGCATTTCATGCTTTTCTTCGTCAGAGTCATCCTCCCTTTCCATAATGATGTTTTTCCTTTCTGAAGGTTCCTCTTCAGAATCCTTTATCATTAGTTCCTTGAACTTTTCTGAGAGTTCATCAGCAAGGGGTGTTTTCTTGCTTCCTTGAACTTTTCTGAGAGTTCATCAACATGAACTGATTCTTCAATCTTCTTTGTTCTCTTGTTGTAAACTCTGTATGCTTTGCTATTCATAGAATAACCAAGAAACACTCCATCTGCCTTTGGTTGAAATGTTCTTAGATACTCTTTTCCATTGTTAAGAACAAAACATCTACAACCAAATAGTTTTAGATGTTTGATATTGGGGGTCTACCAACCAAGAGTTCATATGGGGTCTTGTCATGGTGTTTGTTTATCAAACATCTGTTCTGAGTGTAGCATGTTGTGTTTACAGCTTCAACCCAATAAACTTCACTTATCTCAGTGTCAGCTAGCATTGTCCTTGCTACTTCTTTAAGTGTTCTATTTTTCCTTTCTGCAACACCATTTTGTTGTGGTGTTCTTACAGAGGAAAGTTGGTGTTGTATACCTTGGCTGGTACAAAATTCCTTTATGTACTGGTTGCAGATACCTTGTCATTTTTCATGACTTCAAGCTTATTCAGCAAGTTTGGTATCTCCACCCTTGCATCAGATTTGTGCTTCAGAAAGACAACCCAAGTGAATCTTGAGAAGTCATCTACAACAACAAGACCATACTTCTTTCCTGCATAACTAGTTACAGATGATTTAAAAAGATCCATGTGTAATAGTTCCAGTGGTCTAACACTAGAGTGTTTGGTTTTGGACTTGAAAGAGATTTTAGATTGTTTCCCCATCTGACAGGCAGAACAGATACCATCCTTTCTGAAAGTTGTTTTAGGAAGGCCAACCACTCACTCTTTCTTGGCAAGTTTGTTCAGAGTTTTGAAATTCAAGTGACTCATTCTTTTGTGCCATAACCAGTGCTCTTCTGTGTGACCTGATTGACTCACCATGAGACATTCTTCAGTTGTGGCAGATGCCCAATCGGAAACATAAAGACTTCCTTTCCGCCGAGCAACCAAGACTGTCTACTTTGACTCATTGTCAATAAGTTTGCAATACTTTGCTTTGAATTTCACAGTAAATCCCTTGTCTGCAAACTGGCTCATGCTAAATAGATTATATTTCAAACCCTTAACATGTAATACGTCAGTGATTGTTAATGATCCTAACTTGACGTTGCCAAATTCCAAAGAGGGATTTAATTCTCCTCCAGCAAATCTGATGTCTGGTCCATTGTTGCAAGTTTTGTAGTTGACCAGATTTGCTTTGTCTCCTGTCATGTGCTTTACGCATCCACTATCAAATAGCCATTGAGCCTTAGTCCAAGAGGCGTTTTGCACAAAATAGGAAACAGGAGTTAGGTTCTTGCTTCAGAGATAGAACCATTTAGACTAAACATTCTTCCAGTAGGAATCCACATTGTAGTGAATTTCTTGGGAGTTTGTTTTTGTCTAACTTGATCAGAAGGAGATGCAATAAAGTCAGTAATTTTGATCTCAATCTTCCTTCTTGGGGTGTTTCTAGGTGTTCCTTTTGGTGCTTTCTGGACCACAGGTTTACGGGTTGCTTTTAAGAACTTCGCCCTTACGGCCGTGAGTTCCTTCTAGCTCGGCATTCAGTTTTTTGGCTTGAGATTTCTTCCACTTACATCTATTACTCGTGCAATATCACCTTCGCCATTGTTCTTGTCCTTCCTTATATTGTTGTAGAAGAACTTTTCCAATAGCACGATAGCCAATGCCATTTCGAACACCTTTGGCTTTCTGAATGCGCTCTTCAGAAGCCTTACTAGTTTCTGCACCATATTTATTTTCATAAAATGGTACAGTTGAGAATTTGCCTATTCCAGCAATTCTTTCTTTTCTAGTAATATAGAAATGTGGATGGTTGCATGTCTGAGGGTTGTGTTTCTTTTCAGAAACCTTATCCACATGTTTCTTGTGAACCTGTTGTTCTTTCAAAGGCTGAGTTGCTACTCCTTTTCCTTTGTCAACTACCCTAGCTTTCTGACCAATGCTATAGGTGGTTGAAGAACCATTCTGTTGATTTTTTACAAAGGTCAACCTTTCATCACTCTTCTTCAGAGGAAATGAATTACTCGATTGTTCATCAAGTCCAAGTCCACCTTTCTCAGAGGGATCTCTCATATAGGTGTTAGGAATATCTGTTAGTATTTTGATCACTCATCAAATATTCTTATCTTAGCCAGAAAGGTGATTAAGTACTCTTGGTTCACTTGAACATTGTAAAAGAGGAAATCACTGAGTATGATTAGTCTAGTAAATCTTGTATTAGGATTATAGGTCTCTGAGTGTAATTTTTATTTCAAGAAGACCATGAAGATCAATCCTAGCAATGGAGCTTTTCTGAAGATTAGAAGACTGAAGATTGCACAAGGTTTATGAAGACACAAAGGTTTAGTCTAACCCAGAAAGACTATGTCCTTAATCCTTTCTTAAGTATATTAACTTACTTTCGGAATATGATTCTGGACATATGACATCATGACTATGGAGCATGCAAGCCATCAGAAAGGCTCATGTATCCGTTGAGACTAAAGGACAATGAACAGTACTATGCATTAAATGCATCGGCAGAAATGCTGCAAAAAGCAAGTCCTCTCTGAAACAAGAGATAGTGACTTCTGAGTACATAGTTCAAGATATAAACGGATATAATTTGATAGAGAGCACAACGGATACAATTCAAACGCCTCTCAAATTTATCTATATATATCACACACTTAGATGCTTGAAGAACATACCTTAGAACGCTCTATCTTGCAAACTTACCATCAAGCAAAGTATTCTCTCAAGCACTCTACTTCCCTTTACGAAAGCTTTACATTGCTTGAAGAATCACTAGTAGTTCTAAGTTGTCTGAACCTTAACAAGAGATTGTTATTCGTGAAAGAGTTGAACTATCGATACCCTTTCTCAAGCTCATTCTCCGAGCGGACATCAATTACTTCAAGAAAAGCGGTATCATCCACTGAACCAGTGTATTAAGTAGTCTTGTTCTATTAGGCTCTCTGAAAACATAACTGAAAAGTGATACGAGAAACCTCTCTGACAAACCTTATAACCAACACCATCAAGGCGTGGAGTAGAGGAAGTACTTGATTTGGGAAATCAGGGAATAACTCCAAGGTTATCTGAGTAGAGGAAGTACTTAGCTCTAGGAGCTGGGGAATAACTCAGGGGGAACATTTGGTTGGGAACCATTTGTTTAGGAATCTTAGAATAAGGATTATTGTAAAGTGAACTCAATTATCTGTTCTAGTGAATTCTAGGTCTCAGAAAGACCGAAGTGGATTAGTTGGAGGATTACGCCACCTCCAGATACCACTATACTTGATGTGTTATTTACCTTTCTGTATTTACATTTCAGCAAAGCACACACACACTTACTTATTTTTTCTGCACTTACCTATCTTAAAGTCTTCCGCGCTCTGAATTTAAGTATCAGAAACCCCTGTGTTTCGAGAATCGTGTTTATCGACAAAAGTTTTAAAAGACTATTCACCCCCCCCCCCCTCTAGTCTTTTACTTTGCCGTTATCTGGACCAATAAGTGGTATCAGAGCGGGAGGTTCACAAGCCTTCTGCACTGAACCTAGATCCCCAGATAGGTGAAGGAACTTTGTCCCTTTCTGATGACTATATAATTTGTGTTTTAAGTGTGTAGGTATGTCTCTGAGTGATGCACCCATTCTGAAGCCAGAAAACTACGAGAAATGGAAGAACAACATGATGCTCCATCTGGAAGCCATTAGTGATGAGATGATCTATGTCATCAATGAAGGGCCTATCCAAATCAGACAACTCAAACAAGTTACTGAGGTGTCTGATGGAAGAAAAGCCTCAGACAAGGAAGATGGAAGCGAGGACATGGCTGCTAGTGATAGTGGTCATGTTGCTCGTGGAAGCATTATATATGAAGACAAGCCAAGAGAGCTCTGGACATCCAAGATGCCAAGAGACCTGATTGATGGTCAAGCTCGTAATATAATCATCGATCGACACTGAGCACATACAAAGGTAAACGTGGTGTGCTAAAGCGCAAAAGTTGCACGCAATTGATTGAAGAAATCATGCGAAAGAGAAAACCAAAGAAAACAAGTTCAAGTTCTTAAATTGAAATTCCAAAACTTCAAACAAGGTCCCACCAAACTGGAAGAACTTGATTTCATTTACTACTCTTATGAGTGATATGGCTGCACTTGGTGAAAGCAATAGATACTCCCATCGAGAAAAGATTAAGACTATTGTCAAGTCTCAATCACAACCGGAAAACACTAAGTTCTTTTATTTCAATCAAGGGATGCCAAATATTACTCGAAGAGAGCTCTTCTCTCATCTTGCCATCAGAGACTATGAGACAACTCAGAGAGAACAAAAAGCTGAAAAGTTGCAAAGTGTTGCTCTAGTTTCTCAAGGTACTTCTGAAAAGAAGGATACCAAAGAAGCATCTGAAGAAAATGCTCTTGCAGTAAGACACATGAAGAAATTTGTGAGTCAAGAGATTGAGAGAAGAAAAGCTAAAGAAAAGCTGAAAAAGCATCTTGGCCCAAACTATCATCAGTACAAGAACATACAAGTGAACAACTCTCTGAACACCCCCATTCAGAAAGGTGTTAGTACTGAAGCTGCAGAAATAGGAAATGATATCTGCTTCTGTTGTCAAAAGCCTGGTCACTTCAAGAGAGATTGTCCTGCTTTAAACAAGCTTAAGACAAGTGACAAGAAGGACAGAAGAAATTTCAAGAGAAATCAAAGGGCCTTACTGACTGAAGAAAGGAAGAAAATTCAAATTTAACTTGATGCTCTAGACTTTGAGACAGATTCTGAAAATGGAGATTCAGATGACTCAAACCTACCATCACCAGAATTGTGTGGAATCACCCACGATGTAATTGACTTCGGCCTTAAGAAGAAAGAAATGTGTGGAGTTGCTGAGAGTGCTGGTCCAGACATCTCCAACATTGAAATGTGTCTTATGGCTGATGAGAACGCCTCTTGGACTAAGGCTCAATGGCTATTTGATAGTGGATGCGGAAAGCACATGACAGGAGACAAAGCAAATCTGGTCAACTACAAAACTTGCAACAATGGACAAGCTATCAGATTTGCTAGAGGAGAATTAAATCCCTCTCTGGGATTTGGCAACGTCAAATTAGGATCATTAACTATCACTGACGTATTACATGTTAAGGGTTTGAAATATAATCTATTTAGCATGAGCCAGTTTGCGAAGGGATTTCTTGTGGAAATTCAAAGCAAAGTATTGCAAACTTATAGAAATGAGTCAAAGGCATAGTCTTGGTTGCTTTCGGAAAGCGATCTTTATGTTGCCGACTAGGCATCTGCCACAACTGAAGAATGTCTCATGATGAGTCTATCAGGTCACACAGAAGAGCACTGGTTATGGCACAAAAGAATGAGTCACTTGAATTTCAAAACTTTGAACAAACTTGCCAAGAAAGAGTTAGTGGTTGGCCTTCCTAAAACAACTTTCAGAAAGGATGGTATCTGTTCTGCCTGTCAGATGGGGAAACAATCTAAAATCTCTTTCAAGTCCAAAACCAGACACTCTAGTGTTAGACCACTGCAACTATTACACATGGATCTTTTTGAATCATCTGTAACTAGTTATGCAGGAAAGAAGTATGGTCTTGTTGTTGTAGATGACTTCTCAAGATTCACTTGGGTTGTCTTTCTGAAGCACAAATCTGATGCAAGGGTGGAGATACCAAACTTGCTGAATAAGCTTGAAGTCATGAAAAATGACAAGGTATCTGCAACCAGTACATTAAGGAGTTTTGTACCAGCAAAGGTATGCAACACCAACTTTCCTCTGTAAGAACACCACAACAAAATGGTATTGCAGAAAGGAAAAATAGAACACTTAAAGAAGCAGCAAGGACAATGCTAGCTGACACTGAGATAAGTGAAGTTTATTGGGTTGAAGTCAAACCTGACATGCTACACTCGTAATGATGTTTGATAAACAAACACCATGACAAGACCCCTTATGAACTCTTGGTTGGTAGACCCCCTAATATCAAACATCTAAAAGTATTTGGTTGTAGATGTTTTGTTCTTAACAATGGAAAAGATATCTAAGGACATTTCAACCAAAGGCAGATGAAGGTGTGTTTCTTGGTTATTCTATGAATAGCAAAGCATACAGAGTTTACAATAAAAGAACAAAGAAAATTGAAGAATCAGTTCATGTTGTATTCTATGAAGGAAGCAAGAAAACACCCCTTGCTGATGAACTCTCAGAAAGGTTCAAGGAACTAATGATAAAGGATTATAAAGAGGAACTCTCAGAAAAGAAAAACATCATTGTGGAAAGAGAGGATGACTCTGACGAAGAAAAGCATGAAATGCCTAGTAACAACCAGATGATTCTCAGACATGATGAAGAATTTCCTATGAGAATTCCAGGAATGGAAACTGAAGATGTTCATCATAAAGCTAATTCTGGAAATGACCTCTCTGACAGGCATGTCCCAGAAAGCTCTCACACTGCGAAAGTGTCAGACATTCACCGCCCTTCTGAGGTGCAAAATGTCACAGATAATGAAGAAGTATCAAGTCATAATCATAGTGATTCACATTCAGATCACATAGATGTTGACCCTACTATCCCTAAACCCATGATGAGATGGATCAAGGATCATCGTGCAAAAGATGTAATTGGACCAATCAATCAAGGTGTTAGGACTAGGAGAGCAATAGCTGAAAATGCTAATTCTCTCTTTGGATGTTTTATCTCAAACATTGAACCAAAAACTATAGAAGAAGCATTAAGAGACCAAGACTGGATCTCTGCAATGCAAGAAGAGTTGGATCAGTTTGAGAGAAACAAAGTCTGGAAACTAGTTCCATTTGTAGAAGGAATATCTGTAATTGGAACAAAGTGGGTTTTCAGAAACAAGATGAATGAATCTGGTGAAATAACCAGAAATAAAGCAAGGTTGGTTGCCAAGGGATTCACCCAGACTGAAGGTCTAGATTTTGATGAGTCATATGCACCAGCTGCCAGATTGGATGCAATAAGACTCTTTCTGGCCTTTGCAGCTCATAAAAACTTTAAAGTTTATCAGATGGATGTCAAGAGTGCATTCTTGAATGGTGAACTTGCTGAGGAAGTCTATATTGAGCAACCACCTGGCTTTGAAGTTCCCTCAGAAAGTAGAATGGTCTATAAGCTACAGAAAGCCCTATATGGACTGAAACAGGCTCCAAGAGCATGGTATGACACTTTGGCCAAATACCTTCTGGAAAGTGGTTTCAAGAAAGGTGAAGTTGATAAAACATTATTTACTTTAAATCATGATGGGAAACTACTCTTAGTTCAGGTATATGTTGATGACATCATATTTGGATCTAAGGACAAGCAACTTTGTGATGACTTTGCAAATCTCATGAAAAGTAAGTTTGAGATGAGCATGATGGGAGAATTGAACTATTTCCTAGGATTGCAAGTCAAGCAACTCAATGATGGAATATTCATTAGTCAGACAAAGTATGCAAAAGACATGCTCACAAAGTTCAATCTTAAGCCTTCTGAAAAGAATGCTAAGATACCTATGAGCATAGGAACTAAGATGACCTATACTAAATCAGACAAGAGTTTTGAAGAACATAAGTATAGGAAATTTATATGTTCACTACTTTACCTTACTGCAAGCAGACCTGATATTCAATATGCAGTTGGAGTGTGTGCTAGGTTTTAAACAAATCCAATGCAATCACACTACAACATTGCTATGAAAATATTAAGGTATGTGAAAGGTACAGTAGATGTAGGTTTTTGGTATCCTAAAGAAAGTGGATTGAGTTTGGCTAGTTACTCAGATGCTGATTATGCTGGATCAATGCTTGATAGGAAAAGTACCTCAGGAACTTGTCAGCTTCTGGGAACTAGACTTATCTCATGGTTTAGCAAAAAGCAAAACTCAATTGCAACTTCTACCACAGAGGCTGAATATATTGCTGCTGGTTGTTGTGCAACACAAATTCTGTGGATTCAACAACAACTCAGAGACTATATACTCAATGAAGAGAAAACTCCCATTTTCTGTGATAACACAAGTGCTATTGTAATCATACAAAACCCCAAGTTCCATGCCAGAACATAGCACATTGATGTTAGACACCACTTCATCAGAGACCATGTTGAGAAAGGCAATATAGAGATACTCAAATTGGCACAGAAGACCAACTTGCAGATATCTTCACCAAGCCCCTACAATAAAGCCGGTTCTTGACTTTAAGACATAGTCTTGGGTTAATGGAGATGCCTAAGGACTGAAAAATGTCCTAAATCTCTAAAGTCTGAGTAAGTGAGGTAGAAAAGAAGTAGGCCTCTGAGAACAGGTTCTCAGAAAGCCAAGTTGATAAGAAGTGATGCAAAGGTTTCTGAGTAGCAACACTCAGAAAGGCAAAACATTTCTGGAACGGGTATCCAGAAAGGCAAAGGTTGGTACATACTCAATAAGTAAATACGATTAGAACATACTTACTGAGAGTGGGTCAAATACATTCAAACAACTGAAGCTTCTGACACTTGAATTCAGAAAGCTATTTAGTCATAAAGAGAAAAGACACACAAAGCCCGAAAAGTATAAGCTCTGGAAGAGGAATTGACACTCAGAATGATAAGCTCAAACGATTGAGTATTCTTACTCTTTACTAAGTGACATAATGGATGTATCTTGTCAAAAATTCATCAAGTCGGCACAATACCATTTGTTGATTGATATTATTACAAGATATTCAATATAAGCCCCTGATGAATAAACGTTTGATCTCAACGGTTGAGATTAAAACAAAGCAAGTAATGTCTGTTGAGAAATGCAGACATGGCCCACTACGCATTTAATGGAGAATGTGTGTGATACCACACCTATGCAGATGCAAAGACACGCATTCATATTCAGTTGTATGTATGTTGTATCTATGTACATTTTGTCTGCTATATATATAGGACTTGGACAAAAGACAAACACTTTTACCAAATCCGAAATTTCATACTTGCATCAAAACAGCAAAATCTCTCAAGATTTCTGCAAAACCCCTTCTGCAAACTCAACTTCTTGTGTTTAGTCTTCTGAAAAGATAGACTAATCCCGATTAATCTTGCACCCAAGAAGATGACCACCAAGAACCCTAAGGCCGCATCATTTGCTCCTGCTGAAAAGCAAGGAGGAAAGGAACTTAAGGTGTTGAATAAACGCCTTCTGGGAAAATTCACACCATCTGACTGGAACCCAAACCACAAAATGAATTGGGGAGCTTTTCTAGTGAAGAAGTATGTACCAGGAGTCATACCTTCAAGACCAGATAGGAAACTGATATTGGGGATGCTGAAAAGTTCCAATATCTTCAAGTTTCGTCTGCACTCGATGGACTATCCACCTTTGGATGTCTTTGAGTTCTACAACTCCAAAATATTCACAAAGGTTGTGAATAATGAAGAAGAGAAATACATGCAGACTGAAGTTCAAGAACAAGAGATCGTCCTAGACTACAAGACTTTCTGCAAGATATTTCGATTGAAAAATCGAGGAACAATTGAAGACATCAACATCAGGGATGCTCCCATGATCCAAGGTGTTAAAGAGCTATTTGAAGCAATCCAATTAGAGAATGCAAAGGGTTTCCCAGGAGACTTTGTTCTGAAATCCATCAGAACTAGTCATCTCCAGAAACACTGTAGTACTTTAGCTCTCATTCTGGTCCATTGCTTTGATGGCAACAAAGGTGGAGTAGACCAGATAAGCATGGAGAGATGGATGATGATGCATCTTCTGAACAAGAAGCATGAAGGGCAGGAAACCCACTTTAACTGGGGGAAGTACGCCTTTAACAAATTCCTTGGGCATATTGAAGAATTTGAGCCCAAGATCATCAATGGCTTTGCTGAGCCAAAGGCCAATATGCACTTTGGCCTCAGAATTTGTCACATTCTGGAAACAATGGGAATCACTCTCAGAGAGAGGCAGGAAATCCCAATCACCAACTCCCTTTTCAGACAAGCCTTTGAAGAAAAGGAGAGACTTGCTGCTGAGAAAGCCCAGAGAGAGGCAGAAGAGCTTGAAGCTGCCAGCAAGGTGAGGAGGTCTCTGAGCAAGCTCAAGCTCAACCTCCAGTTGCCAAGAGAAAGAGGACTCAAAGCAAAAGAGCCTCCAAGTCCCTAAGCATACAAGAGGCACAACCTTCTGGATACAAGGTCTGAGGAGATGTTGGACGCCCAGAAAGGCAACTCCAGAAAGCCCCAAGAATTCTGAGCCAGACTGCTCCAGAATTCTCCAGAGATGATAGAAATATCATAGATGGGTCTGCACCAACACTGGATAGTGAATCTGAGGATGATGAAGTACTTGCAAAACTACTCAAAAGGTCCAAGTATGAGACCCATGGAGGAGCATCAAGCTCAGACCCTCAGAGAGATAGGAGCCCCTCTGCCCAGCAGGAAGAAGAAATCCTGGGTGAGGAAGATAGAATGCTGGAAGATCCTGACATTGCTTCCACATTCACTATGCCAGCACAAAAGGTTGCTGAAGAAAACCCTGTTCTTGAACAGGTTCCTCAACCTTCTCAGAAAGCTCAACTCTCAGAAAGGGATCAGACTAAGATGGAGACTCAGAATGATACTCTAGAGGACAACAACAATGAGCAGAGAGAGGCTGTGGAGACTCCACAAGTCCAAGAGACCCAAGCCCAACCTGACTCTATTCAGGTAACAAAGATAGTTTGTATCTAACTTGTCAACATAATTGCATGTTAACTTGTTACTCATAAGTTGTATTTGTTATAGGCCAATTTAGAGGCAATCCTTCACGGGGAAGAAAACTTGTCCACCCCCTTGAATCAAGAAGAGGTTCCTCCAACCTCAGAACATCAAGAAGAGCCTGTCCCACAGGTAGTAAAGTTATCTCTGAACAAGAAATAACTAACTAAAAATGCTCTTATCTTATGTTCTAATATTCTTAATGTCTCTTCTTAGGCTACAACTGAGGAAGTAGTGGTGGTGAAACCAACACCCCAAAACCAAGAGATTCCAGAGGCTGAAAAGCTCTCTGAGGAAGTATTTACTGAGCCTTATGCTGAGAAGGTAAGTAATCAGTAATAGTCTCCTTCAAGAATGCTCTGGAAAACCCACTACTAAATCTTTTATGTTTGTTCTTACAGGCTCAGTCAGAAGAACAATTGGATGAAGAAACAGTTGTGTTATCTCCTCCAAAGGAAACTGAAACTACTGAAAAAGCAGTATCTGCAGAAAAAGGTGCTAGAAACCCCCAAGGTTTCTGAGGAACATGCTACTGAGCTTCCTCACTCGGAAGTAAGTGAAGCCTCAGAAAGCATATTTCTATCTATCTTTCTCTGATAAACAAGTTTCTGAAACCATAATTGATTCTAATTCTCAGGTTCAAGCAGAAAGAAAGGTTGATGAGGATCAGACTTCTCCTCACAACAAGGTATCTGAGGCCTCTATGCCCAAGCAAGCAGAAGTACAGGATAATGAGCCTAGTGTTTCTACACAGGTATGCTCAGAAAGCCTATTTTAAACGAGATACTAACTCAAGTGGTTTGAGCAAAACTAACTTGAACACTTTCTTTCAGGCTCAAAGTCTAGTGCCAGTTGATTTACTCAAGGCCTTTCAGAAGCACACTTTAAAGAAACATCTCAAGTGCTTCAGACAATGGCAGAAACTCAGAAAGGCCGACCTTTCTGAAGTTGCAAGAGTAATTGACATCCCAGAAAAGAGGGCCATAGAATTCAATCTGGAAGATCATATCCATGCTATGTTTCCCACAGAGTCCTACTCATTTGCCACTCTGATGCATGAAGACTTCATTCATGAAGTAGCACAAAGACTTATAGCAGATTTCCAAGCTGCAGATGCTCAAACCCAAGAGCAGATGGTGACCCATCCTGCCTTGCCCAGCAAGCTCACTACTTATCCAGTTGAGCAAGAAGAAGTTAATGGGAGGATGATTACATTCCCAAATATGATCAACCTGGTTTCAAAAGATGAAGAGGAGATGGACGAGAACGATTACCAAGAACCCTCTTATAAGCATCCAAGTCAAGAAAACAAGAAAAAGGATGATGATGATGATGATCAGAATGATGATCCCCAACCTGGACAAGGCGGGATTCAGAAAGCTAGCAAAGGAAGTGAAGAAAAGGCTACTCCTTCAAATGCTCAGAGAGCCCCATCATCATCACCTCCAAAGTCTCATCAGAATACCCAACAGGCCGACCAACAAGACATAATTGAAGAAATTTCGGCCGCTGAGTTCAGGATTGAACAACTCATACAGAAGTTGGAAGAAGAGAAGAGAATCAACTTAGAGTGCCAAGCACAAGTTGATGAGAAGGAAGCCAAGATTCAAAAGCTCAGAGAAGCTAATGCTAAAGAATTGGCCCTTTTGGATGAGCAAAGAAGTTTGGAAAGACAGATCAGCATTACCGCAGCTGAAATTGATGCCATGCGTACTGTTCATGAAAAAGCACAAGATGCTGAGGCTGCATCAGAAAGACCTTCTACATCTTCTCAGAAGGCCAGCACACTTGATGGACAACAGAAGAAGATTGCCAATCTGCAAACAATCCAAGAAAAGGATTATGATAGTGATGCTGAAGAAAACCGAAACTTGATCACCCCAGAAGAAGATGAGAGACTTATCACTAAGGAAAAGTTAGCCCTTCTGGCTCCTCAACTATTTTCTGCTCCAGGTGCATCAAGAAGTGACGAGTACAGGTCTAGAACAAGTGTTTTCTTGGAACTAAGAGACAGACTTGTTGCTGAAGACACTCAAGTCCTACAGTCAGTCCCAGAAGAGATGAAAGATTTGGCTTCCGCATTGCTAAACAGAGCAACCAGCATAGCCCTCTCTCAGAATGATCTAGCTTTGATCAGGGAAGATGACTGCAACAATGCAAACCTAGCACTAACAGAAGCCATCCATGCTACTCAACAAGCAGATGCTATTCTAAGGCCTCTTGAAGAGCTCAACAGAAAAGACCAAGAATTGGTTAGGCAAAACAAGGACTTGAAGAAAGAAATCCAAGAACTGGTCAGGGCGCACAACTACCTCCAGAAAAACTTTGAATCACTCTCTGAAGCTTATGTTATCATGAGTCAGTCATTCATGACTAAGGGGGGAGAAGAGATGCCTCAGAAAGGCGGAGGAAGAAAAAGAAAACAATCAATTCCTCCCTCCTCAAGTCAACTAGTCATCAAGGACACTGGAGATGCCCCTACTGAAGAAGTTGTTCCAGATCAACTAGCCAGAAGGCTGAGAAGTATGGTTACTAGGGGAACCAAGTCCCTTAGGATCTCAGATGGGAACAACCAGAATAATCCTGAAGAAGGAGAAGACCAAGAAGAAGGAGAGGTAAGAGGTTAAGAAAGCTGCAAGCCTTACAACTGGAGCCACAATGATGATGAGGATGAATCTGATACAGATGAGCATCCAATCCACAAGAGAAGAAGGCAAGCAAGCACCTCACAACCTCCTCTGGCAGCAAGGCCTTTGGCAGCCAGAACTCCTTCTGGAAATACCAAGTCAATACAAGGAACATCCACGGCAGACTGAGGCAGGGAGAAAGGGTTAGAGGATCTCCTGACAGAAGACCACCTAACAGAAAGGCAAGAAGGGATTCCCAGTTTGGCAGAGTAAACAGAGAAACTCATCAAGAAAGGCCAACTGATGCCCACATTGAGTATGTGAAGACCAGTAATGAAGAGTCTTCATATAGGTGCATTCTGAACAAGAGAGGGTATTGGATTCCGGAACTACAACATCTACTTGTCAATGATAAGTTTCCAACTCCCATCCTCAACCAGATCCTGAAATGGAGAGAAGGCAAGCCAGAATTGCTAAAACCTGAGCACCTTCATGCCTGGCTAAACTTTGAAGTAGAAAAGAGGAATGAAGCCAGAAAGATGGATCTTTCTTTTGCCTGTCCTTACCCGAAGCCTGATGATGTACACAAGGTAAGAAAACTGGATGGTAGCTACATCAGGAAGAACAAACTAGGTGTTTCAACCTATGAGTCATTCTATATGACATTGGATGAATACCTAGATGATATACACTATCTGGAAGAAATATACAAGTATTTCAACCTATCTCAGCTGCATATAGACCACTCCTGGGTCTGGGGAAAGTACTTCTGGGTCAAATACTTTATGCAGAAGAATCACAAGCTTGTCAAGAGTTACCATGAAATATGTGACTTATCCAGAAAGACAGAGCTCTCTGTCAGAAGGATTCTTTATGACTATGTCCAAGAATGCGGAAAAGTGGATGATCATGTCAACTGATCCAGAAAGGGTGCTGAAGAACTTGAGGTATCTGAACCCAAGTTGCATTTCTGAAGACTTGAAGACTAGTAACATTAGAATACACTCTTGGAGCTTGGATTCTCCTTTGTTCTAATTTACTTAGTATGTTTTGTTACTTTTTGTAATCTTGCTGATTGTTTCTGAACTTCTCTATCTGTAAAAGTTGCATCTTATTATGTAAACTGTACCTATCTGAAGATCATACTCTCAGATACATTCTAATAGATAACAACTTATCAGCAAAGATCACTTCTTGTGATTTGGTTGACGTTTACTTTCTGCACTTAATTCAACTAAAATTGAATATCATTTGAAATGATTAAGTGGTGGATTGTTTTCTCTTCCAGGATTACAAATTTGTAATAGGACTTAAAAGATAGTCATGGATGACTGATCAAAAAGGGGGAAATTTGTTACGAATATCTATTAGTATTTTGATCACTCATCACATGTTCTTATCTTAGCCAGAAAGGTGATTAAGTACTCTTGGTTCACTTGAACATTGTAAAAGAGGAAATCACTGAGTATGATTAGTCTAGTAAATCTTGTATTAGGATTATAGGTCTCTGAGTGTAATTTTTATTTTCAGAAGACCATGAAGATCAATCCTAGCAATGGAGCTTTTCTAAATATTAGAAGACTGAAGATTGCACAAGATTTATGAAGACATCAAGGTTTAGTCTAACTCAGAGAGACTATGTCCTTAATCCTTTCTTAAGTGTATTTACTTAATTTTGAAATATGATTCTGGACATATGACATCATGAGTATGGAGCATGCAAGCCATCAGAAAGGCTCATGTATCCGTTGAAGACTACAGGACAAGAAATAGTACAAGTGCATTAATTGCATCGGCAGAAAAGCCGCTGAAGCACAGTCCTCTCTGAGACATGAGACAAGGACTTCTGAGTACTCATTTCAAGATAAGTATGGACTGAATTTGAATTGTGTCTAATGAATATCATTCCAACAACTCTCAAATTCATCTATATATATCACACACTTAGATGCTGAGAAATACACCTTAGAACGCTCTATCTTGCAAACTTACCATCAAGCAAAGTATTCTTTCAAGCACTCTACTACCCTTTCTAAAAGCTTTCTGTTGCTCGAAGAATCACTAGTAGTTCTAAGTTGTCTTGAACCTTAACAAGAGATTGTTATTCGTGAAAGAGTTGAACTATCAGATACCCTTTCTGAAGCTCATTCTCCAGAACGGACATCAATTACTTGGGTCAGTAAAGAGCAGACTGCCATCCACTGAACAAGTGTATTAAGTAGTCTTGTTCTATTAGGCTCTCTGAAAACATAACTGAAAAGTAATACGAGAAGCCTCTCTGACAAACCTTATAACCAACACCATCAAAGCGTGGAGTAGTGGAAGTACTTGATTTGGGAAATCAAGGAATAACTCCAAGGTTATCGGAGTAGAGGAAGTACTTGATTTGGGAAATCAAGGAATAACTCCAAGGTTATCTGAGTAGAGGAAGTACTTAGCTCTAGGAGCTGGGGAATAACTCAGGGGAACAATTGGTTGGGAACCATTTGTTTAAGAATCTTAGAATATGATTATTGTAAGGTGAACTCAATTATCTGTTCTAGTGAATTCTAGGTCTCAGAAAGACCGAAGTGGATTAGTTGGAGGATTACGCCACCTCCAGATACCACTATACTTGCTGTGTCATTTACCTTTCTGTATTTCCATTTCAGCAAAGCACACACACATACTTATTGTTTCTGCACTTACCTATCTTAAAGTCTTCCGCGCTCTGAATTTAAGTATCAGAAACCCAGGTTTCTGAGAAACTGTCTTTATCGACAAAAGTTTTAAAAGACTATTCCCCCCCCCCCCCCCCAGTCTTTTACTTTGCCGTTATCTGGACCAACAAGTTGTATCAGAGCGGGAGGTTCACAAGCCGTTGATATTTATAGTTGAAAATCATGTCGTTTGAATAGTATCCGTTAGGCTCAATGAAATTCAAACTATTGATATTTGTAAATAGTACTGCAGAAGACGTTGTCTCTTTTCAGAGATTTCCTCGTTTGTTCAGATGTCTCTGTCTGCGGATTAAATGCATTGTACTATTTTTGTCCTGCAGTGCCAACGGAACTATGCACGCTTTCTGAAGCATTACATGTCCTTTTCCGAAGACCTTCACATCTCTAGATACTTTATTAAAACATTGTTTCCTGGAACCAAAGTTTTGTCCAAGGTATCTGAGTGTAGGTATCTGTGGGCACTTTTCCTCGTTCAGAAACCTTGTGTTCTCAGATATCTTTTGCGAAACTTGTTTATTGAAAAACACTTGTTTCTTCAAGATATCTGGACATAGGTATCTGATGAAACCAATTTCCTTCGTCTTCAGCAATCTTGTGCAGTCTTCAAATCTTCAAATTTGTTGAACTCTTCTGCCAGATGCCTTGTTCTTGGTGTTCTTTAAAGATATAAAAATTACATTCAGAGGCCTAACATCCTATAGAAGATTTGCTAGACTAACATACTTAGTGATTTTCCTCTTTTACATTGTTCAAGTGAACAAAGAGTACTAAGCACCTTTCTGAGCTAAGATAAGTCATTAGGTTGCTGATCAAAATCTAAGCAGATATTCCTAACAAATTTCCCCCTTTTTGATCAGTCAACGATGACTATCTTTAAAACCTATTACAACTTGGAAGAGGGAACAATCCAACACTTAATCATTTCTTATGATCTTTTCAATTCATTTAATTAAGTGCAGAAAGTAAACATCAACCAAATCATAAGGTGTGATCTTTGCTGACAAGTTATCTTTTTATAGATTGATATCTGAGATTTGGTTCATCAGATATGTTACAAAGAAAGTTCACAGATAACTTAATAAATAAAACACATTACAACTCAGTCAGCAAGATACAAAAATACATAGTTGAATTAGGAAAACAGGAGTAACTAAGCTCCAAGTAAACATCCTATATAACTAGTCTTCAAGTCTTCAAAATCTTCAAGACTTCAATAGAAGATCTATGGATCAATTAGAAAATTCCCTATCCCCAAACCTTTTGACATCATCTGAGTAGTCATAGAGCAAGGTCCTGACTAACATCTCAGTGTTTCTAGCAAATCCACATACTTCCTTGTAGGTTTTGGTGGGATTTTTCTTGGCAAAGTGTTTAACCCATAGATACTTTCCCCATTTCCAGGCATGCTCAATTCTGATATCTGATAGCTTGAAGTATTCATATATAATCCTCAGATATATTATGTATGTCACCCTTGTGTTGCTCTTGAGTCATGTAAAAAGATAGGGTTCCACAGCAAGTCTTGCTCTTGTGTCTGTTCCACATTTGTTAGGAATTATGTGCACATCATCTGGCTTTCCATAAGGACATTCATCAGAGAGGTCCTTCTTCATGGCTTCTATTCTTTTGATCACTTCAAAATCCAACCAATTTTTGATATGATTGGTGTTGATCAAGATAGGCTTGTCTTTTCTCCATGCCATGAGCTGTTGATGGATGGGTACTGGAAATCCCTTCTCATTTACAAGAAAGTGCTTGAGTTCTAGCATCCAATAGCCATTTTTCTGTTGGATGCACCTGTAGGAGGAATGCTCATCAGTTTTCACATACTCAATTCTGGCATCCTCTGGCCTGAGTGGAAGTTGAAGTTTCTTTGTTCAGCTATTAGCCTATTCCTCCTTTGTCTTGAATTCTCCCTTGGGGGATTGCTTGAAGAACCACCCTAGATAGACTTGGTATTTCCAGAGGGTGTTTTTGCTACTATTGGCTTTGCAGCTAAGGGATCAGTTAGGCTATCAACCCTTTTCCTTTTCCTGTGAAGAGGAGTTTCATCTTCATCAGTCTCTTCATTATCATCATCAATGTTAATCTTTGTGAGAGATTTACAGTCTTCTTTGTTGCCCTGGGATTTGATTTGGCCTTCTTCCTCTTCTTCAGAAGACTCTTCAATCCCTTTTACTTGTCTTCTCCTTGAGGACTTGGTTCCCTTTGGAGGTCTCTGTGATTTGGCCCTTGTTATCATTCCATGTCCAGGAATCTGCTGAGTTGTTGCTACTATCTGAGTAGAAGCTTGACTGAAGGAGGGCTCATTTATTCTGGGAGGTGGTTGTTCAATTTTTCTTTTGTTTCCTCTTCCTCTTCCTCTCTGAGCACCTTGAAATCCTTCCCCCTTAGTCATTGTTGACTGACTAAGAATCACAAAGGATTCTGAGAGGGAGTCAAAGTTACCTTGCAGATAGTTGTAAGAAGCAACCAACTTATCCAGATCAGCCTTGAGCTCCTGATTCTGTTTGATAAGTCATGTTTCCTTATCAGTGAACTCTACCAGTGGACCTTGAGTAGCATCTGCTTTTCCAGCAGCATAGCTAGCCTCATTGAGGGCTTTTTCAGCAAGATTATTGTCATCATCCCTCACCATGCCTAGGTCTCTCTGAGCAATGACCAAGCTTGTTGTTCTCTGAGTGATTAACTCAGTGAACTTCTTCATTTCAGCAGGGACTGATGCAATTACTTCTTCATTTTGTTGAGACAACTCTTTTCTTAGAGTTTCCAGAACCTGGTATCTGGCCATGTAATCTTGGGAGTTGAGATTTGGTGCCTTACTGAAGCTCTGAGGAGCAATCAGTTTTCTTTTTAAGAGTGAAACTCCCAAGTGAACATTTTCATGTTCTGCCAAGGTTTTGTCTTCTTTATCATCTGAGTCTTCATCCCAGTGATCTTCATCCTCTTGGACATTTGCATCAATATTTTCTAGCCCAGCAACCATCTCAGAGATGGGCTTCTTTCCTTTTAGTGAGAAGGAGGATGGTACATCTTGTGGTAATGCAGCCTTAGCATCATGCTTGTCTTCAGATACTTGCTCAGTATCTAATTCCTCAGCAATTGCCTGAACAGCAAGCAGGAGTTCTTTCATCTCAGCATAAGCTTCCATTTCCTTGATGATAAGATCTTCAATCTTTTGGAGCTTTGCTTTGGATTCAGCTATCTTTTCTTCTAATTGAAGATTTAGCTGTTGTTCTTCCTCCAACAATTGTTTTAGTTGAGAAACTCTGGCTTGTGCATCCAATATCTTCTGAGTGTTGTCCTCAAAGTGCTCAACTACTTGTTCAGTAGTGTCTTTTTGTTGGGGGAGATGGATGGGTAGTTTTCTGAGGAGATGGAGGAGGGGATTTCTGTGATGTCCTCTCAGTGAGCGTTTCAGCAGCTGAGGCATTAATTCCTTGTGCAATTCCTCATGTCCCTGGTGCAGGGGGCATCATCATCATCCTTCTTATCATCCTCATCCTTGTGATAGTCAGAAGGAGGTTCTTCATAATCATTCTCATCATTCTCCTTCTCTTCTTCATCTTCAGAGACTAGATTGATCACTTCTGGAATAGTGACCATTTGCCCATTAACTTCCTCTTGCTCAGAGGGTATTAACTGTAGGGTCTGGGGCAAGATAGGCTTGAATGTCATCTGCATTCTGGTCTGACCATCTGCTTGGTTAAACACTTGAATAAGCTTACTGGCCACTTCCTTGACAAAGTCCTTATGCATCAATGTTCCAAAGGTATATTGTTCAATGGGGAACATGGCATGGGCATAGTTTTCCAAGTCAAGGGCTCGTGTTCTCCTTATGTGATGATCAGTCACTTTTATGATCTCAGATAGATCGAAGCATCGAAGCTTTTGCCATCTCTTGAAGCATTTTAGGTGCTTTGGCAAAGTGTGTTCCTTGAAGAAAGGAAGCAGGTCCTCTTTCTCATCAACAGGGACCTTAGTGGCACTTGTTTGAGCCTAAAAGAAAGAGTTTTGAATTAGTTTCAAAACTTTGGTAGATATCTGGGCTTTAGAGTAGAAAGGTATCTAAGTTACCTGTGTGACAGGCTCAGATAACTTGACTACTGAGGTTCTAGGTGCCTCAGATATCTGGATATGAGGAGGGGACTGGGAAGTCTGATCCTCAGTGATCTTTCTTTCTACTTGAACCTGAGATTAAAAACATAACACTTAGAAACTTTGAGCAAGAAAAGTACATTAGACAATTTTAAATATCTGAGAGGTCAATTACCTCCACAGTAGGAGGCTCAGATACTTTTCTCTCAGAGACTTGTGCAGTCTCTGGAAGTTTTTCTTGTGATGAAGGCTTTGATGCCTCATCAATTTCCATTGGTTGCGGGGATTGAGTGGGCAATTCCCCAGCAACTTCTACTTCTTTTTGAACCTGTAAGTAGAAAGTGTTAGTTTGAGAAAAATGATCAGAGATTTGTCTTTGAAGATTATAAGCATCTGAATGAAATACCTTCTCTGAAGAAGGTTCAGATACTTGTTTCTCAGAGACCTTGGAAGTCTATGGATTCTTCTCTGAAGAGATAGACTTTTCAGTCTCTCCATTTTTCTTCTCAGTTGGAGCCTATTAGAAACAAACACTTAAGAGTATTAGTCAAGTGTATAAAGCACATATCTGAGATGTTATATCTTAAGAAACTATCTTCTACCTGTGAGACAGGCTCATGTTCCTTAAGTGGTAAGGCTATGGAAGCCTCTTTCTCAGATTTTGAGGCAAGCTTTGCAACTTCCCCTTGATGTTGTGTTTCTAATTCAGCCTGTAACAAAGAAATTTTATTAAATAACAAGATTAATAAACACAAGATATCACTAGTAGTGAGTTAAACCATTCAGCTACCTGAGCAGTGTCAGGCTGATTGGTCTCTGGAACTTGTGACCCTTCTATGCTTTGGTCTTGTTGTTCCATTATAGCTTCTTTGTTTGAAGTTTCAGGTACTTCAGACCTTTCCTGAGTGTGAAACTCAGTTGCCTCCCTTGGTTGATCATTCTGAGCAGATGCCTCAGTTTGATCCCTCTCATTGAGTTGGGGAACCTGCTCATTTGCAGGAATTTCTTCAGCAATCAGAAGTGTTGGTATGTCAAACTGCAATTCATTCACCATGGCTTCATTATCATCTGGTGAATCATTTGAATTGGATCTGGAAGATGAATTAAAGTGCAGCTCATCCTGATCCTTTTATGACAGTTGGTATAGTGTGCAGGCAATGTCAGAATCCTCCATCACTATATCACCACTCCTTAAATCTTCTTCTACCAGCTTGAGTGTGTCTTGTCCAAATTCCTTGGACTTATGTGCTATCTCAGCAACCTCTATACTAAGTGCTTCTCCAGCAACCTTTGTAATGGGTGCTTTCTCAGCAACCTTTGAAATAGGTGCTTATTCAGTAACCTATGGTGTAGGTTCTTCTTCAGATACCTCTATTCTTTCAGCATCCTTTGAACTTGTTGCTTTTTCAGCAACCTTAGCCCTTTTTGATTTCTGTAGGACTTGAGAGATGACCAATTCATCATTATCAGAGCTCTCATCAGCATTAGGAACTGATTGATCCATAATCCCTGCGGTTTCTGCAGATAGGGCTTGATGCATGCCACTACTCTCATTTTTACCAATGGATTCATCAACAAGGCTTTCCTTGGTAGCATTGATGAGTTCATCAGCAGTTTTATCTTTTGCAGCATTGATGAGTTCATCTTCATTGATGAGTTCGTCAACAGTGGCGGCAGATATCTGAGAGTCGACATTCACAATAGGTATGCCTTCTGATTTGCCAGCAGACTTCTTTCATGAAGTTATGGGATTTTTGGTCGCAACGGAACCCTCAGATACCTCACCAGTCTTTCGTTTCTTAGAACCTTTCTGAGATGCAGTAACCTTTTTCATCATGTTTGTGTACTCATATTTGTAGAGCAGGTTACTATTGGCTATGTCATCCTTCTCTCTGAGCTTAATGCCAAGCTTCTCCAGCAAGAAGCATATCTTTAGTCCAAAGCTTACTGTGGTTTTTGGCGTAGCAAGGCCCTTAATGATTTTAGGCTCAAAGCCTTAAATCTTCTTCACAAATTTCATAAAGGCGTACTTCCCCCATTTGAAAGGGTTTTCCAGCCTTTTGTTCTGTTGATTCAACAAGAACATCATCATCCAGCGTTCTTGGCTTATCTGGTCGGCACCTCCTTGTAGACCATCAAAGCAACTGTGAAGCATGCATGCCAACACATCCCAGTGAACCAGCAGATGTCTGGTTCTAATGTCAGCAAGTTTGAAGTCGATGGGTGTATCTAATTTTTCAAGATCACACACATCACTGTATAGTTGCTTCACACCTTCAAGGAGATCATCATCCTTGGTGTTTATTTCAAAATCATTTCCAACATTTTGAAGTTCAAACAACTCACAGAAAATTGTTAAGTTCAAAAGCATGTCCTTTCCTTGAACTTTTGATTTTATAGACACTATTTCAGTGCCTTCAGTAACACAGGAAATAATCCTGAAATTGTTGTAAAATTCCAACACATCCAGTGAAGAAACTCCACTGGGAATAGCAAAGTTCTAAATTTGTTTCAAGCCAAGAGTTAATCCTCAACACCACGAAAACCTATAGTATAGTGGAGTTAACCCCGAGGTCGGTCTCGAAGGACTTAACTAGGATAAGTTTTGTTTACGAATAAAGGTAACAATATAAAAAGCAGTAAAAGTTGGTTTGCCTTGGCGGCGAGATAATATACTAAAGTAATTAACTACTTGCGATGCTAGGAACTGAATAGATAGTAATGAGATTGAAATATGAATGAGGAAAATTATGAAGTGGTGACGTCAACAAGCTAGCTAGTAGGATATATGTGATTCACGGGATTGATTACGCAAGTTGTCACAGACTTGAGTTCAAAAACGAATAGCACTGGCGGAGGCGTCAATTCCACTAGGCTACAATTAATCTAGCTAATCCTATTATTACCGTTTGCAACTAACTGTTAGATTGAAGCAAGACGGAAACATTTGGGTGTGTTGATTAAATGCTTAATCTAACAGTGATATTGACGGATTGCGCATCACATAAACCCTAACTAGCATGCGTTGAATCAGTCACACCCCATAATAGGGTGTTTAGCTACTCATGATAAGCGAAAGCACAATCATACTAGCAATAAACATAATCTCAAGCACAAAACAAAGATTCGAGAGAATTGATACCATTTTACCTTTCGTTGTCACAAACCCTAGGTAGAAATTGAAGAACGAAAATGAATCGATGCAAAAGCTTTGTAGATAATCTTCCAATCAACGTCAATCTTTGAATTACAAGAGGAAACGGTTCAATTACATCGAAATCGGGTAATTGCCTTGATAACTAGGTCTAGCTCTAGAGCAAGGTATTGTTCTTCACAATAGAATAAATATGAAAAGTGATTATATCTTATTCTAAGTAATTGAAAGAAGAAAAACTAGGTTTTGGCGAATTAGGAAACAAATTGCGCAAAGGACGGAAAAATAGAAAATTGGCGTCGCCAGTTGGAACTTTGATTTGACACATTAAGTTTTTAGCGCCGCTGCCGGGGAAAATAGAAAACTGGCGTCGCCAGTTTCTTTCTGTACAAACAGAAAGTTGTTAGCGTACGCCAGATACAAACTGGCATCGCCAGCTTCTTCGGGAATGACCATTTTGCCCTTCGATGCCTTTTTTATTCCAATTCTCGATATTTTGGCCCTCCCGCTCCACTTCTAGCATTCGTACGAGGCATTGGAACTCCATAACTTGTAGATGCATACAAAGTACACTATTTTTGCCTTCCATTAGCGCGGTTTAGCCAAATATCTACAAAACACACAAAGAACAAAACAAGTAAAAATATTCAAGAAAAACAAAATAAAGCTATATTCAAGGATGACAAAAAGATGGTAAAAAAGACCAAATGAGACGGTCTAAAACCGACTCATCAAATGTCATCAACATATACTTGAACCAAAAGTATTATCCCTTCATGGTTCAAAGTAAAGAGTGTTTTATCAACATCTCTTTTCTTGAAGCCACTTTCCAGCAAGTATTTGGTTAAAGTATCATACCATGCTCTTGGAGCCTGTTTCAGTCCATACAGAGCTTTCTGAAGTTTATAGACCATTATACTTTCTGTGGAACCTTCAAAGCCTGGTGGTTTTTCAACATAGACTTCCTCAGCAAGTTCACCATTTAGAAATGCACTTTTGACATCCATTTGATAAACTTTAAAGTCATTATGATCTGCAAAGGCTAGAAATAGTCTAATTGCAAATTTTGCGACTGGAGCATATGACACATCAAAATCTAGTCCTTCAGTTTGGGTGAATCCCTTGGCAACCAACCTTGCTTTGTTTCTGGTTATTTCACCAGACTCATTCATTTTGTTCCTGAAAACCCACTTGGTTCCAATTACAGATATTCCATCAACAAATGGAACCAGTTTCCAGACTTTGTTTCTCTCAAATTGATCCAACTCTTCTTACATTGCAGAGATCCAGTCTTAATCCTTCAATGCTTCTTCTATAGTTTTAGGTTCAATGTTTGAGATGAAACATCCATAGAGAGAATCTGCATTTCCAGCAACTACTCTCCTAGTTCTAACCCCTTGGTCTAAAGGACTAATCACATCCTTGGCAGGATGATCTCTTAATAATGGGTTTTGAACTAGTAGGATTGTTATCATTTTGATCTGAATGTGAATCATTATGATCCTGATGAGATACTTGTTAAATATCTGAGATATCTGGCACACGAGAAATGCCATAGATATCTGACACTTTTTCAGTGTTAGAGATATCTGGGATTGGATTTTCAGCAATCTCATTCTCAGAAACCTCTTCATGATGAAGATTCTCAGTAACCTGTTCCATTTCAGGAATTCTCATAGGAAATTCTTCATCATGTCTTAGAGTCATCTGGTTGTTACTAAGCAATGGTTGCTTTTCATCGTCAGATTCATCCTCTAAGTGAATGATAGAATTATTTCCTTTTGAGGATTCCTCTTCAAAATCTTTAATCATTAGCTCTTTGAACCTATCTGAGAGTTCTTCATTCAAGGGTACTTTCTTGATTCCTTCATAGAAAACTACATGAACAGATTCTTCAATCTTTTGCGTTCTTTTGTTGTAGATTCTGTAGGCTTTGCTATTCAGAGAATAACCTAGAAATACTCCTTCATCTGCTTTCGGCTGAAATGTTCTTAAGTATTCTTTTCCATTGTTAAGAACAAAACATCTGCAACCAAACACCCTTAGATGTTTGATACTAGGGGGTCTACCAATCAAAAGTTCATAAGGAGTTTTGTCATGGTGTTTGTTAATCAAACATCTATTTTGAGTGTAGCAGTTTGTGTTATGACTTCAACCCAATAGATTTCACTTATTTGATGTCGAAAGCATTGTTCTTGCTGCTTCTTTTAGGGTCCTATTCTTCCTTTCAGCAACACCATTTTGTTGTGGTGTCCTTACGGAAGATAGTTGATGTTGTATACCTTTGTAGGTACAAAACTCTTTTATGTACTGGTTCACAAACTCAATACCATGGTCTGTTCTAATTACAGATACCTTGTCATTTTTCATGACTTCAAGCTTATTCAGCAAGTTGGGTATCTCAACCCTTGCATCAGATTTATGTTTGAGAAATACAACCCAAGTGAATCTTGAGTAATCATCAACAACAACCAGACCATATTTCTTTCCTGCATAGTTAGTTACAGAGGATTCAAAAAGATCCATATGTAACATTTGTAGTGGCCTTTCACTGGAGTGTCTAGTTTTAGACTTGAAAGATGTTTTGGATTGTTTTCCCATTTGGCAAGCTAAGCATATACCATCTTTTCTATATACCATTTTGGGTAAACCAACCACCAATTCTTTCTTGGCTAGCTTGTTCAGAATTTTGAAGTTCAAGTGACTCACTCTTTTATGCCATAGCCAATTTTCTTCAGTGTGGCCAGATTGACTCACCATGAGACATTCTTCAGTTGTGGCAGATGACCAGTCAGCAGCATAGAGATTTTCTTTCCGCCTAGCAACCAAGACTGTTTTCTTTGACTTATTGTCAATTAATTTGCATAGTTTTGACTTGATCTTTACATTGTACCCTTTGTCTACCAATTGACTCATGCTTAGGAGATTATATTTCAATCCCTCTACATGTAGTACTTCAGAGATTGTAAGAGCTCCAAACATCAGATTGCCAAAACCTATGGTTGAATTTTCATCTCCTCCAGCAAATCTAGTAATTGGTCCTTTATCGCATTTCCTGTGGTTAACCATATTTGCTTTGTCTCCTGTCATGTGCTTCCCACATCCACTATCAAAATGCCACTTCAGGCTCTTCTTCAGAGTGTTCTGCACAAAACTGGAAACATGGAGTTAGGCTCTCATTCCAACAATGGAACCTTCTGGACTAATGAATCTCCCTGTAGGAATCCATTTCTGAATGAACTTCCTTGGGGCATTCTTTTGTCTTGTTAGAACATAAGGAGGAATTTTAGGTAAATGACTAGTGTCATTATCGTTTAAAGCTATTTTCCTTCTTGGTGTGTTCCTTGGTGCTCCTCGTGGTGCTTTCAGATACATGTCAGATTCTTTGAGTCCGCAAATGAACTTAGCTTTTCTTGCCAGATTTCTTCTAGCCCTGGCATTCAGATTGCTTGTGGCTTGTTCTTTCTTCCACTTCTGATGATTGCTTTGAGCAATCCTAGCTTTTATCCATCGTTCTTGCTCTTGTTTATACTCACGAGCAAGTTGTTTCCTAATAGCTTTATAGCCAATGCCATTTCGAGCACCTGGTGCTATCTGAGTTCTCTTCTCAGCAGCTTTGCTAGTCTCTGGAACGTCTTTCTTTCCAGAAAACATGATGTTGGAAAATATGCCTGCACCCGCAATTTTTCCTTTCTGAGAGACATAGCACTATGGGTGATTACACTCTTCAGTGTTATGTTTCTTTACAGAAACGTTCCCAGCAGTTTTCTTTTGGACTTGTTTTTCCCACAAAGGTGTGGTCGCAACTTCCTTGCCTTTGTTAACAGCCTTAGCTTTTTTACCAATGCTATAGGTTGTTTGGGAACTATCTTGCTGAGCACTAAAAAATGTTATTCTTTCATTACTCTTATTCAGAGTGGTAGAACTATTTGTTTGTGTGTCCAGCCCAAGTCCTCCTTTTTCTGAAGGTTCTCTTAATTAAAAGTGTACTTCAGTAAGAATGTCACTAGCTTTGGCATAGGATTGAAAAGATAGTTCTTTTATTTTGAGTTCCTCATTTTCAGAAAGAAGATCTTTATATTCCTTTTGGAGTATATCCATTGCCTTTCTGTGTGACTTCTCTGTCTCAGATATCTGTGCTTTAAGAAATGCATTTTCGGCATCCTTTTTCTCCGATATCTTGAGTAATTGTGAATTTTCCTTTTCAAGAGAATTCTTTTCTTCTTCAAGAATTTCGGCTCTAGCTCGGGCCATTAGAAATTCTCTTTCGTAGAGATCAAGTTATCTTATGAGATGTTCTAGATCTCTGATTCCTTCCTCATCACTCTCATAGCTTATATATTGAGAGATGTTGGTTACCTTGTCAGCCATTAGGCAAGGCTCAATGTTGGAGCAATCTGGATAGATCTCCTCAGCAACCCCACATAATTCCCTTTTCTTTTGACCAAAGTCAATCAATTCATTAGTGATGCCACACAACTCTGGTGAAGGTAGTTTGGAGTCATCTGAGTCTTCTTCCTCTGACTCAATATCAAGAGCATCCAGTTGGATTTGAATCTTTTTCCTTTCTTCAGTGAGCATAGCTCTCTGACCTCTCTTGAAATTTCTTTTATCTTTCTTGTCACCTGTCTTTAGCTTATTGAAAGGTGATCCTTTAAAATGACCGGGTTTCGACAATAGAAAGCAGATATCGTTTCGATTGCTTTTCTCGATACTAGATGCTTCTTGAAATGGCTTGTTCAGCGAGCTTGACAGCTGCATATTTTTGTACTGGTGATAGTTTGAGCCTAGATGCTTTTTCAGCTTCTCTTTGGCTTTTCTTCTCTCAATTTCCTGACTGACATATTTTCTCATTTGCTTCACAGCAAGAGCCTCTTCCTCGGTCATTTCTTTGGTATCCTTCTTTTCAGAAGTACCTTGTGTCACTAAAGCAACATTATGAACTTTCTCAGCAATCACTTGTCCTCTCTGAGTAGTTTCATAGTTGACAGTAGGTAAGTGAGAAAAGAGTTCTACTGGAGTGATATTTGGCATTCCTTGGTTGAAATAAAAGTACTGAGTATGTTCCCGGTTTTGATTCAAGCTTCTCATGATAGTCTTAACCTTTTCAGAGTTAGAGTATCTCTCACTTTCACCAAGTGCAGCCATTTCACTCATCAGTGTCGTAAATCGGAAATCTGGTTCTTCAAGAGTCTCTATGGGACCTTGTTTAAAGTTTAGGAATTTGAGCTTCAAAACTTCGAACTTATTTTCCTTTGTTTTCTCAATGTCGGCACAGATTTCTTCAATCAGTTGCCAGGCCACTTTCGCCGTTTTTGCACCCCACAGTTTACACTGTATGTGCTCTGGAGTGGAACGTATGATGATATTACGAGCCTGACCATCCAGTCAATTTCTCTTGACATCTTCCGATGTCCAGAGCTCTCTGGACCAGTAGGTCTTCTACTGGTTGACGCATCTGTCTGTGAGGAACCACCACTTGGTTCTTCATCAGTAGGATCTCTATCTCTACCATTAGAAACCTCCATGACATGCTTGAGTTGTTGAATGACTATGGGGCCATTCTTTATCACATCGATCATTTCGTCACTGATGTCTTCTAGGTGGAGCATCATGTTGTTCTTCCATTTCTCATAGTACTCTGGCTTGAGAATTGGAGCGTCACTTAAAGACATCCTGCAGCAATGACACTAAACAAAGAAATCAAGTGTAGGTGAAAAGCAGTTAGCGGGCACTTACCTAGAATCTAGGTTCAGTGTAGAAGGCTTGGGAACCTCCTGCTCTAATACCACTTGTTGGTCCAGATAACGGCAAAGTAAAAGACTAGAGGGGGGGAGGGGGTGAATAGTCTTTTAAAACTTTTGTCGATAAAACAGTTTCTCAAATATGTGTGAAGATAGCTGATACTTATAATCAGAGAGCGGAAGACTTTTCTGTGATAAGTGCACGTGCTCAGCAAGATATAATGTGTTTAAATACTTAGCGGGATAAAGAGAACGATAAGTAAATTGCTGGAAGTAAATAGCACGTCTTTTTATAGTGGTACCTGAAGGTGGCGTAATCCTTCAACTAATCCACTTCGGCCTTTCTCAGACCTAGAATCCACTAAGACAGATAATTGAGTTCACCTTACAAATATCTTCTCTCGATTCCTATATACACTAGGTTCCCAACGAAGTGTTCCTCTTGAGTTATTCCCTGGCTCCCAATCAAGTACTTCCTATACTCAGAAACCTTTGAGATGTTCCTTAATTTCCCAAACTAAGTACTTCCTATTCTCAGTAACCTTGGAGTTATTCCTTAGTTTCCCAAACTAAGTACTTCCTGTACTCCACGCCGTGTATGGTGTTGGTTAAGAAGAGTTTATCAAATTGGTAGATTAATAACTTTTACAGTTATGTAATACTACCTTCTCGAACAAGAGTCACTTAACACACTTCACAATGTGTGGTGATATGCTCTTTATTGACCCAAGTCTATGGTAAATATTCTATAGAATGAATCTCAGATACTTGATCTTTTGATTCAACTCCTTTACAGATAGCAATGCTTATGAAGGATCAGGACACTTAGAACTTTCGTGCTACTTAGAATTCAAGAGCATAGTCGCAACTGTAAACAAGAGAGTAAGTAGGCAGAAGGCTTGTATTCTTGAGAGAAAGATACCACTAGTTGTATTATTAGAGAAGCTTGGTATTTTCAGTGAGTTCAGTATGTAAGTTCTGTGTGTGTTTCAAGCATTCTAAGTGTTGATATTTATAGTTGAAAATCATGCCGTTTGAATAGTATCCGTTAGGCTCAATGAAATTCAAACTATTGATATCTGTAAATAGTACAGCAGAAGACGTTGTCTCTTTTCAGAGATTTTCTCTTTTGTTCAGATGTCTCTGTCTGCAGATTAAATGCATTGTACTATTTTTGTCCTGCAGTGCCAACGGAACTATGCACGCTTTCTGAAGCATTACATGTCCTTTTCCAGAGACCTTCACATCTCTAAATACTTTATTAAAACATTGTTTCCTGGAACCAAAGTTTTGTCCAAGGTATCTGAGTGTAGGTATCTGTGGGCACTCTTTCTCGTTCAGAAACCTTATGTTCTCAGATATCTTTTGCGAAACTTGTTTATTGAAAAACACTTGTTTCTTCAAGATATCTGGACATAGGTATCTGATGAAACCAATTTCCTTCGTCTTCAGCAATCTTGTGCAGTCTTCAAATCTTCAAATTTGTTGAACTCTTCTACCGGATGCCTTCTTCTTGGTCTTCTTTAAAGATATAAAAATTACATTCAGAGACCTAACATCCTATAGAATATTTGCTAGACTATCATACTCAGTGATTTTCCTCTTTTACAGTGTTCAAGTGAACTAAGAGTACTAAGCACCTTTCTGAGCTAAGATAAGTCATTAGGTTGCTGATCAAAATCTAAACAGATATTCCTAACAATATGCTTAAACTTCTTGAAACTATAACACTTGTTGATACAAAACATAAAGTGAGAAGAGAATTTCTGAAAGCTTTTAACTCACCTCGATTATGGTGGAAAGTTGCGGCAGTGAAGAAAAATATTCAGTTTTCATACTTTATCAAATATAAGGGTTTAGATTTGTATAACAGTAGATATGTACCTTGGGCCTAAAATCTGAAAATCAGGTTGAGAAAATATTATGAGGCCCGGTCCAATAAAAATAAAATAATATTAAAAAATATAATTAAAAAAATACGGGTTCTTACATCGACCATTTCGGTTCCAGAGTATGTGGTTGAGTCATGATTCTTTTTCTGATGTAGTTCGATCCTCGTGGAACGTGTCTATTACAGCTACAAGTGCAATCTCCGTGGTGATCGAGACGTTGAAACGTCTTAAGGGGTCCTTAAACAGTGGAATCTCACTGTTTTTGGGAATATTCAGATTCGTCTTCAAGAAGCCCAGAATCGTCTTCAGGTGGTTCGAGGTCGCCTTAGTATCTTGGGACCTGCAGATGATATTCCTCGGGAGGAATTGGCTGCTCTTTCCGACTATAACAATATGTTGGCTCAGCAGGCGACCTTTTTGAAGCAGAAAAGTCGGGAACATTGGTTGAGGGATGGTGATAGGAATTCTGCATTCTTCCACCGTAGTTTAGAGATCAATAAAGATCGTTTCGGCATTTATTCCCTTCTAATTGATGGCAACGTTTCTCAAGATAGGCAAGTAATACGTGATCATATGGTTGTTTATTATGAACGAATTTTCTCACAATCGCAACCGGCTACCTCTACCTTTGATGGGCTTGCTGACCTTATTCCTTGTGAAGTCACCACTGAGTAGAATGCAGATCTTCTTCACATTCCTACAGGTGATGAGATCCGTCATGTAGTCTTCGGGATGTGCCCTGACAGCGCTCCAGGTCCGAATGGTTTTGGGGGGTCGTTTTTATCAATCTATGTGGCATATTATTGGGGCTGATGTGATAAGTGCAATACGTGCCTTATTTTTTCATGGACATTTTCCTTTAGGTATGAATGCCAGTTTCGTCACACTATAAAGATTAGGGAAGCTTTGCGTATTGAGGATTTTCGTCCAATTGTTCTGGGCAATTTCTTGTATAAGATTGTTGCTAAAATCGTGGTTGATCGTTTCGGGCATATACTTTCCGGAATAATTTCCTTTCATCAGTTTAGATTCATTTCGGTCGTCGAATACATTACTGCATTGCTTTAGCCTTAGAGGGCGTTAACAGCTTAGGGAATCGTTCTTGGTACGGAAACCTGGTGCTTAAGGTGGATATTCGGAAAGCCTTTGATACATTAGATTGGAATTTCTTGCTTGTTGTCCTCTCACGTTAGGGTTTCTCAGATACCTTTGTGGGTTGGACTAATCACATCCTGCATTATGTTACGCTTTCTATTCTAGTTAATGGGTCTTCAGAAGGTTATGTTGATTTCTCACAAGGTGTCCGACAAGGGGATCTACTTTCCCCTCTACGCTTTTATGTGGCGGAAGATGCTCTTAGAAGGCGTTTATCTTGGGCAACCGCAACAGGAGAGATCTCTCCTTTGTACATTAGTCGTGAATTTACATCACATCTTTTTTATGCAGATGATGTTATCATTTCTTGCAGGGCCTCCATTGCTAATTGTAGAGCGATTCTTAGGATACTGGAGCACTATTACATTTGGTCCGGGCAACATTTTAATACACAAAAGTCGCGGGTCTATTTTGGATCCTCAATCTCCAATGCTAGGAAATATAGGATACGACGAATTTTGGGTATCACTGAAGGTACTCTTCCATTTACTTATCTTGGAGTACCGTTATTTCGTGAAGCACTGTATTGTTCACTTGCATGTCATTGCTGATTCCATTTTAGAAAAGTTTACAAAGTGGAAGGGCACATCTTTATCAATAGTTGGGCGTATTTGCTTAGTTCAATCAGTCATCCAGGGGTCCTATATTTATTCGATGATGATTTATAGATGGATAGTTAATCTTCTTAAACGTTTGGATACTGATATCCGGAATTTGATCTGACCGGTGCTATACATAAGAAAGGGGCTACTTCAGTTTCTTGGAGTAGGTGTTGTGTTCCAAAATCTGAGGGTGGTCTTGGCATTCGGTCTCTTATGGCATTCAATGAGGCTTATCTTTCTCGATTAAGTTGGGACATTTGGACTATGAATAAACCTTATATGGAGATCTTCCATCGTCAATTTTTCCGTTATTAGAATCTGCGTTCGCATGTCGACTCCTCGATATGGTTTGGGTTTAAGTTCTGCTATCCAACTCTTCACTTGAGCTCTCATTGGTCGGCAAATCAGGGCTCAAGTATTCATTTTTTGTTGGATAATTGGCTTGTTTATTGTATTGTCGATAGGGTTCAGATTTTGTTGCATCTTCGGCATCAGTTCGAGCACCCAATTTAAGATTACTTGATTCAAGGCAAATAGGTGCTTCTTGAAGAATTCCACATAGCTCATCCGGAGGTTGTTAGGGACATCACCTTTTATCACTTGGCTCCAAAAATTTCGGATGTCAGGGTTTGGACATACTCTCTTGATGGTTCAATTTCTTCCAAACAGATGTACCATAAGGTTTGACCCTCTTACATAAAGGTGAATTGGGGTGATTGGATATTGGCATGATTTATTCCACCACGTCGTTCCATTACGTCTTGGAGGGCTATATATGGTACACTCCAATAGGTTTGTTTGGCCCCTCATTTTGTCATTTTTTTTCCATGCTGCTGAGGAATCCATTGATCACATCTTTGTAACTTGCACCTTTGTTCAGACTATTTGGGCTCGTCTTTTTAGTATCTTTCAAGTCCCGTTCGGGATTTTGCGAGTATAGGGGAGCTTATTCTGTTTGCGATGGATCGACATTTTAGTCCTCAAATTCTCTCTCTTTGGCGACTTTCTTTGATTACTGGTGTTTAGGTGCTATGGAACACCCAGAACAAGTGGATTTTTTATGGAGTTGATTTCTCTCATCACTCGATATTGACAACGATTTGGTGTCTTGTTGGAGAACTTAACTCACTTCCTTTGGGTACTAGGTTTAATTCCTAAGTGGATCTACAGATTTTACACTCTTTTAGGGTCCGTGGTTGTCCTCGGAAGGCTTCGCAGATTACTGAGGTTCATTGCAACCTCATCCCTGGCCTGGTTGGATTAAGTGCAACACGGATGGTAGCTCAAGAGGAGAACCAGGTGACTAAACAACAACATGAGTATTTCACAATTGTAGAGGTTTCATTCAGGGATATTTTGTCACAAAGCTAGGTTGCTTGTATGCCTTTGAAGCGGAGTTGATTGCGGCTATGATTGGTATTGAAATCGCACACGCTAGATGTTGGAGGATGCTTTGTTTAGAAACGGATTCAACTTATGTGGCAGAACTTCTTCATTCCAGAGCGCGAACAGTCCCTTGGAGATACAAGAATCGTTCGTTGATGGTTCTCTCTCTTATGGAGGACATGAATTTTTTAGTCTCGCATATTTTTCGTGAGGGGTTGCAGATGCACTTTCTAATCATGATCGTGATGGTTTCTGGACCTCAGCACCAGACTTTATTCTTCCCCATATTGGTCTAGATATGCCCTATCATCCTTTTTACAGGTTTATCGCAACATTAACGCTTGGGGTACTCTTTCCCTGCCACAGGTTTTTCCCATTGGATTTTTCTATGTAGGGTTTTAACGAGGCTTGCGGTTGCAATCTTGGGCAATTCACCCAGGGGTTAGTGTGTTGGTCCAAATAAAGGCAAAGTAAAAGACTAGAGGGGGGGTGAATGGTCTTTTTCAAACTTTTGCCGATAAACACAATTTCTCAGATATCTGATACTTATTTTCAGAGAGCGGAAGACTTTTTGTGATAAGTGTACGTGCTCAGCAAGATATGTGTAAATACTTAGCAAAGTAAATAAAGAAAGTAATAAATTGCAGAAAGTAAATAACTCAAGTCTTTATAGTGGTATCTGAAGGTGGCGTAATCCTTCAACTAATCCACTTCAGCCTTTCTCAGACCTAGAATCCACTAAGACAGATAATTGAGTTAACCTTACAAATATCTTCTCTGGATTCCTAAATACACTAGGTTCCCAACCAAGTGTTCCCCCTGAGCTATTCCCCGGCTTTCTCAGCCAAGTACTTCCTGTACTCAGAAACCTTTTGAGCTATTCCTTAGTTTCCCAAACTAAGTACTTCCTATGCTCAGTAACCTTGGAGTTATTCCTTAGTTTCCCAAACTAAGTACTTCCTGTACTCCACGCCGATTAAGATGTTGGTTAAGGTAGTTTGTCAGGTGAGCTTCTTTAATAACTTATTCAGTTATGCAGGTAGCTCTATGAATCAAGTATACTTAATACGCTTTTCAATGTATGGTATCTTGTTCTTTACTGACCCAAGTCTATGATAAGTGTTTAAGAGAATGAATCTCAGATATGAAATCTTAATTCAACTCCTTCACAGATAACAATGCTTGTTAAGGATCAGGACACTTAGAACCTTTGTGCTACTTAGAATCAAGAGCTTTGGTCGCAATAGAAAGCTTGAAGGTAAGTAGTATGCTTGAGCGTTTGAAAGATAGTGTTCAGTGTTCTTGGTGTGAGTTCTGTGTGTTGTTTCAAGCATTCTAAGTGTTGATATTTATAGTTGAAAATCATGCCGTTTGAATAGTATCCGTTAGGCTCAATGAAATTCAAACTATTGATATCTGAGTATAGTGCTGTTGTACGGTTGTCTTCTTCTCAGAGACTGCCGTTTCTGTTCAGACATTTCTGTCCGCGCATTTAATGCACTGTACTATACTTTCTCCTGTAATGCCAACGGAACTATGCATTCTTTCTGAAGCATTGCACGTCCCTTTCCAGAGACCTTCACATCTCCAGACACTTGTTACAACATTGTTTCCCAGAAACATAGTTTTTATCCAAGGTATCTGAGTGTAGATATCTGTGGGCACTTTTCCTCGTTTAGAAACCTTGTATTCTCAGATATCTTTTGCAACACTTGTTTATTGAAAAACACTTTTTTCTTCAAGATATCTGGACATAGGTATCTGATGACCTTAGTCTTCAGCAATCTTGTGCAGTCTTCAAATCTTCAAAATATGTTGAACTCTTCTGCTGGATGCCTTCTTCTTGGTCTTCTTCAGAGAGATAAAAATTACATTCAGAGACCTAACATCCTATACAAGATTTGCTAGACTATCATACTTAGTGATTTTCCTCTTTTACAGTGTTCAAGTGAACCAAGAGTACTAACCACCTTTTTGAGCTAAGATAAGTCATTAGGTTACTGATCAAAATCTAAACAGATATTCCTAACATAGTGGGAACCTCATTTGTCTACTTTCATATTTGCTTTAGTTTCTCTCTTGAATACCTGCCTGTGGGATCAATCTGAGAGTCTATTTTGCTATTCTCATTGTACTCTCTTTTCATTTATTTTCTTAATACAAGTTCAGTTCAATTAGAAAAAAAAAATTAGGCTGACATGACATCCAACTCCATCTGATTGAGCCTATTGTCAAATAGAAGCATCATAATTATCTTGATCCATAGCAAATAAAAAAACTCACAACGTGAGAAGAATAGGTGTAAAATTACATTTAATCAAACCATTATAGTTGATAATAGTGTTGTTGATCGACTTTATGAAAATATACAAATCCTAGAATCAGAAAGTGTTAGAAGAAATAAGCCAGCCCTTCAAAAATCCTGAGTCTTCCAAAAACTACCGCTTGACGTTGTAAAGATGATTTAGCAGATTGAAAAATAACAAGATTCTAAAACCTCTTATATTCTTATGATGTATTATGTTTTTTCCTATTCTGCAAATATATATGTATACTTTAATTCTTACAAACCATCAGACCATCTCCAATGGTGGTCTCGTTGGACATGGTCAACATCTCATCAAACCAATGAGACGCACAATAGGTCTTGTCGGGTCTAACCTTTTTTCTTTTTTTTTTTGCCTTTTTTATTGTTTCCTTTAGTTTTTCATTTTATTTTCTTTATTTTTCCTTCTTGTTTCTCCGTTTATTTTTTATAGTGACCCATTCAACACTTTTATTTTTCAATTTCTCTTTTAGAATAAAGATACTTTTGTTCCATACCAAAATATTAAACCAGCAACATTACAAATTCGCAAAAAAAGAAGTAACAAATCTACCAAACCAACATCATCATAAGAACACCCAACTGATAACTATGTGCTAAAACATTTGCCTCATGTTTAACTTGGCAAGACTTTATGGAACAAAATTCTCCTTAAAATACTTTAAGTTCTTTGCAAAGTGAAACAAAGGGGCAAAGCTAAAATTTGTCGATTTAAGAGATTTAATCACCAAAGAACAATCTCTTTCAATGACTGCATGTGTCAAGCCCCTGACCTTTTTCACCACATAAACATGTTTAATTATGTTTTCAAAATAACATTAAGTAAATTTTAATATTTGGATATGTATTATACACGTGGCCTTATTTGTGAAAAATTAAACTATATAACGTGACGTGATATATTTTTGCTAAATGAAATTTGATGTTATAAGAGTTGATATTAAGTTAGTTTTTGTATTATAATTGTTACCGTTGTTTTATATAATTTAAGTCCGGCTTGTTAATAGTTTTAATTGTAATCGTTTTGTATCCAAACGAGAGCCTATGAAATAACGGAAACCGTAATATGAATCGTATGAATTTATAGTATTTGTTTAGTGGACCTTTTCGACTTTCATGTCGTGTTTGTAAAAACCGAAATAAGCTGGCTAGTGTAAATAATTTTATAATAAAAATATTATTAAAAGTTTATGAGATAAGTTTGGTCATGGTTATCCAGAATCACTTCTTCACCGCCACACCGCTCAATCTGGATTAATCTAGAGTCATTATCTATTGGTGAAACTAGAGTCCAGAAATTACTGAGCGTTTTACCCAAAAAGATTCAACCGCACAAATAGTATATAAATAGACAATTTACAAATAGACAAAAATTAACAATTTACACAGCCGCACAATTAGTATACAATATTGCAGGACTCTCAGGACTCTCATAAGTTTTTGTATATCTATTGTCATTTAAAATTGCTCTCTTTTAAGTTTTAATTAGTTCATCTATCACTACTATTGATCAGTATCAAAATTGCACACACTCTACACCTTATTCACACACAACACTTCGAGTGCTTCACATAGAAGAAAATGGATTAAAAAGAAAGAATAAGTGGGACGAAACTGAAAAGCAGAGTTAGAAATTGTTTGGTATTCGAGAGCAGATCAGGGTATGTTTTCGTGCTTAACCGTTCAACTTTACGGTCATTTCGAGTTATATTATTGTTAATAGTCGGTGTAAATATACGTGTTACAGGTGATTTCTCGCGAAAAGATAGTACGATTAACGCTAGTAATACATTTGGACGGTGACTGTAAGTATCTTTGTAAATAATTTCGGTAACTTATTGTTTGACAAATATGTGTGACTTGAAATTATTGCTATGGTGCTAGCGTACAGGCTATGTATTTGTGAATTATATAGTTGAAGTTGTTGATATGAAAATTGAGAATATACTATGGTGTGCTATATATGTGAAATGTTCCATTCTGAATATGATGAAAAGCTTAAAAGTGATTGGCTGACGATATGTGATCGATTATTCCCATGTACAAATGGGATATCTGTTGTTGTCTGGAATTAAAATTATAACAAGATGAAGTATTTTATATATATATATATATACACACACACACACACGATTACGTGAATTGCATTCATAAGAGATAATTAAGAGGATTCTGTTATGGCTGCTGATGACCTTGAGTCATGTGTTATATATGTGAAAATTCTCCAGTATTGACTGGATACAGAGTACCATACGTCCACCCTGAGTTCACTGAACTCCATGTGTTATATGATGAAATTGATGGTAACGCAATTGCCATCATCGTGATCACGAATTACTCCTGGTCGAAACAGATTCATAGCAGACAAAGAAAATGACTAAGCACGTGCATTATTATAAATATGAATTATGTGAAATGATTTTTATTTGACGTGATAAGATTGGAAAGTGAACCGACATGTTGGAAATTGTGAAATATCTGAAGGTCTTTTGTTCTAAGTGATAATGAATCTGAGTGACTCGAAAGGTGGTTATTGTCGTTAAATGGCTTGTTGCCGGTTATTTTACTGGTTATTAAATGACTTGTTACCGATTATACTTACTGACCCCGCGACTCATCCGAATTGCGATTTTTTTTTTTTTTTATAGTTTTTGAAGATAAGGACAAAGGAAAGGGAATAGCTGAGTAGAAGTAAAGTCATGGATCCAAGGTCAGCCAGCTAGTTTTCCAATCTTTCTCCCTCTGCTCATCATCTGCATATCATATAGGGGAATATTTTGGGCTTTATAATAAGAGGACTGACTCCTCATATATGTAAATATATGTCTTGCTGACAGACTTGTGTAACGGGTGTGACACTCGTATGTTTAAAGCTTCTGCATATTGGTGATGTTTATGTCAATAAAATGTGTGCTTAATTAGTTGATACTTACCAAGTGTGTTACAGTAAGTTGTGTTAATGGTATATGAAAGTGTAAGGGTGTTACAACATGTTGCCGCTCAAAATCTCGAAAAAATTTAGTTCTTAATTTGGCTAGCAAACCTTCCGCATTTTGAACAATCATAAGACATAAAATTATGTCATCAAGCAATAACATTGTCCTCATGATCCCTAACAACACTAAAATGCCCCCCTATTCGGACTCTGCTCAACCGTATAATTAAAATTTCACATAGGATGATTAGAATTTGAATGAATTTGACGGGTTTAGCTTATCAACTTTATATATATAGACACACACTCTACCTATTTCCAAACATAGACCACCTAGAAAAAAACTTCACAACAGAAGTGAACAGAATTAAACATCCGACCTTTTAAAATCTAAAAAACAACTGACATTTTGAAGATTTCTTACATGAGGTATCAAAACAATAAAACATCTGGTGTTTTGAAATTTAAAAAACAACTTAGATTTTGATGCATTTCTTACATGATTCTTATTAAATTACTTTAGGATCTCTATTTGCAGCATACTTTTAGAACTACCTCACCATTCACCGAGCTTGTACCGCATTCTAATTAACTCTCTCAACAATCCAAACTTGCTGCAAACTGGAACTTATTCCAAATCAAACTTCCAGGTTGACATTTTTCTACAATCTGCACTAATCTATCGAAACCTTATACTCCCTCCGTCCCGTATAACTTCATACATTAAGATTAGCGTGCAATTTTATGCGAAAAGTTAAAGTAATGATACTTCCTCCGTCCCGGATCAAGCTTCCCGCTTTGACTTTTTGCGGTCAAATTTTTCCAATTTTGATTACGAATTAATCTTAAACTGCAAATGTAAAATGTTCAATTTTTTTATATAATGAAAATTTAGCCCCTAAAGTTCATTATATAAAAAAATTGAACATTTTACATTTGCGGTTTAAGATTAATTCGTAGTCAAAGTTGAAAAAATTTGACCGCAAAAAGTCAAAACGGGAAGCTTGATCCGGGACGGAGGAAGTAGAATATAGAAAATGTGGAAAAAAGTGTACTTTTAGTGTCAAAGGGTGTAATTTGAGTGCACATTTTAGATTGTTTATTATTTGTTGGGTGTGGGGTAGCTTCGTTTTTGGTAATGTATAAAGTTCTATAGGACAGCTAAAAATGACAAATGTATAAAGTTGTGCGGGACCAGAGGAAGTATTACTAAAACAAAAGAAACATGCAGGTGAACTAATAGATTAAACCTGCCTGCTCCTCCTTTTTATGTTCCTTTTTTATTCTCCAGCCTCCATGCTTCCTTGTTTTCTACAATAGCCCCGTCAAGCAGTCTTATTTTTTAGCACTTGTTTCATTCAAACAAAAATCTATTAAGCATTTCATCGAACATATTACTGGTGTTATCCCCATTCCCTACCCTTTATGGTTTTGCATCACAATCCTATACTCCTTGTCTAAAATTGAACCAAACGTACATCAAATAAGCACACATACAAACACCAACAAACAAAATACGCAGTAATAATCAGAACTTAATATGAAGAGATATGTATTAGAAACAAGTACCTTTCTGATTCAGAACACTGCACCGAATCTATATCTCGAAATCAATTCCAGCAAATGACCGAAAATTCTCACAAAAGGCACTAAACCAAAAGGAAAAATAGCACATTGATTAGAACAATTTTCTTCACCAGATATAACTATTTAATTGGGATCAAATTTGATTGACATTCCGATTACCTGAAAAGAAAGATGAAGCCGGTGATCAGGTGAGCAGACAGACGAGCGGGGAAATAGCTCGAGAGGATCGTGGAGATAACGCGCAACCGACGTCGTAGTTGTGGAGGCTGATAGTGTGCTGAAGAATTGAAACAGCTGGTGCTTCCTTGATTTCTACAATACCCCCGTCAAGCACTCTTATTTTTTTAGCACTTGTTTCATTCAAACAAAAATCTCTTAAGCATTTCATCGAACACATTACTGTTGTTATCCCCATTCCCTACCATTTATGGTTTTGCATCACAATCCTATACTCCTTGTCTAAAATTGAACCAAACGTACATCAAACAAGCACACATACAAACACCAACAAGCAAAATACGCAGTAACAATCAGAACTTAATATGAAGAGATATGTATTAGAAACAAGTACCTTTCTAATTCAGAACACAACACCAAATCTATATCTCGAAATCAATTCCAGCAAATGATCGAAAATTCTCACAAAAGGCACTAAACCAAAAGGACAAAGCACCTTCATCAGAATAATTTTCATCACCAGATATAACTATTTAATTGGGATTAATTTGATCGACATCCCGATTACCTGAAAATAAAGATGAAGCCGGTGATCAGGTGAGCAGACAAACAAGCGGGGAAATAGCTCGAGAGGATCGCGGAGATAACGCGCAACCGACGCCGTGGTTGTGGAGGCTGATAGTGTGCTGAAGAATTGAAACCGCTGGTGCTTCCTTGTTTTCTACAATTCCCCCGTCATGCACTCTTATTTTTTAGCACTTGTTTCATTCAAACAAAAATCTCTTAAGCATTTCATCGAACACATTACTGTTGTTATCCCCATTCCCTACCCTTTATGGTTTTGCATCACAATCCTATACTCCTTGTAAAAAATTGAACCAAATGTACATCAAACCAGCACACATACAAACACCAACAAACAAAATATGCAGTAATAATCAGATGTTAATATGAAGAGATATGTATTAGAAACAAGTACCTTTCATTCAGAACACTGCACCAAATCTATATCTCGAAATCAATTCCAGCAAATGACCGAAAATTCTCACAAAAGGCACTAAACCAAAAGGAAAAATAGCACCTTGATTAGAACAATTTTCATCACCAGATATAACTATTTAATTGGGATCATTTGATCGACATCCCGATTACCTGAAAAGAAAGATGAAGCTGGTGATCAGGTGAGCAGACAGACGAGCAGGGAAATAGCTCGAGAGGATCGCGGAGATAACGCGCAACCGACGCCGTGGTTGTGGAGGCTGATAGTGTGCTGAAGAATTGAAACCGCTGGTGCTTCCTTGTTTTCTACAATACCCCCGTCATGCACTCTTATTTTTTAGCCCTTGTTTCATTCAAACAAAAATCTCTTAAGCATTTCATCGAACACATTACTGTTGTTATCCCCATTCCCTACCCTTTATGGTTTTGCATCACAATCCTATACTCCTTGTAAAAAATTGAACCAAATGTACATCAAACCAGCACACATACAAACACCAACAAACAAAATATGCAGTAATAATCAGAACTTAATATGAAGAGATATGTATTAGAAACAAGTACCTTTCATTCAGAACACTGCACCAAATCTATATCTCGAAATCAATTCCAGCAAATGACCGAAAATTCTCACAAAAGGCACTAAACCAAAAGGAAAAATAGCACCTTGATTAGAACAATTTTCATCACCAGATATAACTATTTAATTGGGATCATTTGATCGACATCCCGATTACCTGAAAAGAAAGATGAAGCCGGTGATCAGGTGAGCAGACAGACGAGCAGGGAAATAGCTCGAGAGGATCGCGGAGATAACGCGCAACCGACACCGTGGTTTTGGAGGCGGATAGTGCATGTGCTGAAGAATTGAAATCGCTGGGCCAATTTGAGTAGACAAACAACATAAATACATACGTACATACATACATATATATGTATGTATGTAATGTAACAAAAAAGTAAATTATGTCGTTGCATGGTCACGAGTTAGTACCAGTAAATGAGAAAAGAAAATTGTAGTTAAAAAAAAAAAAAGAAAAGAAAAGAAAAGAAATATGGGTATGATAGAGTGTGAAGATTGGAAATAAAAAAATAAAAAGTATGGATCGGTATGATATGAGTGGAATGTTGACGTGCAGGAGATACGGGCTGAACAATAGGTCGAATGGTAGGCCCATGTTTTTACTTGGTATTTTTTGGGAAGAGTACTTTGGGCCAACAAATATTCAACTAGAGACCTTATTAGAACAAAATTGTTGCTTCTTTCCTGCACGAACTACGAAGCTCCCGCACCCAGTCAGAAAAATTCTTCTTCTCCATATTTTTGAGATTAGAGGAAATTGAAGTTGTTCTCAGACCCAATGGGAAAAGCTTCGAGAGACAAGAGAGTAAATCAGTTGTTTGTTTGTTTGTTTTTAAGATGGACTCAAATCAAATGTAACTGTTGGAATTCCTAATTTTTGCAGGATATCTACTACAGGAAAGCGAAAGAAGAAGGTTGGCGGGCAAGAAGTGCTTTCAAATTACTTCAAATTGACGAGGAGTTCAACATATTTCAAGGTAAAATTAGCTTTCCTGCTCAACCAATTCTACTCGCATTCTCTAATTTGAGTGCCAGGGCAGGGCTCTAGTAGAGATCATGTATTGAATGCTAGGGGTTTTGGTAGAGATTTTATGCCCAAAATTGATGGTTGTAATTTGTGTGCAGGCGTAAAGCGTGTCGTGGATTTATGTGCAGCCCCTGGTAGCTGGAGTCAGGTATCTGTAGACCTCAGATCTCTCATATCTTATGATGATGGATAACAAGTTAAATGTGTGTTTCGTTCTTTGATTGGGTTTGTTGTGCAATCATCTTATTTACTAGTTCATGCATAGTAATAGAAATGAAGATGTAGCCACTAGTGTGTCTAAGCATTCATGTTACTTAGCTGAGAGTGAGAGGTTGCAAAAGTATAACCAAAATGAAGTAATATCCATTAGTTCAAGATTACTTCTCAAGTACTAGAGGATGATGTTTCCTTTCGGATTATGGGGCTCTTTCATCACTAATACATAAGAAAATCATGGGGTATGTAGGAACTCATCAAGTACAAACGAAAGGTAATCATCAAAAGATATTTAAAGTACAAGATTTGTCTAATCTATCTGATGTAAGATTTGGAGTGACCCATAGCCTATCTATTTATACTTTATAGATAAAAACCATAAAGAGCAGTTATTTGATCTCCAGAATTGTGCAAGTACAATTCCATAAACCACAAGGGATGAATCTGCCCTTGAGTATCTCAATAAAGAACCAATGTTCGTTTTTTTCTATTCCAAAAATCAAAATGACCTTCAAAAAAGGCCACAGGCCACTTTTCAAATTGTGTGGACATTCTGCGGGCTCAATGTAGCAGAAAATTGAAGTTTTAGAGCTATAGATGCTAGCCGGTCAGCTGCCAAATTAGCCTCTCTATATATGTGTTAGAACTGAACATTCGTGTGAGTGCATATATGCAAGATCTTAGACTGTGTGGAACAAAGTTTCCAATTCCAATGCTTCTCTTTCTGTTGAACAAGAGCTATTGCCACTTGTGAATCATAGTCAACCTGCACGCTTGATTAACCAAGAGATATACACTATTGCAGTAGATACCTTAGAGTTCAGCTTGTAGGATGGATGGCACACCAAAGTAAACTTGGTAGGCCTTCAGTATCCTACCATCACTATCTCTTATTATCCCACCAGGGGAAGCCAAATTGGAGCCATGATAGAAATCTCCATCAGAATTAAGCTTTACCCAAGAGACAGGAGGATTCCAGGTAACAATGACAACTTTTGGAGGGGAGGGCTTGGAATATCAATTTGCCAAGGTCCAGCTAATTCTAAATCACTCATCCATTTTTTTTTCAAATTCCTTTGCTCTAAGAAACAACAGATTTTGGATGATAATGTTACAGCCAAAATGTCGTTGTTATACTTATAGTCATTATGAAGAAAACCTGCCAATTGCATAGGGATGTAATCTCTTATGCCATGTAGACACAATGTCAGAAGAGTTTATTCAAGTCCTATCGTTGACATAAATGTTTTGCTTTTTGCATATTAGGGACTCGAAAGAAATGAGAAAACCAAGCTCATACTTTGTTGTTTTACAGAATCACATGGGTAGTAGACTCATTCTGCTGGCAACATTGACATGTAGAAATGACATACATACCTGTTTCTCCAAGATATTCATCAACAGGAAGCCAGTTATATTGAGAAGTTTACACCAAAATAAAGAAATATAGGTGGAAACCTCTAAAGCCAACAAAGCTCAAACAACTTGTTTTTAGGCTGCTTAGTCCTTAAAAGGTTCCCGGCAGATTTTATGCTAAATACAGTCCAAGATGTTTCAAAGAAGTTTACAGGAACCAAAAAGATTTTAGCAGCTTGGTGAAGAGCAAAGTTACCAGAGAGTTCAATCAATTACCAAGTATTGTTATCTACAAAGTCCATCACCTTCTCAGAGCCAAGATTTGCATCTTGTCTAAGGCCAACAGTCTCAAGGAGACCCAAGTCAGACCACCAGAAAAAACAAGTACCATTACCCAGCCTTCTAAAACATTGATTTTGAATACTGAACTAACTTGCAACAACCTCTCCACGACATGGGAATTAGTTGCTTAGCTGTAATTAAACAGGGAAGCTTATTTTGCAATGCTTAACCATAATAAAAATTAAGACCATAAAGCATCCTGATCTCTAAATCTAACCCACAGCTTAGCAGCAAAAGTCACAAAAATTGCATGACGTCTTCTAACCCGTATGCCCCCTTCTTCTTTTGAAGAGCAAAACTTTTTCCAATTGAATCAATGAAATTTATGACCTTTTTATGCAATTGTATCTACATAAATTGAAAAACCCGAGCATTGTAATTTGTACGGTTCAATATTCTATTGTTATATGATTTTCTGGAAAGTAAATTGGAGACTTGCTGAAAAGTGAACATGTTTGTATCTTTGTTGTTCACATGAATGAGTTTTTAGAGTTTATGTTGATATGGTGCTGCATATTAAATTTGGAACGTAATGCCATATGAAATGCATAAGGTCCTCTCCCTCTCCTGCTCTTCAACTTCTGCTGTAAGTTTCTTTTCAATAAAGATTCAGTTTGTCTATGTCCCCTGTTTCCTCAATTTCAATGTCCTTAGGCTATCTGAGACTGCTAAGTATGAGAGTTACCTCGATTTCTTTATTCTTTCTTGATGTTATGGTTAAACCTATAATGTTCTTGTATTCTAGAATTGGCTAGAGCTAGAGTTATAATATGAGACTTAGTAGTTTATTTAATTCACTTGTAAGTCCTGTCTACTTTTTTATATGCCTATTGATTTCAGTTGTTTTCAACCTTTTCACATGTCTATCTTCCATGCAGGTTTTAAGTCGAAAACTTTATCTCCCAGCAAAGCTTTCACCAGATTCCAAGTATATTTACTGGATATCTTTCTTGTACCACATGATCTGAAAGACAGAACGATTATTTTTATTTACTTACTGGTGATATGTTACTAATCTGTCGTAGTTATAACAATAGAATGTTTTTTATTTTGCAGGGATGGTGATCTGCCACTTATTGTGGCTATTGATTTGCAACCCATGGCCCCCATAGAAGGTGTTATTCAAGTTCAAGGAGATATTACCAATGCTCGGACAGCTGAAGTGGTAAATATAGATATTTTATCACTCCATATAACTTTTTATCTATCTCTATATTTTTTTAAACTACATATGTACACATGTCTATTACGCATATCAACATAATATATCATTCTTAAAAATATAATCGAACCTGGATAGTGGAGTGGCCAGCTCAAAAAATGCGAGAGCCGAATGACCATGCATGGGGATTCCTGTTTCATACCTAGGCGGTTGGGGAGTGCGGTGTGGAATGCGACCACACGGAGAAAGCCAAGATTGTTTTGGTTTATAAAGAGTTCAAAATTCAACCTTCTTTAATAAGAATTTTTGAAATATTTTACAAACATATAAGTACTAAAGAAGGTTGATTTATTTTAAGTGATGTCATGAAAATCTTTTCATGTTAATTTACTTGTTTTTGGTCTGAGAAGTCATGTGAGGAAGAAAATGACTTTTTGCCCAGAAATTTCAAATAGTACCTGCACCGCCATCTCCTGCTATGTTCACCTATGCTCCATCATCACTAGAGGCACTTCTTTTTAACGCGATGCTAGAGGTTTTCAGTAGTTGTTTGGCGCCGCTCTGCTACACTCCGAGTTATCACCAATGCATGGGTGTTAGAGAATTAACATTCTTAGCAGGCAGTTTCCTCTACCTGACTTAAATGTCTTCGTAAGCCATCTAGGCTTCAGTATTGCACCTACAGATGACAATTTTTGCTGGTCTCGCATATGACACTTCGCCCAGTTTATTTTATTTTATTATCAGTTTTTATTATAAATATTTTGGTCATTTCCTTCACAGGTCATTCGGCATTTTGATGGAGGCAAAGCTGATCTTGTTGTTTGTGATGGTGCACCGGATGGTTCGTAAATTGCGCATGTTAACTTTCATTAATTTCTTTAATATACACGCGGATGCATAACTGCTCCCTTTGCATATTTCAGTAACTGGCCTACATGACATGGATGAATTTGTTCAATCCCAACTCATCTTGGCGGTATGTATGCATATTCTTTCCATGTTTTAGACTAGTCTGTAGTCCTGTGGTGATATTCATTAACACTCCCCGCAGTGGTAAAAGTTAATTGCAACAATGCAATAGTTTAGTACTTAGTCTTGTGTTTACATTCTCTGGTGTACCTAGAAATATGTTATGTCTCATGCTGATGCCTGGGATGGTGCTAAACATGCTTGCAGGGTCTAACAATTGTGACCCACACACTGAAAATTGGCGGAAAATTTATTGCAAAAATATTTCGAGGAAAAGATACTAGTCTCCTATATTGTCAGGTTTGCTCTACTATCTAAATGTTTGTTAGTTCGTGCAATCTACATTCAGTCCTAATATCATAATTGTGTCACAATTCATAGCTCTATATTAATAAGTTGTCTCGTGCAATATGTTGTTGATATGTTGGTGTAGAAGTTGAAGTGAAGCCCATGAACATTGTTTGTCTTCTTCGTGAGCCACTAATTGCTTTGATAAAAGGAATGCATACAAGAAAACATCAACCTCAAATTGTTCTTTTCTGGTTTAGTAATTAGGTTTAGGATTAACGTCTGCTAAGAATGAATATCAAATTAGCATCCCACCTAGAATAATGAATGTGAGACCCGAAAGCACCTCAGAAAGTAGGGAATTCATAGTAGTGAAAAATGAATATATGAGTAATTGTAAAAATTAGGAGGCAAGACCAAATGATAAGCGTTTCTGATCAGAATTCTAATAATTCAAAAGGTCATGTCCTTACAAAAGCTTCTTAAGAGTAAGTCTCCTAAGAGACGGTCTCTAGATATTTATCTAGGGACGGACCTATATTGTCAAGAAAATCATCGTTGTTATTAATCAAAATACCTATGTTCTCAAAATTGGTGTTTTTTCATAGTATAACAATACTTTTTTCGTTAACAACATAGACATTTTGATTAATAACATGGATAGTTTTATTGATAACATAGGTCGTCTCTGAATAAGTTATCTAGAGAGCGTCTCTTGTGAGACTTTGTGTTCTTCGATACCCCCTAGCGCTTTACCTTAAGCTCGCTTTCACTCTTTGAGAGCTAAACACTCGCTTTAACACGACTTGAGGTTTACAATCAATTTATCGATGTATATTGTAATAAAATGTCTTTTACATGGAGTTTTTGTCCAATTATATTCTAACTTATCAAGTAATATGCTTATCAGGATGAATTAGTGATATTCTTACGAACATTCTCCTCATTTCACAAATATATTGATGAACTATATGAATAATTTTGGATAGACAATGGAACTAAATGAACAGGAAATTACGGAGCAGTGCTGTCAACATTTTAAACAGAGAAAGCAAGACCTTTCGTTTCTATCTTAATGCCTTTTATTTTGCAAACGAATTAATACAAGTAGAGTTCGTCATAAATCGTAAAACGTAAATTGTGGCTAATTTGAATTTTTAAGGGTTCTATTACCTAAGGCCAGCCGATGACTACTTATTCAAATCTAATTTTTGGTTTAGCTAGCTCATTACTTTCCCAATAGCCAAAGAATACGTAAGAGAACCCAGCCCCCTGCTCCAAGCATGTCTTCACCTTCCCAATCACCAAACTCAGTAGCCAAATCTTCTTTTTTGCTTTTCCGTTCCCCATTGTCAGAGAAAAGATCAATCTATAGGTCCCAGTGACCCATACTAGAATTTCTAGAAGATATTGAGAAATCTTCTAGCAACACTATAGGAGACAATATCGAAAGTTAAGGAAAGAGAATGAAAGTGAAGATATTTAGGCCCCGTGTACCACAGGCTTTTAAGCTAGGTGAACTTATTGAACAAAAAAAGTCTGTTGTTGCTTGTTAAAAAAATAAGCTAGATGATTTGTTTTTATATTTCTGTATTTAGCAATTCAATTAGCTTAACTAATCTACTGAACACTTCCCTTAAAACGATTTAGCTTATCATCTCTCAATTTCAGCTACATAGCAAATAAGAATACTAAAAGAGGGAGATGAAGACACCAGGGCAAGCCGTAATACCTGGAGCTTATCCATTACTTTTTATTGGGATGTGTAATTGAACTCTTCCAGCAGTATTGCATAAATGACTGCAGCTGCTAGCACACTTTCACGGCATCAAATACTACGGTCACTTAAACTTCTGGATTTACCAAGTAGTCTGATCTCTTTCTTTGTTGCAGCTGAAATTATTCTTCTCAGAAGTTACATTTGCTAAGCCAAAAAGCAGCCGTAATTCAAGCATAGGTAATTAATTTTTTTTTTCTGCCCATATATTTAAGCTCCTTATTCATAGTTTTAGTTTCCCCTTCCCTGTTCTTGTGTCAAAAGTTATGTACTTCAGATCATACTCGTTAATGCAAGGTGTGAAGCTGAAATTACAGATTGACATTACATCTTGTGTCGATTTATGTACTCCATGGCCTCTTTTCTCTTCATACCATTGCTTGTGGTTATGCTTTTACAGATACAATGGTTTAAAAAGTATTTAAGTCAAATGTTCAAACATCAACTACATGTTTCCTAATCTTCAGATACAATGGCATTTTTCTTCGTGCATTTGCAGGCTTTATCTTGCATATAATAGATAAAAATTATACTTGGTTACCAGGAACAGGATGTCTGGTTTTGCAGCCTTCTTATTTATGAAAAATATCCTGGGAAAATGTAAATAGTTACAGTGGCTCGAAGACTTATATCTCATGTAAAAAATTGTCATTATGATGAAATAAATAGTTTCTGTCGTGAAACTTCCTTTTTTTCAAGATACTGCTCTATAAATGCTCCCACAAGTAAGATACCTTTTGTTTTATAATGTTTTAAACCACATTTCCCATGCAGAGGCATTTGTGGTCTGTGAGAATTACTCGCCTCCTGAAGGGTTTAACGAGAAAGATCTGCACCGCCTCTTGGAAAAGATTGGAAGTCCATCTGGTGTAGATGATCTAGGTAATTTGATAAACAGCCCAACATACTCCTTTTTTCTGCATATTTCTGAAACATCTTATTCATTTCATGTTCTGTATTTATCAACTCATACCGAAGAGGAGAATAGCATATACTGCTTTATGGGCATTCAGACTTAGATGCGTTGTGGTAAAAGATGACACCATAAGTTTTCTTGTAAATTTGGAATACCGAAAGTGAAAACATGTGCTTTACTGGAACTGTAACTTGTTTAGCTGTAATTGTATTCATCTACCTTAAAATGATTTATCCAGTTACAAACCCATAATATGCAGCCTTTGTGATTTCATGTTATATTGTGTTGCCAGATTGCAGCAGTGGGTGGTTAGAAGGCCCTAACAAGGTATACATTCCATTTCTGGCCTGTGGTGACCTGAGTGGGTATGACTCAGATCGATCCTACCCGCTCCCTAAATCTGCTGATGGATCCTACCGTGTCTTGGATCCCGTACAACCTCCTATTGCACCGCCTTACAAGCGCGCTTTAGAAATGAAGAAAGCATCTAATCATGGAGCTCAAGGTCTAGAGAAACTCTCCCTTGATCCTTGAACAATATATGATCATGTATTTTCATTTCATACCATTAGAATTTGTTGAAGTATGGCAGATAGACAAATTGATTAATGTCTTGGTGCAAGTATATCCTAGTACATGAAAGCATAACATATTTCTAGTACATATACTTCTAGCTAGAGCTACCAACTGAATTCGATCTTTGCAAAGAGGAAGATGAATTCAAGAACTCGATGCAATCCTCAATGGCTTCGGCCCTGTGAGAATCCATAGTTTCAGCATATGAACGTGACCTTGTAAAACTGGAAGCAGAAGAAACTTTGCCTGACCGCTTCTTCCGAGCTGAGACGAATCCGAGGGCTGTTGCCACCTCTTCACTGACTTGCTTTATGAATCTTGCTGGTGAAAATGTAGAGCTTTTTGGCAGATTAGAGGTCCATAACCTTGTGAGCACTCTTTTCTTGTTTCCACCAGTTTTCTTAGCAGTAGTTGTTTGATCAGGGCTGAAGCTTACTCTTCTACTCATGTTATCTGGTTTCTTGAATTATTGAGTGTTGTTTGTGTGTGAGATATAAAATGTGTTAGTTTTGAAAAGAAGAGTTGGTAGCTGGCATTGTCCAAGGCATTTAATGGAGAAATTGATGGGAGAAGAGGAGTACAGCAAGTGCCAAGTATGGTGGTGGAAAAGGACAGAGGTTTAAGCCTTGTTGATTTGCAGTGGTGCTTGGTAACTTCAAAAGTGATGGGTAGGATATGATATGTGTTTGGTTAAGGTGATATAAATACTTTATTTCTGGAATCTACCAAGGTTTTAGTATTCCATTGAAAACTATGAGTAGTTGGTAATATTCCAATACCAAAAGACAAAGGTGAAGAAGAGGGACACAAATTCAAAAGTAGGAAGTACTAATTCTTGTCTTGGTCAGAAGGGTTGAAAGGGGTCCATAAATAGAGTGGTGTCTGTAATTCAAAGACTAAAATAAAACACTGCAAAGGGTAAAAAGGATACAGAGAATAGCAGGCGCCAGGCAGCATATTATCAGTTGCAACTTCTTTTTGTTAGTTGAAGTGTGCTCTGAGCCTCTGACTGTTATTGAATCATTTTGGGATGGATAACTTTACTTGCATTGTACTAATGCGATTAGAATGATGTAAACCATTAGATTGATTTTAAATTTGATATCAACCATCATTTTTTTATTAATGCAACTGTACATTTCATAATCGCATAATAGATCATATATAGGCGCATATAATAAATGTAAATTACTTACAAACCCTTTATGTTTTAAAATTAAGGTAAAATTACATATAATACTCCTTAAATATAGCCTCTTTGCACATTGGTACCCGGAATGATGTCGATTACAGATTAGTCCAAATTTAACAAAGACGGAATTTTAAAATTACATCCAAGCCCAAAAGTCAACTTTATCAACTATTTTATCTTTTCTTTATAAATCAATACAGTTAAAACTCTATACAGTCATATTGTCGGGACCGGGAAAAAAATTTCCTATAACGAGTTTATTCCTAATTAGAGTTTTGTGTTAAAAATAATTTTTTCTAAATAAAAAAAAATATACATATATATATATATATATATATATATATATATATATATATATATATATATATATATATATATATATATATATATATTTCTTTCTTTCTTTTTTTTAGATACTCCATCTGTTCCATTAAAACTTTCTAACTTTCATTTTTTAGAGTTCCATTAGAAACTTTCTAACAAAAAATGGAAAGGTTTTACCCCACTAATTAATTCTATATTATTTATCTTTCTTAGGTCCTGTTTACCACTAGCTTTTCAGCACCACTAGCTTTTTTTGACCATTGACTAGTAAAAAAAGTTACGTGAACGCTAGCCTTTTAAATCATTATTTGGTTGAAGAAGCTACCCGGTTAGCTTTTTTTTTAAAAAAAACTACTTGTTATCTTTTATTCCGAAAATATCCCTAACCTAAATTAAATAAAGTAAAACCAATCGTTAGTATTATTCTCGTGTTCTATCTTTTACTGTTGTGCCGTCCTGTGTTCCATCTCCTCTCCTTGCCAGCGCTCCAGGTAATCTGCTACTGCTCCTACTCTTCTTTAATTACATAATATGAATTTCTCGAGTTGTGAATTCTCGTTGCTAGAGTTCTGTGTTCCTTTGTGAGTTGTTTATTTTCAGCGCTAGTTGTATATTTTTGATTCGTTGAGTGCGTAAGTTCTTGTCTATGCATATATCATGAAGAATGATCCACCAACCGTGAAAATTCAAGAGAAACATCTGCTGAGATGTAATCCGTGACAACATTGCAGATTTGATATGGGAAAGTGATGATCTAGCTTAGTTACATTTCTCAATAGACGACTTATATTTTATATTTGTTGGAACCTTTGTTATACATTTTGTGTACTTGTTTGCAACTTGCATAAGTTACTAATTTTTTTTCCGTATTAAGTTAGAATGCTCAACGAATATTTATTTTCAACTTCTGATAATTTTTAATGATGTTATTGAAGTGGCGGTGAAAAGTACATTGAATATATATTAAAATAATTAGACAAAAATGTGATGTACTATTATTTAGAAAAATAAGAGTAATGCCCTTTTATGTCATTTTATAAAATACCTTAAGCTTATCAATTTGATTTGCTAAACACCTACATTAAAATCAGCTAGCTTTTCAGCTAGTTAATCAGCTACCTATTCAGCTAGCTTTTCAGCTACCTATTCAACTACCAGCTAGTTAATCAGCTACCAGCTAGCTTTTCAGCTAGTTTTGCTAAACAGGGCCTTGATCATCACTTTATTCAATCTCTATCTTACTTTATCACTCATTTACAACTTTACCAATATAATACTTATTGCAAACTATTTTTTTATTACAATTTTCTTAATCCAAGAGAAAGTAAGAGCTTAGGAAGCTCTTAATGGAACGGAGGGAGTATTGTAATAATTAATTAAAAAAATATATATTTGACAAAAAACGAAGGGGGTAAATCCAGCTGACGATAGCACAGAAATAGCAAAAGTTTTAAGTCAAGAAGCTTCGAACCTACTGGACAAGTTAGAGATTTTTTTTTGGTGCAACAAGAAGGTTCACATATAAATCAACTACTAATTACACCTATTCTAATATATATATATATATATATATATATATATATATATATATATATATATATATATATATATATCGAATATTATGTAATTTATTACTATAGAGGAGTATAATTACTTAAGACGGGACCTGAAAAAGTCATGGAATATTACAATGTGGAGTAAGGGTGAGCACGGGCGGGTTTTTACAAAAAACAAACCGACCCACCTATGGTGGGTGATTATAATTATAAACCGAGACGGGTAGAATATTTTTCCAACCCGCGACGGTTCGTTTGATAAAAATGGAGGACGGATTGGCGGGTGAATATAGATAAAAATGAATGTAGTAAAAACTTGAAATCAGCAACAAGGAGCATGTTCTGAACAAAGAGAGTAGTGATTCTTTGGAAGTTACTATCCTTCTTTACTTCATTTTTAGAAGAATCCTTATAGTCTAGGTATATAGTTTGTAAAAAAGATAACAAGATTGGAGAGATAGATGCAATCTACATTAATCTATACGAGTCATATTAGTTGTTGTTAATAGAGTTTCACATAGATTTTTATTTTTCATGTTCTGCTGTTTCTCACATACATACATACATACATATAAAATTGCGGGTGGGTTGCGGCTTGCACCCATCCAACCTGCCACCCACCCACTAATAGCGGGTGAAAAAAAATTTAACCCACCATACATTTTATAAAAAAAATTAGTTGACGGGTGCGAGTGAAAGTCGGACGGTTTGGGCGGTGGGTCAGGCGGATGGTTTTTTGCACAACCCTAATGTGGAGTTTATTCTTATTTATAACTGATCCCAAGTTGGGACCAGGATTTTTTATTACTATAAGGAGTTTATTCCTTTATAGAGTATTCCTCTATAGAGTTTTTACTGTAATTACATTAATCTTAATTTATTGCAAAATACACCCAACACTTTCAATTTCTTATAAAAAATTCCAAAAAAATTACTTATTAAAATTCCTACCATTCTTCTTCCCCACCACACCACTACCTCCTTCTTCCCTACCACCTTCTCCTCCTCCACCACCAATCATCTTCTTCCCCACCACCATAACTCACAACACCACCACCACCACATTCGGGACAACCACCATAATTCAGATCACCACCACAACGGAAAGGGGAAGCTCCGGACCCCGGAAGTAGAAGAGCTTCCATGGTGGAAGCTCAAGCAGAAGTTCTTCTGCCATGGAAGCTCAAGCAGAAGTTCTTCTGCCATGGAAGCTCTATCCATGGCGTGACAGAGCTTCCGCCGCCATGGAAGCTCTAAGCTTCCGCCGCCATGGAAGCTGCGATCTGGAGCTTCCGTGGCAGAAGCTCTATGCTTCCGCCATGGAAGCTCTGTCATGGAAGCTTTGACAGAGCTTCCGTCTCTGTCGGAGCTCCAGCCGACGAGGTGATTGTGATGAGTATTTGAGAAAAAAAATTATTTAGTGGGCTATTTATGTTAGTTATGAAATTATGGGGGCTATTTAAAATTCTCTGGGCTATTTTTGTAAGTTACAAAAATTTATTTTTGAGTCAAATATGTAATGAAATGAAACTTGTAAATTGCAACAAAGTCCATTCTATTTTATTTTTCCATTTAAATTTTAGTTGGTCAACTCAAAAACTAGGTTTTGGGTGTGGATGTAATTGTCACCATTCTGGACATGAATTTGTAATTAGCTCAAATTTAAATGGTACTATATATAATTCGCCCTAAAATTAACAAAATATACCTAAGAATAATTTAAAAACAATTCTTCATTGATCAAATATTCATCAAAGATCCCCACTTCATTTAGTAGAAAACAAAATGAATTTATGAAAAATTAGCTTCCATCGAATCTCGGGCGTAAGCTATGTCATCTCTTGGAACCATATTAATAAAATTTCCCAATCTCAATAGTATTAATGTTTATATTGTACTTACTGATATGTGAACATCCTTCAAACACATGGATTAGAGTGAAACATACCCGATCTAATTTGTGTCTAAAGAAACATAATACAAAATTACTATATGCGTATAAATGCTATAAGTAAAAGTAAAACAAAAGATAATAAAAGAAAACAAAATAGTTTTATCGAGGTTGTTAATTTTGTAAAGTATTAACTTAATGAGATTTTATTGTATAGAGTATAATAAGAAAAATACAAGCAAACGTGTCAAAAGTTTCCCTAACCTCAAACGACCTAATTCGGTTGCTGGAAAAAAAATTGTATAGCCTATCAAATTTGTGCCTTATGAAATACAAAATTCCTATACGTGTACAAGTGCTATAACAAAGGGAAAAAAAGAAATGGCAAAATAATTAGTGTTATCGAGATTATTAATTTAACGATATTTTATTGTATTTACAAGAAAATAAAAGTAAAAGTATCAATAATTTCCCTTACCTCTCAAATGACCTAACTCGGTTACTCCAAAGTAACCAACAAAAGGTATACCCGATCTAATTTGTGCCACAAAATTAATATATTTGTACAAATGGTACAAGTCAAAGGAAACAAAATAAAAGAAAAGAAAAGTAATTAGTGTTATCGATATTATTAATTTATTAATTTAACGGGGTTTTACCGTATATACTTCATCCGTCCCGAAAAATTTCATACACTGACGTGTAGTTTTATGAGAAAGTTAATGTAATGATAATATATTAAAAATGTGAGGGAAAAAAATGTACTTTTAGTGGCAATATGGGTAATTTGTATATAAAGTTGTAATTGTTTATTACTTGTTGTGTGTGGGGTAACTTTCGTTTTTAGTAATGTATGGAGTTATGTGGGACGGCTAAAAAGGACAAATGTATGGAGTTCTGTGGGAATAATGGAGTACTATAATAAGAAAATACAAGCACAAGTGTTAAAGAGTTCTTTCATTTGCTTCAACGACATAACTCGGTTGCTGGAAAATTACAAAGGTAAACCTGATTTAATTTGTTCATAAAGTAACAAAATTACTAAATTCTATACACGTACAAATGCTATGAGGCTAGGATCGATCCCCCACCTAACAAAAGTCACCAAAGCTCTTTGCCAATCAGACAAGTGCAGTTTACAATACTACTTGTGTCCAGTTTATGCTCTGGCAACTAAACTTCAGAAAATTGGGTTAAAATAATCTAAATTTTTATATAACTTAAAGTTTTAAATCTATACCTAACACTCCCTAATAGTTAAAACATATATTTACCAGTGAAATTACACACGAACCCTTTGCCCAACCCAAATTTTCATTTGAATGTACATTTAATTCATGTAGACTTTCAGTTTTGTCCCTGCGTATTACAAAATTATTCTAACTCGATAAACCCATTCCCAATCCAAATTAAGGTTTGAAATCTTATATGCTAACCATTACCCTCCATCCAAACAACACAAAATCACTCAGTAACAACCAATAATTCTAAGTGGGGGTTGGTCCTCTAAGTCGACATCCTTTTCGATTTTGGTCATATGAAGTTTCAATTTTGCATTTGTGGTCCTAAAACTGTATAAGTCATTCGTATTTATACGAAATGGCAAATGTGGACTGCCAACACACGCCAAGAAGCTAACACATTGCCTGAAATTTTTCAAAATTATCAATTAGGTCCAAATTAATTTCTGAAAATTGAAATAGAGTCCTTAGTGACATTTGATTCTCAAAATCTAGGACATTGACTTTACAAAAAATTTAATTAGGTCCTTACAATTTGTTGATACGGAACAATGTGCAATCCGTTTAAGACGTTCTAAAGATGAATCCTAAGGCGAATTAGTCTACACTCGCTAAGAAGCTCGACAAGATGGTCTGATACCACTGGTCCGACCCTCACAGAGAGTATCTGGACTTTGGTTCTAAGCAGGAATAGGTCCGGATGCATTATCCGACCTACCTCACCACTTGTACCGCTCTCTGTACAAGCATTGGCAGGGAAAAGACTAGTTTCGGATCGAATGACCCAAGGGTCAGACGTCTCATCACCAAAAGACCAAGTGTACTGAGCTGGAACAAATAGCTTAGTCCGATCTAGATCGTAAAGCATATCAGGAGGTCCAATCGCGACGCTGAAATACCAATTATACCCTCACACAGCCCATTAAGATGTTGGGTTAAACCTATCTAATGGGCTTTGAGCCCAATACGGCATTGGTGGCACATTGTGAAGCCTACACTTGTGAGTCCCTCCATTTGAAGACACATATCTATAAATATGGCACAGATCCCCATGTAACAGTAAGTCACTATTCTAACCCCCCCCCCCCCTAGTCTTTGTGCAGGTCATTAGTGTGATCCGACCATCTGAAGTCTCACCACGTGGACTTGTGCTTGCTATAGGGTCAGGAAGAAGACTTGGTAATCACTTAGTAGGTGTTGCGGATTCACTCCCCGACATTTGGCGCCGTCTGTGGGAAACTTACGAAAAGTCCCAGCTCATTCGAACCATGGCAAGAACACGAAGAACAGCCCGAACAACAACTACATGGATAGAAACTCCAGTTGCAAGGCCTCCAGGTCGACCTCCGACCAGAGGAAGAAATTCGCCTCGGACAAGAGGGCAAGGAGGAAGGCATGAATCCAGAAGTGAGGAACGCTACTTGAGTGAAGGGCACACTGCCAGCGCTTCCCGGAGAAAGAAGAGAGGATAAGGTACCAGCAACTAGGATTAATCCTCAAGCATGGGGCAGATCTCTCAATAGCTGGTCCAAGAGATGGGAACCAGATTCCTCAGACGAAAACACATGGTCCGCCCCCAGGACAGAACTTAACTCTCCCAAATGGCCAAATCATCCGACCTGAAGATTTTGGAATGAATGGAAATCAGTTTGGTCTACTACTCACTACTATTCAATGTTGTTTCGGATCCAACAATGTCCAACCTCCTCAAGCCACTCCACCAACTTTGGTTCCGAGGCAAGCTGAGCTTGCACAATCGAGAAATGAGCGAATCCGGAGCAACCTGAGGTTCTCCGACACCTTCTCAATAGGAGAGCAGTTGCGTCTCAAGGACAGAGGGAAAGGAGTCGGGACAGACCAGGGGCCAATGAAGCTGGACCTAGTCATCTGCCTCTCGCACAACCAAGAGTCCGAGACCATATGGATGAAAGTGTTCCAGCAATCAATCTGGGGAATCTTGCACCAGCAATGGTGGTTCATCCAAGAACCGGAGAGCAACTTACTCTAGAGGAGATCTATGTCCAACAAAAAGCTCTGGAAACTCAAATAGCCACTCCAAGTAAGATAGTGAAGGCATACGAGAAGGTGAATGAACCCAATCCGAGTCCCCTCACAGAATCGGCGAAAGCCTCGGCAGCCTCGAGTCGGGTCTTCTGGAATTCGGACAACAATTTGTTTTTGGAATTTACGAACATTTCAAAAACCTGATTTACAAAGTCGTTCTGATCCTTATACTCCGACTTTGACTCGGCAAGTTCCTTAGCCAGTTTGGCTTTTTCTTCCTCTGAAGCTTTCAGCTTCGCCGCCAGCCGCTTCACCTTCTCAGCCTCCTCCACACGACCTACTTCGGCCAAGTATAGATCTGTTTCCACGGTTGCTCTTTAAGTGGCCTTCTCCTTCATGGCCTGGAGTACGTATCCAAGATGCCATAATAAGACAAGGACTTATGGTACATGAGGAGATCACAGTTCCGGATCACGGATAATTCAAACAAGAGTGACCAAAAATTAAAATACTCACCTTTTGATGAAGCTCGGATAGCTCACCCACCCGCTCAATCTTAGGAAGGTTCGCATACCTTCTGACCTCGGCAGACACAACGGCCTGGTCCGGAATCGGATTGTCATCCCTAGGTTTCTTCGTCTCACGACCAGGGTCCGAGGTGGTTGGCCTTTTACCCAAGGCTATTTCTCTTCGGATATCAGAGTCCGGAATGTTTCTTTTGAGGATAGGCTCCTCGTTTCAGCCGGTGTAACATCCGTAGCCATACCCTTATCGGGCACGCTAAGCTGCGGAAGTGGTTCATCATCCGCTCTCCTCCGTTCTTCATCGGCCTTGAACAAAGCAGCATTTTTCAGATCATCCATAGGGAAATCCGCAGGTGTGTTAATTATTTTTTCACGAAGCCCAGCTATCCGTTGCGCTTCTTGCTCCTCTCGCTATTGCTGTTTCTTTATGCGGAGAGTCGACATTATGTACTTGAACCAATAAGCTGCAAATAGAACAGAAAAGGTCATTAGTGTACAATGAAGTCCGAATCGTACGAAGAAATTCGCAAACATCAATAGCATCGGAGGATAAAGGTGGCATATTTTATAAAATTGTCAAGCTTACAAAAGTCGTGCTGGTAACCATACGGAACCACACTAGTAGGCCCTCCAAGTAAGGCAAGGGCTGGCAAATTAATCCATGAAAGGGATAACGGGGAGGATTATTTTCCCTATTCATGGAGACTATCCAAGCTGGCATAGGCCCAGATGGAGGAGTAAGAGTCAGAATCTTCTCATGCCGAAATTTTACGGGCAAGCCCCATTCCTCCTGCTCGTCTTCGGATTGACCAAGTCTCAAGGCCATCCGAACGAAAATGAATTCCCCCCACCACTTCATCCCCAAAGAGGATATCGGATCCTCGATAAAGGTATACACCTGCCTCGCAACGAGTGAATAGAAAAAAGGGTTTCCGCGACTAGATCCAACCTAGAACAAGTGGCGAAAGTTATCAATGCTTACATCCACACAATGCAACTTATAGATCATTACAAAACAAATTAAATTGCCAAGTGAATTGGGAATCACTTGGCTAGGACCTATTCCAAGGAAATTCAGAATGTCCTTCAGCTTAGGGGCGATCGGAAGACGCCAACCACACTGGAGGGCCGCTTTATGCACGCATATATACCCTTCTGGGGGATTATAGAACGCATGTTTCGGAGCCAGGATCATGATCTCCACGGATTCCGGAATTTCCCACTTCCGCCGCAATTCAGGAATATCCGTAGCACCAACTTCGACCCACATGTAGGCAATCGTCCGTCTCTATTTAATTCACCAAAAGAGTCCGGACATATGACAGCGGACGCAGGGCGTGGAAATTTAATCCTCATCGCCTTATCACCTCTTCTATGAGTATCCCCAACATGGGAACACTGGAAGATCTGCTCGGTCGGCCACTACTTCGTTCTCCTACCGACCCGATAGTACGCCGCGGAGGTAAGAGTAGATGTTCCTCATCATCCTCACTATCAATGGTCACCAAGGTTGTTGAGTGCAAACGCACAGACGATGGAGCACCAGACCTAAACGGCACGACAGTCCTTACACAGTCTTCCAATCCATGCTCGAAAATGGACAGATCCGGTTGTCCTCGGCTAGTATAGGACATTCCTTCCGACATAGAGTCCTGAGAATCCGAAATATATCGGATTAGCCTACAAAATTGTCGCTACTATAGTTCACTCAAAGTCAAGGAGAGAAAGTCAATAAAGTACCAGAGTTTTAGGAGAGGAGGTCGTTCCGATTACACGCATTTCGACACGGACACGCCGTTGCCGTTTCGGCAAATTTGACCCCGGAATAACCAATTCCGAAGGAGAGGACATTGGCGACCCAAACATATTTCTGACGTACGGGTCCGATAAATCCACGAAATCGTCGACATCGTACACTATGACCGAATTCGTGTTGGACAGACCTAACGACGACGAGCTATGTGCGGAACTCGTCGAGTCTGTCACAACACTCGACCCGAACTCGTAATCTCTACCAGTACAACAATTCTGACTATCGCTCTCGGACATCCTAGGGCAACAGAAAAGGAAGCAACTTAAACTCCGGATTGTTGATTGTCCGAGAGGTAATTTAAGTATCTTATTAGGGCAACAACTATCGTGCAAGACACACTCCGACCCTATTGAAACAAGCGGCATGAACATGAGAAGGCATATCCCTACCTATGAGGTCATATGGTCCGAACCATCAGATCCATACGCACAGTCTATTTCCAGGCTACGGATTTATTTTATTCCTGATAATTATGGTTTGCTACAGTCCAACTACTTATGTCATCTACAGTCCGAGCTACAGGTTAAATATTCATCCAAGTCCAACTACTTATCCAAAGAGCAGATACCAAAGAGTATGAACAGAGTAAAAAGCGACATGCAAAGGGCAATAAACAAAGCCAAAGCCAGAAACGAAGACAAGTACATAAAAAAGAGATCCGAAGAAGCAAACTTACTTGTTAAAAAACTCGGACGAGATGAAAGCGATTGACTGCGACAGATACAACAATCGGACTCACTTGCAATGCTTCGGATTTAGTAGGATTGCGAAAATTCTCTCTCTAAGCGATGCGCAAATGACAGTAAATGTCGCTATTTATAGGGAGGCTAAATTGGGAAGCCGAACCGTCGCGTCGATCAGGATTCAATCTCGTTCGTTCATCGCGATTCATACAATGGCCAGAATTAAACCACTTGGTGAAATGACAACTTAGCCCAATTGTTGTTGAGTAAAAAACTCTTCAGATGATATATTTTACACTATCACACGCACCCGTGGGCTGAGAAGACTGTACAAGGCCCAACCCATCACACACAACTCGAGGCCCAATGACCTCACTCCAGACCAAATCGCTCCCAGCCCGCAGCACTGCGTCCTCCGGATACCCATACTACGACAGTATGTGCATCCGAACTTCACCACTTCTACGGTATACAGTGTACATTTCATCATACTACGACAGTATCAGATCAGCAGAAAATCAACTTGATGCCAATCAAATTTCGCCACAAATACCTCTTTTCAAAATCCGAGACCCTGCATCTTGACCGAAATATTAGTGGGGGGGGGGAGGAGATATGGGAAAAGCATAAAGTATTTTTTCCATCAAGGGCACGGACTACAAGATTTTTTCTTTTCTAAGAAACGGATTGGACCAACAACAGAAAAGCTCTCCCACACTTCAAATTATAGTTCCACAACTATCTTCTACAAAGATACTTGGAAACTAAGGGGACATATGTTGATACGGAATAATATGTCCAATCCGTTTAAGACGTTCTAAGACGAATCCTAAGGCGAATTGGTCTACACTTGCTAAGAAGCTCGACCAGATGGTCAGATACCACTAGTCCGACCCCCACAAAGAGTATTCAGACTTTATTTCTAAGCAGGAATAGGTCCGAATGCATTATCCGACCTACCTCACCACTTGTACCGCTCCTGTACAAGCATTGGCAGGGAAAAGACTAGTTTCGGATCGTATGACCCAAGGGTCGGATCTCATCACCGAGAGACCAAGTGTACTGAGCTGGAACAAATAGCTTAGTCCTATCCGGACCGTAAAGCATATCAGGATGTCCGATCGCGACGCTGAAATACCAATTATACCCTCACACAGCCCATTAAGATGTTGGGTTAAACCTATATAATGGGCTTTGAGCCCAATAAGGCATTGGTGGCACATTGTGAACCCTACACTTGGCACAATCTTGTGAGTCCCTCCATTTGAAGGCACATATCTATAAATATGGCACAGATTTCCATGCTACAGTAAGTCACTATTCCCCATAATCACACTTCTCTAGAGTAGACACTCAATCTCTCTCAAGTAAAGTCTTTATCCGGTTTGGCCCTAAGCAAACCGGATCTACCTTTCTAACCCCCCCTCCCTCCCCACTAGTCTTTGTGCAGATCCTTAGTGTGATCTGACCATCTGAAGGCTCAGCGGACTTGTGCTTGCTATAGGGTCAGGAAGAAGACTTGGTAATCACTTAGTAGGTGTTGCGGATTCACTCCCCGAAACAACCTCCAAATAATTTCTAAAATTTTAAGAGGTAAAAATTTGTAAGATTATAATTTTAACATATTATTTTTTTAAAAATAAATGTAAAATAAAATTTTAAACTTAATAAAAAATAAAAAAAATTATACTGCCTAGTTTAATTACTCTCAATCTTATTATTATTATTATTATTATTATTATTATTATTATTATTATTATTATTATTATTATTATTATTATCATCTTCCTTTGAAGCTCCATGGAATCCATGGAAAGAAGCTCTTGAAGAACCAATGGGAAGCTCCGGTTTGGAGCTTCCCGTCGGATCTGGAGCTTAGGAAGCTTCGGCCATGGCAGGAAGCTCTGAGCGAGCTTCCTGCCGTGGAAGTTTGCAAAAAAAAATTTAAAAAAAAAAAATAATAATTAAAAAAATTGTAAAATAGAAAATATTAGATTTGTTATTTTTTTTTTCAGGCTTCCATGGATAATGAGTTTTTTTTATTAAATTTTTTATTTAATGGAAGCATATATATAATCCTAATCTTTATTTTTCAATTTAGGGCTTATCAAATTTAGGGATATAAGCTATCATAATCGATTATCCGGCCTAAACATAAGACATAAATCGCCGATTCTTGTTTGTAATTCTCCGATTCGTTGTTTAGTTCATCAGTTCGTTAGTTCAATTCGGCTAATTCTTTAGTTCGTTAGTTCAATTCGACTAATTCTTCTGTTCGCCTAGTTAGTTCGCGACATCACAAGGACAAAAAGCGATCACCAAATTTTGACCTAATTTGTGCCGATTTATACGGTTTTAGGACATATTTTGCCAATTTAAAATTTCATAGGACCGTAAACGAAAAGGATGTTGACTTAGAGGACCGAAAGTGCAATTCTCCCTTCGAAGTGGCATGACACCTATTTTGGGTTGAAAAAGGCTTCCATGGAAACTCGATGGGAATTGTTTTCGAGCTCTTTCATGGAAGCTATAGAAAAAGAGCTCCCATGGAAACTCTTTTTTCGAGCTTCCATGAGAGCTCGAAAAAGTGCTTCTATGGAGTTCGGAATTTTCGAGCTTTGGAGCTTCAGAAGAAATTAATTAACAAAAACTAAAGTGGGGGTGGGGTGGGGTTGGGTGGTTGAAGGAAGGGGCAAGGAGGTGGTGGTGGAAATTTTGGAGGAAGAAGAATAAATTCGATTGTTTAAAATGTAAAGGAATATTAAGCAGTATTTGCGTAATTTGCATTTTTAAAATTGTTTAAATTATTAAAGTTGTTTAGAAATTAATTTTTAATTGTTGATTATGTTTTTTTTTTCAAATTTTAAATAATGAATTATCTAAGTGATACTTCCTCCGTTTGATCACTAAAAGTGTGATAATTTTATGTTTTGAACGTTTCACTAAAATTGTTACAAAAGGAAATTACTTTCATCATAAAATTCATTTTTAACCACACATTTTTAGTCCCACGTTTATTTTTCACTCAAGTAATATTTGATACTAATTTTTAACTACATATATTTTTGGGATCACATATACTTTTATACCTTCTTATTAAAAATTGTGTAAAATACAATTGTTAAACGATATAGGTTGGCTATCACATCATTCTTTACAACCTTGACCCTTTTTTTTTTTCTCGGGAATCAGAATTTGTTCCCAGTTTGACCAATTGCTTTGGCTTCACAGATTCTTCAGCAAATTACATCACCAACTCGTGGTGTTAACCTTTAAAATTAAAATAAAATATTTTAAAATAAATTATTAAATATAAATATATTATAATATGTATTTTTAATATCAAAATATACTCCCTTTCGGTCCATTAAGAGCTTCTTAAGCTCTTACTTTATCTTGAATTAAGAAAGTTATAATAAAAAAATAGTTTGTAAGGGATATTATATTGGTAAAGTTGTAAGTGAGTGATAAAGTAAGAGATAAATTGAATAAAGTGGGGTATAAAGTAGGAAAGATAAATAATAAATAATTAAGTAGTGGGATAAAAACTTTATGGATTAGGAAGTTTCTAATGGAAGTCTAAATAAGAAATATTATGAAGTTATTAATGGAACGGAGTAAGTATAATTTTAGTGTAGAGTAATTATAGTTATATATAAGTGGACAACTATCCGAGTTGTGTTCAATTGAGTACGTAATTTAAGTTACTCATTTGTAATATATATGTAAATTAGAGTTTAATTACAAAAATTCAATATGTCTTCTTTAATTAAATTAAAAGCACTAATTCATCTCGAACAAAATAAGTTGATCATTAAAAAATTTAAAAAAAGCACAACATGTTCTTCAATTAAATTACATTCGAAGAATCTAATTCACCCACAACAAAATCAACTAATCATTAAAAATCAAAGATCACCAATTTTCCTTATCCATGTTCTTCAATTAAATTAAACAAAATCAATTTCCACTAACTGAAACTTTAATTCAACTCGAAAAAAGACAATCAATTATTAGAAAAAACGATATTATTTATCTTCGTATGTTCCACACATTATTTATAACCAGGAGTCACAATAATATGCACTACGTGTTAACATTCTAGTATTTTTATTATTATTAATCTATATTACAGTATCAATTTTAATATATGAGGTTTTACATAACACCTACGAGTGGAAAAATCTATTTATTTCTTTGGGACATAGGATAGGGAGTATATGACAAGAATTTCATGCAAAATTTATAGGCATCTAATTAATTATGGCTTCAATCCTGTTCTAAGTTGGAAAATAGTTATAAATAACTTCATACATTTACATTACGGCTTGTGTAGTTTCAAGTGGAAAAATAATATAAATTAAAAAAAAAAGAACTCTTGTAAAACTTGAGGGAGTTTTTGGTATAAAACTAAAACCTTAATTTGAGTAAAAATTTATGTGTTTTTAACCCGGTTTTCAGAACTTTAGTTCTTAACCAATCACTCCCTTGATTTTCATAAATAGTACGTACTCCTTTGTCATGTAGAACTTTATATATTTTTCACTATTAGCAGTTTACAGAACTCCACACGTTACTAAAGGAAAATCTACCCCACACCCACAAATAATAAGAAATCTTACTTTTACACATATTTTAAATCTTCATTTAAAACTGCAAATCAATGCTACTGTATGTAGTTATACGGGATATAGAGAGTAGGAACATCACAATCATGATCATGTGGATAAGCTGAGTGTACTATACATGTGGGCTGAGACCTAAGACAGATGTTAATACAGGGGTAGTTTCACAATACCCTAGTATGAATTATTGAAAATGTGGACGAAGCCATATGAGTAAACGAATTAGTACGAAACACCTTGAGTTAATAAATTAGTCATTGAGTTATTAAAATATATGGGTGAGTCCCTATTAAAAAATGTGCGTGAAACCTCCTGAACAGTTATTTTTTACCACGTGAGAGGTACAGTAGTGTTAGGAGCAACTGGCCCAGTTCTTTTACGTTTTCCAAATTAATGGCACTAGGTGTACTAGATATTACTAATTCAGTTTGTTATTTTTGTTTGCTTTTAACTTTTTTCCATTTGCATGTATAATAATGAGTTGGTATAATTGTTGATACATAAATACAATTTTAATTGGTGTTATGGTTATGTTTAGCAAAACTAGCTGATAAGCTAGCTGGTAGCTATTTGAGTAACTGATTTTTATAAAAGTGTTTGGTAAATCAATAAGCTGATAAGTTAGCTGATTTGTTAAATATGCTATGTAAAAACAAATCAACTAGTTTATTTTTTTTTTATAAACTTCATGGGCAAATTTATCAGATCAGCTGGATTATCAGCTACCAGCTAGACGTTCACATAACAGTCTTATTACGATAATAAGATCATCGAGCTGATAAGATTGTGCTAACCAGAACTTATGACTTTTGTTTAGTATCTCAACAATATATAACCAGTCGTATGTAATCTAGTCATGTTGTTGATTTAACCAGAAATAATAAAATAGAGTGAAAAATAATCCTTAAATTAAGGTTTACGAGTATATTTCTCGTTTCTCATTAACCTAGGTCCATCTTAGAACGAAACATGATATCTACTCTAGGACCCATATTTTGTTGTAGGTATGCAGGTCTTTAGTTTGATGTCGAACAGACTAGGAACTAGGAAGTTTAACATACGACCAGTAAAAGTATACGACCTACAGGACGCCTTATATATGATCCTTCCAGGACTTGTTAAGTAAATTGACGAAGGGTAGAGACTAGAAAGTAATATTGGGAGTGGTCGTTGGACCGACCGTGCACCACGGCCGGCCGTTGGTGCTCCAATGGAGCACCACCACGGCCGGACCCGGAATCAGCCTTAACAAGGCTGATTCCGGTGTCCCAGCCGTTGGGCTGGGCCCCAGCCCAACGGTTGGGAAGCCCTATGGGCCCACCCGATTTTTTTTTTAAATTTTTTTAAAATTTTTTAAAAATTAATTTGTAAAGTAATATTAAATAAAAAATACACCAACGGCTATATTTTTTCGAGATCTATAAATACAACTCATTCACAACCCATTTCACCACACCTCAATTTCCTCTCATCTTCCACTTCTTAAACTCAAAACGCTAAAATGTCTACTCCCAACTCCCAGAATTCGAACTCCACTCCACCAAATCCATTTGAACATCCGAGATACATATGGCTCACTCAACAAGGAATGTTGGATAAAATACCGGCATTTCTGAATGAGTTTTATGGTGTCACTCCCAACTCCCAAATCCCCATCTCACCCAAAGGCCAACCGGAACCTTCATTCTACGATACGACCGGATGCTACAATCCATACAACCCAGACTCTTCAACTTATCCACCGGAGTCTGTTCCGGAGACTCAACCAGAACCTACGGAAAAAGGGAAAGGAAGGAAACCTCGCAAGCCTACTGGAAAAAAGGCAGCCTCAACCGCTGGAAAAGAGGAAGAAAAATATGGGTCAAGGAGTTCGTACTCTAAAGAGGAGGATCGTGCTCTCATCCAGATTTTCATGTCGTTAAGTGAGGATTCGGTGAAAGCCACCAACCGCACGTATACTTCGATGTTTGTGGAAGTTCAGGAAATCTGGGAGCAAAACATTAGAGATGGCCATCCTCTTACTGGTCTCACACCTCGAACTGCAAATTCACTACGTGGTAGGTGGACTCGGATGAAAGAAGATGTAAACCACTTTGTCTCAGCTTATGATGATTCGGAAAGATGTGTTGGAGATAAAAGCGGTTACAATGACGATGATGTTATCAACATGGCCAAAAAGCTACACAAACAGAGGCAGGGCAGTAAGTTTAATAACATGCATTGTTGGGAAGCAATGAGGCACTATCCGCAGTGGCAATCTCACATGAATTTCACCAGTGCAACCGGTTGAAATCTTCCAGGGCGCAACCTCGGGCATATGGTGGTGGATCAGCTGACGAGGCTATCAATGTTGAGGTTAGTGGTGGGAGCGGTACCAAAAGGGGTTTGGACTGCAATGATGATGGGAGCGAAATTGCATCGAAGCGCCCTATGGGTCGTGATAAGGCAAAGGCCTTCCAAAAGTAGGGGGGTTCGAGTGGAAGCTCGATTATGGACGGTTTGAATGAATCCTTCCAAGGCATGAATACAATTGACGAGAAGAGGCTTGAGCTTAAACTGAGGAAGATTGAGGAAAGGAAGCAAGCTGAGGCGCGGAGGCTTGCGTTTGAGGAGAGGAAGCTTGAAGTGATGCGAATGAAGGCGGAGAAGAAGTCTGAGGATACGAGAATGCTTGCTGAGAATCAACATCAAGCTGCTACGTTGGGGAAGTTCCAAATGATGATCGATCTACAAAACAGGTTCGATAGCTTGTCACCGATGGAGCTTACTATCCTGTAGAAGCTCCAGTCCGAGCTCGGAATGTGATTCCTTCTATGTTTGTTGTTGTTTGCTTTCATTTCTTTTCAAGTAGGATTTCAATGTTGTATGATGTTGTGTGTTTTCAATTTCAATCATGTATTAGGATTGTAATGTTGTGATATTGTATCCGTATGATTTCAATAAATGAATCTGTGTGTTTTTAATACATGTTGTTTCGAACGGATATAAGTTTCAAACGGATTAAACAACGACTATATTTTCAATCTCAATAAATTATAAAACGAGTTTTAAGAATCCAATTTGAGTAATTTCAACTTCTAAACACTCTTATAATATGTTAAGCGAGTTAAAAAAATACGAAAAAAAATTAAAAACCACTATTCACGGCCTTAACACGACATGTTGGACAGTTTTTTTCTGCAGTGGTCGTTAAATCAGCCTTAGCTCACGATGGCCACTATTCACGGCCTTAGCGACGACCCATTGGGAGTGGTCTAATATGGGATAGATTTTTTGCACCCAAAGGTGCATTTCACAAATACATGGGGGCATGTATTTCTAAGACGGCCTGTCATGGGAGCGTAAAGTGCAGGCTGCTGCCACTTGGCGCAGTGTGGTTCTCTTCTTTTTTTAAATTTTTGTGTTTTGTCGAATTTTAAATGGTTATAAATTTTAAAATAAAAATGTAAAAAATGAATAAAAATCACCAACGACTTTATTTTTTCGAGATCTATAAATAGAATCTAGTCTTGACTATGTTTGGATCATTTCATCTCCAACTCCTCTTTCTCTCTTAATTAAACTTAAAACACTCTCTTCACTTCAAAACACCATCTCAACTTTAATTTTCCGGCGAAATGGACGGAAACTTGTTTACTCCGGACTACATTTGTGATGGCATCTACCCAACTTGGACTACATTTGTGAGTGCCATCCCTAATCCGGTAACGCACAAAGAAGCCAAGTTCTCTGAGCGTCAGGAGTCTTGCCGGGAAGATGTGTAACGTGCTTTCAGAGTACTGCAAGCACGATTTGCAATTATACAAAATTCGGCCCTTGCACACGACAGGGCCACACTAAAAAAGATTATGAATTGTTGCATGACACTCCACAACATGATAGTTGAGGATGAGCGTCACACATACCTAAACTATGACAGGGAAATCGAAGAGTTCGAACAAGATACCCGTGAGCATGTACCCCATGTGATTGACGGAGTTCGTATCCGACAGGCGCAATCTACAATAAATTCTATCCCGGAATACATGAACTTTTCACGGCAAATGCATAGTTTGTGCACGCATGACGAACTCACTGCAGACTTGATGGAATATACTTGGAGGATGCGTTGACTGTGGAGTTTGCCCAATCGTGTAGTGTGTGTTTGTTAGTTTGATACATTTGTGTGTTGTGTGTTTGTTGCATTTCCATTTGGTTTTATTTAAATTCCATGTAGTTTGTTATAATATATTCGTGGTTTCAATGAAATTTCACTTAATAAATTATAAAAAGAGTTCTAAAAATGCAATTTTATTAATTTCAACTTCTAAACACTCTTATAATATGGTAAATATGTTTTAAAAAAATTAAAAAAATTCTAATTCCATGACGCCGCGATGACGCGTCACCAATGCAGCAGAATCTTGTAACGAATCCCGTCATCAGCCGATGACGCGTCATCGAGCCGTCACCATTGCGGGTGGTCTAAATTAACCACCTTCCGGAAACGTTTCGAAACATATCTCGGTCAGATTCTCGACAGATGCTAAGTGCAATTTCCCCCCAAAATGCTACCAATGAGGTGAAAATCCTGGTCAAACCCCATTTTGGGTCAAAATCACCCTACCAAACAGCCCCTTCACGAATTTCATGTTGGGCATTATTAGGGAGATAACTCCATTTATCGTAGTGCAGAGAAAAGTTAAAGACATGGTATGGTGGCTTGTGCAGTTTGGTGTCTGGCGTGAACTGGGAATTTGTTTTCGGGCTAGTACTGCCAGCTCCAACAAACAAGACAATTTGTGGGGCATGGATTCCTGGTGAAATGTTTTACCTACCCTAGCCACCATACATGTCAGGAAAAAAAATACAAAAGCTAACTTAAGTTATGACACTTATATTTTAGATACATTTAGTTGTTATAGTTCAATTTGGGCACCTTTCGTTTAATTTTTGCCCAATTTAGGTACTCCGTTAATCAAACTTAACGGAATAGTTAATTTTCACCCAATTAGTAAGAACTAACTTAAATTTCTGATAATGTTCTACCCACCCAATGCACAATACATGTCGAGAGTATTGGAAGAAAGTAGGATTTGGATAGCGTCTATCCAACTCCAATCCGATTTTACTAAAACTAGATGGGTTGATACTCATTAGATTTTTATTAGGTCCTATATATATATATATATATATATATATATATGTATATATATATATATATATATATATATATATATATATATATATATATATATATATATTATGCCCGTTAATAAATAACGAGTACGAATTTCATATGGTTTCATAAAAAACATGTTAGTTCAAGTAATGTAAACAATCGAAGATATCAGGACAAAAGGATATAAAATCGAACCGCCTTTTGAATAAGACCGGTCTGAGACCTGTGTTTGCACAATTTCCTTAAAACAATTACGTCCCATCACCTACGGTGCTTGGAGGAATCGCAGACGCTTGTATCCCAGGATATGGATGAACGCAACAACTAGCTTAATAACTAGTTGTTCTTGCAAACTCGGGTTATGACTAGATTATACGAGAGGAGGAGGAGGAGGAAGAAGAAGAAGAAGAAGAAGAAGAAGAAGAAGAAGAAGAAGAAGAAGAAGAAGATGAAGATAAGGTTTTCTGGTGTGTTTTTCTCTTCAATGTTGAGACCTATTTATAGGTGAGGAATGGTTCAATTCAGATGTGTAACAACTGAATAATTCCCATTCATTACACAAAGTAATGGGCTAAAAAATTAAATTTTGTAACTCCTCATTCATGGTGTAATATTCAATCACATTACTCACAACAGTTACAAATATTCAAATAAGTTTGCACTGTTATGTGTAACAACTGTCAATTCAGATGTGTAACAACTGAATAATTCCCATTAATTACACAAAGTAATGGGCTGAAAAATTAAATTTTGTAACTCCTCATTCATGGTGTAATATTCAATCACATTACTCACAACAGTTACAAATATTCAAATAAGTTTGCACTGTTTCCTTAAAACAATTACGTCTCCTCATCTATGGTGCTTGGAGGAATCACAGACGCTTGTATCCCAGGATAGGGATGAACCCGACAACTAGGTGTTTCGGCAAACTCAGATTATGTCTGGATTATACGAGAGGATTGGAGAAGAAAGCAATAAGAGAAGAAGAAGATAAAGGTTTTCTGGTGTGTTTTTCTCTTCAATGTTGAGACCTATTTATGCGTCATGAATTGTTCAATTCAGATGTGTAACAACTGAATAATTCTCCTTCAATGCACAAAGTGATGGGCTGTAAAATTGAATTTTGTAACTCCTCATTCATGGTGTAATATTCAATCAAATTACTCACAATAGTTACAAAAATTCAAATAAGTTTGCACAGTTTCCTTAAAACAATTACGTCCCCTCACCTACGGTGCTTGAAGGAATCACAGATGCTTGTATCCCAGGATGGGGATGAACCCAACAACTAGCTGTACAAACTAGATCTTCCGGCGAACTTGGATTATGCCTGGATTTATACGAGAGGATTGGAGAAGAAAGCATCAAGAGAAGAAGAAGATAAAGGTTTTCTGGTTTGTTTTTCTCTTCAATGTTAAGACGTATTTATAGGTGAGGAATGGTTCAATTCAGATGGGTAACAACTCAATAATTCTCATTGATTAAACAAAATAATGGGCTGGAAAATTGAATTTTGAACTCCTAATTCATGGTTTAACATTCAATCACATTACTCACAACAGTTACAAAAATTCAAATAAGTTATGAAAAAGTTCAAGTAGACCATTTAGCAGAACCTTGGCTCACACGGGCTAGCTAGTTGTGCCTATTTTGGTCAGGCATTTGTGATGCTGGCCACACGCACCTGCTTGCACCAAGGTCCCACTAGTTTCAGTACAAATCTGGCCAAGATCTGCAACCCCCCTACGTGCCCACATAGAGAGTTTTCCATAACCTTACCATCACACTTGAATACCTAGTATTGGATGATAGGTTATAAACTAGACATCTTACTTGTTTGCAAGCAATGTGGGATAAACCCATTCCACCTTCCAACTTTGAGCATTAATTCTTCACTAAACCCAATGTCCATTTTAGGCATCATATATCAATTCGAAGCTCTTACATAGTAGCTTACGAATATATATTTAGTTTATTTAATCAACAAATAATTAAGTCGTGGTCTCTAGGTAAACATACCCCACAAGGCATTAAGTTTACTACATTTTCTTCATATTTCCTACAAAAACATCCCGTCTGTTAATACGGAAATATGTCCAATCCGTCATAGACGCCTTTGGAACGAATACTAAGGTGTTTCAAGCTGTCTAAGGTCCAAGGCCTCAAGGTCCGACCCTAAGGCCACCTTTGGTCCGACCCTCCTGAGTGAAACGATGAACTGGACATCAAAGACAGTAGGTCCGAGACCATGAGGGTCCGACCCGAACGATGGTCCGAACGTAAGTCCCTAACCTCAAAAGGAGCCAAGTGGACTGGCACCAAGAGAGAAAATAGGATTCGAGGCTATCAAGGTCCGAACCACTATGCCTTGTGGTGTGTGAGAGTTACTTTCATACAGGATGATGACCCGGACCAAGCCCCCAGACCTACACTCTCGGACGAAGGTCCGAGACGGACTTCAGAAGTCTCTAATTTCTCTCGGAGAATGACTAAACTACCCTCGAAAGCCCAAAAGAAAAATGGGTTAAGTCTTCTTAATGGGCCATGGACCTAATAGAGCATTGTTGGCGCGATCCGAGCCTTACACTTGGCACGATCCAACGGAGCCCATCCTCTTTGGGAAATCTGTATATATATATATATATATATATATATATATATATATATATATATATATATATATATATATATATATATATATATATATGGCACACATTCCCATGATAAAGGAGGTAAGTCAAGTCATCTTTACGAACTAATCCCAAACATTATATAGAGTAGATCTTCAGTCTCTCTCAAGTAAAGTCTTTACCCGGTTTGACACTACGCAAACCGGGTCTTGATCCCCCACACAAAGCTACTTTTCCAGGTCATTCCCTACTAGTTCTTTGGAGTGATTTGGACCTCTGCTTGATCTAGACGCTCTACAGTGTTTGGGACTTGGAAAATTTAGGAAGAACTCATTAAGTGGTTGGGGGACATCACCCTCAACATTTTGGCGTCGTCTGTGGGAATCTTTACAAAAGGTTTCGTAGCTCTATAAGTAATGGAAAGACAGAGAAATTCAGCAAGAACCACCACTACTGAAGTTGGAACTCCCGCTCCAAGGCCACAAGGTAAACCTTCTACTAGGAGAACTCGATTGGCTAGGATCGCATCAAGGAATCAATAGGAGTATCCAAGCGATGGTCACACTGCCAGTGCCTCTTCGGAGGATGAAAGAGTCGCTCATCCACCAATGAGGACCCAAGGACTGGGAATAACGGTCCAAGGAGTGGAGGGACATGTTCCTCCGTCAGGAACACATGGTCCTCCACCAGGAAAGAACTTCACTCTTCCAAATGGCCAGATCGTTCGTCCAAATGAGTTTGGGATGAATGAGAATCAGTTCGGCCTCTTGGTCACTACTATCCAAGGTTGCTTTGGATCCAACAATGTCCAACCTACTCCGCCACTGGCAGCTCCAAGACAGACAGAACCTGCTCAATCAAGGAACGAGCATCGCCATGTCTTGGAAAGAATAGGAGAACAAGGTTGACAAGAAGATCTGAGCAACCTTATCAATAGGAGAGCTACTGCATGTCAGGAGCATTGTGAGAGGAGCCCAGTGAGACCTAGGCTGGATGAGGCCGGAACTAGTCGCCATGCTGCTCTCCAAACAAGACCGAGAGACCAAGTAGCAGAAAGTATTGCAGTAGTCCAAGTCGACGACCTTCCTACTAACGTGGCCATCAACCCAAGAACGGGTGAGAGGCTTACTACTGAACAAATCTACATTCAACAAAAGGCTTTGGAGACCCAGATTGCTAACCTAGGCTAAATGGTGAAGGCTCATGAAAAGGTAATGATGAGGGCTCCGAACCCATTATGTGATGCAATCAGAAGAGAGAGGAAGCGTCCTGATTGCACTATCCCTAACCTTGAGCGTTACCATGGAGACACTTGTCCTGTCGCACATCTTACTAGGTATGAAATTAAGATGGACACCAATGGATTGAATGACAACATGAAAGCTCTCAATTTCTCATCCACCCTCTTCGGAGAAGCGATGGATTGGTGGATCACTTTACTAGATGGTTCAATCAAGTCCTATGAGGATGTGGTCTCTCTCTTTCTGAAGAGATTTCAGAAGGCGAAGAAGATGAAAAGACCAGTAGAGCACTTGGCTGGAATCATCCAAAGAGACAATGAGGATCTTAGGACCTTCCTAGAACGGTTTAATGCTGAAGTACGTCAAGTTGAGTCTCACAGTATCAAAGAACGGGTTCGATACCTGTACACCAATACCTACAATGATGAACTCAGGAAGAAACTCTCCAATGAAGAGATTCTTAATGAAAAATACTTGAAAGATATATGTGAGGGAGTCTTGTATGGTGAGAAGTATAGGAGGAATGTCCCAGTAAGAGCCAGGACTAAGAAGGGAAAAGAGCCGATGAGATTGGATCCGATGCCTTGACCTGGAAAGTTTGATCAAAGAAAATATTTTAAAGATAAAAGAGAGTTTCGTAGGGAGAGAACCCCTCCCAGAAGATATGCGGAATACACTCGCCTCAATAGACCCAGATCCGACATCTTAACATCTATTGTTGAAAAGAACGTGGATGTTCAATGGCCCAAGCCAGCAAGGGATAGTAAAAGAAACAAGGCTTCTAAAGAATATTGCAGATTCCATAAGTGTAAAGGCCATTCCACAGAAAATTGCGTTCAGCTGAAAACTGAGATTGAAGGTTTGATAAGAAGTGGCAAGCTGAAAGAGATAATCTATGAAGAGGATCCTTCCCGCCACCAAAGGAATGAAAGAAGGAGGGTAGAGTGTGATCAGGAAACTACGACGGGGTCTTTACCACCACCTCCCGCGGGGTCCCTCCCCAACAAGCTCGGCGACACGACGAGTACTCCGAAATCTTATAAATGGAAAACCTTCCCTACAGTGGAGTTATCCACACCATAGAGGGAGGTCAAAGTGGAGGAGACAGTCGGAATGCTAGAGAAAGAACCGCCCAACATCTAAGGAACGACGATAGAGATTATGCTCCTCATGCTTTGAGAGGATCGAACTTGATCTATTTTGATGACAGTGAAATACCTCCCCCAACGTCTGGAGGAGGAGATCTCAGAGATCCAGATGTTCCATTGGTGATCTCACTGGTCATTGCCATTTACAAAGTCAATAAGGTGCTTATTGATACGGGAAGCTCTTCTAACATCATCTCCAAGAGAACTGTAGACCAAATGAACGTGAGAAGAATCGATTATGGAAGAGTCTATACTTCACTAGTGGGATTCGGAGGCTCTACAATTCTTCCCATTGGAAGTATCCCTCTACAAGTTTCCATGGGGACTTTCTCGACAAGAGTGACTCAAACAGTTCTCTTCGTGGTTGTGGATAGTGTTTTTGATTACAATGTTATCTTAGGACGACCAGGCCTCAACCAATTCAAAGCCATCTCATCTCCACTACACAATAGGATCAAATTTCCTACTCCAAATGGCGTAGGAGAAGAAATAGGAAACATCATAGAGGCATCAGAATGGTACATTATGTCAACCATAAATGCCTCAGCTCCCATTCTTACGGTTGCTGATAAGCCCAGTTCGCTCTCGCTCACGCCTCTCACACCTCCTAAAGAAGAGATAGGAGCCGGAGCTCTTAAGAGAAGTTTCCTAAGGCTGCAAGGATTGAACCTCATGAGACCCTAAAGGAGATCCAATTGATAGAAGGAAGTCCTGAAAAGAAGACTAGGATTGGAACTAAGATGAGCATTGAAGTTGAGATGAAACTCATAGCTTGCCTGAAAAGCAACTATGATGTCTTCGCTTGGAGCACTGACGATCTTAAGGGGATAGATCCAAGGATAGTTGTTCACCATCTGAACATGGATCCTTCAGTCAAATATATCCACCAAAAGAGGAAAGACTTTGGACCTGTTGAGGACGCTATCATAGCCGGAGAAGTTGAGAGGCTCATGAAAGCGGGACACATTGAAGAGGTTAGATACTCTGACTGGGTTTGCAATGTAGTCCTCGTGGAAAAAGCTTCGGGTAAGTGGAGAATGTGCAACGACTTTACTAAATTGAATAAATTTTGCCCGAAAGATCCTTATCCCTTGCCTCGGATCGACCAGCTAGTGAATTCCACAGATGGATGTGCTCTTTTGAGCTTCATGGATGCTTATCAAGGGTTTTATCAAATCAGAATGACTCAAGAGGGCATTAAGAAGACAGCCTTCTTTGCGGCCGGAGGCGTTTATTGCTTCAAGGTTATGCCATTTGGACTAAAAAATGCTGGAGCTACTTACCAACGTCTGGTAAATAAAATGTTCAAATAAGAGATTGGCAAAAAAATGGAAGTATATGTTGATGACATGTTGGTTAAGAGCAAGACAGAAGAGCAGCACATCGAGCACCTTAACAACTGCTTCTCTATCTTGAGGAAGTACGGGATGAAGCTGAACCCGGGGAAGTGTATCTTTGGGGTGAAAGGGGGTAAGTTTCTCGGTTACATGATCATAGAGAGAGGCATCAGTGCTAACCCGGAAAAGATCTAGGCTATTTTGGACCTGCCACAACCAAAAACCATCAATGAAGTCCAACAGCTCATAGGGCGAGTTATTTTCTTAAGCCGCTTCATTTCCAGATCAGCAGAAAAGAACCTGCCCTTCTTCAAGATATTAAGAAAAACAGACAAGTTTGAGTGGACCCAAGAGTGTGAAGAAGCCTTTGACAGTTTAAAAAAATATCTCCTCTCACCAGCACTCTTGGCCAAACCAGTAGAGGGAGAACCCCTCTACTTGTATCTAGCGGTCACCAACAAGGCTATGAGTTCCGTGTTGGTTTAGATCTAAGGCAACGACTACATGTCTGTCTACTACCTAAGCAAGGTTTTAGCTGGAGCAGAGACTAGGTATGCTCGGATCGAGAAGTTGGCATATGCTTTGGTATACACTGCTCGGAGGTTAAAACCCTGCTTCAAGTCACACAGGATTGTGGTTCTCACCAGTGAACCGTTAAAACAAGTCCTTGGAAGGACGGATCAATCTGGCCGCCTGTCCAAATGGGCAATCGAACTAAGTGAGTACGATATCGGATATCAAGCTCCATCAGCAAAGAAAGCACAGATCATAGCCGACTTCTTAGTCGATTACCCTGAGAAGGATGAGGAAAACATCAATAATCAGGCGAAAGAGGTTGAGTGCTTAATGATAACACAAGAAGTGAGCCTCTCTGGACAAGCGAGATTCACTGAGGGAGAAGCAGAACAAGGAATCAATGACGACACTCAATTCAGGGATCCCCACTTGAACCTATGGATGACTCCCTTGGAGTAAAGTACATGTTCCTTTTGGATGAAATGCTAAACACTCCTGCGCTTGCATCTTCCGTCAAGAAGCAAGAGGAGATCCCAAAAGATAAGAACATCGATGCTTCAATGGCATCCATAGAACAAGGAAAAGACACTTGGACACTACAGGTAGATGGATCTTCTACTGGTAAACTTGGGGGCATTGGAATACACCTTAAGAGCCCTGAAGGTGCCAAGTTGGATTATGCCATCACGCTTGATTTCAAGGTGACCAATAATGAAGTTGAATACGAGGCTCTCCTCATCGAACTTAAGATGGAAAAATCCCTCCAAGTCAGAAGGGTCAAAGCTTACACTGACTCACAGCTAGTCGAGTCTCAGTTCTCAGGGTCCTTCGCCGCTAAGGGCCCTAACATGATCAAGTATTTGGAATTGCTCAAAAAAGAGGTAGAGAATTTTGAAGAGTTTACATTGGAAAGGTTTAATAGGGAATGGAATGAGAAAGCTGACTTGCTCTAAAAGTATACCTCAGCTTCGGGAGCGTTGGACACTAGAAGCATCATCCTATTGACTATTAGGACTTCTTCAATCATGAGTCCGAGCCTGCATATCTTGCTCCTAAGCACTGAACAGACTTGGATGACGGGCATCTTCAATTACCTTAAGGACGGGTCTTTACCTTCAGATCCAAAGGAAGCAAGGAGAGTTTCTTGCAGAGCCACTAGATATTTTATCCTTGGGGAGGATATTTACAAGAAGTCTTTCAATGGCACTCATTTAAGGTGCCTTGAACCCCAAGAGGCTAAGACTGTTTTTGAAGAAGTCCATAGTGGGAGTTGTGGAAGTCACTCAGGAGGCCGAACTTTAGCTCAGAAAGTTATAAGGCAAGGTTATTACTGGTCAACAATTGACAAGGATGCTTCAAACTTTGCTCGAGCATGTGATGATTGTCAGTATTATGCCAATGTTCCTCACCGCCCTACAAACCCTATGATTCCGTCAATCATAGCCTGCCCATTCGATCAATGGGGGATAGACATAGTCGGTCCTTTTCCCCACGGTACTCAACAAAAGAGGTTCCTCATTGTTGTTGTGGAATATTTTACCAAGTGGGTTGAAGCGGAAGCTGTATCTACCATCACCGAGAACCGAGTGAGAACCTTCATTTGGAAAAACATCATTTGTCGCTTTGGACTGCCCAGGGTCCTTGTCTCGGATAATGGGGCTCATTTCTCCGGAGCCAAACTTAAGGAATGGTGCAAATCCTTCAAGATAGAGCAATGATTCACGTCAGTTGGCCAACCTCAATGATGTGTCAAATCAAAGTTCTAAATTTGTTTCAAGCCAAGAGTTAATCCTTAACACTACGAAACTCAGTAGTAAAGGAGTTAACTTAGGTCGGTCTCGAAGGACTTAACTAGGCTAAGTTTTGTTTACGAATAAAGGTAACAATATGAAAAGCAGTAAAAGTTGGTTTGCCTCGGCGGCGAGATATTATACTAAAGTAACTAACTACTTGCGATGGTAGGAACCGAATTGATAGTAATGAGATTGAAATATTAATGGAGGAAATTATGGAGTGGTGACGTCAACAAGCTAGCTAGCAGGATATATGTGATTCACGGGATTGATTACGCAAGTTGTCACAGACTTGAGTTTAGAAACGAATAGCACTAGCGGAGGCGTCAATTCCACTAGGCTACAATTAATCTAGCTAATCCTACTATTATTGTTTGCAACTAACTATCAGATTGAAGCAAGACGGAAACATTTGGGTGTGTTGATTAAATGCTTAATCTAACAGTGATATTGACAGATTGCGCATCAAACGTAATAGCAAGGTATGCGATTAATCTAAAAAGCACAAGTAATCGAATCCCGATGCACTTCGAATCACATAAACCCTAACTAGCATGCATTGAATCAGTTACCCCCCCCCCCCCCCCCATAATAGGGTGTTTAGCTACTCATGATAAGCGAAAGCACAATCATATTAGCAATAAACATAATCTCAAGCACAAAACAAAGATTCGAGAGAATTGATATAATTTTACCCATCGTTGTCACAAACCCTAGGTAGAAATTGAAGAACGAAATCGAATCGATGCGAAAGCTGTGTAGATAACCTTCCAATCAACGTCAATCTTCAAATTACAAAGGAAAACGGTTCAATTACCTCGAAATCGGGTAATTGCCTTGAAAACTAGGTCTACCTCTAGAGCAAGGTATTGTTCTTCACAATAGAATGAATATGAAAAGTGATTGTGTCTTATTCTCAGTAATAGAAAGGAGAAAAACTAGGTTTTCACGAATTAGGAAACAAATCGGCAAAAGATGGGAGAAAAAAAAACTGGCGTCGCCAGTTGGAAACTGGTGAACTAGCATCGCCCGTTTTCCAAAGTAACAAGCCCAAGAAATGCAGAAGCTTTGACATCACATTGACATTCACAGGATAACATGGATAAGTTTAAAAAGTTTGTTTCCAAAGTAAATAGAACTTAAGTATAAAACGGCAGTCCCTCACAAGTGGATCCTATGCAATTATTCTCTCACACTCCTGGAAGTGTCCAGTAGGGGCAATCACTCAAGAATATAAAGAGGTAAGGAAGGTGACTCATATCACAAAGATGCCTCAAATACCTCATGCAATGTACTCAATCAGTTAAGTCGGAAGTGACTTTTTTCATAGCTCTATATCACTCAGCAGTAGACTCATAAAAGGCAATCGTTCTCTCTTTTTTAAATATATATATATATTTTTTTGTTTTTGCATACTCTTTTTTGCAGTCTTATATATGACCCATATGCTTGTATATATTTTTCTGTCTCAATTTTTTGGTAGTGTCTGTTTTACCGAAAGTCCGCACTTTTGTGCGTTCAGGTTTGGTGTACACGCCATCAACCCTCACGGACATATAGCTTTTAAGGGCCACGCCGGTATATAGGTAGTATCTGAAACGTGCCCAACACGACTAACGGTGGTAACTAGTACCATAGATCCACTCCGAGACTTATTTTTATATTTTTTTTATTTTTTTGAGAGAACAAAAAGCCTGATCAAAATCTTTATCAATACAAGTAGGGCACATAAACTTCCTCCCCAAACATGGACTTGGAACAGGTTTGGCACAAGAAAATAAGAATGTAAATCATGTCGTTCGTCATACTTAACTTACACAGAGTACACATGAGAATGATGAGGCGCAAACAAGGGGATTTGCACTTCCCGAATTAAATCACACAGGCGCCGGTACAATATTTTTTCATCGGTTAAGGTCTACTCACAGGCTTTTTGAACTACAGAATTAGAACAAACTTTCTATTTACAATAGAAACGAACTTAGCAAACTTAAACATGCAAGCTGCTAATAGTCAAGGATCAATCAAAGCAAAAGCATTAAACAGGTTTAGTACATGCAATAGACGCTCGACTTGGGAGACAGACTTAGACTCAACATACATGATAAAAAATACATAAAGAGACACGTAAATAAACACATCTGAAAACAGCCAAGCAAGAAGCCTAAAACATATCAAAACTCGAAACACCCCTCTCCAAACCTGAACTCGTGCTCGCCCTCGAGCAAACAAGTGAAAAGAGAGAAAGTAGAGAGTTCAGAGGACAGAGGCTTCCCTGATTGATGGTTTCCCAGGTGTGTAGAAGACGGAAGAGAATGACCTGAGACTCAAGAAGGACGTTAGAAAACAAAGAACCTAGCTAGTGGGTGAAAAGGAGGTTTTTTTTTATATATATATTGGGGAACTGGCGTCTAATCGCTTCATTGCCTAATCGCATACGCCAAGATGGCTCGCCACTTTTCACCTTTCTAGCTCAACTAAAAATAACAACCTACACTAAAAGGAAAAATAAGAACTATGCTAACTTATCGGCCAATACTTGTGCCAATGCGACCTTGATCCCCTTCGTCCAAATTCAAGTAGAAGTTTTCAATCTCTCCAACAGAGTCAACAGCTTCCACATATGGCTTGACTCGTTGCCCGTTAACCTTGAATGTATCTCTAGTTCCCAAGTCTTGGAGTTCAACGGCTCCATGAGGAGCCACCGAGACTATCTTGAAGGGGCCATCCCAGCGGGTTCGTAGTTTACGTGGAAAGAATTTCAAACGTGAATTGAACGACAAGCTTTCTTACCAGGTATCAGTTCCTTCCGGACAATGTTGTGGTCATGGTACTTCTTGGTTTTCTCCTTGTATATCTTTGCATTCTCGAACGCATTCAATCTCAACTCATCTAGCTCAGATAGCTGTAGAAGTCTTTGCTCTCCTACTTGGTCCTGCTCCATGTTGAGCTCTGCAATCGCCCAGTGATCCTTGTGCTGCAATTCTACGGGCAGATGGCAAGCTTTCCCATACACGAGATGGTAGGGGGTAGTCCCAATCACTGTTTTGTAGCTGGTGCGGTATGCCCAAAATGCATCCGGTAACTTCTCAGCCCAATCCTTCCTACTGGGGCGTACGACTTTCTCTAGAATCTGCTTGTTCTGTCTGTTGCTGACCTCCACCTGGCTAGATGTCTGTGGGTGGTATGGAGTGGCTACTCTGTGGTATACCCCATATTTCTTCATAACACCTGCATACAGCCGATTCACAAAATGTTTGCCCCCATCGCTTATGATTGTGCGAGGGGTACCAAAGTGAGCAAATAGATCCCTGAGAAATCTAGTAACAACAGGGGCATCGTTGGTTTTAGTCGCAACTGCTTCTACCCATTTAGTCAGGTAATCAACTGCAACCAAGATGTATTCATAGCCAGAGCTAATGGGGAACGGACCCATGAAATCGATTCCCCAGACATCGAAAAGCTCGACCACTAGATTACTAGTCTGTGACATCTCCTGCTTCTTGCCAATATTACCGGTGCGCTGGCAACGGTCGCAACTGAGGTAGAATTCCTGCGCGTCTTTGAGCACTGTGGGCCAGAAGAATCCTGCATTGAATACCTTGTGGGCAGTTTTCGTGCCAGTATAGTGCCCTGCGCACTCCATCTCATGGCAGAAACACAAGATGCTTCCTTGTTCTGTTTCTGGCACACATCTCCTGAGCACATCGTCAGCACCTATCCTGAAGAGATTCAGATCATCCCAAATGTATTTCCTGCACTGCTTTTCAAAATCTCTCCTTTCAGAGGCTGACAAGTTAGGCAAAACAGAGTTAGTAGCTAAATAATTAATTATATCAGCAAACCATGGCTCAGTTCCTAAACTCATTATATGCTCGTCAGGAAGTACATCGCGAATAGGTGGGGATTCGTCATCTATAGCAGAAGGGGGAAGTCTAGACAAATGATCAGCAATTAAATTCTCTTTCCCACTCTTATCTACTATTTCACATTGAAAATCCTGCAACATCAACATCCACCTAGTCAACCTGGGTTTTGACTCACTCTTTGCGAGAAGGTGTCTAAGCGCAGCGTTGTCACTATGCACAATAACCTTGTATCCAGTTAAATAAGATCAAAATTTATCAAGAGCAAAAATAACAACGAGAAATTCCTTCTCAGTGGTCATATAATTGACCTGAGCGCTGGCTAAGGTCTTACTGGCATAGTAAATCACGCGATATTGCCTATCTACCTTTTGGCAAAGTACAACCCCTATAGCAAAATCAGAAGCATCACACATAATTTCAAAGGGCAAGTTCCAGTCGGGAGGAACTACTATAGGAGCCGAATCCAGTCTGTTCTTGAGCTCATTAAAGGCTTCAAGGCAAGATTGATCGAAGACAAAAGGAACATCTTTTCCCAAAAGGTTGCTCAGAGGCTTTGAGACTTTTGAAAAGACTTTTATGAATCTGCGATGAAAACCAACATGCCCAAGAAAAGATTGCAGTTCTTTCACACAAGTAGAGGGTGGGAGCTTTTCAATTATCTCTACCTTGGCCTTATCAACCTCAATCCCTCGCTTTGACACTATATGTCCCAGAACTATACCTTCTTCAACCATAAAATGGCTCTTTTCCCAACTAAGAGTCAAATTGCAATCTATGCACCTCTTTAAGACTAATTCAAGCCTTTTCAGACAGTCATCAAAAGAATCACCAAAAACAGAGAAGTCATCCATATACCTCAACGTAATGCTGTACCATGTCAGAGAAAACGGAAAGCATACATCTCTGGAATGTGGCGGGTGCATTGCACAGTCCAAACGACATTCTCTTGTAGGCGAAGGTACCGAAGGGGCAAGTGAATGTTGTCTTGGCTCGATCCTCCTGAACTATGTGAATCTGGTAGAAACCTGAAAGACCATCTAGAAAACAGTAGAATGCTCACCCAACAAGGCGGTTGAGCATCTCGTCAATAAAGGGTAGGGGAAGTGATCCTTTTTTGTGGCAGCATTCAATCTCCTATAATCTATGCACATACGCCACCCAGTTGTTTTCCTTAAAGGGTCCAGCTCCCCTTTCTCATTCTTTTCTATAGTTATTCCAGACTTTTTTGGTACTACATGGCTAGGGCTAACCCACTTACTATCAGGCACAGTATAAATCATGTCACTATCAAGCAGCTTAATGATCTCTTTTTTCACTACATCCTGAAGAGCAGGGTTAAGACGACGCTGTGGCTGCCTAACTGGTTTAGTCCCTTCCTCTAGAGCAATCCTATGGGTACATCGGGAAGGGTCAATAACTTTGATATCGCTAATGCTCCAACCTATGGCCTGAGAGTTATTTCGCAGGATTGCAATCAATTTCTCTTCTTGTTCGACAGTCAGTTTAGCCGAAATTATTGCAGGTTTTGAATTTCCCTCCCCAGGTAGACATACTTAAGGTGGCTAGGAAGTTCCTTAAGTTCTAGAGGTGGTTCTAAAGTTCTCTGCTCCCCCTCTACCTCTAAGATTTCCTCTATTTCTTCACCAAAAGGTATCGACTCACAGCTATCCAAAAAATTAGCATGCTCTACTACTCCGTTATCCAAAAGATCCTTATCAGTTTCAAGAGTTAAAGCTACTTCTAACTTATCTCTAGTGATAGTTTGCATATAAGTGTTCAAAACTAATTCATCTAAATCATCGGAAAAATTGCAATCATAGGCATTCACAAAATTGCATTCCTCAGTATTAAGATCATTGACATTAGTTTCGCTAGAGATAGTTACCTTTTCTCAGAGCACTTCCAAATGAACTATCCCCCTCATTATTACCGACAAAAGCGTTTGTAGCTAACAAGGCCCCCTAGCGTAATGACGTGTTTCTTCACCGGTTTCACTTCAATCGATCCTCAGATCACGAAATCACCGGTATCAGCAACTTGTCCACCTTGACTAGGACATCTTCCAGTATTCCCATGGGACGCCTCAAACTCCGATCGGCCATTTGGACTACCATTCTCGTGGATTGAATTTCGCAAAGTCCAAGCTGTTTGTAAATAGCATAGGGCAGCAGGTTGATACTTGTGCCGTTATCTAGCATAGCTTTGGCCACGTGGTTCTCCCTAAGACGATACTGATGATGAAACTCCCGGGATCCTTCTTCTTCTCCGGTAACCCAAAGACAGCATTGACTGTTTCAGGCATGATCTCCTTTTCCCCTCTTTGATAGACCCATTTGTTTGTACTTAACTTTTTGAAATTTTTTTACCATGCAAGGACGTCACGGATCATATCTAGTAAGGTAATGTTGATCTCGAACTTCGAAAATCGATCAAAAAGGGGGTTACCGGCGCGTATTTCCTTGTCCTCAACCTTCTCCTTTAGTCTCCCGGGGAAAGGAACATGAGGAGTAGGGGCCCTGTATGGGTTTGGACTTTTATGAAGCTGTGGCTCCCCTTTATTCTCCTTCTCCTTAACCCAGGAGTCATCGAAGGTAGCTGGTGGCTCATCCCTGGCACCCGTACCTGTAGTACCTGAAACGGTAGGTAAATCATCAGTAATTTCAACAATATTCGATTTGGTTACCTTTCCGCTTCGCAGTGCTGCAAAGACTTCTTCTGCCTCCTGATCAGCTGCGTCCTGTTTGTCTAAACAAGCACTGAGTTGTGCTGCTAAAAGGACGATCTCATTAGTCGTTTCACTGACAGCTTCGATTCTGGAATCAGTCTCTACTTGTTCGGTGCTGGTTGCCGCAAACACTTCTGACATAGTAGTCATGGCCTCCCGAACATCACTTTCTAACTCCGGTGCAAGAATGTCAGGATCTGTTTCCACACCTTCAGATCGAAAAACTATTTACGTCTTAATTGACGCTATCTCCTCACAACGAGAATCTCTAATAGGGCTCAAACCACAGGTCTCTTTTGCAACCTTGTTTTCTTGGCTTGCACTGGGGCCCGCACCTTGCGATTTGAAGTATCAGGTAGTATATTGAACACCTCTTTGAGTTCAGCAGGTGTTTTACTTCTAATTCCACCACTAACTATATCCACCGACTCCTGGCATGGCTCGGTCAGTCCGTCATAGAAGTGCATTGCAAAGTCGGCATCTGAAAGCCTGTGGTTAGGGCATTTATACTTAGTTTCCTTAAATCGTTCCTAAGCCTCATGGAATGGCTCATTCCAAGCCTGTGTAAACCCAGTAATCTCCTTCTTGAGCTCCACCAATTTGTGATATGGTAGATACTCATTCATAAACTCGGCCATCACTTCTTGCCAAGTTTTCAGCGAATCAGGTTCACATTCAGCCAACCACCGTTTTGCCCCACCAATCAGAGTGAAGGGGAATAAACGTCTGCAGAGTTTGCAATCATCCAATCCCCTATGAGGAATGTCTGAAACCGCATAATCGAAACTCCTCAGGAAATCCAGTACATCTTCGTCCATACCCCCATAGAAGCGGGGTAGGCGGTTCAGGTCTTCTTCTGTAACTTCGTACTGACGAGTATCACCTTCCAGGGAAATTGCAGGTTTTCTGCCTACAAAGGATGGTACGTAAACTGCCCTCATTGTCGCCATGGCCCTAATGTCATGCTGCAATAGAAACATAACACCAGAACTACGCAGACGTAAGAGCCCGTTCGTTAAAACAAGCACTCAAGACGAAGAACACAGAGTTAACAAAGGAAAAAGGCTAACAAAACAAAAGCTAGAAAAAGAAAAGAAAAACAAAAAATAATGTAACTAAATTCGTAAACTTAACAAAGGAGTTAAGTCCCCGGCAGCGGCGCCAAAAACTTGATGTGTCAAATCAAACTTCTAAATTTGTTTCAAGCCAAGAGTTAATTCTTAACACTACGAAAACCTGTAGTGAAGTGGAGTTAACCCCGAGGTCGGTCTCGAAGGACTTAACTAGGCTAAGTTTTGTTTACGAATAAAGGTAACAATATGAAAAGCAGTAAAAGTTGGTTTGCCTCGGCGGCGAGATATTATACTAAAGTAACTAACCACTTGCGATGCTAGGAACCAAATTGATAGTAATGAAATTGAAATATGAATGGGGGAAATTAGGGAGTGGTGACGTCAAAAAGCTAGCTAGCAGGATATATGTGATTCACGAGATTGATTACGCAAGTTGTCACGGACTTGAGTTCAAAAACGAATAGCACTAGCGGAGGCGTCAATTCCACTATGCTACAATTAATCTAGCTAATCCTACTATTATTGTTTGCAACTAACTATCAAATTGAAGCAAGACGAAAACATTTGGGTGTGTTGATTAAATGCTTAATCTAACAATGATATTGACGGATTGTGCATCAAACGTAGGTAGAAATTGATACAATTTTACCCATCGTTGATACAATTTTACCCATCGTTGTCACAAACCCTAGGTAGAAATTGAAGAACGAAATCGAATCGAATCGATGCGAAAGCTGTGTAGATAACCTTCCAATCAATGTCAATCTTCAAATTACAAAGGAAAACGGTTCAATTACCTCGAAATCGGGTAATTTCCTTGAAAACTAGGTCTAGCTCTAGAGCAAGGTATTGTTCTTCACAATAGAATGAATATGAAAAGTGATTGTGTCTTATTCTAAGTAATAGAAAGGAGAAAAACTAGGTTTTCACAAATTAGGAAACAAATCGGCAAAAGACGGGAGAAAAAGGAAAACTGGCGTCGCCAGTTACTTTCTGTCCCAACAGAAAGTTTCTGGCGTCCCTGGTGTCGCCAACTTCTTCAGGAATGACCATTTTGCCATTCAACGCCTTTTTTACTCCAATTCTTGATATTTTGGCCTTCCCGCTCATCTTCTAGCAACCGACACCCGAGTTCCTTGTTGAAAGAGCTTTCAAAAGAGCCAAAGATTCGCCGGAATGGTGGACGTTTGGTCGGAGAACCGGGAAGACGAAAATTTCGAGGACGGGAGAAGAAGAAAGAATCAGAGAAGAAATGGGGTAGAAGGAAGAAGCTGTTCCCGTTTATGTCTGGGAATCAGCCTATCCGTCGCTATACGGATAGCTACCCGTCGCTACCCTTTTTTTTTAATTCTTTTTTAACGGATAAAATTTCTGTTTTTCTTTTTTTTTTTTTTTAAAGTCAAACGACGGATAGTTATCCGTCGTTACTTAACGACGGATAGAATTATCCGTCGCCATTTAGCGACGGATAAATATCTGTCGTAGAATTTCTGTTTTTCTTTTTTTTTTTAAAGTCAAACGACGGATAACTATCCGTCGTTAAGTAACGACGGATAATTCTATCTGTCGTTACTTAACGACGGATAGGGAAAAACGCCCTATCCGTCGCCAAATAACATCAATCCGTCTCCATACAACTAATGCTCATGATTAGTGGCGTAATTAATCCATCTTTTAGTGATTTCGGGCTCAAGTAATAACATCAATCCGTCTCCATACAAAATCAATGCATGCAGCTAAGCATGATTGTCAGTTAGTTAACCCACAAACAATTTTTTAATGATGGACTTTTTTCTGCTTATTTTTTTCCTGACAACCTTTCTCTACAAAAATTCCAGTAAGATTTGTCCTTTTGCATAGAAATAAAAATAATTGTGTTTGTGGGAAATGCTGAGCTAGCTAAGAAAAGGGACCATTGTGAAAATTTAGTTGGGTCGGCAGAGCAAATCATGTAGAAGGATTGTTTTGGTTAACCCAATCACTACATTATGGTTGTTGCGTTCTTAAGATACCAACTTTATGTTCTCCGGCCTATTTCTCACAATGTGTATGGAGTGGGCTTAAACATTATATTAATGAGTGGATTTCTATGTTATTGACTTCAATAACTGTAGTCATGATATTTACCGTCTCTTTCTTTTTTTTAGTGGTTCGCTACCTTTGATTGTCATGGGGCATCCTAGCTATGTTAATTTACGGGTCATCTCAGAGTTCGTATACCATGTAACATAAGAGACACTCAATTTCAGAAGTCCTAGATCATAAGTTTGATTCATACGAGATTCAAAGCTATGACCAAAAGAATATGGGCCATATTTTTAACCAATTAAGCGTCATTTAAGACTTAAGAGTGTGATACCATACTAGCTACTAAGTAGTAGTACCAACCATGATTGGGCCAAGCAACATTGCTGAAATGTTCTTTAAGGTCAGATTCATGTTTAGGAAATAGAGAAACACTTAATGAAGAATTATAGTGCTAGTATATATGATTTTAAGATGTGTTTAGTTAGAGAAAAATTGTAATGTGTGAATTGTGCATAATGAATAACTAGCACTTTAAGATCTATTTAGTTAGCAATTACTGGTAAGATATAATGAAAAGTACTATTGTGTAAAGGCTAAAGTTCAATCGAGTTGAATATTGATTGACCAATTGGACTCACCTTTTCCTACACGACAACATTGCAAGGAAAGAAACTAACTATTGTTTTTTCCTAGCTTTATTTTTCTTACTTTTTACTATTCTGATTAACCTTTTCTGTAAAGTGTAAACATTATAAAACCAACAGTAATTTGGAGAGAAACTGAAATGATAAGAGAATGTCAACCTCAATCATTCTAATCTCATGGCTTATCATTCTGGTATGATAAGATTGAGTAACTCTGAAACAAAATAATAGTAGTACCTTATTTGATTGAGCATGTTATGCTAGTACTAATATCTTATAATCATCATTAGATTTATATCCCTTATTAAAGACACGTTTAAGTAAACATGTCAGCATATTTAAAGAACCGACTCAATTTGACACTCAAATATATGCCAATTAATCTCTACTGCATTTACTATTTCTTTTTCTCTACTACTAGTAAAATTGTGCACATGGAAATTCACATGCCATGCCAAATAGATGAGTGTCTCATAGTAAAATTATTTATGCATGACATAAATAATATAATATATATTTAAACTTATAATTAGTTATAAATTCAATTATAATATAGAAGTATGTTATATGAGTTATTAATGAAAATATAAGTTTTGGTGATTATAATGGGTGGGAGTAGTGGGAGATGATTTACAACTACCTTACTTTTTCTTTTTCTTTTTAGCTTTATTTTTATATATGAAATTTGGAGTCAAAATTAATTTAATTGGTCAAAATTAAATTGATTGGTGTAACAACTACCTTTAGGTAGTTCTCTTTTAGAATAGTAAAGATTATGTACGAATTACAATAGTGGATTTTATTAATTCTGGAACAAACAAAACAGTAATATGTACCGTTGCCCATTAAAATCCAATTGAAGTGGAGTGCATATACATAGCAAACGGTGATAATGAATTTGTCTGAAGAGAAGGGGCAAAATGCCAATATCAATCTATCACTCAGACATATAGCCAAAGCACAAAATTGATAGGGGAAATGCACCAATTCTACCAATAGTTGGCTGTCTCAAGGCCCACTAGTACAAAACTACAAATTGTGCGTCTTACTAGTAACTTTAGTTAAGTGTCATCCATGCACTAATTCAATGCCACAAACATTACTTTTTGTCCCATTTTCTCAACAACATGAACATCTCACTTGCCATGCAATTGAAATAAAGTTGATTTAATTTATTTGATGGATTTTTTTCACAAATTGGTTAGCCCATAACAATAAGGTATCTGTAAAAAATGATTAGCATCATATTTAATTCTGGTATATGGTCAATTGTTTATATCATTTTCGGCTAGATGAAAGGAATCTGTTCATGCACATTGAAAACAATTCAATGGGTGTCTGCCTGCTGGTTTGGAAACCTGCACAATTAAAAACGGAGAGGGACAATTTGATGATCCTAATCTCTACGTGCGTTGTTCGATCTTGGAGAGCTATATAAAAGTCTAGAAGGGTGCGAATAGACCCATACAAAACAATTTGCATATACATACAGTATAATGATATAATAGTGCATCAAGCTAAAAGTGTTTTTTCAGAGTTTGTGCTCTACGGAAGCTTTTTAGCTTGCTCAATATGACAGCCCACTTCCTCATGCTGATATGACAATGTTCTCAGACTGAATATGGTCAGAACGACATACATTTAAGGAGGTTCATCAAACGGTAAAGTGCTAAGCATGATAGAGTAAATTGGTAAATTGCATAAAGTAAAGAATACATGTTTGTGGTGAATGTACACCTGCAGTGAGAGGTTGTTGACAATTTATAAGGCAACTTTAAATTGAGTGTCTAATACAAATTAAAGATCACAAAGTCTTGGGAGAAACGGTCTTTAGTTAATTTAACTAGAAACAGGACCAATTTGCAATTTACTATTAAACATGTGTTTTTCGCGGATCCTCTCGCGGATCCGGATAAATATCGTTTTTCACGGATCCACGAAAAGGATCCTCTCGCTGTTTGATATCATAGCTTTTTGAGTTGAGATCATAGTTGTTTTAGTTGAGATCATAGTTTTTTGATATCATAGGTTTTTTAGTTGAGATCATAGTTTTTGGTTTGATATCATAATTTTTTGAGTTGATGTTATAGTTTTTTAGTATGAGATCATAGTGTTTTGTGTTGATATCATAGTGTTTTTCCGTGACATCATATTGTTGTTAGTTGAGATCATAGTTTATTTTTAGTCTGATAACAGTGTGTTTTTAGTTGAGATCATAGTGTTTGGTTTGATATCATAGTTTATTAAGTTGATATTATAGTGGTTTAGTCTGAGATTATAGTATTTTGTGTTGAGATCATAGTGTTTTTAGTTGGTAAAATATAACATATATCATTCAATTACATGTACTAATGTTCATACAACTGCCGAGAAAATAACATATAACACGTTGGTACCCATCCTCTAGTATTCTTCTAGCATCCATGTTCCCTTATGACTTCAATACCAGTTCGGTGTAGTTTATGTTCATTATTTGTCTCCAAGCAATGCATTCCTGTAAATTTGTTGAAACAATTTTACTGAGAAATACTATAAGTAATAGAGATCATGGCATAATTAATTTAGATCATAGTGACTACAACTGAGATCATAGAGAATATAACTGAGATCATAGGGAATATAACTGAGATCATATCCATCATAACTTAGTTCATAGCGTATATAACTGAGATCATAGTGATTATAAATGAGTTCATAGTAAATATAGGTGAGATCATAGAGAATATAACTGAGATCATATCCATCATAACTGAGATCATAGCGTATATAATTGAGATCATAGTGATTATAAATGAGTTCATAGTGAATACAGTCAATAACAAAACTCAAGATAATATTGTAAAAAAACAGAGCACATAATGATTGTCAAGTTTTTAATGAAAACATAGGACATATTCTAGATAATATAGGTAATATGCTTGATAACATAGGTAATATGCCTGAGAACATATAAAATACAGTCAAGAACAAAACTCAAGATAATATTGTAAAAAAATAGAGCACATAATGATTGTCAGTTTTTTAATGAAAACATAGGACATATTCCAGATAACATAGGTAATATTGTTGAGAACATAGCACACGTACGAAAGAACATGGAAACGTTGTATATCTTATTTGTTCGAATTTTAGTTAATGATTGAGGTCTGATTTTGAATGATTACACCATCGGATCATTATGCAAGACGATTACACTTGTGAATATAAACAATAACGATCTACAATCAAAATACGAAATTATAGACGAATACTTCCAGATCTACAATTTTTCGAACTTGATTTTTCAGATCTAGGTGGAATCGAAGCTATTTTATCATTTGAAACATGAATCAACTATGTAGGAGGTGGTAATTGATCATACAAAGTAAAAAACGATGAAAATATCCACGACGTAGATTTACCTTCGTTTAGCTTTTCTTTGCAAAATCGTAGATCGGAGATGTTTTGATCGGAAAATCGTAGATCGAGATGGTTTATCGATCCAAGAGCTTGCCCTTGATTGTGAGATTCGTAGAGAGAATTCTAGAGAGAGAAAGTTTGAGATGAAAATTTAATGAATGAATAGTGAGCTGAAAATCGGGTTATATCATTTATATATGGATCCATATTAACGACCCAGTTGCTTGCCCTTGGTTGGGTGGCTTTTAGGAACTAGTTTTGGTTTGGAGTTAATATGTAATATTAGAAACTATATTTCTATGTCTCTATCTAGGGGTTGTTTCTTAGGAAACTCACTCATTAAAGATTATTTTGACTTAATTTATAATAAACAATTACTCTCAAACTTGAACTAACTTTTTTTTTAAATGGATTTCACTTGAACTGTTGAACACTTCATATGAACCGTTTATCGGACACTCATAAATTCTTGAAGAACCTACTATTCAATTTTGACAGCCATAAACTAGTTACTTATTCATGTACATTCATTTATTTTGATCACTAGAGAGAATATTCAACACATTAATTAAAATTGAACTGTGTTTTTTAATCATAACATTTAGGAGACTATTTATTTTGTAATATGTTAAACTTTTAGGAAATTTTTTTTAACTGACAATGCGTAGTCTGATAGAAATAGGGCAAGGGTACAATTGGATCCAAAACAAACTTTGACTCTAATCAAAGCAATAAATAATTAATTATTTAATAATTAAGTATTATTAATAATTAACTGAATATTAAACAATGGAATTAAAATAAGGACGAAAATCCAGGGTTTCACACGAAAATTTCGAAGACATCAATGTTGACAATATAGACATTTTGATTAATAATATTGATCGATGAATTTCTTGTAAACATAGATCTGTGATTAAATAAGTTACTCCCTCCTTCCCACACTACAAAAAACTGCAGTTTTGGCGACGGATCAGTACCTATCCGTCACCAAGTCTTTAGCGACGGACTTGGCGATGGATAAAAAAGGCGTCGTCCCACGGGAAGCGGGACGACGGATAGGTTATCCGTCGCTAAATCGCGACGCATTTAGCAACGGATAAACCTGTGACTTTTTAGCGACGGATATGAAGCGGATTTTTCAGATTTTAAAAAAAAGAAAATTATGCTATTTTGGCGACGGATAAATTATCCGTCGCCAATATGACAACGGATAATTTATCCGTCGCCAAAATAGCAGAATTTTCTTTTTTTAAAAAATCTTCTTTTTAGAGACGGATAATTTATCCGTCACCAAAAAAAGCAGAATTTTAAATTTTTTTTTTTTAATAATTTGCAGCCTGTAATTTATAAATTACGAATTACCAATTTTTTCTACGAAATAACAATTTATATATATTCCCATCGAATTATACAAATTACCAATTACCAATTTTTTTATACAAATTATAAATTACCAAATACTCAACCAAATCAAATACATACTTACAAACATTAAACTAAATCAAAATAAATACCATAAATAACATACATACTTACATACATACCATATATACTTACATACTTCATACTTACAACATCAAACTAAACACCATACTTACAAAAATTATACTAACTAATCAATTTCACAATAAATCAATCAATTCACTAACCCACTACTTAATATGAGTTATACTAGCTAGTATATGAGTTTAGAAACATACAATTGATCGAAATTAACAAAAGTCCCAAATTTACAAAAGTAGGGTTTTAGACCATTACCTTCAAATTGCGGAAAAAATAGTCGAAGATCGATTAAATTGAACGGACACCCGAGTTCCTTGTTGAAAGAGCTTTCAAAAGAGCCAAAGATTCACTGGAATGGTGGACGTTTGGTCGGAGAACCGGGAAGACGAAATGTAACGCCTCGAAAATTTCACTAACTTTTAAAAAGACAAGGGCGTTAAACCAATAATAGGAAGACAATCTAAGAGCTTCCAAAAGCTGAAATTTGAACAGTTGACTTGCGAAAACACTATTTTTACCAACAGCTAAAATTCTAACATAACACTTTCGAAGAATACTATTTCCTAAAAAAAAAAAAAGCGGATAAAAGTTACAAAACAAATCCCATTTATAACCCACTTTCACTCAAGTTGTTGAACGTCTACCCGACTCGGTCCTCCACTAGACTCCGAAATCTACAAGAAGGTAACAAATCAAGTACAGTACATGTAATATTAATATATTATTGGCTGTCAAAACAAATAAGTGAAAGAGATAACAGAGATTTCCAACATCAACTCCTCAAATTACGATCTAAACACCCATATATCCACATACGTGCAGTTAACGGACATACACAGATTCATAACACCCCACGGAGTAGCAAAAACAAAGCATAGGTATGAAGAGCAGGCAAGGACAGACCAAATACAGGAACTACATAGCTCCAATAACAATCACACAGCAATCGATCAGACAATTACCAACACCCAGAACTAATCGAACAGCCTTGCACCAGATAGAGAAAAAGACCAGCTAAGTCACGTCACAGTTTGACAAACACACAACACATGTAATCAAACCACCACACAGCCTAAAACAAAACGAACACAACAACACGCACGCAGACTGAACAACAGCCACAATCTGGCACGTCAATTATCAAGTCGAACACAGGAAAACGCAATTCAACACAGCATATCAAACCTCGACTACAAGCGTAATGAAAACAGAGCACGAAATGTACAGCAACGGCAACTCAAAGCAGATGGAAAGTATAAATTCGATTACATACAGGAAACAGAATCGACACAACAGCAACAACAAACTGAACAGTACAGGAAATGAAGAAATAGCCTGCCGAACTCGATACAGTAAAGGACAGAGCAGGTCGAGCTTTAGAATGAAAACAGAGCGTGGGCGCAAGTGTAAACCAACAAATACAGTTCGATTTCTCAAGCCCATTCGAAAGCAAGACTAAACAGCAACAATCAAGCAATTCAACTGAAATAACCACGCAGAACAGAAATCGAAACGGGACAGAGCTTGACGAATTCGATACAGACAGGAAACAGAGCATAACGAAATTCAAACGGGAAGAGGAAATTCGATCTGAATTTAAGCAAGAAACGAATAAGAAACACAAACACCCATCCCAAACTAAAACACGAGAAGAACAATGCTTACCTAATGGCGAATAGAACCCGAGCTAGAACACGAACGAACGAACGAATCGAAGCTTTCTAAACCTTGTAATCGGTACTACGAAGAAGCCAAGAATCACGTTGTTGAGTTAGAACTGAGAATCGAAAACGAGGAAGAGGAATAGGAATCGATTGACGAAACTTACCGAACGGATTCGAATCTCGGACGAATTGGTGAAGAACGAAGGAGAGAGCGATGCTTGAGGACGAGTGATGTTCTCTTGGCTGAAAAATCGATCTGTGTTTGCGTGAGGCTGGGGAAGGGCGTAGGTATAGGAACAGAAAAGAGGGAAGAAGTCGAGATCAAAAGGGGAGCAGGAGGCGTAGAGGCGTAGTCTGATAGAAATAGGGCAAGGGTACAATTGGAAAAGGGTAACCCTTTTTTACCCTTTTCCAAAACAAACTTGGACTCTAATCAAAGGAATAAATAATTAATTATTTAATAATTAAGTATTATTAATAATTAACTGAATATTAAACAATGAAATTAAAATAAGGACGAAAATCCAGGGTTTTACACGAAAATTTCGAAGATGGGAAAAGTCCTACTACATTTAAAAAGTCCAGAAAGACCCCTAGTTTCTCCTAATAATTGTCTATATTTAATGTCATTCATTTTGTCCTTATTTTCTCGCGGATCCTTTCTCATGGGTTGGGTTTTTGGATATGGATCCGGGTCGAGCGGTTTATATCCCAAATTTTGTATAAAAGGCTGTTTTTCCATTTTTTTTTCCCTTTTTATTTCCATTTAGAAACGAGCTCCCCCTCTAGAAAGCTCCAAAACCATAATTTTCTGCATTTCCCTTCGATTTTGATCAATATTTTATGCGATTTCTTTCGTGTTTCTGAAGATCTGATTTGCATCGTTTGCTTTCTTCATCCATAATGGAGATTGTTCGACAGGTGGTGAGGATGTGAAGATTGACGGCTGGTGGAAGGAAACAGGATCTGGAACTGAGTTGCCGATGTTCGCCAAGGATCTAGGGATCAACGAGGAGCGGAAGCTGTTGGTGAAGATGCGAAAGCCGGATTTGAAGGAAAGCAGATTTAGATCTGATCAAAGCGACTAACAAATCAACCAAGCTTTTCCGAAGAAGAAGAGAAACAACAGTGGGAAAGGAAATCATCAACAACCGTATGTATTTAATCGGTCGTCGGGCATAGCATACGGTGGAGCATATGGTTTCATTAATCAGAAACCCTGACATCCTTCTCGATCTCGATAACTACGTCAACGAGCAGGTTCGTCTCCACCAATTCTCTATGTGTATCATTTCGATTTCGATTTTCCTCATTTCGATTTGATTGAGCTTCGATTTTTGCAGGTTTCATCGAAGACCTATAGCTTGAAGGTGAACCTCTTCCTTCTGCTCCTCTATAAGGTATCATCTATTTTTGTAGATTTGATTTATTTATGTTTTCGTTTTGCTGTATGTTTAGTGGTGAATGTCTGTTAGTTTGTCAATTTAAATGGTTCCAATGGTACTGATTGCTGCTTGCTTAATTATGCCTTCACTTTACTGTTGTTATTTTCTTCGATTTGATTGAATGTCTAGTGCAATATGATGTGAATTTGGTAATTTTTACTTCGAAGGTTTTCTCTAATCAAAGAGCTAGCTATAGGAGGCTGGAATGATGTACTGTTACTTACTGATTAAGGTGGAGGCATTTACTTTTGTAAAGTGTTAAAGTCCAATTGTCTTCTCTATTCTGGTTAAGCAGTTTAGATGTTGCATTTGAGATGCTTAGGCTAGAATGGTGTATTGTTATGTATAAATCGTGTATTGTTGTTTTGAACTCAAGGCGTACCATTGCCAAATTTGAAGTGCTTCTCCAAATTTTACTTGTCATCCTAATGCAAATGTTGAATTAGTGGGTTCATGGTTTTTTTGTCTTCTGCAGATAGAGTCTCTTTCGCTCACTTTCCATGGACATGATCTTATAGTTGATACTGAGCTAGAGCTCAACTATGGCCGGTACATGGACAATCCCTGATTCACATTCTAATGTTTTGGTTATTGAGTTATTGTTTGTATTTAATACCATTTCTCTGGCTTCTTCCAAACGTTATTGTTTGATTCACATTCTAATGTTTTTACATCATATTGTCTAGTTTATGCGAAAAATTCTCTAGTTTTTTCATTATATTTTCAAGGAATTCTCTAGTTTTTACATTAAATTGATAATGGATTTGAAGTTTTTATCTAGTTTTTAGAGGATATTGTCCAGTTTTTAGGAAATATTGTCTAGTTTTATTATCAAACATGAACATAATTGTCTAGGAAGTTTTGTCTAGTTTTTAGAGGATATTGTCTAGTTTTTACGAAATATTGTCTAGTTTTATTATCAAACATGAACATTATTGTCTAGGAAGTTTTGTCTAGTTTTTAGAGGATATTGTCTAGTTTTTAAGAAATATTGTCTAGTTTTATTATCAAACATGAACATAATTGTCTAGGAAGTTTTGTCTAGTTTTTAGAGGATATTGTCTAGTTTTATTATCAAACATAAACATAATTGTGTCTGAAGTTTTGTCTAGTTTTTAGAGGATATTGTCTAGATTTTACGAAATATTGTTTAGTTTTATTATCAAACATGAACATAATTATCTAGTAAGTTTTGTCTAGTTTTTAGAGGATATTGTCTAGTTTTTATAAAATATTGTCTAGTTTTATTATCAAACATGAACATAATTATTTAGGAAGTTTTGTCTAGTTTTTAGTGGATATTATCTAGTTTTTAGAGTATATTGTCTATGTTTTACTATAAATTGTCTAGTTTTTTGTATAAAAATTATATGTTTAGTATAAATTGTTTATGTTTTACTGTAAATTGTCTATGTTTTACTGTAAATTGTCTAGTTTTTTTTGTATAAATTGGCTATGATTAAGTAGAAATTGTCTATGTTGTTTGTTGTTGTTGGTTTAGTTTTTTTGTATAAATTGTCTATTTTTTACTATAAATTGTCTAGTATTTTTAATTAAATATTCTATGTTTTAGTAGAAATTGTATATGTTTTTGTTGATGTTTTTGTTGTATGTATTAGATTTTCGTAAAAATGGTGGCCGAACAAAGAAATTGAAACGTTGTGGAAGAAGGTGTCTACGAACAAGTCGATTGTGATGAAAGCTATTTTGTAGATTTTATTTAATGTTTTTGAAAATACATGTATTTTTATAGGTTGTAAATTGTTGATTATTTTGTATACTGAAATTTATTGTTTGATGAATGAAATTGAAGTTCATGTTTATTTTTCTAAATTTTTTTTCATTGGATAAATAGGTTGTTACTAATGTATGCATGTTAAACATAGACATTTTTACGATAAACATAGACAATTTGATGATAAAACTAGACAATTTGATGTAAAAATCATAACATGTGGATTTGGATGAACATTTATGAGCTAAGTAACTTATTTTTTTTAAAAAAATTGCGGGTCGACCCATCCGAAAAATTAGACTGTCTAGTTTTAAGGTAAATTGTCTAGTTTTAACGTTTAAGTGGACTTTTTGGACTTTCCTATATATATGGGGTCTTTCGCAAAATGGACTCTTTTCCAAAACAAACTTGGACTCTAATCAAAGGAATAAATAATTAATTATTTAATAATTAAGTATTATTAATAATTAACTGAATATTAAACAATGGAATTAAAATAAGGACGAAAATCCAGGGTTTTACACGAAAATTTCGAAGACGGGAGAAGAAGAAAGAAGTAGAGAAGAAATGGGGGAGAAGGAAGAAGCTGTTTCCGTTTATGTCTGGGAATCAGCGACAGATAGCTATCCGTCGCTATACGGATAGCTATCTGTTGCTAGGTAGCGACGGATAGGTTATTCGTCGCTACCTTCTTCTTTTTTTTTAATTCTTTTTTAACGGATAGAATTTCTTTTTTTTTTTTAAAGTCAAACGATGGATAACTATCCGTCGTTACTTAACGATGGATAGAATTATCCGTCGCCATTTAGCGACAGATAAATATCCGTCGTAAAATTTCTGTTTTTCTTTTTTTTTTTAAAGTCAAACGACGGATAACTATCCGTCGTTAAGTAACGACGGATAATTCTATCCGTCGTTACTTAACGACGGATAGAATTATTCGTCGCTAAATGGCGACGGATAAATATTCGTCGCTAAATGGCGACGGATAGGTCGACAGATAGGGCAAAACGCCCTATCCGTCGTCAAATAACACTGATCCGTCGCCATACAACTAATGCTCATGATTAGTGGCGTAATTAATCCATCTTTGAGTGATTTCGGGCTCAAGTTTTGTCTTACCAGCAAAACTGACACACCCAGGGTCCTTAAATTTGTAATCTTCACAAAAAAAAATGCACTAACCACATCTTAATGGTAGTTTAAAGATCCAAATCTTGATAATTAATTAACAAAATCAATGCATGCAGCTAAGCATGATTGTCAGTTAGTTAACCCACAAACAATTTTTTAATGATGGACTTTAGTCTGCTTATTTTTTTCCTGACAACCTTTCTCTACAAAAATTTCCAGTAAGATTTGTCCTTTTCCATAGAAATAAAAATAATTGTGTTTGTGGGAAATGCTGAGCTAGCTAAGAAAAGGGACCATTGTGAAAATTTAGTTGGGTCGGCAGAGCAAATCATGTAGAAGGATTATTTTGGTTAACCCAATCACTACATTATGGTTGTTGCGTTCTTAAGATACCAACTTTATGTTCTCCAGCCTATTTCTCACAATGTGTATGGAGTGGGCTTAAACATTATATTAATGAGTGGATTTCTATGTTATTGACTTCAATAACTGTAGTCAAGATATTTACCGTCTCTTTCTTTTTTTTTTTAGTGGTTCGCTACCTTTGATTGTCATGGGGCATCTTAGCCATGTAAATTTACGGGTCATCTCAGAGTTTGTATACCATGTAACATAAGAGACACTCAATTTCAGAAGTCCTAAATCATAAGTTTGATTCATACGAGATTCAAAGCTATGACCAAAAGAATATGGGCCATATTTTTAACCAATTAAGCGTCATTTAAGACTTAAGAGTGTGATACCATACTAGCTACTAAGTAGTAGTACCAACCATGATTGGGCCAAGCAACATTGCTAAAATGTTCTATAAGGTCAGATTCAAGTTTAGGAAATAGAGAAACACTTAATGAAGAATTATAGTGCTAGTATATATGATTTTAAGATGTGTTTAGTTAGAGAAAAATTGTAATGTGTGAATTGTGCATAATGAATAACTAGCACTTTAAGATCTGTTTAGTTAGCAATTACTGGTAAGATATAATGGAAAGTACTATTGTGTAAAGGCTAAAGTTCAATCGAGCTGAATATTGATTGGCCAATTGGACTCACCTTTTCCTACACGACAACATTGCAAGGAAAGAAACTAACTATTTTTTTTCTAGCTTTATTTTTCTTACTTTTTACTATTATGATTAACCTTTTCTGTAAAGTGTAAACATTATAAAACCAACAGTAATTTGGAGAGAAACTGAAATGATAAGAGAATGTCAACCTCAATCATTCTAATCTCATGGCTTATCATTCTGGTATGATAAAGATTGAGTAACTCTGAAACAAAATATTAGTAGTACCTTATTTGATTGAGCATGTTATGCTAGTACTAATATCTTATAATCATCATTAGATTCATATCCCTTATTAAAGACACGTTTAAGTAAACATGTTAGCATATTTAAAGAACCGACTCAATTTGACACTCAAATATATGCCAATTAATCTCTACTGCATTTACTATTTCTTTTTCTCTACTACTAGTAAAATTGTGCACATGAAAATTCACATGCCATGCCAAATAGATGAGTGTCTCATAGTAAAATTATTTATGCATGACATAAATAATATACTCCCTCCGTTCCATAGATTTCTTTCCATTTTTCCATTTTGAGCGTTCCATTAAAAACTTTCCATTTCCTTTTATGGAAACCCACTATCTCCATTATTAATATTTTAATCTCTCTCTTTCATACTTTTTCAATTCTCTTTCTTACTTTTTACTATACACTTACTACTTTATCTATATAAACCCATTTTTTACTCAAATTTCTTAATATTTGTGCAAAAATAAAAGGGAAAGAAATGTAGGGAATGGAGGGAGTAATATATATTTAAACTTATAATTAGTTATAAATTCAATTATAATATAGAAGTATGTTATATGAGTTATTAATGAAAATATAAGTTTTGGTAATTATAATGGGTGGGAGTAGTGGGAGATGATTTACAACTCCCTTACTTTTTCTTTTTCTTTTTAGCTTTATTTTTATATATGAAATTTGGAGTCAAAATTAATTTAATTAGTCAAAATTAAATTAATCGGTGTAACAACTACCTTTGGGTAGTTCTCTTTTAGAATAGTAAAGATAAAGATTATGTACGAATTACAATAGTGGATTTTAGTAATTCTGGAACAAACAAAACAGTAATATGTACCGTTGCCCATTAAAATCCAATTGAAGTGGAATACATATACATAGCAAACTGTGATAATGAATTTGTATGAAGAGAAGGGACAAAATGCCAATATCAATTTATCACTCACACATATAGCCAAAAGCACAAAATTGATAGGGGAAATGCACCAATTATGCCAACAGTTGGCTGTCTCTAGGCCTACTAGTACAAAACTACAAATTGTGCGTCTTACTAGTAACTTTAGTTAAGTGTCATCCATGCACTAATTCAATGCCACATACATTACTTTTTGTCCCATTTTCTCAATAACATGAACATCTCACTTGCCATGCAATTGAAATAAAGTTGATTTAATTTATTTGATGGATTTTTTTCACAAATTGGTTGGTCCCATAAAAATAAGGTATTTGTCAAAAATGATTAGCATCATATTTAATTCTGGTATATGGTCAATTGTTCATATCATTTCCAGCTAGATGAAAGGAATCTGTTCATGCACATTGAAAACAATTCCATGGGTGTCTGCCTGCTGGTTTGGAAACCTGCACAATTAAAACGGAGAGGGACAATTTAATGATCCTAATCTATACGTGCGTTGTTCGATCTTGGAGAGCTATATAAAAGTCTAGAACGGTGCGAATAGACCCATACAAAACAATTTGCATATACATACAGTATAATGATATAATAGTGCATCAAGCTAAAAGTCTTTTTCAGAGTTTGTGCTCTACGGAAGCTTTTTAGCTTGCTTAATATGACGGCCCACTTCCTCATGTTGATATGACAATGTTCTCAGACTGAATATGGTCAGAACGACATACATTTAAGGAGGTTCATCAAACGGTAAAGTGCTAAGCATGATAGAGTAAATTGGTAAATTGCATAAAGTAAAGAATACATGTTTGTGGTGAATGTATACCTGCAGTGAGAGGTTTTTGACAATTTATAAGGCAACTTTAAATTGAGGGTCTAATACAAATTAAGGATTATTTTGACTTAATTTATAATAAACAATTACTCTCAAACTTGAACTAACGTTTTTTTTTTAATGGATTTCACTTGAACTGTTGAACACTTCATATGAACCGTTTATCGGACACTCATAAATTCTTGAAGAACCTACTATTCAATTTTGAAAGCCATAAACTAGTTACTTATTCATGTACATTCATTTATTTTGATCACTAGAGAGAATATTCAACACATTAATTAAAATTGAACTGTGTTTTTTAATCATAACATTTAGGAGACTATTTATTTTGTAACATGTTAAACTTTTAGGAAATGTTTTTTAACAGACAATCCAATCATGTGCTGAATGACTGTCTTGAAAAAGGGTGACAGTTAGAGCATAACTTGCGTTGGGCAACCAAGATTACATAAAATTTTACTCGTAAATATATTTAGAAGGCCTTGAGATTGATAAATTAGCTATCATGCTTGAGCAGACCTCTAAAGTCTAAGCTAATGATATAACATTAACATTACTCACCTAATGCTAAATGTTGTTTTGTCATAGTAATTGCACAAATCTAAGAACAGTCTCTTGTAAGAGTTGGATGCCGTTGGGCAAAAGATGATGTTGTCATATGCATGTAATATTATCATTATCATTCTGGTCTCTTCAAATTGAGGCAGTTATCGGTTGCTTCACGGAACAACTCCTGGACTCGCTTGAGCCTTTTCGGCATGGCAGCAAATGTGAAGAATTTAGCTTTAGAAAACCAACACTACAAAATAGCAATGCTATGTTTGGAGATGGATCTTACCTACTTCTAGTTGCTTTTGTAATTCTTGTCCCATCGCATCATTATGCACCGATTGTGAATATTTTGATTAGTAAAGCTCCAAACATATATGTACACATCACAACCAAAAATAGCAATACTAGCATATTAGCAACTCAAAGAAGAAGCCATGCAATCAATAGTACGTAAGAGTCACTTGTAGACGGGTGAGGAATCATCTTTTTAGGTTATCTTCGTGCAACAATGTCAATGAGTACATATTAAAACCTCTCTTTTCATGTAATGCCAGAAGCACCAAGCATGACCTGCTTGTTCAACTTACACATACTCAACTAGGCAAAACTGCAAAAGGCGACTTCAGAACACACATATTTATTGATGGAACAAGGAATCTAAAATAAGAAACAATCATCTATGCGATGAACACATTATGAAAATCATCAATAACCTTTCCTCTAGTTTCAGAAATAGAGTCATTCCTCCATGATGCAAACAATTATACTAATACTACATACAGTATTTATGCAAACAAGTAATAGAGGTATAAAATTAGCAATTACTAATAATGAAATATCACGAGCCAACTACCAAGTACAAAAGTTAAGTTGATATATCAATTACGCTAACATGTTCAGATAATCAGCTCCAAGTTCCGGCACATAGGTTAGAGTCGATATAAGATAGAAACAAGATCTAGAAATGATATAAGGCTTGTCAGTTGGTTTCTCAGAAACTGGCAGTCATGGTTATCATTTATCACAAAATAGTCACAAATGACTTGGAGTTCTCTTTTTTGTAACTGGCAGAATTACAAAAGCAACTAGAAGCTGCAGGTAAGATCCATCTCCAAACATAGCATTGCTATTTTGTAGCAGTGTTGGTTTTCTGAAGATAAATTCTTCACATTTGCTGCCATGCCAGAAAGGGAATCAAGGTGTCCAGAGTTGTTTCGTGAAGCAACCGATAACTGCCTCAATTTGAAAAGACCAGAATGATAATGATAATATTACATGCATATGACAACATCATCTTTTGCCCAACGGCATCCAACTCTTACAAGAGACTGTTCTTAGATTTATGCAATTACTATGACAAAACAACATTTAGCATTAGGTGAGTAATGTTAATGTTATATCATTAGCTTAGAATTTAGAGGTCTGCTCAAGTATGATAGCTAATTTATCAATCTCAAGGCCTTCTAAATATATTTATTAGTAAAATTTTGTGTAATCTTGGTTGCGCAACGCAAGTTATGCTCTAATTGTCACCCTTTTTCAAGAGAGTCATTCAGCACATGATTGGATTGTCTGTTAAAAAAAAATTCCTAAAAGTTTAACATGTTACAAAATAAATAGTCTCCCCAATGTTATGATTAAAAATCACAGTTCAATTTTAATTAATGTGTTGAATATTCTCTCTAGTGATCAAAATAAATGAATGTACATGAATAAGTAACTAGTTTATGGCTGTCAAAATTGAATAGTAGGTTATTCAAGAAATTATGAGTGTCCGGTAAACGGTTCATATGAAGTGTTCAACAGTTCAAGTTAAATCCATTAAAAAAAAAAAAGTTAGTTCAAGTTTGAGAGTAATTGTTTATTATAAATTAAGTCAAAATAATCTATAATTTGTATTAGACACTCAATTTAAAGTTGCCTTATAAATTGTCAAAAACCTCTTGTTGAGGGGTTTAACCTCGAATACTAACTGACTAAACTACTACAAATTCCTAATCTAAGATCCGCCACCAACTCGAGATCCGACCTAACGACTCGGTCCGAGGTTGATCACCTGAAAAGACTAAGTGTGGGGGGGGGGGGGGGTTAGATAACCCGGGTTGCAAGTTGTCAACCCGGTAAGAGACTCTACTCACGAGAGAGTTGTAAAGCTCTAAATGTGAGGAAGGTTATAATATCAATATGGCTTATCTTAAAGTTTGGACCTTGAGTTATATTTATAGAGACCATAGCTTATAAAGTGACTCATAAGATGGTGCCTAGTGTATGATTCAGATTTGGACACCAATGCTACCTTTGGCCCATAACCCAATAGTGAACAGTAGTTCAATACCGATTAGTGGGCCTGGGAGGGTAGTTTGGACCTTTTCCCTCTGAGAGTAATGTTCCGCCTGTTAGGTCCGTGTCAGTCCTTCAGACAGATCCTTCTACTTGGTTGATCTGCCCTTAGGTAACTCTGGGTGTCCGAGCCTGGAGTTCCACGGAAGTATCTTAGTGGTTCTGTTATATACGTTTTAGTCTTAATTGAGGGTGGCGTCCGAGAGGCTATCTCGTCCGGTCCGTTGGGCATCTTTAATTTGTACTGACTCGGTCAGGTTTAGAAGTCCTTTTCCCAGCTAGCCCGAACTAGGCGTGAGGGTGTAGTGACTTGGGCGTACTGGTTGACTCACTAGGACGGACCATGCGAGGTCGGACCAGTACTGAATTGTCTATTAAACCGTGATGCGCTCTAGGACACGCTCTATGGCGCCCTTAATGGATTGGACATATATCTGTATCAACATATGTCCCCCTAGTTTCCAAGTATCTTAGTAGAAGATAGTTGGTAACTATGAAAAGGATAGGTGTGTTGTGGAGCGTGTCCGAATCGTTAATTGTGAGGGAGAAAAATCCCTTCTTTTCATGTGAAAAAATCCGTATCCGTGTTCTTAGGAATCAATATATATATCTCTCTCCCCCCCCCCCTTTTCATTCTACAGTCCGAGCTATGTAGTAGCTTGGACTGCAGAAGGAAAAGGTATTTGTATCTGAGATATAGAGACCTGAGTACGGTTTTAGGATCTGAAGAAGTCTTCTGTGGAAGAGTGTATAGGAAGCAATTCGTTGGGCTATATATGTGCGATGGCCTTCCTGGGCTAGTGAACAGTGAACCAAAAGGCCCAATAGGTCGCCCGTCCAGCTCATGGGCAAAGATACCGAGTGAACCGATGCAACCCCTGGATTGAGAAGATTAGTCGTTGGGATTAAAACCCAAGTGATGTGACGTTTCTGCCAAGAATTAAATGGGGTGTAACGTCAATTCAACACTTGTGAACCGGCGCAACCGTTGGATTGAAAAGATCGACGGTTGAGATTTGAATCCAGGTGATGTGACGCTTCGCCTTCCCCAATTGCCCCCTATAAATAGGTGTCGCATCTGTCATTTTCACACTTTAGCCAAACCGAAACTCAGAGCGGTTCTCAAGCAATCCGAGCAATCAAAAAAAAATCCGAGCAACCAAAACTCGCAAAATCTTTCACTTTTCAACTGAGATCTGTACTCTCGAAGAGCCAGCAAGGCTTTGACGTCCGTCCAAACTTACCAAAACAACTTCATCAAGTAAGTATGTCTTGGTTCTTCCTGAATTTTCTTCCTATGATATGCGCGTTTAATGCTTGTATGCTTCTCCCTTGTTCGAACGTCTGTTTGTTGATTTCGTGATTTCAAACGCTGCTCGTGGTAGATTCCCGTTATGCTTAGTTGGAATAACCTCTCCCGTATGCTGTATTGTGCTAGTTTCCTTCAATAGCAACTTGTTGAACTGGCTTGTATATTATGTCAAATGTGACTAAAAATCGACAATGCATGTTTCTATGGTGGTATTTTGGTGCTGATTGGCACATACCTTTATAGGTTGTTCCTGTCAGTGCGGTATGTAGGGTAGATAATAGTGCCAATGGCACGTCTTTATGTGCCAAGCTTAGTGCCCATAGTGTTATGAGATTGTGTTCCATGTAGAAAATCTGATAAAGTAGAATTTCCTCGGACCACTTGACTTAATAAGATACCTAAACGAACTCTCAGATAACCACAATCATCATTTCTGATCCGTTTCCTTGTGCCCTAGGATGTCCGGGAGTGATAGTCAGAACCATCACGAGGCTCAAGGTTACGACGATGGGGTAAGCCAGGGGACTGAGTCCGTGGACGCAACCGCATCCGTGGCAGATTACCTGGTCGTTGAACTCCTTTCTTCCAGGGATTCCGATGCTGGGCAAGGGGTCCGTGATGTAGCGAAAACTCGGCCTGAAGTGGTAGTGGGCCAGGAAGGTGTCGCTAGGACTAGGTCGCGAGTCCAATCTCGGACCATAGGTGGTGGCGGTGTGCCCGCTGGTTTGAATGAACCTCGGACTGAGCAGGGAGGCGATAGTGGTTAGGATGCGGATGATGTGGAGATGTTCAAGGCTGGGGAGGAGGACCGTGTGGAGACGGGAGCATGTCCTTCCAATCCTAAGACGTCCGTGGTTCCAGTGGTTGAAGGAGAAGAGGAGGAAGATGAGGAAGAGGATGAAGAGGACGAGAGTGTCCGTTCGCGTAGGCACTTAGTGCGGAACAATCGTCAGATTGTTCTCCATCCTAGAGCAACTGTGAACCCTACTCTTCCACTAGTAGCTGGGCGTGGGGCGCAAGCATCGCGGACCAAATTTCCTCGTCCCGCGTCCGCCGTTGTGATAGCGAACAAATACGGAGAGCTCAACACAGACGGGCTGCTCCCTACTTGTCCGTCCAAAGTGAAGTTGGTGGATATCCCGAAGTGGAGGCGGAAGTGGGAGATTCCTGATACGGTGGAGATAATGGTCCCGGAGCCCGGACACGCATTTTATAATCCACCCGCCGGATATATATGTGTGCATGAGGCGGCATTCTCTTGCGGGTGGAGGATCCCTATTGCGCCCGAGCTTAAGCAAATCCTGAATCACATTGGTATCGGTCCGAGCCAGGTTATCCCCAAATCTTTGGGTAACCTTATCTGTTTTGTTGTTTTCTGTAAAAAGAAGGGACAGCCAGTGAACTTCAAGAACTTCCGGCAACTCTTCCATGTGACTTTCAGTCCGGTGAACCCCCTCTTCTATACATTTGTAAATAGAAAAGCCTATTATTTTATTTCCGATTCCATCTCCTCACTCGGATCTAAATGGTGGAGTAAATATATTTTTGTGCGGATGGCCTTGAAGCCTGGGGAGTCTGCAAGGAGGCGAGAGCAGTGGGGATTGCCCAAAAAGTTTCTGAGGGACAATATCCCGGATTGGTGCCCACTCCCGAAGAACGTGGCTCCGTGGGTGGCGAAGATCCACAAGAAAAATGATCCACCCACGTATCCGTTCCACGGATTGATTTGTCAACCGCTACCCTACTTGTGCGGACTGACAGATGCCGTGGAAGTCGGGGGAAAGACAGATTTCAGTAAGGATCTTTAATTTAGGATTTGTGTTGCCTTTCCTTTTGAATGCCCTGCTTTGAATTTTTATTTCCGAGGTTCCCGTTGTGCTCCCTTTATGCATCCGTACCTGACACTTGTATTTTGTTTCGTAGCTCATTGGTTTGATTATATCATGTCGATCCTCTGTGAGAAAAAGAGGTTGCAGAGAGAGTAACAAGCCCTGGAACTGGCTACTGGGCAAAGGAAGAAAATCATCAATTCTTCCTCGGGTCTACCTATGCCGGACCCAAAGAACGCTGCAGTGTTTGATTCTAAGGAGGAGCGGCGGAATAAGGCGGGGGAGGATCTGCAAGTGATGGGGGTACCCGACAGGGGTAAAGGTCCCTCCACTCGCAGCACCACTGCGTCTCAACAGCTTGCTGCCTCCGCGGGATACCATCGTATCCGGGAACAAGAGGAAGGCGACCTCGGGTGCCTCTCCCGCATCGAAGAGGCAACTCTTCTCTGCTGCTCTGCCTTTGTCCGACCAAGCCGTGCTTGACGCGGAGTACGAGCGGAGCTGCGGACTGCCCGAAGTAGAGCGGGTTGGGGAGCTCCATGAGCTTCATCAGAGGGTACGTATATTTGCCTTTGTTGTGTGTTATTCTGAATAAATTGTGCAACCTTTCATTGTACGGATCTCTTCCAGCTTGGATGCCTCATCAAAGCAATGTAGTGGAAGGCCAGTGAGCGGGCCACTATCGAAGAGGACCTGCATAAGGCAGTGGCTGCAGCGGAAAAAGCCAGGCGGGCGGAAACACACTTGAAGCAGAAGGACACAACAATAGCCAAGCTGAAGGCTAACGTGGAGACTCTTACGTCGGATGTGGAGTGGCAGGAGAACTTTATTGATAAGTCGATGAAGGCATTCTTGGAGTCCAAGGACGCGCTCCTCGAAGATCTCCAGTTTGCCCGGCTCGAAGCGGTGAACGACTTCATGAAGTCGGACTCCTTCAAGTTCTTTATGGCGGACAAGGCCGATGCTCTTCGTCTAGAGGGGTTCTCATCCGCCATTGGCCAACTACAGGCGAAAGGGCTAGTGTCTCCAAGCTTTGATTGGAAGGTATTGGCCAAAATTTGCTCTTGTCAACTAGACTAGCAGATCGATCCATCAAGGCTACGGCCCAACCCACAATCCATTAATGAGTCCGCCTTGACTTCATACGTGAGTTGGACTCCAAAGGCCAGTTAGCAAGCCCACCTAGCTGAGTCATCCATGCAGCCAATCACCAAGATGCCACCGACTAGCTCACACCTTGCCAACCCTCCATTTGGTTGACAAGCTAGCTAGCCTTTAGCTTCTAACCTTGATGACTAACTCACAACACCTGACTAACAGACTAACCAACTCCAATAGCTTGACTGACTTAGTCCATCAGTAAGCAACCGACTTACGTCCACTCTCCTAACTACTTGAGACACGGTCTAATCCGTTCCAATGACCTCCCCGAGATTCGCGGGCAAACTCCAACGATGGGTGGGTTATATAGAGAAGGCTGAGGAGATGTAGAGATGAGGGCATTCTAACGGCGAAAAACCCTAGCAATCAGTCTCTCACGCCTCCATCTCTCTCGAGCTCTCTGATCAACATCAGCCGTCACCTACCATCATCCACCATCGCTCATCACCATCCATTTGGATCCATCCGCGGCCGCCAGTGGAGTCGAATTCCCGGTGGAGATCGTCCCGGATGAGTGTTTAGCGGCATGTGAGTTCGTGGAAGTGGTCACCGAGGAAGGTGAAATTGAAATCACCAATGGCGGACCTTTCCTCCCCAAATGTGTCCCGAGGGCTATAGGGAAGGTATGCTTAACGCCGTTCCATGAAAACATGAACTATCTGAAGGATAGGTACTTCATGCCTTCTCGGATCGTCGGCCATGACGCGGACTTCAACTTGTTCGAGAACATCAAGGCTTCCTTTGATGAAGTTGTTGCATCCCGCGCTGCTGCTGTCAATGTCAATGCCAATCCGTCCTCCACTAATCCGCCTAGAGTTGATGAAGCCGGTCCGAGCCAACCTCCTCCTCAGTAAGAAGTTCGGGGTATGCCCCGTGAAAAAATTTGTAAACATTTGAATTTTGAGATCTTTTGACGGCACGGAACGTTGCCAAGTACAATATTTATTATTTCTATTATCTGTAGTAGTCGTTCCTTGTACAATGTTACATTTGCTTTGATATAACAATTGTTTGCTCCTTTATTGTCCTTAATCCGTCTCGTCCTTCATATGCTCAGTTATCGTAAGTAGTAAAGACACACTTCTTGTAAACTCGGACATCTTTCTTTGATCCGCAAATTAGGCGAATAAGTACGGATCCCGTACTTCTTAATACATCCCGTAGACAGGCAACGTTGACTCTCTTAGAATGAAACGCTCGGATAGGCCAGCGAGTACTTACTCGGACACATTTAATGGGCTTGTCTGGATCGAGTAGAGCAAGCTTAATTGATCCAATACTGTTCGGCCCAAACGGGTAACCCAAGCCCATCGTCGACATCAATCTTTTCGCATTGCGGACGTTAATTGGTTCATCTATTCTATAAATATCTAGATTCACAAGTGTATTGATGTCATATAATCTTTCTTATACTCGGATGCATCTGGTATCGTCAAACCAGCCAACTGATTCCAACTGTCTTACTAAGGATATGGCTTCTCGAATAGTCTTCCCCTCGAGACTCCCGTCCACTCTCAAATCAGTATATGTATTGTTTTTAGTTTGAGAGTGGCGTGGGTCTAGAGGGATGGATTACTTGGGATCTGTCGGTAGGAAGTGTGGACCTTTAAGGAAGTGTTCCGACGGGCGATCCCATCGGTCGTATGCGTGATTTACCCGGTAAGAGCTTTTCCTTCCTGAGGAGCTGTTGGCGGGTAGGCCATAATATGATCAGTGTGTAAGATCCATGCTTGGATTCAAACAAACATATATCTTTGAAGGATCCTCTTGTCCAGAGATAGGGGGTTTGACGTTGTACAGATCTGAGGTAATTCCGCTTGTTTCTCTTCATCAGTGTAATCCGATGATGATTGATTAGAACTAGTAGGATGTCGGACATAATAGATGTGTCCGTCTAATCTACTTATGAGTATGGGCTTCTGAGTGCCTCTTTTATAGGCTGGTCATGATGAGTTTCCGTCTCATGATAGCTCGGACTTTGGCGGACCATTGCTAGTTACGCCTACCCGTTCAAGGATCTACTTGGACAATCCCTTTTCGAGATCTGTAAAGCTTCCATTCATGGGCTTAATGAGACCATCAATGGGCTAACCCAAGTGACTATCCTCTTAACTAGCCCAAACGAATGATCCAGGCCCATCGGTTGCACCGACCTTAATACGTGGCGGGCAATGATTGGTCGGAGCTTTCTATAAAAAGGTACGAGCCAAGTACAGAAACCGTACAAACTGATCTCTGATTCTCCCTCTTCTTCTACCTCTATAGTTTTGACTTGTCTGCCTTTCAATACTCCCATCCTTTCCTAGTTTGGTGCAAAACCTAAATCTAGGAAAGGTGGGGGTTTTGAACGATAGGCTGCTTCAAAAGAAAGCACCAAAGCCAAGCTAAATCCCTTCTCCTTTCTTCCAATCCTACTTTAGTGGGTCAAATCTCTCTTGAATCGGTAGAAATCCCTCGATTCTGAGAGAGTTGGGGTCTCTAAAGACGGTTAGGCAGAAATATATTCGTTTCGACTACCAGATACCCTTGTCCGTTGGGACTCTGTACTTCCCAGACACGGGATTTGTACGAGTACACCAAGGTACGGTGACATCATAAAAAATCCTGCCATGCCTAACTGTTTTTCAATGTGCAGGTGGATCTGACTCTTGGTGTCCACGGAAGTTATGGTCACAGATTGACATGGAAAAAGTTTTCCTGATGGAGGTATAATCCCGGGAGAAGATGACAAGTTTGTGAAGACTCTTGGTTACCCTTAAGTATTGTAACTGTAGATCTTGCAAAGATCCGAGATTGTAAACTGTAAAGACAGTATTATGGCTGCCTTGTTCTGTGTATGAATAAGATTGCTTGCTTTTCCGCTGTCTGAATACGAGTTTTTAGATTTATGAATTGAGAAATAAAAGTTGTATTGATTTGACGGAAATTCAATTACAACCTGTGGGCCGTAAAGCCAATTAAAAGAGAATAACAAAAACAGAACTGACGGAGTTCCGTGTAACAAACAGTTTTAATCCTAAAATATCCAAATGACTGGAAAAGATCCATGTGACATACCCTAAACATAGAACTTTTGAAGGTTTTTGGCATTCCAAGTGCGCTTGAGTGGGTGTCCCTGGTTATCCTCTAATTCATAACTTCTGTTCACAATCGCACCAACAATCTTGTAAGGTCCTTCCCACTTTGGCTCAAGCTTCCCTACCTTGCTTAAGATATCAGCTCTGCGGAGCATCAGGTCCCCGACCTGTAAATCTTTAGCTTGAATATTTTTGTTGTAGGCCCGGGCTACAGTTGCTTGATATCTGTGGATTTTGGCCAATGCTTCGGTCCTCTTCTGTTCTAACATATCTAGATCATAGATCCGAGCTTCACGATTGACGGAATCATTGAACTCTTGGACCCTCATTGTTTCAACTGCAATTTCCGCTGGTATGACTGCTTCCGAGCCATAGACTAGGGCAAATGGAGTTTCTCTAGTTGCGGTCCATGCAGTGGTGCGATGAGCCCACAGTACGCCATCTAGGTCATCCGCCCAACTCTCCTGAGAAGTCCTTAACCGCTTTTCCAACATCTTAACAATCGTTTTGTTTTTGGACTCCGCTTGTCCGTTGGCCTGTGGATATCCGACAGATGTAAAGCGTTGCTCAATCTTGAAAGAGGACAACCATTCCTTGAGTTTATTGCCTGAAAATTGAGCGCCATTATCTGAGACAAGAATTCTCGGTAAGCCAAAGCGACAAATGATGTTTTTCCAAATGAAGGTCCGTACGCGACTTTCCGTGATAGTTGCCACAACTTCTGCTTCCACCCATTTGGTGAAATATTCCACAACCACAATTAACAATTTCTTCTGTTGAGTGCCCCTCGGGAATGGCCCGACAATATCGATGCCCCACTGATCAAACAGACATGTTACGACTGACAGAATCATTGGGTGTGTCGGACGATGGGGAACATTCGCATAGTATTGACAGTCAGGGCAATTTCGAGCGTAGCTCGCGGAATCCTTATCAATAGTAGGCCAGTAATAACCTTGTCGAATGATCTTTTGAGCAAGAGTTCGTCCTCCGGAATGGCTCCCGCAGCTTCCACTGTGAATTTCCTCAAGCACTGTCTTCGCTTCTTGCGGACCCAAACATCTCATATGAGTCCCAGCGAAGGATTTCTTATACAAATCTTCTCCGAGTATAAAATATCTGTTTTCTCGGCGCTGTACACTCCTTAATTCCTTCGGATCAGCTGGTAATGATCCGTCCTTGAGATAACTAAAGATATCAGTCATCCAGTTTCTTCCTGTTTCAGTTATCATAACATTTGGAGTAGGAATCATGCCGGATGAGTCCGTAATAGTGAGTAGAATAACTCTCCTTGTGTCTAGAGCAGCTGTTGCGGACGCATACTTTGCCAGAGCGTCCGCTCTTTCATTCCATGCCCTATCAAACTTCTCCAGGGTAAACTCATCAAAGAGACCAACTTCTTGCTTAAGTAGCTCAAGGTACTTGATCATTGAAGGGCCCTTTTGTGGCAAAAGCACCAGAAAATTGGGCTTCAACTAACTGTGAATCCATGTAAGCTTTAAGTTTCTGGATCTGCAGGTCCTTGGCTAGACGCAGTCCAACTAACAGTGCTTCGTATTCAGCCTCATTATTTGTGACTCTGAAGTCCAAGGATATCGCATAGTCGAGTTCCGCGCCATCAGGGCTTTTAAGATAGATTCCAATACCTCCTACTCTTCCAGTGGACGAACCATCCACTTCCAATGTCCAAATATCAGAGGGATGTTCCTAGGTTTGGAGATCTTCTATAAGCTCCCGAATTTCCAACCTTTGTTCTTTCTCCTCTTTAGCACCCGGGTCGGAGTTATTAGTACTGGATTCCCTTGTGATATCATCAAGAAGGAACATTTGGTTAACCCGAGTTTCCTCCCATGATGCAGTCCGATTTTGGTTAATGAACTGAGCATCCTCGAGGTTTTCTGGGCTGATCTTTGGCGGAACTGGCTTTCGGTTGATCTGCTTGGTAATTAGGCATTCAAATGCCTGTTTATCCGGGCATCTCGACTCGCTTGCAGGTATTCTGCTAGGAAGTCAGCAACAACTTGAGCCTTCTTGGCTGTCGGAGCCTGATAGCTAATGTCGTATTCGCTCAGCTCAATTGCCCATTTAGAGAGTCGTCCGGATTGGTCGGGCTTTCCCAGGACCTCATTGAGGTTCTTCGGATGAGGCAGATCTAAGATTGCTTTGATCTTCTCAGGATTTGCACTTATTCCCCTTTTTGTGACCATGTATCCTAGGAACTTCCCGCCCTTTACTCCGAAGGTACACTTCTCCGGATTGAGTTTCATTCCGTATTTCCTAAGGATAGCAAAGCACTTGTTCAAGTGACCCACATGTTGTTCCTCAGTTTTGCTTTTAACGAGCATGTCATCCACATACACCTCCATAGTCTTGCCGATTTCTTCCTTGAACATTTGATTCACCAGCCGTTGGTAAGTTGCTCTCGCATTTTTCAATCCAAAGGGCATTACTTTAAAGAAATACACTCCTCCCGCGGCAAAGAAAGCTGTTTTCTTGATATCCTCCTTAGCCATCCAAATCTGGTAAAAGACTTGGTACGCGTCCATGAAACTCAGTAATGCGCATCCGGCTGTGGAATCAACCAATTGGTCTGTTCATGGCAGAGGGTATGGATCCTTTGGACAAAATTTATTTATCCTGGTGAAATCATTGCACATCCGCCATTTCCCGGGTGACTTTTCCACTAAAACCACGTTGCAAACCCAATCAGAATAACGGACCTCCTCGATATGTCCGACTTTCATGAGTCGATCAACTTCGGCAGATATGATGGCATCCTTGATCGGACCGAAATCCTTTCTCTTTTGGCGGATATATTTAATTGAGGGATCCATGTTCAGAAGGTGAACAGTAACCCTCGGGTCTATCCCCTTGAGGTCGTCAGTACTCCAAGCAAAGACATCACTGTTGTCTCGGAGACAAGCGATGAGCTTCATTTCCACTTCCGCATTCATCTCTGTTCCGATTCTAGTCTTTTTATCCGGGCTCCTAACAACAAGTTCAACTTCTCTGAGAGTTTCGTGAGGTTCAATCCGTGCAGTTTTAGGAATCTTGTCCTTCTGGCTCCCAATCCCAACGTTAGAATTCTCCTTCTTTGGTAGGAGAACAACCTGCGGATCAGGAGTCAATGTAACCGCCAACACAGGTGTGGACGCTCTCCTTGTGGACATAATGTAACACTCCCAAGCTTCTCGGATGTTCCCCACTTCCTCTCCAACTCCGCATGGAGTCAAAAACTTCATTCTATTATGGAGGGTGGAGGATATAGCTCGGAATTGATTGAGCCCCGGACGACCAAAGATGGCATTGTAGTCAAAAGTTCGATCCACCACTACAAAACGGACTAGCTGCGTCACTCTAGCGGGATGTGTCCCCAGTGATACAGGTAGCATGACGCTTCCTAAGGGACGGACAGTTCCTCCTCCAAACCCTAATATGGAGGTATTGACTCTCTCATATCGGACTCTTCCCAGGTCCATCTGGTCTATTGTCCTTTTGGAGATGATGTTCAAGGAACTCCCTGTATCCACCAGGATCTTGTTCACCCGATAAGTCGCTATGATTAAAGAAACTACTAGCGGAACATCCGGATCATCTATGTCCTCACCTCCTGCCGTAGGAGGAGGGATCTCACTATCGTCAAAGGATATAGCGTTTGTCCCTCGAAGTGCTGGAGCAGCATATGATCTATCATTGTTCCGAAGATTCTGAGCTGTCCGCTCTCTTGCGTTTCTGCTATCGCCCTTGGTTGGTCCGCCCGCTATGGTGTTGATCACTCCACTATATGGAGGGTTCTCCATTTCTACATCATCATTATACCTATATTGGTGATGATCCATGCGAGCCGGATGACTGTCCGGCGGAGGTGGCAAGGATAGCGGGTGGGGTTGTGGTTCGGTAGCTCTATCATCCCTTCTTCGTCCCGTCCTATCATGTCTAGAAGGCTCGTCCATATATATGTGCTCCTTCAACTTGCCCTCTCTTATCAAATGTTCAACCTCTGTTTTCAGTTGAATGCAATCGTCGGTCTCATGACCACGGCTCTTGTGAAACTTACAATATCCTTTGGCATTCTTGTTTTTCCGGTTATTGTGAGATGGCTTGGGCCATTGAATATCCATCTTCTTCTCAATAATAGTTGCCAGGATGTTGGATCATGGTCTATTGAGACGAGTATAATCCACATATCTCCTTGGCGGACTCCTTTCTCTGTTAAAACCCTTATCTTTGTGATCCCTCCTCGGATCAAACTTACCAGGGCGCTGCTCTTGTTTTACCGGTTCTTTTCCTTTCTTAGAACCTGCTCTTACTGGAACATTCCTTCGGTACTCCTCTCCGTACATTACTTCTTCGTAGATGTCATCTAAATGCTTTTCACTCCTCACTTCCTGACTAGAAAGTTTCCTGCGGAGCTCTGTGTTGAAAGTATTAGCGTACAGGTGACGGACCCATTCCTTAATACTGTGAGGCTCAACTCGAAGGACTTCCGTGTTAAAGCGATCTAGGAAGGACCTAAGATCCTCTTGTTCCCTTTGAATAACTTCTGCCAGATGCTCAACAGTGCACCTCCTCCTTTTCGATTTCCCAAATTGTCCCAAGAACTTGGAGGAGAGGTCCGCATAAGATCTTATCGACTTGTTTGGCAACGCAGTGTACCAATCCATAGCTATTCCGAAGAGGGTGGATGAAAAAGTGTGAGCCTTTGTATTATCACTCATCCCCTTGGAATCCATCTTACTATTATACCTTGTCAAGTGGCTAACGGGACAAGTATCCCCGTAATAGTATTCCAAGTTTGGAATCACTTGATCCAAGTTCCTGTTTCTTTCCTTTTATCTCATGATGTCATCGCATAAAGGATTTGGTGCACTCGTGGCTACTTGCTCATGATCCTTCACCAAACACCCGAGGTTGAGAATCTGGGCTTCCAAGGCTTTTTTCAGAGTATAGATTTCTTCTGCATTCATTATCTCCCCTGTCCTAGGATGAACCGCTACATCCGCGGGGAGTTCATCTACGCGGACCACTGGAATAGTTTCTGTTACATGATATCTAGCCCTCGGAGGTGCTTGTTGTGGAGCTCTAGGTTGCCGGTTGTTCTCCTCCTGATACTCTCTCCGCCCATTTGGCTTCCTTCACCCCGAACTTGGAAAACAGATGATCTCCGGTCTAGAAGGTTCCGCAGATCCTCTTGGGGTAGCTGATTCCCCAACCTCTGCTGAATCGGACGTTGCATGTTCCTTGATAGGGAGGGCTCTGCTTGAACTGGAGTAACCACTAGCGGAGTGATTTGCTGAGGACGGACATTGTTAGAACCAAGGCAACCTTGGATTATTATGAGCAATCTATCAAACTGAGTCTCACTTAATTCGAGATCACTGGTGCGGACGATACAACCATCGGGCATAGTAAACTGTTGACCTGTAGTGCGGCCTTGAGCTTCTGCCGGAGAAACTTGTTCGACCCCGTCTCCCTGATTCTCAGGTACAATGTTCTCAGGAACATTTCGAACTCTCCTGGTCAGAATATCACCTCCTACATCCGTGGACGGGCTTGCTGTGCGGCCATCACTCGGATATCTTCTTCCTACAGCGCTCCTTCCTGTTGCAGAGGTCCTCCGCCCTCTGTTTGGTGGATGTCCGTGTGGACGTGGGGGTGGAGTTCCGACGCTAGTAGCACTGGTTCGTGCTGCCTTTCTTGTTCTTGCCATCCGATTGATTGAAACACAAAACCTTTCGTAACGTTTCCCACAGACGGCGCCAAAATGTTGAGGGGTTTAACCTCGAACACTAACTGACTAAACTACTACAAATCCCTAATCTAAGATCCGCCACCAACTCGAGATCCGACCTAACAACTCGGTCCGAGGTTGATCACCTGAAAAGACTAAGTGGGGGGGGGGGGGTTAGATAGGTAACCCGGGTTGCAAGTTGTCAACCCGGTAAGAGACTCTACTCACGAGAGAGTTGTAAAGCTCTAAATGTTGTAGTTATGAGGAAGGTTATAATATCAATATGGCTTACCTTAAATTTTGGACCTTGAGTTATATTTATAGAGACCATAGCTTATAAAGTGACTCATAAGATGATGCCAAGTGTATGATTCAGATTTGGACACCAATGCTACCTTTGGCCCATAACCCAATAGTGAACAGTAGTCCAATACCGATTAGTGCGCCTAGGAGGGTAGTTTGGACCTTTTCCCTCTGAGAGTATTGTTCCTCCTGTTGGGTCCGTGTCAGTCCTTCGGACAGATCTGTCTGCTTGGTTGATCTGCCCTTAGGTAACTATGTGTGTCCGAGCATGGATTCCACAGAAGTATCTCAGTGGTACTGTTATATACGTTTTGGTCTTAATGTGAGAGTGGCGTCCGAGAGGCTATCTCGTCCGGTCCGTTGGGCATCTTTAATTTGTACTGACTCGGTCAGGTTTAGAAGTCCTTTTCCCAGCTAGCTCGGACTAGGCGTGAGGGTGTAGTGACTTGGGCGTACTGGTTGACTCACTAGGACGGACCATGCGAGGTCGGACCAGTACTGAATTGGCTATTAAACCGTGATGCGCTCTAGGACACTCTCTATGGCGCCCTTAACAGATTGGATATATATCTGTATCAACAATATGTACTCATTGACATTATTGCACGAAGATAACCTAAAAAAGATGATTCCTCACCCGTCCTACACCGTGACTCTTCTGTGCTATTGATTGGATGGCTTTACTGCTGGAGTTGCTAATATGCTAGTATTGCTATGAGACACTCATTTATTTGGCATGGCACGTGAATTTTTATGTGCACAATTTTACTAGTAGTAGAGAAAAAGAAATAGTAAATGCAGTAGAGATTAATTGGCATATATTTGAGTGTCAAATTGAGTCGGTTCTTTAAATATGCTAACATGTTTACTTAAACGTTTCTTTAATAAGGGATATGAATCTAATGATGATTATAAGATATTAGTACTAGCATAACATGCTCAATCAAATAAGGTACTACTATTATTTTGTTTCAGAGTTACTCAATCTTTATCATACCAGAATGATAAGCCATGAGATTAGAATGATTGAGGTTGACATTCTCTTATCATTTCAGTTTCTCTCCAAATTACTGTTGGTTTTATAAAACAGAAATTCTACGACGGATATAATTTAGCGACGGATAAATATCCGTCGTTAAGTAACGACCTTTGATTTTTCTTGTACATCTAATTAACCTTGCCTAAGTTATCTTACTTTAACCGATTTGCTAAGAATTTAGAAATACAATATAAGAGTACATACAGTTTATCCGTCGTTTGACTTAAAAAAAAAAAAAGAAAAACAGAAATTCTATCCGTTAAAAAAGAATTAAAAAAAAAGAAGGTAGCGACGGATAACCTATCCGTCGCTACCTAGCGACGGATAGCTATCCGTATAGCGACGGATAGCTATCCGTCGCTGATTCCCAGACATAAACGGGAACAGCTTCTTCCTTCTCCCCCATTTCTTCTCTGCTTCTTTCTTCTTCTCCCGTCTTCGAAATTTTCGTCTTCCCGGTTCTCCTACCAAATGTCCACCATTCCGGTGAATCTTTGGCTCTTTTGAAAGCTCTTTCAACAAGGAACTCGGGTGTCCGTTCAATTTCATCGATCTTCGACTATTTTTTCCGCAATTTGAAGGTAATGGTCTAAAACCCTACTTTTGTAAATTTTGGCATTTTGCTAATTTCGATCAATTGTATGTTTCTAAACTCATATACTAGCTTGTAGAACTCATAATAAGTAGTGGGTTAATGAATTGATTGATTTATTGTGAAATTGATTAGTTAGTATAATGTTTGTAAGTATGGTGTTTAGTTTGATGTTTGTAAGTATGAAGTATGTAAGTATATATGGTATGTATGTATGTATGTATGTATGTTATTTATGGTATTTATTTTGATTTAGTTTAATGTTTGTAAGTATGTATTGGATTTGGTTGAGTATTTGGTAATTTATAATTTGTATAAAAAAATTGGTAATTGGTAATTCGTATAATTCGATGGAAATATATATAAATTGATATTTCGTAGAAAAAATTGGTAATTCGTAATTTATAAATTACAGGCTGCAAATTAAAAAAAAAAAATTAATTCTGCTTTTTTTTGCGACGGATAATTTATCCGTCGCTAAAAAGAAGATTTTTTCAAAAAAGAATATTCTGCTATTTTGGCGACGGATAAATTATCCGTCGCCAAAATAGCAGAATTTTCTTTTTTTTTTTTTAAATCTGAAAAATCCGCTTCTTAGCGACGGATAATATCCGTCGCTAAAAAGTCAAAGGTTTATCCGTTGCGATTTAGCGACGGATAACCTATCCGTCGTCCCGCTTCCCGTGGGACGACGGCTTTTTTATCCATCGCCAAGTCCGTCGCTAAAGACTTGGCGACGGATAGGTACTGTTTTGTCCGTCACCAAAACTGCAGTTTTTTGTAGTGTGGGAAGGGGGGAGTAACTTGTTGAGGGGTTTAGCCTCGAACACTAACTAACTAAACTACCACAAATCCCCGATCTAAGATCCGCCACCAACTTGAGGTCCGACCTGATGATTTGGTCCGAGATTGATCACCTGAAAAGACTAAGTGAGGGAAGGGGGGGGGGGGTCAGATAGGTAACCCGGGTTGTAAGTTGTCAACCCGATAAGAGACTTTACTCAAGAGAGAGTTGTAAAGCTCTCAATGTGGTAGTTATGAGATATGATTTGGAATAATTATTGCTTATCACTTGGGAATTGTGACTTACCTTAAGGTCTTGGACCTTGTGCTATATTTATAGAGACCATATCTTATGAAATGACTCATAAGATGGTGCCAAGTGTATGCTTCAGATTTGGACACCAATGATACCTTTGGCCCATGACCAATAGTGAGCGAGCCCACATCCGATTAATGGGCCTGGGAGGGTAGTTTGGACCTTTTCACTCTGAGAGTACTGTTCCGTCTGTTGGTTCCGTGTCAGTCCCTCGGACAGATCTGTCTGCTTGGTTGGTCTGTCCTTAGGTAACTCTGGGTGTCCGAGCCAGAAGTTTCACGGAAGTATCTCAGTGGTTCTGTTATATACGTTTTGGTCTTAATGTGATGGTGGCGTCCGAGATTCTCTCGTCCGGTCCGTTTGGCATCCTAGGACTGACAGTTTGTGGTACTTGGAAGGACCATGTGACCTTTTGTCAGGTTCAAAAGTCGTACACCTAACTTGGTCGGACTTAGCTGAGAAGGTGTGTTGACTTGTAAGTACTAGTTGACCTGGAATGGTTTCCCTTAGGTCGGACCATTTGAAGGTCGGACTAGTACTGAATTGGCTATTTCAGCCTTGATGCGCTCTAGGACACGCTCTATGGCGCCCTTAACGGATTGGACACATGTCCGTATCAACATATGTCCCCCTAGTTTCCAAGTATCTTAGTAGAAGATAGTTGGTAACTATGAAAAGAACAAGTGTGTTGTGGAGCGTGTCTGAATCGTTAACTGAAAAGGAAAAAATTCCTTTTTGTGAGATCCGTTGTCCGTGTTCTTAGGAATTCAATATATCTCCCCCCCCCCCTTTTCGTTCTACAGTTCGAGTTATGTAATAGCTCGGACTATAGAAGGAAAAGGTATTTGTATCCGAGATATATAGATCCGAGTACGGTTAGGATCTGAAGAAGTCTTCAGTGGAAGAGTATATAGGAAGCAATTCGTTGGGCCAAATATGTGGAATGGCCCACCTGGGATGATGAACAGTGATTCAAAAGGCCCAATAAGTCACCTGCCCGGCCCACGGGAAAAGATCCCGAGTGAAGCGATGCGACTCCTGGATTGAGAAGATCAACAGGGATTTAAACCCAAGTGATGTGACATTTCTGAGAAGAATTAAATGGGGTGTAACGTCAATACACCACTTTTGAACCGGCGCAACCGTTGGATCGAAAAGATCAACGGTTGGGGTTTGAATCCAGGTGATGTGACGCTGTGCCTTCCCCAATTGCCCCATATAAATAGTTGCCTAATCTGTCACTTTCACACTTTAGCCAAACCGAAACTCAGAGCGATTCTTAAGCAATCCGATCAAACAAAAATCAATCCGAGCAACCAAAACTCGCAAAATCTTTCACTTTCCAACTGAGATCTGTACTCTTGGAGAGCTAGCAAGGCTTCGACGTCCGTCCAAACTTATCAAATCAACTTCATCAAGTAAGTATGTCTTGATTCTTCTTGAATTTTCTTTTTTATGATATGCTCGCTTAATGCTTGTATGCTTCCCCCTTGTTTGGACGTTTGTTTGTTGATTCCGTGGTTTCACATGTTGCATGTGGTAGACTCATGTAGTGTACTTAGTTGGAATACTCCTCTTGTATGCTGTATCGTGCTAATTTCCCTCAGTAGCAACTTGTTGAGCTGACTTGTATAATATGTTAAATATGCATAAAAATCGGTATTGCTTGTTCCTATTATAGTATTTTGGTGCCGATTAGCACATATATAGACCTTTATATGTGTCCCTGTTAGTGTGCCATATAGGGTAGATAATAGTGCCAATGGCACGTCTTTGCGTGCCAAGTCTAGTACCCGTGGTGTCATGAGATTGTGCCCCATGTAGAAAATCTGATAAGGTAGGGCTTCCTCGGACCATTGGACTTAATAAGATACTTAAGCGAACTCTCGGACAATCACAATCATCGTTTCTGACCCGTTTCCTTGTGCCCTAGGATGTCCGGGAGTGATAGTCAGAACCATCACGAGGCCCAAGGTTACGACGATGGAGTAAGCCGGGGGACTGAGTCCGTGGAAGCAACCACATCCGTGGCAGATTACTTGGTTGTTGAACTCGTGTCTTCCAGGGATTCCGATGCTGGGCAAAGGGTCCGCCATGTAGCAGAAACTCAGCCTGAAGTGGTAGTGGGCTAGGAAGGTGTCGCTAGGACTAGGTCGCGAGTCCAATCTCAAACCATAGGTGGTGGCAGTGTGCCCGCTGGTTTGAATGAACCTCGGACTGAGCTGGGAGGCGATAGTGGTTAGGATGTGGAGATGTTCGAGGATGGGGAGGAAGACCATGTGGAGACGGAAGCAGGTCCTTCCAATCCTAAGACGTCTGTGGTTCCAGTGGTTGAAGGAGAAGAGGAGGAAGAAGAAGAGGAAGATGAGGAAGAGGAAGAGGACGAAGAGGATGACGCCTCCGAGAGTGTCCGTCCGCGTAGGCACTCAGTGCGGAACAATCGTCAGATTGTTCTCCAACCCAGAGCAACTGCGAACCCTACTCTTCCACTGGTAGCTGGGCATGGGGCGCAAGCAGCGCGGACTAAATTTCCTCGTCCCGCATCCGTCGTTGTGATAGCGGACAAATACGGGGAGCTTAACACAGACGGGCTGCTCCCTACTTGTCCGTCCAAAGTGAAGTTGGCGGATATCCCGGAGTGGAGGCGGAAGTGGAAGATTTCCGATATTGTGGAGATAATGGTCCCAGAGCCCGGGCACGCATTTTATAATCCGCCCGCCAGATATATGTGTGTGCACGAGGCGGCATTCTCTTGCGGGTGGAGGATCCCTATTGCGCCCGAGCTTAAGCAAATCCTGAATCACATTGGGATTGGTCCGAGCCAGGTTATCCCAAAATCTTTGGGTAACCTTATCTGTTTTGTCATCTTTTGTAAAAAGAAGGGGCAGCCGGTGAACTTTGAGAACTTCCGGCAGCTCTTCAATGTTACTTTCAGTCCGGGGAACCCCCTTTTCTATACCTTTGTAAATAGAAAAGTTTATAATTTTATTTCTGATTCCATCTCCTCACTCGGCTCCAAATGGTGGAGTAAATATATTTTTGTGCGGACGGTTTTGAAGCACGGGAGTCCATGAGGCGAGAGCGATGAAATTTGCCAAAAATTTCGAGGAGAGTATCCCAGATTGGCGCCCACTTCCGAAGAATGTGGCTCCGTGGGTGGCGGAGATCCACAAGAAAAACGATCCACCCACGTACCCGTTCCACGGATTGATTTGCCAGCCGCTGCCCTACTTGTGCGGACTAACAGATGTTGTGGAAGTTGGGGGAAAGACATATTTCAGTAAGGATCTTTAACTTAGGATTTGTGCTTTCTTTTCTTTTGAATGCCCTGCCTTGAATTTTCGTTTCCGAGATTCCTGTTATTCTCCCTTTATGCATCCGTATCTGACACTTTTATTTTGTTTTGTAGCTCATTGGTTTGATTACATCATGTCGACCCTCCTTGAAAAGAAGAAGCAGCAGAGGGAGCAACAAGCCCTTGAGCTCGCCACTGGCCAAAGGGCCAAGATAATCAACACGTCCGCGGGTCTTCCTATGGCGGACCCAAAAAATACGACAGTGTTTGCTGCGGAGGAGGAGAGGCGGAAGAAGGCGGGTGAAGATCCACAAATGTTGGTGGTGCCCGACAAAGGCAAAGGTCCGGCGACTCGTAGCACTACTGCCTCTAAGCCACCAGCTTCTGCTGCATCCGCACCTTCGCAGGATGTGCTGATGCGGGATGCCATCACCTCGGGGAGGAAGAGGGGTGCGACCTCGGATGCCTCTCTTGCAGCCAAGAGGCAACATTTTTCCGCTATTCTTCCATTGTCCGACCAAGCTTCTCTCGATGCGGAATATGAACGGAGTCGCGGACTCCCTGAGGTTGAGCGGGTTGGAGAGCTCCATGAGTTGCATCAGAGGGTAAGCAGCTTATCAATGTTTTCCTTTCCATGCTTTCAGCTTTTTATGATAGAAATATAACTTTTATTTGTGCGGACTTCCTGTAGCTCGGATGCATGATCAAGGCTATGCAGTGGAAGGCCAGCGAGCGGGCCACCATTGAGGAGGACCTGCATAAGGCAGTGGCTATAGCGGCGGAGGAGGCGGCAAAATTCAGGCGGGCGGAAACCCACCTGAAGTAGAAGGACACAACAATAGCCAAGGTGAAGGCTAACGTGGAGACTCTTACGTCGGATGTGGAGTGGCAGGAGAACTTTATCTATAAGTCGATGAAGGCATTCCTGGAGTCCAAGGATGCGCTCCTCGAAGATCTCCAGTTTGCCCGGCTCAAAGCGGTGAAGGACTTCATGAAGTCGGACTCCTTCAAGTTCTTTATGGCGGATAAGGCCGATGCTCTTCGTCTAGAGGGGTCCTCATCCGCCCTTGGCCAACTACAAGCGAAAGGGCTATTGTCTCCAAGCTTCGATTGGAAGGCGGAAGGATTGGATCCATCCGCGGATGCCAATGGAGTCGAATTCCTGGTGGAGGTCGTCCCGGATGAGCGTTTAGCGGCATGTGAGTTCGCGGAAGCGGTCACCGAGGAAGGTGAAATTGAAATCACCAATAGCAGACCTTTCCTCCCCAAATGTGTCCCGAGGGCTATAGGGAAGGTATGCTTCACGCCGTTCCATGAAAACATGAACTATCTGAAGGATTGGTACTTCATGCCTTCTCGGATCATCGGCCATGACGCGGACTTCAACTTGTTCGAGAACATCAAAGCTTTCTTTGATGAAGTTGCTGCATCCCGCGCCGCTGCTGCCAATGTCAATGCCAATCCGTCATCCACTAATCTGCCTAGAGTTGATGAAGCCGGTCTGGGCCAACCTCCTCCTCAGTAAGAAGTCCGGGGTATGCCCCGTGAAAAAATTTGTAAACATTTGAATTTTGAGATCTTTTCATGGCACGGGACGTTGCCAAGTACAATATTTATTATTTCTATTGTCTGTTGTAGTCCTTGGTACAATGTTACTTTTGTCTTTGATATAACAATTGTTTGCTCCTTTATTTTCCTTGATCCGTCCTTTATACGCTCGGTTATCCTAAGTAGCAAATATAGAACTTTGCAGGCTCGGACAACTGTCTTTATTATACCGATTTACTTTATGGTGATGCGTAATCTTCTAGAAGGGGGGAAATGAAGCGGTAAAGTAGCCATTATTGCTGCGTCCTTTCATCTTTCGAGCCGTCAAATGGTGGACAGGTGGCGTGATCGGAGGGATTCTTTGTTCCTATAAATAAGGATATGGTGATTCTTCCTTTCTCACTGTTTTACCTCTCTTCAGCCTTTCCTTTTCTAGAAATTTACTCTCCGAAAAAGTCAGATTCCTTTAGGATGCCGAGAAGCTGCAGGCCGAGCTAGGCAACTTCACCTTAATGTAAGCGCAGTGCTACCCGACTTGGAGAACTTCGACGTTGGAGAACCAGATGATCCCAAGTACGATAATTGTTGGCACTGGATAAATTGTGCCTGCGGAAACATGCACCCTTTGACTTATCCTGGTAAAGGCACAGTGGATGAATCAATCATTCTTGATCCAGAAGGTGATCCCCCTTTGTGTCCGATGGTCGCCAGGAGGCGAGCCAAGGAAGAGAGAGAGCGGATGCTGAAGATGATCCGTAGGAGGATCCGAATGCAGCAGCAAGCTCGTCGGGCTCAAGGTGGTGGCTCGGAATCTCAAGGCTCAACCTCGGGAATCCACTGAAGGGACAAGGCGGGGTATACCCCGTAGGCATATGTATGGTCCTCGGGCCTTGAAAAATTGTACTTTCCGTTTTTTGAATGTTCGAATGATTTTCTAACGAAATTCGAACTGACCTCAATAGATGAAATTGTTACCTTTTTCATAGACTTACTTTGTCGGATCATTCTTATGCCATTTACTTGCAAAATGGCCAGCAGGTACGAACTCGGACGCGGTTAATGGGCTTGTCTGGATCAGGTAGGGTAAGCTCGGTCGATCCAACCCTGTTCGGCCCAAACGGGTAGCCCAAGCCCATTGTCGACGTCAAGGTTCTTACGTGCGGACGCTTATTGGTTCGTCCTATCTATAAATACCCGAGTTCTCCTTTGCATTGATCGCCTAAATCCGACTCCAATTTCCATTCTTACTGAAAATTTCCACCTTCTTTCTCAAACTCGGATAGATCTCACAATTTGAGCCTGGTAGTACCCATAAGAAGATGATTTCTTGACTAGTCTCCCCCTCGAGACTCCCGTCCACTCTCAAATCGGCGCTTGTCTTGAGTTTGAGAGTGGCGTGGCTCTGGAGGGGATGATTGCTCAAGATCAGTTGTTAGAAAACACATATCTTGGGAAATGTTCAGATCCGGGGGTAGGATAACGGATGATCTTATCGGTCGTATGTGCGATCCACCCGGTATGAGCTTTTCCTTTCTGAGGATCTGCTGGCGGGTGGGTCGCCATACGATCAATGCGTCAGATCCGTGCTCGGATTCGAGCAAACAGGTACCTTTGAAGGACCCCCCTGTCCGGAGATAGGAGGTTTGATGCTGTAAAGATCCGAGGTTTGATGTCGGACATAATATATGTGTCCGTCTAATCTACTCATGAGTATGAGATTCCGAGTGCCTTTTTTATAGGCTGGCCATGATAAATTATTGACTCATGGTGGCTCGGACTAGGCCAACAATCAATGGTTTAATGTGTCCGTACACACTATGCACGGGATCCGTAGAGGGAATCAAAGGTATGGTGATATTGTAGAATTCCAACTTACTGAATCATTCTGTATTGTGCAGGCACATCAGATTCTTGGTGTTCCCGGAAGTGATGACTAAGTGGAATACTTTCCTGTCGGAGGAATGTGCTCAATGGAGGACGATGTATCCCTAAAGACTTTCCGCATGGTCAATGTATTGTAGTAGTAGATTCTGATAAAGGTCCAAGATTGCGGACTACAAGGCAGTGTTATGTATACTCTGTTTCGAATGTGAATAAAATTCCTTGCTTGTTTCTTTTGTCACTTGAACAATAAACATTATTTGTACGAATTGAAAGATAAAAGTTGCATTGATTTGACGGAAATTCAATTACAACTTGTGGTCCGTAAAGCCAATGACAAAAGAATAACGAAAACAGAACTGACGGAGTTCCGCGTAACAAACAGTTTTAATCCTAAAATATCAAAATGACCGGCAGAGGACCGTGTAACCATCCCTACGCATAGAACTTTTGAAGGTTCCTGGCATTCCAAGTACACTTGAGTGGGTGTCCGTACTCGTCTTCCAATTCGTAACTTCCGTTCACTCTTGCACCAACGATCTTGTAAGGTCCTTCCCATTTACGCTTAAGCTTCCCAACATTGCTCAAGATATCAGCTCGGCGGAGCACTAGGTCTCCGACCTATAAGTCTTTCGCTTGAACATTCCTGTTGTAGGCCCGGGCTGCAGTTGCTTGGTACCTGTGGATATTAGACAATTCTTCGGTTCTTTTCTGTTCCAGCATGTCTAGATCAAATATCCGAGCTTCACGATTGACGGAATCATTGAACCCTTGGACCCTCATTGTTTCAACTGCAATTTCCGCTGGTATGACTACTTCCGAGCCATAGACCAGGGCAAATGGGGTTTCTCTAGTTGCGGTCCGCGCAATGGTGCGATGAGCCCACAATACGCCATCTAGGTCATCCGCCCAACTCTCCTGAGAAGTTCTCAGCCGCTTTACCAGGATCTTAACAATTGTCTTGTTCGTGGACTCAACTTGTCCATTAGCATGTGGGTATCCGACATATGTGAAGCGTTGTTCAATCTTGAAAGATGCCAACCATTCCTTGAGTCTGTTGCCCGAGAATTGAGCACCATTGTCCGAGACAAGAATTCTTGGTAGGCCAAAGCGACAAATGATGTTTTTCCAAACGAAGGTCTGCACGCGGCTTTCCGTGATAGTTGCCACAACTTCCGCTTCTACCCACTTGGTGAAATATTCCACGGCCACAATTAAGAATTTCTTCTGTTGAGTGCCCATTGGGGATGGCCCGACAATATCGATGCCCCATTGATCAAACGGACATGCTATGACTGACGGAATCATAGGGTGTGTCGGACGATGGGGAACATTTGCATAATATTGACAATCAGGACATCTTCGGGCGTAGCCCGCGGAATCCTTATCAATGGTAGGCCAGTAGTAGCCTTGTCGAATGATCTTCTAAGCAAGAGTTCGTCCTCCGGAATGGCTTCCGCAGCTTCCGCTGTGAATTTCCTCAAGCACAGTATTCGCTTCTTGCGGACCTAAACATCTCAAATGAGTCCCAGCGAAAGATTTCTTATACAAATCTTCCCCAAGTATAAAATATCTCGGCGTTGTACACTCCTTGACTCCTTCGGATCAGTTGTTAATGATCCGTCTTTGAGGTAACTAAAGATCTCAGTCATCCAGTTCCTTCCTGTTCCAGTTATCATAACAGTTGGAGTAGGACTCATGACGGATGAGTCAGTAATAGTGAGTAGGATTACTCTGTCTAGAGCAGCTGTTGCGGACGCAAACTTTGCCAGAGCATCCGCTCTTTCATTCCATGCCCTATCAAACTTCTCGAGGGTAAACTCATCAAAGAGACTAGCTTCTTGCTTAAGTAGCTCAAGATACTTGATCATTGAAGGGCCTTTTGTTGCAAAAGCACCAGAAAATTGGGCTTCAACTAACTGTGAATCCGTGTAGGCTTTGAGTTTCCGGATCTGCAGGGACTTGGCTAGACGCAGTCCGACTAACAGTGCTTCATATTCAGCCTCATTATTGGTGACTTTGAAGTCCAAGGATATCGCATAGTCGAGTTCCGTGCCATCAGGACTTTTAAGATAGACTCCAATACATCCTACTCTTCCAGTGGAGGAACCATCCACTTCCAATGTCCAAACATCAGCGGGATGTTCTTTGGTTTGGAGGTCTTCTGTAAGCTCCCGAGTTTCCAACCTTTGTTCCTCCTTCTCTTTAACATCCGGATCAGAGTTGTTAGTACCGGATTCCCTTGTGATATCATCGAGAAGGAACATTCGGTTTACCCGAGATTCCTCCCATGATGTAGTCTGAGACTGATTGATGAAGTGAGCATCCTCGAGGTTTTCGGGGTTGATCTTCGGTGGAACCGACTTTCGGTTGATCTGCTTGGTGATTAGGCATTCAAATGCCTGTTTATCCCGGACTTTCTCTGACTCCGCTTCAGGGTATTCTGCTAGGAAGTCAGCAACGACTTGAGCTTTCTTGGCTGTCGAAGCCTGATAGCTAATGTCGTATTCGCTCAGCTCAATGGCCCACTTAGAGAGTCGTCCGGATTTTTCGGGCTTTCCCAGGACCTATTTCAAAGGTTCCGTAGTTAGTACTACTATTTTATGAGACTTGAAATATGGCTTTAATCGCCTTGTGGTGTAAACCAGAGCATATGCAAATTTCTCAATCTTGACGTATCTTGTCTCCGCCCCAGCAAGGGCTTTACTAAGATAGTAGATTGTCAAGAGATCATTAGCTTGGACCCGTACTAATACGAAACTCATTGCCTCTTCCGTAATTGCTAGGTAGAGGTAGAGTGGTTCTCCTTCAACGGGTTTGGAGAGCAGCGGAGGGGAATGGAGGTACTTTTTCAAATTTTCAAAAGCCTCAGAACATTCCGCGGTCCACTCAAAGCTTTCTCCTTTTCGGAGGAATTTGAAGAACGAAAGGTTCTTCTCTGCGGATCGCGAAATAAAACGACTTAAGGACATGAGACGTCCAATAAGCTGTTGTACCTCATTGAGGTTCTTCGGATGAGGCAGATCTAGGATTGCTTTGATCTTCTCGGGATTTGCGCTTATCCCTCTCTCAGTGACCATGTAGTCCAAAAACTTTCCGCCCTTCACTCCGAAGGTGCACTTTTCTGGATTCAGTTTCATCCCGTACTTCCTGAAGATAGCGAAGCATTTGCTCAAGTGCTCTATATGTTGTTCTTCGGTTTTGCTTATGACGAGCATGTCGTCTACGTATACCTCCATGGTCTTGCCAGTGTTAGGATTCTCCTCTTTTGGTGAAAGAACAACCTGCGGATCAGAAGTCACAGTGACTGCCAACACGGGTGCGGATGCTCTCCTTGTGGACATAATATAACACTCCCAAGCTTCTCGGATGTTCCCCACTTCCTCTCCAACTCCGCACAGGGGCGGGAATTTCATCCTATTATGGAGGGTGGAGGATATAGCTCGGAATTGATTGAGTCCGGGACGACCAAAGATGGCATTGTAGTCAAAAGTTCGATCCAACACTACAAAACGGACTAGCTGTGTCACTCTTGCGGGATGTGTCCCAAGTGAAACATGAAGCATGACACGTCCTGGGGGCGAACAATTCCTCCAAACCCTAATATGGATGTATTGACTTTCTCATATCGGATTCCTCCCAGATTCATCTGATCTATTGTTGATTTGGAGATGATGTTCGAGGAACTCCCTGTATCTACCAGGATCTTGTTTACTCGATAAGTTGCAATGGTTAAAGAAACCACCATCGCATCCAGATCATCTATGTCTTCGCCTCATGCCGTAGGAGGAGGGATCTCACTACCATCAAAGTATATAGCATTTGTCCCTCGAATTGCTGGAGCAGCATATGATCTGTCATTGTTCCGGAGATTTTGAGTTGTCTGCTCTCTTGTGTTCCTACTATCGCCCCCAGTTGGTCCGCCTGCTATGGTGTTGATCACTCCGCTGTATGGAAGGTTCTCCATTTCAACATCCTCATCGTACCTGTATGGGTGTCGGTCCGTGCGAGGTGGATGGTTGGCTGGCGGAGGTGGCAAGGATAGAGGATGGGGTGGTGGCTCTGTAGCTCTATCATCCCTTTTTTGTTCCGTCCTATCATGTCTAGAAGGCTCATCCGTATAGACGTGCTCCTCCAACTTTCCCTCTCTTATCAAATGTTCAACCTCCGTTTTCAGTTGAATGCAATCGTCCGTCTCATGACCACGGCTCTTGTGAAACTTGCAATACCCCTTTGCATTCTTGTTCTTCCTGTTACCGTGAGATGGCTTGGGTGATTGAATATTCAACTTCTTCTCAATAATAGTTGCCATGATGTCGGATCTTGGTCTATTGAGACGAGTATAATCCGCATATCTCCTTGGTGGACTCCTTTCTCTATGGAAGCCCTTATCTCTGTGATCCTTCCTCGAATCAAACTTATTAGGGCGATGCTCTTGTTTTACTGGCTCCTTTCCCTTATTGGATCCATCTCTCACTGGAACATTCCTTCGGTACTCCTCTCCATACATTACTTCTTCACAGATGTCATCCAAATACTTTTCACTCCTCACTTCCTGACTAGAAAGTTTTCTGCGGAGCTCTGTGTTGAAAGTATTAGCATACAGGTGACAACCCCGTTCCTTAATACTATATGGCTCAACTCGAAGAACTTCCGCGTTAAACCGATCTAGGAAGCATTGTTAGATCCTCTTGCTCCCTTTGGATAACTTCTGCCAGATGCTACACAATGCGCCTCCTCCTTTTTGATTTTCCAAATCGTCCTAGAAACTGGGAGGAGAGGTCCGCATAAGATCTTATCGACTTGTTTGGCAACGCAGTGTACCAATTCATAGCTATTCCGAAGAGGGTGGACGAAAAAGTGAGAGCCTTTGTATTATCACTCATCCCCTTGGAATCCATCTTATGTTATACCTTGTCAAGTGGCCAACGGGACAAGTATCCCCGTAATAGTATTCCAAGTTTGGAATCACTTGATCCAAGTTCTTGTTCCTTTACTTTTCTCTCATGATGTCATCGCACAAAGGATTTGGTGCACTTGTAGCTACCTGCTCATGATCCTTCACCAAACGCCCGAGGTTGAGAATCAAGGGCTTTTTGCTGAGCATAGATTTCTTCTGCATTCATTATCTCCCCCGTCCTAGGATGAACTGCTACATCTGCAGGGAGTTCATCTAAGCGGACCACTGGAATGGTTTCCGCTACATGATCTCTGGCTCTCGGAGGTGCTTGTTACGGAGCTCTAGTCTCTCCTACCGTTCGGACTTCCTTCACCCCGAACTTGGGAAGCAGATGCTCTCCGATCTAGAAGGTTCCGCAGATCCTCTTGAGGTAGTTGATTCCCCAACCTCTGCTGGATCGGACGTTGCCTGTTCCTTGATAGGGCGGGTTCTGCTTGAACCGAAGTAGCCACTGGCGGAGTGACTTGCTGAGGATGGGCATTGTTAGACCCGAGGCAACCTTGGATTATCGTGAGCAATCTATCGAACTGAGTCTCACTTAATTCGAGGTCACTAGTGCGGACGATGCGACCATCGGGCATAATAAACTGTTGACCCGTAGTGGGGCCTTGAGCTTCACGAGAAACTCAGACGACCCTTCTCCATGGTTCTCAGGTACGATGTTCTCAGGAACATTTCGGACTCTTCTGGTCGGAATATCACCTCCTTCATCTGTGGATGGGCTTGCTGTGTGGCCATCACTCGGATACCTTCTTCTTACAGTGTTCCTCCCTGTTGCATTGGTTCTCCGCCCTCTGCTCGGTGGACGTCCGCATGGACGTGGGGGTGGAGTTCACGCGTCGATTACCGTTCGTTACGTCTTTCTCGTTCTTACCATTCGAGTGATTGAAACACGGAACCTTTCGTAATGATTCCCACAGACGGCGCCAAAAATGTTGAGGGGTTTAGCCTCGAACACTAACTAACTAAACTACCACAAATCCCCGATCTAAGATCCGCCACCAACTTGAGGTTCGACCTAATGACTTGGTCCGAGGTTGATCACCTGAAAAGACTAAGTGGGGTAGATAGGTAACCCGGTTGCAAGTTGTCAACCCTAAGAGACTTACTCAAGAGAGTTGTAAAGCTCTCAATGTGGTAGTTATGAGATATGATTTGGAATAATTATTGCTTATCACTTGGGAATTGTGACTTACCTTAAGGTCTTGTCTTGCTATATTTATAGACCATATCTTATGAAATGGCTCATAAGATGGTGCCAGTGTATTTTGATTTGGACACCAATGCTACCTTCTTTACCCGATAGTGAACGAGCCCACATCCGATTAATGGGCTGGAGGGTAGTTTGGACCTTTTCCTCCGAGAGTTCACTTTGTTGGGTCCGTGGTCCCTCTGATGCATCTGCTTGGTCATGTCTTAAGTAACTCTGGGTGTCCGAGCCAGAAGTTTCACGGAAGTATCTCAGTGGTTCTGTTAAATACGTTTGGTCTTAATGTGATGGTGGCGTCCGAGATTCTCTCGTCCGGTCCGTTTGGCATCCTGGGACTGACAGTTTGTGGTACTTGGAAGGACCATGTGACCTTTTGTCAGGTTCGGAAGTCGTACACTTAGCTTGGTCGGACTTAGCTGAGAAGGTGTGTTGACTTGTAAGTACTAGTTGACCTGGAATGGTTTCCCTTAGGTCGGACCATTTGAAGGTCGGACTAATCTTGAATCGCTATTTCAAATTGATGCTTCTAGACACGCCTACGCCTTTAACGGATTGGACACATGTCTGTATCAACATAACTTATTTAATCACAGATCTATGTTTACAAGAAATTCATCGATCGATATTATTAATCAAAACGTCTATATTGTCATATTGATGTCTTTTTTAGAATATCATATTACAGTCATAGTATATCAGATCAACTAACATATCACTCGATCTATCAACCATTACAAATGCATCATTATCACAACTACAATATAATACTTTCTCCATCTCGGAAATAGCTTCCTAAATTTTCGTTATATGATTAAATTGAACATTTTACATTTGCAGTTTAAGATTAATTCGTAGTCAAAGTTAGTTTGACTGTAAAAAGTCAAAGTGGAAAGCTATTTTCAAGACGGAGAAAGTATAACATAATCTGCACTTGACGACACTTGAACCCATAACCTTTGAGTTATGACACCTCAACCTAACCAATCTAGATATCACAGGGACATTGATATTTTTTTTATACAGTCAGTTTTGATAATAATTCCATGATTCTCTCCTATTTATCTACCAACCAAATCCTAGTATACTTGGGTATTCCATGTTTTATTTGGAGTCAAAATTAATTTAATTGGTCAAAATTAAATTGATTGGTGTAACAACTAACTTTGGGCAGTTTTTTTTAGAATACTAAAAATAAAGATACTAGTATAAATAAGTTAAGTTCTGTTATGTTAGAAAATTGTTTCCCCAAATTAGTGAGCCCTAATCGAATTTACAGGACAAGCGTCCATCTCCATCGCGTCTTCCTTGGTTGCTCAGCCACCTGTGTCCGCACCACCATCTTTCCGGCCTCACCACGATCTCAGTCCGGCCTCACCAACTCGCCGCACGAGCACCTCTCCGAACTACTCGCCTCGCCTGCTCATTAGGTCATAACACAATTCACTGCTCTCTTTAATATTTTTTCTGAAATTCTTTTGAAATCTATTTCTTAATTTGTCGCAGTGATTACGTCTATTCATTAATCTTTAGTCGAGGTAGAGTTTATTTTATTTTAGATGGAGATGTTAGATAGAGGAGGATCCAAATGAGCTTGCTGTATTTGAATTCATAGATAGATAGATAGATAGATGGAGTTACTGTATTGAGCTACTGTTAGATAGATAGATCAGGAAATTGACTTATGTTTATTTCTTTGATTTGGTCATGTATTTTGTAGACAATGTATCTTATGACTTTGCTATTGAAACACCACATAATAATTTGCTAACCAGCTATATAGTTTGTAACCTCCGGTGACAATTCCTGTGCCCTGCTTGGTTTAAGTTGTCTTGTGCCTCGCTTTATACTTCATCTTTATCAAGTTTTATGTAAGGAAACACCACCAGTCCGTTGCCTTGTTGTATCTAACACACATGATAAGTAGATAGTTGCAAACACCTCCTTTTTCATGTTTCTTATTTAAATATGTTTTTTGTAGTATTCTGCAACCATCTGGTGCTTTAAGCAAAATGAGCTTTAATTCAAAGTAGTAGAGACTCTATTTCTAAAAATCTCCGCAATCACCACCTTTATGATTCATCTTTGTTCCTAATATTGTACTCCTATTAGGAAGATAATCTCAATAACTTGTGTTGAAATTTACATTTTTACTTTAATGAAAGTCTATTTATTTATGTTATAATGTTACTTGGGACCTAAATTTGAAATTAATAAGTTGGAACAGGGTCCTCAACATGTTTAATATATTAAGAATGCGGTGATGTTTAAGATGGCCCTGATTATGGCTGTATAATCAAATTAATCTGAACCTAGAAACAAATCAAGAAGCAAAAGAAAATAAATCTGCTTCTCGCCGGAACCAATTCATACCGACTGGTGTGTGTCCGAGATCATGTTAACTGTTTTGAGATCTGTCCCATCTCTAGGCCATGCTATGGGTTCTTGCTGGATCTGGTTATGGATTAGGTACTACCCATGGATTGACAAGCCTGGGTTTGGACTATGGATGTTTACCCTAATCTTGAATGGTACTGTAATATGATACTTGTTGAATACTTGTTTTGTGGAATGGAGTTAGTTAACACTCATTTTGTAAGTGGTTGGTCTTATTTTCTTTATTTCACAAGATATGTGTCCTACTTGCTGATCTTATTTATCTGTAGGTGTTCAATAAATAGGTCCTTGAAGTATATGTGTACAGAGAGTGCACGATGGATATAATAACCCAACTCCAAGAACAAGTAAATACAATATCGAATCTTGCATTCAATACCTTTGGGACTCTTCAAAGAGATGCGCCTCCAGTGCAGCTGTCGGCCAACTATCCAGAGCCTCCAGCCATTTCTAACGGCTCAGAAGATGCTGGGAATCTTGCCGAGCAGCCAAAGGTTCTCAGTGCCGAGTTGGTGAAAGCAGCCAAACAGGTCTTTTTATTTGAAACTTGATGTGTAATTGGATGCTATATCTTTTGATTTTTATGATTTTCTTCGGTCATGACATGTGATAAAACATGCTGCCTCTGTCCCTTAACAAAGGCACCATAAGAGTTTCGATGCCCATATTTGACCATGAATTATTCCAAAGTCAGATTGGTAACTTAAAAAAAAAAAAAAAAGAGAACTCCATTGTTGAAAGTACATTTCATTATCTTTCTTAATTTAATTTGCCCGAGTTATCTATTGTTATGGTATGGTATGGTATAGGATTAATTCGTGGTCAAAACAGTAACGTAAAAAACGGAGCATACATTTTGAACAGGACAGAGTGGGTTTTCATCCATAATGTTTTTAATTGCCAAACTTATTGAATTTTTTTCTGAGCCAAAAACTTCGTACTATGTTTTAAACCATTAATTATTCAAGCAAATTTGAAATGTGTATGTTTGATCTCATTGACTCAGACTTGATAATTATTCATGCATCTACCTGTTAAATCATTTGTGACTATTTTGTGATAAATGATAACCATGACTGCCAGTTTCTGAGAAACCAACTGACAAGCCTTATATCATTTCTAGATCTTGTTTCTATCTTATATCGACTCTAACCTATGTGCCGGAACTTGGAGCTGATTATCTGAACATGTTAGCGTAATTGATATATCAACTTAACTTTTGTACTTGGTAGTTGGCTCGTGATATTTCATTATTAGTAATTGCTAATTTTATACCTCTACTACTTGTTTGCATAAATACTGTATGTAGTATTAGTATAATTGTTTGCATCATGGAGGAATGACTCTATTTCTGAACTAGAGGAAAGGTTATTGATGATTTTCATAATGTGTTCATCGCATAGATGATTGTTTCTTATTTTAGATTCCTTGTTCCATCAATAAATATAAGTGTTCTGAAGTCGCCTTTTGCAGTTTGACGTATTGGTTGCTGCACTTCCATTATCTGAGGGAGGCGAAGAAGCTGAATTGAAAAGAATTCAAGAACTGCAGGTATGATGTCATCTTTCTTCTACTGCTTGTAGGTCTATGGACAATTTAGTTGTATTGGTGAATTCATTTCCTGGCTACTGGGAAGAAGAGAGATGTAGATCATCACAATCCGCTTTCTCTCATTTTCCCTTACCATCTATTCCAGTTGAGTATGTGTAAGTTGAACAAGCAGGTCATGCTTGGTGCTTCTGGCATTACATGAAAAGAGAGGTTTTAATATGTACTCATTGACATTGTTGCACGAAGATAACCTAAAAAGATGATTCCTCACCCGTCCTACACCGTGACTCTTCTGTACTATTGATTGCATGGCTTTACTGCTGGAGTTGCTAATATGCTAGTATTGCTATTTTTTGGTTGTGATGTGTACATATATGTTTGGAGCTTTACTAATCAAAATATTCACAATCAGGCAGACAATGATGCAGTAGGGCAAGAATTACAAAAGCAACTAGAAGCTGCAGGTAAGATCCATCTCCAAACATAGCATTGCTATTTTGTAGCTGTGTTGGTTTTCTGAAGCTAAATTCTTCACATTTGCTGCCATGCCAGAAAGGGAACTGAAGCAGGTCCAGGAGTTGTTCCGTGAAGCAACCGATAACTGCCTCAATTTGAAGAGACCAGAATGATAATGATAATATTACATGCATATGACAACATCATCTTTTGCCCAACGGCATCCAACTCTTACAAGAGACTGTTCTTAGATTTATGCAATTACTATGACAAAACAACATTTAGCATTAGGTGAGTAATGTTAATGTTATATCATTAGCTTAGACTTTAGAGGTCTGCTCAAGCATGATAGCTAATTTATCAATCTCAAGGCCTTCTAAATATATTTATGAGTAAAATTTTGTGTAATCTTGGTTGCCCAACGCAAGTTATGCTCTAACTGTCACCCTTTTTCAAGACAGTCATTTAGCATATGATTGGATTGTCAGTTAAAAATTTTTTCCTAAAAGTTTAACATGTTACAAAATAAATAGTCTCCCCAATGTTATGATTAAAAAACACAGTTCAATTTTAATTAATGTGTTGAATATTCTCTCTAGTGATCAAAATAAATGAATGTACATGAATAAGTAACTAGTTTATGGCTGTCAAAATTGAATAGTAGGTTATTCAAGAATTTATGAGTGTCCGATAAACGGTTCATATGAAGTGTTCAACAGTTCAAGTTAAATCCATTAAAAAAACAAAAAAGTTAGTTCAAGTTTGAGAGTAATTGTTTATTATAAATTAAGTCAAAATAATCTTTAATTTGTATTAGACACTCAATTTAAAGTTGCCTTATAAATTGTCAAAAACCTCTCACTGGTGTACATTCACCACAAACATGTATTCTTTACTTTACGCAATTTACCAATTTACTCTATCATGCTTAGCACTTCACCGTTTGATGAACCTCCTTAAATGTATGTCGTTCTGACCATATTCAGTCTGAGAACATTGTCATATCAGCATGAGGAAGTGGGCTGTCATATTGAGCAAGCTAAAAAGCTTCCGTAGAGCACAAACTCTGAAAAACACTTTTAGCTTGATGCACTATTATATCATTATACTGTATGTATATGCAAATTGTTTTGTATGGGTCTATTCGCACCCTTCTAGAGTTTTATATAGCTCTCCAAGATCGAACAACGCACGTATAGATTAGGATCATTAAATTGCCCCTTCCCGTTTTAATTGTGCAGGTTTCCAAACCCAGCAGGCAGACACCCATTGAATTGTTTTCAATGTGCATGAACAGATTCCTTTCATCTAGCTGGAAATTATATGAACAATTGACCATATACCATAATTAAATATGATGCTAATCATTTTTGACAGAAACCTTATTGTTATGGGACCAACCAATTTGTGAAAAAAAAATCCATCAAATAAATTAAATCAACTTTATTTCAATTGCATGGCAAGTGAGATGTTCCTGTTGTTGAGAAAATGGGACAAAAAGTAATGTCTGTGGCATTGAATTAGTGCATGGATGACACTTAACTAAAGTTACTAGTAAGACGCACAATTTGTAGTTTTGTACTAGTAGGCCTAGAGACAGCCAACTGTTGGCAGAATTGGTGCATTTCCCCTATCAATTTTGTGCTTTTGGCTATATGTGTGAGTGATAGATTGATATTGGCATTTTTCCCCTTCTCTTCAGACAAATTCATTATCACCGTTTGCTATGTATATGCACTCCACTTCAATTGGATTTTAATGGGCAACGGTACATATTACCATTTTGTTTGTTCCAGAATTACTAAAATCCACTATTGTAATTCATACATAATCATTACTATTCTAAAATAGAACTACCCAAAGGTATTTGTTACACCAATCAATTTAATTTTGACCAATTAAATTAATTTTGACTCCAAATTTCATATATAAAAATAAAGCTAAAAAGAAAAAGAAAAGGTAAGGGAGTTGTAAATCATCTCCCACTACTCCCACCCATTATAATCACCAAAACTTATATTTTCATTAATAACTCATATAACATACTTCTATATTATAATTGAATTTATAACTAATTATAAGTTTAAATATATATTATATTATTTATGTCATGCATAAATAATTTTACTATGAGACACTCATCTATTTGGCATGTCACGTGAATTTTCATGTGCACAATTTTACTAGTAGTAGAGAAAAAGAAATAGTAAATGCAGTAGAGATTAATTGGCATATATTTGAGTGTCAAATTGAGTCGGTTCTTTAAATATGCTAACATGTTTACTTAAACCTGTCTTTAATAAGGGATATGAATCTAATGATGATTATAAGATATTAGCACTAGCATAACATGCTCAATCAAATAAGGTACTACTATTATTTTGTTTCAGAGTTACTCAATCTTTATCATACCAAAATGATAAGCCATGAGATTAGAATGATTGAGGTTGACATTCTCTTATCATTTCAGTTTCTCTCCAAATTACAGTTGGTTTTATAATGTTTACACTTTACAGAAAAGGTTAATCAGAATAGTAAAAAGTAAGAAAAATAAAGCTAGGAAAAAACAATAGTTAGTTTCTTTCCTTGCAATGTTCTCGTGTAGGAAAATGTGAGTCCAATTGGCCAATCAATATTCAGCTCGGTTGAACTTTAGCCTTTACACAATAGTACTTTCCATTATATCTTACCAGTAATTGTTAACTAAACAAATCTTAAAGTGCTAGTTATTCATTATGCACAATTCACACATTACAATTTTTCTCTAACTAAACACATCTTAAAATCATATATACTAGTACTATAATTCTTCATTAAGTGTTTCTCTATTTCCTAAACTTGAATCTGACCTTAAAGAACATTTCAGCAATGTTGCTTGGCCCAATCATGGTTGGTACTACTACTTAGTAGCTAGTATGGTATCACACTCTTAAGTCTTAAATGACGCTTAATTGGTTAAAAATATGGCCCATATTCTTTTGGTCATAGCTTTGAATCTCGTATGAATCAAACTTATGATCTAGGACTTCTGAAATTGAGTGTCTCTTATGTTACATGGTATACAAACTCTGAGATGACCTGTAAATTTACATAGCTAGGATGCCCCATGACAATCAAAGGTAGTGAACCACTAAAAAAAAGAAAGAGACGGTAAATATCTTGACTACTGTTATTGAAGTCAATAACATAGAAATCCACTAATTAATATAATGTTTAAGCCCACTCCATACACATTGTGAGAAATAGGCTGGAGAACATAAAGTTGGTATCTTAAGAACGCAACAACCATAATGTAGTGATTGGGTTAACCAAAACAATCCTTCTACATGATTTGCTCTGCCGACCCAACTAAATTTTCACAATGGTCCCTTTTCTTAGCTAGCTCAGCATTTCCCACAAACACAATTATTTTTATTTCTATGGAAAAGGACAAATCTTACTGGAAATTTTTGTAGAGAAAGGTTGTCAGGAAAAAAATAAGCAGAAAAAAGTCCATCATTAAATAATTGTTTGTGGGTTAACTAACTAACAATCATGCTTAGCTGCATGCATTGATTTTGTTAATTAATTATCAAGATTTTGGATCTTTAAAGTACCATTAAGATGTGGTTAGTGCATTTTTTTGTGAAGAATACAAATTTAAGGACCCTGGGTGTGTCAGTTTTGTTGGCAAGACAAAACTTGAGCCCGAAATCACTCAAAGATGGATTAATTACGCCACTAATCATGAGCATTAGTTGTATGGCGACGGATAGGGCGTTTTGCCCTATCCGTCGCCATTTAGCGACGTATATTTATCCGTCGCTAAATGGCGACGGATAAGTCTATCCGTCGTTAAGTAACGACGGATAGAATTATCTGTCGTTACTTAACGACGGATAGTTATCCGTCGTTTGACTTAAAAAAAAAAAAGAAAAACAGAAATTCTACGACGGATATTTATCCGTCGCTAAATGGCGACAGATAATTCTATCCGTCGTTAAGTAACGACGGATAGTTATCCGTCGTTTGACTTTTAAAAAAAATAAATAAAAATAGAAATTCTATCCGTTAAAAAAGAATTAAAAAAAAAACAGGTAGCGACGAATAACCTATCCGTCGCTACCTAGCGACGGATAGCTACCATATAGCGACGGATAGCTATCCGTCGCTGATTTCCAGACATTTCTTCTCTGATTTCCAGACATATAACAACTTCTTCCTTCTCCCCCATTTCTTCTCTGCTTCTTTCTTCTTCTCCCGTCTTCGAAATTTTTGTCTTCACGGTTCTCCGACCAAACATCCACCATTCCGGCGAATCTTTGGCTCTTTTGAAAGCTCTTTCAACAAGGAACTCGGGTGTCCGTTCAATTTCATCGATCTTCGACTATTTTTCCCGCAATTTGAAGGTAATGGTCTAAAACCCTACTTTTGTAAATTTGGGACTTTTGCTAATTTCGATCGATTGTATGTTTCTAAACTCATATACTAGCTAGTATAACTCATATTAAGTAGTGGGTTAATGAATTGATTGATTTATTGTGAAATTGATTAGTTAGTATAATGTTTGTAAGTATGGTGTTTAGTTTGATGTTTGTATGTATAAAGTATGTAAGTATATATGGTATGTATGTAAGTATGTAAGTATGTATGTTATTTATGGTATTTATTTTGATTTAGTTTAATATTTGTAAGTATGTGTTGGATTTGGTTGAGTATTTGGTAATTTATAATTTGTATAAAAAAATTGGTAATTGGTAATTCGTATAATTCGATGGGAATATATATAAATTGATATTTCGTAGAAAAAATTGGTAATTCGTAATTTATAAATTACAGGCTGCAAATTATTAAAAAAAATTAAAATTCTGCTTTTTTTGGCGACGGATATTTTATCCGTCGCTAAAAAGCAGATTTAAAAAAAAAAGAAAATTCTGCTATTTTGGTGACGGATAATTTATCCGTCGCCAAAATAGCAGAATTTATCCGTCGCTAAAAAGTCAAAGGTTTATCCGTCGCGATTTAGCGACGGATAACCTATCCGTCGTCCCGCTTCCCGTGGAACGACGGCTTTTTTATCCGTCGCCAAGTCCGTTGCTAAAGACTTGGCGACAGATAGGTACTGTTTTGGCGACGGATAAATTCGTCGCCAAAACTGCAGTTTTTTTATAGTGTACTCACCTGACAAACCTTCATAACCAACACCTTAAAACGGCGTGGAGTACAGGAAGTACTTAGTTTGGGAAACTAAGGAATAACTCAAAGTTACTGAGCATAGGAAGTACTTAGTTTGGGAAACTAAGGAATAGCTCAAAGGTTTCTGAGTATAGGAAGTACTTGGCTGGGAGCCGGGGAATAACTCAGGGGAAACACTTGGTTGGGAACCTAGTGTATTTAGGAATCCACATAAGATATTTTTAAGGTGAACTCAATTATCTGTCTTAGTGAATTCCAGGTATGAGAAAGGCCAAAGTGGATTAGTTGAAGGATTACGCCACCTTCAGATACCACTATAAAAAACGTGTTATTTACTTTCAGTAATTTACTTATCGTTCTGTTTATCCTGCTATGTATTTAAACACATTATATCTTGCTGAGCACGTGCACTTATCACAGAAAAGTCTTCCGCTTTCTGAAATTAAGTATCAGATATCTTCACATATATCTGAGAAATTGTATTTATCGACAAAAGTTGTAAAAGACTATTCACCCCACCCCACCTCTAGTCTTTTCCTTTGCCGTTATCTGGACCAACAAGTGGTATCAGAGCAGGAGGTTCCCAAGCCTTCTGCACTGAACCTAGATCCCAGATAAGTGCCTACTAACTGCTTTTCACCTACACTTGATTTGTCTGTTAAGTGTGTTTGCTGCAGGATGTCTTTAAGTGACGCTCGAATTCTCAAGCCAGAGAACTATGAGAAATGGAAGAACAACATGATGCTCCACCTAGAAGCCATCAGTGACGAAATGATCGAAATAATAAAGAATGGCCCCATAGTCATTCAACAACTTAAGCAGGTCATGGAGGTTTCTAATGGTAGAGGCAGAGTTCCCATTGATGAAGAACCAAGTGGTGGTTCCTCACAAACAGGTGGATCAACCAGTGGAAGACCTACTGGTCAAGTTGTTTACGAGCCAAAGCCCAGAGAGCTCTGGACATCGGAAGATGCCAAGAGAAATCGACTGGATGGTCAGGCTCGCAATATCATTATACGTTCCACTCCAGAGCACATACAGTGTAAACTGTGGGGTGCAAAAACGGCGAAAGTGGCCTAGTAATTGATTGAAGAATCTGTGCCGGCACTGAGAAAACAAAGGAAAATAAGTTCGAAGTTTTGAAGCTCAAATTCCAAAACTTTAAACAAGGTCCCATAGAGACTCTTGAAGAACTAGATTTCCGGTTCACAACATTGATGAGTGAAATGGCTGCACTTGGTGAAAGTGAGAGATACTCTAACTCTGAAAAGGTTAAGAGTATTGTGAGAAGCTTGAATCAAAACTGGGAACATACTCAGTATTTTTATTTCAACCAAGGAATGCCAAATATCACTCCAGTAGAACTCTTTTCCCACTTAGCTACTGTCAACTATGAAACTACTCAGAGAGAACAAATAATTGCTGAGAAAGTTCACAATGTTGCTTTAGTAACACAAGGTACTTTTGAAAAGAAGGATACCAAAGAAATGATTGAGGAAGATGCTCTTGCTGTAAAGCAAATGAGAAAATATGTCGGAGACCGAGAAGAAATGCCAAAGAGAAGTTGAAAAGCATCTAGCTCAAACTATCACTAGTACAAAATATGTATTGTCAAGCTCATTTGAACAAGCCCAAAGAAGCATCTAATCTTGAGGAAGCAGAAAACGAAAACGATATATGTTTCTATTGTCAGAAACCTGGTCATTTTAAAAGAGACTGCTCTGTTTTCAATAAGCTAAAGACAGTTGACAAGAAAGATAGAAGAAACTTCAAGAGAGGTCAGAAAGCTATGCTCACTGAAGAAAGGAAAAATATTCAAATCCAACTGGATGCTCTTGATATTGAGTCATAATCTGAGGAAGAAGACTCAGATGACTCCAAACTACCTTCTCCAGAATTATGTGGCATCACTCATGAATTGGTTGACTTTGGTCAAAAGAAAAGGGAATTATGTGGGGTTACTGAGGAGATCTATCCAGATTGCTCCAACATTGAGCCTTGCCTAATGGCTGACGAGGTAACCAACAATTCTCAATTCATAAATTATGAGAGTGATGAGGAAGAAATCAGAGATTTAGAATATCTCAGAAGAGAACTTGATCTCTACAAAAGAGAATTTCAAATGGTCCGAGCTAGAGCCGACATTTTTGAAGAAGAAAAGAATTCTCTTGAGAAAGAAAATTCATAATTACTCAAGATATCTGAGAAAAGGGATGTTGAAAATGCATTTCTCAAAGCATCGATACCCGAGATGGAAAAGTCACACAGAAAGGCAATGGATATACTCCAAAAGAAAAATATCTTCTTTCTAAAAATGAGGAACTCAAAAAGAAAGAACTATTTTTTCAATCCTATGCCAAAGCTAGTGACACTCTTACTGAAGTACACTCTTATTTAAGAGATCCTTCAGAAAAGCGAGGACTTGGGCTGAACACACAAACAAATAGTTCTACCACTATGAATAAGAGTGACGAAAGAATAACATTTGTTAGTGCTCAGGAAGATGGTTCTCAAATAACCTACAACATTGGTCAGAAAGCTAATGTCGTTGACAAAGGAAAGGCAGTCGCGACCAAACCTTTGTGGGAAAAGCAAGTCCAAAAGAAAACCGTTGGGAATGTTTCTGTAAAGAAACATAACACTGAAAAGTGTAATCACCCACAGTGCTATGTCTATCAGAAAGGAAAAATTGCAGGAGCAGGCAAATTTTCCAACATCACGTTTTCTGAAAAGAAAGACGTTCCATAGACTAGAAAAGCTTCTGAGAAGAGAACTCAGATAGCACCAGGTGCTCGAAATGGCATTGGCTATAAAGCCATCGGGAAACAACTCGCTTGTGAGTATAAACAAGAGCAAGAACAATGGATGAAATCCTGGATTGCACATAGCAATCATCAGAAGTGGAAGAAAGAACAGGTTACGACCACTCTGAATTCCAGGGCTAGAAGAAATCTGGCAAGGAAAGCTAAGTTTGCTGAAAAGCAGACTCAGCAATCTGACAGGTATCTGAAAGCACCACGAGGAGCACCAAGGAACACACCAAGAAGGAAAGTAGCTTTAAATGATAATGACACTAATCATTTACCTAAAATTCCTCCTTATGTTCCAACAAGACAAAAGAATACCCCAAGGAAGTTCATTCAGAAATGGATTCCTACAGGGAGATTTTTTAGTCTAGAAGATTCCATTGTTGGAATGAGAGCCTAAGTCCATGTTTCCTGTTTTGTGCAGAACACTCTGAGGAAGAACCCGAAGTGGCATTTTGATTAGTGGATGTGGGAAGCACATGACAGGAGACAAAGCAAATCTGGTTAACTACAGAAAATGCGATAAAGGACCAATTATTAGATTTGTTGGACGAGATGAAAATCCAACCATAGATTTTGGCAATCTGAAGCTTGGAGCCCTTACAATCTCTGAAGTACTACATGTAATGGGATTGAAATATAATATCCTAAGCATGAGTCAATTGGTAGACAAAGGGTACACTGTAAAGATCAAGTCAAAACTATACAAATTAATTGACAATGAGTCAAAGCAGATAGTCTTGGTTGCTAGGCGGAAAGGAAATCTTTATGTTGCTGACTAGGCATCTGCCACAACTGAAGAATGTCTCATGGTGAGTCAATCTGGCCACACTGAAGAAAACTGGCTATGGCATAAAAGAATGAGTAGTCACTTGAATTTCAAAACTCTGAACAAGCTAGCCAAGAAAGAATTGGTAGTTGGTTTACCCAAATTCGTATATAGAAAAGATGGTATATGCTCAGCTCGCCAAATGGAAAAACAATCCGAAACATCTTTCAAGTCTAAAACTAGACACTCCAGTGAAAGGCCACTGCAAATGTTACATTTGGATCTCTTTGAATCCTCTATAACTAGCTATGTATGAAAGAAGTATGGTCTGGTTGTTGTTGATGATTACTTAAGATTCACTTGGGTTGTATTTCTCAAACAAAAATCTAATGCAAGGGTTGAAATACCCAACTTGTTGAATAAGCTTGAAGTCATGAAAAATGACAAGGTATCTGTAATCAGAACAGACCATGGTACTGAGTTTGTGAACCAGTACATAAAAGAGTTTTGTACCTGCAAAGGTATACAACATCAACTATCTTCAGTAAGGACACCACAACAAAATGGTGTTGTTGAAAGGAAGAATAAGACCCTAAAAAAAACAGCAAGAACAATGCTTGCTGACATTGAAATAAGTGAAATCTATTGGGTTGAAGCTGTTAACACAGCCTGCTACACTCAAAATAGATGTTTGATTAACAAACACCATGACAAAACTCCTTATGAACTTTTGATTGGTAGACCCCCTAGTATCAAACATCTAAGGGTGTTTGGTTGCAGATCTTTTGTTCTTAACAATGGAAAAGATTACTTGAGAACATTTCAACCAAAAGCAGATGAAGGAGTATTTCTTGGTTACTCTCTGAATAGCAAAGCCTACAGAATCTACAACAAAAGAATGCAAAATATTGAAGAATCTGTTCATGTAGTCTTCTACGAAGGAAACAAGAAAGTACCCTTGAATGAAGAACTCTCAGATAGGTTCAAAGAACTAATGATTAAAGATTCTGAAGAAGAATCCTCAAAAGGAAACAACTCTGTCATTCACTTAGAGGATGACTCTGACGATGAAAAGCAACCATTGCTTAGTAACAACCAGATGACCCTAAGACATGATGAGGAATTTCGTATGAGAATTCCAGAAATGGAACAGGTTACTGATAACTTTCATCATGAAGAGGTTTCTGAGAATGAGATTGCTGAAAATCCAATCCAGATATCTCTAACACTGAAAATGTGTCAGATATCTATGGCATTTCTCGTGAGCCAGATATCTCAGATACTGCACAAGTATCCTGTCAAGATCATATTGATTTACATTCAGATCAAAATGATATTGATCCTACTAGTTCAAAACCCATTATGAAATGGATAAGTAATCATCCTGCCAAGGATGTGATTGGTCATTTAGACCAAGGAGTTAGAACTAGGAGAGCAATTGCTGACTCTCTTTATGGATGTTTCATATCAAACATTGAACCGAAAACTATAGAAGTAGCATTGAAGGATCAAGATTGGATCTCTGTAATGCAAGAAGAGTTGGATCAATTTGACAGAAACAAAGTCTGGAAACTGGTTCCATTTGTTGATGGAATATCTGTAATTGGAACTAAGTGTGTTTTCAGAAACAAAATGAATGAGTCTGGTGAAATAACCAGAAATAAAGCAAGGTTGGTTGCCAAAGGATTCACCCAAACTGAAGGACTAGATTTTGATGAGTCATATGCTCCAGTTGCAAGATTGGATGCAATTAGACTATTTCTAGCCTTTGCAGCTCATAATGACTTTAAAGTTTATCGAATGGATGTCAAAAGTGCATTCCTAAACGGTGAACTTGCTGAGGAAGTCTATGTTGAACAACCACCAGGCTTTGAAGTTTCCATAGAAAGTAGCATGGTTTATAAGCTTCAGAAAGCTCTGTATGGACTGAAACAGGCTCCGAGAGCATGGTATGATACTTTATCCAAATACTTGCTGGAAAGTGGCTTCAAGAAAGGAGATGTTGATAAAACACTCTTTACTTTGAACCATGAAGAGAAACTACTTTTAGTTCAAGTATATGTTGATGACATTATATTTGGATTTAAAGACAAGCAACTTTGTGAAGACTTTGATGAGCTCATGAAAAGTAAATTTGAGATGAGCATGATGGGAGAATTAAACTACTTCCTAGTATTGCAAGTCAAGCAACTTAATGATGGAATATTAATTAGTCAAACAAAGTATGCAAATGATATGTTCAACAAGTTTAATCTAAAGCCTTCTGAAAAGAATGCTAAGATACCAATGAGCATTGGAACCAAAATGACCTATACTGAATCTGACAAGAGTGTTGAAGAACACAAGTATAGGAAATTGATTGGGTCTCTACTGTACCTCACTGCAAGTAGACCTGATATTCAATATGCAGTTGGAGTGTGTGCTAGATTTCAGACAAATTCAATACAATCGCACTACAACATTGCTATGAAAATATTAAGGTATGTAAATTGTACTGTAGAAGTTGGATTGTGGTATCCAAAAGACAGTGGATTGAGTTTAGTTGGCTATTCTGATGCTGACTATGCTGGATCATTGCTTGATAGAAAAAGCACCTCAGGAACTTGTCAATTTCTTGGTGCCAGATTAATATCATGGTTCAGCAAGAAACAAAACTCAATTGCCACATCTACCACAGAGGCTGAATATATTGCTGCTGGGTGTTGTGCTTCACAGATATTGTGGATACAACAACAACTCAGAGACTATGAGATCAATGAAGAGAAAACTTTGATTTTCTGTGACAACACAAGTGCTATTGCCATCAATCAGAACCTTAAGTTTCATGCAAGAACAAAGCACATTGATGTTAGACACCACTTCATTAGAGACCATGTTGAAAAGGGCAATATAGAGATACTCAAGATTGGTACTGAAGACCAATTTGCAGATATCTTTACAAAGCCTTTGCAAGAAAGCAGATTCTTAACCTTGAGACATAGTCTTGGGTTAATGGAGCTACCGAAGGAACTGAAAAATTCTAATCTCTGAGACGGAAACTTAGGAAGTTGAAAGATATCTGGAACAAGCATCCAGATATTCAAGGAAAAAAGGTATCTGAGACAAGAACTCATATACTAAAAGGATGTGTAAAAGTGTCTTTCAAATATTTCTGAGACGGGTACTCAAATATCTATGAGATCACAAAGTGAGGGGGAACACAAAAGAGAAATGTGGTACAACTGTATTCAGTCAACTACATCTTTGGATTTTTGTATCTTTCCATTTATATGTTAAGTTACACACAGTCTCTAAACTAAATACATAAGACCAAAGACTGTCTCATAGTCACAGAAAAGAGATGTGATTCAGAAAGCCATACGCCAAATTTCATTAATTGGGCACAATTACAATTACTGACTGTGATCATTGCTGAAGAAGCAATCGTGATCCTTGATGAAATGGGCGTTTGATCTTAACGGACGAGATTTAATTTCGCTAAAAAGTAGTGAACTTTAAAAACAATTATGGCCCACTAACATTTAATGCAAAGTAGTTTTTTACCCACGTCCTTCTGCACGTACACAGATACTTACACACAAAATCAATTTATATGTATATGTTTGTTGAGATTTACGTTGCTATATATATAGGTTTTTGGCAAAAGAAATCACTTTCGCCTAATCCAACATTCATACTTACACAGAAATAGCAAAAAGAATCCTTCAAAGTTTTCTGCAAATCTCTGTTCTTCGCTTAGTTTTTCTGCAAAAATCACTAATCTCCTACCTTAATCTCTTTCCGACTTTAAAAAACTTTCACTATTTAAAGAGATGGCTCCAAAACGTGCTTATACCCAGAAATCCCAAGCTACTACCTCTGATACTGCTGAAAAGCAAGCACCTGTGTTGGTTATTTGATAAGCTCAAATTATACTCTAAAAAGAAATTAGAGAATAAGTTGTAGTTGTAGACTAAAGCCTAACTCTTGATCGTTCTCTAGGGAATTAATCAGGCTATGTAGCAGTGAGAGTAAACAGATACTTGCGAGTAACAATCTGATTGATGGGTTGTTTATACTTCTAACTAGATTGACTAAAGCTAAGATTACGATTAACAATGAGAGAAAGATGAATACAGTAGCAAGATCCAATTATGCTAATTCGAATTAGGGATAACACTCATATTTGTCACACGGTTGTTGTACAGAAAATCAATCAATTCGATTCAACCAATTGTTCTTAGAAGATATTATACTGGAGAAATCGTGAGTCGTCAATTCACGATCCTTAAACATGAACAATTTAGAGAATTTAATACGGACTTATCGAATTGAAGGTTTTTACGAAGATTTCATATGAGACTAACCTATATGAGTGCTTTGATAAACCCTAGAACGAATATGCATAATCTTCACATACTACTATATTCAAAGATGTTTAGCTACTCATAATTGATGATTGCATGCAAAGATTCATGGTAACAATCATGTGAAACATAGATGAAAAGCTCGCATTCAATAACATACAATTCAATCAATAAGATAAAGAACGAATTGTAAAGAACAAAGCAATGGAGAAATCAATACCAATAATCTTGATGAATGAAAATAATGAATTACCAAGCTCCAAAGATGTCTCAATGTCAATGTCTGGCTCTTGGAGCTTTTCTCAAAACTAGGTTAAAAGAAGTATGAAAGAAAAGAAATCAAAGTTCTAATCTAATAAAGAAAATAAAATAAATTTTATAAGCTCACCACCATGAGCCTTCTTAATCGTGACAGTATATCTAGCTTCGATAATCTACCAGGCAAGTAGCTTCAATCTTCAAATAGGAGCATCACTCGCTAAATCTACAAGTGATCGATTTCCTCATTGCGGTGAGCCATGCACTTGATGCCAAGCTCGTAAAATCTCGCCACAGCGGACTGAATTCCTCGCCGCGGCGAGCCATGCTAACCAGCTTGTCTTCATACAGCCCAAAAGACACAGATTTCTACAAAACACAAACAAAACACCAAAGCGTAAAAACAAACTAAAAAGACTACAAAACTAAAGATAAAGACTCACAAAGATCACTAAAAAAGACCAAATGAGACGTTAGAATATTGTCTCATCAAAATTCCCAAACCGAACCTTTGCTCGTCCCCGAGCAAACACACAACCTAAACACACTAGACTCTAAACCATGTAGACAAACGAAGAAGCACATAAAAGAGTTGAACTCCCAAGTGATCGAATCTACCATTGTAAACATTAAATTCACAAGATGCAAAGGTTTTGCACTCAACTAACCCTGGCAGAATAGTGCACAGAAAATCAAACAAGAAAGTTTCTCAAGTAAATAGCACTTAAGTCTAACTCGCTAATCCCTCACAAGAGGATCCTATGCAACTCTCTCTCACACTCTGGAAGTGTTCAGTGGGTTAATCACTCAAGAATATCAAGAGAAAGGAAGGTGACTTTCGTCACAAAAATGCCTCAAATAACTCATGCAATGTACTCAATTAGTTAAGTCAGAAGGGACTTTATCCTTGCACATAGTAGCTTGCCAGAACATACAAACCAACTTTCATATCACCACATTCTTGCATGCTATGAATTATATGCTAATCAATTGACCACAATGGACTCTTTCAGTCTCACTTTTTTGGTAGTGTCTGTTTTACCGAAGTCTGCACTTTTGCGCATGTCAGTTTGGTATACGTGCCATCAACCCTCACGGACATATGGCTTTTAAAGGCCACGCCGGTATATAGGTAGTATTTGAAACACGCCCAACACAACTACGGTGATGACAAGCACCATAGATACACTCCGAGACAATTCAAATCAGGGGGAAGCAATATAGATTACAAGTATAAATTAAACATATCAGCACAGCAAAATTCTTCTCCCCAAACCGGTTCTTTGTAATGGATTGGCATCGATAAAATAGATGATGAAGAGCATGTCGTTCGTCATACTTAACTTACACAGAGTACACATGAGCATGATGAGGCGCAAACAAGGGAGTTTGCACTTCCCGAATAAATCACACAGGTGCCGGTACAATATTTTTCATCGACTAATGGTTTCTCACCGGCTTTTTGGACCAAAGAGCTACACATACTTGCTATTTACAAGAAAAACAGACTTATAGGATTTTAAATCCACCACGCCACTTTCAGTCAAATATCATGCAAAACATAAGCAGCTATCAAATTTAACAATCACAATCGATGCTCGACTTGGGAGAACAACTCAGACTCACCACGAGAAAATAAAAATACTAACACCTAAACTGGACTCAACTGGGAAGGAAATATATAACTAACACAGAAAGATGGCTAACATACCACCACAGTCACATAACACAAGCAAGTGGCTGACATACCACTTGAACTGAATACCTAAAAAATAAAAAGTGAAAAACGGAGTGCAACATAGAGTATAAATATCGGAAATAAAGTACAAAACGAGACAACTTAAGCTAAAGATACAGTCGACCACCTCCCCAAACCTAAACAAGTGCTAGTCCCTAGCAATGAATAGTGTAAGAACCACTGTATAGAATGACCAACCATAGTGTTGTCTCGTGAGGGTGATCAAAGGATCCAGAGGGGCCACCACCGAATCGCCGCTCTGATTCCTCTTGTGCCTTCCAGTGCCTGCCTCTCCAAGCGCTCAGCACGCGCTTGGCCCAATTGGCTAAAATCATCCAAAGACATGCAGGTGGAACAACTTCCGTCCAGTGAGCAATCCTTCAACAGTAACATTCGGCAGGACTGCAATGCCAGCACGTCGGCACAAGGAAGTGATAAGGAAGGGGAAAACTATTTTGTTACCCCAAGGGCGAGTATGAATGTGCTCGAACTGTGCGACGATCACTCTTCCAATGTGGATAGGGGTTCCGGCCATGATATCCCAGAGAGTAGGGCCGAAAATGGATCTGAAGAAATCCACATGCCCTCCTGGGCAAAAGGAGTTGGCGAGCCAGTGGTAGAAGATGTGGAGCTGCTCATTAGGGATCCGACAAGTTTCCCTCAGCTGATCGTCTTCGTCGGGGGTCTCGAAGAAGCGGTTAATGCCACTAGGTGAAAATTCCACATATCTCCCATGGACTGGTACCCAAGCGGTGTGTGACTGCTCATCAACCTTCCTGTCAGCATAATTCGCATAGAACTCCATCACAAGATCACGATCATAGGAACCTGGATTTTCTGCCAATTTGATCCACCTCATAGTCTGCAGCATCTCTTTCAGGTGGGTATTGTATTCCAAAAATAGCTTGGTGTATTCGCGTTCCCCTGTCAAATCCACCCCCAGATCGAGGATAAACTCCATGTTAGCATGTTGTTGCCTGTAAACCAAGCTCCTTGTAGTGACAAGATGAGGGCCAAAATTAGCCCGTGCTTTGCTCGAGTCACTACGATGGAGTGTGCATCGTGCCCTAGGAGCCATGGAACCTGCGGAGAAGATGTTAGTAGATAGTGGTTGGGATAGAGAACTACCTCCCCAAACCTATTCAAGAACATGCAGGTGATAACAAAAGGGTGAGAGATAGAAGAGAAAACGATCTCCCCAAACCTATTCACAATCCTGTAGCAACACACAAGGCTCATGCGATAATATCAAGCTATAATCAACCACATAAGTCAAGAAGAACTTGAAAGAATAAGGGAGAAAGGAGTTGAAAACAATGTACCTTGTGAGTTTGAGAAGAAGTAGAGAAGAAGAGAGATTTGTAAGTGGGAGGAGTGAGAAAAATCGAACAGGAGGGGAGGGGGAGAAAAGAGAATAAGAAGGAAGAAGGGGAGACAGAGATAGCAGAAATCGAAGTCTGCGAGGAATGGTAGATTTTTTTTTTCGTCGCAGCGGCGAAGGGAAATCTCGCCGCGGCGAAAATTTACGAGACAAAAACTGGGGAAGAGAAGAGACGCTCGCCGCGGCAAAAATTTATGAATGCACAAAAGGGAACAGTGAGACCACCTCGCCGCGGCGAGAGCAAAATTTTTTTCACTTGCACTGTTCAACCTCGCGTCGCAAGATCGAATCTCCAAGCCTCAGCTAGAGTCTACGAGTTTCCTCGTATGAGTGCAAAGGTCCCACTTTCCAGAGACACAATTAAACTAAAAACAAGCGAACACATAAACAAATAGTTTCACAAAATGAAATAACAAGCAAGTGTACGGAATGAAAAATCAGTCTAAATGAATGAAAAAACAAAAAGGGGGCTTTTGTTTATAGTCGTTAGCTCGACTTCTTCATGCTGGAGCTAATTTAGCTTGAGGCTACTAGCCTCCTCTGTCCCCATGGTCACTCGTGAGCGAGAGTAGGTGTAGAGTGGACCGGTGTGTGCTGCAATGTAATTCTTGGTGTCAACCTGTGCGGGAGAATATGATGTGGTGACAGCTCGTAACTCGCGTTTCTCACCGCAAACCTGGATAGTACAAGTACGGCCATAAAGATCGACTATCATGCGAGTAGCCTTGATGAATGGGCGCCCAAGAAGTAGCATGTCCTTGTCCATCTCTTTGATCTTCACCTGCGGTGACTCAACAACCACGAAATCAGTCATAAACACATCTCCTGCAATGGTTACTGGGACATCCTCAATAACTCCCATGCATTTGCTTCGAGTACCATTAGCCATGGTCACAAAGCATCTTCTCGGTTCTAGACCCTTCAGGTTGAGTTCCTCATAAGTTTCGAATGTTATCAAGTTAACTGCAGCTCCAGTATCAATAATACCTGTAACCTCAGAAGAACTGCCAATCCCGACAACCAAATCGAAACTGCTTGCATCACTAATGCTCTTTTCTTCCTTTTGGATCATCTGAGTTGGTCCTGCATTCGCCTTCTCTTCTGGAATCGCGGGACCATATGTCATCACCCTTCTTGCTGCCTGTACCGGTGTTGCCTCAACTTGGGAAACCACCTTATCATGGTTACAAGTGTAAGTCGTAATAACGGTCTTAACTACTCCTGGCTTGTCAAAAATTACCTCCACAGTAAGTATTCGGTTATTCTCGACAGTCGCGGGGAGTTTACCCTTCTCTCTTTGTTGGAAGGCGCCTACTAAGTCACCAAGAGTCTTCTCCAACCTCTTCTGCGATTGCTCAATGCTCTCAAACCTCTGGTCATTCTTGGCTTGATTCCGCCGTGCTTCTGCCCAGAACCTCTCTGATCTCTCCATGTGAGCTCTAATCTCCTGATCAACGTTTCTCGGTGCACTATTAGGCGGAGCCTGAAACTGCTGTGCTGAACCCTGTTGAAACGGAGCCTGTCAAAACGGAGCTTGCTGAACTGGAGCCTGCTGTCCCGGAACCTGCTGTGGTGCATTCTCATAGAATTTACCTCCATAGGATAAATTGGAACGGTCGGGGTTGAAAGGTTGCACCTTAGTGGCGCCTGCATTCATTCCCGGATTTGGTTGCCAACCACCACGCTGCTCGCACTCAAAGAAAATGATCTCCGGAGTTGGGTTCTCCCCCATAGTCTCAGGAAGTCTACACATACTAGCCCCATGCCCGAAGTTACCTCACAGATTACACCTCTCGTTAACTGGAGCCACTGGTGCAGGGATAGTGCCAAGCATCCTCATCTCCTTAATCTGTTCAGCCAATTCAATGGTACTAGGGCTTGGCGTTTGCTCCACGCTTTAGTTTCAGCTCTCCTTGGTCTGCCTCTAGTTCCCTTGACTGGGAGATGGCAGCAAGCTTCTCAAAAGCCTCATTCAATGCAGCCGGAGATGCCGTAATGATAGAGCCATCCACGGTCATATCCACCATGTTCTGTGCTTCCCAATCGAGTCCCTCATAGAACTTGCAGCATAAATCCATCTCACTCAACCTATGGTGAGGGTATTGAGAGAGCAAGTTCAGGAATCGCTCCCTGGCCTCGTAAAAACTCTCATAATTCATTTGCCTGAACTTTTCAATCTGCACCCGAAGCTGCCTAGTCTTCTCCGCCGGATAGAACTTGTTCATAAAGGCCCTGTATAGATCATCCCAAGTAGCCAGAGAGCCTTCAGGTTGATTCAACAGCCAGCTCTTTGCTTTATCCTGCATACACATGGGAAAGACCTTTTTCCTGATTTCCTCATAAAAAACCGTTACTGAGCCCACAGTAAGCGGAATCCTAGCAATCAGCCCTTCGAACTCCTTGAGAAACCGGATAACATCCTCATTAGCCATCCCATAATACTTAGGCATGTCATGGAAGTGATTAGACTTGATCTCCATGTTCCTAGCATTGTTAGAGAGCACAACAGCTGATCCCCCAGCCTTAATTTCACCAGGCTGCATATAGGTCCCATAAGTGATCACAGGGGTCTCAACAGCACCATTGACTCTGGGAGCATTCTCGTTGACGTCACCCATTTCAACTGCGGCTAAGTTCTGTCTTCGAAGCTGATGGTAGTGTCTATCGATCTCGGGTCCCCGGCAGCGGCGCCAAATTTGATAAGCTCAAATTATACTCTAAAAAGCAATTAAAGAATGAGCTATAGTTGTAGACTAAAGCCTAACTCGTGATCGTTCTCTAGGGAATTAATCAGGCTATGTAGCAGTGAGAGTAAACAGATACTTGCGAGTAACAATCTGATTGATGGGTTGTTTATACTGATAACTAGATTGACTAAAGCTAAGATTACGATTAACAATGAGAGAAAGATGAATACAATAGCAAGATCCAATTATGCTAATTCGAACTAGGGATAACACTCATATTTGTCACACGGTTGTTGTACAAAAAATCAATCAATTCGATTCAACCAATTGTTCTTAGAAGATATTATACTGGAGAAATCGTGAGTCGTCAATTCACGATCCTTAAACATGAACAATTTAGAGAATTTAATACGGACTTATCGAATTGAAGGTTTTTACGAAAATTTCATACGAGACTAACCTATGTGAGTGCTTTGATAAACCCTAGAAAGAATATGCATAATCTTCACATACTACTGTATTCAAAGGTGTTTAACTACTCATAATTGATGATTGCATGCAAAGATTCATGGTAATAATCATGTGAAACATAGATGAAAAGCTCGCATGCAATAACATACAATTCAATCAATAAGATAAAGAACGAATTGTAAAGAACAAAGCAATTGAGTAATCAATACCAATAATCTTGATGAATAAAATCAATGAATTACCAAGCTCCAAAGATGTCTCAATGTCAATGTCTGGCTCTTGGAGCTTTTCTCGAAACTAGGTTAAAAGAAGTATGAAAGAAAAGAAATCAAAGTTCTAATCTAATAAGGAAAATAAAATAAATTCTGCTGTCATGCAAGTGAAGAAATAGCCATGGCAGCCTTCTTAATCGCATCAGTATATCCAACGCATAATCTACAAGGACTAATTCGCCACATGGAAGCTTCAATCTTCAAACAGGAGCATCACTCGCTAAATCTCGCCGCGGCGGACTGATTTCCTCGCCACGGCGAGCCATGCTGGAACTGCCAATGTCAAGCTCGTAAAATCTCGCCGCAGCGGACTGAATTCCTCGCCGCGGTGAGCCATGCTAACCAGCTTATCTTCATACGGCCCAAAAGACACAGATTTCTACAAAACACAAACAAAACACCAAAGCGTATAAACGAACTAAAAAGACTACAAAATTAAAGACAAAGACTCACAAAGATCGCTAAAAAAGACCAAGTGAGACATTAGAATATTGTCTCATCATTATCACGAACAATCAATTGGTAGGAGACTTCAATCCTGATCATTGGACTTCAAATCACAGGATGATTTGGGGTGATGCCATGATTGAGGAATACCTTACTGCTGCTATTGAAAATCAAGCTGATAGGAAGCTAATTCTTGGTATGCTTGAAAAGGCACAAATCAAGGGTTTCCTGTATGCTATTCCCAATGGAGTTTCTTCACTGGATGTGTTGGAATTTTACAACAATTCCAGGATTATTTCCTGTGTTGATGAAGGCACTGAAATAGTGTCTATAAAATCAAAAGTTCAAGGAAAGGACATCCTTTTGAACTTAACAACTTTCTGCGAGTTGTTTGAACTTCAAAATCTGGGAAATGATTTTGAAATAAACACCAAGGATGATGATCTCCTTGAAGGTGTGAAGTAACTATACAGTGATATGTGTGATCTTGAAAAATCAGATACACCCATCGACTTCAAACTTGCTGACATCAGAACCAGACATCTGTTGGTTCACTGGGATGTATTGGCATGCATTCTTCACATATGCTTTGATGGTCTACAAGGAGGTGCCGACCAGATTTCAATGAAGTCTCTGCAGAAGCAACAGGGATTGTTGATAGCTCAGTCCCAAATTTCAATGAAGAATCTGAAGATGAGGGGGAAGCAATAATCCCCAAGGTTGCTGAAAGAGCAACTAGTTCCAAGGTCACTTAACAAAACAAACCATCAGAGCAAGTAACACTTAAGCATATTGAAAATGCTCCGATGAGTGGCAACTTAGTGTTGGAGGATACTGCCATTGCCTCAACACTTAAAAGTTTGTCTCAAGCAGATCTGGATAGGCCCCATACAGCATCACCTTCTTCATCCAGATCAGAATCACCACACCAACCACAACAGCCAATAGTGGATGCTGCTGAGATGATACTTGAGTTACAGCATGAGATACCAGCATCTTTCTTTGCTGAAGAAAATCCTGTAAAAGAGCAGGTTTCCCAACTCAATGTAAGGAATCAAACTGAGGCATCTGCTCAGAATGATCAACCAGGGGAGGCAACTGAGTTGTACACTCAGGAAAGGTCAGAAGTACCTAAAACTTCAAACAAAGAAGCTGTAATGGAACAACAAGACCAAAGCATAGAAAGGTCACAAGTTCCAGAGACCAATCAACCTGACACTGCTCAGGTAGCTGAATGGTTTAACTCTCTACCTGTGATATTTTGTGTTTATTAATCTTGTTACTTAATTAAATTTCTTTGTTACAGGTTGAATTAGAAACACAACATCAAGAGGAAGCTGCAAAGTTTGCCTCAGAATCTGAGAGGGAGGCTTCCATAGCCTCACCACTTAAGGAACAGGAGCCTGTCTTACAGGTAGAAGATAGTTCCTTAAGAAATAACATCTCAGATATGTGCTTTATACACTTGACTAATACTCTTAAGTGTTTGTTTCTAATAGGCTCCAACTGAGAAGAAAAATGGAGAGACTGAAAAGTCTATCTCTTCAGGGAAGCATCCAGAGACTTCCAAGGTCTCTGAGAAACAAGTATTTGAACCTTCTGCAGAGAAGGTATTTCATTCAGACACTTATAATCTTCAAAGACAAATCTCTGATCATTTTTCTCAAACTAACACTTTCTACTTACCGGATAAAAAAGAAGTAGAAGTTGCTGGAGAATTGCCCACTCAATCCCTGCAACCAATGGAAATTGATGAGGCATCAAAGTCTTCATCACAAGAAAAACTTCCAGAGACTGCACAAGTCTCTGCAAGACAAGTATCTAAGCCTCCTACTGTGGAGGTAATTGACCTCTCAGATATATGAAATTGTCTAATGTAGTTTTCTTGCTCAAATTTTCTAAGTGTTATGTTTTAATCTCAGGTTCAAGCAGAAAGAAAGATCACTGAGGATCAGACTTCCCAGTCTCCTCCTCATATCCAGATATCTGAGGCACCTGGAACCTCAGTAGTCAAGTCATCTGAGCCTGTAACACAGGTAACTCAGATACCTTTCTACTCTAAAGCCCAGATATCTACCAAAGTTTTGAAACTAATTCAGAACTCTTTCTTTTAGGCTCAAACAAGTGCCACTAAGGTCCCTGTTGATGAGAAAGAGGACCTGCTTCCTTTCTTCAAGGAACACACTTTGCCAAAGCACCTAAAATGCTTCAAGAGATGGCAAAAGCTTCGATGCTCCGATCTATCTGAGATCATAAAGGTGACTGATCATCACATAAGGAGAGCACGAGCCCTTGACTTGGAAAGCTACGTCCATGCCATGTTCCCCACTGAACAATATCCCTTTGGAACATTGATGCATAAGGAATTTTTCAAGGAAGTGGCCAGTAAGCTTATTCAAGCTTTTAACCAAGCAGATGGTCAGACCAGAATGCAGATGGAATTCAAGCCTATCTTGCCCCAGACCCTACAGTTCATACCCTCTGAGCAAGAGAAATTTAATGGGCAAAAGGTCACGATTCCAGAAGTGATCAATCTGTTCTCTGAAGATGATGAAGAGAAGGAGACTGATGAGAATAATTATGAAGAACCCCCTTTTGACCATCACAAGGATGAAGATGATAAAAAGGATGATGATGATGCCCTTGCATCAGGGACGGGAGGGATTGCACAAGGCACAATTTCCTCAGATGTTGCAAAGCACACTGAGAGACATCATAGAGATCCCCTCCTCCATCTCCTCAGAGATCTACCCATCCATCTCTCCAACAAAAAGATTTTACTGAACAAGTAGTTGAGCACTATGAGGACAACCCTCATAAAATATTGGATGCACAATCCCGAGTTGCTCAACTCAAACAACTGTTGGAGGAAGAACAACAGCTAAATCTTCAACTGGAAGAAAAGATAGCTGAATCCAGAGTCAAGCTAGATAAACTTGAAGAACAAATGCGCAAAGAAATGCAAGCTTACTCTGAGATTAAAGGGCTCTGGGACGCTGTTGATTATATTGCTAAGGAGCTAGATGCTGAATAAGTATCTGAAGAAAAGCATGATGCTCAGGTTGCATCTTCACCAAATAAACCATCCTCCAAGGCAAGAAACCCATATCTGAGATGGTTGTCGCCTTCAGAAACCTTGATGAAGAATTGCAAGAGGATGAAGATCACTGGGCTGATGACTTAGTTGATGAAGAAGACAAGGCATTGGCAGAACACCGCAATGAACACTTAGCGGTTTCTCACTTAAAAAGGAAGCTAATTGCTCCTGAAATTTTCAACAAACTGCCAAATGTCAACTCCAATGAATACTTGAACATATACCAAGTACTGGCTACATTGAATAAGGAGTTGTCTTTACAGAACAAAGAAGTAATTGCCTCAGTCCCCACCAAAATGAAGAAATTCACTGAGCTCATCACTCAGAGAACAACCAGCATGGTCCTTGCACAGAAGGATCTGGGAATGGTTAGGGACAATGATGTGTCATTAGCTAAAAAAGCTTTTGAAGTTACACTACTACAAAAGCAGATGCCATACTAGGCCCATTGGCAGAGCTCACTGATAAGGAGAATGGACTTATCAAACAAAATCAGGAGCTCAAGGCTGAACTTCATAATTTGGTTACTGCCTACTATTACTTCCAAAGGAATTTTGAGCCTCTCTCATAATCCTTTGTGGTACTTAGTCAGTCAACAATGACTAAGGGGGAAGGATTTGGACCTCAAGGTCAGGGGGGAGGATTTCAACAAAAGAAGAAATCTGGAGTTGGTGCTGCTCAGAAAGGAAGAGAAAACAAGAGAACTTCCCAGCCACCACTCAGAATAAATAAGCCTTCCTCAAGTCAAGCTGCTTTGCAAATAGTAGCTATTTCCCAGCAACCAACTGAACAAACAACAATAACAACAAGGTCCAGGGCACAAAGACCTCCAAGGAGTACCAAGGCTCCAAGGAGAAGACAAGTGAAAGGGATTGAAGAGTCTTCTTCTTCTGAAGAAGAAGGCCAAATCAAATCCCAGGGCAATGAAGAAGGCTGCAAATCACCTAACAAGAGAAATCTGGAAGATGATGATGAAGATGAGGATGAAGATGAAGCTCCTCTTCACAGAAAAAGAAGAAAGGTTGATAGCCTAACTGAGCCCTTAGCTGCAAAGCAAATAGCAGCTAAAACACCCTCTGTAAATACCAAGTCAATCCAAGGTGGTTCTTCAAGCAATCCCCCAAGGGAGAATTCAAGACAAAGGAGGAACATGCTGAGAGCTGAACAAAGAAAACTTCAACTATCACTCAGGCCTGAAGAAGCCAAGATTGAGTATGTGAAGACCAACAATGACTCCTCTATCTACAGGTGCATTAATAAGAAGAATGGCTACTGGATTCTGGAACTCAAGCACTTACTGGTAAATGAAAAATTTCTAGAACCAATACATAAACAACTCATGGCATGGAGAAAATACAAGCCAGTCTTGATTAACACCAACCACATGAAAGCCTGGTTGGATTTTGAAGTAATTAAGAGAATAGAAGCCATGAAGAAGGACCTCTCTGATGATTGTCCTTATGGAAAGCCAGATGATGTGCACAGAATTCCCAACATCACTAGAACAGGCACAAGAGCAAGACTTGCTGTGGAACCCTATGAGTCTTTTTACATGACTCAAGAGCAATACAAGGGTGACATAAGATATCTGAGGATCATATATGAATACTTCAAACTATCATATATCAGAATTGAGCATGCCTGGAAATGGGAAAGTATCTGTGGGTCAAACAGTTTGCCAAGAAGAATCCCACCAAAACCTACAAGGAAGTTTGTGGATTTGCCAGAAACACTGAGATGATAGTCAGGACCTTGCTCTATGACTACTCAGGTGATATCAAAAGGTTTGGGGATAGGGAATTTGCTAACTAATCCATAGATCTGCTGATTGAAGACTTGAAGATTTTGAAGACTTGAAGATTTTGAAGACTTGAAGACTAGTAAATTAGAATGTTTACTTGGAGCTTGGTTACTCCTGTTGTTCTAATTTAACTAAGTATTTTTGTATCTTGCTGACTGAGTTGTAATGTGTTTTATTTATTAAGTTATCTGTGAACTCTCTGTGTAACATATCTGATGAACCTACTCTCAGATATCAATCTATAAAAAGATAACTTGTCAGTAAAGATCACACCTTGTGATTTGGTTGATGTTTACTTTCTGCACTTAATTAAAATGAATTGAAAAGATCATAAGAAATGATTAAGTGTTGGATTGTTCCCTCTTCCAAATTGTAATAGGTTTTAAAGATAGTCATCGTTGACTGATAAAAAAGGGGGAAATTTGTTAGGAATATCTGTTTAGATTTTGATCACCAACCTAATGACTTATCTTAACTCAGAAAGGTGGCTAGTACTCTTGGTTCACTTGAACACTGTAAAAGAGGAAAATCACTAAGTATGTTAGTCTAGCAAATCTTGTATAGTGTTAGGAATATCTGTTTAGATTTGGATCAGCAACCTAATGATTTATCTTAGCTCAGAAAGGTGGTTAGTACTCTTGGTTCACTTGAACATTGTAAAAGAGGAAACTTACTAAGTATGATAGTCTAGCTAATCTTGTATAGGATGTTAGGTCTCCGAATGTAATTTTTATTCTCTGAAGAAGACCAAGAAGAAGGCATCCAACAGGAAAAGTTCAACGAATTTGAAGATTTGAAGACTGCACAAGATTGCTGAAGACAAAGGTTTTTCAGATACCTATGACCAGATATCTTGAAGACACAAGCATTTTTAAATAAACAGTGTTGCAAAAGATATATGAGAAATAAAAGGTTCCTGAAACGAGGAAAGTGCCCACAGATATCTACACTCAGATACCTTGGACATAAACTATGTTTCTGAAAAGAAATATATTATAACAAGTTGTTTCAACAAATGGTATCTGGAGTTAAGTTAATATCTTGAAAAGGACATGCACAGCATCAGAGAAATCTGATCATATTAAGGTCTCTGATACAATGCATAGTTCCGTTGGCACTACAGGACAAAGTATAGTACAATGCATTAAATGCGCGGACAGAGATGTCTGAACAAAAACGGTAGCTTCTGAAAAAGAAGACAAACCTACTACAGTACTATACTCAGATATCAATAGTTTGAAATTGAGTTAAGCCTAACGGATACTGTTCAAACGACACTCAAATTCATCTATAAATATCAACACTTAGACGGCTTGAGAACACACCTTAGAACACTGAACTCACAGAACTTATATTGAATACTCTCACAAGCTCTCTCAAGCACACTACTTACCTTCAAGCTTTCTGTTGTGACCAAAGCTCTTGATTCTAAGTAGCACAAAAGTTCTAAGTGTCCTGATCCTTAACAAGCATTGTTATTTGTGATAGAGTTGAACTAAGATTTCATATCTGAGATTCATTCTCTTGAACACTTATCATAGACTTGGGTTAGTAAAGAACAAGATACCATACATTGCAAAGTGTATTAAGTATACTTGATTCATAGAGCTATCTGAATAACTGAACAAGTTATTAAAGAAGCTCACCTGACAAACTACCTTAACCAACACCTTAATCGGCGTGGAGTACAGGAAGTACTTAGTTTGGGAAACTAAGGAATAACTCCAAGGTTACTGAGCATAGGAAGTACTTAGTTTGGGAAACTAAGGAATAGCTCAAAAGGTTTCTGAGTACAGGAAGTACTTGGCTGTGAAAGCCGGGGAATAACTCAAGGGGAACACTTGGTTGGGAACCTAGTGTATTTAGGAATCGAGAGAAGATACTTGTAAGGTTACCTCAATTATCTGTCTTAGTGGATTCTAGGTCTGAGAAAGGCCAAAGTTGATTTGTTGAAGGATTACGCCACCTTTAGATACCACTATAAAAAGACTTGTGTTATTTACTTTCTGTAGTTTATTACTTGCTTTATTTATCTTGCAAAGTATTTACACGTTTCTTGTTGAGCACGTGCACTTATCACAGAAAAGTCTTCCGCTCTCTGAAATTAAGTATTAGATATCTTCACAGATATATGAGAAATTGTGTTTATCGACAAAAGTTTTAAAAGACTATTCACACCCCCCCCCCCTCTAGTCTTTTACTTTGCCGTTATTGGACCAACAAGTGGTATCAGAGCAGGAGGTTCCCAAGCCTTCTGCACTGAACCTAGATCCCAGATAAGTGCCCACAAACTGCTTTTCACCTACACTTGATTTGTTTGTTTAGTGTGTTTTCTGCAGGATGTCTTTAAGTGACGCTCCAATTCTCAAGCCAGAGAATTATGAGAAATGGAAGAACAACATGATGCTCCACCTAGAAGCCATCAGTGACGAAATGATCGACGTGATAAAGAATGGCCCAATAGTCATTCAACAACTCAAGCAAGTCATAGAGGTTTCTAATGTAGAGACAGAGAACAAAGCGATGGGTCTTCACAGACAGATGCGTCAACCAGTGGGAGACCTGCCAGTCAAATTATTTACGAACCAAAGCCCAGAGAGCTCTGGACATCGGAAGATGCCAAGAGAAATCGATTGGATGGTCAGGCTCGTAATATCATCATACATTCTACTCCAGAGCACATACAGTGTAAACTGTGGGGTGCAAAAACGGCGAAAGTGGCCTGGAAACTGATTGAAGAAATCTGTGCTGGCACTGAGAAAACGAAGGAAAATAAGTTCGAAGTTTCTTAGCTCAAATTCCAAAACATTGAACAAGGTCCCACAGAGACTCTTGAAGAACTGGATTTTCGGTTTACAACACTTATGAGTGACATGGCTGCACTTGGTGAAAGTAATAGATATACTCAGTCAGAAAAGATTAAGACTATTTTGAGAAGTCTAAATCATAACTGGGAGCACACAAAGTTTTTCTACTTTAACCAAGGAATACCAAATATCACTCCAGTGGAATTTTTCTCTCACCTTGCCACCGTTGACTATGAGACAACTCAAAGAGAACAAACAACTGAAAAGTTGCAGAATGTTGCTCTAGTTGCTAAAGGAACTTCTGAAAAGAAGAAAGGCAAGGAGGTGACTGAGGATGCTCTAGCTGTAAAGCAAATGAGAAAATATGTCAGTCGAGAAATTGAGAGAAGAAAAGCCAAGGAGAAGCTGAAAAAGCATCTAGGCTCAAACTATCACCAGTAGAAAAATATGTAAAGCTCGCTGAACAAGCCGGCTCAGAAAGCATCGAGTACTGAGGAAGCAGAAATCGGAAATGATATCTGTTTCTATTGTCAGAAACCTGGTCATTTCAAGAAGGATTGTCCTGCCTTCAACAAACTAAAGACAGGTGACAAGAAAGATAGAAGAATCTTCAAGAGAAGTCAAAGAGCTATGCTCACTGAAGAAAGGAAAAAGATTCAACTCCAACTGGATGCTCTAGACATTGAGTCTGATTTTAAGGATGAAGACTCAGATGATTCCACACTGCCTTCTCCAGAAATGTGTAGTGTTTCTCATGAAGTAATTGACTTTGGACAAAAGAAGAAAGAAGTGTGTGGAATGGCTGAAGAGATCTTTCCAGATATCTCCAACATTGAACCTTGTTTAATGGCTGATGAGGTAACACATACTTCCTGTTATACTTATGAAAGTGATGAAGAAGGAATCAAAGATCTGGAAAATCTCAGAAGAGAACTTGATCTCTACGAAAGAGAATTTCTAATGGTCCGAGCTAGAGCCAAAATTCTTGAAGAAGAAAAGAATTCTCTTGTAAAGGAAAATTCACAAATACTCAAGATATCTTAGAAAAAGGATGCTGAAAATGCATTTCTCAAGGCTCAGATATCTGAGACCGAAAAGTCACACAAAGAAGCAATGTCCAATCTTCAAAAGAAATGTGAAGGTCTTCTTTCTGAGAATAAGGAACTCAAAAAGAAAGAACTATCCTTTCAATCTTATGCCAAAGCTAGTGACACTCTTACTGAAGTACAATCTTATTTAAGAGATCCTTCAGAAAAGAGAGGACTTGGGCTGGACACACACACAGACAGTTCCACCACTCTGAATAAGAGTAATGAAGGACTAACATTCGTCAGTGCTCAGCAAGGTGATTTCCAAACAATCTATAGTATCGGTCAGAAAGCTAAGGTTGTTGACAAAGGAAAGGCAGTTGCGACCATGCCTTTGTGGGAAAAACAAGTCCCAAGGAAAACTGTTGGGAATGTTTCTGAAAAGAAACATAACACTGAAAAGTGCTATCACCCACAGTGCTATGTCTCTCAGAAAGGAAAAATTGCAGGAGCTGACAAATTCTCCTATGTCACGTTTTCTGGAAAGAAAATAGATTATCCAGAGACTAGCAAAGCTGCTGAGAAAAGATCTCAGATAGCACCAGGTGCTCGGAATGGTATTGGCTATAAAGCCATCGGGAAACAACTTGCTCGTGAGTACAAACAAGAGCAAGAACGATGGTTAAAGGCTAGAATTGCTCACATCAATTATCAGAAGTGGAAGATGAATCAAGCCACTGAAAATCTGAATGCCAGGGCTAGAAGAAATCTGGCTAGGAAAGCTAAGTTTGCTGAGAAGCAGACTCAGAAACCTGACAGGTATCTAAAAGCACCAAATGGAGCACCAAGGAACACACCAAGGAAGAAAATAGTTCTTAATAACAATGATACTAATCATTTAACTAGAATTCCTCCTTATGTTCCTGTTAGACAAAAGAATGTTCCTAAGAAATTCATTCAAAAATGGATTCCTACTGGAAGATTCTTTAGTCCAGATGGTTCCATTGTTGGCATGAGAACCTAATCTCCTGTTTCCTGTTTTGTGCAGAACACTCTAAAGACTAATTCAAAGTGCATTTTGATAGTGGATGTGGGAAGCACATGACAAGAGACAAAGCAAATCTGATTGACTACAGAAAGTGCAATGATGGACCAATTATCAGGTTTGCTGGAGGAGATGAAAATCCAACCATAGGTTTTGGCAATTTGAAGTTTGGAGCCCTTACAATTTCTGAAGTACTTCATGTAAAGGGATTGAAATATAATCTCCTCAGTATGAGTAACTAGTAGACAAAGGGTACACTGTCAAGATCAAGTCAAAACTATGTAAAGTGATTGACAATGAGTCAAAGCAGATAGTCTTGGTTGCAAGGCGTAAAGGAAATCTTTATGTGCTAATTGGGCATCCACCACAACTGAAGAATGTCTCATGGTGAGTCGATCTGGCCACACTGAAGAAAATTGGCTATGGCATAAAAGAATGAGTCACTTGAATTTCAAAACTCTGAATAAGCTAGCCAAGAAAGATATGGTGGTTGGTTTACCCAAAATGGCATATAGAAAAGAAGGTGTATGCTCAGCTTGCCAAATGGGAAAACAATCCAAAACATCTTTCAAGTCTAAAACTAGACTTTCCAGTGAAAGGCTACTGTAAATGTTACATATGGATCTTTTTGAATCCTCTGTAACTAGTTATGCAGGAAAGAAGTATGGTCTGGTTGTTGTTGATGATTACTCAAGATTCACTTGGGTTGTCTTTCTCAAACACAAATCTGATGCAAGGTTTGAGATACCCAACTTGCTGAATAAGCTTGAAGTCATGAAAAATGACAAGGTATATGTAATCAGAACAGACCATGGTACTGAGTTTGTGAACCTGTACATAAAAGAGTTTTGTACCTGGAAAGGTATACATCATCAACTATCTTCTGTAAGGACAGCACAACAAAATGGTGTTGCTGAAAGAAAGAATAGGACCCTGAAAGAAGCAGCAAGAACAATGCTTGCTGACACTGAAATATGTGAAATCTATTGGGTTGAAGCTGTAAACACAGCATGCTACACTCAAAATAGATGTCTGATTAACAAACACCATGACAAAACTCCTTACGAGCTTTTCATTGGTAGACCCCCTAGTATCGAACATCTAAGGGTGTATGGTTGCAGATGTTTCGTTCTTAACAATGGAAAAGAATACTTGAGAACATTTCAACCAAAGGCAGATGAAGGAGTATTTCTTGGTTATTCTCTGAATAGCAAAGCCTATAGAATCTACAACAAAAGAACGCAAAAGATTGAGGAATCTGTTCATGTAGTATTCTATGAAGAAAACAAGAAAGTACTCTTGAATGATGATCTCTCAGATAGGTTCAAAGAACTGATGATTAAATATTCTGAAAAAGGATCATCAGAAGGAAACAATTCTATCATTCAAATAGAGGATGAGTCTGACGATGAAAAGCAACCTATGCTTAGTAACAACCAGATGACTCTAAGACATGATGAAGAATTTCCTTTGAGAATTCCACAAATGGAACAGGTTACTGAGAACCTTCATCATAAAAAGGTATCTGAAAATGAGATTGATGAAATGCAAGATTCAGATATCTCTAACACTGATAGAGTGTCAGATACCATGGCATTTCCCATGAGTCAGATATCTCAGACACTGCACAAGTATCTCATCAAGATCATATTGATTCACATTCAAATCAAAATGATATTGATCCTACTAGTTCAAAACCCATTATGAAATGGATAAGAAATCATCCTGCAAAGGATGTGATTGGTCCCATAGACCAAGGAGTTAGAACTAGAAGAGCAATCGCTGAAAATGCGAATTGTCTCTATGGATGTTTCATCTCAAAAATTGAACCAAAAACTATAGAAGAAGCATTAAAGGATCAAGATTGGATCTCTGGAATGCAAGAAGAGTTGGATCAATTTGAGAGAAACAAAGTCTAGAAACTGGTTCTATTTGTTGACGGAATATCTGTAATCGAAACCAAGTGGGTTTCAGAAACAAAATGAATGAGTCTGGTGAAATAACCAGAAACAAAGCTAGGTTGGTTGCCAAGGGATTCACCCAGACTGAAGTACTAGATTTTGATGAATCTTATGCACCAGTTGCAAGATTGGATGCAATAAGACTCTTTCTAGTCTTTGCAACTCATAATGACTTTATAGTTTATCAGATGGATGTCAATAGTGCATTTCTAAATGGTGAACTTGCTGAGGAAGTCTATGTTGAGCAACCACCAGGTTTTGAAGTTTCCTCAGAAAGTAGGATGGTCTGTAAGCTTCAGAAAGCTCTGTATGGGCTGAAACAAGCTCCAAGAGCATGGTATGATACATTGGCCAAATACCTACTAAAAAGTGGTTTCAAGAAAGGAGATGTTGATAAAACACTCTTCACATTGAACCATGATGGGAAACTGCTTTTAGTTCAAGTATATGTTGATGACATTATATTTGGATCTAAAGACAAGCAACTTTGTGAAGACTTTGCTAAACTCATGAAATGTAAATTTGAGATGAGCATGATGGGAGAATTGAATTACTTCCTAGGGCTGCAAGTCAAGCAACTCAATGATGGAATATTCATTAGTCAAACAAAGTATGCAAAGGAAATGCTCAACAAGTTTAATCTAAAGCCTTCTGAAAAGAATGCCAAGATACCAATGAGCATTGGAACCAAAATGACCTATACTGAATCTGACAAGAGTGTTGAAGAACACAAGTATAGGAAATTGATTGGGTCTCATGTACCTCTTGCAAGTAGACCTGATATTCAATATGCAGTTGGAGTGTGTACTAGATTTCAGACAAATCCAATGCAATCACACTACAACATTGCTATGAAAATATTGAGGTATGTAAAAGGTACTGTAGAATTTGTATTGTGGTATCCAAAAGATAGTGGATTGAGTTTGGTTGGCTATTCAGATGCCGACTATGCTGGATCATTGCTTGATAGAAAAAGCACCTCAGGAACTTATCAATTTCTTGGTGCTAGATTGATATCTTGGTTCAGCAAGAAACAAAATTCAATTGCCACATCTACCACAGAGGCTGAATATATTGCTGCTGGGTGTTGTGCTTCACAGATATTGTGGATACAACAACAACTCAGAGACTATGGACTCAATGAAGAGAAAACTCCCATTTTCTGTGACAACACAAGTGCCATTGCCATAACTCAGAATCCTAAGTTTCATGGAAGAACAAAGCACATTGATGTTAGACACCACTTCATCAGAGACCATGTTGAAAAAGGCAATGTAGAGATACTCAAGATGGGCACTGAAGACCAACTTGCAGATATCTTCACTAAGCCACTACAAGAAAGTAGATTCTTAGCCTTAAGACACAGTCTTGGACTAATGGAGCTACCAAAGAATTGAAAAAGTTCAGATATCTGAAAAAGATATCAAAGGAGAGAGAAAAGGAATCTGGAACGGGTATCCAGAGAAGAGGAATCTGGAACGGGTATCCAGAAAAGAGGAATTTGAAACGGGTATCCAGAAACCAAAGGCTAAAGGGTAAAATGGCTATTTGAAGATTTCTGAGACGGGTACTCAGATATCTAGATCACTCAGTGAGGGGGAACACAAAAGAGAATAGTACAACTGTTTACAGTTAACTACTATCTTGAAATTTGTATTATTTCTATCTTCGTGAAAAACTTTGAAAATACAACAAGTATAAGATAGAATCAGATACAAACAGTGTTCTCATTCACACAGAAACGTGATTCAGATAGCTAATAGCCAAAATTCATTAAATGGACACAATTACAATTGTTGATTGTGATCATTGCTGAAGAAGCAATGGTGACCCTTGATGAAATGGGCGATTGATCCTTACGGCAGAGATTAATTCTCGGTAAATAGTGGACTGTTGAAATTCAGACATGGCCCACTACGCATTTAATGCTGAACAAACTTTTACCCACGCCTGTCTGCAATTCACAGATACGTATATACAAAACCAATTTGTATATGTTTGTTTGAATTACATTGCTATATATATAGGATTTTGGCAAAAGAAATTACTTTCGCCTAATCCAACATTCAGACTTGCACAAGAATAGCAAAAATCGTTCTTCAACCTCTGCAAATTTCTGTTAGTTTTTCTGCAAAGAATCACTAATCTCTCACCCAAATCTCTTTCAGACTTTCAAAACACTTGCACTATATAAAGAGATGGCTCCTAAACGTTCGTCTACCCAAAAACCCCAATCTTCTACCACTGGTACTGCTGAAAAGCAAGCACCAGAGTTGGTTATAGTGAACAATCAATTGGTAGGAGACTTTAATCCCGATCATTGGACTTCAAATCACAGAATGATTTGGGGTGGTGCCATGATTGAGGAATACCTCACGGCTGCTGTTGAAAACCAAGCCGATAGGAAGCTAATTCTTGACATGCTTGAAAAGGCACAAATCAAGGGTTTTCTATCTGCTCTTCCCGGGAAAGGAGTTTCTTCCTTTGGATGTGTTAGAATTCTATAACAACCTGGATTATATCCTGTGTTTCAAAACTTTGCAATAGTGTCTATAAAAACTAAGGTCCAAGGAAAGGAAATCCTTTTGGACTTAACAACTTTCTGTAAGTTGTTTGATCTTCAAAATCTTGGAAAGGATTTTGAAACAGACACCAAGGATGAAGATCTCCTTGAAGGTGTAAAACAGCTGTACAGTGATGTGTGTGATCTTGAAAAACCAGATACACCCATTGATTTCAAGCTTGCTGACATCAGAACCAGACATCTGCTGGTTCACTGGGATGTGTTGGCATGCATTCTTCACAGATGCTTTGATGGTCTACAAGCAGTGCTGACCAAATAAGCCAAGAACGCTGGATGATGATGTTCTTGTTGCAACAACAAGACAAAAGGCTGGAAAACCCTTTCAATTGGGGAAAGTACGCCTTTATGAAGTTTGTGAAGAAGATTCAAGGCTTTGAGCCTAAAATCGCTAAGGGACTTGCTGAGCCAAAGGCCACAGTAAGCTATGGTCTAAATATATTGTACTTGCTGGAGAATCTTGGCATTGAGCTCAGAGAGAAGGCTGACATAGCCAACAGTAACCTACTCTACAAATATGAGTATACGAACTTGATGAAAAGGTTACTGGATCTCAGAAAGGTTCCAAGAAGCGAAAGACTGAAGAGGTATCTGAGGGAAAGGTTGCGACCAAGAAGCCCAGAACTTCACGAAAGAAGGATGCTGGAAAATCAGAAGGCACACCCATTGAGGTTGTCGATTCCCAGATACCTGCCGCCGCTGCAGATGAACTCATCAATGCTACAAAAGAGGTATCGGCTACTGAACAAGTAGACTCAGCAAGAGAAAGTGCTTTCAGAAATGTTAAAACTACTGCTGAAAGCCTTGCTGATGAACTCATCAATACTGCTAAAGAAAGTAGTGATAGGTACCAAGCCCTATCTGCAGAAACCGCAGGGATTATGGACCAATCAGTTCCTAATGCTGATGAGAGCTCTGGCGATGAAGATGATGAATTAGTCATCTCTCAAGTCCTACAAAAATAAAAAAGGGCTAAGGTTACTGAAAAAGTAACTAGTGTAGAGGTATCTGAAGAAGAACCTACACCACAGGTTGCTGAAGAAGCACCTGTTTCAAAGGTTGCTGAAGAAGCAACTGTGTCCAAGGTCACTGGACAAATTACACCATCAGAGCAAGAAAGACTGGAACATATTGAAGATGCTCTGATGAGTGATAACTTAGTGTTGGAGGATACTGCCATTGCCTCAGCACTCAAAAGTCTGTCTCAAGCACAACAACCACAACAGCCAGATGTGGATACTCCTGAAATGTTACTTGAGTTACAAACACCAGAATCTTTTATTGCTGAAGAAAATCCTGCAAAAGAGCAGGTTCCCCAACTCAATGAGAGGGATCAAACTGAGGAATATACTCAGGATGATCAACCAGGGGAGGCAACTGAGTTGCATACTCAGGAAAGGTCTGAAGTACCTGAAACTTCAAAAAAAGAAGCTGAAATAGAACAACAAGACCAAAACATAGAAGGGTCACAAGTTCCAGAGACCAATCAGCCTGACACTGCTCAGGAAACTGAATGGTTTAACTCTCTACTTGTGATATTTTGTGTTTATTAATCTTGTTATTTAATAAAATTTCTTTGTTACAAGCTGAATTAGAAACGCAAGAACAAGAGGAAGCTGGAAAGCTTGCATCAGAGACTGAGAAAGAGGCTACCACAACCTCACCTCTTAAGGAATCTGAGCCTGTGCTACAGGTGATAGAGAGTTCCTTAAGATATTACTTTTCAGATAAATGTTAATACACTTAACTAATTAAGTGGATGTTTCTAATAGGCTCCAACTGAGAAAGAAGAAGATAAGGCAGAAATGCCAGAAAAGGACCCAGAAATCGTCAAGGTTTCTGAAGAAAATGTCATTGAGCCTTCTAGTGTGAAGGTATATAAAAACCAGTGATAAACATTTTTCATTACGGGTTAATATAAATTCTTCTCTAATTACTCAATACTTTCTACTTACAGGCTCATTCAGAAGTAGAAGTGCAAGGGGAAAGAGTTGCGACATCCCCTGCACCCATGGAAATTGATGAAGCCCCCAAGGCAACATCACCAGAAAGAACACCAGAAACTGAAAAAGTTTCTGAGAAAAATGATTCTGAGCCTCCTGTTGAGGAAGTAAGTGGAAAACTCAGAGATCATTGAAGCTTAATTGCATAAATTCTTTCCTGACAATTTCCTAAGTATTGTGATAATTTTAATTCTCAGGATCAAGCAGAAAGAAAGGTTGATGAGGACCAGACTTCCAAGTCTCCACCTCAAAACAAGATATCTGAGGTAACCCCTGCCTCAGTAGTACAAGTCTCTGAGCCTGATGTACTCATTCAGGTAACTCAGAAACCTAACTACACTCGTACTCAGATATCTACACAAGTTTTGAATCTAACTCAAAACTCTTTCTTTCAGGCTCAAAGTGCCACTAAGGTCCCTGTTGATGAGAAAGAGGACCTGCTTCCTTTCTTCAAGGAACACACTTTGCCAAAGCATCTGAAATGCTTCAAGAAATGGCAAAGTCTGGCGTTCGATCTATCTGAGATCTTAAAGGTGACTGATCACCACACAAGGAGAGCACGAGCCCTTGACTTGGAAAACTACGTCCATGCAATGTTCCCCACTGAACAATATTCTTTCGGAACATTGATGGATAAGGATTTTGTCAAGGAAGTGGCCAGAAAGCTAATCCAAGCTTTCAAACAAGCGGATGGTCAGACCAAACTACAGATGGCATTCAAGCCTACTTTGCCCCAGACTCTACAATACATACCCTCTGAACAAGAGGAAGTTAATGGGCAAACAATCACTATTCCAGAAGTGATCAACCTGGCCTTTGAAGATGAAGAAGAGAAGGAAACTGATGAGAACAATTATGAAGATCCTCCTTCTGACCATCACAAGGATGAGGGTAAGAAGGATGATGATGATGCCCCTGCACCAGGGACAGGAGGGATTCCACAAGGAAACAATGCCTCAGCTGCTGAAAAGCACACTGAGAGGACATCACAGCAATCCCCTCCTCCATCTCCTCAGAAATCTACCCATCCATCTCCCCAACACAAGGACTCTACTGAACAAGTAGTTGAGCACTCTGAGAACAACACTCAGAAAATATCAGATGCACAAGCCAGAGTTGCTCAACTCAAACAACTGTTGGAGGAAGAACAACAGCTACATCTTCAACTGGAAGAAAAGATAGCTGAATCCAGAGTCAAGCTAGACAAACTTGAAGAACAAACACGCAAGGAAACGCAAGGTCACTCTGAGATTAAAGAGCTCTGGGACGCTGTTGACTTTATTACTAAGGAGCTAGATGCTGAACAAGCATCCGAAGCAAAGCATGATGCTAAAGCTGCATCTTCACCAAAGAAACCATCCTCCAAAGGCAAGAAATCCATATCTGAGATGGTTGCCGCCTTCAGAAACCTTGATGAAGAAGTACAAGAGGATGAAGATCACTGGGTTGATGACTCAGATGATGAAGAAGACAGAACCTTGGCAGAACATGCAAATGTTCACTTGGGAGTTTCTCACTTAAAGAGAAAACTGATAGCTCCTCAAAGCTTCAGTAAGAAACCAAATCTCAACTCCCATGATTACATGGCCAGATACCAGGTTCTGGCAACTCTAAGAAAGGAGTTGTCTCAACAAAATGAAGAAGTAATTGCATCAGTCCCTGCTGAAATGAAAAAATTCACTGAGCTAATCACTCAAAGAACAACAAGCTTGGTCATTACTCAGAGAGACCTAGGCATGGTAAGGGATGATGACAATAATCTTGCTGAAAAATCCCTCAATGAGGCTAGCTATGCTGCTGGAAAAGCAAATGCTACTCAAGGCCCACTGGCATAGCTCACTAATAAGGCAACATGTCTTATCAAACAAAATTAGGAGCTCAAGGCCAATCCGGAACAGTTGGTTGCTGCTTACAACTATCTGCAAGGCAACTTTGACTCCCTTTCAGAATCCTTTATGATACTTAGTCAGTCAACAATAACTAAGGGGGAAGGATTTCAAGATGCTCAGAGAGGAAGAGGAAGAGGAAACAAAAGAAAATCTGAAGAACCACCTCTCAGAATTAATGAGCCCTCCTTCAGTCAGACTACCATACAGATAGTGGCCACCACTCAGCAACTTTCTGAAAAAGGAATGACAATAAGGGCCAGAGCACAGAAACCTCCAAGGAGTACCAAGGCTCCAAGGAGAAGACAAGTATGAGGAATTGATGAGTCTTCTGGAGAAGAAGAAGAAGAAGGCCAAATCAAATCCCTGGGCAATGAAGAAGGCTGCAAAAGTCTCACAAGAGTTAATCTTGATGATGATGAAGAGACTGACGAAGATGAATCTCCTCTTCACAGAAAAAGAAAAATTGATAGCCTAACTGAGCCTATAGCTGCAAAGCCTTTGGCAGCTAAAACACCCTCTGGAAATACCAAGTCTATCCAGAGTGGTTCTTCAAGAAATCCAAGGGAAAACTCAAGGCAAAGGAGGAATAGATTGAGAGCTGAAAGAAGAAAAGGTCAACTTCCACTCAGGCCAAAAGAAGCCAGAATTGAGTATGTGAAGACTGACAACAACTCCTCTTCCTACAGGTGTATTCATCAGAGGAATGGTTACTGGATACTGGAACTCAAGCACTTGCTTGTAAATGAAAAAGGATTTTCAGTACCCATCCATCAACAACTTATGGCATGGAGAAAAGATAAGTCAATCTTGATCAACACCAATCATGTCAAAGCTTGGTTGGATTTTGAAGTTGTCAAGAGAGTTGAAGCCATGAGGAAGGACCTTAATGATGAATGTCCTTATGGAAAACCTGATGATGTGCATAAAGTCCCAAACCTCACTGGAACAGGCACAAGGCCAAGACTTGCTGTGGAACCCTTTGAGTCATTCTACATGACTGAAGATCAATACGAGGGTGACATCAGATATCTGAGGATCATATATGATTACTTCAAGCTATCAGCTATCAAAATTGAGCATGCCTGGAAATGGGGAAAGTATTTATGGGTCAAACACTTTGCCAGGAAGAATCCCACCAAATCATACAAAGAAGTATGTGGTTATGCCAGAGACACTGAGATGTTGGTCAAAACCTTGCTCTATGACTACTCGGATGACATCAAAAGATTTGGAGATAGGGAGTTTGCAAATTGATCCTTGGAGCTGCTGAAGATTTGAAGACTAGTTTATTAGGATGTCTACTTGGAGCTTGGTTACTCATGTTGTCCTAATTTACTATGTAACTTTTTGTATCTTGCTGACTGTACCTTTTTTTGTTGTTTATCTTGTAAAAGTTATCTGAACTTTCTTTGTAACATATCTGATGAACCTACTCTCAGATATCATTCTATAAAAGATAACTTGTCAGCAAAGATCACACCTTGTGATTTGGTTGATGTTTACTTTCTGCACTTAATTATATGAATTGAAAGATCATAAGAAATGATTAAGTGGTGGATTGTTTCCTCATCCAGATTTGTAATAGGTCAGATAGTCATCGTTGACTGATCAAAACGGGGGAAATTTGTTAGAAATATCTGTTTAGATTTTGATCAGGAACCTAAAGACTTATCTTAGCTCAGAAGGGGATTAGTACTCTTGGTTCACTTGAACATTGTAAAAGAGGAAACTCACTAAGTATGATAGTCTAGCTAATCTTGTATAGGATGTTAGGTCTCAAAATGTAATTTTTATTTTATGAAGAGAAGACCAAGAAGAAGACATCCAAGCAGAACAATCTCAACGACATTGAAGACTTGAAGACTGCACAAGATTGCTGAAGACAAAGGTTTTTCAGATACCTATGACTAGATATCTTGAAGACACGAATAGTTTTAAATAAACAGTGGTGCAAAAGATATCTGAGAAATAAAAGGCCTATTTGAAAACAAGGAAAGTGTCCACAGATATCTATTCTCAGATACCTTGAGCATTAACCACATTTCTGAAAAAGAAATATGTATATTGCAAACAAAGTTGTTTCAATAAAAGTGGTATCTGAAGATTGAAGATAAGGACGTGCAAAGAATCAGATAACACTAGTCTCTGATACAAAGCATAGTTCCGTTGGCACTACAGGACAAAAAGTATAGTACAATGCATTTAATGCACGGACAGAGATGTCTGAATAAAAGCAACGGCAGCTTCTGAAGAAGAAGACAAAACACCATAAAGATTATACACAGATATCAATAGTTTGAATTTGAGCCTAACGGATACTATTCAAACGGCACTCAAATTCATCTATAAATATCAACACTTAGACTGCTTGAAGAGATACACAAGACACACCTTGAACTGCATAAAAACGCTGAACATCTTACTCTCTAAAAGCAACTTACTTATCCTCAAAGCTTTCTGTTGTGACCAAAGCTTTTGATCTTGAGTAACACTGAAGTTCTAAGTGTCCTGATCCTAAACAAGCACAGCTATCTGTGAAAGAGTTGAAACGAAAGATCAAGTATCTGAGATTCATTCTCTTGAACATTTATCTAAGACTTGGTCAAGAAAAGAACAAGATACCATACATTGAAAAGTGTATTAAGTATACTTGATTCACAGAGCTATCTGAATAACTGAATAAGTTATTAAAGAAGCTCATCTGACAACTCAAACCAAAACCAACACCATAACTGGCGTGGAGTACAGGAAGTACTTAGTTTGAAAAATCAAGGAATAACTCCAAGGTTACCGGAGTATAGGAAGTACTTGATTTGGGAAACTAAGGAATAACTCCAAGGTTATTGAGTATAGGAAGTACTTAGCTTGGGAAGCTAGGGAATAACTCAAAAAGGTTTCTGAGTACAGGAAGTACTTGGCTGTGAAAGCCGGGGAACAACTCAGGGGGAACATTTGGTTGGGAACCATTTGTTTAAAGGAATCGTAGAATAGGATTTTTGTAAGGAGAACTCAATTATCTATTCTAGTGAATTCTAGGTCTCTGGAAGACCGAAGTGGATTAGTTGGAGGATTACGCCACCTCCAGATACCACTATACTTGTTGTGTTATTTACCTTTCTGTATTTACATTTCAGCAACACACACACACACTTTAACTGTTTCTGCACTTATCTATATTAAGTCTTCCGCGCTCTGATTCTAAGTATCAGATATCTACTCAGATATCTGAGAAATAGTTTTTATCGACAAAAGTTTTAAAAGACTATTCACCCCCCCCCCCTCTAGTCTTTTACTTTGCCGTGTTCTTTTAATGGTTTCAGTACCTGCGGGATTATTAACGGTACCCTTTATCTGGACCAACAAGTGGTATCAGAGCAGGAGGTTCACAAGCCTTCTGCATTGAACCTAGATCCCCAGATAGGTGAAGGAACTGTGTCCATTTTCGAGGACTATTTAATTTGTGTGTTAAGTGTGCAGGTATGTCTCTGAGTGATGCACCCATTCTCAAACCAGAGAATTACGAGAAATGGAAAAATAACATGATGCTCCACCTTGAAGCCATAAGTGACGAAATGATCGAAGTAATAAAGAATGGCCCAATAGTCATTCAACAACTCAAACAAGTCATGGAGGTTTCTAATGGTAGAGACAGAGATCAAAGTGAAGGATCTTCACAAACCGATTCGTCAACAAGTGGGAGATCTACTAGTCAAGTCATTTACGAACCAAAGCCCAGAGAACTCTGGACATCGGAAGATGCCAAGAGAAATCGTCTGGATGGTCAAGCTCGTAATATCATCATCAGATCGACACCTGAGCACATACAGTGTAAATTGTGGGGTGCTAAAACGGCGAAAGTTGCCTGGCAACTGATTGAAGAAATCTGTGCCGGAACTGAGAAAACCAAAGAAAACAAGTTCGAAGTTCTCAAGTTGAAATTTCAAAATTTCAAACAAGGACCCACTAAAACTCTAGAAGAACTTGGTTTCAGATTTACCACTCTCATGAGTGACATGGTAGCTCTTGGGGAAAGCAACAGATACTCCCAGTCAGAAAAGATTAAGACTATTGTCAGAAGTCTTAACCACAACTGGGAGCATACCAAATTCTTTTATTTTAACCAAGGAATGCCAAATGTCACTCCAGTGGAACTTTTCTCTCATCTTGCTACTGTTGATTATGAGATAACTCAAAGAGAACAAACAACTGAAAAGTTGCAAAACGTTGCTCTAGTCACTCAAGGAACTTCTGAAAAGAAGAAAAGCAAGGAAGAAACTGAGGATGCTCTTGCTGCAAAGCAAATGAGCAAATAAATCAGTCGAGAAATTGAAAGAAGGAAAGCCAAAGAGAAGCTGAAAAAGCATCTAGGCTCAAACTATCACCAGTACAAAAATATGCAAAGCTCGCTGAACAAGCCAGCTCAGAAAGCATCATGTACTGAGGAAGCAGAAATTGGAAACGATATCTGTTTCTATTGTCAGAAACCTGGCCACTTCAAGAAGGATTGTCCTACCCTCAACAAACTAAGGACAGGTGACAAGAAAGATAGGAGAATCTTCAGAAGAAGCCAGAAAGCTTTGTTAACTGAAGAAAGAAAGAAAATTCAAATTCAACTGGATGCTCTAGACGTTGAGACAGATTCTGAAGATGAAAATTCAGATGACTCAACCTTACCATCACCAGAATTATGTGGAGTTACTCATGATATAATCGAATTCGGCCTCAAGAAGAATGAAATGTGTGGAGTTGCTGAAATTGACGGTCCAGACATCTCCAACATAGAAATCTGTCTTATGGCTGATGAGGTAACACATACTTCTTGTTATACTTATGAAAGTGATGAAGAGGAAATAAAAAATCTAGAAAATCTCAGGAAAGAACTTGACATCTATGAAAGAGAATTTCTAATGATCCGAGCTAGAGCCGAAAACCTTGAAGAAGAAAAGAATTCTCTTGCAAAGGAAAATTCTCAATTAGTTAAAGTATCTGAGAGAAAGGATGCTGAAAATGCATCTCTCAAAGCTCAGATATCTGAGACTGAAAAGTCACATAAAGAAGCAATGGCTGAATTACGAAAGAAATATGAAGATCTTCTTTCTGAGAACAAGGAACTCAAGAAGAAAGAATTATCTTTTCAATCTTATGCCAAAGCTAGTGACACTCTTACTGAAGTACAATCTTACTTAAGAGATCCTTCAGAAAAGAAAGGACTTGGGCTGAATACACAGACAGATTGTTCTATCACTCTCAATAAGAGTAAGGAGAGAAGAACATTTGTAAGTACTCAGCAAGACGGTTCCCATGCAATCTATAGTATCGGTGAGAAGACAAAGATTGTTGACAAAGGAAAGGCAGTTGCGACTAAACCTTTGTGGGAAAAACAAGTCAAAAACAAAACTGTTGGGCACGTCTCTGAAAAGAAACACAACACTGAAAAGTGTAAACACCCACAGTGCTATGTCTCTCAAAAAGGTAGAATTGCAGGAGCTGGCAAATTCTCCCATGTCACTTTTTCTGGAAAGAAATTGGACCAACCAGAGACTAGCAAAGCTGCTGAGAAAAGATCTCAGATAGCTCCAAGTGTCGAAACGGTATTGGCTACAAAGGCATCGGAAAACAACTTGCTCACGAGTACAAGCAGGAGCAAGAACGATGGCTGAAAGCTAGAATTGCTCAAAGCAATTATCAGAAGTGGAAGTTAAATCAAGCCACTGAAAATCTGAATGTCAGGGCTAGAAGAAATCTGGCAAGGAAAGCTAAGTTTGCTGAAGAGCAAACTCAGAAACCTGACAGGTATCTGAAAGCATCATATGGAGCACCTAGGAACACACCAAGGAAGAAAATAATTCTTACCAATGATAACATTCATTCAAATAGAATTCCTCCTTATGTTCCTGTCAGACAAAAGAATATTTCAAAGAAATTCATTCAAAAATGGATTCCTACTGGAAGATCTTTTAATTCTGACGGTTCCATCAAAGATATGAGAACCTAATCTCATGTTTCCTGTTGTGTGCAGAATGCTTCCTGGACTAAAGCACAATGGCTATTTGATAGTGGATGCGGAAAGCACATGACAGGAGACAAAGCAAATCTGGTCGATTACAAAGCTTGCAACACAGGACCAGATATCAGATTTGCTGGAGGAGAATTAAATCCCTCTCTGGGATTTGGCAACGTCAAATTGGGGACTTTAACAATCACTGACGTATTACATGTTAAGGATTTGAAATATAATCTATTTAGCATGAGCCAGTTTGCAGACAAGGGTTTTACTATAAAATTCAAAGCTAAATACTGCAAACTAATTGACAATGAGTCAAAGCAGACAGTCTTAGTTGGTCGGCGGAAAGGCAGTCTTTATGTTGCCGATTGGGCATCTGCCACAACTGAAGAATGTCTCATGGTGAGTCAATCTGGTCACACAGAAGAGCACTGGTTATGGCACAAAAGAATGAGTCACTTGAACTTCAAAACTCTGAACAGACTTGCCAAGAAAGAGTTAGTGGTTGGCCTTCCGAACATCTTCGAAAGGATGGTATCTGCTCACACGATGGGGAAACAATCTAAGATCTCTTTCAAGTCCAAAATCGACACTCTAGTGTTAGACCAACGCAACTATTACACATGGATCTTTTGAATCATCGTAACTAGTTATGCAGAAAGAAGTATGGTCCGTTGTTGTAGATGACTTCTCAAGATTCACTTGGGTTGTCTTTCGAAACACAACTGATGCCGTGGTGGAGATACCAAACTTCTTTGAAAAAGCTTGAAGTCATGAAAATGACAAGGTATCTGCAATCGTAGCAGACATGGTACTGAGTTTATCAACCAAAGACATAAAGGAGTTTTGTACTGCAAAGGTATACAACACCAACTTTCCTCTCAGAAGAACACCTCAACAAAATGGTGTTGCGAAAGGAAAAACAGAACCCTTAAAGAAGCCGCAAGGACAATGCTAATGACATGAAATAAGTGAAATTTATTGGGTTGAAGTCGTAAACACGACTTGCTACACTCGTAATGATGTTTGATAAACAAACACCATGACAAGACCCCCTATGAAATCTTGGTTGGTAGACCCCCTAATATCAAACATCTGAGAGTATTTGGTTGTAAATGTTTTGTTCTAAACAATGGAAAAGATTATCTGAGAACATTTCAACCAAAGGCAGATGAAGGTGTATTTCTTGGTTATTCAACAAATAACAAAGCCTACAGAGTTTACAACAAAAGAACAAAGAAAATCGAAGAATCAATTCATGTTGTATTCTATGAAGGAAATAAGAAAACACCTCCTAATGATGAACTCTCAGAAAGGTTCAAAGAACTATTACTGAGGGATTCTAAAGAAGAATCCTCAGAAAGGAGAAACATCATTATGGAAAGTGAGGATGACTCTGACGTAGAAAAGCTTGATATGCCTAGTAACAACAAGATGACTCATGACATGATGAGGAATTTCCTATGAGTTTTCGAAATGGAACAGTTCTCGAGAACCTTCATCATGAAGAGGTATCCGAAAATGAGGCTTTGAAATGCAAGTTCCAGATATCTCTAACACTGAAAAAGTGTCAGATATCCATGACATTTTCCATATGTCAGATATCTCAGATACTGAAAAAGTATCAAATCATAATCTTAGTGATTCACATTCAAATCACTTGGATATTGATCCTACTAGCACTAAACCTATGATGAGATGGATCAAAGATCATCCTGCAAAGGATGTAATTGGACCAATTAATCAAGGTGTTAGGACTAGGAGAGCAATAGCTGAAAATGCTAATTCTCTCTTTGGATGTTTCATCTCGAATATTGAACCTAAAAATATAGAAGAAGCATTAGGAGACCAAGACTGGATCTCTGCAATGCAAGAAGAGTTGAATCAATTTGAGAGAAACAAAGTCTGGAAACTAGTTCCATTTATAGAAGGAATATCTGTGATTGGAACTAAATGGGTTTTCAGAAACAAGATGAATGAATCTGGTGAAATAACCAGAAACAAAGCAAGATTGGTTGCCAAGGGATTTACCCAGACTGAAGGCTTAGATTTTGACGAGTCATATGCACCAGTTGCCAGATTGGATGCTATAAGACTCTTTCTAGCCTATGTAGCTCATAAAGATTTCAAAGTTTATCAGATGGATGTCAAAAGTGCATTCTTAAACGGTGAACTTGCAGACGAAGTTTATGTTGAGCAACCACCTGGCTTTGAAGTTTCCTCAGAAAGTAGAATGGTCTATAAACTACAGAAAGCTCTGTATGGACTGAAACAGGCTCCAAGAGCATGGTATGACACTTTGGCCAAGTATCTTCTGGAAAGTGGTTTCAAGAAAGGTGAAGTTGATAAAACTTTATTTACCTTAAATCATGACGGGAAACTACTCTTAGTTCAAGTATATGTTGATGACATCATATTTGGATCTAAGGACAAGCAACTTTGTAATGACTTTGCAAATCTCATGAAAAGCAAGTTTGAGATGAGCATGATGGGAGAAATGAATTATTTCCTAGGATTGCAAGTCAAGCAACTCAATGATGGAATATTCATTAGTCAAACAAAGTATGCAAAAGATATGCTCACAAAATTCAATCTTAAGCCTTCTGAAAAGAATGCTAAGATACCTATGAGCATTGGAACCAAAATGACCTATACTGAATCAGATAAGAGTGTTGAAGAACATAAGTATAGGAAATTGATAGGTTCACTACTTTACCTCACTGCAAGTAGACCTGATATTCAATACGCCGTTGGAGTGTGTGCTAGATTTCAGACAAATCCAATGCAAACACACTACAACATTGCTATGAAAATATTAAGGTATGTAAAGGGTACAGTAGATGTAGGATTGTGGTATTTCATCACTCGATGTGTTGGAATTCTACAACTCGTGATTATTTCTGTGTTTCAAGGCACCTTTGAAATAGTGTCACAAACCTCACCAAGGAAAGGAAATCATACGGACTTAACAACTTTCAGAAAGTTGTTTGAGTTTCAAAATCTTGGAAAGGATTTTGAAATAAACACCAAGGATGATGAACTCCTTGAAGGTGTTAAAGAATCAGACAGTGACGCGTGATCTTGAAAATCGATACACCCACCGAGTTCAAGCTTCGACATCCGAACCGGACATCGATGGTTCACTGGGATGTCTTGGCTTGCATTCTTCCAGATGCTTTGATGGTCTACAAGGAGGTCTTGACCAGATAAGCCAAGAACGATGGATCATGATGTTCTTCTTGAATCAATGCATAAAAGGCCGGAAAACCCTTTAATCGGGGAAAGTACGCCTTCATGAAGTTTGTGAAGAAGATTCAAGGCTTGAGCCTAATATTGCCAAAGGACTAGCCGAGCCAAAGGCCACGAGGCTATGGTCTCAAGATATGCTACTTCTTGGAGAAGCTTGGCATTGAGCTCGGAGAGGCATTTGAAATAGCGTAACAAGAACCTACTCTACAAATATGAGTATACAAACTTGATGAAAAAGGTTACTGGGTCTCAGAAAGGTTCTAAGAAGAGAAAGTCTGAAAAGGTATCTGAAGAAAAGGTTGCGACCAAGAAGCCCAGAACTTCAAGAAAGAAGTCTGCTGGCAAATCAGAAGACACACCCAAAGAAGTTGTCAATTCTCAGATATCTGCAGGCATTGCCGATGAACTGATGAAGGCAGATGAAATCATCAATGCTGCAAAAGAGTTATCAACTACTGAACAAGTAGACTCAGCAAGAGAAAGTGCTTCCAGAAATGTGAAGACTATTACAGAAAGCCTTGTTGATGAACTCATAAATGCTGCCAAAAGTGGTGAAAAACACCAAGCCCTATCTGCAGAAACCGCAGGAGTAATGGACCAATCAGTTCCTAATGCTGATGAGAGCTCTGACGATGAAGATGATGAACTAGTCATCTCTCAAGTCCTAGAAAGAACAAAGAGGGCTAAGGTTATCGAATAAGAATCGGTGATAAGGTATCTGAAGAAGAACCTACACCACAGGTTGCTGAACCTATAGCAAAGGTTGTTGGTGCAAACACATCATCAGGGAACGTTTCTTAGTGCTGGCAGATGCTGATGGAAATGCCACAACTAAAAATCTGGAAGAGCATTCTACTGATCAATCCTCTGCTTCCAGACAACCACAACAACCACAAACACAATAACCACAACAGCCACAAGTGGTTGATGAAATGGTATTTGAACTCCATTTCGAATTACCAGCAATGCAGTATGCTGAAGAAAATCCTACAAAAGAGCAGGTTCCCCAACTCAATGAGAGGGATCAAACTGAGACATCTACTCAGAATGATCAACCAGGGGAGGCAACTGAGTTGCATACTCAGGAAAGGTGTGAAGTACCAGAAACTTCAAGCAAAGAAACTGCACTGGGACAAGAAGACCAAAGTATAGAAAGGTCACAAGTTCCAGAGACCAATCAGCCTGAAACTACTCAGGTAGCTGACCGGTTTAACTCTTATCTTGTGAAAATTTTTATGCTTATACATCTTGTTACTCATGAAATTTCTTTGTTACAGGCTGAGTTAGAAACACAAAAACAAGAGGAAGCTGAAAAGCTTACCTCGAACCGAGAAGGAGGTTCCCTCAACCTCGCCTCTTAAGATATCTGAGCCTGTGCCACAGGTAATAATGGATTCTTAAGATAACACTTCTTCAGTTATAATTTTATGTGCTTAATCATTAAAATAAATGTTTCTAACATGCTCCAACTGAGAAAGAGGAAGATAAGGCATAAATGCCAGAAGAAAACCCAGAAACCGACAAGGTTTCTGAAGAACAGATCATTGAGCCTTCCAGTATGAAGGTATATGAAAATCAATGATAAATATTCTTCACCTTGGGTTAACTAAAATCTTCTCTAAATTATTCAATGCTTTCTACTCACAGGCTCACTCAGAAGTAGAAGTGCAAGGGGACAGAGTTGCGACATCCCCTGCACCTATGGAAATTGATGAGGCATCAAGGCATTCATCACAAGAAAAGATTCCAGAGACTGCACAAGTCTCTGAGAGACAAGTATCTGAGCCTCCCATGGAGGTAATTGACCTCTCAGATATCTGACTTGTCACTTAAAGTTTTCTTGATAAAATTTCCTAAGTATTGTGATAATGTTAATTCTCAGGTTCAAGAAAGAAAGGTTGATGAGGACCAGACTTCCAAGTCTCCGCCTCACAACAAGATATCTGAGACACCAATTGTCTCAGTAGAACAAGTCTCGAGCACAAGTACTTACTCAGGTAACTCAGAAACTAAACTACACTTCTCCTCAGATATCTATAAAAGTTTTGAAGCTCACTCAAAACTCTTTCTTTCAGGCTCAAACAAGTGCCGAGCAGGCTCCCAATGTTGAGACAAGGGACCTACTTCCCTTCTTCAAAGCTCACACCCTGCCAAAGCACATTAAATGCTTCAAGAAATGGCAAAGGTTAAGGTGCTCTGATCTCTCTGAAATATTGAGAATCACAGATCAACCAAAACAACGAGCTCTTGACTTGGAGACATACATCCATGCAATGTTCCCTACCGAACAGTACACAGTTGCGACTCTATTGCATAAGGATTTCTCCAGAGAAGTGGCGCACAATTTGATACAAGCCTTTGAACAGGCAGATGGTCAGACAAGATTACAAATGGCATTTAAGCCAGTCCTGCCCCAAACTCTGCAATTTATACCTTCTGAACAAGAAGAGGTTAATGGGCAGAAGATCACTATTCCTGAAGTGATCAATCTTGTATCTGAAGATGATGAGGAGGAAGAGATAAACGAAAATGACTTCGATGAACCTCCCACTGACCATCACCAAAAGGATGACACAGACAAAAAGGATGATGATGATGCCCCTGAACCAGGGACCGGAGGAATTTCGCTAAGAAATGATGCCTCAGCTGCTGAAAAGCACACTGAGAAGACTTCACAGAAATCTCCGTCTCCATCTCCTCAGAAATCTACTCATCCATCTTCTAACCAACACCCAGTTACTACTGAACAAGTAGTTGAGCTTTCTGAAGAAACCAATCAGAAAATATTAAACACTCAAACCAGATCTGCTCAACTCAGACAACTGTTGGAAGAAGAACAACAGCTCCATCTTCAACTGGAAGATCAAATAGCTAAATCCAGAGACAAGCTTGATCAACTACAAGATCAATACTTACAAGAAATGATTGCTTACTTTGAGGTTAAAGAGCTACGGGATGCTGTGCATGATATCACCAAAGAACTCGATACTGAAGAAGTATCTGAAGTCAAGCATGATGCTAAGGCTGCATCATCTTCAAAAGAAGTACCATCCTCCTCCCGAAGGAAGAAACCAATCTACGAGATGGTTCTTTGGACTCGATACAATCGATGAAAATGTCCAAGAGGATGAAGATCACATTTGATTACTCGGATGATGAAGAAGACAAGACTTTGGCGAACACGCAATGAACATTTAGCGGTTTCTCACTTGAAAAGGAAGTCGATTGCTCCTACAATATTCAAAGAACCGCCAAATGTCCACTCCAATGAATACATGAACAGTGCAATCTTGGCTCATCGAACAAGGAGATGTCTTCCGAGAACAAGGAAGTAATTGACTCGTCCCTCCGAAATGAAAAAGTTCGAGCTCATCACTCGAGAACAACTAGCATAGTCATTTCTCGGAAAGATCCAGGATTGATAAGGGACGATGATGCGTCTTTAGTGAAAAAAGCCTTCCAAGAGGCAAGTTACCTTCTTTGGAAAGCAGATGCCATCCTAGCCCATTGGCGAGCTCACCGATAAGGACAATGGACTTATCAAGCAAAATCAGAGCACAAAGTTGAACTTGAAGTTGGTCACCGCTATAATTATTTACAAGGGCACTTTAACTCTCTCTCGATTCTTTTATGAGACCGAGTCACCAACAATGACTAAGGGAAAGAGTGTACAAATCTGGACCTCAAAGTCGGGGAATGGGAAGAAGGAGAAGAAAAAAGAAGAAATGCGGCTCGAGAAAGGAAGAAGAAACATGAAAACTTCCCACCACCACTCGTAATCAATGAACCCTCCTCAAGCCAAGTGCTTTGCAAATAGTAGCCGCTTCGAAACCCTTGAAGGAACTAAAATGATAACAAGGGCCATGACATAGAAACCTCCAAGGAGTACCAGGCTCCAAGGAGAAGACAAGTTAAAGGGATTGATGAATCTTCTGAAGAAGAAGAAGAAGGTCAAATCAAGTCCCTGGGCAATGAAGAAGGCTGTAAAACTCACACAAGATTTAATCTTGATGATGATGAGAAGCGATGAAGATGAAGCTCCTCTTCACAAGAAAAGGAAAATTGAAAGCCTAAGAGCCCATAGTCGCAAAGCCCTAGCGCCTAAAACACCCTCGGAAATATCAAGTCTATCCAGGTGGTTCTTCAAGCAACAACCCCAAAGAGAATTCAAGACAAAGAAGGAGCGGTGAGGTGAGCAAAGACAAAGTCAACTTCCACTCGGGCGGAAGAAGCCAAATAGAGTATGTGAAGTATGACAATGATTCCTCTGTCTACAGGTGCATCAATCAGAAAAATGGCTATTGGATTCTGGAACTTAAGCATCTATTGGTAAATTCAAGATTTCCAGAACCAATCCATAAACAACTTATGGCATGGAGAAAAGATAAGCCAACCTTGATTAACACCAATCACATTAAAGCACTGTTGGATTTTGAAGTTGTCGAGAACTGAAGCCATGAGAAAGGACCTCTCGATGAATGTCCATATGGAAAGCGGATGATGTGCAGAATCGAATATCACAGAACAGCACAAGAGCAAGACTCATTTGTAGAACCCTATGAATCGTTCTATCTAACTGAAGATCAATACAAGGGTGACATCAGATATCTGAGGATTATCTATGAATACTTCAAGCTTTCAGATATCAGAATAGAGCATGCCTGGAAGTGGGGAAAGTATCTGTGGGTCAAACATTTTGTCAAGAAAAATCCTACCAAAACCTATAAAGAAGTGCGTGGATTTGCGGAGACACTGAGATGCTCGTCAGAACACTTCTCTATGATTATTCTGATGACATCAAAAGGTTTGGAGATAGGAAATTTGCAGACTGATCCACAGAAATACTGTTGAAAACTTGAAGAGATTGAAGACTTGAAGACTAGTTTATTAGGATGTTTACTTGGAGCTTGGTTACTCCTGTTGTCCTAATTTACTATGTAGTTTTTGTATTTTTGCTGACTGAGCCAAACTTGTTCTATGTATTGAAGTTATCTGTAATCTCTCTTTATAACTTATCTGAAGAACTTACTCTCAGATAGTATTCTATAAAAGATAACTTGTCAGCAAAGATCACAACTTGTGATTTGGTTGATGTTTACTTTCTGCACTTAATTAAATAAATTGAAGATCTTAAGAAAAAGATTAAGTGTTGGATTGTTCACTCATCAAGATTTGTAATAGGTAAGATAGTCATCGTTGACTGATCAAAAAGGGGGAAATTTGTTGGGAAATTTGTTGGGAAATTTGTTAGGAAATTTGTTAGATATTTTGTTAGAAATATCTGTTTAGATTTTGATCAGCAACATGATGACTTATCTTAGTCTCAGAAAGGTGATTAGTACTCTTGGTTCACTTGAACATTGTAAAAGAGGAAACTCACTAAGTATGATAGTCTAGCTAATCTTGTATAGGATGTTAGGTCTCAAAATGTAATTTTTATTTTATGAAGAGAAGACCAAGAAGAAGACATCCAAGCAGAACAAGCTCAACGACATTGAAGACTTGAAAGCGCACAAGATTCTTGGCTTTTTTCAGATACCTTAGCCAGATATCTTGAAGACACGAATAGTTTTAAACAAACTGTGTCACAAGAGATATCTGAGAAATAAAAGGCCTATCTGAAAACAAGGAAAGTGTCCACAGATATCTATTCTCAGATACCTTGAGCATTAACCACATTTCTGAAAAAGAAATATGTATATTACAAACAAAGTTGTTTCAATAAAAGTGGTATCTGAAGATTGAAGATAAGGACGTGCAAAGAATCAGATAACACTAGTCTCTGATACAAAGCATAGTTCCGTTGGCACTACAGGACAAAAAGTATAGTACAATGCATTTAATGCACGGACAGAGATGTCTGAATAAAAGCAACGGCAGCTTCTGAAGAAGAAGAAAACCTTCTAAAGATTATACACAGATATCAATAGTTTGAATTTGAGCCTAACGGATACTATTCAAACGGCACTCAAATTCATCTATAAATATCAACACTTAGACTGCTTGAAGAGATACACAAGACACACCTTGAACTGCATAAAAACGCTGAACATCTTACTCTCTAAAAGCAACTTACTTATCCTCAAAGCTTTCTGTTGCGACCAAAGCTTTTGATCTTGAGTAACACTGAAGTTCTAAGTATCCTGATCCTAAATGAGCACAGCTATCTGTGAAAGAGTTGAAACGAAAGATCAAGTATCTGAGATTCATTCTCTTGAACATTTATCTAAGACTTGGGTCAGTAAAAAGAACAAGATACCATACATTGAAAAGTGTATTAAGTATACTTGATTCACAGAGCTATCTGAATAACTGAATAAGTAGCAGAAACCACGACATAACAGGGGGCTAAAAACATTAATGTGTACTGTTAATCCACCACATATGATCTTAAAACCATGATTATGAACATTAAGTAGCAGAAACCACGTCAGAATCTAAAATCCGTAATATATATAACTAAATTAACAACAGATTAATTTTAATCAAGAGTATTTGCTCTTAAAACAATAACAAGAGTACAACATACTATTTTTTTAAGCCATGAACCACAACATTACAAACTGCAGTATATGGTTTTAAAACAGCAACAACTCCGTTTAAATAGTCAACGTAGCATGTTAAAACTACAGTACATGGTTTTAAAACATTATAATCCAGAAACAATGTCACAAGTTAAAAATAGCAACGTACGTTTTTATATCTGTAACGGATCAACTTAAAAGTATACTGCACGCTATTAAAACATCAATAAGCAGGCTAATGTCAGATGCTTAAAAACTAAGATAGATGTTTATATATGTAATAGACCGTCTTAAAACTATGGTAATTATTAAAACTAGAGTAATGTCTCACAAAACATTATCAAGCGGAAACAATGTTGGCATCTTAATACCGTAATGTAGATTATTAGATCTATAACATATATTCATAAAATCATGAGAATGTTCACGTCTAAGAACATTAACCAGCTGAATTAATGTCAGAAGCTAAAACAGTAGTATCGTTGCTTAAATATATAACAAATTTTATAAAAACTATGACAATATTTCTTAAAAATAGTAACATGACAGAAAGGAAAAATTTTATTTTACACTAAAACCTTTTGGGCCAATTTGAATTTGCACCACAACCTTTTTTTTCTTTGAGTCGACACTAAAACCTTTGTCAAAATTTTGACCCAACACAAAGGTTTAACGGCTGTTAAGTCTCTGTTAGCCATATTTTCAAACTACACCAAAACCTTTGCAAAAATTTGCACTCGCTACCGAAACCTTTGCAAGAACTTGTACTCACTATCGAAATCTTTTCCTATAATGAAAATGTTCATAATTATGGTTAAGTTTACATGATATTGTGAATGGTTATTTTCGCAGTAACGAGGGTCTTTGTGGTAAGCATGTACAGGAGTTTGAGGTAATGGATGGGTCTTTCTCTTTCTATTTGGACATCTAAATTTTTTCTGTTTGTTACATACATATAATTAAGTGTGTATGGTAACATACCTTGATCATGTTTATCATAAATGGACTAGTCAAAGGTGTAGCTAGCAAGTCCAAATTAAATTTCAGACACCTTTTCTGACATTTTGTTATTAAAAAGTAAAACAGTGTTTTTGACAAATAATAGAGTCTCTCTAAAACAAATTGGTGATTCAAAGTCCAAAGCACAGTACAATAACTAATCTAAACTACCATGTCACAAATAATGGTCTTACTTTTTGTGCTTCATATATATCATCAAGAGTCACTGCCATAACATTTTCAAAACTACTACTACAACATATAAAAGAACGTTTCTCACAAATCTAATTATCAAGAACTTTTGCATATACAAAGTAAGTTATTGGAGAATCCAAATAACAATCAAACAATTATCGTCAATCTATCAGATTTGTTAATAATTACACACAATATATATCAACCATGCAAATGGAGTGAGAACAACTAAAACAATATATAAATTAGATTAGCATAAATAGATGATCCATGATCAATGCATGCATCGAGTAAAAAAGACCAGGTGATATTACTAAAACTAGGCTAGCATCTTACTATACATGCTTAAGTACATGCGTGTACAAACAAGAAAGAAAAAGTGGGATTTACAAATAGAGAAAAAAAACATAACTCATCCTTGGCCTCAAACCTCCTTTAAACCAAAACTGCAATTAAATACTCCACAAAGACCATCTTTACCGCAAACATAACCATTTGTAATATCATACAAACTTAACCATAATTATGAACTTTTTCAATATAGGAAAAGGTTTGATGGCAGTCTGAAGTTCTTGCAGAGGTTTCGGTAGCGAGTGCAAATTTTTGCAAAGGTTTTGGTGTAGTTTGAAAATATGGCTAACGGAAACTTAACAGCCGTTAAACCTTTGTGTTGGGTCAAAATTTTGACAAAGGTTTTAGTGTCGACTCAAAAGAAAAAAAAGGTTGTGGTGTAAATTCAAATTGGCCCAAAAGGTTTTAGTGTAAAATAAAATTTTCTCTTAAAACAATAAGAAGCTTGAATATGCGAAAAAAAGGTAAATATACGTTCAGTGACGCACGGAATTAATTCACAGGTTCAATTTCTAGTATGATTTCCACATTAGAACCGCTTCCTTCTTCGTCTTCGTTGTTTTGTTGATTTGAGCATTGTATCAATTGGATCTTAACATTGAAACAATAGATCAGTTTTAAATTCGTCGTTGAACCAACAAATTATGGCGAAATGCATACAAATTCGTAGAATCACTGGAAAAACCAACAAAATCATGGCGAAAATGTATAGAAACTCTCATAAACGTAGTGAAAACTATTTTTGTGGTTTTTTTTACCTGATTCATCTTCATAGTAGCCTGGATGTTGAAACTCGGTGGAATTGAGGTGGAGACGGCGAGATCCGGCGAGAAATTAGCAGAATCCGGCGAGAAATAAGAGAAAACGCAAAAAACACGCACAAAACATCTTCAACTGTGTTTTTTTCTTTTCCAGGGTTTTAGCGTGTTTCAGAGCCTATATATAGGAAGCCGGTCTGGTTGGTTATCGCGTCCGATCAGCTTAAAAACTGCATGTCCGGTCAATAGGCTGGTTTTTGATATTGAACCAGATTTTCCTAATCTGTAGAAAATTTTTACCTTATAATATACTAACTCTAATGCATTTTATAAAATGTGACGTTTGATTTGGTTTTTTATACGATTCCTCGCAAAAATAACTTCAAATTTTGGATGAGCAACCCATACAAGAATCTGGGGTGCGTTACAGTACAACCATTGAAGCATATTCTATCATCATCTTCCAGTTTTATTCCCCAATTCCCTCTTCTCTGCAACAGAATATCCATTCAAAGGGTCATCTTCCATGGCCCCCATTTCTCTCTTCCACACTTGACCTCGATTAATCAAACTCAAATTCTTCATCTCCATTGAATCATCACACTGAAACTACTCTCTTTATTTATACTCACACTTAACTCCATCAAAACAAAGCTCGTCACCATAATGTCTACTTCTCTCTCTGTAAATCCTGCTCTCTCTCCTCCTTCTTGCTCCAATACATATACACCCATACTTCCTCCTATCCGAATCTCTTCTTGTACGTCACGAATCGGTAAACCCATTTGCCTATTTAATGTGAAGACTCGGTGTGTGAGTTCCAATGGGGCTGAAAGTTTGAGAATGTTGAGAAATCGATCGAATAGTAAACTACCCTTTACTGCAGCTAGTGCTGACAGCGATGAGATTGTGACGGAGTTTACGAAAGGGGAGGAAGAGGATGAGGTCAATTCTCGATTGGTTGATTCTGAGATGAATTCTAGGCCTAGGCGTATTGCTCTTTTTGTTGAACCATCTCCCTTTTCGTGAGTTTTTTGTTCCAATTTTTCATGCTTGAGCTACTTTATATGCTGCAATTAACTGTTCCTACTTGCTATTATGGATGCGTAAATTTTGTGAGAGACCAAATCTAACATTTTAGCTACAAACATCACATATCACATGTTAATAAATCCAAGTATAATGCAGGTTATTATACACACGATTTTTTAAGTTAAAATGTTTGTACCTACATATGTGATGTTGAATTGAAGTTTGTAATTTGGGATATCCGTTATTAACTCTGTTATAACTCCAGTTTGTAGGATTGGTTTCATAGCAAGCAAATGCAAATAATCTGATGGAAGGATATTTGCTGTCTACCTATATTGCAAATACATGCATTATCTCATACTTTAGAGCATTAGAATTTTTTTAACGGTTGGAGTAGTGTATGTTTCAGCTTGATGAAAAACAGTATGTTTGTTTTATTGTTCCTTTGCATCCACTGCAAGCTACATGAACTGGCATTTTCAAAGCTTTTGATCTCGAAACTATGTAAAAGTATGGTTATCATGGAGTTTACATGGTGCAGAGTGCAGACATCTGAGAGTGTTGTTTTATCTTCGGTCTTAAGAGTCCATCAATAGTTATCTACTTTTGTATGTCATTTTCAGTTTTATGGTTTCCATGCTAGTATTTAGTATTTAGCAAACGTTGAATTTCTTGCAATTTTGTGGTCGTCGAGTTTATCCTGCTGTGCATTTGTTCAATGTTCTTTTACAAGGTTTTGTTCTTTCCTGTGACTGAAATATGTTGCTTTCTGTTGTGCAGTTATGTATCTGGTTATAAAAATAGGTTCCAGAATTTCATTAGATATCTACGTGAAATGGGTGATGAGGTATGTTTTTATTCTCTATAGTTATTTCCATTTGTAATTTACAGGAGTTTCAACCCCGTGCCTGAAACAAACACATACATTAGGAACTTAAAGCTTAATAGTTTTGCTTAACGAAGGCTGTCATGAAGTAAAAAGTCCCTGTCCCGATAAAGATATGCTTGGTTTCATTGTGCCAATATCCACGAGAGAGAACTATGAGTTCACTATTTATAAAAATAGGCTTACATTTGATATTATTTTAACAGAAGGGTGCTATCTTATATGTACATTGTGATTTTCCTTCCTGTTTTTGGTATTAAAACGTTCCACATTTTCATTTTCCACTAAGGTGCCTTTACCTTACACATTCTGTTGAGAAGAGATAGTTACTTGGACATGATTAATGGAAAGATGTGTGATTACCCAGTGATAGAGCAGAGGATTTTGGGATAAAGAAAGAGATGATTTTGGTGTAGCAAAGCTACTTTTTCTGTAATTAAAATAAATTAAGACACCAATCTCCGAAGAGATGAACCACCCGAAAGGGCGAAACCAACTCCTAAGAGTGAAATAGACTAATTTCTGACTTATGATAAAAGTATTTCCTAATTTGACTTGAACTCTATTAGGTAATAGCTAATAACTTCCTAATTAGACTCGAACTCTATTAGGTAACTTTCCTATTAATACTAAAACTCTATAATACATTATTCTAATAATTAATTTAGGACTCTAGGTCCGTAACACCCAGCAAGACTGTTAAGACCATACTTACGCAATTTTTTTCAGTTTAATTTCATTTCAGTACTTTATCACTTTGCTGTACAATTTGCTTATGAAAGCTGGGGGTTTGGATGTTGTTGCAGGTCATGGTAGTGACGACACATGAAGGAGTCCCGGAAGAATTTTATGGTGCTCAGTTGATTGGCTCAAGAAGGTCATATTCTTATCTGATATTTCAAGTTTTGGTGGAAGAAAAAATGATACAAATATATGACTCCCATCTGTGTCTCTGACTATATGATCACCACTTTGTTGTGATAAATTGTTTCTCCTGCCAGCTTTCCTTGCCCCTGGTACCAAAAGGTGCCACTGTCGCTTGCACTCAGTCCAAGAATAATCTCAGCAGTTGCCCGGTTCAAGCCTGATATTATACATGCTTCATCTCCTGGTATTATGGTATGTTTGAGCTCTCACAATCCGTTTCATTTAGTGTTTTTATTGACTCTTTATTTATTCGTTTGTCTTTTGCCCTATCTTATCATCTTCGTGAATCAATTTTTTTGCATTTCTTTATTATTGATTGGCTTCTAATCTGTGTAGGTATTTGGCGCTCTTATCATTGCAAAATTACTATCTGTGCCCATAGTGATGTCATATCATACCCATGTTCCTGTGTACGTTTGTTTTCTCACTTCATTTCATGTTCTGTTTATATTGTTTATCGCAAGTCCCTAATTTAATCATTGAACATGTTCCCCTCCCCTGTTACTCACCTTCACAACAGCATTTGTCCAAGCAGTTGTGTGTGTGTGTTTTATTTTTTAAATAAGGGTAGCAAACTCCTATATAGTTCCAGCAAAATTGACAATTTATATTTTGCAGTTATATTCCTAGATATACCTTCAGCTGGCTGGTCAAACCAATGTGGTTAGTCATAAGTATGTGTATATTATAGCACTCTTCATAATACTGAACATCGAGTCTGCTTTTTTGTGATAATAGTAATTTTTTTTTCTTTTCCTAGAATTCCTGCATAGAGCTGCGGATCTTACACTGGTGCCTTCTGTTGCCATAGCTAAGGATCTCCAAGCAGCCAGAGTAACAGCAGGTAACTCCCTTAACTCCTAATAAACCTGAACCAGTCATTGACTAGGTAGCATGCATACTTTTCTGGCCTGGCGTATTCTACCTGCGTACGTATTTAATATGCATACTTTAAAATACTTGTGGAATACGTATTTTTTCTTAGTTATATTTATTTGTTATCTTTTTTAATAGAACTGAATCCTAGAAAAGTCATTTTCAACAAGACTTCTTCTATTTGTCAGTAAATAGGCAAAAGTTCAAAATATATGATTTAATAGAACTAGTCCTGACATATTGTTGATACGGTCATGTGTCCAATCCATTAAGGGCGCCATAGAGCGTATTCTAGAGCGCATCAAGGCTGAAATAGCCAATTCAGTACTAGTCCGACCTTCAAATGGTCCGACCTAAGGGAAACTATTCTAGGTCAACTAGTACTTACAAGTCAACACACCTTCTCAGCTAAGTCCGACCAAGCTAGGTGTACGACTTCCGAACCTGACAAAAGGTCACATGGTCCTTCCAAGTACCATAAACTGTCAGTCCAAGGATGCCAAACGGACTGGACGAGAGAATCTCGGACGCCACCATCACATTAAGACCAAACGTATATAACAGAACCACTGAGATACTTTCGTGAAACTTCTGGCTCTGACACCCAGAGTTACTGAGGCGGATCAACCAAGCAGATCTGTCCGAGGGATCGACACGGACAACAAAGTGAATAAGACTCTCGAGGAAAAGGTCCAACTACCTCCTGTGCCCATTAATCGGATGTGGGCTCTGTCACTATCAACAGAAATAAAAGGTAGATTGTCCAAATCTGAAGCATACACTTGGCACCATCTTATGAGTCATTTCATAAGATATGGTCTCTATAAATATAGCACAAGGTCCAAGACCTTAAGGTAAGTTACAATTCCCAAGTGATGAGCAATAATTATTCCAAATCATATCTCATAACTACCACATTGAGAGCTTTACAACTCTCTCTTGAGTAAAGTCTCTTACCGGGTTGACAACTTGCAACCCGGGTTACCTATCTAACCCCCCACTTAGTCTTTTCAGGTGTTCAACCTCGGACCAAGTCATCAGGTCGGACCTCAAGTTGGTGGCGGATCTTAGATCGGGGATCTGTGGTAGTTTAGTTAGTTAGTGTTCGAGGCTAAACCCCTCAACATTTTTGGCACCGTCTGTGGGAATCATTAGGAAAGGTTCCGTGTTTCAATCACTCGAATGGCAAGAACGAGAAGGGCAGCACGAACCAGTGCAACTGACGTCGGAACTCCACCCCCATGTCCACGCGGACGTCCACCGAGCAGAGGGCGGAGAACCAATGCAGCAGGGAGGAACACTGTAAGAAGGTATCCGAGTGATGGCCACACAGCAAGCCCATCCACAGATGAAGGAGGTGATATTCCGACCAGAAGAGTCCGAAATGTTCCTGAGAACATTGTACCTGAGAACCATGGAGAAGGGTCGTCTGAGTTTCTCCGTGAAGCTCGAGGCCCCACTTCGGTCAATACGTTTACTATGCCCGATGGTCGATCGTCGCACTAGTGACCTCGGATTAAGTGAGACTCGATTCGATAGATTGCTCACGATAATCCAAGGTTGCTTTGGTCTAACAATGCCCATCCTCAAGAAGTCACTCACTTGATGCTACTCAAGCAGAGAGCCTATCAAGGAATGCAACGTCCGATCAACAGAGGTTGGGGAATCGGCTACCTCAAGAGGATCTGCGGAACTCAGTAGATCGGAGAGCATCCGCTTCCCAAGTTCGGTGAAGGAAGTCCGAGCAGGAGAGTATCGGAGGGGATAACAGGCGACTAGAGCTCGCAACAAGCACCTCCGAGCCAGAGATCATGTAGCGGAAACCATTCGTTGGTCCGCTAGATGAACTCCTGCGGATGTAGCAAATCATCCAGACGGGGGAGATAATGAATGCAGAAGAAATCTATGCTCAGCAAAAAGCTTTGGAAGCCCAGATTCTCAACCTCGGGCGTTTGGTGAAGGATCATGAGCAGGTAGCTACAAGTGCACCAAATCCTTTGTGCGATGACATCATTAGAGAAAAGGAAAACGGGGATACTTGTCCCGTTAGTAAGATGAATTCCAAGGGGATGAGTGATAATATAAAGGCTGTCACTTTTTCATCCACCCTCTTCGGAATAGCTATGGATTGGTACACTGCGTTGCCAAACAAGTTGATAAGATCTTATGCGGACCTCTCCAAATTTCTGGGACTATTTGGAAAATCAAAGAGGAGGAGGCGCACTGTGGAGGCAGAAGTTATCCAAAGGGAGCAAGAGTATCTCAGGACCTTCCTAGATCGCTTTAACGCGGAAGTTCTTCGAGTTGAGCCACACAGTATTAAGGAATGGGTCCGTCACCTGTATGCTAATATTTTCAACACAGAGCTCCGCAGAAAACTTTCTAGTCAGGAAGTGAGGAGTGAAAAGCATTTGGATGACATCTGTGAAGAAGTAATGTATGGAGAGGAGTACCGAAGATATGTTCCAGTGAGAGCAGGATCCAAGAAGGGAAAGGAGCCAGTAAAACAAGAGCATCACCCTAATAAGTTTGATTCGAGGAAGGATCACAGAGATAAGGGCTTCCACAGAGAAAGGAGTCCACCAAGGAGATATGCGGATTATACTCGTCTCAATAGACCAAGATCCGACATCTTGGCAACTATTATTGAGAAGAAGTTGAATATTCAATGGCCAAGCCATATCACGGTAACAGGAAGAACAAGAATGCAAAGGGGAATTGCAAGTTTCACAAGAGTCGTGGTCATGAGACGGATGATTGCATTCAACTGAAAACGGAGGTTGAACATTTGATAAGAGAGGGAAAGTTGAAGGAGCACGTCTATACGGATGAGCTTTCTAGACATGATAGGACAGAACGAAAACGGGATGATAGAGCTACAGAGCCACCGCCCCATCCTCTATCCTTGCCACCTCCGCCAGCCAACCATTCGCCTCGACGCATCTGACACCCATCTGGTACGATGATGGCGTTGAAATGGAGAACACTTCATACAATGGAGTGATCAACACCATAGCGTGACCAACCTGGGCGATAGTAGGAACGCAAGAGAGCGGACAACTCAGAATCTCCGGAACAATGACATATCATATGCTGCTCCAGCAATTCGAGGGACAAATGCTATATGCTTTGATGATAGTGAGATCCCTCCTCCTACGGCAGGAGGCGAAGACATAGATGATACGGATGTTCCGCTGGTGGTTTCTTTAACCATTGCAACTTATCGAGTAAACAAGATCCTAGTACATACATGGAGTTGCTCGAACATCGTCTCCAAATCGACAATAGATCAGATGAATCTGGGAGGAATCCGATATGAGAGAGTCAATACCAACATATTAGAGTTTGGAGGAGGAACTGTTCGCCCCCTAGGAAGTGTAATGCTTCATGTTTCACTTGGGACACATCCCGCAAGAGTGACACAACTAGTCCGTTTTGTAGTAGTGGATCGAACTTTTGACTACAACGCCATCTTTGGTCGTCCCGGATTCAATCAATTCCGAGCTATATCCTCCACCCTCCATAATAGGATGAAGTTCCCGACCCCGTGCGGAGTTGGAGAGGAAGTGGGGAACATCCGAGAAGCTTGGGAGTGTTATATTATGTCCACAAGGAGAGCATCTGCACCCGTGTTGGCAGTCACTGTGACTTCTGATCCGCAGGTTCTTCTTCCACCAAAAAAGTAGAATCCTAAGATTAGGGTAGGGAGCCAGAAGGACAAGTTTCCTAAAACTGCACGGATCGAGCCTCATGAAACCCTCAGGGAAGTTGAGCTTGTTGTTGGGAGCCCCGAGAAGAAGACTAGAATCGGGACATAGATGAGTGCGGAAGTGGAAATGAAGCTCATTGCTTGTCTCCGAGATAACAATGATGTCTTTGCTTGGAGTACTGACGACCTAAAGGGGATAGATCCGAGGGTTGCTGTTCACTGTCTGAACATGGATCCCTCGATTAAATTTATCCGCCAGAAGAGAAAGGATTTCGGCGCTATCAAGGATGCCATAATATCCGCCGAATTTGATTGACTCATGAAAGCAGGACATATCGAACAGGTCCGTTATTCTGATTGGGTTTGCAACGTGGTTCTAGTAGAAAAGTTACCAGGCAAATGGCGGATGTGCAATGATTTAACCAGGCTAAATAAGTTTTGCCCAAAGGATCCATACCCTTTGCTACGGATTGACCAATTGGTTGATTCTACAGCCAGATGCACGTTATTGAGTTTCATGAACGCGTATCAAGGCTTTTACCAGATTCGGATGGCGAAGGAGGATATTAAGAAAACAGCTTTCTTTGCTGCAGGAGGGGTGTATTGCTTTAAAGTGATGCCCTTCGGATTGAAAAACGCGGACAACATACCAACGACTAGTGAATCAGATGTTCAAGGAAGAAATTGGCAAGACCATGGAGGTATACGTAGACGACATGCTCGCCAAAAGCAAAATCGAAGAACAACATATAGGGCACTTGAGCAAATGCTTTGCTATCCTCGAAATGCGGATGGCCGAATCGAAAAAGTGCACCTTCGGAGTGAAGGGCGGAAAGTTTTTGGGCTACATGGTCATAGAGAGGGATAAGCGCAAATTCCGAGAAGATTAAAGCAATTCTAGATCTGCCTCATCCGAAGAACCTCAATGAGGTACAACAGCTTATTGGACGTCTCATGTCCTTAATTCGTTTTATTTCGCGATCCGCAGAGAAGAACCTTCCGTTCTTCAAAATTCTCCGGAAAGGAGAGAGCTTTGAGTGGACCGCGGAATGTTCTGAGGCTTTTGAAAATGTGAAAAAGTACCTCCATTCCCTCCGCTGCTCTCCAAACCCGTTGAAGGAGAACCACTCTACCTCTACCTAACAATTACGGAAGATTTGTACAGCGCCGAGCAAACAGATATTTTATACTTGGGGAAGATTTGTATAAGAAATCTTTCGCTGGGACTCATTTGAGATGTTTATGTCATGAAGAAGTTAAGTATGTTTGTGAAATTCACGTGGAAGCCGTTTGAAGGGCGAACTTTGCTCGAAGATCATTCGACAAGCTACTCTTGGCTATTTCTGATTGATAGATTCTGAGCTACGCTCAAGATATCTGATTATCGATATTATGCAAATGTTCCCCATCGTCCGAAACCCTATGATTACATCGACCATATACGTCCGTTTGATCAATGGGACATCGATATTGACGGGCCATTCCAAGGGGCACTCAACAGAAGAAATTCTTAATTGTGGCCGTGGAATATTTCACCAAGTGGGTAGAGGCGGAAGCAGTGGCAACTATCACGGAAAGCCGCGAGTTAGACCTTTATTTGGAAAAACAACATTTGTCGCTTTGGCCTACCAAGAATTCTTGTCTCGGACAATGGTGCTCAATTCTCGGGCAACAGACTCAAGGAATGGTTGCATCTTTCAAGATTGAACAACGCTTCACATCTGTCGGATACCCACAAGCTAATGGACAAGTTGAGTCCACGAACAAGACAATTGTTAAGATCTTGGAAAAGCGGCTGAGAACTTCTCAGGAGAGTTGGGCGGATGACCTAGATGGTGTACTGTGGACTCATCGCACCAGCGGACATGAGAGAAACCCCATTGCCACAGTACATGGTTGAAACAATCATACCGGTGAAATTGCGGTTAAACAATGAGGTCCAATGGTTGATGATTAAATCGATTGAAGCTCGGATATTTGATCTAGACGTGCTGGAACAGAAAAGAACCGAAGCATTGGCTAATATCCACAGGTACCAAGCAACTGCAGCCCGGGCCTACAACAGGAATGGTCAAACGAAAGACTTACAGGTCGGAGACCTAGTGCTCCGCCGAGCTGATATCTTGAGCAATGTCGGGAAGATTAAGCCTAAATGGGAGGGACCTTACAAGATCGTTGGTGCAAGAGTGAACGGAAGTTACGAATTGGAAGAAGAATACGGACACATTAAACCAGTGATTGTTGGCCCAGTCCGAGCCACCATGAGTCAATAATTTATCATGGCCAGCCTATAAAAAAGGCACTCGGAATCTCATACTCATAAGTAGAGTAGACGGACACATCTATTTTGTCCGACATCAAACCTCGGATCTCCGGTTATAATAGATGTGTCTGATGAAGAGAACCAAGCGGTGTTACATCGGATCTTTACAGCATCAAACCTCCTATCTCCGGACAGGGGGTTCTTCAAAGGTACCTGTTTGTTCGAATTCAAGCACGGATCTGACACATTGATCATACGACGACCCACCCGCCAGCAGCTCCTCATAAAGGAATAGCTCCTACAGGGTGGATCGCACATACGACTGATAAGATCATCCGTTAGTCTACCCTCGGATCTGAACATATCCCAAGATCTGTGTTTTCGAACAACTGATCTTGAGCAATCATCCCCTCCAGACCCACGCCACTCTCAAACTCAAGACAAGCGCGGATTTGAGAGTGGACGGGAGTCTCGAGGGGGAGACTAGACAAGAAATCATGTTCTTATGGGTACTACCGGGCTCAAATTGTAAGATCTATCCGAGTTTGAGAAAGAAGGTGCACTCTTGGAGGCTTCGTCCTCTTCCTCTTCCTCATCTTCCTCTTCTTCTTCCTCCTCTTCTCCTTCAACCACTGGAACAGCGGACGTCTTAGGATTAGAAGGACCTGCTCCCGTCTCCACAGAGTCCTCCTGCCCAGCCTCGAACAACTCCACATCATCCGCATCCTGACCACAATCCCCTCCCTGCTCAGTCCGAGGTAGTACCTGGTATTACCCATAAGAAGATGATTTCTTGACTAGTCTCCCCCTCGAGACTCCCGCCCACTCTCAAATCGGCGCTTGTCTTGAGTTTGAGAGTGGCGTGGGTCTGGAGGGGATGATTGCTCAAGATCAGTTGTTAGAAAACACAAATCTTGGGAAATGTTCAGATCCGGGGGTAGACTAACGGATGATCTTATTGGTCGAATGTGCGATCCACCCTGTAGGAGCTTTTCCTTTCTGAGGAGCTGCTGGGGGGTGGGTTGCCGTACGATCAATGCGTCAGATCCGTGCTTGGATTCGAACAAACAGGTACCTTTGAAGAACCCCCCTGCCCAGAGATAGGAGGTTTGATGCTGTAAAGATCCGAGGTAACACTGCTTGTTCTCTTCATCAGACATATCTATTATACCCGGAGATCCGAGGTTTGATGTCGGACATAATAGATGTGTCCGTCTAATCTACTTATGAGTATGAGATTCCGAGTGCCTTTTTTATAGGCTGGCCGTGATAAATTATTGACTCATGGTGGCTTGGACTGGGCCAACAATCACTGGTTTAATGTGTCCGTATTCGTATTCCAATTCGTAACTTCCGTTCACTCTTGCACCAACGATCTTGTAAAGTCCTTCCCATTTAGGCTTAAGCTTCCCGACATTGCTCAAGATATCAGCTTGGTGGAGCACTAGGTCTCCGACCTGTAAGTCTTTCGCTTGAACATTCCTGTTGTAGGCCGAGCTTGCTTGGTACTATGGATATTAGTGATGCTTGGTTCTTTTACATTCAAAGACGTCTAGATCAAATATCAAGCTTCACGATTGGGAATCATTGAACCACTTGGACCTTTATTGTTTCAACTGCAATTTCTTTGGTATGGCGCTTAGAGCCATGTAGCAGGCGAATGGGGTTTCTCTAGTTGCGGTCCGCGGTGGTGCGATGAGCCCACGATATGCTATCTAGGTCATCCATGACTCTCCCGAAGTTCTCACCGCTTTTCGAGGATCTTAACAATTGTCTTGTTCGTGGACTCGACATTCATTAGCTTGTGGGTATCTCGACCGATGTGAGCGTTGTTCAATCTTGAAAGATGCGACCATTCCTTCGTCATTGCTGAGAATTGAGCACCATTGTCCGAGACAAGAATTCTTGGTAGGCCAAAGCGACAAATGATGTTTTTCCAAATAAAGGTCTGCACGCGGCTTTCTGTGATAGTTGCCACAGCTTCCGCTTCTATCTACTTGGTGAAATATTCCACGACCATAATTAAGAATTTCTTCTGTTGAGTGCCCCTTGGGAATGGGCCGTCAATATCGATGCCCCATTGATCAAACGGACATGCTATGACTGACGGAATTATAGGTTGTGTCGGACGATGGGGAACATTTGCATAATATTGACAATTAGGACATCTTCGGGCGTAGCCCGCAGAATCCTTATCAATGTTAAGCGAGTAGTATCCTTGTCGAATGATCTTCTGAGCAAGAGTTCGTCCTCCAGAATGGCTTCCGCTGTGAATTTCCTCAAGCACAGTTTTCGCTTCTTGCAAACCTAAACATCTCAAATGAGTCCCAGCGAAAGATTTATTATACAAATCTTCCCCAAGTATAAAATATCTCTTTGCTCGGCGCTGTACACTCCTTGACTCCTTCGGATCAGCTGGTAATGATCCGTCTTTGAGATAACTAAAGATCTCAGTCATCTAGTTCCTTCCCGTTTCAGTTATCATAACAGTTGGAGTAGGACTCATGACGGATGAGTCAGTAATAGTGAGTAGGATTACTCTCCTCGTGTCTAGAGCAGCTGTTGCGGACGCAAACTTTGCCAGAGCATTCGCTCTTTCATTCCATGCCCTATCAAACTTCTCCAGGGTAATCTCATCAAAGAGACTAGCTTCTTGTTTAAGTAGCTCAAGATACTTGATCATTGAAGGGCCTTTTGTGGCAAAAGCACCAGAAAATTGGGCATCAACTAACTGTGAATCCGTGTAAGCTTTGAGTTTCCGGATCTGCAGGGACTTGGCTAGACGTGATGCTTCATATTCAGCCTCATTATTGGTGACTTTGAAGTCCAAGGATATCGCATAGTCGAGTTCCGCGCCATCAGGGCTTTTAAGATAGATTCCAATACCTCCTATTCCAGTGGAGGAACCATCCACTTCCAATGTCCAAACATCAGAGGGATGTTCTTTGGTTTGGAGGTCTTCTGTAAGCTCTCGAGTTTCCAACCTTTGTTCCTCCTCTTTAACATCCGGATCAGAGTTGTTAGTACCAGATTCCCTTGTGATATCATCAAGAAGGAACATTTGGTTTATCCGAGATTTCTCCTATGATGTAGTCTGAGACTGATTGATGAACTGCATCCTCGAGGTTTTCGGGGCTGAACTTCGGCGGAACCGGCTTTCGGTTGATCTGCTTGGTGATTAGGCATCCAAATGCCTGTTTATTCGGGACTTTCTCTGACTCCGCTTCAGGGTATTCTGCTAGGAAGTCAGCAACGACTTGAGCTTTCTTGGCTGTCGGAGCCTGATAGCTAATGTTGTATTCGCTCAGCTCAATGGCCCACTTAGAGAGTCGTCCGGATTGGTCGGTGTTGGTCCAGATAACGGCAAAGTAAAAGACTAGAGGCGGAGGGGGGTGGGGGGTGAATAGTCTTTTAAAACTTTTGTCGATAAACAGTTCTCGAAACTTGGGGGTTTCGATACTTAAATTCGAGGCGGAAGACTTTAAGATAGGTAAGTCTTGAAACAAAAAGTATGTTTGTGTGCTTTCTTTGAAAGATAAATCTGAAGGTAAATAACACAGCAAGTATAGTGGTATCTGGAGGTGGCGTAATCCTCCAACTAATCCACTTCGGTCTTTCTGAGACCTAGAATTCACTAGAACAGATAATTGAGTTCACCTTACAATAATCTTATTCTAAGATTCCTAAACAAATGGTTCCCAACCAAATGTTCCCCCTGAGTTATTCCCGACTCTAGAGCTAAGTACTTCCTCTACTCAGATAACTTGGGTTATTCACGATTTCCCAAATCAGTACTTCCTCTACTCACGCCTTGATGGTGTTGGTTATAAGGTTTGTCGGAGAGGCTTCTTGTATAACTTTTCAGTTATGTTTCCAGAGCTAATAGAAACAAGACTACTTAATACACTTGTTCGGTGTATGGCGATCGCTCTTCTTGACCCAAGTAATTGATGTCCGTTCTGGAGAATGAGCTTCAGAAAGGTTATCTGATAGTTCAACTCTTTCACGAATAACAATCTCTTGTTAAGGTTCAGGACAACTTAGAATTACTAGTGATTTTTCAAGCAACAGAAAGCTTTCAGAAAGGGTAGTAGAGTGCTTGAGAGAATACTTTGCTAGATTGTAAGTTTGCAAGTTAGATCGTTCTTTGGTCGTATTTCTGAGCATCTAAGTGTGTGATATTTATAGATGAATTGGAGAGTCGTTGGGATGTTATCCGTTAGACACAATTCAAATTCAGTCTATACTTATCTTGAAATGAGTACTCAGAAGTCCTTGTCTCATATCTCAGAGAGGATCGTGCTTTATGACTTTTTTTTCCGATCTGATTAATGCATATGTACTATTTCTTGTCCTGTAGTCTTCAACGGATACATTAGCCTTTCTGATGGCTTGTATGCTCCATACTCATGATGTCATATGTTCCAGAATCATGTTTCAAAAGTAACTAAATGTACTTAAGAAAGGATTAAGGACATAGTCTTTCCGAGTGAGACTAAACCTTGGTGTCTTCATAAATCTTGTGCAATCTCCGGTCTTGTAATCTTCAGAAAAGGTCCATTGCTAGGATTGATCTTCATGTTCTTCTTGGAAATAAAAATTACATTCAGAGACCTATAATCCTAAAACAAGATTTACTAGACTAATCATACTCAGTGATTTCCTCTTTTACAATGTTGAAGTGAACTAAGAGTACTTAATCACCTTTCTGGCAAAGATAAGAACATGTGATGAATGATCAAAATACTAACAGATATTCCTAACAGTCGGACTTTCCCAGAACCTGTTTTAAAGGTTTCGTAGTTAGTACTACTATTTTATGAGACTTGAAATATAGCTTTAATCGCCTTGCGGTGTAAACCAGAGCCTATGCAAATTTCTCAATCTTGACGTATCTTGTCTCCGCCCCAGCAAGGGCTTTACTAAGATAGTAGATTGGCAAGTGATCATTAGCTTGGACCCGTACCAATACGGAATTCATTGCCTCTTCCGTAATTGCTAGGTAGAGGTAGAGTGGTTCTCCTTCAACGGGTTTGGAGAGCAGCGGAGGGGAATGGAGGTACTTTTTCAAATTTTCAAAAGCCTCAGAACATTCCGCGGTCCACTCAAAGCTCTCTCCTTTCCGGAGGATTTTGAAGAACGGAAGGTTCTTCTCTGTGGATCGCGAAATAAAACGACTTAAGGACATGAGACGTCCAATAAGCTGTTGTACCTCATTGAGGTTCTTCGGATGAGGCAGATCTAGGATTGCTTTGATCTTCTCGGGATTTGCGCTTATCCCTCTCTCTATGACCATGTAGCCCAAAAACATTCTGCCCTTCACTCCGAATGTGCACTTTTCTGGATTCAGTTTCATCCCGTACTTTGAAGATAGCGAAGCATTTGCTCAAGTGCTCTATATGATGTTCTTCGGTTTTGCTTTTGACGAGCATGTCGTCTACGTATACCTCCATGGTCTTGCCAATTTCTTCCTTTAATTCACCAGTCGTTGGTAAGTTGCTCCCGCGTTTTTCAATTCGATGGGCATCACTTTAAAGCAATACACCCTTCCTGCAGCGAAGAAAGTTGTTTTCTTAATATCCTCCTTCGCCATCCGAATTTGGTAAAAGCGCGTCTGGCGTTCATGAAACTCGAGAACGCGTATCCGGTCAGAAATCAACCAATTGGTCAATCTGTGGCAAAGGGTATGGATCCTTTGGGCAAAACTTATTTAGCCTGGTGAAATCATTGAACATCCGCCATTTGCCTGGTGACTTTTCTACTAGAACCATGTTGCAAACCCAATCAGAATAACGGACCTCTTCGATATGTCCTGCTTTCATGAGTCGATCAACTTCGGCGGATATGATGGCATCCATGATAGGACCGAAATCCTTTCTCTTCTGGCGGATATATTTAATCGAGGGATCCATGTTCAGACGGTGAACAACAACCCTCAGATCTATCCCCTTTAGTCGTCGATTACTCAAGCAAAGACATCATCGTTATCTCGAGACAAGCAATGAGCTTCATTTCCACTTCCTTTCGTCTCATCCGATTCTAGTCTTCTTATCCGGGCACCCAACAAGAAGCTCAACTTCCCGGAGAGTTTCATGAGGCTCGATCCGTGCAGTTTTAGGAAACTTGTCCTTCTGGCTCCCTACCCTAATCTTAGGATTCTCCTTTTTTTGGTGGAAGAACAACCTGCGGATCAAAAGTCACAGTGACTGCCAACACGGGTATGGATGCTCTCCTTGTGGACATAATATAACACTCCCATGCTTCTCGGATGTTCCCCACTTCCTCTCCAACTCCGCACGGGGTCGGGAACTTCATCCTATTATGGAGGGTGGAGGATATAGCTCGGAATTGATTGAGTCCGAGACGACCAAAGATGGCATTGTAGTCAAAAGTTCGATCCACCACTACAAAACGGACTAGCTGTGTCACCCTTGCGGGATGTGTCCCAAGTGAAACGTGAAGCATGACACTTCCTAGGGGGCCAACAGTTCCTCCTCCAAACTCTAATATGGAGGTATTGACTCTCTCATATCGGATTCCTCCCAGATTCATCTGATCTATTGTCGATTTGGAATGATGTTCGAGGAACTCCCTGTATCTACCAGGATCTTGTTTACTCGATAAGTTGCAATGGTTAAAGAAACCATCAGCGGAACATCCAGATCATCTATGTCTTCGCCTCCTGCCGTAGGAGGAGGGATCTCACTATCATCAAAGTATATAACATTTGTCCCTCGAATTCTTTGGGCAAAGATATGATCATCGTTGTTTGAGATTAAAGTCATCTCTTTTGCGTTCTACTATCGCCCAGGTTGGTCCGTCAATGCGCTATGGTGTTGATCACTCCATTGTATGGAGGGTTCTCCATTTCAACGTCATCATCGTACTGTATGGGTGTCGGTCCGTGTGAGGCGTATGGTTGGGTGGCGGAGGTGAGGATAGAGGATGGGCGGTGGCTGTAGCTTTATCATCCTTTTCGTTCCGTCTATCATGTATACAGAAGGCTCATTCAGACAGACGTGCTCCTTCAACTTTCCCTCTCTTATCAAATGTTCAACCTCCGTTTTCAGTTGAATGCAATCGTCCGTCTCATGACCATGGCTCTTGTGAAACTTGCATTACCCCTTTGCATTCTTGTTCTTCCTGTTGCCGTGAGATGGCTTGGGCCATTGAATATTCAACTTCTTCTCAATAATAGTTGCCAAGATGTCGGATCTTGGTCTATTGAGACGAGTATAATCCGCATATCTCCTTGGTGGACTCCTTTCTCTGTGGAAGCCCTTATCTCTGTGATCCTTCCTCGGATCAAACTTATTAGGGCGATGCTTTTGTTTTACTGGCTCCTTTCCCTTCTTGGATCCTGCTCTCACTGGAACATTCCTTCGGTACTCCTCTCCATACATTACTTCTTCACAGATGTCATCCAAATGCTTTTCACTCCTCACTTCCTGACTAGAAAGTTTTCTGCGGAGCTCTGTGTTGAAAGTATTAGCATACAGGTGATGGACCCGTTCCTTAATACTGTGTGGCTCAACTCGAAGAACTTCCGCATTAAAGCGATCTAGGAAGTCCGGAGATCCTCTTGCTCCCTTTGGATAACTTTTGCCAGATGCTCCACAGTGCGCCTCCTCCTCTTTGATTTTCCAAATCGTCCCAGAAACTTGGAGGAGAGGTCCGCATAAGATCTTATCGGCTTGTTTGGCAACGCAGTGTACCAATCCATATCTATTCTGAAGAGGGTGGATGAAAAAGTTAAGCTTTTGTATTATCACTCATCCCCTTGGAATTCATCTTACTATTGTACCTTGTCAAGTGGTCAACGGGACAAGTATCCCCGTAATAGTATTGCATGTTCGGAATCAATTGATCTAAGTTCCTGTTCCTTTCCTTTTCTCTTATGATGTCATCGCACAAAGGATTTGGTGCACTTGTGGCTACCTGCTCATGATCCTTCGCCAAACGCCCGAGGTTGAGAATTTGTGCTTCCAAGGCTTTTTGCTGAGCATAGATTTCTTCTGCATTCATTATCTCCCCCGTCCTAGGATGAACTGCTACATCCGCAGGGAGTTCATCTAGGCGGACCACTGGAATGGTTTCCGGTACATGATCTCTGGCTCTCGGAGGTGCTTGTTGCGGAGCTCTAGGCTGCCTGTTATCCCCCTCCTGATACTCTCTCCTACAGTTCGGACTTCCTTCACCCCGAACTTGGGAAGCAGATCCTCTCCGATCTAGAAGGTTCCGCAGATCCTCTTAAGGTAGCTGATTCCCCAACCTCTGTTGGATTGGACGTTGCCTGTTCCTTGATAGGGCGGGCTCTACTTGAACCGGAGTAGCCACTGGCGGAGTGACTTGCTGAGGATGGGCATTGTTAGACCTGAGGCAACCTTGGATTATCGTGAGCAATCTATCGAACTGAGTCTCACTTAATCCGAGGTCACTAGTGCGGACGATGCGACCATCGGGCATAGTAAACTGTTGACCCGTAGTGGGGCCTTGAGCTTCTGCCGGAGAAACTTGTACGACCCCTTCTCCATGGTTCTCAGGTACAATGTTCTCAGGAACATTGCGGACTCTTCTGGTCGGAATATCACCTCCATCTGTGGATGGGCTTGCTGTGTGGCCATCACTCGGATACCTTCTTCTTACAGTGTTCCTCCCTGTTGCATTGGTTCTCCGCCCTCTGCTTGGTGGACGTCCGCGTGGACATGGGGGTGGAGTTCCAACGTCAGTTGCACTGGTTCGTGCTGCCCTTCTCGTTCTTACCATTCGAGTGATTGAAACACGGAACCTTTCGTAGTGATTGAAACACAGAACCTTTCCCACAGACGGCGCCAAAAATGTTGAGGGGTTTAGCCTCGAACACTAACTAAACTACCACAAATCCCCGATCTAAGATCCGCCACCAACTTGAGGTCCGACCTGATGACTTGGTCCGAGGTTGATCACCTGAAAAGACTAAGTGTGGGGTTAGATAGGTAACCCGGGTTGCAAGTTGTCAACCCGGTAAGAGACTTTACTCAAGAGAGAGTTGTAAAGCTCTCAATGTGGTAGTTATGAGATATGATTTGGAATAATTATTGCTTATCACTTGGGAATTGTGACTTACCTTAAAGTCTTGGACCTTGTGCTATATTTATAGAGACCATATCTTATGAAATGAATCTTAAGATGGTGCCAAGTGTATGCTTCAGATTTGGACACCAATGCTACCTTTGACGTATTCGTATTCTAATATTTTGAATTTTAGCGTTTTCTGTATGCGTATCGTATTCGCATGCGTATTCGTATTGGTGCTTCCTAGGTCATTGATATGCTATGATAATTAAATGTCTCGCTTTTAGATTGATGAATCAGTAATGTGTATCTCTATCATTTATAAATTTTCAGCTAACAGGATTAGACTATGGAACAAGGGTGTGGATTCTGATAGCTTCCACCCCCAGTTTCGCTCACATGAAATGAGATTGAGATTAAGGTAGGCCCTGATAGCCTGCTATTTCGATTAACTTGTTGCATTACAAAGCCATTTTAGCTGACAAATCTTCTGCTTATATCAGCAATGGAGAACCTGACAGACCATTGATAGTTCATGTGGGACGGCTTGGAGTTGAGAAGAGTTTGGATTTTCTCAAGAGGTACACTAACTATACTTCAGTTTGGAGATATTTGTGTCAGTACTATTAATTTCTTACACCTCATTGATTGGATTAACACGGAAGCTAAGATTGCATAATTGAAACAGGGTAATGGATAGGCTCCCAGAAGCTAGAATAGCTTTCATTGGGGATGGACCATACAGGTGAGGTAGACGTCCTCTTAAGTCTTATGATTGTTTCAGCTCCTAATTCATTTGGTCAACATGTTATGTTATAGGCTTTGTTTAGAGTGAGCTATAAGTTAAGTTATAAGCTAGATGGACTTATTTGTTAGTATTACCAAAATAAATTTATCACGTGAACGTCCTAGTTAAAGATATTTGATTTGTTTTATATTTAGCAAACCAATTACCTCATCAGCTAATTTACTAAACACTCCATTAAAATCAGCTAATTTTGCGAACATAACCATGCACACAGTATGGTGGTCACTGAAGTCTCCCACTTTATACCGTTGAGATTAATGTTTATGTTTCCGGATAAAATAAGAGTAGTAAGTTGCAAGTGCCGGGAAATTCTGCAGTTTGCTTGAATGTGTTGAAACTCAATGCCTGCAAATATAATTTTGTAATGTACAACTTCAAGGGGTGTTTAATATATAAAGCTGATAATTTAAACTGCATAATTATTTGAACTTGTGGTTCTTGGGATATTTTGCCCAACAATAGATATCATTACCAAAAGTAAAATATAGTCTTATTAGATTATTTATCATCATATTCCAATCATAAGGTAACTGCTAGCTTATTCATCAACTATTATTTTCTCTCATTCAGAGGGGAGCTGGAGAAGATGTTTTCGGACATGCCTGCAGTATTCACAGGAACTTTGCTAGGAGAAGAGCTCTCACAGGCATATGCCAGCGGAGATGTTTTTGTCACGCCTTCAGAATCTGAGACACTAGGATTTGTCGTTCTTGAGGCTATGTCATCTGGACTCCCAGTAGTGGCTGCTCGTGCGGGAGGAATCCCAGATATCATCCCCGACAATCAGCAGGGAGTAACAGGTTATCTCTATAATCCTGGAGACCTCGACGACTTCTTGAGCAAACTAGAACCCCTATTGCACGATGGACAACTAAGAGAAACTATTGGGAAAGCAGCTCGTACAGAAATGGAGAAATATGATTGGAGAGCAGCCACTCGGAAAATAAGAAACGAACAGTACAATGCTGCAATCTGGTTTTGGAGGAAGAGGAGAGCACAGTTCCTGCGTCCGGTTCAGTGGTTATTCCGACGTGTGTTCCATGCCCTGGCTGTGTGATGCTACATAATCTGCGGGCTTGATGCATACTACAGTTTGTTATACTTATGTTGACTAAATGCATGTGTTACAATGTAGTAACTATGAAGGAATAGAAGAGAGAAGTCAATATGCATCTCTTTGTCTAGTTGCGTTTGTCTAGTGTAAACAATGATTGTTCAGTATTCAAGTTGTTCAAAAGACATTCTTACTTGGACCAAATAATCATATTACACTGTCAAGCAAGGGAAGAGTATTTCTAACATGAGATGCTGGTATTTTCGAAGGAAAGATCTTGAAAAGCATTACTATGAGCAGATGTCGAAACGCTTTTATGCTCTCAACGGGATAGATGACATCAACATTACAGCAATCATACTATGTCGAAACGCTTTTATGCTCTCAACGGGATAGATGACATCAACATTACAGCAATCATACTTGAACTCGCTTCCAAACTAATTTTTGGAAATGACTAATTTAAAAAGTATAGTAATGATAAAATAAAAAAAGATTAAAAAATGTGTAATTTGAGTGTAAAGTTAAAATTGTTTTATTACTTTTTCCGTTCCGGTTTTAATTACCCGCGAGACCGGATACAAGTTTTAATAAAAAGGTGAATAAATTAGGAAAGAGATTGAATAAAATAAGAGAAATAATGAATAAAATATGAAAGATATCGAATAAAGTAGGAGAGAGATTTCCATTAAAGAATGAATTATTGAATTTGGAACGGACCAAAACAGAATACGGGTAAATAAAACTTTGACGGAGGGAATATTTGTTTGGTGTGAGGTAACTTCTTTTTTAGTAATATATGAACTTATGCGAGGGGGACAAAATTCATAAATGTATGAAATTTTGCGGACGGATGGAGTATGAATCATAGAAGGAAGAGGTAACATGGTAAAGTTTGAATTTCTAAACACGGCCGACCACGGAGTAGAGATATAGAGGTAAAGTAAGTGAACCAGTGTCACTCTTTTTTCTGAGTAATTTCTCCCGCGCTGCCTCATCTCTCTTTCTAAATATACACTATGTATATACGCGGCGTACACACGCATAGTATTAATTTTACACGCATCATATCATTTCATATCAGTAAACTAAAATGCAAGTTTATATAAACTCTACTTTTTTGTTTTAGTTTCAGAAATCATATTCTCTTTTATCTGCTTCCTCAGGTAACATCTAATTCAGCTGCAGTATTTATACAAACTTTTGCGAATTAGCCACGTGTTTTTAATATACCTGCATAACTAAATATGTGGTGATCATGTGATTTATGTCGATTAAACATATGTGATGTTGATTCTGTTTCCATCTAGTTGTGGCTGTTATAACTGAAATCTCATTTTTATTTGTTCATTTCCTACAGGATACGTTATCTGCTTGTTCGGATCTAGTTGAGGTACTTGTTTCTGGAGTGAATGTGATGGGCTACGTACGAATTTTCTGTAAAGACCTCACTTCCTTTAACTTGTTTATAACACGTACTCTTTCTGTCCCACGTCAGTCGTGCAATTTTAACTTTTTCGCAATCAATAAAATTGAACTTTGACTATAAATTAATCTCAGATGAAGTATATACGTACTGATACCATCTTATGATTTAACAAGTGGTTTCTTTAATTTTGTACATTTTTTGTTCTGACTTGCAGCGCTGCTATGGGCTGATGTACTGGTTGGATACACATTTTTCGTGTTGCAAAATTATTTAACTGCCGTTTGGGGTCTAAGCTTCACTCATGCTGCAGCCATTGTCAACCTCTGGCGAGGAACTTGCTTCATCTTGCCACTTCTCTTCGTCTTCCTTGTTCGTTCATTTCTCGGAAATTTCATCATGCTTCTTCTCTCCAGTCTAGCTTATAGTGTGGTACATTTTCTAATTTATAAGTTCGGACTTTTAGATGAGATGGAATGACAATACGTCTACTGGCATTGCAGGGTATTGCCCTGGTGGCTATGTCTACTCCACCTGTTCTTGCCGATTCAACAGGTACATGTAGTGAATACAAGTCTGCTTGTATTGGAGATGCACAAAAGCTTCTCTTCTACATTGGCTTGCCCTTGGTAGCTGTGGGATTAGCAGGTCATGAAGTCTCCCTCCGCCCTTTCCTCGAACAGCAAGACAACAGGCCAGAAACTAAATCTTTATCGCAACTACTTGGTCTTTGCCTTGTGGTTATAGTTCCAATAATTGGAGCTATTGCTCTTCCACACATCAAACCTTGGTCCGTTCATTTTGGTATACCAGCAGTTTTAACTGCTTTTACGACGCTTCTTTTTATAACCGGTTCATGTTCATACGAAATGGAGAGACCTGAAGTTGGAGTTTATAGTCTAAGAGAAGCGACAGCAGTTGCCCACATGATCCCACTGTGGATTACCATTGTAATCTGTGGGATGGTATCCTCCACCGGAAGCACTTTCTTTGTGGAACAGGCTAATCATATGAATCGGAAACTTGGAACTTGGAATGTTCCGGTTCCTGTGCTTCTACTACTCTACAATTGGACCAAGAAGTTGTATGGAAAGCTGGTTAAGTGTTTGTTAGTAAAATCAAAAACATACGCACCGCTTCTAGGCATGGCCTTGGCTATGATACTTTCGATATTGTGTTGTGTGACTGCAGCCAGATTCGAGACACAGAGACTGAACATGATGATTAGTCATGGTTTACCAGACAAGGTCCCGATGAGTGTATTCTGGCTGCTTTTCCAGTATTTCTTACTTGCTGGCCTAGATTCGTTCTTGAAAGGGAGTATCGCTGCATTCTTCAATTACTGGTATCCTGCATCTACGGCAATCTACCTTGGTTATTTCGCAAAGGCAGTGTTAGGTATCGGATTTATGGCTAGTGTGCTTACAGTTTACGTTGTTGGAAGAATCAAACCAAGCTGGTTTGAGTTTACCTTGAACAAGAGCCGTTTGGACATGTATTACTGGGTTCTGGCAGCTCTAAGCTCCACCAATTTAGTTGTGTTCTTCTGCGTGGCCTTGTTGTACAGGCGTAGGAATCTTGTAGCAGATGGTGAGATAGGAATCAATCAAGAAGTTATCGATGACGGGGATGGCTGTGCGTGCTTTTGACAAGGTGGTACACATTTTTTCTCAGTCACCAAGTTTCTGCATACTCATAGATGTATAGATTTGGATATAGGACTGAGTAAAACTTTCCATTTGTTTGTTTATTTTTTTGTGTACATAGTTTCAGTTCTTGTATTGTGCATTACCTGGTATTCTTCACAAAATGAGAAGTTTCTGAAACTGCTATTGCAGCAGGTTTCTCAACAATGTAAACACTGCAATAATGGAATTAGACAAAACAACAAAATCTGTAAAATCAGCTTGTAAAATCAGCTTGTAAAAGAGTAACTTAAGGCAATGAACTATTTTACCAGCAGAAAAATCTAAACATCCAATGACAATGATGAAACCAATAAGTTCTACAACATCATCCTATATCCTTATATGTGAAAAAGTTAATATTTTCTGATCAGCTAAAAGCATGCGCAGCCATCTCCATCGTCGATTACTTCTGTTCCCTTGCCATCTCCTGGCCTGTCTTTTCGACTTTTGTATTGGTAAATGTAAGCTACAAAGGCGAAGTAAAGTAGATTTGCAGCACTTAAAGCTGCCAACAACCAGTAATAGTTATCCAAACGACTCCCGTTTATTGGGAATTGAAACCAGTTTGGTTTAACTCGACCAACAATATAAACCAACAACACATTGGACATATATCCAACACCAGACACCCACTTGGCGAAATAACGGGGGTACTCTTCCATGTTCTCAGGAGACTGACTGTCGTAGAATGCAGCAACACTCTTGCCTAAAAAAGCATCCAGTCCTGCCTGAAAAAAATACTGGAAAAGTAGCCAAAACACACTAAACGGTATCTCCTTAACGAGCTCGTGTGATAAGCCAATACTTCTCATCACATTTAATCTCCTTCTCTCAATTACAGCAGCTACGATGCAACATATTATCGACAATATCATAGCCACTGCAATGCCTAGAGGAGGTCTGTGTTTGTCTTCTTTTGATAGATAGGGAACTACAAGCTTTTTCTCAAACGCACCCTTTATAGTTACATAAAAGAGCAAGAGCATCGGAGCTGGCACGTCCCATGTTCCGAGTTTGCGGTTCATGTGATTCGCTTGTTCCACAAAGAAAGTAGTCCCGGTGGAGGATACTATCCCACATATTATGAAGGCTAACCACATAGGAATCATGCGGACAGCAGTTTTCGCCTCTTCCACTTCTGCTACTGAGCAAACTTTCCAGCAATTTCGGTGATCTGGATTTATATCTATAGCAGCCTTGTGCAGGCACCTGAATAGCATTAACAAGAACACAGCAAATTATTGGGATTAAGTATTTCTACATCTTTTCCAAGCATTATAAACAGTAGTAGGACTTATACAAGCGATTACCTGAGACAACGAGTTGGCTTAAAGTACTCCTTTACATCTTTCTTATAGTATTTTCCATCATCAAGCGGAAGTTTCTTGAACATATTGTGAGCAAAGGCCACGAATACTCTGAGCACGTTAGTCATTGGACTCCCTTGTCCTCGACTCTTCTTAAACGAGCATGAGCAGATGAGGAAAATAAACGTGCTGAAAACTGTGCAAATTGCTGGTAGTCCCAACCGGACTGACCATGGCTTGATGTGTGGAAGTGCAATAGCTCCAACTATTGGAATAATAACTACAATAACTGTGGCCAGTATTTTCAGCAATGGAGTTCCACTCATCTTAATTCCCTGCTCCTTATTGAAAGGCTTCAAAGACACTTGATGACCAGCTACTCCAATAGCTACTAGTGGCATGCCAATATAGAAGACAACTTTCTGTGTATGCCCAATACAGTTGGACTCGTATTGCTTACACGGTCCAAAGACTGGCGGTGTTGACATGGCGACTAAGCCAATACCCTGCAGGCAGTCGCATGTTACATATGTGATATGTCGAAGAACTTCATACATTGATTACCTAGATGGACTAGTGGAATTTCCATGTTGAAAAACAAGTAGATTGATTTTCACATACTCGGTTTAGATACTTTACGACAATGAGATGAGAACCACACAATGTTTTTCAGCAGATGAAAGGGCCTGATAACTCAACACTAAGCTTAACCAATGCAAATGAACAGCAGTCATGACATAACAATGAATGACATTAATTGGAACAATTAGAGGACTGATCTACTCACCACGCTGTAGGCTATGCTGGAGATGACAAGCATCAAGAAATTCCCTAAAGATGCATCAACAAGCCAGAGAAAGAACACAGGCAAAATCAAACAAGCACCTCCGTAAACGTTGACTATCCCAGCAGCGTGGGTGAAGCTCAGTCCCCAAACATCAGTCAGATAATTTTGCATCACGAAGAACGCGTATAACACCAATATGTCCGCCCATAGCAGTGCTAATAAAAACAAGAACCAACACAAATCAATTCTTCATAAAATACACTAATACTACATTTTGATTATGCTCTCAGTTGTAATAATAATTGAAAGAAGAGTTCAAGTTGCTTTACATGAAATTCGGACAGAGATTCCTGCTTTCTCTTGCTCTGACTCTCCACCTGCCATTAGCCCAGTAGCACTTTACAATCACTTGTAGAGCTGCAAAACAAACAGATTAACAAGTTATTATTTCATCAAGAATGTGATATATATGCACAACTAGAAACCTTTAGCAACAAAAGCACAAAACATACCTCCAAGTCAAAATCTAAACTTTGATTTGTCTCCAAGTTCATACACAAGAGGATTTATATAACATAAACCAAGTGTTATTTAATTTTAAGTTCATACACAACTAACACAAGTATGATTTTTATAACATAAACTAATTAGACGTTGACTTGGAGCAAATTGATTTCCATTTCCAATCTAGTCCAAGCTTTGTCTTCACTCTCTAGAAACTTTTACTGTTATTTGTAGAGTGATGAATGCATATTCTTCTCCAGCGAAAACGGCCTGTCTAATGTTGCACCTTACATGGAATACAATAAAAATTGTGTTACTGATTGCGGTTAATTATACTTTTTTGTCTTGTTTCAAAATCTGGATAATACGCGGGGCTTTTTTTTTTAGGCGCCCAAGTCCCAATGGTATCTTTTACCTTCAAAAGATTCGAACTTAATTGTAACATTAGCTTGTTTAATTGAAGCTGAGCCCATGTGCGAAGCTATGTATAGAAATAGAGCTACAGATACTCCTGCTTAAGAGGTACTTGGCGGGTTTTGAGGATGTTGATATCATTTTCTGGCACTAGAGCTAACCACTAGGATATATATCCCACACGTGGGTCATACTAGTAGTTTATGTATTTGAATTGGTCTCTCAATTTCTCATTAGAGTAGGTCTCTCATAAAAGTTACTCGGTCAGATTACCGTTTACAAATGACGAAGAATTAAACATAACATAACATACTTGAGAGCTTCCTTATTTTGGCAGGCTGGCATCCACAGATTCATTGCACTCTCTACAGACATTGCCACTAACTGCATTGTCAAGTTGGATGGGGGAATATTATTTTATAATGTAGTCCCTACTTGTATTGTTTCAAAAGATGTGGGGATAATATTTTGTACATAAAATTGGACTCATGTGCACGTTATTATTTCGTGTTCACACCATACCGACCATATTCTTGAAAACTTTAATCCAGTTCAGCTCTTGTGGCACCATAACCCTGGGTGGAAACCAAGGCATAGAGGGCATCTATCCCACAAACAATTTAAACAAAAGTTTTATATAGAATATTTTTGAAAATTAAAGATATTAACTTTTGACTTTTGAAATCATACATACATACATAAAGTCTTGAGAGAAACATGCATTCGTGAGAAACATGAGAGACATACATATGTTCATAAATATAATTATAATGTTTTCGAAATCATACATACATACATACATACATAGGTTTTGATCGTTTTTCAGATTTTTTTATGAAATACTATTAGCTAATTTAAACATAATAATGCAATAGAATAATTGTTAAGGACTATGAATACCAAATTAAAACGATATATACATTTTCAGTTTAATGGTCATTGCTATAATGCGGTCAATAACTGCACTATATGGTTTATTATTGTATTATGATATTGTAGTGTGAATACGTTTATATACTTTCAAAAATGTGCCGTTTAGTAGGTTTTATGGAAAAAAAAAGAAGTAAAATGGGATTGCTACTGTATTTATATTACTTGAAGGGCCTTTTGCAATATGTTAAAAAGTGTCTTGCGTTTAACATACCCCATGTTTTATTAACAACATGGCTCCATCTCTATATATGTTATCTAGAGGCCATCTATAAACAAAGTCTACAGAGAGACGTTATGTAGATAAATTATCTAGAGACAGATCTATGTTTTCAAGAAAAACATCGATATTATTATTTGAATGTTGTCAACAATGATGTTTTTCATATATACAAAAATACATTTTGTTAACAATTTTGATAAAAATCCCGACCCGAGAATGGATGAATACAGGCATGGGAGCGAATACGGGCACCCTATATCTATAGTCGAGGTCTCTGAAGCTCTCGGTCTCGAGATTGAAGGCAAATGGATCAGAGTCAAAAGGGTTCGGCGGATTTCTGGGAGCCGGAGCCGCAGTGTTCGCTATTTGTACAGACACACCGGTTCGACGGTCTTCACTACTAATGACGGGAGCTCGGGAAGGTGGACTAGTGAGGATTCTGCACTTAGACTCGTCAGGCATGAAATTAGTAAGATCCTCGGCAATTTCAGAAGCCTGGTCCAAATTCGAAAGAATATGAATGCCAATGTTGGGTTGATTAACCTCGGCTTCATCAATTACAACTACTTCATCTAAATTGGAGTTGTAGGACGGCATTTTCGTAAAAGAAGGGGAGATGGAGCTTAAAATCTACGAAAAACAACAAGAAGAAAATGGGTGTCAATAGGGCTCCGAGTCCATTATGCATAATCAAGACGAAGCCAGCCCCGTAGGGACCGACCTTCATATGTCACTAAAAAGGGACTAACCTACCATAGGTTCCCTAAGATGGATCGATCATTCCCGCCCTTCACTACTTCTACTTAAGTCTACATTATAGAAGGCGAAAGCATCCGATAAGAAAAAAAATTGCGAAGTAAAAGTAAAAGCATTTTTCCAATTAAATTTAGTCCAGACCTAGCATGCAATTCTATGGTTCTGACAAGAAATAAAAGAAAGTAAGCATGCAAGAAACAGATGAAAGACCGATGAGGACAGGGACTTACTTGTTGAAGACAAGTCCGCGGTGATTGCTTGTTTGCTTGCTCGAAGTGTTTGAAAATAGCTCTCTCTCTCTCTCTCTCTCTCTCTCTCTCTCTCTCTCTCTCTCTCTCTCTCTCTCTCTTCTCGGAAAAAATCTTTCTCTCTTTAAAATTCAGCGTTTGTAAAGTGATGACAATGACGACATGTGATGTGACAATGAAATGTGCGATTTTGCATGCTTTTAGACCCTCGTTTTTGTCCAAGATTCAATATTTGCATCATATTATGGCCAATTACCAACTTCCTGCATAATTTGTAGTTCATGATCGTGTTTTTGAGGAATTGCATGATTTCTGGTGCCAAAACGTCATATTTAGCCGAAATCGAGGAAAATAAGGAAATATGCTGATTTGGCCGTTGCACGGAGTTCGAGGTGTCAAAACATATCATGTGACCGACCAATAGGAAGATAATTTAAGATGCTACAACATTGTAGAAGACCACTTTTTGAAGAAACAAAGTTACGAAGCCCGAACCCGAAGAACGAAGAAAACAGACAAAAACCTGAGGATATCGAAGCTGGGCGGTCGACAGTCGACCGCAGAAGCCTCTATGCGGTCCACTGTCGACCGTAGTGGTGCAAAATCTTCTGTAATTTGGCTTTTTCTAGCCTGTCAGGCTAGAGCCCGCCTTTCTAACCTTCCTTAATGATGAATGGCGGCCAAGGGACAAAATTTACAGTATAAATAAGACCCTTGGGGTCTCATAATCATTCACCTCTCCCATAGCAGCTCTCCCGAGAGAGAACCAGTCCTCGGGAAAGTGAAACCCCAAAATCGCTGGTCGTCAGGCACCTAGAAAGAGGAAACCCTAGAAACAGCACGAAGACATCAGAGACTAAGCTTCTTCTTATTCTTTCTTCTTCTGTTTTTCGATTTTTGTCTGTAGTAGATTACTATGAGTAGCTAACTTTCTCTTATAAAGGCGAACCGCCAAAACTCTGTTGTGCTACTTCTTTATATACCGGGTTATATTAATGGTATAGTTCTAAGACGTAAATCGTGATTATACAACTCTATACATCATTTGTGGTGTGATGTTTTGTTGAGTGACACAGTAGTTTCATTGAACTGAGTAGGGGTACTGGTATCGACTCCGTCTTGATATTTAGTATTATGTCATGCTGTCGTTAGAGGTAATCGCGTAGGATATTTACTAGGAAGTTGGGAGTAGCATAGTACGAGGCAGGTCGAGGGTCCTTTACGCTTCAACCATCTTCGATTTCTTCAACAAATATTAAGGTTATAATTGCGATTCGATCATCTTCTTACAATCTGTTTACTTACAATCTGTCTGATTCCTGGATTCAATATGTTGTTTGTTCCTGTGCTAAGTGTCCGTGCAGAACGACATCCCGAGTTAACTTACCGCTATAACTGTGTGTTTGTGAGCTTCCGACAATTAAATAAATTTAATCTTTGATTGTATTTGAGAATTATAGGTAGTACAACGCTTTCAAATTCTTAAGTGCACATCAATAGGCCCTACTATTTATAGGGGTAGTGGGCCGGTTCGACTAGGCCCAATATCGGAAAGCAAACCGTTGCCTCGTTTCCAGCATAAGTTGCCGTCATGACGCTCCAGTTCGCCTAGAGTCACCTCAGTTCGCCCATCAAGTGTTGTGACCATTCAAGTTCTTGGCAGGCCTCGAACTGTTCAAGTTCTCGAACTAACTACTTTTTATCTCAAGTCCTTATAATTTACTCTACAATGTAAAATATTCACTTGGGGGAGATAGTATAGTTAGTAAGGTCGGGACAAAGCAATGATAAAGCCGGTGAGAAACACTAGGTCAGAGATTACAAAGATCCCAATGAAGGTCACCTCCTCGGAGAAAGTTACCTACTCGGACATGAAGGTGCAAAACTTTATACTTTTGTTGGGAGGGCAAGGTCGGCCAAAACTAACCTCACCCATTTAAGAGAAAAGATTTTACCTGAGCAGAGTCGTCTCCTTAAAGTAGTCCGTGGATCATCAACCTCGGTAACTCGAGTTCACTTACGAGTCGGATTCTAGAACCACTCTAGTAAATGAGCGTCAAGTTACCGAGGTCGTCAAATCGAGAAGAAGTCTTTATCGAGCTATTCTTGTTCTCCAAGTGAAGAAGTCCTCGGGGTAACAACCTTTGTCACCTGAGCTTGTTTACGAGTCAGACTGTCAAGGACCACTCTAGTAAAACGAGCGCCAAGTGATGGAGGTCACTAAACCGAGGAGTAACCGTCGTCCCTGTCGCCTTTAAAGAGTTAAGAGTCCTCGGGGCGGATACCTCCGTGATCTGTTCTCATTTATGTGTCAGATTAGATAACCACTCTAGTAAATGAAAAACAAGTCACGGAGGCCACCGAGCCGAAGGAAGATCAACCCGAGCAAATGAACTCCACATAGTCTGAAGATTGACTCAAGGGTGTAGTTGTATCATCTAAGACTAAAAGCTGGAGTTGGCGACCATCGCCCAAGCTCACCACTTGACTTCTAGTCTAGGCAATTGCAACCCCGAAAGAACAAAGAGTTCCAGAAGTCCGCCAACAAAAAGACTCAACTGAAATACTGGTCAGGCCTGAAGATTGCCTCATGCGAGCGTGTTTAGCATCGAAAACTAAAAGCTGGAGTTGGTCAGCCACTGTCCGAGCTCACCCCGCCGGCTACTAGTCTCGATGCTACACTCCCTCCGATCGTGCAAATTTATCTCAGTAACCGCCCAGAGTTGGTCAAATGCCAGAAGAGCAGATAGGTGCATCAAGGGAGTGTGTGTATCTTCGAAGACTAAAAGCTGGAATCGGTCAGCAACTTTCCAAGCTTACCCCGCCAGCTTCTGGTCCCGAAGATACACACCCTCCAAGTGTGCAAGGATGATGGTTGCTTCCAGGGATTGTAACCACGAGGCACTAGAACAATGTCCTCGGTCTCCTGCTTTCATTTACGAGTAAATACCGATGAGCACTCTAGTAAACGAAAAACAAGTGACAGAGGCAACGAGCTGGCAAAGAAATCTTCTAGAAAATCGAGCACTTGTTGAATCATGTTGGTCCAGATAACGGCAAAGTAAAAGACTAGGGGGGGGGGGGGGGGTGAATAGTCTTTTAAAACTTTTGTCGATAAAATAGTTTCTCAGATATGTGTGAAGATATTTGATACTTATAATCAGAGAGCGGAAGACTTTTCAGTGATAAGTGCACGTACTCAGCAAGGTATAATGTGTTTAAATACTTAGCAGGATAAAGAGAACGATAAGTAAATTGCTGAAAGTAAATAACACGTCTTTTTATAGTGGTATCTGAAGGTGGAGTAATCCTTCAACTAATCCACTACGGCCTTTCTCAGACCTAGAATCCACTAAGACAGATAATTGAGTTCACCTTACAAATATCTTCCCTCGATTCCTAAATACACAAGGTTCCCAACCAAGTATTCCCCCTAGGTTATTCCCCGGCTCCCAGCCAAGTACTTCCTATACTCAGAAACCTTTGAGCTGTTCCTTAGTTTCCCAAACTAAGTACTTCCTATGATCAGTAACCTTGGAGTTATTCCTTAGTTTCCCAAACTAAGTACTTCCTGTACTCCACGCCGTTTAAGGTGTTGGTTATGATGGTTTGTCAGGCAAGTAGTCTTAATAACTTTTTCAATTATGTAGAAATACTCTATAGAACAAAGATCACATAACACACTTCACAAAGTGTGATGATATGTTCTTTACTGACCCAAGTCTATGTTAAATGTTCTGGAGAATGAAACTCAGATACTTGAACTTTTGATTCAACTCCTTCACAGATAGCAAGGCTTGTTAAGGATCAGGACACTTAGAACTTTTGTGCTACTTAGGATTCAAGAGCTTAGTCGCAACTGTAAGCTAAAGAATAAGTAGGCAGAAGGCTTGTATGCTTGAGAGAAAGATACCACTAGTTGTATTATCAGAGAAGCTTGGTATTTTCAGTGTAAGTTCAAGGTGTCCATTCAAGCATTCTAAGTGTTGATATTTATAGTTGAATTTGAAGCCGTTTGAATAGTATCCTTTAGGCTCAATTCAAATTCAAACTATTGATATATGAAAATAGTACTGCAGAAGACATTGTTTCTTTTCAGAGATTTCCTATTTTGTTCAGATGTCTCTGTCTGCGCATTTATTGCACTTGTACTATTTTTGTCCTGCACCAACGGAACTATGCACACTTTCTGAAGCATTGCATGTCCTTTTCAAGATACTCTCACATCTCCAGATACTTTATCAAAGCATTATTTCCTGGAAACAAGGTTTTGTCCAAGGTATCTGAGTGTAGTATTTGTGGGCACTTTTCGTCGTTCAGAAACCTTGTATTCTCAGATATATTTTGCGAAACTTGTTTGTTGAAAAACACTTGTTTCTTCAAGATATCTGGACATATGTATCTGATGAGACCAATTTCCTTCGTCTTCAGCAATCTTGTGCAGTCTTCAAATCTTCAAATTTGTTGAATTCTTCTGCCGGATGCCTTCTCCTTGGTCTTCTTAAAAGATATAAAAATTACATTCAAAGACCTAACATCCTATACAAGATTTGCTAGACTAACATACTTAGTGATTTTCCTCTTTTACAGTGTTCAAGTGAATCAAGAGTACTAAGCACCTTTCTGAGCTAAGATAAGTCATTAGTTTGTTGATCAAAATCTAAACAGATATTCTTAACAAATTTCTCCCTTTTTGATCAGTCAACGATGACTATCTTTAAAACCTATTACAACTTGGAAGAGAGAACAATCCAACACTTAATCATTTCTTATGATCTTTTCAATTCATTTAAATTAACTGCAGAAAGTAAACATCAACCAAATCACAAGGTGTGATCTTTGCTGACAAGTTATATTTTTATAGATTGATATCTGAGAGTAGGTTCATCAGATATGTTACATGGAAAGTTCATAGATAACTTAATAAATAAAACACATTTCAGTACAGTCAGCAAGATACAAAATACATAGTTGAATTAGGACAACAGGAGTAACCAAGCTCCAAGTAAACATCCTGAATAACTAGTCTTCAAGTCTTCAAAAAGTCTTCAAGATTTCAGTAGCAGATCTATGGATCAGTTAGCAAATTCCCCTATCCCCAAACCTTTTGATATCATCTGAGTAGTCATAGAGCAAGGTCCTGACTATCATCTCAGTGTTTCTGGAAAATCCACAGACTTCCTTGTAGGTTTTGGTGGGATTCTTCTTGGCAAAGTGTTTGACCCACAGATACTTTCCCCATTTCCAGGCATGCTCAATTCTGATATCTGATAGCTTGAAGTATTCATTTATGATCCTCAGATATCTTATGTCACCCTTGTAGTGCTCTTGAGTCATGTAAAAAGACTCATAGGGTTCCACAACAAGTCTTGCTCTTGTGCCTGTTCCAGTGATGTTGCGAATTTTGTGCACATCATCTGGCTTTCCATAAGGACATTCATCAGAGAGGTCCTTCTTCATGGCTTCTATTCTCTTGATCACTTCAAAATCCAACCAATTTTTTATATGATTGGTGTTGATCAAGGTAGGCTTGTCTTTTCTCCATGCCATGAGCTGTTGATGGATGGGTACTGGAAATCATTTCTCATTTACAAGCAAGTGCTTGAGTTCCAGTATTCAATAACCATTTTTCTATTGGATGCACCTGTAGGAGGAATGTTCATCAGTCTTCACATACTCAATTCTGGCATCCTCTGGCCTGAGTGGATGTTGAAGTTTTCTTTGTTCAGCTCTTAGCCTGCTCCTCCTTTGTCTTGAATTCTCCCTTGGGGGATTGCTTGAAGAACCACCCTGGATAGACTTGGTATTTCCAAATGGTGTTTTAGCTGCTATTGGCTTTGCAGCTAAGGGCTCCGTTAGGCTATCAACCCTTCTTCTCTTTCTGTGAAGAGGAGCTTCATCTTTATCCTCATCTTCATCATCATCTTCTAGATTTCTCTTGTTGGGTGATTTGCTGCCTTCTTTATTGCCCTGGGATTTGATTTGGCCTTCTTCTTCTTCTTCAGAAGACTCTTCAATCCGTTTTACTTGTCTTCTCCCTGGGGACTTGGTTCCCTTTGGAGGTTTCTGTGATCTGACCTTTGTTGTCATTCCTTGTTCAGGAATCTGTTGAGTTGTTGCTACTATCTGAGTAGCAGCTTGACTGAAGGAGGGCTCATTTATTCTGAGAGGTGGTTGTTCAGATTTTCTTTTGTTTCCTCTTCCTCTTCCTCTCTAAGCACCTTGAGATCCTCCCCCCTTACTCATTGTTGACTGGCTAAGAATCACAAAAAATCTGAGAGGGAGTTAAAGTTACCTTGCACATAGTTGTAGGCAGCAACCTGTTTTTGAAGATCAGCCTTGAGCTCCTGATTTTGTTTGATAAGACAATTGTCCTTAACAGTGACCTCTGCTAGTGGACCTTGAATAGCATATGCTTTTCCAGCAGCATAGCTAGCCTCTTCAAAGGCTTTTGCAGCCAAGTTTTTGTCATCATCCCTAACCATGCCTAGGTCTTTCTGAGCAATGACCAGACTGGTTGTTCTCTGAGTGATGAGCTCAGTGAACTTCTTCATCTCTACAGGAACTGATGCAATGGCTTCTTTATTTTGAGAAGATAACTCCTTGTTCAATTTAGCTAGTACTTGGTATCTGTCCAAGTATTCATTGGAGTTGACATTTGGTAGCTTGTTGAAAAGTTCAGGAGCAATCAACTTCCTTTTCAAATGAGACACCACCAAGTGCTCATTTCGGTGTTCTGCCAATTTCTTATCTTCTTCATCATCTGAGTCATCAACCCAGTGATCTTCATCCTCTTGGACATTTTCATCAATATTTTCTAGTCCAACAACTATCTCAGAGATGGACTTCTTTCCTTTCAGTGAGGAGGATGGTACATCTTTTGGTAATGCAACCATAGCATCATGCTTGTCTTCAGATACTTGCTCAGTATCTAATTCTTCAGCAATTGCCTGAACAATAAGCTGGAGTTCTTTCATTTCAGCATAAGCTTCCATTTCCTTGATGGTTTGATCTTCAATCTTTTGGAGCTTTTCTTTGGATTCAGCTATCTTTTCTTCCAGTTGAAGATTTAGCTGTTGTTCTTCTTCCAACAATTGTTTGAGTTGAGCAACTCTGGCTTGTGCATCTAATATTTTCTGAGTGTTGTCCTCAGAGTGCTCAACTACTTGTTCAGTAGTGTCTTTTTGTTGGGGAGATGGATGGGTAGCTTTCTGAGGAGATGGAGGAGGGGAATTCTGTGAAGTTCTCTTAGTATGCTTTTCAGTAACTGAGGCATTGGTTCCTTGTGCAATCCCTCCTGTCCCTGGTGCAGGGGCATCATCATTATCCTTCTTATCATCCTCATCCTTGTGATGGTCAGAAGGAGGTTCTTCATAATCATTCTAATCAGTCTCCTTCTCATCTTCATCTTCAGAGACCAGATTGATCACTTCTGGAATAGTGACTATTTGCCCATTAACTTCCTGTTGCTCAGAGGGTATTAACTGTAGTGTCTGGGGAAAAATAGGCTTGAATGCCATTTGCATTCTGGTCTGACCATCTGCTTGGGTAAAATCTTGAATAAGCTTTCTGGCCACTTCCTTGACAAAGTCCTTATGCATCAATGTTCCAAAGAAATATTATTCGGTGGGGAACATGGCATGGACATAGTTTTCCAAGTCAAGGGCTCGTGCTCTCCTTATGTTGTGATCAGTCACCTTTATGATCTGAGATAGATCGGAGCATCGAAGCTTTTGCCATCTCTTGAAGCATTATAGGTGCTTTGGCAAAGTGTGTTCCTTGAAGAAAGGAAGTAGGTCCTCTTTCTCATCAACAGGGACCTTAGTGGCACTTGTTTGAGCCTGAAAGAAAGGGTTCTGAATTAGTTTCAAAACTTTAGGAGATATCTGGGCTTTAGAGTAGAAAGGTATCTAAGTTACCTGTGTGACAGGCTCAGATGACTTGACTACTGAGGTTCCAGGTGCCTCACATATCTGGATATGAGGAGGAGACTGGGAAGTCTGATCCTTAGTGATCTTTCTTTCTGCTTGAACTTGAGATTAGAAATATAACACGTAGGAAATTTTATCAAGAAAAATACTATAGACAAATTCAAATATCTGAGAAGTCAATTATCTCCACAATAGGAGGATCAAATAAGCCTCCTTCTCAGATTCTGAAGCAAGCTTCGCAGCTTCCTCTTGATGTTGTGTTTCTAATTCAGCCTGTAACAAAGAAATTTTATTAAATAACAAGATTAATAAACACAAAAATATCACAAGTAGAGAGTTAAACCATTCAGCTACCTGAGCAGTGTCAGGCTGATTGGTCTCTGGAACTTGTGACCCTTCTATGCTTTGGTCTTGTTGTTCCATTCTGACTTCTTTTGAAGTTTGAACTTTGGACCTTTCACGAGTGTAACTTCGGTTGCCTCCCCTGGTTGATCATTCTGAGCAGATGCCTCAGTTTGATCCCTCTCATTGATTTGGGGAACCTGCTCTTTTACAGGATTTTCTTTAGCATGGAAAGATGCTGGTATCTCATGCTGTAACTCAATATCATCTCAGGAGCATCCACTATTGGCTGTTGTGGTTGGTGTGGTGATTCTGATCTAGATGAAGAAGGTGATGTTGTATGGGGCCTATCCAGGTCTACTTGAGACAGACTTTTAAGTGTTGAGGCAATGGCAGTATCCTCCAACACTAAGTTACCACTCATCAGAGCATCTTCAATATGCTTAAGTGTTACTTGCTCTGATGGTGTGTTTTGTCCAGTGACTTTGGACACAGTTGCTTCTTCAACAATCTTTGAACTAGTTGCTTTCTCAGCAACCTTTGATTTAGTTGCTCTTTCAACAACCTTGGGGATTATTGCTTCCCCATCTTCTTCAGATTCCTCATTGAAATCTGGGACTGAATTATCAACAATCCCTGCTGCTTCTACAGAGAGTGTTTGAAGTTTCTCACAGCTTTTATCAGCATTGATGAGTTCATCAGCAGTGGATTTAGCAGCATTGATGAGTTCTTCAGCTGTGGACTTAGCAGCATTGATGAGTTCATCAGCAGTGGCGGCAGATATCTGATATTCGACATCCGCAATGGGTATGCCTTCTGATTTGCTAGCAGACTTCTTTCGTGAAATTCTGGGCTTTTTGGTCGCAACGGAACCCTCAGATACCTCATCAGTCTTTCGTTTCTTGGAACCTTTATGAGATGAAATAACCTTTTTCATCATGTTTGTATACTCATATTTGTAGAGCAGGTTACTATTGGCTATGTTAGCCTTCTCTCTGAGCTCAATGCCAAGCTTCTCCAGCAAGAAGCATATCTTTAGTCCAGAGCTTACTGTGGCTTTTGGCTCAGCAAGGCCCTTAACGATTTTAGGCTCAAAGCCTTGAATCTTCTTCACAAATTTCATAAAGGCGTACTTCCCCCAATTGAAAGGGTTTTCCAGCCTTTTGATCTCTTGATTCAACAAGAACATCATCATCCAACGTTCTTGTCTTATCTGGTCGGCACCTCCTTGTAGAACATCAAAGCATCTATGAAGAATGCATGCCAACACATCCCAGTGAACCAACAGATGTCTGGTTCTGATGTCAGTAAGTTTGAAGTCGATGGGTGTATCTGATTTTTCAAGATCACACACATCACTGTATAGTTGCTTCACACCTTCAAGGAGATCATCATCCTTGGTGTTTATTTCAAAATCATTTCCAAGATTTTGAAGTTCAAACAAATCACAGAAAGTTGTTAAGTTCAAAAGGATGTCCTTTCCTTGAACTTTTGATTTTATAGACACTATCTCAGTGCCTTCAGAAACACAGGAAATAATCTTGGAATTGTTGTAGAATTCCAACACATCCAGTGAAGAAACTCCACTGGGAATAGCAGACAGGAAACCCTTGATTTGTGCCTTTTCAAGCATACCGAGAATCAATTTCCTATCAGCCTGGTTTTCAATAGCAGAAACTAGGTATTCCTCAATCATGGCACCACCCCAAATCATCCTATGATTTGAAGTCCAATGGTCAGGATTGAAGTCTCCTATCAACTGATTATTCGTGATAACCAACACTGGTGCTTGCTTTTCAGCAGTACCAGAGGTAGTAGCCTGGGATTTCTGGGTAAGAGCACGTTTTGGAGCCATCTCTTTAAATAGTGATTTTTTTTTTTGCAAGTCGAAAAGAGATTAAGGTAGGAGATTAGTGATTCTTTGCAGAAAAACTAAGTAGGAATCAGTATTCGCAGTGAAGATTTGCAGGGAAATTTGGGAGATTTTGCTGTTTCTATGCAAGTGCAAATGTAGGATTGAGCGAAAGTGAATTCTTTTGCCAAAATCCTATATATATAGCAACGCAAATCTCAATAGACATATACATACAAATTGATTTTGTGCGTATGTATCTGTGTAGGTGCAGGAAGACGTGGGTGAAAACTACTTTGCACTAAATGCTAGTGGGCCATAACTGTTTTTACAGTCCACTACTTTTTAGCGAGATTAAATCTTGGCCGTTGAATCTGGAACGCCCATTTCATCAAGGGCTGGGATTGCTTTTCCAGCAATTATCACAATCACGTCATGTAATCGTGCCCAATTAATGAACTTTGTTGAGTAGCTATCTGAATCACATTTCTTCTGTGTGACTAAGGGGCAGTTTTGTTTTTTGAATTTATCTTCAAACAATACATCTGTTCATGTATTTCACAAATATGGAAATAATACAAAACACAAGAGAGTTGTTGACTACAGATAGTTGTACTACTTTCTTCTTTTGTGTTCCCCCTCACTAAGTGATCTAGATATCTGAGTACCTATCTCAGAAATCTTCAATTAGCCATATTACCCTTTAACCTTTGATATCTGAGTAATCTTTTTGCTATGTGTTTCACCTTTTGTCTTTGATATTCTGGATTCCCGTTCCAGATATCTTATCTCTTCTTTTTTCCTTCTTAATCATACTGAGTTCCTGTCTCACTCACACTTTTAGCTCCTTTTAGTATATGAGTTCCCGTCTCAGATACATTTTTGCCTTAGATATCTGGATACCCATTCTAGATATCTTTTTCCGATTCAGAGATTAAAATTTTTCAGTTCCTTCAGTAGCTCCATTAACCCAAGATTATGTCTCAAAGTTAAGAACCTGGTTTCTTGCAAAGGCTTTGTAAAGATATCTGCAAGTTGGTCTTCAGTACCAATTTTGAGTATCTCTATATTGCCTTTTTCAACATGATCTCTAATGAAGTGGTGTCTAACATCAATGTGCTTTGTTATTGCATGAAACTTAGGATTCTGAGTTATGGAAATAGCACTTGTGTTGTCACAGAAAATGGGAGTTTTCTCTTCATTGTTCTTATAGTCTCTGAGTTGTTGTTGTATCCACAATATATGTGAAGCACAACACCCAGCAACAATATATTCAGCCTCTGTGGTGGATGTGGCAATTGAGTTTTGTTTCTTGCTGAACCATATTAATCTGGCACCAAGAAATTGACAAGTTCCTGAAGTGCTTTTTCTATCAAGCAATGATCCAGCATAGTCAGCATCAGAATAGCCAACTAAACTCAATCCACTGTCTTTTGGATACCACAATCCAACTTCTACAGTACCTTTTACATACCTTAATATTTTCATAGCAATGTTGTAGTGTGATTGCATTGGATTTGTCTGAAATCTAGCACACACTCCAACTGCATATTGAATATCAGGTCTACTTCCAGTGAGGTACAGTAGAGACCCAATCAATTTCCTATACTTGTGCTCATAGGTATCTTAGCATTCTTTTCAGAAGGCTTTAGATTAAACTTGTTGGGCATATCTTTTGCATACTTTGTTTGACTGATGAAAATTCCATCATTAAGTTACTTGACTTGCAACCCTAGGAAGTAATTCAATTCTCCCATCATGCTCATCTCAAATTTACTTTTCATGATCTCAGCAAAGTCTTCACAAAGTTGCTTGTCTTTAGATCTAAATATAATGTCATCAACATATACTTGAACTAAAAGTAGTTTCCCTTCATGGTTCAAAGTAAAGAGTGTTTTATCAACATCTCCTTTCTTGAAGCCACTTTCCAGCAAGTATTTGGCTAAAGTATCATACCATGCACTTGGAGCCTGTTTCAGTCCATACAGAGCTTTATGATGCTTATAAACCATTCTACTTTCTGTGGAAACTTCAAAGCCTGGTGATTGTTCAACATAGACTTCCTCAGCAAGTTCACTGTTTAGGAATGCACTTTTGACATCCATTTGATAAACTTTAAAGTCATTATGAGCTGCAAAGGCTAGAAATAGTCTAATTGCATCCAATCTTGCAACTGGAGCTTATGACTCATCAAAATCTAGTCCTTCAGTCTGGGTGAATCCCTTGGCAACCAACCTTGCTTTGTTTCCGGTTATTTCACCAGATTCATTCATTTTGTTTCTGAAAATCCATTTGGTTCCAATTATAGATATTCCATCAACAAATGGAACCAGTTTCCAGACTTTGTTTCTCTCAAATTGATCCAACTCGTCTTGCATTGCAGAGATCCAATCTTGATCCTTCAATGCTTCTTCTATAGTTTTAGGTTCAATGTTTGAGATGAAACATCCATAGAGAGAATCTGTATTTCTAGCAATTGCTCTCCTAGTTCTAACCCCTTGGTCTAAAGGACCAATCACATCCTTGGCAGGATGATTTCTTATCCATCTTATAATGGGTTCTGAACTAGTAGGATCAATATAATTTTGATCTGAATGTTAATCATTATGATCTTGACAGGATACTTGTTCAGTATCTGAGATATCTGGCACACGGGAAATGCCATAGATATCTGACACTTTTTCAGTGTAAGAGATATCTGGGATTGGATTTTCAGCAATCTCATTCTCAAAAACCTCTTCATGATGAATATTCTCAGTAGCCTGTTCCATTTCTGGAATTCTCATAGGAAATTCTTCATCATGTCTGAGAGTCATCTAGTTGTTACTAATCAATGGTTGCTTTTCATCGTCAGAGTCATCCTCTAAGTGAATGATAGAATTGTTTCCTTTTAAGGATTCTTCTTCAGAATCTTTAATCATTAGTTCTTTGAACCTATCTGAGAGTTCTTCATTTACGGGTACTTTCTTGTTTCCTCCATAGAAAACTACATGAACAGATTCTTCAATCTTTTGCGTTCTTTTGTTGTAGATTCTGTAGGCTTTGCTATTCAGAGAATAACCAAGAAATACTCCTTCATCTACTTTTGGTTGAAATGTTCTCAAGTATTCCTTTCCATTGTTAAGAACAAAACATCTGCAACCAAACACCCTTAGATGTTTGATACTAGGGGGTCTACCAATCAAAAGTTCGTAAGGAGTTTTGTCATGGTGTTTGTTGAAAAAACATCTATTTTGAGTGTAGCAGGCTGTGTTAACAGCTTCAACCCAATAGATTTCAGTTATTTCAGTGTCAGCAAGCATTATTCTTGCTGCTTCTTTTAGGGTCCTATTCTTCATTTCAGCAACACCATTTTGTTGTGGTGTCCTTACTGAAGATAGTTGATGTGTATACCTTTGCAGGTACAAAACTCTTTTATGTACTGATTCACAAACTCAGTACCATGGTTTGTTCTGATTACAGATACCTTGTCATTTTTCATGACTTCAAGCTTATTCAGCAAGTTGGGTATTTCAACCCTTTCATCAGATTTTTGTTTGAGAAAAACAACCCAAGTGAATCTTAAGTAATCATCAAGAACAACCAGACCATACTTCTTTACTGCATAGCTAGTTACAGAGGATTCAAAAAGATCCATATGTAACATTTGCAGTCGCCTTCCACTGGAGTGTCTAGTTTTAGACTTGAAAGATGTTTTGGATTGTTTTCCCATTTGGCAAGCTGAGCATACACCATCTTTTCTGTATGTGATTTTGGGTAATCCAACCACCAACTCTTTCTTGGCTAGCTTCTTCATAATTTTGAAGTTCAAGTGACTCATTCTTTTATGCCATAGCCAATTTTCTTCAGTGTGGCCAGATTGACTCACCATGAGACATTATTCAGTTGTGGCAGATGCCCAGTCAGCAACATAAAGACTTTCTTTCCGCATAGCAACCAAGACTGTTTGCATTGACTCATTGTCAATCAGTTTGCATAATTTTGATTTGATCTTTACTGAGAACCCCTTGTCAGCAAATTGACTCATGCATAGGAGATTATATTTCAATCCCTTTACATGAAGTACACCAGAGATTGTAAGGGTTCCCATTTTCAGATCTCCAAATCCTACAGTTGGATTTATTTCTTCTCCAGCAAATCTGATATCTAGTCCAATATTGCAAACGTTTTAGTTGACCAGATTTTCTTTTTCTCCTGTAATGTGCTTCCCACATCCACTATCAAAATGCCATGTTGGATTCTACCTTGGAGTGTTCTGCAAAAAACAGGAAATAGGAGTTTAAGTTCTCATTTCAATGATGGAACCATCTGGACTAAACAATCTTCCTGTAGGAATCCATTTTCGTATATATTTCTTAGGAACATGATTTTGTCTAGTAAGAACATAAGGAGGAATTCTATGTAAATGAGTAGTATTATCATTATTAAGAATTATTTTCCTTTTTGGTGTGTTCCTTGGTGCTAATCGTGGTGCTTTCAGATACCTGTCAGATTGTTGAGTCTGCTTTTCAGTGAATGCTTGTTGGGAGTTTATAAAAGAGGACTTACTAGAGGCTGTTCATGACTTCTTCAATGGAACTGAGCTGCCTGTGGGGATATCTGCCACTTCTTTGGCATTGATCCCTAAGGTGAACAATCCTTCTTCTTGGTCTGATTATAGGCCAATCAGCCTATGCAACTTTTCTCACAAAATCATATCCAAGCTACTAAATGATAGGCTTGTTGTGGTCCTTCCCAACATCATTTCAGATAATCAGAGTGGCTTCTTGAAGGGAAGACTCATATCAAACAATGTTTTGCTTACCCAAGAGCTCATTCACTATTTAGATGTCAAGACTAGGAATTCAAACCTAGTTATGAAGTTAGATATGCTTAAAGCATATGACAGGCTGAGCTGGTGCTTTCTGGAGAAAATGCTTAGAGCATTTGGCTTCTCCCATACCTGGTGTGATTTGATCCTGAGAACTATCAAAAATTGCCATTATGGGGTTATAGTCAATGGATCCTCCTCTGGCATTATTAAAGTTCATCATGGGTTAAGGTAGGGTGATCCTCTGTCCCCAGCCTTGTTTATTCTAGCAGGGGAGTATCTCTCAAAGGGTCTCAACAATCTTTTTCTCAAATCTCCAGACCTGTATTATGATACCAAGAAAGGGCTAAGGATTAGTCTCCTTGCTTATGCAAATGACTTAATCCTGTTTACTAAAGGGAGCAAAGCTGGGCTCCAAAAGATCATGTCTTTCCTCCATCATTATGAAAGAGTCTCAGGCCAAAAAAATTAACTTGACTAAAAGTCATATCTACACTGGGAGAGGAGCTAATAATAGTAGAATAGAACTACAATGTGGTATTACCATTAAGGAAATGCCTTTTGTGTATTTGGGTGCTCCCATTATCAAAGGTAGAAAGAAGGCAGTCTACTATGAGCCTCTAGTAGAAAAAGTTAGGAGCAAACTTTTCAGGGTGGAACATCAATCTTATTTCTCAAGGAGGCAGATGGGTGCTAATCAGAAGTGTGCTATCCTCCATGCCTGTGTACATCCTTCAAGTCTGCTAGCCTCCATTGGCCGTTTTCTGGAAAATTGAATCCTTGATCTCAAAATTCTTTTGGGGATCTTTTGAGAATAGTAAGAAACTCCACTGGTCTAAATGGAGCCCTATATGTCTTCCCCATGAAGAAGGAGGTTTAGGCATAAGAGCCCTTAATGATGTATGTGATGCCTTCTCTTATAAGCTCTGGTTTAGATTCAGACAGCAAGACTCACTATGGGCACAAAGTTTACTTGAGAAGTATTGTAAAAAAGAATATCCAGGGGGTATATCTCTGAGAAACACTGACTCTATGATATGGAAGAGGATGGTAAAAGTGAGTCTAGATGCTCAGAAACATTGCTTCTGGAAAGTTGGGATTGGGTCTTGTTACTTCTGGCTTGATGATTGGTCTGACCAGGGGAGTTTAAAGGATCTAGCTACCCAACCTATACATCCTCTAGCTATAGTTCAGGATTTCAGTGTGGCAGGGGGTTGGGACTGGAGGAAGCTATCCTCTCATCTTCCTACTCAAGTATCTATCAAGGTTTTTCTCATACCTTACTCTCAATTTCAGGGAGCTCAGCCTATATGGAAGCTTACTCCTAATGGTGTTTTCTCAACTAAGTCTGCTTGGGGGCTAGTTAGGGCCAAAGCAGCCCAAAACAAGATTTTGGCTTACTCTTGGGGGTCAAGAATTTCTACCACTGTGTCCATCTTTGTGTGGAAACTCCTTCACAATTGGTTGCCTGTAGATGTAGTACTTCAAAAGAGAGGTATCAGCCTTGAATCTAAATGTAAATGTTGTCAGGCTAAAGAAAGTATTCACCATGTGATCTTGAGCAATGCTGAGGTAAAGAAAGCTTGGGAGTGGTTCTCCAATATATTTCAAGTGCAAATGAGAGAGCATTCCTCTTTCTTGGGAAGAATCAAAAGTTGGGTGTTTTCATCTGATGAAGTGAAGAAAAACCATATCAGAATCCTCATCCCTGCTCTTATTGGATGGTTCTCTTGGTTATCCAGGAATGAGGCTAAGCATAAGGGTCTAAAGATCAAAGCTGAGGGTATAATCATGAGAATCATGAAGTTTATCCACCTAACTCAGTTAGCCAAACCTTTTGATAGAAAATTTTGGAGTGGTGACTTGGCTATAGCTGGCAGCTGGCAGATCACCTTGCCAGCAGTTCCTAGGGTTAAGCCGAGGGTGATTTATTGCCAAAAACCTCCTGCACAATGGGTTAAAATCAACACTGATGGTGCCTATAATCATAGAACCAAAAAAGCTTCATGTGGTGGTGTTATTAGAGATGAAGAAGGTAGAATGCTAAAGGGCTATCAATCTTACTCGGGAACTTCTTCTATTCTCCTAGCAGAGTTGATGGGAATCTAGCAAGGACTTCAAGTGAGTAAGGACATGGGTTTTAACAAGGTTCTAGTGGAAACTGACTATAAATTAGCTCTGCTTCTTATCCTTAAAGCAGACCAGAGCTGGAACTGGAAATTGGACATTTTACTCTCTAAGATATTGCATATTTGTAACCATAGAGAAGTAAGGTTTGCTCATTTGTATAGAGAAGGTAATTCTGTGGTAGATGCTCTTGCCAAGGATGCCTTAAGGGAGGTCAATTCTACCATGTTTGACCCTACAGATCTCCCCATCATAGTCAGACAGTTAGCCTACAATGATAAAGTTGGCCTTGCTTATATTAGAAGGATCAATGTACCAGTTCTGTCTTGATTATATGTCATCCTCCCCCCCCCCCCCCCGTGCTATTTCTCTGCAGGTATCTCTTTTCTGTGGGACTTAGCTGAGGACAAGGAGATGTTGGGTTGTAGTTTGTGATGTGTCAAATAAATGTTCTAAATTTGTTTTATGCCAAGTGTTAATTCTCAACACTACGAAAATTTGTGTCGGTCTCGAAGGACTTAACTAAGCTGAGTCATGTTTACGAATAGTAATTACAGTAAAGAAAGCAGTAAAAGGGTTGCTTGCTTCGGCAGCGAATTTGTTCTATATTATCTATCTACTTATGCAATCTAACTAGAAAACAGATTAATCTAAACGACAATGATATGAATAAGGAGAATTATGGAGCGGTAACATGAAACAAGCTAGCTAGTAGGATACTTACGATTCACAGGATAGATTACGCAAGTTGTCACGGACTTGAGTTCAAAAACGAATAGCACTAGTGGAGGCGTCAATTCCACTAGGCTACAATCAATCTAGCTAATCCTACTATTACTGTTTGCAATCTAAATTGTTAGATCAAGCAAGACGAAAGACATTTTGGTGTATTGATTAAATGCTTAATCTAACAGTGATTTTGCTGGCATGCTCGACAAACAGAATAGCAAGATATGCGATTAATCTAAATCATAAGTAATCTAAACCCGATGCACTTCGAGTCTGATGAACCCTAGCTAGCATGCATTGAATTAGTCACCACCCCATAATCGGGGTGTTTAGCTACTCATATTATGCATAGACATAATCCATATTGTACATAAACAGGCTCCAAACATAATCTAAAGCAAGAAACAAAGATTCAGATGGATTGATACAAATTTACCCTTCGTTGTCACAAACCCTATGTAGAATTGAAGAACTGAAACGAACCAATGCCAAAAGCTATGTAGATAATCTCCCAATCAATGTCAATCTTCAGATTACAAGATAAACGGTTCAATTATCTCCAATAATAGGTAGGTAATTGCCTTGGAAAGGTTCTAGGTCGAAAAGCAATAAGAAGAGAAGAATAATAATGAAGTTGTGTAAAAAGGTTCTTATCTAATATATATAGGTGAAATAATCTAATTCTAAACGAACTAGGAAAAAGACGGAGAAAATCGAAATCTGGCGTGAAAAACAAAACTGGCGTCGCCAGTTTCTTAGCGCCCAGATACAGAGAGTTACTGGCGTACGCATTAAACTGGCGTCACCAGTTCTTCCTAGAATGACGGTTTTGCCCTTTTAACTCCTTTTGACTCAAATTCTTGATATTTTGACCTTCCCGCTCCACTTCTAGCATCCATCCGAGGCATTGGAACTCCATATCTTGTAGATACATATAAAATGCACCATTTTGCCTCCAATTAGTGCGGTTTAGCCAAATACCTACAAAATACACAAAACATGAAAACGTAACAAAATACCAATAAAGCACATAAAAACTATACTTGAGAATGGCAAAAAGACGGTAAAAAAAACTAAATGAGACGATGTAAAATCGACTCATCAAACTCCCCAAACCGAACCCTTGCCTGTCCTCAAGCAACAGACTCTCTAAAAAATCCAAGAAAAACAAATAACACGAAGACACACAGATGAAGTCTAGCTCCCAAGCTACCGAGTCTACGATTGCAAGTATTAAACCCAAATAATGCAAGAGGCTTGAAATCAAACTGACGTTTATAGAAGCACATGCACAAATCCAAAAAGTTCATTTCCCGAGTAAATAGAACTTAAGTCTAACCCGGTAATCCCTCACATGTGGATCCTATGCAACTAATGTCTCACACTCCTGGAAGTGTCCAGTAGGGGTAATCACTCAAGAATATAAAGAGAAAAGGAAGGTGACATGCATCACAAAGATGCCTCAAATACCTCATGCAATGCACTCAATCAGTTAAGTCAGAAGGGACTTTTACATAGCTCTATAATCAATCAGCAGTAGACTTTACAAAAAAAAAAAACAATCGTCCTCTCTTTTTTCAGCTTTTTTCATTTTTTTCGCATACTTCTTTTTTCCAGTCTTATATATGACCCATATGCCTATATCATTTTTTCCTGTCTCAAGTTTTTGGTAGTGTCTGTTTTACCGAAAGTCCGCACTTTTGTGCGTGCTGGTTTGGTATAAACGCCATCAACCCTCAGGGTCATATAGCTTTTAAGGGCCACGCCGGTATATAGGTAGTATCTGAAATGTGCCCAACACGACTAATGGTGGTAGCTAGAACCATAGATCCACTCCGAGACTTATTTTATTTTTTGAGAGAACGAAAACCCTGAACATCATAGTCTTTATCAAAACATACAATATGCATAAACCTCCTCCCCAAACCTGTTCTTGGAATGGGTTTGGCGTAAGCAAATAAGAATGGGAAACATGTCGTTCGTCATACTTAACTTACACAGAGTACACATGAGAATGATGAGGCGCAAACAAGGGAGTTTGCACTTCCCGAATTAAATCACACAGGCGCCGGTACAATATTTTTTCATCAGCTAAGGTTTACTCATAGGCTTTTGGACTACAGAATTAGAACAAACTTTCTATTAACAGGAGAAACGAACTTAACGAATTTATACATGCCAACTACTAGTAATTAGAGATAAATCAAAACTCAAGCATCAAACAGGTTTAGTACATGCAATAGACGCTCGACTTGGGAGACATACTTAGACTCAACAGAAAATCACACACATAGAGACTAACACAGGAAAAGAAAAACACACACACACACACACACACACACATAAGGATAAGTACACGAAAGCTACCTCCCCCCCAAACCTAGACTAGAGATGGTCCCCAGCGAATAGTCTAGAAAGAAAGAAAGCTTAAAGTGTACTTCCCTAAAACGCGTGGTTGCTGCTATCCATTATCAAACGGGAACGAATCCCTTGCATCCTTCCCGCCAAGATTGACGAATTGGTGCCCATGTTTAGCTCCTCTCCTCCTGTTTCCTATGACTCTCTGCAAACTAACATTAGATAAATCAACAACTAAAATAAAACAAGGAAAATCATTGGGAAAATAAAAGAGATAAATAGGGTCGAAACTCCTGGGCCAGTCTCGTGTGTGAGCTGGGGCTAGTATGTGCGAATTACTGTAAGGTAGGGGAATGGAAAGCGAATCCGATGGTGTCATCTAGGTGGTATTAGGTGTCTGCTCCATCTCCAAATAGTTGGAAACGGGTGGTTCAGTTTCCTCGTCGGTTGCTTCGGTGGATTTCTCCTCCTCCACAACTGGTGGATTGTCTAAACTCTCGCAAACTCCTTCAACTGAGACGAGAATTTCTTCTACAGTAATAGTGGTAGCGTTGGTAGTGGTGTCTAAATCCGATTCAACTACAGAGTCAGATTTCTCCTTCTCTTTGTCATCCCCGTTTCCAGATTCTTCTCCATAAAATTCCTTGTATTCTATGATCAATGCAGCCAATTCCTCGATCGCACCCTCAAGTTGTGTAGGGGTCGAATCTAGCATTGACCCACCAGCGGCTCTGTCCATCATTTTTTCACAACACGCATTTATACCGTTGTAGAAACAACACAAGAGCTCTCCCAATGTTAATCCATGGTCATGATATGTCTTTTGCATCCCCTTAAATCAATACCATGTTCTATCAAGCCTTTCTCTAGAAATCTGGTGAAATCTACAGAACCGGTCTCTATCTGAGTAATCCATACTTTCCTGCACAAACAAAGAAACTCAAGTAGTTCCGCAAAACAAACTAAACTAAAAAATAAAAGACAGACTAACTAATATATACATCTGTGAATTAAAATTCGTAAACTAAACAAAGGAGTTAAGTCCCCCGCAGCGGTGCCAAAAACTTGATGTGTCAAATCAAAGTTCTAAATTTGTTTTAAGCCAAGAGTTAATTCACAACACTACAGAAACTTGTACTGTAGTGAAGTTAACCCCGAAGTCGGTCTCGAACGACTTAACTAAGCTGAGTCTTGTTTACTAATAGTAATTAAAGTAAAGAAAGCAGTAAAAGGGTTGTTTGCTTCGGTAGCGAATTTGTTCTATATTATCTATCTACTTATGCAATCTAACTAGAAAATAGATTAATCTAAACGACAATGATATGAATAAGGAGAATTATGGAGTGGTAACGTGAAACAAACTAGCTAGCAGGATACATACGATTCACATGATAGATTACGCAAGTTGTCACAATCTTGAGTTAAAAAACGAATAGCACTAGTGGAGGCGTCAATTCCACTAGGCTACAATCAATCTCGCTAATCCTACTATTACTGTTTGCAATCTAAACTGTTAGATCAAGCAAGACGAAAGACATTTTGGTGTATTGATTAAATGCTTAATCTAACAGTGATTTTGATGGCTTGCTCGACAAACAGAATAGCAAGATATGCGATTAATCTAAAAAGCACAAGTAATCTAAACCCGATGCACTTCGAATCTCATGAACCCTAGCTAGCATGCGTTGAATCAGTCACCACCCCATAATCGGGGTGTTTAGCTACTCATATTATGCATAGACATAATCAATATTGTATATAAACAGGCTCCAAACATAATCTAAAGCAAGAAACAAAGATTCGAATGGATTGATACAAATTTACCCTTCGTTGTCATAAACCCTCGGTAGAATTGAAGAACTGAAATGAATCAATGCGAAAAGCTATGTAGATAATCTCCCAATCAATGTCAATCTTCGGATTACAAGATAAACGGTTCAATTACCTCCAATAATAGGTAGGTAATTTCCTTGGAAAGGTTTTAGGTCGAAAAGCAATAAGAAGAGAAAAATAATAATGAAGTTGTGTAAAAAGGTTCTTATCTAATATATATAGGTGAAATAATCTAATTCTAAACGAACTGGGAAAAAGACGGAGAAAATCGGAATCTGGCATGAAAAACAAAACTGGCGTTGCCAGTTTCCCAATTGGTGTCTCCAATTTCTTAGCGCTCAGATATAGAGAGTTACTGGTGTACGCCAGTTTAATATATTACGGCGATGGATGAATAAAAATCCCGACCTCTGATTCAAAATTCTCTCACTGGTGTCGCCAGTTCTTCCTGGAATGACGGTTTTGCCCTTTTGACTCCTTTTGACTCCAATTCTTGATATTTTGGCCTTCCCACTCCACTTCTAGCATTCATCCGAGGCATTGGAACTCCATATCTTGTAGAAGCATATAAAATGCACCATTTGGGTAAACTTAGAGTCCTTGTCTGTGGTGATCTGTAAGTTCTTTAGTAGGGAACATTGGGCATATGGAATGTGTAGTTGGGTTTTGGTCTTAGTTACCTTAGCAAGTTTCAAAGCCCCTCCCAATGAAAGACCATATGCTTCATTTCTCCTTTGGAGAAAACCAGGTTTTTAACACATGACTTTGGTATCTCTTCTTTGGGTTATTTGGTTGCAGGTTGCGAGGAGTACTGGTGCTGCTAATTATTTAACTACTAACTCTAACAATGTCTCCTACTATTGGGTTTTTTGTAAGTCTGTCTCGAATGTGTGGCTTGATTTTGCTGGCATTGCCTCGCTAGTTGTTTTGGAAGTCGAGGTTACTGTGAAGCACATTGTTGCCTGGTCCTTGTTTCTTCTACCCTTGTATGGAACTCAGTCTTGGGACGGGACTTTTGCTTTTCTTGTCTTGCCGTCTCAGCTCAACCACTCCGTTGGTGTCCTTGTAAAGGATTTTGGTGTGGATATTGGCACTAGGCCTCGTTACTTTTCTAGGCAGACTGGCAGGATGACTTTTGGCGTCCCCTCCTTTGTATTAGTTGGGAGACGTAAGACTAGAATATCTAGTTTGGTTTACTTTTGGGATGTAATTATCATGAAACTCTTGTTGTTTGCGGGTTCTCTTAAACCGTCCTGATCTTCTATATATTTAAAAATCCGAGGGCTTCGGCTCTTTTTTTTTTAAAAAAAAACCATGAAATTCTAATGCTCGCACTGATCCAAATGTTCTGGTTATAGGCGATATTTGGAGTCCGTCCATCCCTCCGTCCATATCCATCCATCCATCCATCCATCCATCCATCCATATATGATGTAAAACCTCAACAAATTCATTCAGTCTACATGGAATTTTGTGGAATTAGTTGTATTTTAGCTAGTATGTTATTTTTTATATGTTGACTGTATATGTTATTTTTATTAAATTTCATATAACTTTATCTGCAAAAATCCAAAAAATATTTTGAACATCCATCCATCCATCCATCCATCTATCTATCTATACATTAAAAGAAAACCCATTCCTCCATTCTCATGCATTACACATCATCAATTATGTGGAATTGTTGAGCAATATTATTGGCTGAAGAAATCTATTTGGCAACCCAAAACAATTTTACTTGTCGGATAGAATTTTCGTGATTATGATTAATTCAAACCAAATCAATTTTCTCATCTCATCTCATTCTCATGAAAGATCGATTCTACCATCACCGTCGATCAAATCACCGATTCATTGCCATCGTTTCTTCAATCAATCTGTTCTCATTCATCTATTTCTGCAAATCGCTATTCGTTTCTTGGATAGTTCAATCGCTCTACCCTAGATTCTAGATTACATGTCGATTCCGCAATTTCCCAAATTGATGATGTGATCGACGGCGATGTGATTCGATTCATCATGTAGATTACCGTTGATACCGCAATTCCGCGATGATCTACTTCTTTCAGCCAATCGCCCAAATTCATTGGCTCCACTCTCGAATCACCAGTATGCTGTTGCATTTAGTTAATAATGGAATAAAGAGAGTGAGATTTTGGATCAGAGATTGCTGCGTATCACCATCACGAACTGGAACAAGTGCAAGCTCAAGAAATTTGGTTAGGATTTCAAAGGAGTTGTCGTGTTGTCAAAGCAGTTAATTTTGGTATTTATTTCATCATTTTTTTCAATTTTACCGTCGACCTTTTAGTTGTGGTAATACTTGATAGATAATTGTTCATCATCATATATGTTTTCTAAGGAATGAGAAATTGTCTTTGATTCATACGATTGGAAGACATATATTCTTTAAACAATCAAAAATTGGCTTTGATTGATACCTTGATTTAACTTTCACTACTTTTGGGGTAAATAGCTTATAAGCTAAATTGGTTGTTGTATGTATATAGTTTATCAGTTTACTTTTTAGTATTGTGTCTATGGTATGGCTACATGTGATATTTACTTATGTTTTTATTTATGATGTGTATCTCATGAATAAGCCCGACATGCTTCATTTTGCAGTGAAATCTCTGATCTATTTGATGTGTACCATTTTAAGAAGACTTTAGAACCACATGTTTGCATTGTACCTGTTGATAAGGATATATGTCCAATCCGTTAAGGGCGCCACAGAGCGTGTCCTAGAGCGCATCAAGGCTAAATAGCCAATTCAGTACTTATCTGACCTTGGCTAGTCCGCTCTAAGGAAAGCCTTCCGGGTCAATCAGTACGCTCAAGTCAATACACCTCTTCAGATGGTCCAACCTAGCAAGGTGCACGACTTCCGAACCTGACAAGAGGTCACATGGTTTCACCAAGTACCACACACTGTCAGTCCTAGGATGCCAAACGGACCGGACGAGATAAACTCGGACGCCACCTTAACAATAAGACCAAACGTATACACTGGAACCTCCAAGATACTTCCGAGCTGCTACTATCTCGGACCGTTACTGAGCTATCTACGAACAGACCAACTTAATAGAGCTCGGGTCATCCTAAAAGGTCTCACACGGATCCATCAGCGGAAATAGTACTCTGAAGAGCAAAAGGACCAATTTACCCTCCCAAGCCCATCTAAAGGTATTGGACACTCACATACTATTGGGCCATGGGACAAGGGAGCATTGTTGTCCAAATCCTGAACATACACTTGGCATCATCTTATGGACCACTCCATAAGTACATGATAACTATAAATATAGCACAAGGTCCAAGACCTTAAGGTAAGTCTTAAGTGACAAGTCATAACAAGAGATATAGAAGTGATAACCACCAAGCTCATTATACCATAACCTTCCTCATAACTACTACATTGGGAGCTTTCCAACTCTCTCTTGAGTAAAGTCTCTTACCGGATTGACAACTTGCAATCCGGGATCCCTATCTAACCCCCAACTTAGTCTTTGCAGGTGTTCCGGCTCGGACCAAGTCACCAGGTCGGACTTCAAGTTGGAGGCGGACCTTAGAATAGGGATTTGTAGTAGTTTAGTTAGTGTTTGAGGCTCAACCCCTCAGCATTTGGCACCGTCTGTGGGAACCCTTACGAAAATTTCCGTGCTTAAGCTGGGCTAATGGCAAGAACAAGATGGACAACATGGACCAGTGCTGCAGGCGTCAGGAATCCCCCACCACGCCCATGCGGACGTCCACCAAACAAAGAACGAAGAGCCACTGCGGCTGAAAGGAATATTGGGGGAAGAAGATATCTGAGTGATGGTCACACGGCAAGCCAATCCTCAGATGAAGGAAGAGACGTTCTGTCTAGGGGAATCCGTAATGTTCCAGAGAATGTTGTGCCTGAAAATTGCGGAGGAGAGGAAGCTCAAGTTCCTCCGGCTGGAACACAGGGCCCACCTCCAGGACAACACTTTACCATGCCAGATGGTCGTATCGTCCGCACTAGCGTCTTCGGACTAAGTGAGGATCAATTTGGTCGGCTGCTCACAATAATCCAGGGTTGTCTGGGATCTAACAATGTACAACCCCAGCAAGCCACTCCGCCAGTGGCTAATCCGAGGCAAGCAGAGCCCGCTCTATCAAGGAACGAGAAACGTCCGATCCAGTAGAGGTTGGGGATTCAACTACCACAGGAAGATTTGCGGAATCTCCTAGACAGGAGAGCCTCCACTTCCCAAGATCGAAGAGAGGGAAGCCCAAATGGGCAGAGGGCACATCAAGAAGACGGAAACAGGTGACCTGGAGTCCTGCCACAGTTACCTCCGCGGGCTAGAGATCACGTAGCGGAGACCGCTCCACTGGCCCATTTAGATGAACTTCCGACGGATGTAGCAATTCATCCTAGAACGGGAGAAACAATGACTACAGAATAAATCTATGCTCAACAAAAGGCCTTGGAAGCCCAGATTCTCAATCTTGGATGCTTGGTAAAGGATCATGAGCAGATAGCTACTAGCACACTAAATTCTTTGTGTGATGATATCATGAAAGAAAAGGAAATAAACAAGAGCTTGGATCAAGTGATTCCAAACTTGGAATACTATTACGGAGATACTTATCCAGTGGGCCACTTGACAAGGTACAATAGTAAGATGGATTCCAAAGGGATGAGTGATAATACAAAAGCTGTCACTTTCTCATCCACTTTCTTCGGAACAGCCATGGATTGGTACACTGCGCTCCCAAACAAGTCAGTGAGATCATATGCGGATCTCTCTTCCAAGTTCCTGGGACGATTTGGAAAATCGAAAAGAAGGAAACAAACTGTTGAGCACCTGGCAGAGGTTATACAAAGAGAACAAGAGGATCTCCGGACTTTCCTAGATCGCTGGAATACGGAGGTCCTCCGAGTAGAGCCTCACAGTATTAAGGAACGGGTCCATCACCTGTATGCTAATACTTGCAACACAGAGCTCCGCAGGAAACTTTCTAGCCAGGAAGTGAGAAGTGAAAAAGCATTTGGATGACATCTGTGAAGAGCTAATGTACAGAGAGGAGTACCGAAGGAATGTTCCAGTGAGAGCTGGTTCCAAGAAAGGAAAAGAGCCAATAAAGTAAGAGCAACGCTATGGAAAGTTTGATCCGTAGAGGGATTACAGAGATAAGGGTTTCAACAGGGATAGAAGTCCGCCAAGAAGATATGCGGATTATACCCGTCTCAATAGACCGAGATCCGACATTTTGGCAACCATTATTGAGAAGAAGTTGGATATTCAATGGCCCAAGCCATCTCACAATAATCGGAAGAACAAGAATGCAAAAGGGTATTGCAAGTTTCACAAGAGCCGTGGCCATGAGACGGACGATTGCATTCAACTGAAAACGGAGGTTGAACACATAATAAGAGAGGGAAAGTTAAAGGAGCACGTCTACACAGATGAGCCTTCTAGGCATGATAGGACAGAACGGAGAAGGGAAGATAGGACCGCAGAACCGCAACCCTATCTGCTATCCTTACCACCTCCGCCAAACAATCATCCACCTCGCACAGACATCATCGATACAAGTACGATGATGACATTGAAATGGAGAACTTCCATACAGTGGAGTGATCAACATCATAGTAGGTGGACCGACTGGAGGCGATAGCAGGAACGCAAGAGAACGGACAGTTCAGAATTTGCGGAACAACGATAGATCCTATGCCTCTCCAGCAATCTGAGGAACCAACATTATATCCTTCGATGATAGTGAGATTTCCCTCATACGGCAGGAGGTGAGGACATAGATGATCCGGATATTCCACTGGTGGTTTCTTTAACCATAGCGACTTATCGGGTGAACAAGATCCTGGTAGATACAGGGAGTTCCTCGAACATCATCGCCAAAAGGACAATAGATTAGATGAGTCTGGGGAGATTCCGGTTTGAGAGAGTCAATACCTCCATATTAGGGTTTGGAGGAGGAACTGTCCCCCCCCCCCCCCCCCGGAAGCGTCATGATTCATGTATCATTGGGGACACATCCCGCGAGAGTGACACAGCTAGTCCGTTTTATAGTGGTGGATCGAACTTTTGACTACAATGCCATCTTTGGTCGTTTGGGGCTCAATCAATTCCGAGCTATATCTTCCACCCTCCATAATAGAATGAAGTTTTCGACTGTCAGCGGGATTGGAGAAGAAATAGGAAACATCCGAGAAGCTTGGGAGTGTTACATCATGTCTACCAGGAGAGTATCCGCACCCGTGTTAGCAGTCTCTCTGACTACTGACCCGCATATTATCCTTCCACCAAAAAAGGAGAATCCCAACATTGGGATAGGGAGCCAGAAGGACAAGTTTCGCAAAACTGCACGGATCGAACCTCATGAGACCCTCAAGGATGTTGAACTTGTTGTCGGAAGCCCGTACAAGAAGACTAGGATTGGAACGGAGATGAATGCGGAAGTAGAGATCAAACTCATTGCTTGTCTCCGCGACAACAACGATGTCTTTGCTTGGAATACTGACGACCTCAAGGGGATAGATCCGAGGGTCGTTGTTCACCTTCTGAACGTGGACCCCTCGATTTAATATATCCGCCAAAAGAGAAAAGATTTTGGTCCAATCAAAGACGCCATCATATGCGCGGAAGTTGACCGGCTCATGAAGGCCGGACACATCGAAGAGGTCCGATATTCCGATTTGGTTTGCAACGTTTTCTTAGTTGAGAAATCACCGGGGAAATGGCAGAACGCAATGACTTCACCAGGCTAAATATGTTTTGCCCAAAGGATCCATATCCTTTGCCACGGATTGACCAATTGGTTGATTCCACATCTGGATGCGCGATACTGAGTTTCATGGACGCATATCAAGGCTTTTACCAGATTCGGATGGCCAAGGAGGATATTAAGAAAATAGCTTTCTTCGCTGCGGGAGGGGTGTACTGCTTTAAAGTAATGCCCTTCGGATTGAAAAATGCGGGAGCTACTTACCAACGGCTAGTAAATCAAATGTTCAAGGAAGAGATCGGCAAGACTATGGAGGTGTACGTGGACGACATGCTCGTTAAAAGAAAAACTGAGGAATAGCACATAGAGCACTTGAACAAGTGCTTTTCTATCCTTAGGAAATATGGAATGAAACTTAATCCGGAAAAGTGCACATTCGGAGTAAAGGGCAGAAAGTTCTTGGGCTACATGGTCACAGAAAGAGGAATAAGTGCAAATCCTGAGAAGATAAAAGCCATCCTAGACTTGCCTCATCCGAATAAACTCAATGAGGTACAACAGCTTATCGGACGCCTCATGTCCTTAAGTCGTTTTATTTCGCGATCCGCAGAGAAGAGTCTTCCATTCTTCAAAATTCTCCGGAAAGGAGAGAACTTTGAGTGGACCGCGGAATGTTCCGAGGCTTTTTAAAACTTGAAAAAGTACCTCCATTCCCCTCCACTGCTCTCCAAACCCATAGAAGGAGAACCACTCTACCTCTACCTAGCCATTACGGAAGAGGCAATGAGTTCCGTATTAGTACGGATCCAGGCTAATGATCACATGCCAATCTACTATCTTAGTAAGCCCTTGCAGGGGCGTAGACAAGATACGTAAAGATTGAGAAATTTGCATATGCTTTGGTTTACACCGCAAGGCGGTTGAAGCCCTATTTCAAGTCCCATAAGATAGTAGTCCTAACTACGGAACCTTTGAAACAGGTCCTGGGAAGGCCCGACCAATCCGGACGACTCTCTAAGTGGGCAATAGAGCTGAGCGAATACGACATTAGCTATCAGGCTCTAACAGCCAGGAAAGCTCAAGTTATTGCGGACTTCCTAGCGGAGTACCCTGAAGCGGAGTCAGAAAAAATCCCGGATAAACAGGCACTTGAGTGCCTGATTACCTAGCAGATCAAACGAAAGTCAGTTCCGCCAAAGATTAACCCAGATAATCTTGAAGATGCTTAGTTTATCAATCAATCTCGGACTATTTCATGGGAAGAAACTCGGGTCAACTAAATGTTCCTCCTTGATGATATCACAAGAGAATCAAATACTGATATCTCCGACCGGGACGCTAAAAGGAAAAAGGAACAAAGGTTGAAAATCCAGGAACTTATAGAAGATCCTCAAACCAGGGAGCATCCCACCGATATTTGGACATTGGAAGTGGATGGCTCATCTACCGGAAGAGTGGGAGGCATTGGAATCTATCTTAAAAGCCCTGATGGCGCGGAACTTGACTATGCGATATCCTTGGACTTCAAGGTTACAAACAATGAAGTTGAGTATGAAACACTGTTGGTCGGACTACGTATGGCCAAGTCCCTACAAGTCCGAAAACTCAAAGCTTACACGGATTCACAGTTAGTTGAAGCCCAGTTTTCTGGTGCTTTTGCCACAAAGGGCCCTTCAATGATTAAGTACCTTGAGCTACTGAAACTATAAGTGAGTCTCTTCGACGAGTTTACCCTGGAAAAATTTGACAGGGAATGGAATGAAAGAGCGGATAATCTGGCAAAGTACGCGTCCGCAACAGCTTCTCTAGATACAAGGAGAGTCATTCTACTCACAATTACGAACTCATCCGTCATGAGTCCTACTCCATCCATTATGATCACTAAAACAGGAAGAAATTGGATGACCGATATCTTTAGTTACCTCAAGGAGGGATCATTACTTACTGATCCAAAGGAGTAAAGGAGTGTACAGCACCGAGCAAACATGTATTTCAGACTTGGGGAAGATTTATATAATAAATCCTTCGCTGGGACACATATGAGATGTTTGGGTCCACAAGAAGCGAGGATGGTGCTTGAGGAAATCCACAGTGGAAGCTTCGAAAGTTATTCTGGTGGGCGGACTCTCGCTTAAAAGATCATCCGACAAGGTTACTACTGGCCTTCCATTGATAAGGATTCCGCAAGCTTCGCCCGAAATTGCCCTGATTGTCAGTATTATGCAAATGTCCCCCATCGTCCGACACACCCTATGATTCCGTCAGTCATAGCATGTCCGTTTGATCAATGGGGCATCGATAATGTCGGACCTTTCCCAAGAAGCACTCAATAGAAGAAATTTTTAATGGTAGCTGTGGAATATTTCACCAAATGGGTATAAGCCGAAGCAGTAGCCACTATCACGGAAAGCCGCGTGCGGACCTTAATTTGGAAGAATATCATTTGTCGCTTTGGCTTACCAAGAATTCTTGTCTCGGATAATGGTGCTCAATTTTCGGGCAACAGACTTAAGGAATGGTTGGCTTCTTTCAAGGTTGAGCAACGCTTCACATCTGTCGGATACCCACAGGCTAATGGACAAGCTGAGGCCACGAACAAGACAATTGTTAAGATCCTGGAAAAGCGATTGAGGACCTCTCAGGATAGTTGGGCAGATGACCTAGACGGTGTGCTCTGGGCTCACCGCACCACTGCACGGACTGCAACTAGGGAGATCCCATTTGCTCTGGTTTATGGCACCAAAGCAGTCATCCCAGCGGAAATTGTAGTTGAAACGATGAGGGTCCAAGAATTCCATGATTCCACCAATCAGGAAGCTCAGACCTATGACCTAGATATGCTAGAACAGAAGAGGACCGAAGCATTGGCCAATATCCACAGATTTCAAGCAACTGCAGCCCGGGCCTACAACAAAAATATTCAAGCTAAAGATTCACAGGTCGGAGACCAGAGCTGATATCTTGAGCAATGTCGGGAAACTCGAGCCTAAGAGGGAAGGACCCTACAAGATTGTTGGTGCAAGAGTGAATGGAAGTTACGAATTGGAGGACGAACACGGACACCCACTCAAGCGTACCTGGAATGCCAGGAACCTTCAAAAGTTCTATGCTTAGGGTTTGTTATACGGAACTCCGCTAGTTGCTTGGACGTTTCTAGTTTTGAACTGTTTGTTACACGGAACTCTGACAGTTCTGTTTTTGTTAACTCTTTTATCATTGGCCATGCAGCCCACAAGTTTTAATTGAATTTTCGTCAAATCAATACAGCTTCAATCTTTGAATTCGTAAATCTGAAATTTAGTGTTCAGATGACAAAGAAGCAAGCAATGAATTTTATTCATATACGAGACAAAGTATACATAACACTGCCTTGCAGTCTACAACTTCGGATCTTTATCCGGATCTACAACTACAATATATAAACTGTACGGAAAGTCTCCGGAGATACGTCATCTTACGTCAAGATCATTCCTCCGACAGGAAAGTTTTCCCCATACTTATCAATTCCGGGGACATCAAGAGTTTGATGTACCTGTACAATATAAAATGGTTCAGTATGGTGGAATTTCTTACAGTATCACCATACCTTCGAGTCCTTGTACGGATCCCATGCATAGTGTGTATGGACACCAATTCTCCAATGGTCCTTGGAAGTCGAAACGACCAGATCTCAACCTATCCATCTTTAGAGGCTCAAACCCTCTTAAAAGTCGAGGGTTTTCCACCGATTCAAGAGATATTTGAACCACTAAAGGCGGATTGACAGAAAGGGCTCTCGAAGTATTTTCTCGACCAACTCACCTTTAGGAACCCAAGCACGTCATTTTTTCAGCCGGTTACTTTGGCGGCTTCTTTTGAGTAGCCTATCCTTCAATACCCACACCTTTCCTGCATTTAGGGTTTACACCAAACTAGGAAAGGATGGGAGTATTGAACGGCAGGCCAGTTAAAACGACAAAATAGAAGAAGGAGAAGAAGCAGACGAGGAATGTGAGATCATTTTAGTACAATTGATGTGATCAGATCGTGGCTTTTTATAGAAAACTCCAACCAATCAGCGTCCGCCACATAATAAGGTTGGTGTTGCGTTGGGCCTGGGCCATCCATTTGGGCCAGATAATGTTGGATCACTTGGGTTTACACATTTTTGATCGCGCTAAGCCCGTGGATGAACACTTTACAAATCACAGAAAGATTGTCCGAGTAGATCCCTCAACGGATAAATTTAACCAGTGATTGTTGGCCCAGTCCGAGCCACCACAAGTCGATAATTTATCATTGCCAGTCTATGAAAGACTACTCAGAATCTCACACTCATGAGTAGACGCAACAGACATATCTAATGCATCCGAAATCCTATAAGTTCTAATTAATCATCATTGGTTTACACTTATCAAGAGGAGCAAGCAATGCTACTTCGGATTTGTCCATACCTCCGAGATAGGATAAGTTCCTCATTACTGGAATGTATGAATTATTGCGGATATTTTACTTACTACTACGGATGTCTATCCTACGGATTTGAGACAAGTCCGAATAGCCAACAGATGGATAATTCTGGCAAGACTATCACGTAAAGATAAAGGGAACAAGATAGAATTATCTTAAACGTAACAGATAATTGTGCGGAAAAATACATTACAATAACAAGAATAATAGCAGTGTACTTGGCAATGTTCCGTGCCATCAGAAGATCAGAATTCAGCGGTTACATCATTTCTACGGGGCATACCCCGGACTTATCATTGAGGAGGGATCTGGCTAGGACCAGCTTCATCAGTTATAGGCAGATTGACAGTGGACGGATTGACAGCTGCAGCATTTGCCTGGGACTCATCAACAGCATCAAAGGAGTCCTTTATGCTCTCAAAAAGGTTGTAGTCCGCGTCACGGCCAACGATCCGGGAAGGCATGAAGTACTAGTTCTTCAAGAAGTGTGTGTAGTTTTGGAAAGGCTGGAAACAGACCTTCCCCAGCGCATTCGGAACACACTCCGGAAGAAAAGGCCCTCCGTTGGTGATCTCAATTTCACCTTCCTCGGTGACCACCTCCGCGAACTCACACGCCGCTAACCGCTCGTCCGAGATGACTTCCACCGGGATTTCAACTCCACTGGTGTCCGCAGATGGATCCAATCCTTCCGCCTTCAATCGAAGCTCGGAGACACTAACCCTTTCCCCTGCAGTTGGCCGATGGCGGATGAGAACTCCTCTAGACGAAGAGCATCGGCTTTGTCCGCCATGAAGAACTTGAAGGAGTCCGACTCCATGAAGTCCTTCACAGCTTGGAGCCGAGCGAATTGGAGGTCTTCGAGGAGCAAATCCTTAGCCTCCAGGAATGACTTCATTGCACCATCAACGAAGTGCTACTGCAACTCCAGGTCCGCCTTGGTCTGGTCCCAATTGGCCTTCAGCTTGGTGATGATTGTGTCCTTCTTCTTAGACCTAGCCTCCGCCTGCTTAACCTGCTCCGCTTCCTCTGCGGATGCAGCCAAAGCCTTATGCAGGTCCTCCTCAATAGTGGCCCGTTCACTGGCCTTCCACTGTATGGCCTTGATCATGCATCCAAGCTATAAGAAGTCCGTATTTTTAGAAGTTATACTTTTAGTCAAAAGCTAAAACCAAGGAAAGGAGAACATACGGGAGTCACTTACCCTCTGATGCAGCTCGTGGATCTCTCCGACCCGTTCCACCTTAGGAAGTCTGCAACTCCGTTCATACTCCGCATCGAGAGCAGCTTGGTCGGACAATGGTAGAACGGCGGAGAAATGATGCCTCTTCGATGCAGGAGAAGCATCCGAGGTTGCGCCCTCTTCTTCCCAGAGGCAATGGCATCCCGCATCAATACGTCCCGCGGAGGCGCGGACACAGTGGAACCACCAGGCCTAGACGTCCTTGGAGCACCCGCGGCTGGTGGCCTCGATGTAGTAATGTTGCGGGTTGCAGGACCTTTGCCCTTGTCGGGCACCTCCAGAATCTGCGGATCCTCACCCGCCTTCTTCCGTTGCTCCTCCTCAGCAGCAAAGAGGGCCGCATTCTTTGGATCCGCCATAGGCAGTCCCGCGGACGTGTTAATAATCTTGGCCCTCTATCCAGTGGCAAGCTCGAGGGCTTGCTACTTCTTCTTTTCGCAGAGGGTCGACATGATATTTTCGAACCAGTAAGCTGCAAAAGGAATAAACGATGTCAGATACGGACTTATATACGAATAACAGACAACTACAAAATAAGAAAGAACACACGAGTCTTAAGGAATCCTTACAAAAGTCGGTCGTTCCTCCGACCTCCACGATGTCAGTCAGTCCGCACAAATACGGCAGCAGCTGACATATCAATCTGTGAAACGGATAGGTTGGTGGATTATTTATCTAGTGGATCTCCGCCTCCCATGGAGCCACATTCTTGGGAAGGGGGCGCCAGTCCGGGATACTTTCCCTTAGAAACTTTGTGGGTAACCCCCACTGCTCCCTTCTTCTCACGGACTCCCCAAGCTTCAAAGTCATCCGCACGAAGACGTACTTCTCCCACCATTTCAATCCGAGCGAGGAAATGGGATCGGAAATGAAATTTTATGATTTCCTATTTACAAAAGTATAAAAAAGGGGATTCCCCAGACTAAAAGTTATATTAAAGAGCTGCCTGAAGTTTTCAAAGTTCACAGACTGCCCCTTGTTCGCACAGAAAACCGCGAAGCAAATCAAGTTTCCCAAGGACTTGGGAATAACCTGGCTTGGACCTATACCAATGTGATTCAAGATGTGCTTGAACTCGGAGGCAATGGGGATCTTCCATCCGCAGGAGAATGCCGCTTCGTGCACGCACATGTATCCCGTAGGGGATTGTAGAAGGTATGCCTGGGCTCCGAAACCATGATTTCGACGGACTCAAGGATTTCCTACTTCCGCCTCCACTCCGGAATGTCCTCAGGCTTCACCTTGGACGGACATGTGGGAAGCGGACCGTCCACGTTGAGCTCAACATACGGATCCGCGATAACGACAGCAGACGCAGGATGAGGGAATTTAGTCCGCCCCGCCTTAGCCCCATGACCCAAAACCAGTGGAGGATTAGGTTGAGCGGGCGCCCCTGGGTGCAACACAATTCGGCACCCGGAACTTCCTCGCGGACGAGCAGCTTGAGGGGCTTCTTCTTCTTCTTCTTCTTCTTCTTCTTCTTCTTCTTCTTCTTCTTCTGCTCCTCCTCCTCCTTCATCCTCTTCTTCTCCACCTTCGGGTCTCCCAGATGTACTTGGGTTGTTCGGACCTGTTTCTGCCACAACACGGTCCTCCTCACCAGCCTCAAACATCTCTACATCGTCTACCTTGCGACCAGTGTCGCCCTCCTGCTCCATCCGAGGCACACTTCCACCAGCCGATATACCACCACTACCGATGGTCCGGGATTGGACTCGCACCCTTATTCTCACAACATTTCCTTGGCTACTCATGGCATCATTCTGAGCAGCAGAAGTACCACGGACCCCTTGCCCAGCATCTCAATCACCGGATGCGACAACCTCCACAACGTTCGCCTTGTTTACTTCTGCAGGAAGACTATTCCGTGGAATCTCCAACTCCAGTTCATCTGACGCGGACGAGGTTACCGCACCAGATTCGGATCCTTGGGTTATTCCGTCATCATAATCAAGGACCTCTTGCTGATTCTGACTATCGCTCTCAGACATCCTGGGGCATAAGGAAACGGATTAGAAAATGACATGGTGGTCGTCCAAGAGTTCATTTATGTATCTTATTAAGTCCCATGATCCGAAAACATCCTACCTTACGGCTAGTTCGTATAAGGTCACTCCACAGGGGAGTTCTATGTGCCAATTGTCACTATTATCTACCAAGCAAGGCGCCACAACAGGAAGTTCAACAAGTCTACTGGCGCAATATTCTACCATACATGGCACATTTACAAGGCAAGCATACGAGTCATGTCTACAAATTGTTACTATAAGTTCAACTACGGAACACATGCAATATTAGAGTAATCGAAACTCAACATACGACACATCACATGGCAAAAAATATCCTATCTTTACATCATACGAGCACGGAAATACCACAAAGCATACATGCATCCGGGGTAGAAGAAACAATATTCGAAACTTTGAGGAAGCATACATGCATCCGGGGTAGAAGAAACAATATTCGAAACTTCGAGGAAGCCAGATTTACTTACTTGATAAAGTAGCTGGAGAAAGGTAGACAGACGACGAATCCTGGCTAGCTCTTCGACAGTGACTTGCATGGCAGATCTGAATACTCACTCGAAACCTTGTTTGCTCGGAAGTTAGTTACTTGCTCGGATGGCTTAAGAGTGCTCTGAATTCAATTCGGCTAAAGTGTGACAATGACAGACTTGCGATCTATTTATAGAGGGACAGTTGTGGAAGACGAAACGTCACATCTCTTAGCTTTTAACCCCAGCCGTTGATCATTTCAATCAAACGGTTGCAACGGTTCACAGCTGGGGAAAATACATTGTACCCCATTAAATTGTCTCGGGACCCTCACTCATGGGCTGGACGGACGACTTATTGGGCCCCTTGGATCTCTGTTCATCGGCCCAAGTGGATCATTTCACATATCCAGCCCAACGGATTACTTCCTGCACACTCTTCCACAATAAACTCCTTCATATCCTAAAACCGTACTCGGATCTTGATATGTCTCGGATACAAATACCTTTTCCTTCTCCGGTCCGCGATTATTCCTATCCCGGACCGTAGAATGAAAGGGGGGGGGGAGATATATTAATTTCCTGAAACACGGATACTGATATTTTGACATAAAAAGGAGGGATTTTCTCCCTCACATTTAACGATTCGGACACGCTCCAAAACACACTTGTTCCTTTACTTATAGTTCCACAACTATCTTCTACTAAGATACTTGGAAACTAGGGGGACATACGTTGATACGGATATATGTCCAATCCGTTAAGGGCGCCATAGAGCGTTTCCTAGAGCGCATCAAGGCTAAATAGCCAATTCAATACTTATCTGACCTTGGCTAGTCCGCTCTAAGGAAAGCCTTCTGGATCAATCAGTGCGCTCAAGTCAATACACCTCTTCAGCTGGTCCGACCTAGCAAGGTGCACGACTTTCAATTCTGACAAGAGGTCACATGGTTTCACCAAGTGCCACACACTATCAGTCCTAGGATGCCAAACAGACTCGGATGCCACCTTAACAATAAGACCAAACGTATACACTAGAACCTCCAAGATACTTCCGAGCTGCTAGTATCTCGGACCATTACTGAGCTATCTACGAACAGACCAACTCAACAGAGCTCGGGTCATTCTAAAAGGTCTCACACTGATCCATCAGCGGAAATAGTACTCTGAAGAGCAAAAGGACCAATTTACCCTCCCAGGCCCATCTAAAGGTATTGGACACTCACATACTATTGGGCCATGGGCCAAGGGAGCATTGTTGTCCAAATCCTGAACATACACTTGGCATCATCTTATGGACCACTCCATAAGTACATGATAACTATAAATATAGCACAAGGTCCAAGACCTTAAGGTAAGTCTTAAGTGACAAGTCATAACAAGAGATATAGAAGTGATAACCACTAAGCTCACTATACCATAACCTTCCTCATAACTACTACATTGGGAGCTTTTCAACTCTCTCTTGAGTAAAGTCTCCTACCGGATTGACAACTTGCAATCCGGGTTCCCTATCTAACCCCCCCCCCCCCCCCAACTTAGTCTTTGCAGGTGTTCCAGCTCGGACCATGTCACTAGGTCGGACTTCAAGTTGGAGGCGGACCTTAAAATAGGGATTTGTAGTAGTTTAGTTAGTGTTTGAGTCTCAACCCCTCAGTAGTACCATCACTTACGTCTTCACATTTGGTGTCGAAAACAGATAGTCGATAATCAAATTCCATCTAACGTCTCACTATTATGGATATTCAAAAGGTTCCTCCACATAGTAAGAACCTGTATGTTACTGAAGGCAAAATGTTTTCACGATTTATTTTGATGAGTCATTTCGTTCTCCTGAAGAACGAGTAATGTATGTATCAATGCAGCAGATGAGGAACACCTTTTGATATTGAAAGGCATAGATTCTAGGATCTCCAAGAATCTTCCATCTGATCTTCAAAAACTCCGTAAGGTAATACCGATCTTGTAATGACCCTCCATTTCCCATGGACTCTTTTAGGCGAAAAATGCTAATATAGAAGTAATTGAATATTGTTTTTTCCTACCTCTTGACAGGTAGCGTTTCATGCGCTCAGATTTTCCACTCCAATACGAGAGCTTGGCAACCACAATAGTTCGACAAATGTGGATTGAAGGACCTTACATAGCCATTTACCATATAGTTGAAAAAGATGTATGGGTCAGACAAGCTGTCTCACCAGCTTAGGAGAAGAACATGATGAGATCATTGAAAAGTAGTGCGACTCAAATCCCGATTTCCTAACTAATAAAGTGAACATGACTCAGTCTGCAAACCGACTTGCAGGAGTATGTCCTCTCATTGCTCTTGACATAGCTAGGTAAATATCATGCTCAAAACTCACTATTTTAACATTTGGCTTTACGATGCTTAATTACTGATACTCCACAAACTTCTGAAGGCATTGGGAGCACCAATAAACGCTCGCGTGTAATAATTTTCTTGGTTTCTTTGATTGAGATACATGAATTTCTTAATTGTGGATTTAATAGTTTTCTGCTTCTTTGTATTATGCATTACAGTGAGTTTGAGTGAGCAAAAGACTTTTGAGGTTCACTAAAGGATTCACATATGTTTGTAAATGAATGAGTATGGTGGATCAGAGATGACATGTGGTCTTTTATTGCATAGTTGACTTGTATTTTACTCACTGAATCCTTGATTGAAGAAGAGAATATAGAGAGAATGATGCAAATGGAGGAAATGAACTAATGGTATAACGATACTTTTCTTTGTTGCTAGAAATTTTGTTCTCCTAATTTACCATTGCATAACTTGATATCATGTTGATATTAGCTCTCAATTGTGATATAAAGTCGTTCAGTTGTAATAATGATACTAACAGAAGCATGTGATTCGCATTGCAATTTTGCACGCACACACACACACACACACATATATATATATATATATATATATATATATATATATATATATATATTGTGGAAGTTGTTAGTTTGACTTACTAACTCTGTTGTTTGGGGAAATATCAATACGTGTGAAGACTAACGCGTAGTACTACCATTTTTTTTCTTTAAAAGCTCCTGCCATCTTTCATCAAGGTGTGTGATCATGTGGAGTGGGAAACTTATTTAGGATACTATTAATTGATGTACAAGCTAACAATAGAACTTGAGTCAGGAATTGTATATTACATTAACTGTATGTAGCTTATAGTATGTTTTATAAATTTGTAGCTTAAACCTTAGTAAAGAATTTTTTGAAAACCCTCTCCAGTAGTTAATCGGGCTGTAGTCATTCTTTATTTTTATTTTTCTTTCATTGTAAAGTTTCAACTGTTCTTACTGATCCTCATCAGTTACTTGCGTTTCAAAGTTCAAACTTTGATGCTTATCCTTGGTGATGAGTGATGTCATTCATCGTTTCTATATTCTATATAGAGCTTACATTAGCTACTTAGTCCTTTTCTTGGAGTAGTAAATAATGTTTTCCTTACATTCATGAAAATCATAGCCGTTGAACCAGAATTTTGGATGATCTTTCTATCCGCTGAAGTCTCCCAAGGATCGATCAACTAGTTGACTCCACTGCAGGATGTGCACTGCTGAGCTTTATGGATGCCTTCCAAGGATTCTACCAGATCAAGATGGCAGAACATGACATAGAAAAAACCGCCTTCATCACAGCAGGCGGAGTTTATTGTTTCAGAGTCATGCCATTCGGACTACGCAACGCAGGAGCAACATATCAACGACTAATGAATCACATGTTCAGAGAAGAGTTGGGCAAATCAATGGAAGTTTACGTGGACGACATTCTGGTATAAAGCAAAGAATCCACTGATCATATCCGACACCTGGAAAGATGTTTCACCATAGTAAGAAAATATGGCATGAAGCTCAACCCAGCTAAATGCACATTAGGTGTTACAGGAGGAAAATTCTTAGGGTACATGGTCACACAAAGAGGAATCGAGGCGAACCCAGAAAAGATAAAAGCCATACTCGAACTCCCTCATCCAGAGAAACTCAGGGACGTCCAAAGACTTGTAGGAAAAGCGATTTCCCTTAGCCGATTCATCTCTAGGTCTGCGGAGAAGAACCTGCCATTCTTCAAAATCTTGAGAAAATCCGACCATTTTGAGTGGAACTCCGAGTGCAGAGAGGCTTTCGAGAACCTAAAGCACTACTTATCCTCCCCGCCCCTCCTTTCCAAACCCGAAGAAGGAGAACCATTATATGTTTATCTCGCCGTAACTTTAGAAGTGTCGAAAAGAACTATACGGAAATCGAGAAGTACGCCTACTGTTTAATGGAAGGTTCGAGAAAACTAAAGCCATACTTCCGATCGCACAAAATAGTAGTCCTCACCAATCAGCCACTAAAGAAGGTCATGGGGGATGCATCCAAATCAGGAAGGTTAGCCAAATGGACAATAGAACTCGAAGATCACACAATCGAATATCTAGCTCCATCCGCCAAGAAGGCACAAGTCTTGGCTGACTTCCTAGCCGAATATCCGGGAAGTGCAGAGGTACAGACAGCAAGAGATAAGTAAACTCCAACCTCCGCAAATGATCCACCCGCTATAATACGGGATCCGGAGAGAACCTTGAGACCAACCTTGTGGCATAATGGATTCTAGCGGAGTAACAAAATCTCAACCTACCACCACCCCCCGAGGGAGAACCACCCGTAACCGCCCTAAAACATAAAACGACCCAACAAGTGGCCTTTACCCCAAAGGAGCTTGGTCCAAATGAGAAGGACATCTGGGAACTTTATGTGGACGGATCATCGTCCACTCATGCTGGAGGAACGAGACTCTTGCTGATCAGTCCCGAGAAAGCACAAATGGAATATGCCATACGCCTAACATTCTTGGTCACCAATAATGAAGCTGAATACGAAGCATTGATAGCAGGGATGAGAATGGCTAAATCAGTAATAGCCAAAAAACTCCACGCCTATTCAGACTCCCAACTAGTCACAGAACAATATTCGGGGAAATTCACAACCAAAAGCGCCTCAATGACAAAATACCTAAAGGTAGTGAAAGACTTGGAAAAGACATTTGACGTGTTCTCTTTGGTCAAAATCGGGCGAACCAATAACATTATAGTAGATAGCCTATCAAAATGGGCTACGGCCTCTGGAGCCATTGATACCTGTACAGTAGTCCTGATGACAGCCCATGAATCATCCATCACCACCATAAAAGAAATGGCTAACATAAATATCACAAACAAATCCAAAAAACTGGATGAGCGATATCATGCGATACCTGCAAGATGGGACCTTACCCCAGGACCAACCGAATCAAGAAGGATACAACGAAGGGCACAACGTTACTTCCTCTCCGGAACTGACCTCTATCGAAAATCTTACTATGGAACTCACTTACGATGCCTTGACCCCCCCTGAGGCTGACATGGTAATGAAGGAAATCCACTTAGGAAGTTGCGGGAGGAAGGGCTCTGGCACAGAAAATCCAGAGAAATGGGTACTACTGGCCAGAAATGCAGAAGAAAGCCAACAAATTCTCCAGGTCCTGTCCAGAATGCCAAAGATTTGCACGAATCCGGCACCAACCAACTATTCCTATGATCCCATCCACAATCCCTTGCCCCTTTGACCAATGGGGTATCGACATAGTAGGACCCTTTCCTCAGGGACCAGGTGGGAAAAAGTTCCTGATTGTGGCGGTGGAATACTTCTCCAAATGGGTAGAAGCCGAGGCTACTGCCTCGATCACAGAAAAGAAAGTCATGGACTTCTTATGGCGACTGTCTTGCCGATTCGGATTACCAAGAATCCTAGTAGCCGACAATGGACGTCAATTTTCCGGCTACAGACTCAAAGATTGGTGAGAAGAAATGAAGATCGAGCAAAGGTTCACTTCTGTCGGATACCCACAAGCTAATGGACAGACTGAAGTAACTAATCGCACCATAGTAGATAACCTTCAGAAAAGACTTGGGGATGCGAAAAAGGATTAGGTAGATGAATTAGAAGGAGTGCTCTGGGCATACCGCACCACCGCCAGAACAGCAACACAAGAGACTCCTTTTTGTATGGTCTTTGGCTCTGAAGCCGTCATTCCAGCAAAAATAGCAGTCAACACTTTCCGCATCCAAGGATATAAGCCATCTGATAATCACACTAAAAGAGTCTACGACTTAAACATGCTAGAAACCAAGAGAAGCACGGCAGTGGCAAGAACCTTAGGATATCAAGCTACCATGGCAAGAGCATATAACAAACATGTAAAAGGAAGGGACATCCAAGTAGGAGACCTCATGCTACGAAAAGTCGATATTCTAAAACCTACTGGGAAACTCGAGCCAAACTGGGAGGGACCCTACAAAATCACCAGCTCTAGCATCAATGGAAGTTATGGCATGGAAGACATGAATGGGAAGCCACTCAAGCGTACCTGGAACGCTAGGAATCTCCAGAAATTTTACCCTTGAGAAAAGGGTCGTAATAGGTTCAAAAAATGTAAAAATCTTTTGTATAAATGCTCAAATTACATAAAAACTTATGTCTACAAGTCCGGGGCTGGTGACAAGATTCAGTCAAGTAAAAGTGCCTCGGACCCAAAGTGTCCGAGCCCACTTTCATAGAAGAAGTTATTTAAAGCAGTGTCTCGGACCCACAGAGTCCGACGCACTAGCTATTCTCAAAGTGTCGTGGACTTACAAAGTCCGACACCCCATCTCCAACTGATATTGAAGAAGTTATTTAAAGCAGTGTCTCGGACCCACAGAATCTGACCCACTAGCTATTTTCAAAGTGTCGTGGACTTACAAAGTCCGACACTCCATCTCTTCAACTAATATTGAAGAAGTTATTTGAAGTAGTGTCTCGGACCCACAGAGTCCGACCCACTAGCTATTTTCAAAGTGTCGGGGACTTACAAAGTCAGACACCCCATCTCCAACTGATATTGAAGAAGTTATTTAAAGTAGTGTCTCGGACCCACAGAGTCCGACCCACTAGCTATTCTCAAAGTGTCGTGGACTTACAAAGTCCGACACCCCATCTCCAACTGATATTGAAGGTTATTTAAAGAAGTGTCTCGGACCCATAGAGTCCGACCCACCAGCTATTCTCAAAGTGTTGTGGATATTACAAAGTCCGACACTCCGTCACGAAATCATTTATAAAACAGTACCACAAAACTAAAAAGTCCGGCCCAACAAATAAACGTAAGACAAGTACCCAGGACAGAAAAGAAAGCCGTCAGATATATTAATAGACGGTCAACCAATGATCTACAAAAATACATTATCCTATCTGTTAAAAAAGATCCTGAGCTGACCGACAGAAAATTACAGACTTCTGACACTCCTCACAAAAACCGAGGAGTAGTTAGTCCTAAAGAAAGAAGTGCCGACAAAATTACACTTGGCACTTTCTTTCACTAAAAATCAGGGGCATACCCCCGAGCTACTCTAGGCCACTTGAGAACCGGGCCCACCTTTACCCTCTGCTTCCCCACCATGACCTGATCCCTCGGGATGAGAAGAGACCGGCGGAACAACGGGGGGATCCTTCTTCTTCCTCCAAACCGAGCGGATGATCTTCTTCCCATCTACCTCCTCCTCCACTCGCTCCGACTCATAACCGAGAATGGGCCCCGGAAGATTCATCCAATCATTGTTTGATTGGGTACAGTTCTGACTATCCAAAGTACCGGCACGCATAACCCCAAGGAACCATGAAGGGAAAACATGGCGGATTTCCTAGGGCCTCTTATCCGGAGGAGCCACCAACGGCCAGAATTCATCTCCGGCCAGCTCTTTGAAGGACTTCAGCTTATCATCCTCCAATGGATCACCATCTTGGTCGGCCGCAATGTTAATCCGAGGGTCCGATATGCTGAACGAAGGCTCTAAGAGTCCGAGCCCCTGTAGCTGACCGATACAAGCAAAAAAGGCCTCCGTCCTAATATCGACCTCCTCCATCTTCTTAAGATAATAGAAGGAGTCGGACTTCAGAAAATCCTGGACGGAGTCCGGCCGACTAGTCCGGGCCGCATCAGTGATGGCTTTTCCAAGACGAGCTCGGGCCGCAGCCGTCAGCTTAAGTCCGCGATCTGACCGGGCAAAGGCTGTCTCCTTCTCCTCCAGTTTCTTGGTCACCTCTGCCTTAAAGGCCCGGAGATTATCCAGTTCGGCCCGCTTCTTGGTAATTTTGGCATCCGCCAAATCCAGTTCCTTGGCCAGAAGGACATTATCGCTCCCGGACAAATCACTGAAAACCTCAGCATGAGCACTCACCTACAAAAAGAAGATCAAATAGTTCAGACTCAAAAAAAAAAAAAAAAAAAAAAAACCGACAAATACAAAGAACTATAAAGATTCTTATGGCGTCCAGGTGGACTCGCATGGTATCCGACAGTGCCCTCAGGCTGTCAGCCAAGTCCTCCTGAGAAAGGGACCGTAGGACGGAAAGATCCGCCACCTTACTCGTCTCGACACCCCGGCTCCACTTAGCAGGGGGCCTATCCACCGGACCCTTGTCCTTCCTCTTGCCGGCATTGGCAGCATCCGGCCGCGCCACCCTGGAGACATTGGCTAGTACCTCCCGGCCCTGTTCCTGCAACTGATTCCTGGTTAGTTGAGTATGGGAGGATACATGAACCCTCGAACCATCAACGGTGGCCGAGTATCCATGCCTTGCAAATTTTATGTGAGGGGGGAGGTTTGGACCAATTACCTGTTCCCGGGCGGAACCAGCTTTGGAAGCCCCGGACTTATCAGCTGGCGGGGGCTGCAGAACTGTGGCCACATTTGCTAGACCTTCAGTATGAATCTTGACGGGCCCCTGAGTAAATTTTTTGGCTTTACTCTAGCCTTCCTTCAGTTTCTCGATGTCAAGGATCTTGTCCGCGACCCTCTGCTCCAACATGCTCTTGGAGGCTTCCATTATCCAATATCCTACACCAAATAAACGAAGAGAAGGCTCAGATAAAGATAGACCGGCAAATATGAGAAGACCGACACTCACACAATTTTAAGACTCACTCAAATCCTCCTTATTGTTACAATAAATAGGAGAGTTTGTGAGACCGGCCAGCCAAAGTTGGGGTTGGACCGCTAAAGCGTAAGGATAGAATAACGCCGGATCACTCCCATCTACACCTAACATGGCCATCCTCTCCAACTCTAGCCCCGGATCAGGATCATGATCCAAAGAAATGGTCTCCCTAGTTCCAATAGCATCAACCACCACCTCCTCTTCATCGGACTCATCCTCATCAGCATCGGACTTTGGCGTCAAAACCGTCATTGGTTTCAACGACTTCAACCATTCCGGCTGGTCTTTCACCCTTACACTTTGAAACTTGTCACGCCTGAAAAATTTGGGGAGTCCCCAATTGCCAGATGGATGTTTAATGTAAAAATTCTTGGGCCACCATTTGGAAGAGTGAGACGTCTCGAACCCGTCTAAAAACCTCAAGCCCCGGTGGTGAGTGAAAAAATAGAACGCCGAGTTTGGGCTCGAGTGGATGGTAAAGGCGGACATAAATTTCTTGTAAGAAAAATCCTCGCCCTTCAGTTTGAGGATAACGGCAAAGCACATTAACGTCACTAAGGCATTGGGAAGGACATGCGACGGACACAGCATGGTGTGACGGAAAAAATCCGCTATTTCGGGAAGCATAGGTACCCGCCATCCACACTTAAAAGCTTGTACGTGAAAAGTAAGGCACCCTTCAGGCGGATTGTACAGCGTCTCCGACGGCCCCGGAATAATAATTTCATACTCCCTTGGGATCTCGTACAGATAATGCAAGTCCTCAATGTCGGAGTCCATCAAAATTGATAAGTAAATAGGAATTATCCCATCATCGTTCTGCTCAGCGTCCGGTCTTAGGACCCCGATAGGAGCGGCTCTGTCCGTTTTATACTCCTGGGCGGTCTTTGTGGATTTTTTGGAGTTGGACTTGTGGGAAGTCTCTTGAACCCCCGAACTCACAAGGATGAGAGCCCTCTCTGAATTTTCGGAACCAGTAGGCGGATTACTAGTCCCTTCTTCAGCAGTCCTCATGATATCCTGGTTGTCCTTCACAGACCCGATATCCACTTCTTCATCGGATGACTCCTCTTCTGATGTTGAACTATCTGAGTCCGACTCCTCAGAACTTGAAGAAGAAGAACTTGCACCTATAGGTCTGTCCGTTTGCACATATGTGAACTCATCATTTTTCGGGTCCGCCTCTATGGAGGGTTGTCATCAAAGGAAAGAGGAGACGACTCATACCCATCCCTACCAGAATCCGTCTCCTCAATTCTAATCCCAGGAACCCCTGTAAAAGGTAGAGTTCTGGACGGACCAGCTTCGTTCGTACCGTCCATGGGGAAGGATGACCGGTGAAGGCTCGAAAACAGGAACCCTACAGTTGTAACCTAAACTGGCAAAGGAGTTTGGCGGATAGGGGTTCCGAGGGTGAAGATCGTTGTCAACCAAGTTGTATTGGACTGGGGGATTAGAAGAAGCGGCCTCAGAAGGCTGAGAAGTCCCCACTGCTTGGATGTTCGAGTAGGGAAGGCTAACAATATTATAACGAGGGGAAGGTCTTTGACGGACACCAACAATTTCAACGTCGGAAGGAGACGCCAAAATTTCGTCCAGATCTGAACCCTGATTAGAGTCAGTCAAGTTAATGATCTGGTTCGGCTGTTGCACTTCCTCACCCTCACTCTCATACAAGTCTCATAAATGAATGTCTCCTACTGACATTCTTAGATGTCCGTGCTGGGGAATCTACAAAAACAAAAACAGAAAAATCTTAAGCCCCAAGCTCGGACAGGTCAGGTCTACCAAACTAAGACCATCGATAAAAAATTGCACGTATACTGGAAGGAAAAGTTCGAAGGAAGCAAACTTACTTGTCGAAAAAGGAAGCCCGCTCTTCGAAAACTCCTTGAAAGTTAGGGAATGTCCGCGTGCTTAAAATCCTCTCTCTAGCCTTCGCTCAGTCTCAACTTCCTCTCTCTAAAAATTCGAAATTTTCGTAAAATGGTGAAAGTGACAGGTTCAAGTCCTATTTATAGGCATGCTGGGCTGGTTTAACCAGGACCATGGGCCGACGATTCAACCGTTGCATCGAACAACGAGAAACTGTAATGATGGCGAATTAAACCGGCCTAATTCGACCTAGGACGTTGAGATCGCGGCTCGGTTAGCATTTACAAAACCGGACTATATTCAATTTCTAGCGACGGATTCCTACAAATCACGACGGATCATTAATCTTAAAGAAGAAAGTCTGACTCTAGCAATTAAGGTCAGTTCAAATTTCATTACAAAATCATCTGAACATTCGAGAGATACAAAGTACAACTTTTCAAGGTCCGAGGACCGTACAAATGCCTACGGGGCATACCCCACCTTCTCCGATCAGTGAATTCCCGAGGTTGAGCATTGAGATTCCGAGCCACCACCTTGAGCCCGACGAGCTTGCTGCTGCATTCGGATCCTCCTACGGATCATCTTCAGCATCCGCTCTCTCTCTTCCTCGGCCTGCCTCCTGATAACCACCGGGCACAAAGGGGGATCACCTTCTGGATCGAGAATGATTGGGTCCGCCACTGTGCCTACACCTGAATAAATCGGAGGGTGCATATTCCCGCAGGCACAATGTATCCAGTGCCGACAGCAATCGTACTCGGGATCATATGTGTCTCCGAAGTTGAAGTTCTCCAAGGGAAATGGGTTGGCCCGGCTTGCAGCTTCCCGGGCAGCTTCCGACATCCTGAAAACGTCCGACATCATACAAGAAAGGCAGAAGAAAGAAAAAAGATAAAAAAAAGTAAGGAAGGAGGAATTACCGTATCCCTACTTATAGGAATGAAGAATCCCTACGATCACGCCACGTGTCCACCATCCAATGGTTCGGAAGATGAAAGGACGCAGTAATAATTCACCCTAGGACGTGGGGATCGCAGTTCGGTTAGTAATGACGGACCATTAATTTTAAAGAAGAAGGTCCTACTTGACGATTAAAGTCCCCACCTTGGTATTTCTTACCAGGCTCGGAACTTGGGGGACTGGTATACCACCAACAACTGAATTTCTTGATCCCGGTAGATACGCCTTTACCGGTCCATCCTTGAAACAACGAATAATTTTCTCAAAACAGATCTTCCCTTTGGCATGCTTGTATATCTTCCAAAGACTAGGCGGACGATCTACGACAAGTCTACCTCTTCCACCACCACCATTTTCAAAGTAACAGGTGAACATAGAAAATGGTAAATGGTGGAAGAGGCAGACGAGACGGAGAAGCCTAGCCCTCGAATAAATAAAACAGATGACGGACCAAACTCTACCGAGAAAGCTATTGACACATTGATTGCTTATCCTCCTGACAGCTGCTCGAAGAAGAAGGCCCGCCTAAGTCGACTCAGCCACGAAAGGCCTTAGGAGGATAAAACAAACAATGGGTCACTAATCCCGGTCCATCTACATCAGAAGACGGAAAAAAGGACCGACTAGCTAAAGAATTGTCACGGACTTTTTCTGGCAAAAGAAAGGGACGAAAGAAGCAAGAAAGCAGTTGAAGCCAGATTTTGAGCTGAGGGAGTATTTATAAGAAAAAAGGTCCAATTAGATCTCGCCACGTCATCTTGGTGACACCAACTTATAGGGTCTGGGCCGTTCTTTGGGCCTTCAATTTGTGTCATACTGCAAGCCCAGAAGCTGGGCAACGGGCAAAACTTTCACTCTCGGCGGACTGATTAAAACAAAATTTCACAACTATCTCTTACTAAGATACTTGGAAACTAGGGGAACTTATGATATATACATATGAGTCCGCCCACAGCTCTTACCGATCCAAGACAATTTAAATACGATCTATGCAGGAAACATCACTAAGAGTCCGTCCGATGGAGCTCTGGTCCGGCATTAAGACAAAATCCCCAGAGTGAATTGGTGGGATGGTCCTACCTCCCACATTCCTCACCACGGACGTTTCCGTTCTCCAAAGAAAGACTGCCACATCCAGTCAAACTTAACAAATGAGTCCATCCATTGTGTATGTCCGTCTGGAGCCCATGGACGGACGGCTCTTGGTCTCATCCTAAAAAATCAGCGTGTGCACAACGCGCCACCTATCTCCGGGACCACGTGTCAACCTACCACTAAGTCGACCATGCTCCGGGATGTCAGAGTGTTTGTCCCCAGAGCTCAATGCTATAAATAGAGGGCATTTACTCCTCATTAAGGTACATACAACTTCTTATTAATCCACTCTCTAGGTTTTGAGCTCCGAGTCCTAGCTTGATCCGCCTCCTAACCAGTTGAATCTTAGCCTGGACTGTCTAAGGCAGGCCGGCCCAAAAGGGTCTAACCCCTTCTTTTCTTCTTTGTAGGACAAGCACCCATCTCAATCTGATGGACCATCATTGAGGGATGGTCTAAACAATCTGACGGACCCCACCATTGATTGATCATACTAAGTAACTTTCCCTGCCGGACCCTATCCTATGGACGGACTTCGAACTAAGGCTAGACGATTTAGCAAGCAACCAATTTACGTTCCATCGGACCCTCTACGACTTTGACCAGGACTTTTGACTAATCCAGATTTACCCCACATCACTTTTAGTCCCTTAATTTATGAATGCCATTTCTTTATAAAAAAGGAAAAAAAAAACCTTCCCTATGTAATTCATATATCTAATATCGATCTTCCTTCTCAGAATGGGTAAAGTCACCTTTATAAATACTAAGATGAGGTGGTCTTAGGACAGACCATCCCTAGAGAAAGACTAGAAAGACATACTTTCATTAATTATATAAAACCTCAAACTAAAAGGCAACTACAAAAACACCCCAACCCAACCAAGGGCCAGAAGGTGGGTCTTTGTAAATAGGTATACGGGTAAGTATATATAGCACAACCTAACCCACATTCCACATAATTCTCCCCAAAACCCTAGAAAACATAAACAAGAAAAGATCATCTCTCTAGAAATCCACCCTCTCGCCGGAAACAGCTCGAAATCGTCGGAAACCGCTTGAAATCGCCGGAAAACAGCTCGAAAACCTCTATCTCGACATGGTTTCCATGTAATCAAGCTCGGAAAAAGCTCGAACTCACCGGAAAAAGCTAAAAAACAGCCCGATCTCACCGGAAATAACATCACGAAGGTACGAACAACTAGATCTCGACATAATTTATGTAAAAACGGTGTTTATTTCACAATTGTATTTTAAATTTCGAATCAGATCTGAAAATTGCATAATTTTTGTTTCAAGTGTTCTAGCTAATCTGTGTTATGTTTTAGCTTATTTCTGTAATGTTCTTGCTTATATGTAGGATGTTCAACTAAACAGAGTACATAAAAATATGCTCGAAAATTGGTGTTTCTACTACGATTTGGTTGTTTATCCACCGATCTACTCAAAATATGCTCGTATATAAGTTTCAACAATGTTTTGATTCAAATATTCATTGATGAATGAATTTTTTCACAATAGAAGTTGAAATTTGAAAACAGATCTGAAAAAATCGCGTAGAAAACCGTTCAAATGTTCTAGCTAATCTGTACAATATTGTGTCTTATGTATGTAATGTTATATGTGATATGGAGCATGTAATACGTGTAATGTTGCTAGTAATATGTGTTATGTGTTGTCTACAATGTTCTACGTTATTTGTGTAATGTTATTAACGTATCTCTGTAATGTTTTCGTAAATGTGCAGTGTGTAGTGTTACATCAGTGTGTTATGTGTTGTTTACAATGTTCTACATTATTTGTGTAATGTTCTATATGTTTCAATGTAATGTTTTCCCAAATGTGCAGTGTACGCTGTTACATCAATGTTCTATTTGTTTTCTATAATGTTGTACATTATTTCTGTTACGTTCTCAACATATGGCTACAATGTTTCTAGAACTGCATGACTACAAAGTTAAGTATCATGCCATTACTATTAGAAAATATGCATGAAATATTCTGAGTCATGACTATAACGTTCCTGGAAAATGCCTGTGATGTTTTCAAGATTATGCCGTATACAAAATGTTATAACTATCTTCTCATTTAGGTTGGAAAATAAATGTTGTTGGTCATACCTTCGATGTTAGTGCTTATGTAATCAATGTTATCACTTATATAGCCTATGTTACTGTGTTTAACTGTTATGTTCTCATCAACGTCAGATTTGGGATCAACTAGAGAAGGACATTGTACAGAGAAGATGAGCATAAAATGATGGAGATAACAATGCAACTAACGACATAGTTGACGAGGCAAATGAAGAACCTGAGGAAACTATAAATGTGATAAAAGAAAAGTCTATGTATTAGCTTATGTTGTCTATTTTATATCCAGACAATGTTCTTACATATTCATATGTGTGACACTCCATATATTATGATTCTGAGAAATATTTTTCCGTATTTGTGTAATGTTCTTAACTATTTGAGTAATGTTCTTATTTATATGAATGATGTATAAAGTATAACGTTCTTAATTATGTTGACAGTGTTCTCAAGTATTTGGGTAATGTTCTCAATTATTTGAGTAATGTTCATAGGAATTTCTATAATGTTATCAGAAATGATATTTTATATATTTACAGAATGTTTTAATATAGTTAAGTAATGTTCTTAACTATTTAAGTAATGTTAACAACATTGTTGAGTTAAGTAGAAACCTTACATGAATAATCATGAGCATTACTCAGTTTAGTCGAATCTTATCCAATCAACGAATAAGATTAACTCAAATCGAGTAATTGAATATGAATTAGTGTAATAATATGTTATTTTATCTTCAAATGTTGTCATATATTTAAGTAATGTTCTTACATATTTAAGTAATACTCTTAACTATATAAGTAATGTTTGTAACCAAGCCTGGTAAATAAACCCGCAAAAATAAAATGACCCGACCCAATGACCCGCAAAAATGAATTGACCGACCCAATGACCCGCGAAAATGCAAATAAGTGTAGTAAATTGCAAACAAGCCCGTCTTTATAGTCACTCTATATACTTGGTCTTTCCTAAGACTTCGTGTACTAAGATAAGGTCATAATTTTGAGTAAGTCAAATGAGAGATGGTCTCTAGATAATTTATCTAAAGACGGACCTATATTATCAAGAAAATCATCGATATTATTAATCAAAACACCTATGTTCTAAACATTGATATTTTTTTATATTACAACACCACTTATTTCATTAACAACATAGATGTTTTGATTAATAACATGGATGATTTTCTCGATAACATATGCCGTCTCTAAATAAGTTATGTAGAGACCGTCTCTCATGAGACTTTGTTTATAATTTTTTGTCTATCCCCTAAAAGAAGTTTTTTTCCTTCTTTTTCTTCCAGAGAATGCTAATGTTATTAAAATCATTTCTACTTTGTCATTCTACTGTCAATTTCTTATGTATGTTGGTCTTCGTATCAAATTTGAGTCTTCTTGGAACACAAATTACTATGAATAAGAAAACTAAAATTGTCCACTCATGCGCTTTATTATGAACAAGAATTTGCACACGTTAGCGCATTATACTCCCACGAGTAACTTTTATCGGACAACCATTTTTCTCAAATTACTCTTAAATTATAACGGGTAAATGATTTAATAAAATTATATGAAAATTTAGAAGTATTCTTTTTGTAGTATAATTTTGTTAAAATTTAGCCATAACAATTTAAGAGTATTTCAAATAGAATTAGAGAAAGAAGGAACTATTAAAATCCCCTTCTTCTGGATGGATCATATTTGAGGTTAAAATTTAAAATGGTTGACCGAAAAAAATTAATACTAAGAAAAGTTGAGATTTAGAATGGCCGGGAGCACGCATATTCGCTTAAGTGATATACTATATGATCTCTCCTCCGCCGAACTACATTACTGAGTACATTGACATTTTTTTATTACACAATATGTTTGAAGTAACATATATACTTATTTGTGAAGGACAGATTGATATTTTAAAACATAATTATAATGTTTAAGACCATATAAATAATGTTAATTTAATGTGTGAACATTAAAAAAAGTATCTAAATGAGGTGGTATTTAGATAACTTATTTAGAGACGGACCTATGTAAATAGTTAATACTGATAATAGTCATTACTCTACATTTGTAAATTAACATTACGAATCTATATACATCAATCATAAATATTTATACATTAAAATATATGTTGATTCATTAAATGAGATAAATTGAAATAATTAAATTTAAAAAATAGAGCATTTATGAAATATATAATACTCCATCCATCTATTTAAAATGAAACATATTTTGAGGTCCATTTATATATGGACACTTAATAAATACCAGTAAAGTAACTTATGAGATTGATTAAAAACCATCATCTTTTCAACATCTATGTGAACTCTCACCAGGAATCTACTTTTTTCTCATTTAATATTCAAATATTCATACATGTTCACTGTATGGAATATTTTAAATGTAATTTTTCAATACATAATGAGTTTGTTACGATTCAAAATTGACTTTGTTAGATTATTTTATGCATCTTTATTTTAATGAAAAAGTAAGTAGAGTCTATAACAAATTTTTAGGTGCTATATAGTCGATTGTAACAGTCACAGGCAGCAGTCTGGTTGCCGTATGATCTTGATGTCAATTTAGTTAATTTTGATACTTCATTTTAGCTGAATCCGTGTATGAGTGGTATTGATGTTGTTTTTAGGGATCATAAGGGAAATTTTATTGCTTGGTGTCAAAATTTTATGTATTATGGTTGTTGTCCAGAAGTTGTGGAAGATTCAACCAAGTTAGCAACTTAAATTGAGTGTCAATTGGGGACCTAAAAGATAGGCATATGCGCGGGTAAGTTTTATGCATTTGTTTATTGTACATTTGATTTTATTATATGATATGCTTCCACGAAATTTCACAGCATAATCTATAATAACGCTGATACATACGTGTTTCCTATTTTCCTAAAGCCGACTATTTCTATCTAAACTTTGTGAAATGTCTTATATGTCTCTCATTTTTTAAGTTATATACACTGGAGGTCTCCCACATGCCCATATATTAATATTTCTTAATGTAGAGAATGCGTATAGAATTAAACACCACATTGATGACTATCTATGTGCTGAGCTAGCCGACAAATACACCAAGCTTGAGTTGTACGAGGTTGTTGCAAACAACATGATACATGGTCCTTGTGGCCCGGCAAAAACTATTTCCCTATCCATGAAAACAACAGATGCAAAAAATACTTTCCTAAAACTTTTAACGATCTTATCACATCTATCGAAGGAGGGATACTAGTGCCTCCGTCAATAAAATGGCCAAGATGGCGAAGTATTCTTCTTATACATCTACGGAGGTACCACAAAAACCTTTATATAGAGAACGATGTGCTCTGGTTTGAGGCTAGAGAAGATATTGTACTTCGAGTTGCGTCCAGTGGGATTGCATCACTCCTTCTTTATAAAGGTAGGACGGTAGTCTGGCATATTCGAGGATCGAAATACCATTGAAAATCACGAGGACTCAACATGCAATAAGCTCATGATTCAGAGGTCACGGGACTGCTCAAGGAGGCTCGAGTTATTATTTGGGATAAGGCTCCCATGACAAACCGACATTGTTTGAAGCAATAGTAGGAGCTTGAAGGATGTGATGGGCCGTTCAGATGAGCCATTTGGTGGGAATGGTGATTGTCTTTGGCGGGAACTTCAGACATATTTTGCCCGTTGTTCCTGGAGGAATAGTTATAATATTGTGAGTGCCTCTATATGCTCCTTTAGGATATGGGATGTTGTGAGGTGTTTCGGTTGACAAAGAACATGAGATTGCAGGTAAATGACCCGTCTTATCTATATACCACATATACTTATATCATATTTAACTTATCGTTTTTTACGTCCAAATTAATCATATACAGTCTGGTTCGTCATCTTTCGAATTTAAGAGACGAAATAATTTGCTGGGTGGATAACACAGGCCAGTGAGGGCATTGCAGCTGAACCTAATGAATATGGGTTGATATCAAGATCCCTGAAGGGTTAGTTATTTGAGAAGTAAGTCACCCAATTCCAACTATTGTAGATAGTACAATCCTTTGTTGTTGTATCACTTAGGCGATCCATCACTTAACCCTGCATATTTCATCACCGGGATGTTCTTGCACCTACAAATGAAATATTTGATGATATAAATCAATTTTTTATGTCGAAGATGTTCAGAGACAGCGTTGAATATTTGAGCGCATATAGCACTTCTAGGGAAGAAACTTTTGAAAACGGTCTCGAACATGTTTTCACTGTAGAATTTTTCAACAACATTAATTACTCTAGATTGCTTAACCGTAGGATCATAATAAATGTTTGTTGTATGATAATGCTTATGAGGAATATTGATCAGACTTTCGAGTTGTGCAATGTAACAAGGGTCATAGTTACTAATCTTGGGAAGCATATCATTGAGGCAAATATGATATCTTGAATCAACGAGTGCCAAAAAGGTTTTCATCCCGAGGATGATGATGAGCCACCCAGCGAGATGAAGTTCCCTTTCAATTGTTTGAGACAGTTCCCCATATTCATCTCTATGACCATAAATAAGAGTAATGGACATTTTCTCTCACACGTCGGCCTCTACCTCCCCTCACATGTATTCAACCATGGTTAGTTAAATGTTGCGCTTTCTAGAGTTACCATTGAGAAGGGATTGAACGTAGTAATTTGCAACGTAAAGGGTAATACATATGACACGACAACAAACGTAATTTATAAAGAAGTGTTCGACAAGTTATGAGTTGATTTTATCTTTTATGTGTATTTTATATATGGTTGTGCTCAATTTCACTAATTTACATTATGCACTATTTTACAGGTAGGGATGACTTCCGATGCAATGTCGAAGCGGTTAGATCATGCATTTTACCGCAGTTGTTATATGTTTTTCAACTTTGACATGTTATTATACAAATTTATTCATTACTTATTTAAATTTTTTCTCCATTCCCCACCGAGACTCGACGGGCCATCATGGAACTCTTAGCATTTAAATGTTATGAAGAGGCCAAATCTCACACTTAGGGAACTCTTAGCATTGAGAATTCAACACAGGGAGGGAGAAGGTCATCAGCTTATACTTGGCAGGAGGTTGTTTCAACAATTTATCATTGATTCCTACATGATGATGGAGTCTCAAAGACTTCAGTGGATTCGTCACAATTAACCAAAGCTTAGATACGAATCTTATAAGAATATTGCCAACAAGGTTGAGAACTGTGAATATGATCCTTCATCATGTGGTAGTCTCTTCATACTGCCATCATCTTTTCCAGGGGGTGCTAGATGGTACATGCAGATGTACCAGGATTCTATGGCTATATGCAAGTGGGCAGGATATCCTTGCCTATTCATAACATTTACATGCAATCCAAAGTGGCCAAAGATCACAAGGTATGTTGAGAGTCTTGGGTTGAGACCGGAAGACAGGCCTGATATTATATGTCGAGTCTTCAAGATGAAACTCGATGAGCTGATTAAGGATATAAAGGATGGACATATGTTTGGAAAACTAAAAGCACGTAAGTTAGCGTTTTATTGTCTCGACATGTTTATATTCAATGAAATATAGAAATGCTTTATAATAACTATTTCTCTTTATAATAACTATTTCTCTCAATATTTTTTTAGTGATATACACCGTTGAGTTCCAAAAGAGAGGACTTCCGCATGTTCATATTTTGGTAATCCTGAATAAGGTGGATGAGGAGAAGAATAAAAATAAGATTGATGATTACATATGTGCGGAGTTGCTTGACAAGGATACTATTTTAGAGTTGTACGAGGTAGTATCAACACATATGATTCACGAACCATGTGGTCCGGCAAGAACTACTTCTCCATGCATGGAGGAGAACAGGTGCTCCAAACATTTTCCTAAGAGCTACAACGGAAATACCTTTATTGATGATGTTGGATATCACATATACCGAAGAAGGGACACAGGGATCACAGTCGAAAAAAATGGAGTTCAGCTTGAAAACAGGTAAATTTATATTAATTAAATATTATACTTATTTTATTGTCAAAAATCTATGCTTATATGTTGCTGAGCTTAATATATAAGTTAAAAATTCTAAACGGATGGGTTGTCCCATACAATGCCCAGTTGCTCTTGAAGTACCAATCGCACATTAACATTGAATACTGTAAAGGTGGGGCTTCAATTAAATTTTTATTCAAGGACATGTGTAAAGGAAGTGACAGAGCGGGTGTTACATTCATCGACAAAAATAATAATGATGAGATTAAGAGGCATACTGATTGTCGATACGTTTCAGCATGTGAGGCAATCTGGAGAATTTTTGAATTCCTGATACATTACAGGATACCTGCCGTTGAGCGTTTGGCATTTCATCTAGAGGATGAGCAGGGGGTACCGTTTAGAGATGGTGATTTTATGCTGGATCTGCTTGATAAGCCTTCAGTGAAACAGTCGAAGTTTCTTGAATGGTTTGAGCTGAACAATGTAGACCCAGAAGCTAGAAAATTGACGTATCATGAGTTACCCCGTGAGTATTGCTGGAAAGATGGCCCGAAGAAGTGGTCGTGTAGGAAAATGAAGACACAAGCTGTTGGAAGGATGTATAATGTGCCTATAGCATTTGAAAAAATGTACTATATGCGACTTATGTTGAATCATGTTAGAGGCGCAACATGTTTTCAGGATATCATAACAATGAACGGTGTTGTTTACGAGACCTGCAAGGACTCATGTGGGGCTTTAGGTCTACTAACAGATGACGGAGAGCATGTCGGTGGAATTACTGAGGCAAGTTAATGGGGATCAGAATGTTTCCTTCGTCATCTTGTTACGGTGCTTCTTCTTTCACGAAGCATGGCGAGACTAGAGGAGGTATGGAGGAAGACATGTAACTTATTATTTGATGACATTCTATACTACCAGCAAAAAGCTTCTCATAATCCAGGTAATTTGTTAGTAAATTTTATATTGCGTCGAAACACTAAAATATTGTTCATTTACTTATTACTTATCTAGATTCGTTTACCGATTCAGGTTTGAGGCTTACAGATGAACAAATCCAGAACTTAGCGTTGCTTGAAATTGAGAAGCTATTGATAGCAAACTCCAGCAGTCTTGCTTTTTTTGAGTCTATGCCAATGCCAGATGAGTCTATAACTGACAACGCCACGAATCAGTTTATAGTTGATGAGATGTCATACGATGGAGATGCCATGAGATCGGAATTTAATGGACTGTACCCACGTTTGACTAACGAGCAGCGTAAAATTTACGATAAGATTATGGATGCAATTGACGGGGACAGAGGTGGTGTGTTCTTTTTGTACGGCTATGGTGGTACCGGCAAGACTTTTATTTGGAGGACGTTGTGTTCCGGCTTGCGTGCTAGAGGAGATATAGTGCTTCCAGTAGCATCAAGTGGTATTGCATCACTCTTGCTACCTAGAGGTAGGACTGCTCATTCTAGGTTCGGTATTCCTATTAAGTGTCACGAGGAATCAACATGCAACAAGTTGAAGTCGGATTCTGATGTCACCGGCTTACTTAAGCAAACCAAACTTATAATTTGGGATGAGGCACCGATGACCAATAAACATTGCTTTGAGGCACTTGACAGGAGTCTAAGAGATGTTATAAAATGTCTAGATGATCCTTTCGGTGGCTTAGTAGTTGTATTCGGTGGAGATTTCAGGCAGATTTTGCCAGTTGTTCCCCGTGGTAGCAGAGCTGATATTGTAAATGCCTCTCTGTGCTCTTCGAGACTGTGGGATTCATGTGTGGTTCTTTAGCTCACAAAAACTTGCGATTGCAGGTAAACTGTAAAATTCCCTTTTACTATCATAAGAATTGTTCCGTTATATTGTTCGTTTTAATTAACACCTTTTTTTTTCTATTCAGTCCGGATCATCAGCTGCTGAGGTTAGTGAAACTAAAGATTTTGCCGAGTGGATACTACAAGTTAGTGATGGAGTTGCGGGAGAACCCAATGATGGCGAGGTAGACATCAAGTTACCTGATGACATACTTATTCGTGAAGTAAGTGATCCTATCTCCACCATTGTAGATTGCACATATCCTTCCCTTTTAGATCACTTCGCCAATCCAACTCTCGATCCGGAATACTTCCATCACCGTGTTGTTCTTGCACTGACTAATGAAATGGTCAATGAGATCAATGATTATGTCATGTCCAAAATGCCTGGTGATTCTATGGAGTATTTGAGTGCTGATAGCATAAGCAAGACCGAGATAGTAGATAGTGATCTGGAAGAATTATTCCCAGTAGAAGTCTTGAACACTATTAATTGCTCGGGCCTACCTAATCATAGAATAGTGCTTAATAAAGGATGCATGATCATGCTTTTGAGAAATATTGATCAGGCTTCTGAGTTGTGCAATGGAACAAGGCTTATAGTCACTAATTTGGGGAAACAGATCAAAGAAGCAAGAATGATATCTGGAATGAATGCTGGTCGAAAGGTTTACCTCCCTAGGATGGTTATGAACCCATCTGATGAGACTAAATTTCCTCTAAGTTTTGATAGGAGACAGTTTCCTATATCCGTCTGCTTTGCAATGACGATAAATAAAAGTCATGGACAGTCCCTCTCTCAAGTCGGTCTCTACCTACCTTCTCCTGTATTCAGCCACAGACAACTGTATGTTGCCCTCTCTAGAGTTACCTGTAGAAAGGGACTAAAAGTACTAATATGTGATAAAGAAGGTAAGACGTACGACACAACAACAAACGTGGTTTACAAAGAAGTTTTCGATAAATTATGAGGTAAATTTATTTTATCATATACATTAGTTAAGATATATATATTTAAGGCTAATTTTTTATGTTTCTCAATTTATTATGTAACAAATTGTATATCCTTATTCTTTTTAAGGTACGGATGTCATAATATGAAGTCAAGTCTTACCAATAATTTTTTCGGTTTTACTCATTGCAAAAGTATTATTCTTATACTTCAACAATTTGTTATTTTTACAAACTTTAGATCCTCATTTTTATAGATTATTTTTTTTACCAACCTTATACATACTAATTTTCACAATAGTAATCATTCAACAAAATTAATTCATATGGATTCAATAAGCATAGGATTGTCCTCCAGTTTAAGTGTAGGATAATGCTTATATTGATCAAACTACCGTTAGAAAGACCTTAATGTGGCTAATATAATATTAGTAATCTATGGAGTCGAAAAGGTTTTCGCTCCAATTGTGATGGTGAACCCATTCGAGAAGATGAAGTTCCCTATCAATATTGATAGAAGATAGTCAATGATATCATCTATTTTTCTATGACTATAAACAAAAGTCCTGGGCAATCTCTACACCCTCAGCCGTATTCAAACGTGATGCATTAGGTGTTCTCTCTATAGATTGCGAGGAGAAAGAGATTCAATGTATTTATATGCGACGAAGATGTTAAAACACATGAAACGACGTGGTCATTAACTTCGATATTTTATTATACGATATATTCATTTCTTATTTTAACTTTTGTCTTCATGCCCCGTCGAGTATCGACGAGCCATTAACTAGTATATATTATGTAAAGCACAAGGGTCTAAACCTCACCGGATTTATTCAGTCCTACGTGGAATTTTGTGGATTAGTTGTATTTTAGCCATTATATATTTCAGTGTTATTTTTGGTATGTTGATTACATATATAGTTTTTATTAAATCTCATATAACTTTATATACAAAAGTTTAAAAATTAATTTGAACATATATTTGAATTTGTCGTGACAAGACGAATCCATAGACACCAATCTTGAATACTATTATTAACTATATAATCATTTTACACATTAAATAAAATATAAATTTATTAAATAAGATACAATTAAATAATGAAAATTTAAAAATAGAGTGTTTATTAAATTAATTCAATCCTACATGAAATTTTGTGGAATTAGTTGCATTTTCAACCAGTATAATCTTTCACTGTTTATTCTTAAATATGTTTACTGCATATATAATTTTTATTAAATCTAATATATATTTATCTACAAAACTTCGAAAAATATTTTGAACATAAATTTAAATTCACCATGACAAGACGAATTCATAGACACCAATCTAGATTATTATTAATTAGATAAATTATTTTATTCACTAAAATAAAATATAAATTTATTAAATAATATAAAATGAAATAATGAAATGGGGATAAAATTTGAGATTCTTTTCTCTAATTACGCTGTAGAACTTACTTTTTAATTTTTCAAAATTTTTATTCAGAGATTAACATACTTAATTAAACAATAATTAGGAAATTAAATTTAAGTGCTTTTTTTTTAGAAGTAAAATAATTTCATATCATCAGCAAACTCACAAAACATCAGGGTTATCACAGGGAAGTACAAAGAAGCCAGAACTATTGGAGTGTAAGCTACTAGCTAAATGATGAGCTAAATTGTTCCCACAACGTTTGGTAAAGAAACTCAACAGAATGGAAAAAACAAGCAAGAGTCTGGCACCATCAATGGCCTTTCATAAAGTCGCTAACAACAATATTATCTACTATAATTGTGTACTTAAATGCAACTCTACGCATATTCTTCTTGAGTTGTTATTTTTTTAATTTGATATCGAACAAGATAAATTTGATGTTTCTATTTGTTGACAATAGGCTCCATCAGATCGGGTTGGAGTGGTTGTAAAATATTATTTGACTTGGATACGAGAGAAATACCCTTTATTTGTGATTCTTAATAGGCAGAGGTTGATGCGGAAAAATGCCGAGTCAGAGTTTACACTGCACGACTTGGATAAGGAAGACTAACCTTGAGCACGTGTTTGTTCTCCACCATCACGTAAATTAGCTGAGTTAGTGCTATCATTGACAAAATGTGGCTAAAGTACCATGCGACTTAACAGTAAATAAAATACAGATGAGTAAGTTGATGATGTATACGAGCTTTGATTATAATTTAAATGTTTATAGAGATCTCTAAGGTTTAACTTATATTCCGGTTTTATGCTCATTGTTCAATGAAGCTTAATTATATTTTATACCTTTAGTTTGTATGGTTTACTGTTGAATATGAATTTTCTTAATGGGCATTAATCCAGTTAGGAGGACCTTTGGCTCTATGCTTGGTATAGTCCCTTCACTAATCTTCTAAGAATATTCTATGAATCGTGTACCAGACGTGCTCTTTCAGTTCCAGAAAATAGAAGAGATACACGTGAGCTAATTGGGCGTGTGTTGATCTTTACATGACTATCAACAACATTTTACATGTGAAGACTTTCAATTTTCTTTTCTTTATGTATAAGATTCAATCGGTAGGATAAGGTATAAGGGTTCTTTTCTCTACGGTCACTGGCTGGAAGGACTGGTTCTATCCAACCCGAATTCAATTCCATTCGAAAATGATGTTCAGGTCCGGTCTAGCATATACTCGAACCCGTTCCATACTTTTGCTATAAGACCCGACCACAACATTTAATGATTAAGTTAGTAAAAACTAGGGGGGGGGGGGGTTTGCATATACTCTCTAGGCGGGGAAACTCTCTTCTATCTTCGTTCTACTTTCTTCATCCATAACGGACCCAGGGAGGGGGTTGTGGAAAAAAACAACGGTACCATCTGAAATTATGTTTGTAGAACAACAATTTTTGTGTCATTCTTGGGGTGACGCATACCACCGCGGGGTTGTTGGGAACCGGTGGGTTGGAAAAACCACCGTAACATATGAAATTCTGTTTGTATATATATATATATATATATATATATATATATATATATATATATATATATATATATATATATGTGTGTGTGTGTGTGTGTGTGTGTGTGTGGTGGGGTGGACCACATTCTATCGCAGGGTTGGTTGGGAACAATCCTATTGAATGTGTTATATACTTTTGTATTTTATTTTGGTTCTGTTTGAGGGATAAATTTTTTCTTTTAAAACATGTACATGTTACTGATTAACATGTCGTGTACGGTATGACCCTATTTTTACATTTTCTATAGTTAACATAAATAAACACTCAATGATATAATATTAGAGATGAAGAAGGACTACCGACCGATACCACGTTGTTCACACAAATTTGACTACATTATTTTCACGATTAATTTATTTTATCATCTCCTTTCTATTTATTGTTAAAACTAAACTATATCGTGGCATCGCCAAGGGTTAGTACTAGTATATTTGAATTCTCCATGACAAGATGAATCCATAAACACAAATCTTGAAAACGATTATTAATTAAATAAATTATTTTATTCATTAAAATTAAATATAAATTTAAATAATTGAATTTTAATTTGAAAATAGTGTATTTATTAAATTATTTCAATCCTTTATTTTTCAATTATAGGGCGGGGAAACTCTCTTCGATTTTCTCTATACTTTCTTGATCCATAACGAGCCTGGGGATCCAATTCTCTTTAGGTGGGGAAAATCTCTTTGATCTTCTCTCTACTTTCTTGATCTCCATAACGAGCCCGACCGGGAGGGGGTGTCAGCTGATAGTCTCTAGGCGGGGAAACTGTCTTCGATCTTCTTTGTACTTTCTTGACTTCATGACGGGACGGGTCAGGAGGGGAGGGGTTTGTGGAAAAAACAATCGTTCCAGTTGAAATAATATTTGCAGAATAATAATTTTTGTGTCTTTGGTGGGTTGACGCATACCACCACGGGGTTGTTGGAAACCGCTGGGTTGGAAAAAACAACTGTAACATGTGAAATTATGTTTGTATAATATTCTTTTTGAGTGTGGTGGGGTGACCACATACCACCGCTGGGATTGTTGGGAACACTATTGATTGTTTTGTATACTTTTTTATTTTATTTTGATTCAGTTTGAGAGATACATTTAAAAAAAAAAACCTGATATTAATTAACAGGTCAGGTACGGTAGCACCCTACTTTTACATTTTCTATAGTTAACATAAATAAACACTCAATGATTTGAATGACGAAGTACTACCGACCGACTCCACGATCAACGTTCGCATAAATTTGACTACCTTATTTTCTTGATTAATTTATTTTATCATCCCCTTTCTATTTATTATTAAAAGTAAACTATAGCGTGACATCGCCACGGGTTGGTACTAGTCTATTGTGCAAAGCACAATGGTCTAGACCTCACCAGATTAATAAGTGTTAGGAATATCTGTTTAGATTTTGATCAGCAACGTAATGACTTTTCTTAGCCCAGAAAGGTGGTTAGTACTCTTGGTTCACTTGAATGCTGTAAAAGAGGAAAATCACTAAGTATGTTAGTCTAGCAAATCTTGTATAGGATGTTAGTTCTCTAAATGTAATTTTTATATCTTTGAAGAAGATCAAGACGAAGGCATCCAGCAGGAGAGTTCAACAAATTTTTGAAGCTTTGAAGACTGCATAAGATTGCAGAAGACGAAGGTCATCTGATACCTATGTCCATACATCTTGAATAAAAAAGTGTTTTTCAATAAACAAGTTTTCCAAAAGATATCTGAGAACACTAGGTTTCTGAACGAAGAAAAGTGCCCACAGATATCTACACACAGATACCCTGGATAAAAGTTTGTTTCTAAGAAACATTTCAACAGGTATCTGGAGATGTCAAGGTCTCTGGAAAGGTACATGCAATGCTTCAGAAATCATGCATAGTTCCGTTGGCACTACAGGACAAAAATAGTACAATGCAATAAATGCGCAGGCAGAGACATCTGAACAAAAAAGAGGAAATCTCTGATAAGAGACAACGTCTTCTACAGTACTATTTACAGATATCATTAGTTTGAATTTCATTAAGCCTAGCGGATAGTATTCAAACATAATGATTTCACCTATAAATATCACCACTTAGAATGCTTGAAACACACACTGAATACGCCAAGAACTTACATCGACGAACTCTTTCTTTAGAGCATACAAGCCTTCAACCTACTTACTCTTTAGCTTAACAATTGCGACTAAGCTTTTGAATCCTACGTAGCACAAAAGTTCTAAGTGTCCTGATCTTTAACAAGCATTGCTATCTGTGAAGGAGTTGAATCAAAAGATAAAGTATCTATGTTTCATTCTCCAGAACATTTGACATAGACTTGGGTCAGTATAGAACATATCGCCACACATTGTGAAGTGTGTTAAGTGATTCTTGTTCTATAAAGTATTCCTACATAACTGAAAAGTTATTAAGACTACTCACCTGACAAACAATCATATCCAACACCTTAAACGGCGTGGAGTACAGGAAGTACTTAGTTTGAGAAACTAAGGAATAACTCCAAGTTTACTGAGCATAGGAAGTACTTAGTTTGGGAAACTAAGGAATAGCTCAAAGGATCTGAGTATAGGATGTAATTGGCTGGGAGCCGGGGAATAACTCATGGGGAACACTTGGTTGGAACCTAGTGTATTTAGGAATCGAGAGAAGATATTTGTAAGGTGAACTCAATTATCTGTCTTAGTGGATTCTAGGTCTGAGAAAGGCCGAAGTGGATTAGGTGAAGGATTACGCCGCCTTCAGATACCACTATAAAGATCAGTGTTATTTACTTTCTGCAACTTATTACTTGCTTTATTTACCTTGCTGAGTATTTACACATATCTTGCTGAGCACGTGCACTTATCACAGAAAAGTAGTCCGCTCTCTGAAATTAAGTATCAGATATCTTCACAGATATCTGAGAAATTGTATTTATCGACAAAAGTTGTAAAAGACTATTCACCCCCCTCCCTCTAGTCTTTTCCTTTGCCGTTATCTGGACTAACAAGTGGTATAAGAGCAGGAGGTTCCCAAGCCTTCTGCACTGAACCTAGATCCCAGATAAGTGCCCACTAACTGCTTTTCACCTACACTTGATTTTTCTGTTTAGTGTGTTTGCTGCAGGATGTCTTTAAGTGACGCTCCAATTCTCAAGCCAGAAAACTATGAGAAATGGAAGAACGACATGATGCTCCACCTAGAAACCATCAATGATGAAATGATCGAAGTAATAAAGAATGGCCCCATAGTCATTCAACAACTCAAGCAGGTCATGGAGGTTTCTAATGGAAGAGACAGAGTTCCCACTGATGAAGAACCAAGTAGTGGTTCCTCACAAACAGGTGCTTCAACCAGTGGAAGACCTACTGGTCAAATTGTTTATGAGCCAAAGCCCAGAGAGCTCTAGACAACGGAAGATGCCAAGAGAAATCGACTAGATGGTCAGGCTCGCAATATCATCATACGTTCCACTCCAGAGCACATACAGTGTAAACTGTGGGGTGCAAAAACGGCGAAAGTAGCCTGGCAACTGATTGAAGAAATCATGCTAAGACCTTGAGAAAATAAAGGAAAATAAGTTCGAAGTTTTGAAGCTTAAATTCCAAAACTTTAAACATGGTCCCACAGAGACTCTTGAAGAACTAGATTTCTGATTTACAACACTGATGAGTGAAATGCTGCACTTGGTGAAAGTGAGAGATACTCTAACTCTGAAAAGGTTAAGACTATCATGAGAAGCTTGAAACAAAACTAGGAACATACTCAGTATTTTTATTTCAACCAAGGAATGCCAAATATCACTCCAGTAGAACTCTTTTCCTACTTAGCTACTGTCAACTATGAAACTACTCAGAGAGAACAAACATTTGCTGAGAAAGTTCACAATGTTGCTTTAGTAACACAAGGTACTTCTGAAAAGAAGGATACCAGGGAAATGACTGAGGAAGATGCTCTTGCTGTAAAGCAAATGAGAAAATATGTCAGTCGGGAGATTGAGAGAAGAAAAGCCAAAGAGAAGCTGAAAAAGCATCTAGGCTCAAACTATCACCAGTACAAGAATATGCAGCTGTCAAGCTTGCTGAACAAACCGGCTCAGCAAGCATCTAGTACTGAGGAAGCAGAAATCGAAAACGATATATGTTTCTATTGTCAGAAACCTGGTCATTTTAAAAGAGACTGTCCTGTTTTCAATAAGCTAAAGACCGGTGACAAGAAAGATAGAAGAAACTTCAAGAGAGGTCAAAGAGCTTTGCTCACTGAAGAAAGGAAAAAGATTCAAATCCAACTGGATGCTCTCGATATTGAGTCAGAATCTGAGGAAGAAGACTCAGATGACTCCAAACTACCTTCTCCAGAATTATGTGGCATCACTCATGAAATAGTTGACTTTGGTCAAAAGAAAAGGGAATTATGTGGGGTTGCTGTGGAGATCTATCCAGATTGCTCCAACATTGAACCTTGCCTAATGGCTGACGAGGTAACGAATATTTCTCAATTCATAAATTATGAAAGTGACAAGGAAGAAATCAGAGATTTAGAATATTTCAGAAGAGAACTTGATCTCTACAAAAGAGAATTTCAAATGATCCGAGCTAGAGCCGACATTGTTGAAGAAGAAAAGAATTCTCCTGAGAAGGAAAATTCACAACTACTCAAGATATCTGAGAAAAAGGATGTTGAAAATGCATTTCTCAAAGCACAGATATTTGAAACGGAGAAGTTACACAGAAAGGTAATGGATATACTCCAAATGGAAAATAAAGATCTTCTTTCTGAAAATGAGGAACTCAAGAAGAAAGAGATATCTTTTCAATCTTATGCTAAAGCTAGTAACACTCTTACTGAAGTACACTCTTATTTAAGAGATGTCTTACTCTACTACTCCGAATAAGAGTAACGAAAGAATAACGTTTTTTTGTGATCAGCAAAACGGTTCTCAAATAACCTACAACATTGGTCAGAAAGCTAAGGTTATTAACAAAGGAAAGGCAGTCACGACCAAACCTGTACTGGAAAAACAAGTCCAAAAGAAAACTGTTGGGAACGTTTTTGAAAAGAAACATAACACTGAAAAGTGTAATCACCCACAGTGCTATGTCTCTCAGAAAGGAAAAATTGCGGGAGCAGGCAAATATTCCAACATCACGTTTTCTGGAAAGAAAGACGTTCCAGAGACTAGCAAAGCTGCTGAAAAGAGAGCTCAGATAGCACCAGGCACTCGAAATGGCATTGGCTGTAAAGCCATCAAGAAACAACTCGCTCGTGAGTATAAACAAGAGCAAGAACGATGGATGAAAGCCAGGATTGCGCATAGAAATCATCAGAAGTGGAAGAAAGAACAGGTTACGACCACTCTGAATGCCAGGGCTAGAAGAAATCTTGCAAGGAAAGCAAAGTTTCCTGGAAAGCAAACTCATCAATCTGACAGGTATCTGAAAGCACCACGAGGAGCACCAAGGAACAAACCAAGAAGGAAAATAGCTTTAAATGATGATGACACTAATCATTTACCTAAAATTCCTCCTTATGTTCCAACAAGACAAAAGAATATCCCAAGGAAGTTCATTAAGAAATGGATTTCTACAGTGAGATTCTTTAGTCCAGAAAGTTCCATTGTTGGAATGAGAGCCTAACTCCATGTTTCCTGTTTTGTGCATAACACTCTGAGGAAGAACCCGAAGTGGCATTTTGATAGTGGATGTGGGAAGCACATGACAGAAGACAAAGCAAATCTGATTAACTATAGAAAATGCGATAAAGGACCAATTATTAGATTTGCTGGAGGAGATGAAAATCCAACCATAGGTTTTGGCAATCTGATGTTTGGAGCTCTTACAATCTCTGAAGTACTACATGTAAAGGGATTGAAATATAATCTCCTAAGCATGAGTCAATTGGTAGACAAAGGGTACACTGTCAAGATCAAGTCAAAACTATGCAAAGTAATTGACAATGAGTCAAAGCAGACAGTCTTGGTTGCTTGGCGAAAAGGAAATCTTTATGTTGCTGACTGGGCATCTGCCACAACTGAAGAATGTCTCATGGTGAGTCAATCTAGCCACACTGAAGAAAACTAGATATGGCATAAAAGAATGAGTCACTTGAACTTCAAAACTCTGAACAAGCTAGCCAAGAAAGAATTGGTGATTGGTTTACCCATAATGGTATATAGAAAAGATGGTATATGCTCAGCTTGCCAAATGGGAAAACAATCCAAAACATCTTTCAAGTCTAAAACTAGACACTCCAGTGAAAGGCCACTGCAAATGTTACATATGGATCTTTTTGAATCCTCTGTAACTAGCTATGCAGGAAAGAAGTATGGTCTGGTTGTTGTTGATGATTACTCAAGATTCACTTGGGTTGTATTTCTCAAACAGAAATCTGATGCAAGGGTTGAGATACCCAATTTGCTGAATAAGCTTGAAGTTATGAAAAATGACAAGGTATCTGTAATCAGAACAGACTATGGTACTGAGTTTGTGAACCAGTACATAAAAGATTTTTGTACCTGCAAAGGTATACAACATCAACTATCTTCAGCAAAGGACACCACAACAAAATGGTGTTGCTTAAAGGAAGAATAGGACCCTAAAAGAAGCAGCAAGAACAATGCTTGCTGATACTGAAATAAGTGAAATCTATTGGGTTGAAGCTGTAAACACAGCCTGCTACACTCAAAATAGATGTTTGATTAACAAACACCATGACAAAACTCCTTATGAACTTTTCATTGGTAGACCCCCCCCCCCCCAATATCAAACATCTAAGGGTGTTTGGTTGTAGATGGTTTGTTCTTAACAATGGAAAAGAATACTTGAGAGCATTTCAACCAAAAGCTGATGAAGGAGTATTTCTTGGTTATTCTCTGAATAGCAAAGCCTACAGAATCTACAACAAAAGAACGCAAAAGATTGAAAAGTCTGTTCATGTTGTCTTCTACGAAGGAAACAAGAAAGTACTCTTGAATGAGAACTCTCAGAAAGGTTCAAAGAACTGATGATTAAAGATTCTGAAGAAGAATCTTCAAAAGAAAAGATCTCTATCATTCACTTAGAGGATGAATGTGACGATGAAAAGCAACCATTTCTTAGTAACAACCAGATGACTCTAAGACATGATGAAGAATTTCCTATGAAAATTCCAGAAATGGAATAGGTTACTGAGAACCTTCATCATGAAGAGATTTCTGAGAATGAGATTGTAGAAAATCAAATTCCAGATATCTCTAACACTGAAAAAAGTGTCAGATATCTATGATATTGTGCCAGATGCTGCACAAGTATCCTATCAAGATCATATTGATTCACATTCAAATCAAAATGATATTGATCCTGCTAGTTCAAAACCCATTATGAAATGGATAAGAAATCATCCTGCCAAGGATGTGATTGGTCCTATAGACCAAGGAGTTAGAACTAGGAGAGCAATTGTTGACTCTCTTTATGGATGCTTCATCTCAAATATTGAACCTAAAACTATAGAAGAAGCATTGAAGGATTAAGATTGGATCTCTGCAATGCAAGAAGAGTTAGATCAATTTGAGAGAAACAAAGTCTATAAACTGGTTCTATTTGTTGACGGAATATCTGTAATTGGAACCAAGTGGGTTTTCAGAAATAAAATGAATAAGTCTAGTGAAATAACCAGAAACAAAGCAAGGTTGGTTGCCAAGGGATTCACCCAGACAGAAGGACTAGATTTTGACGAGTCATATGCTCCAGTTGCAAGATTGGACGCAATTAGACTATTTCTAGCCTTTGCAGTTCATAATGACTTTAATGTTTATCAGATGGATGTTAAAAGTGCATTCCTAAACGGTGAACTTGCTGAAGAAGTCTATGTTGAACAACCACCAGGCTTTGAGGTTTCCACAGAAAGTAGAATGGTTTATAAGCTTCAGAAAGCTCTGTATGGACTGAAACAGGCTCCGAGGGCATTGTATGATACTTTAGCCAAATACTTGCTGGAAAGTGGCTTCAAGAAAGGAGATGTTGATAAAACACACTTTACTTTGATCCATAAAGGGAAACTACTTCTAGTTCAAGTATATGTTGATGACATTATATTTGGATCTAAAGACAAGAACCTTTGTGAAGACTTTGCTGAGCTCATGAAAAGTAAATTTGAGATGAGCATGATGGGAGAATTAAACTACTTCCTAGGATTGCAAGTTAAGCAACTTAATGATGGAATATTCATTAGCCAAACAAAGTATGGAAAGGATATGCTGAACAAGTTTATTCTAAAGTCTTCTGAAAAGAATGCTAAGATACCTATGAGCATTGGAACCAAAATGACCTATACTGAATCTGACAAGAGTGTTGAAGAACACAAGTATAGGAAATTGATTGGGTCTCTACTGTACCTCACTGCAAGTAGACCTGATATTCAATATGCAGTTGGAGTGTGTGCTAGATTTCAGACAAATCCAATGCAATCACACTACAACATTGCGATGAAAATATTAAGGTATGTAAAGGGTACTGTAGAAGTTGGATTGTGGTATCCAAAAGAATGTGGATTGAGTTTAGTTGGCTATTATGATGCTAACAATGCTTGATCATTGCTTGATAGAAAAAGCACCTTAGGAACTTGTCAATTTCTTTGTGCCACATGGTTCAGCAAGAAACAAAGCTCAATTGCCACATCTACCATAGAGGCTGATTATATTCCTGCTGGGTATTGTGCTTCAAAGATATTTCGGATACAACAACAACTCAGAGACTATGCGGTCAATGAAGAGAAAACTCCGATTTTCTGTGACAACACAAGTGCTATTGCCATAACTCAGAATCCTAAGTTTCATGCAAGAACAAAGCACATTGATGTTAGATACCACTTCATTAGAGACCATGTTGAAAAAGGCAATATAGAGATACTCAAGATTTGAACTGAAGACCAACTTGCAGATATCTTTACAAAGCCTTTGCAAGAAAGCAGGTTCTTAACCTTGAGACATAGTCTTGGGTTAATGGAGCTACCAAAGGAACTGAAAAGTTCTAATCTCTGAGATGGGGACTCAGAAGGGAGAAAAGATATCTGGAACGGGTATCCAGATATCTAAGGCAGAAGGTAAAAAGTGTATCTGAGACGGGAACTCATATACTAAAAGGATGGGTAAAAGTGTCTTTCAAAGATTTCTGAGATGGGTACTCAGATATTTGTGAGATCACAACATGAGGGGGAACACAAAAGAGAAATGTGGTACAACTGTATTCAGTCAACTACACCTCTGGTATTTTGTATGTTTCCATTTACATGCTAAGTTACATACAGTCTCTGAACTGACTACATAAGTCCAAATACTGTCCCCTAGTCACAGAAAAGAGATGTGATTCAGAAAGTCATACGCCAAATTTCATTAATTGGGCACAATTACAATTACTGATTGTGATTATTACTGAAGAAGGAATCGTGATCCTTGATGAAATGGGCGTTTGATCTTAACGGACGAGATTAATTCTCTGAAATATAGTGGACTGTAAAAACACAGACATGGCCCACTAAGCATATTTAATGCGAAACGAATTTTACCCACGCCTATTTGCATTTGCACAGATACAAATATACAAAATCAATTTGTATATATATATATAGGATTTTGGAAAAAGAAATCACTTTCTCCTAATCCTACATTTGCCTTTGCACAAAAACTGCAAAACACTCTCAAACCTCCCTGTAAATTTCTCTGCAACTACTGATTCCTTCTTAGTTTTTCTGCAAATAATTACTAATCCTTTACCCTAATCTCTTTCCAAGTTTCAAAAACTACTAGTATTTAAAGAGATGGCTCCCAAACGTGCTTCTACTCAGAAATCCCAAGCTACTACCTCTGGTACTACTGAAAAGCAAGCACTAGTGTTGGTTATAGCAACCAAACGATTGACTGGAGAGTTCAATCCTGATCATTGGACTTTAAATCACAGGATGATTTGGGGTGGCGCCATGATTGAGGAGTACCTTGTAGCTGCAATAGAAAACCAGGCTGACAGAAAGTTGGTACTTGATATGCTTGAAAGGGCACAAATCAAGGGCTTTCTATCTGCTCTTCCCAGTGGAGTCTCTTCACTGGATGTCCTGGAGTTTTACAACAACTCCACTGTTAGGAATATCTATTAGTTTTTTGATCATTCATCACATGTTCCTATCTTAGCCAGAAAGGTGATTAAGTACTCTTGGTTCACTTGAACATTGCAAAAGAGGAAATCACTGAGTATAATTAGTCAAGTAAATCTTGTATTAGGATTATAGGTCTCTGAGTGTAATTTTTATTTTAAGAAGACCATGAAGATCAATCCTAGCCATGGAGCTTTTCTGAAGTTTACAAGACCGGAGATTGCACAAGATTTATGAAGACACCAAGGTCTAGTCTCACTCGGAAAGACTATGTCCTTAATCCTTTCTTAAGTACATTTAGTTACTTTTGAAACATGATCCCGGAACATATGACATCATGAGTATGGAGCATGTAAGCCATCAGAAAGGCTAATGTATCCGTTGAAGACTACAGGACAAGAAATAGTACATATGCATTAATTGCATCGGCAGAAAAGCCGCTAAAGCACAGTCCTCTCTGAGATATGAGACAAGGACTTCTGAGTACTCATTTCAAGATAAGTATAGACTGAATTTGAATTGTGTCTAACGGATAACATCCCAACGACTCTCTAATTCATTTATAAATATCACACACTTAGATGCTGAGAAATACGATCGAAGAACGATCTAACTTGCAAACTTACAATCTAGCAAAGTATTCTCTCAAGCACTCTACTACCCTTCCTGAAAGCTTTCTGTTGCTTGAAGAATCACTAGTAGTTCTAAGTTGTCCTGAACCTTAACAAGAGATCGTTATTCGTGAAAGAGTTGAATCGGATAACCTTTACAAGCTCATTCTCCAGAACGGACATCAATTACTTGGGTCAGTAAAGAGCAGATTGCCATACACTGAACAAGTGTATTAAGTAGTCTTGTTCTATTAGGCTCTCTGAAAACATAACTAAAAAGTTATACGAGAAGACTCTCTGACAAACCTTATAACCAACACCATCAAGGCGTGGAGTAGAGGAAGTACTTGATTTGGGAAATCAGGGAATAACTCCAAGGTTATCTGAGTAGAGGAAGTACTTAGCTCTAGGAGCTGGGGAATAACTCAGGGGGAACATTTGGTTGGGAACCAATTGTTTAAGAATCTTAGAATAGGATTTTTGTAAGGTGAACTCAATTATCTGTTCTAGTGAATTCTAGGTCTCAGAAAGACCGAAGTGGATTAGTTGGATGATTACGCCACCTCCAGATACCACTGTACATGCTGTGTTATTTACCTTTCTGTATTTATCTTTCAGCAAAGCACACACACTTACTTATTGTTTCTACACTTATCTATCTTAAAGTCTTCCGCGCTCTGAATTTAAGTATCAGAAACCCCAGTGTTTCGAGAAGCTGTTTATCGACAAAAGTTTAAAAGACTATTCACCCCCCCCCTAGTCTTTTACTTTGCCGTTATCTGGACCAACAAGTGGTATCAGAGCGGGAGGTTCCCAATCCTTCTGCACTGAACCTAGATCCCCAGATAGGTGAAGAAACTTTGTCCCTTTCTGAGGACTATATAATTTGTGTGTTAAGTGTGTAGGTATGTCTCTGAGCGATGCACCCGTTCTAAAGCCAGAAAACTACGAGAAATGGAAGAACAACATGATGCTCCCTCTGGAGGCCATTAGTGATGAGATGATCTATGTCATCAATGAAGGGCCTATCAAAATCAGACAACTCAAACAAGTCACTGAGGTTTCTGATGGAAGAAAAGCCTCAGACACGGAAGATGGAAGCGAGGACATGGTTGCTAGTGATAGTGGTCATGTTGCTCGTGGAAGCATTATGTATGAAGACAAGAAGAGAGCTCGGACATCCAAGATGCCAAGAGACACAGATTAGATGGTCAAGCTCGTAATATAATCATCGATCGACACTGAGCACATACAAGGTAAACGTGGGGTGCAAAACGCAAAGTTGCTCGCAATTGAATGAAGAAATGCGCTTAACCGAGAAACCAAAGAAAACAAGTTCGAAGTTCTTAAATTGAAGTTCCAAAACTTCAAGCAAGGTCCCACTGAAACTCTGGAAGAATTTGATTTCGGTTTAATACTCTTATGAGTGATATGGCTGCACTTGGTGAAAGAACAGATACTCCCAATGTAAAAGATTAAGACTATTGTCAAGTCTCAATCACAACCGGAGCACACTAAATTCTTTTGTTTCAACCAAGGAATGCCAAATATTACTCGAAGACTCTTCTCTCATCTTGCTATCAGAGATTATGAGACAACTCGGAGAGAACAAACAGTGAGAAGTTGCAAAGTGTTGTTCTAGTCTCTCAAGGTACTTCAAAAGAAAGATACCAAAGACGATCTGAAGAAAATGCTCTTGCGATAAAGAAGACACATGAATAAATTTGTGAGTCAAGAGATTGAGAGAAGAAAAGCTAAAGAAAAGTGAAAAAGCATCTTAGCCCAAACTATCATCAAGATAAGAACATTCAACTAAACAACTCTCTCAAGACCCCCATTCGGAAAGGTGTTAATCTTGAATCGCAGAGATAGGAAATGATATCCGCTTTTATTGTCAAAAAGCTGGTCACTTAAGAGAGATTGCCCGCTTTAAACAAGCTCAAGACAGTGACAAGAAGGATGTAAGAAATTACAAAAGAAATCAAAGGACCTTCTCGATGAAGAAAGGAAGAAGATTCAAATCCAACTTGATGCTCTAGATATTGAGACATTCGAAGATGGAGATTCGATAACTCAAACCTACCATCACGTAATTGTGTGAAATCACCCACAACGTAATTGACTTGACCTTAAGAAGAATGAAATGTGTGAGTTGTCTTGATATTCTGGTCCGACATCTCCAACATAGAAATGTGTCTTATGGCTGATGAGGTAACTAACATTTCACAATTTCTGTACTATGAGAGTGATGATGGAATTGAGGATCTGGAGTTAATCAGGAGTGAATTGGATCGTTATGAGAAAGAATTTCTGGAAGCACAATCCAAAACCAGAATTCTAGAGGAAAGCAAAGAAACTCTTGAAAAAGAGGTTTCTGAGCTAACCAGGGTATCTGAGAACAAGAGCGCTGAAATAGCCCTTCTGAAAAGTCAGATATCTGAAAATGAAAATTTTCACAAACTAGCCTTGGATGAACTTAATAAGAAAATGATGAAGCTGCTTTCTGAGAATGAGGAACTCCGAAAGAAAGAGCTATCCTTCCAATCTTATGCAAAGGCTAGTGACACTCTCACTGAGGTTCAATCATATCTGAGAGATCCCTCTGAGAAAGGTGGACTTGGACTTGATGAACAATCAAGCAATTCGTCTCCTCTGAAGAAGGGTGATGATAGGTTGACCTTTGTAAAAAGTCAACAAAATGGTTCTTCAACCACATATAGCATTGGTCAGAAAGTTAGGGTAGTTGACAAAGGAAAAGGAGTAGCAACTCAGCCTTTGAAAGAACAACAAGTTCACAAGAAATATGTGGATAAGGTTTCTGAAAAGAAACACAACCCTCAGACATGCAACCATCCACAGTGCTATATTACTAAGAAGGGAAGAATTGCTGGAATAGGCAAATTCTCAACTATACCATTTTATGAAAATAAAGATGGTGCAGAAACTAGTGAGGCTTCTGAAGACCGCATTTAGAAAGCCAAAGGTGTTCGAAATGGCATTGGCTATTGGGCTATTGGAAAAGTCCTTTTACAACAATATAAGGAAGGACAAGAACAATGGCGCAAGGCTGATATTGCACGTAGCAATAAACAGAAGTGGAAGAAATCTCAAACCACTGAAAAACTGAATGCCAAAACTAGAAGGAACCTGGCCAGAAAGGCTAAGTTTGCTGAAAAGCAACCCCAGAAACCCAGAATCCAGAAAGCACCAAAGGGAACACCTAGAAACACCCCAAGAAGGAAGATTGAGATCAAAATTACTAATTTCATTGCATCTCCTTCTGTTCAAGTTAGACAAAAACAAACTCCCAAGAAATTCACTAAAATGTGGATTCCTACTGGAAGAATGTTTAGTCTAAATGGTTCTTTCTCTGAAGCAAGAACCTAACTCCTGTTTCCTGTTTTGTGCAGAACGCCTCTTGTACTAAGGCTCAATGGCTATTTGATAGTGGATGCGGAAAGCACATGACAGGAGACAAAGCAAATCTCGTCAACTACAAAGCTTGCAACACTGGACCAGACATCAGATATGCTGGAGGAGAATTAAATCCCTCTCTGGAATTTGGCAACGTCAAATTGGGATCTTTAACAATTACTGACGTATTACATGTTAAGGGTTTGAAATACAATCTATTTAGCATGAGCCAGTTTGCAGACAAGGGATTCACTGTGAAATTCAAAGCAAAGTTTTGCAAACTTATTGACAATGAGTCAAAGTAGACAGTCTTGGTTGCTCGGCGGAAAGGTAGGCTTTATGTTGCCGATTGGGCATCTGCCACAACTGAAGAATGTCTCATGGTGAGTCAATCTGGTCACACAGAAGAGCACTGGTTATGGCACAAAAGAATGAGTCACTTGAACATCAAAACTCTGAACAAACTTGCCAAGAAAGAGTTAGTGGTTGGCCTTCCCAAAACATCTTTCAGAAAGGATGGTATCTGTTCTGCCTGTCAGATGGGGAAACAATCTAAGATCTCCTTCAAGTCCAAAATCAGACACTCTAGTGTTAGACTAGTGCAACTAGTACACATGAATCTTTTTGAATCATCTATAACTAGTTATGCAGGAAAGAAGTATGGTCTGGTTGTTGTAGATGACTTCTCAAGATTCACTTGGGTTGTCTTTTTGAAGCACAAATCTGATGCTAGGGTGGAGATACCAAACTTGCTAAATAAGCTTGAAGTCATGAAAAATGACAAGGTATCTGCAATCAGAACAGACCATGGTACTGAATATGTCAACCAGTACATAAAGGAGTTTTGTACCAGCAAAGGTATACAACATCAACTTTCCTCTGTAAGAACACCACAACAAAATGGTGTTGCAGAAAGGAAAAATAGAACCCTTAAAGAAGAAGCAAGGATAATGCTGGCTGACACTGAAATAAGTGAAGTTTATTGGGTTGAAGCTGTAAACACAGCATGCTACACTCAGAACAGATGTTTGATAAACAAATAACATGACAAGACCCCTTATGAGCTCTTGGTTGGTAGACCCCCTAATATTAAACATCTGAAAGTGTTTGGTTGTAGATGTTTTGTTCTTAACAATGGAAAAGAGTAACATTTCAACCAAAGGCAGATGAAGGAGTGTTTCTTGGTTATTCTATGAATAGCAGAGCTTACAGAGTTTACAACAAAAGAACAAAGAAGATTGAAGAATCAGTTCATGTTATATTCTATGAAGAAAGCAAGAAATCACCCCTTGCTGATGAACTCTCAGAAAGGTTCAAGGAACTAATGTTAAAGGATTCTGAAGAAGAACCCTCAGAAAGGAAAAACATCATTATGGAAAGAGAGGATGACTCTGACGAAGAAAAGCATGAAATGCCTAGTAACAACCAGATGATTCTCAGACATGATGAAGAATTTCCTATGAGATTTCCAGAAATGGAAACTGAAGATGTTCATCAGAGAGCTAATTCTGGAAATGACCTCTTTGACAGGCATGTCCCAGAAAGCCCTCACACTGAGCAAGTGTCAGACATTCAACGCCCTTCTGTGGTACAAAATGCCATAGATACTGAAGAAGTATCAAGTCATAATCATAGTGATTCACATTCAGATCACATAGATGTTGACCCTACTAGCCCCAAACCCATGATGAGATGGATCAAGGATCATCCTGCAAAGGATGTGATTGGACCAATCAATCAAGGTGTTAGGACTAGGAGAGCAATAGCCGAAAATGCTAATTCTCTCTTTGGATGTTTCATCTCAAACATTGAACCTAAAACTATTGAAGAAGCATTAAGAGACCAAGACTGGATCTCTGCAATGCAAGAAGAGTTGGATCAGTTTGAAAGAAACAAAGTCTGGAAACTAGTTCCATTTGTAGAAGGAATATCTGTGATTGGAACCAAGTGGGTTTTCAGAAACAAGATGAATGAATCTGGTGAAATAACCAGAAACAAAGCAAGGTTGGTTGCAGGATTCACCTGCATCAAGGCTTAGATTTTGATGAGTCATATGCACCAGTTGCCAGATTGGATGCGATAAGACTCTTTCTGGCCTTTGTAGCTCATAAAGACTTTAAAGTTTATCAGATGGATGTCAAAAGTGCATTCTTGAATGGTGAACTTGCTGGGGAAGTCTATGTTGAACAACCACCTGGTTTTGAAGTTTCCTCAGAAAGTAGAATGGTCTACAAGCTCTGTAAAAGCTCTATATGGACTGAAACAGGCTCCAAGAGCATGGTATGACACTTTGGCCAAATACCTTCCGGAAAGTGGTTTCAAGAAAGGTGAAGTTGATAAAACTTTATTTACCTTAAATCATGATGGGAAACTGCTCTTAGCTCAGGTATATGTTGATGACATCATATTTGGATCTAAGGACAAGCAACTTTGTGATGACTTTGCAAATCTCATGAAAAGTAAGTTCGAGATGAGCATGATGGGAGAATTGAACTATTTCCTAGGATTGCAAGTCAAGCAACTCAATGATGGAATATTCATTAATCAGACAAAGTATGCAAAAGACATGCTCACAAAGTTCAATCTTAAGCCTTCTGAAAAGAATGCTAAGATACCTATGAGCATAGGAACCAATATGACCTATACTGAATCAGATAAAAGTGTTGATGAACACAAGTATAGGAAATTGACAGGTTCACTACTTTACCTTCAAAGCGGACACGATATCCATATGCGGTTGGTGTGTGCTAGATTTCAAACAAATCCGATGCAATCACACTACAACATTGCTATGAAAATATTAAGGTATGTGAAAGGTACAGTAGATGTAGGTTTGTGGTACCCTAAAGAAAGTGGATTAAGTTTGGTTGGTTACTCAGATGCTGATTATGCTGGATCAATGCTTGATAGGAAGAGTACCTCAGGAACTTGTCAATTTCTGGGAGCTAGACTTATCTCATGGTTTAGCAAGAAACAAAACTCAATTGCAACTTCTACCACAGAGGCTGAATATATTGCTGCTGGTTGTTGTGCAACACAAATTCTGTGGATTCAACAACAACTCAGAGATTATGGACTCAATGAAGAGAAAACTCCCATTTTCTATGATAACACAAGTGCTATTGCAATCACACAGAACCCCAAGTTCCATGCCAGAACAAAGCACATTGATGTTAGACACCACTTCATCAGAGACCATGTTGAAAAAGGTAATATAGAGATACTCAAGATTGGCACAGAAGATCAACTTCAGATATCTTCACCAAGCCCCTACAGGAAAGCCGGTTCTTGACCTTAAGACATAATCTTGGGTTAATGGAGTTGCCTGAGGACTGAAAAATGTCCTGAATCTCTAAAGTCTGAGTAAGCAAGGTAGAAAAGAAGTAGGCCTCTGAGAACATGCTCTCAGAAAGCCAAGTTGTTAAGAAGTGATGCAAAGGTTTCTGAGTAGCAACACTCAGAAAGGCAAAACATTTCTGGAACGGGTATCCAGAAAGGCAAAGGTTGGTACACACTCAATGAGTAAATAAGACTAGAACTTACTTACTAAGAGTGGGTCAAATACATTCAAACAACTGAAGTTTCTGATTCTTGAATTCAGGAAACTATTTAGTCATAAAGAGAAAAGACACATAAAGCCCGAAAAAGTATAAGTTCTGGGAGTCAAACATGTCCAATGTCTTGTATTTTTGCCATTTTTATGATAAATAATATAAAGATAAGGACTTGACACTCAGAATGATAAGCTCAAACGATTAAGTGTTCCTACTCTTTACTAAGTGACACAATGAATGTAGCATATTAAAAATCCATCAAGTCGGCACAATACCATTTGTTGATTGATATCATTATAAGATATTCAATATAAACCCTTGATGTATAAACGTTTGATCTCAACGGCTGAGATTAAAACAAAGCAAGTAATGTCTGTTGAGAAATGCAGACATGGCCCACTAAGCATTTAATGAAGTACAAAGGTCGTACCACGCCTATGCAGATACAAAGACATGCATTCATATTCAGCTATATGTATGTTGTATCTATGTACGTTTTGTCTGCTATATATATAGGAATTGGGCAAAAGACAAACACTTTTACCAAATCCAAAATTTCATACTTGCATCAAAATAGCAAAATCTCTCAAGATTTCTGCAAAACTTTTTCTGCAACTCAACTTCTTGTGCTTAGTCTTCTGAAAAGATAGACTAATCTCGATTATTCTTGCAAAACTCATCTGTAAACACTCACTCAAAGACTCTATATAAGAGATGGCACCAAAGAAGATGACAACCAAGAACCCTAAGACCGCATCATCTGCTCCTGCTGAAAAGCAAGGAGGAAAAGAACTCAAGGTATTGAATAAACGCCTTCTAGGAGAGTTTACCCCTTCTGACTGGAATCCATGTCACAAGATGAATTGGGGAGCTTTTCTTGTGAAGAAATATATTTCTGCAGTCATTTCTTCAAAAGCGAGAAAAGCGATATTGGGAATGTTGAAAAGTTCCCATATCTACAAGTTTCTGTGTGCTGCACCCAGTGGACTTTCCACACTGGATGTGTTGGAGTTCTACAACAACTCCAAAATCTTCACAAAAGTTGTGAATGATGTAGAAGAGAAGTACATGCAGACTGAAGTTCAAGGACAAGAAATTATCCTAGACTGCAAGACTTTCTGCAACTTATTCCGATTGAAAAATCGAGGAACAATCGACGACATCAACATCAGGGATGCCTCCATGATTCAAAGTGTTAAGGAGCTATTTGAGGCAATCTAGATTGAAAATGCAAAGGGTTGCCCAGCAAACTTTGTTCTGAAAGCCATCAGAACCAGTCATCTCCAGAAACACTAGAGTACTTTGGCTCTCATTCTGGTCCGTTTCTTTGATGGCAACAAAGGTGGACTAGACCAGATAAGCATGGAGAGATGGATGATGATGCATCTTCTGAATAAGAAGCATGAAGGGCAGGAAACCCACTTTAATTGGGGGAAGTACGCCTTCAACAAATTTCTTGGGCACATTGAGGAATTTGAGCCTAAAATCATCAATGGCCTTGCTGAGACAAAGGCCAATATGCATTTTGGTCTCAGAATTTGCTACATTCTGGAAACAATGGGAATAACTCTCGAAAGACAAGAAATCGATCCACCAACTCTCTTTTCGACATGCCTTTGAAGAAAAGGAGAATTGCTTCGAGAAAGCTCAGAAGAGGCGTAAGAGCTTGAAGTCGCCCAACAAGGTGAAGAGGTCTCGAGCAAGCTCACCTCAACCTCCAGTTGCCAAGAGAAAGAGGACTCAAAGCAAGAAAGCCTCTAAGTCCCAAAGTGTACAAAAAGCACAACCTTCTGGAGACAAGATCTCAGAAGATGTTGTTCGGCCAGAAAGGCAACACCAGAAAGCCCCAAGAATTCTGAGACAGGCTGCTCCAGAAATCTCCAGAGATGATAGAAATATCATAGATGGGTCAGCTCCCAATCTGACGGTGACTCGATGATGATGTAGTACTTACACAAGTATTCAAAAGTCCAGATTGAGACCCATGGAGGAGCATCAAGCTCAGCCCTCGAAAGAAAGGAGCCCCTCATCGGCCAGGAAGAAAAAGGCCTGGAAGAGGAAGATAGAGTGATGGAAGATGTTGACATTGCTTCCACATTCACAATGACAGCACTTAATGTGGCTGAAGAAAACCCTGTTCTTGAACAGGTTCCTCAACCTTCTGAGAGAGCTCAACTCTCAGAAAGGGATCAAGCGAGATGGAGACTCGGAAGATATTGTAGAGGAGACCAACAATGAGCAAAGAGAGGCTGGAAACTCCACTAGTCCAAGAGACCCAAACTCGGCTGACTATTCGGGTAACAAAAGTAGTTGTATCTAACTTGTCAACATTAAAATGTTAACTTGTTACTCATAAGCTTCATTTGTTACAGGCCAACTTGGAGACACAATTTCAGGGGGAAGAAAACTTGTTCACTCCCTTGAATCAAGAAGAGGTTCCTCCAACCTCAGAACATCAAGAAGAGCCTGTTCCACAGGTAGTAAAGGTTATCTTTGAACAAGGAATAACTAACTAAAATTTCTCTTATGTTCTAATATTCTTAATGTCTCTTCTTAGGCTACAACTGAGAAAGTAGTGGAGGTGGAACCAACACCCCAATACCAAGAGTTTCCAAAGGCTGAAAAGCACTCTGAGGAAGTAGTTACTGAGCCTTCTGTTGAGAAGGTAAGTATCAGTAAACTTTCCTTAAGAAAATTTTGGTAAAATTCACTACTTAATCAATTTGTTTGTTCTATTTTACAGGCTCAATCAGAAGAACACTTGGACGGAGAGAATGTGATCTCATCTCCTCCAAGAGAAACTAAAACTGCTGAACATGCAGTATCTGAAGCAAAGGTTCCAGAAATCCCCAAGGTTTCTGAGAAAGATGCCACTGAGCTTCCTCACTTGGAAGTAAGCGAAGTCTCAGAAAGCATTTTTCCACTTATCTTTTCTGATAACAAGTTTCTAAACATATTTGATTCTATTTCTCAGGTTCAATCAGAAAGAAAGGATGCTGAGGATCAGACTTCTCCTCACATCAAGGTATCTGAGGCCTCTGTGCCCAAACAAGCAGAAGTCCAAGCAAATGAGCCTAGTGTTTCTACACAGGTATGCTCAGAAAGCTTACTTTTGCACACAGATACTAACACAAGTAGTTTGAACAAAACTAACTTGATCCCTTTCTTTCAGGCTCAAAGTCTAGTGCCACTCAACTTACTCCAAGCCTTTAAGAAGCACACTCTCAAGAAACATCTAAAGTGCTTCAGACAATGGCAGAAACTCAGAAAGGCCGATCTTTCTGAAATTGCAAGAGTAATTGACATCCCAGAGAAAAGGGCCATAGCAATCAATCTGGAAGACCATATCCATGATATGTTTCCCACAGAATCATATTCTTTTGCCACTCTGATGGATGATAACTTCTTAAATGAAGTAGCACAAAGACTCCTAGCAGACTTTCAAGCTGCTGATGCTCAAACCCAAGAGCAGATGGTGACCCGTCCTGCCTTGCCCAGCAAGCTCACAACCTACCCTTCTGAGCAAGAAGAAGTAAATGGAAGGATGATCACACTTCCTAATGTGATCAACCTGGTTTCTGAAGATGAGAAGGAAACTGATGAGAATGATTACCAAGAACCTCCTTCTGAGCATCCAAGTCAAGAAGACAAGGAAAAGGATGATGATGATGATGATCAGAATGATGATCCCCAACCTGGAAATGGCGGGATTCAGAAAATTAGCAAAGGAAGTGCAGAAAAGGCTACTCCTTCCAATGCTCAGAAAGCCCCATCATCATCACCACCAAAGTCTCATCAAAATACCCAACAGGCTGAACAAAACACAATTGAAGAAATCACAGACACTGAGTTCAAGATTGAACAACTCAGATTTAAGTTGGAAGAGGAGAAGAGAATCAACTTAAAGTGTCAAGCTCTTGTTGAAGAAAAGGAAGCCAAACTCGAAAAGCTCAGGGAAGCTAATGCTAAGGAACTGGCACTCCTAGATGATCAAAGGTTGTTAAAAAATGCCATCGTTGTCACTGCTACTGAGATAGATGCCATGGATGACAATGATGATGAAGAGCATTATGCTAAGGCTGCATCAGAAAGACCTTCTACTTCTCAGAAGGCCAGCATACTCAAAGGCAAACAAAAGATTGCCACTCTGCAAACAATCCAAGAAAAGGATTATGAGAATGATGCTGAAATAAACCCAAACTTGATCTCCCAAGCAGAAGATGAGAGGCTAATCACTAAGGAAAAGCTAGCCCTTCTGGCGCCTCAAATTTTCTCTGCTCTAGGTGCTTCAAGAAGTGATGAGCACAGGTCCGGAACAGTTGTTTTCTTGGAACTAAGAGACAGACTTGTTGCTCAAGACAACCAAGTCCTACAGTCAGTCCTAGAAGAGATGAAAGATTTGGCTGCTGCATTGCTAAATAGAGCAACCAGCATAGCTCTCTCTCAGAAAGACTTAGTTCTGATCAGGGAAGAAGACTGCAACAATGCCAATCAAGCACTAGCAGATGCTACTTATGCTACTCAACAAGCTGAGGCTATTCTAAAGCCTCTTGAAGAGCTCAACAGAAAAGAGCAAGTGTTGGTTAGGCAAAACAAGGACATGAAAGAAGAAATCCAAGAATTGGTCAGGGTACATAACAACCGCCAGAAGAACTTTGAATCACTCTCTGAAGCTTATGCTATCATGAGTCAGTCATTCATGACTAAGGGGGAAGGAGAGATGCCTCAGAAAGGCAGAGGAAGAAAAAGAAAACAATCAAATCTCCCCTCCTCAAGTCAACTAGTCATTAAGGACACCACTGGAGACACCCCTGCTGAAGAAGTTGTTCCAGATCAACCAGCCAGAAAGCTGAGAAGTATGGTCACTAGGGGAACCAAGTCCCTTAGGATCTCAGATGGGAACAACCAGAAAGCTTCTGAAGAAGAAAATCAAGAAGAAGGTGAGGTAAGAGGTCAAGAGAGCTGCAAGCCTCACAACTGGAACATCAATGATGATGATGAGGATGAATCTGATACTGATGAACATCTACTTCACAAAAGAAGAAGGCAAGCAAGCCCCTTACAACCTCCTCTGGTAGCAAGGCCATTAGCAGCCAGAACCCCTTCTGCAAATACCAAGTCAATTCAAGGGACTTCCACCAGCACATCCCCAAGGCAGGAAGAAAGAGTCACAGGATCTCCTGACAGAAGGCCACCTAATGAAAGGCTAGAAGGGATATTCTTTGGCGAGCAAACAAAGAAACTCATCAAGAAAAGCCAATGATGCCCACATTGAGTATGTGAAGACCAAGAATGAAGAGTCTTCATATAGGTGCATTCCGAACAAGAAAGGGTATTGGATTCGAATCGCAACATCTACTTGTCAATGATAAGTTTCCAACTCCCATCTTCAACCAGATCCTAAAATGGAGTGAAGGCAAGCCAAATTTGCTAAAACATGAGCACCTTCATGCCTGGCTAAACTTTGAGGTTGAAAAGAGAAATGATGCTAGAAAGATGGACCTTTCTTTTCCTTGTCCTTACCCCAAGCCAGAAGATGTGCACAAGACAAGAAAACTGGATGGTTCCTACAGCAAGCAGAACAAGCTAGGTGTTCATCCCTATGAGTCATTCTACATGACAAAGGATGAATATCTGGATGATATTCACTATCTGGAAGAAAGTATAAAAGAAATACTTAAAAAGAAAGTGAGTGAGTTGGACGGACATGGAGCCATTAGACATATACTTAGGGAAAGAGAATTTTGCTTTAAATAGGTAAAAAACGTTGTACAGGAAAGGGAATTAGTGAGAAATTGGTGGTCGCAAAAGACCGAAATAAATGACTGAATGAAATGTAGATTCTTAGTTTACAAGAAATCTATTGGTAGGAATCAAGATTACGCAGGAAATCTTATCTAGAATAACGCCTATCTGAGCTGCAAGTAGACCATGCCTGGATCTGGGGAAAATACTACTGGGTCAAACACTTTCTGAAGAAGAACTACAATCTTGGCAAGAGTTACCATGAAATTTGTATCTTATCCAGAAAGACAGAACTTTCTGTCAGAAGGATACTTTATGACTATGTCTAAGAATGCAGAAAAGTGGATGATTATGTCAACTGATCCAGAAAGGGTGCTGAAGAACTTGAGGTTTCTGAACCTAAGTTAATCTTTGAAGACTTGAAGACTAGTATCTTAGAATGTTTACTTGGAGCTTGGACTCTCCTGTTGTTCTAATTTACTTAGTTTGTTTTGTTACTTTTTGTAATCTTGCTGATTGTTTCTAATTTTCTCTATCCCTAAAAGTTGCATCTTATTCTGTAATCTGTACCTATCTAAAGATCATACTCTCAGATACACTCTAATAGATGACAACTTATCAGCAAATGTCACTTCTTGTGATTTGGATGATGATTACTTTCTGCACTTAATTCAACTAAAATTGAATATCATTTGAAATGATTAAGTGGTGGATTGTTTTCTCTTCCAGGATTACAACTTTGTAATAGGACTTTGAAAGATAGTCATGGATGACTGATCAAAAAAGGGGGAAATTTGTTAGGAATATCTGTTAGTTTTTTGATCATTCATCACATGTTCCTATCTTAGCCAGAAAGGTGATTAAGTACTCTTGGTTCACTTGAACATTGTAAAAGAGGAAATCACTGAGTATAATTAGTCTAGTAAAATCTTGTATTAGGATTATAGGTCTCTGAGTGTAATTTTTATTTTAAGAAGACCATGAAGATCAATCCTAGCAATGGAGCTTTTCTGAAGTTTACAAGACCGGAGATTGCACAAGATTTATGAAGACACCAAGGTCTAGTCTCACTCGGAAAGACTATGTCCTTAATCCTTTCTTAAGTACATTTAGTTACTTTTGAAACATGATTCTGGAACATATAACATCATGAGTATGGAGCATGCAAGCCATCAGAAAGGCTAATGTATCCATTGAAGACTACAGGACAAGAAATAGTACATATGCATTAATTGCATCGGCAGAAAAGCCGCTAAAGCACAGTCCTCTCTGAGATATGAGACAAGGACTTCTGAGTACTCATTTCAAGATAAGTATAGATTGAATTTGAATTGTGTCTAACGGATAACATCCCAATGACTCTCTAATTCATCTATAAATATCACACACTTAGATGCTGAGAAATACGACCGAAGAACGATCTAACTTGCAAACTTAAAATCTAGCAAAGTATTCTCTCAAGCACTCTACTACCCTATCTGAAAGCTTTCTGTTACTTGAAGAATCACTAGTAGTTCTAAGTTGTCCGAACCTTAACAAGAGATTGCTATTCCTGAAAGAGTTGAACTGTCAGATAACCTTTCTGAAGCTCATTCTCCAGAACGGACATCAATTACTTGGTTCAAGAAGAGCGATTGCCATACCTTTGAACAAGTGTATTAAGTAGTCTTGTTCTATTAGGCTCTCTGAAAACATAACTGAAAAGTTATACGAGAAGCCTCTCTGACAAACCTTATAACCAACACCATCAAGGCGTGGAGTAGAGGAAGTACTTGATTTGGGAAATCAGGGAATAACTCCAAGGTTATCTGAGTAGAGGAAGTACTTAGCTCTAGGAGCTGGAGAATAACTCAGGGGGAACATTTGGTTGGGAACCAATTGTTTAAGAATCTTAGAATAGGATTTTTGTAAGGTGAACTCAATTATCTGTTCTAGTGAATTCTAGGTCTCAAAAAGACCGAAGTTGATTAGTTGGAGGATTACGCCACCTCCAGATACCACTATACTTGTTGTGTTATTTACCTTTCTGTATTTATCTTTCAGCAAAGCACACACACTTACTTATTGTTTCTGCACTTACCTATCTTAAAGTCTTCCGCGCTCTGAATTTAAGTATCAGAAACCCCCAGGTTTCTGAGAAACTGTGTTTATCGACAAAAGTTTAAAAGACTATTCACCCCCCCCTATAGTCTTTTACTTTGCCGTTATCTGGACCAACATCCACGATTATTTCGAAAGTCTCTGAAGGCACTGAGACAGTGTCTATCAAGACCAAAGTCCAAGGACAGGAAATCCTATTGGACGAAACAGCTTTTTGTGAGCTGTTTGAGCTTCAAAATCTTGGAAATGATTTTGAAATTGACACCAAGGATGAAGATCTCCTTGAGGGTGTCAAAAAGCTCTACAGTGATGTGTGTGGTCTTGACAAGCCAGACACACCCATCGACTTCAAACTTGCTGACATCAGAACCAGACATCTGTTGGTTCACTGGGATGTGTTGGCATGTATCCTTCACAGATGCTTTGATGGTCTACAAGGAGGAGCTGACCAAATAAGCAAAGACCGCTGGATGATGATGTTCTTGTTGAATCACTTGCTATGTTAAATATCCTTCTCTAAAATCTTGGGGTGCTGGTGCTTCAATTAAAAAAACTGTGAATGAAAATTTTACTGCCCAACCTGAAACTTTTGGAGACAAAACTTCTTTGGAAGAAGATGGCGTTCAAACTGTGAAAAAGAAGAATAGGAAAGGAAAAGCCACTTTCAATGTTTATGGAAAGAAAAATTTTAAAGGTAAGAATGCTAGGTTTGGTCCCAAAGTTGTTGCTCCTTTTCAGCCTAACATTGCAGGTACCTCTCACACTTTGGAACCTGAGCAACACTCTCTAGTTCTTTTACACAATGTGGATGAAAATAATAGGTTCAGTCCTGGGGAATGCTCTCCCATTGAGGCCTACAATAGCTCTACTTCTGAAGGCAGAGCTAAACTGGCTCTTTCGAGACTTCAACAACAAGCTGATGAGGAATCCTCTGAATATCAGACTGATTCGGGGTCAGATGGGAGGATTACTGTTGATCCCTATTCTGATAGGGAGGAGGAAGAATTGGAACATCAAAAGGCACTGGATGCCACTTTTGACAGGGAAGAACTTGTCTTTCAAGCTAAAATTGGTTTAATTGATAAATCTAGAGTGCCTCCCTTACCTGAACCTAATATTGTGCAGGAACTTATAAGGAAATCTTTAGATGGATTGACGAATACTTTTATGGAAACAAACCTCCTCAATGATAATGAAGATGATGCTTGCTTAGAAAGGAATTTGCATAACACTGAAGGTAATGGTGAGGTAAAGGAAATTCCTTCCTTTGTTCCTCTTGTGTCTGACTCCCCTACAGCTTGCTTACCTTCTAGTACAATTGGCATTCCTCAAAAGAAAAAGAAAAAACAAGTTAAGAAATCTTCTTCTGTTTTTGTTGGAAGGAAAACTAGGAGTTCCGAAAATTCTAGTAATGGTATTTCCTCTAGTACCTCTGGTTCCCAATGATTTTAAAACTTTGAAATATTAGGGGTATTGGGAACCCACAATCCCACAAAAAATTTGAAAAACTTGATATGCTAGTTTTATTGGAACCTTTGGTTGATCTTAATGCTCCTAAGCATTGTAGATTACTAGGTTTTGATAAAATTTATCAAAATGTCAATAACAAAATCTGGATTTGTACCACTGTACAGTACCCAGTTAAAATTTTGAAAGATGAGGAACAATATTTACATTGTGAGATCCAAAATTCCTCTACTCAAGTTTCTTTTTTGGCTACTTTTGTCTATGCCAAATGTACTAGGAGGGATAGGTATTCTCTATGGGATGGTTTGTCAGAGTTAAATGTTCCCTCTAGTACACCTTGGTGTGTAGGAGGGGACTTTAACATTATCTCTACTCTGGAAGAAAGAATTGGAGGCTCTATGCCTAATCTGAATGCCATGAAAGATTTCAATGATTGCATTCTGTTGAATGGCTTGAGAGATCTGGGATACTCTGGACCTTCTTTTACTTGGGTGAATGGGAATGGTCTTGAACAGAGACTAGACAGGATCCTGTTTAACAATGCTTGGGTGGATCTTTTTAATTTTACTAAGGTTAAACATGGTATTCTCAAAGCCTCTGATCACAGGCCCCTGTTGGTAAATGCCCTTTCTGACTGTACTGTTAAAAAAGGCTCTTTTAAGTTCCAAAACATGTGGTCTCTGCACCCCTCTTTTCTTAATCTGGTTGAAAACAATTGGAACCTTCCTGCTAGGAACTTTGGTTTAAAGAAGTTCAAAGAAAAACTTTTTAGAGTTAAACAATGTCTTATTGTTTGGAACAAAAATGTTTTTGGTAATATTTTTGAAAAAGTGAATCTTCTTGAAGGAGAAGTAGCACTTGCAGAAATGTAGGTTGCTTTAGCTCCTTCTGCTGCTAATGTTGTTTTGCTAAAACAAAAACAGTTGCTCTTTTCCAATTCTTTAGATCAAGAAGAGACTTTTTGGCACCAAAAATCTTCTGCAAATTGGTGTGTGCAGGGTGAAAGGAATACTGCTCTTTATCATAATATGGTAAAAAGAAAAAGAGTTAGATTGGGCATTCACAACATCTTCAATCAAGGTAGCATTGCTACTACTGATCAGGAGGTAAAAGACTCTGCTGTGCATTATTTCTCTGATCATTTTGCTGGTCCTTTACCTCCCTTGACCCCTCCCTCTATGGAACTTCCCCCTTCCTTAGTCTCTGCTGCAGACAATGAGCTGCTCTATGCTCCTCCTTCCTTTGAGGAATTACACAGAGTAGTTATGGGCCTGAAACCTAACTCTACTCCTGGCCCTGATGGGTTCACAGAAAAATTTTTCCAAACTTGTTGGTCTATAAAAAATGATTTGATGGAAAGTGTTTTGGATTTTTTGGACGGCAATCAACTCCCTCTTGGTTTTTCTCATACTATCATTGCCTTGATTCCTAAGAAAACCAATCCTTTTGACTGCAGAGATTTTAGGCCTATCAGCCTTTGCTCTAATGTTTTGAAAATCATTTCCAAACTGCTAAATGATAGGCTTGCTTTGCTACTCCCTGCTTTAATTTCTAAAAATCAGAGTGGCTTTGTGAAGGGAAGGGCTATAATTGACAACATTCTTCTTGCTCAGGAATTGGCTCTGGCTGTTGATCATAAAGTGAAAGGTTCTAACATTATTGTTAAACTGGACATGAAAAAGGCCTATGATAAAGTCAGATGGGATTTTTTGAAAATTGTGCTTCAATCTTTTGGTTTTTCTTCCTCCTGGATTGACCTTGTTCTGAATCTTGTTTCCTCTTGCCACTATAGCTTTAGTGTTAATGGTGAATCTTGTGGTTTTGTGCTTGCCAATAAAGGTTTGAGGCAGAGAGACCCTTTGTCTCCTGCTTTGTTTATTCTCATGAGTGAGTATTTGTCCAGGTCCTTGAATGTTCTATTTGAAAGGAACCCCTCTCTTTACTACAAAGCACCTAGAGGGCTTCCTATTACTCACCTTGCTTATGCTGATGATTGTATCATATTTTGCAATGGCTCTTTGAGTAGTGTTTCTCTGCTGAAATATTTTTTCCTTGATTATGATAAGCATTCTGGTCAGGAAATTAATTTGTTAAAAAGTGCTTGTTTGCCTGGAAAAAGAGCTGGCCATGAACTTGTTTCGAATACTCTGGGTATTCCTGCCTTGTCTTTCCCTTTCACTTACTTGGGTGCTCCTATTGCTAGAGGCAAGAAGAAAAAATGCTTGTTTTTACCTCTTCTTGACAAAATTAGGGCTAAATTTGTTGGTTGGAATCTGGATATTCTTTCCCAAGGAGGGAGGCTTACTCTTATGAAAAGTGTGCTTGTAGCCACACCTGTTTATCTGTTGCAAGCTCTGCAACCTCCTAAATCTGTTTTGTATGAGTTAGAACAAATTTTTGCTAGGTTTTTTTGGGGTTCCTCCTCGGGCTCTAAGGGTATCCATTGGACTAAATGGCAAAATTTTTGCTTTCCTTGTGATGAAAAAGGTTTAAGTGTCTGTAACCTCTTTGACTTGACAAAAGCTTTTTCTATCAAGTTGTGGTTTAAGTTCAGAGAAAATAAGTCTCTTTGGGCTTTGTATATGAATAACAAGTATTACAGGAACCTGTTTCCTGGAGCACAACATCCAAGGCCTTCTGATTCTCCCACCTGGAGAAGGATTTTCAGTGTACGTGACATTGCCCAGAACAATATGTTCTGGCAAATTGGTAGTGGACTAATTTTTTGGTGGTTTGATCATTGGTTGACTGATATAACTGCTGAGGATTTTAGGTCTTTTGGTCAAAATGATAGTGTAGATCACTCTATTATGCAAGATTGGAGTAGAGACCGGTTATGGGACCTGAACAAATTGAATGCTTCTTTGCCTGCTCATATCTGTTCTAAAGTGTTCTTAGAAATCCCCTGCATTCTTGATGCCCCTGCTGTCCCTATTTGGAAACACTCCCCCACTGGCTCTTTCAACACTAAATCTGCTAAGATTCTTGTTAGGAACACCAAACAGAAATCCCCTCTTTTTGATCTGTTTTGGAGTCCTTACATTTCTCCTACCATCTCTGTGTTTTGGTGGAAAATCTCCCAAGGTTGGTTGCCTGTTGAAACCATTGTTCAATCCTGTGGTATATCTCTTGCTTCTAAATGTCAATGTTGTAAGCAAAAGGAAACCCTAAACCATGTTATTTTACATAACAAAGCTGTTCATAGTACCTGGTTATGGTTTTCCAATCATTTTGATGTGCCTTGTTTACATACTCATAATGTTTTGTCCAGATTTGCTGCTTGGAAGTGTTCTTCTGACTTTGTCAAGAAGTCTCACTTTAGGCTTCTTATTCCTTTGCTAATTGCTTGGTATTCCTGGAAAGCTAGAAATGATGCAAAGTATATGAATAAGAAAATCACTTCTTTTGGCATTATTTCCTCCATCATGAAACATTTGCATACCATACATGATTCTTTTAGAATTCCTGACTCTTGCTGGGAAGGGGATACTACCATGGCTGACATTTTTGGCTTTACCTATCACTGTGCTCCCCTTAAACCTCTGGTTTTGGTTTATTGGAAGAAACCTCCTGATACTTGGGTAAAAGTTAATACTGATGGTTCTGTAAATTCTTCTTCTTCTTTAGCATCTTCTGCTGGTGTGATTAGGTGCCTTAATGGGAGAGTGCTTAAATTGTTTCAACACTTTATTGGCAGAAAATCCATTTTCCATGCTGAATTGTATGCTGTTCTAATGGGTATTAGAATTTGCAATCAACTTGGTTTTGTTAAAGTCATCATTGAATCAGATGCTAAGAATGTCATTATGGCTTTGAACAAAGGAACCTTGACTGCTCAGTGGCAAAACTTTTCTACCTTGCAATAGATTTTCACCTTGTCCAGGAACATGGATGTCACTTTTACTAACATACACAGAGAGGGTAACTCTGTTGCAGACTGCCTTGCTAAGGAGTCTCTGATTCAAAGGTCAAGTAGAGTTTTTGACATTGGAGATAGCTCTCTGCATCTCAAGAAGTTGATATACTCAGACAATACTAGTGTCCCTTATCTAAGAATCCCCAAATGAGTACAACCTTCCTGTTGCTTGGCCTATGGCAGAAGGACAACTTGAATCCTTGTGATTACCTGTGGAGAGCCTCTTTCGTGAAGGAGAAGGAAGAGCAGCAACTCTATTGCCATAGAGAAGGTAGCTTTCCTCTTGTTGTCCTTCTTTTGGTAGGTAAAAGGTTTATTTCTATCCCTATCCTTGTAGAACTGGATGTTCCCCCCCATCCTTTCCCATCTGGTTCTACTTGGTACTTGGAAATGATTAAAAGGCACTGGTTTTGCTGGCCAATCTGATCCTTCCCCTCCTTATCCTCCTTTCTAAGGACTGTAAGTGCAAAAAAGGTTGGAGTTTTGTGCTCTTCAGTTATGGATCTGTTAAAAGGCTTGCTGGTCTGTTTTATGACTCACTTAGGGCTGGAAGGGAAGATTTGACTGTAGTTGTCCTAGAAATAGGTCTCAACATTCCTCCTTCCTTCTATTACCCTGCTAGGCATAGAAAAGATATATGCATTCTATACTTTTATAAGGAATGTTGGGCATACATAGAGATTAGAAGGGCTTTGGCTGTAGTTGCTTCTTTCTTGGACTTCAACATCCCTCCCTTTGAAATTATGTATGCTTCATTTCTCCCTTGGAGTATAAGTGTCATATTTCCTTCTCTGCTGGCTTTTTGGCTTTCTTTTGTGCAGGTTCCTGGAGTTGCTTATTGGAAGATACTAACTCCTAATTTGCTAACTACTAATTCTTTTGTTTGGGCTCAGTTTGTTGTAATTGTAAGGAAAACAGTCTGCAAGTTTGTTTGGAGTTTGGTAGATTTGTGAGTAGTAATTTTGCAATTGGTACTGTGGAACCTGTTTGGTTTGTTACTTGTACTAGAGTACAGTTTGCTCATGCTTCTACAAGGAAAAGAAGTCTCCATCACCAGTTCTTGACTGTTTGCAACTTCTGTAGTCCTCTTTTGGTACAGAACTTGATTGGCATTAGTAGTATAGTTAGGCTAATGTTGTACATGGGTTCTTATAAACCCCCATAATTTGTATCTCTTTTGGGTTATGAATGAATAGTACCTGTTAATTAAAAACTAAAAAACAAAAGGCTGGAAAACCCTTTTAATTGGGGGAAGTACGCGTTCATGAAATTTGTGAAGAAGATACAAGGCTTTGAGCCTAAAATCGTTAAGGGCCTTGCTGAGCCAAAAGCCACAATAAGCAATGGACTGAAGATATGCTACTTACTGGAGTGCCTTGGCATTGAGCTCAGAGAGACGGCAGACATTGCCAATAGTAACCTACTCTACAAATATGAGTATACAAACATGATGAAAAAGGTTACTGCATCTCAGAAAGGTTCCAAGAAAAAAAAGACTGATGAGGTATATGAGGGTTCCGTTGCGACCAAAAAGCCCAGAACTTCGCAAAAGAAGTCTATTGGCAAATTAGAAGGCATACCCATTATGGATGTCGACTCTCAGATATCTGCCGCCACTGCTGATGAACTCATCAATGCAGATGAACTAATCACTGCTGCTAAGTCCACTGCTGATGAACCCATCAATGCTGATAAAAGCAGTGAGAAACTTCAAACACTCTCTTCAGAAGCAGCATGGATTGTTGATAACTCCGTTCCAGATTTCGATGATGAATCAGACAAAGAGAAGGAGATCCCAGCCCCCAAGGTTACTGAAAAAAGTAACCAAGGCCAAGGGGAAGAGGACCAAAAGGTCCAAGGTTGGTGAGAAAGCAACTAGCTTAAAGGTTGCTGATCAAGCACCTATAGCAAAGGTTGTTGGTGCGAACACATCATCAGGGAAAGTCACGTATAAACAACTTCAAGAAGCCCTGATAAGTGGTGACCTAGTGTTGGTAGATGCTGATGTCAACACCACACTTAAAAATCTGGAAGAGCTCTCAAATTCTCAAACTTATGCTTCCAGCAACCACAACAACCACAACCACAACAGCCATAAGTGGTTAATAAAATGGTCAATGAACTCCATTTCGACATGCCAGCAATGCAATATGCTGAAGAAAATCCTGCAAATGAGCAGGTTCCCCAACTCCTAGAGAGGGATCAAACTGAGACACCTGCTTAGAATGATCAAACAGGGGAGGCAACTGAGTTAGTCACTCAGGAAAGGTCTAAAGTACCTGAAACTTCAAACAAAGAAGCTGAAATGGAACAACAAGACCAAAGCATAGAAGGGTCACAAGTTCCAGAGACCAATCAGCCTGACACTGCTCAGGTAGCTGAATGGTTTAACTCTCTACTTGTGATATTTTATACTTATAAAATATTCTTTGTTACAGGCTGAATTAGAAACAAAAGAACAAGAGGATGCTGCAAAGCCTTCCTCAGAGACTGAGAAGGAGGCTACCATAGCCTCACCACTTAAGGAACCTGAGCCTGTATTACAAGCTCAAACTAAGAAGAAAGATGAAGAGACATCAAAGTCCATCTCTTCAGAGAATAAACTAGAGACGTCAAAGGTCTCTGAGACACAAGTGTCTGAACCTTCAGCAAAGAAGGTATTCCACTCAGATACGAGTATGCTTATAAAGAAACTTCTTTGATCATCTTTCTAAACACTTACACTATCTACTTACAGGTTCAAGAAAGAGTAGATGTTGTTGGGGAGTCCCCAACCCCAATGGAAATTGATGAGGCTGTCCAGCCTTCATCACAAGAGAAACACCCAGAGACTGCCCAGGTCTCTGACAGACAAGTATCTGAGCCTCTTCTTCAAGAGGTAATTGGCTTCTCGGATACACAAGTTGTCAACACTTTTTCTCTTGTTCAAAATTTCTAAGTGTAATGTTTTCTCTCAGGTTCAAGAAAGAGAAGATGTTGAGGATCACAAATTAAGGTCTCCTCCTCGCATCCAGATATCTGGGGATGCTAGAACCTCAGTAGTCAAGATCTCTGAGCATGTCACACAGGTAACTCAGAAAACTGTCTACTCTAAAACCCAGATATCTACACAAGTTTTGAAACTAACTCAAAACTCTCTCTTTCAGGCTCAAATTAGTGCCAAGAAGGAGTCAAAGGATGACTATGAGAACCTCCTTCCCTTCTTCAAGACTCACACCTTGCCAAAGCATATTCAATGCTTCAAGAAATGGCAGAGGTTAAGGTGCTCTGATCTCTCTGAAATACTTAGAATCACAGATCAACCAACAAGACGAGCACGAGCTCTTGACCTGGAAAACTACATCCATGCAATGTTCCCTACTGAACAATATCAGGTTGCGACCTTAATGCATAAGGATTTTTCCAAGGAAGTGGCACACAAACTGGTGCAAGCCTTCAAAAAGGCAAATGGTCAGACCAGATTACAAATGGCTTTCAAGCCAGTCTTTCCCAAGACACTCCAATTTATACCCTCTGAGCAAGAGGAAGTTAATGGGCAAAAAGTTACTCTTCCAGAAGTGATAAATCAGGTATCTGAAGATGGTGAGGAGGAAGAGGCTGATGAGAATGACTATGAAGAACCTCCTTATGACCATTATAAGGATGAGGATGATAAGAAGGATGATGATGATGCCCCTGCACCAGGGACAGGAGGGATTATACAAGGTAATAATACCTTAGTTGCTGAAAAGCACACTGAGAGGACATCACAAAAATCCCCTCCTCCATCTTCTCAGAAATCTACCCATCCATCTCCCCAACAAAAAGACTCTCCTGAACAAGTAGTTGAGCACTCTAAGGAAAACACTCAGAAAATAGTGGATGCACAAGCCAGAGTTGCTCAACTCAAACAACTGTTGGAGGAAGAACAACAACTAAATCTTCAACGGGAAGAGAAGATAGCTGAATCTAAAGCAAAGCTCCAAAAGATTGAAGATCAAACAATCAAGGAAATGGAATCTTATGCTGAAATGAAAGAACTCCGGCTTGCTGTTCAGGCAATTGCTGAGGAATTAGATACTGAGCAAGTATCTGAAGACAAGCATGATGCTAAGGCTGCATTACCAAAAGATGTACCATCCTCCTCACTGAAAGGAAAGAAGCCCATCTCTGAGATGGTTGCTAGACTAGAGAACATTGATGAAAATGTCCAAGAGGATGAAGATCACTGGGCTGATGACTCAGATGATGAAGAAGACAAGGCATTAGCAGAACACCGCAATGAACACTTAGCGATTTCTCATTTGAAAAGGAAGCTGATTGCTCCTGAAATCTTCAGCAAGCTGCCAAATGTCAACTCCAATGAATACTTGAACATATATCAAGTACTGGCTAAATTGAAAAAGAATTTGTCTTCTCAAGATAAAGCCGCCATTGGATCAGTCCCTGCATAAATGAAGACATTCACTGAGCTCATCACTCAGAGAACAACCAGTCTAGTCGTTGCTTAGAAAGACCAAGGCATGGTTGGGGATGATGACAAAAACTTGGCTGCAAAAGCCTTTGAAGAGGCTAGCTATGCTGCTGGAAAAGCAGATGCTATTCAAGGCCCACTAGTAGAGCTCACTGATAAGGAAACAGGTCTTATCAAACAAAATCAGGAGCTCAAGGCTAATCTGGAAAAGTTGGTTGCTGCTTAACTATATGCAAGGCAACTTTGACTCCCTTTCAGAATCTTTTGTGATTCTTAGTCAGTCAACAATGACTAAGGGGGAAGGATTTCAAGGTGTTCAGAGAGGAAGAGGAAGAGGAAACAAAAGAAAATTTGAACAACCACCTCTCAGAATAAATGAGCCCTCCTCCAGTCAGACTATTCTACAGATAGTGGCCATCACTCAACAATTTCCTAAAAAAGGAATGACAACAAGGGCCAGGGCACAGAAATCTCCAAGGGGTACCAAGGCTCCAAGGAGAAGACAATTGATAGGGGTTGATGAGTCTTCTGAAGAAGAAGAAGAAGAAGAAGAAGAAGAAGAAGAAGAAGCAAATCAAATCCCAGGGCAATGAAGAAGGCTATAAATCACCTAAAAAGAGAAATCTGTAAGATGATGATGAAGATGAGGATGAAGATTAAGCTCCTCTTCACAGAAAAAGAAGAATGGTTGATAGCCTATCTGAGCCCATAGCTGCAAAGCCTTTGGCAGCTAAAACACCCTCTGGAAATACCAAGTCAATCCAGGGTGGTTCTTCAAGCAATCCCCCAAGGGAGAATTCAAGACAAAGGAGAAATAGATTGAGAGCTGAAAGAAGAAAAAGGTCAACTTCCACTCAGGCCAGAAGAAGCCAGAGTTGAGTATGTGAAGATCAACAATGACTCCTCTGTCTACAGATGCATTAATCAGAAGAATGGCTACTGGATTCTGGAACTCAAGCACTTACTGGTAAATGAAAAATTTCCAGAACCAATCCATAAACAGCTTATGGCATGGAGAAAAGACAAGCCAGTCTTGATTAATACCAACCACATCAAACCCTGGTTGGATTTTGAAGTAATCAAGAGAATAGAAGCCATGAAGAAGGACCTCTCTGATGATTGTCCTTATGGAAAGCCATATGATGTGCACAGAATTCCTAACATCACTGGAACAGGCACAAGAGAAAGACTTGTTGTGGAACCCTATGAGTCTTTCTACATGACTGAAGATCAATACGAGGGTGACATCAGATATCTGAGGATCATATATGAATTCTTCAAGCTATCAAATATCAGAATTGAGCATGCCTAGAAATGGGGAAAGTATTTATGGGTCAAACACTTTGCCAAGAAGAATCCCACCAAAACCAACAAAGAAGTATGTGGTTTCACCAGAAATACTGAGATGATAGTCAGGACCTTGCTCTATGACTACTCAGATGATATCAAAAGGTTTGGGGATAGGGAATTTGCTAACTGATCCATAGATCTGCTGAGTGAAGACCTGAAGATTTTGAAGAATTGAAGACTAGTAAATCAGAATGTTTACTTGGAGCTTGGTTGCTCCTGTTGTTCTGATTTAACTAAGTTTTTTTTTTTTTTCTTTTGTATCTTGCCAACTGAGCTATATTGTGTTTTATGTGTAAAATTTATCTGTAAAATTTACTTGTAACATATCTGATGAACCTACTCTCAGATATCAATCTATAAAAAGATAACTTGTCAGCAAAGATCACACCTTGTGATTTGGTTGATGTTTATTTTCTGCACTTAATTAAAATGAATTGAAAAGATCATCAGAAATGATTAAGTGTTAGATTGTTCCCTCTTCCAAGTTGTAATAGGTTTTAAAGATAGTCATCGTTAACTGATCAAAAAGGGGGAAATTTGTTAGGAATATCTGTTTAGATTTTGATCAGCAACCTAATGACTTATCTTAGCCCAGTAAGGTGGTTAGTACTCTTGGTTCACTTGAACGCTCTAAAAGAGCAAAATCACTAAGTATGTTAGTCTACCAAATCTTGTATAGGATGTTAGGTCTCTAAATGTAATTTTTATATCTTTGAAGAAGACCAAGACGAAGGTATCCAGCAGGAGAGTTCAACAAATTTTTGAAGCTTTGAAGACTGCACAAGATTGTTTAAGGCGAAGGTCATCAGATACATATGTCCAAACATCTTGAATAAACAAGTATTTTTCAATAAACAACTTTTGCAAAAGATATCTGAGAACACCAGGTTTCGGAACGAGAAAAAGTGCCCACAGATATCTACACTCAGATACCCTGGATACAACTATGTTTCTAAGAAATGTTTCAACAGGTATCTGGAGATGTGAAGGTCTCTGGAGAGGGACATGCAATGCTTCCGAAAGCATGCATAGTTCCGTTGGCACTACAGGACAAAAATAGTACAATGCAATAAATGCGCAGACAGAGACATCTGAACAAAAAGAGGAAATGTCTGATAAGAGACAACGTCTTCTGCAGTACTATTTACAGATATCATTAGTTTGAATTTCATTAAGCCTAACGGATACTATTCAAACGACATGATTTTCAACTATAAATATCACCACTTAGAATGCTTGAAACACACACTGAATACGCCAAGAACTTACATCGACGAACTCTTTCTTTCGAGCATACAAGACTTCAACCTACTTACTCTTTAGCTCAACAGTTGCGACTAAGCTTTTGAATCCTAAGTAGCACGAAAGTTCTAAGTGTCCTGATCCTTAACAAGCATTGCTAAGGAGTTGAATCAAAAGATCAAGTATCTATGTTTCATTCTCCAGAACATTTGACATAGACTTGGGTCAGTAAAGAACATATCACCACACATTGTGAAGTGTGTTAAGTGATTCTTGTTCTATAAAGTATTCCTACATAACTGAAAAGTTATTATGACTACTCACCTGACAAACAATCATAACCAACACCTTAACGGCGTGGAGTACAGGAAGTACTTAGTTTGGGAAACTAAGGAATAACTCCAAGGTTACTGAGCATAGGAAGTACTTAGTTTGAGAAACTAAGGAATAGCTCAAAGGTTTCTGAGTATAGGAAGTACTTGGCTGGGAGCCGGGGAATAACTCAGGGGGAACACTTGGTTGGGAACCTAGTGTATTTAGGAATCGAGTGAAGATATTTGTAAGGTGAACTCAATTATCTGTCTTAGTGGATTCTAGGTCTGAGAAAGGCCGAAGTGGATTAGTTAAAGGATTACGTCACCTTCAGATACCACTATAAAGATCAGTGTTATTTACTTTCTGCAACTTATTACTTGCTTTATTTACCTTGTTGAGTATTTACACATATCTTGCTGAGCACGTGCACTTATCACATAAAAGTCTTCCTCTCTCTGAAATTAAGTATCGGATATCTTCACAGATATCTGAGAAATTGTGTTTATCGACAAAAGTTGTAAAAGACTATTCAGCCCCCCCCCCCCCCCAGTCTTTTCCTTTGCCGTTATCTGGACCAACAATAAGTCCTACGTGGAATTTTGTGAAATTAGTTGTATTTTAGCCAGTATATATTTCATTATTGTTTTTTGTATGTTGACTGCATATATATAATTTTTATTAAATCTTATATAACTTTATCTACAAAAATCCAAAAAATATTTTGAACATATATTTGAATTCGTCGTGACAAGACGAATCCATAAACTTCAATCTTGAATAGTATTAATTCTTAAATAAATCATTTTATTCATTAAAATAAAATATAAATTTATTAAATAGATAAAATGAATTAATGGAAATTTAAAAATAGAGCATTTATTAAATAAATTCAATCCTATGTGGAATTTTGTGGATTTAGTTGAATTTTCAACCAATATGTCTTTCACTATTTATTTTTGGTATGTTTGCTACTTATACAGTTTTTATTATATATAATATAAATTTATCTACAAATCTCCGAAAAATATTTTGAACATATATTTGAATTCACCGTGACAAGACGAATCTATAGACACCAATCTAGATTTTATTATTAATTTCATAAACCATTTTATTTACTAAAATAAAATATAAATTTATTAAAGAAGATAAAATGAAATAATGAAATTTAAAAAATTGAGCATTTATTAAATATTTACTACACCCATCTATTTAACAAGAAATTAATTGATATTTTGATTTTCAATTATAAATTTTGATTCTATAGTTAAGTAGAGTCTGAATAGGGGGGCGAGAATTTTATTCCATGATGTTTTCCCAGGTTAAACGTGAGGCTAATGTTTTAGCGCTAAAATTATCAGTTGAGTGTTCTTATATAATATAATATATAAACTTGATGGGCTAAATCCACCATAGTCATTGAAATTCCAGCCATCCTACGTTAAATTTTGATACAATTGAGTCCGAATATATAGGAGGACGTATTAGGGTTGTTTCTAGGGATCATGAGGGCAATGTTATTACTTGGTGTAATTTTTTTTATTTCTTATGGTTGCTAAAAATGCGGAAGGTTGACCAGCCAAATTAAGAACTAAAATTTTAGCTTTGCCCTTTGTTTCACTTTTCAAAGAAATTCAGGTATTTGATGGAGAATTAATTTTTGCCAAGTTAAACGTGAGGATAACGTTTTAGCACATATATTATCAGTTGGGTGTTCTTATGATGGTGTTGATTTGGTATATTTGTATTATCCACACCAAAATCGTTATTTGGTGAGCACATACCACCCTCGGGGTTGTCTCGATTAATTTATTTTGTCCTCCCATTTCTATTTATTATTATATGTAAACTATATCGTGACGTCAGCCATTATATCTTTCACTGTTTATTTTCTTGTCTGCATATATAGTTTTATAAAATCTCATATAAATTTATATACAAAACTCTGAAAAATAATTTAAATATATATTTAAATTCGCCGTACCAAGACGAATTCATCTAAATCTTTTCGACTTTATCACTTGCATGTTTTCTTAAAGTCGGCTAACAACAATATTATCTACTATAATGGTGCACTTAAATACAACTCTACACATATTCTTCTCGAATTGTTATTTTTTTCCGCAAGAAGTTAAAAATATATTGAAGCCCAAAATAGGAGTACAATCTAAGAAGGGCATGCCCCAATAGAAAATACAAAGAATCGAAACAAACTCAAAACCCCAAACAAGGCCCAAATGATAGGACCCCAAACCGCAAATGGACTCCATAATTTTTTGTCCTGAATAAGGCCCACTCGAAAAAATAGTCCAACCATACTAAACTATACAGACTCAATAGGAGAAAAAATAAAGCTACTCAGCTAAGTCTACATTCTGTACAGGAAAAGCCTCTATTACTCTCATGGTAGCTTCGTACAACTACTAATCTTAACTCCAGCACAAGTACTATTATTATGATCCTAAAACCATCAAGGCAATGGCTAGATATCCCAGAGTAATAGCCTAGTATGTGCACCAACTCCCAGGGCTTCAAACAAACCACCCTACACCGCCATCGAAACCAAATGGACAAACAAAATATGCACTCCAATAAAAAACGCCCAACTGTTTTGTCACCTGTAGAAATTAAACACTCGAAAACCCCGCATTAAACCATTCCAGAAATCAAAGCTAATCAGATACATCTTAAACGAGCTATAATACTTCGAACAAAGTGATTATTAGGAACTTTACAGCCTACTTGCACTTGCACCATGATGTCTTGTGAAACCTGCTTACAAACTACTGCCATAATAAAATTCATACCTTGAAAACAAACCTGATTCCTAGTGTTCCAAATAGCAGCAAAAATACAACACAATGAGGCAGCTCGAATCTTGTAAACTATAGAGTCCTGCATAGAACTATTAGCAAAAAACCCAATCCAATGATCAATAGAATCACTTAAAAACCTGACCCCTACAGCCGTCATAATACACTCAGTCAAACCCTTAGCAAACTCACAAGTACAAAAAAAATGGTCATGAGATTTAGACCCAGAAACACACAATACACAAGCATTAGCATTAATATTAAGTAAACCAAAACGCATCAACCTATCCAATGTAGGCAATCTTTGCAAAACCACCATCCAATGTAAAAAAGAGACTCTTGGGACATTCAAAGAATTCCAAACATGTTTGTGCCAAGAGACAACAGGAAAAGCAGGAACAATTTTTTCATAGATAGAATTGTTGATACGTATATATGTCAAATCCGTTAAGGGCACCATAGAGCGTGTCCTAGAGCGCATCAAGGCTAAGATAGCCAATTCAGTACTTGTCCGACCTTGGGTAGTCCGCCTTAAGGATATCCTTCCTGGTCAACCAGTACACTCAGGGTAACACACCTTTTCAGCTAGTCCGATCTAGCTGGGGGCACAACGTCCGAACTCGACAAAGGATCACATATCCTACATTGTCAGGATGCCAAACGGGCCGGACGAGATAAACTCGGATGCCACCTTAATAATAAGACCAAATTTATATATTGGAACCTCCAAGATACTTCCGAGCGGCTTGTGTCTCAACCGTCACTGAGTTACCTAGGAACAGACCAACTCGACAAAGCTCGGATCATTCTAAAGGTCTCACACGGACCCATCAGCGAGAATAATACTCTGAGAGGTAAAACGACCAATCTATCCTCCCAGGCCCATCTAATGGTGTTGGACTATCACATACTATTGGGCCATGGGCTAAGGAAGCATTGTCGTCCAAATCCTGAACATACACTTGGCATCATCTTATGAACCACTTCATAAGTATATGATAACTATAAATATAGCATAAGGTCCCATACATTAAGGTAAGTCAACTCATGTCATTACTTCCCTCATAACTACTACATTGAGAGCCTCCTTCTCTCTCTTGAGTAAAGTCTCTTCCCGGTTTGACAATAGCAAACCGGGTTACCCTTCTAACCCCCCCCCCCCCAACTTAGTCCTTTCAGGTGCTCTGGCTCGGACAAAGCTATTAGGACGGACATGAAGTTGGAGGCGGATCATAGAATTGGGACCTGTAGTAGTTTAGTTAGTGTTTGAGGCTCAACCCCTCAACATTTTTGGCGCCGTATGTGGGAATCCTTACAAAAGGTTTCGTGTTTCAGTCGAGCGGATGGTGATCAGTCGGTTTTAGACTGTCTCATTTGGTATTTTTTACCGTCTTTTTGTCATCCTTGAGTATAGCTTTATTTAGTTTTTCTTGAATATTTTTACTCGTTTTGTTCTTTGTGTGTTTTGTAGATATTTGGCTAAACCACGCTAATGGAAGGGAAAAAAGGTGTACTTTGTATGCATCTACATGCTATGGAGTTCCAATGCTTCGTACGGATGCTAGAAGTGGAGCGGGAAGGCCAAAATATCGAGAATTGGAGTCAAAAAGGCGTTGAAGGGCAAAATGGTCATTCCAAAAGAAGTTGGCGACACCAGTTTGTAACTAGCGTACGCCAGTTTTGGAAAACTGGCGAGTTTTCCTCTTCTCCCGTCTTTTGCAGATTTGTTTTCTAATTCGTTAAAACCTAGTTTTTCTCTTTTCTATTAGGGAGAATTAGACATAATAACTTTTGATATTCATTCTATGGTAAAGAACAAGACCTTGCTCTAGAGCTAGACCTAGTTTTGAAGGCAATTACACGATTTCAAGGTAATTGAACCGTTTTCCCTTGTAATTCGAAGATTGAATATGATTAGGAGATTATCTACACAACTTTTGCATCGATTCGTTTCTGTTCTTCAATTTCTACCTAGGGTTTGTGACAACGAAGGGTAAAATTGTATCAACTATCTCAAATCTTTGTTTTGTGCTTGAGATTATGTTTATTGCTTGTGTGATTGTGCTTTTGCTTATCATGAGTAGCTAAACACCCCGATTATGGGGTGGTGACTGATTCAATGCATGCTAGCTAGGGTTTATGTGATTGGAATTGCATCGGGATTCGATTACTCTTGCTTTTTAGATTAATCACATACCTTGCTATTACATTTGATGCGCAATCCGTCAATATCACTACTAGATTAAGCATCTAATCGATACGCCCAAATGTTTTCCGTCTTGCTTCAATCTAACATTTAGTTGCAAACAGCGATAGTAGGATTAGCTAGATTAATTGTAGCCTAGTAGAATTGACGCCTCCACTAGTGCTATTCGTTTTTGAACTCAAGTCCGTGACAACTTGCATAATCAATCCCGTGAATCACGTATATTCTGCTAGCTAGCTTGTTGACGTTACCACTCCATAATTTTCCCATTCATATCTTAATCTCATTACTTTCAAATCGGTTTCTAGTAGTTACGAGTAGTTATTTACTTTAGTTTACTATCTCGCCATCGAGGCAAACAAACATTTACTGCTTTTCATATTGTTACTCTCATTCGTAAACAAGACTCAGCCTAGTTAACTCCTTCGAGACCGACCTCGGGGTTAACTCCAATACACTACAATTTTTTATAGTGTTGAGGATTAACTCTTGGCTTCTAAATAAATTTAGAACATTGATTTGACACATCAAGTTTTTGGCGCCACTGCCAGGGACTTAACTCCTTTGTTAAGTTTACGAATTTTAGTTACAGTATTTTTGTTTTTCTTTTCCTTTTCTAGCTTTTGTTTTTATTCGCCTTTTTCCTTTGTTACCTCTGTGTTCTTCGTCTTAAGTGCTTGTTTTAACTAATGGGTGCTTACATTTGCGTAGTTCTGGTGTTGTGCTTCTATTGCAGCATAATATTAGGGCCATGGCGATAATGAGATCAGTTTACGTACCAGCTTTTGTAGGCAGGAAACCTGCAATCTTCCTGGAGGGAGATACTCGTCAGTACGAAGTTACAGAAGAGGACCTGAACCGCCTACCCCGCTTTTATGGGGGTATGGACGAGGACGTATTGGATTTCCTGAGGAGTTTTGATTATGCGGTTTCAGACATCCCTCGGATTGGATGATTGCAAACTCCGCAGACGTTTATTCCCCTTCACTCTGATTGGTGGGGCAAAACGGTGGTTGGCTGAATGTGAACCTGATTCGCTGAAAACTTGGCAAGAAGTGATGGCCGAGTTTATGAATGAGTATCTACTATATCACAAATTGGTGGAGCTCAAGAAGGAGATTACTGGGTTTACACAGGCTTGGAATAAGCCATTCCATGAGGCTTGGGACCTATTTAAGGAAGCTAAGTATAAATGCCCTAACCATAGGCTTTCGGATGCCGACTTGGCAATGAACTTCTATGATGGACTGACCGAGCCATGCCAGGAGTCGGTGGATATAGTTCAATATGCTAGCTGATACTTCAAATCGCAAGATGCGGGCCCCAATGCAAGCCAAGAGAACGAGGTTGCCGCCGGTGGAGCCAGATTTTGTGCCCCATTGTGAAATTCTCGACATTGACGAGAAGATAGCCGAATTGAGCAGACCATAGAGGGTTTTTCGAGCTGAAGGTGTGGAAACAGATCCTGACATTCATGCACCTGAGCTAGAAGGTGAGATTCGGGAGGCCATGACTACTATGTCAGAAGTGTTTGCAGCAACCAGCACCGAACAAGTAGAGACTGATTCCAGGATTGAAGCTGTGGGTGAAACGACAAATGAGATCGTCCTTTTGGCAGCACAACTCAGTGCTAGTGTCACACCCCAAAACCAAAATACTTTGGCGCGACCGGCCGTCTATCGTGAGATGGGCTCACGCCAAGACGAAGCCTCAATTTTATTTACAAAACAGTTTTTAAAGGTAATTCAGAGCGTCTAAAACACAAATACAATAAATAAAATTCTACAACTCTCGAACTTATACAACCTTCAGAAATTACAAGACTTCCACTAACTATACTAGCTGCTCTAACCCGCCGTGCCTCTACTAGCAACCTCCACGAAACCAGACCACTGAAAAAAAAGTGTAAGGGTGAATCTCTTAGCACTTTTACCGAATCAAGTAGAGCAGTAAAATTACATATATATACACACAATATCAGAACATATAGCCAGAAAACAATTTCATGGAGTACTTGTAACAAAACAGTAGTATCAGAACATTTAGCTCAGACAGAGTCACACTATGGCCACTAGTATAAGTCCGGTGGCACAGAGGTCGCGGCACAGAACAGAACAGAACATAACATAACAGAAAGTTCCCTGCTAAAGGAACAGACATAAAGCCAGACGTAATCACTGTCAAAGACGGGCCCAGAATTCATAAGCAAAACTGTGAGCTCAAAACATATTTTATCTTTATGTACAGAAACATATTTTTCACACATCACATGCATCGTAAAACATTATTTTGGAAATTCACATACTTGATCATTTTCGAATAGAATATTATATCAAGTCCCATAACATGTTATAATAATCATAAGTTCTTTGTCAAACATCAAAACTGTACATATACGATAATACAAAAAATATAAGCAAAAGTGTTAGAAAATCCCGCTTACCTCGATGGCGACCGCTAACAAGCTTAACTTAGCTATACCACAAAGCTCCACTAACTTGCATCTCAAACTTTCCCAAATCGACACTACAATGTAAGAACCCAAAATACATAAATATATATATATATATATATATATATATATATATATATATATATATATATATATATATATATATATATATATATATATACACACTTATACTTTTGGGGGCTGAATCATAAAATAATTACATAAGAGGGCTGGAACTAAGTCAAAGGTTAAAGGACAAGGACCAGGCTGCAATTTACATAAACTTCAATAACAAAACGTAAGGATGAGGAATAGGTACGTACTAAAGTAGTTTTGACAAGGGCAGGGAACTTCGGCGAGTCCGAACGGCTTCGTCTTTCACCCGATTCTCTTGAAACAAGTTTTTGCGGGTTCGTTACAAGATAACGGATACGTTACAGAAACCGCGGTAAAGTTTCGGTAAGAGAATAAGGAGAACAGAAGGTCGAAAGCTTACCAAAGGCTGATTACGCAACCGCGGAAGGAAACGACAAAGTTCTACGGATCGAGGCTTGTATAAACAAGATCTACGTCTTGCAAGGATCTCAACGATATGAACCGGGTCAAGATTGGAAGTCGTTTGATAGGGTTTTGGTTGCGAAACGGGGCTAGGTATGTATGTTTGGCTATGGCGTGAGGGGTGAGTACTTAGGTACATGATTGGCACGGTGATGATGATTATTGAATGGTTAATGACCATGGCAGTATTGAGTCTAAAACTCGGATGGTTATAGCATGGTAAGGTGTGGCAGAAGGTATCTAGGGAAGATGATGAAGACAGCGAATCAATTTGTAAAGTGTTTAGGGTTGTAACTAGTAGTAATAACCACTACTAAAAAAACATCACCTTGCCAAATACAGTCACAGAAAGAGAATATCGGTCACAAAAGAGCTTTATGTGACCGCAAAGAGTAATATAATGGGCTCATAGAAGGTGTGGTAACAGAATGAAACATCTGTGACAGGCAGTCACATTATATTTATTGCAACAACTTATCTGTGACCGTGAACTAACATAAACGAAAAGTCAAACATTGAATATACGAGCATTAATAAGTAAGTGTTTATACATGTATTACTATTCTATATTATTTAGCTGTCACAAATAATCAAGTACGTACTTTGTATGCCAGCTTTTATTTGTAACCCACTTCGATCACACATAACCTGTTTTATACATTTTTATTCTCCAACATTTTGTGACAGCATGGGGTCACATGTAACGTTTTTTTTATTTATATATAAATTGCTAATTTTGATTTATCAGTAAAATATTTGGTTTGTAATATTTATTTTGTGACCTCAGGCTGTCACACTAGATGGATTTAAATATTTTAATTAGTACCATGTTTGTTTAATTGTACAATATTAATTTGTTGGGTAACTAGAAAATTAATTATATACTATTATTTAGTAAAAGGAAGCAAATATAGAAATGCAAATATTTTCTTTTTATAGAATTTGTGATCTATTTACAAGTATATATATACCACATGTTTAACACTACATGTAAAAATTACATATATATCAATCATATCAACAAAATTCACTAATTTGACTGTAATAAGTAACTACAAGTTCAATAAGAAAGATATGTCTTGTGTCTTGTAGCAAACTTCTACTCCAATTCCATCCAAAATCTGAAGAAAAAAAAAAAAGAAAATGAGCAAAGAAGAAGATAGTAAAACACAATGGGTAAAGTTCAATGAAATTTGTAAATGAATGTGTAATGTTAATTACCTCAAATTGGAGCATTGTTGAGGGGTGAAACCTCGAACACTAACTAACTAAACTATTACAAGCAACCTAGTCTAGGACCCACCTCCAACTTGCAGTCCGAGGCGGTACCTGTCCGAGCTGGAGTACCTGAAAGGACTCCAACTTGCATCCAGGCGGTACTGTCCGTGGAGTACTGAAGGACTCCAACTTGGGTCCGGCGGTACTGTCCAATTTGGAGTACCTGAAAGGACTAGGTGGGGGGGGGGGGGGGGTTAGAAAGGATTACCCGGATTGCGTATGTCAATCCGGTAAGAGACTTTACTCAAGAGAGAGTTGGTAGCTCTCAATGTAATAGTTATGAGGAAGGTTAAAATACCAAGAAAATACTTATGACTTGGGGATTGTCACTTACTTTAAGGTCTTGGACGTTGTGCTATATTTATAGATACCATATCTTATGAAGTGACTCACAAGATGGTGCCAAGTGTATGCTTCAGATTTGGACACCAATGCTACCTTTGGCCCATGGCCCAATAGTGAACAGTAATCCAATACTAATTACTGGGCCTCGGAGGGTAGTTTGGACCTTTCCCTCTGAGCGTACTGTTCCGCACGTTGGGTCCGTATAACTCCTTCGGACAGATCCTTCTGCTTGGTGGATCTGCCCATAGGTAACTCAAGGCGTCCGAGCCTAGGGTTCCACGGAAGTATCTCAGTGGTTCTGTTATGTACGTTTGGTCTTATTGCGATGGTGGCGTCCGAGATTCTCTCGTTCGGTCCGTTTGGCATCCTAGGACTGACAGTTTGTGGTACTTGGAAGGACCATGTGACCTTTTGTCAGGTTCGAAAGTCATTCACCTAGCTTGGTCGGACCCAGCTGAGAAGGTATGTTGACTTGTAAATACTAGTTGACCTGGGATGGTTTCCCTTATGTCGGACCATTTGAAGGTCGGACTAGCACTGGATTAGCTATCTCAGCCTTGATGCGCTCTAGGACACGCTCTATGGCATCCTTAACGGATTGGACACATGTCCGTATCAACATATGTCCCCCTAGTTTCCAAATATCTTAGTAGAAGATAGTTGGTAACTATGAAACGAACAAGTGTGTTGTGGAGCATGTCCGAATCGTTAACTGAAAAGGAGAAAATACTTTTCGTGGGACCCGTCGTCCGTGTTCTTAGGAACTCCATATATCTCTCTCCCCCCCCCCCCCCAAAGGTATTTGTATCCGAGATATATAGGTCCGAGTACGGTTAGGATCCGAAGAAGCCCTCTGTGGAAGAGTGTAAAGGAAGCTATCCGTTGGGCCAAACATGTGGAATGGTTCGCTTGGGTGATGAACAGTGGTTCAAAAGGCCCAATATGTCATCTATCCGTCCCACTGGAAAGGATCCCGAAGGAGCTGAGGTAACCGTTGGATTTGAGGAGATCAACGGTGGGGATTGAAACTCATGTGACGTGACGTTTCTAAGGAGAATTAATTGGGGAGTACTGTCATTATGCCTTTTTCGAATCGGCGCAGCCGTTGGATTAAAAAGATCAACGGTTGGAATTAGAATCCGGGTGATGCGACACTTCGGCTTCCCCAATTGCCCCTATTAATAGTTACCCAAACTTCCGCTTTCACACTTTAGCCACCTCGAATACTCAAAGCAATTCTCGAACAATCCGAGCAATCCAAGGGCAATCCGAGCAACTAAAACTCGCAAAATCTTGCACTTTCCACATTCTTTCTGCACTCTCGGAGAGCTAGGAAGGCTTCGTCGTCCGTCCAAACTTACCCAGTCAACTTGATCAAGTAATTATACCCCGATTCTTCCTGAAATTTTTCTTTGTTATGATATGCTTGCTTCATGCTTGTATGCTTTTCCCTTGGTCGATTACCTGCCTGTTGATTCCGTGGTTGTAAATGCTACTAGTGGTAGATTCCAGTAGTATACTTAGTTGGAATACTCTTCCAGTGTGCGGTATTGTATTAACTTCTTTCACTGGTAACTTGTTGATTCGTCTTGTATATCATGTCCAATGTAACCACAATTTGATAATGCATGCTTACTTGGTGATGTGTTGGTGCCGATTGGCACACAGTCTTTCGTAAGTTATCCCTATTAACGTGCTGGGTAGGGTAGATCATAGTGCCAATGGCGCGTCTCTGTGTGCCAAGTTTAGTGCCCATAGTGTTGACACTGTACTTCATGCAGAAAATCTGGTAAAGTAGAATTTCCTCGGATCGCTTGACTTAATAAGATATCTAAATGAACTCTCGGACAATCACAATCATCATTTCTGATCCGTTTGCTTCTGCCCTAGGATGTCCGGGAGCGATAGTCAGAACCAGCACAAGGCTCAAGGTTACGATGATGGAGTAAACTTGGGGACTGAGTCCGTGGACCTAACCACATCCGTAGGAGATTATCTGGTCGTGGAGCTCGTGTCTTCCAGGGACTCTGACACTGGACAAAGAGTCCGTGATACAGCAGAGACTCAGTCCGATGTGGCAGCGGGCCAGGGAGATGGTGCTAGGACTAGGTCGCTAGTCCAGTCTCGGACCATAGGTGGTGTTGGGGCGTCCGTTGGTCCAAATGAACCTCGGACCGAGCAGGGAGGCGAGAGTGGTCAGGAGGCGGATGATGTAGAGATGTTTCAGGCTGGTGTAGAGGATCGAGTTGTAGTGGAGAAAGGTCCGACCAACCCAAGCACATCCGGGAGACCCGATGATGGAGAAGAGGAGGAGGAAGATGGTGAAGAAGAAGAGGCTGATGAGTAGGAAGAGGAAGAAGCTACTCAAGCTGCCCGCCCACGAAGACGTGGTGGTCGTCGAATTGTGTTGCATCCTGGGGTGCCCGCTCAATCCACTGTTCCGCTGATTGAGGGTCGTGGGGCCAAGGCGGCGCAAATCAAATTCCCTCGTCCGGCGTCCGCCGTCGTGATAGCGGATGAATACGGAGAATTGAATGTGGACGGGCTACTCCCTACTTGTCCGTCTAAAGTAAAACCTGAAGACATTCCTGAGTGGAGGCGGAAGTGGGAGATCCCGGAGTCCGTTGAAATTATGGTTCCAGAGCCCGGGCATGCCTTTTACAATCCGCCCGCTGGATACATGTGTGTGCATGAAGCAGCCTTTGCTTATGGGTCGAAGATCCCTATTGCGTCCGAGATGAAGCACATCTTGAACCATATTGGTATAGGTCCGAGCCAGGTTATCCCAAAGTCTTTGGGTAACCTTATCTGTTTCGTTGTCTTTTGTAAAAAGAAGGGGCAGCCTGTGAATTTTGAGAACTTCAGGCAGCTCTTCCATGTTGCTTTTAGTCCGGGGAATCCCCTTTTTTATACCTTTGTAAATAGAAAACCCTACAACTTCATTTCCGACTCCATTTCGTCTCTGGGATCGAAGTAGTGGGATAAATATATTTTTGTGCGGATGGCTTTGAAGCCCGGGATGCCCGCAAAGAGGCGAGAGCAGTGGGGGCTGCCAAAAAAGTTTTTAAGGGAGAGTATCCCGGACTGGCGCCCCCTTCCGAAGAATGTGGCTCCGTGGGTGCTGGAGATTCATAAGAAGAACAATCCACCTACGTATCCATTCCACGGATTGATTTGTCAGCCCCTGCCCTTCTTGTGCGGACTGACTGATGTCGTGGAAGTTGGGGGAAAGACCGACTTCAGTAAGGATCCTTAACTTAGGATTTATGCTTTCCTTTCTCTTGAATGCCTTGCTATGAATTTTCATTTCCGAGATTCCTGTTATTCTCCCTTTATGTATCCGTGGCTGATACATTTATTTTGTTATATAGCTCACTGGTTCGTTTATATCATGTCGACACTCCATGAGAAGAAGAGACAGGAGAGGGAGCAACAAGCCCTCGAGCTTGCTACTGGCCAAAGGGCCAAGATCATCAATACGTTCGCGGGTCTTCCTATGGCGGACCCAAAAAATGCAGCGGTGTTTGCGGCGGAGGAGGAGAGGCGTGAGAAGGCGGGTGAGGATCCGCAAGTCTTAGTGGTGCCCGACAAGTCAAAGGCCTGGCGACTCGCAGCACCACTGCCCCCAAGCCACCAGCTTCTGCTGCATCCGCACCCCAGCGGGATGTGTTGATGCGAGACGCCATCACCTCGGGGAGGAAGAGGGGAGCAACCTCGGATGCCTCCCTTGCAGCGAAGAGGCAGCAGTTGTCCGCTATTTTGCCATCCGACCCAGGTGCTCTCGATAAGGAATATGAGCGGGCTCGCGGACTCCCTGACGTCGAGCGGGTTGGAGAGCTCCATGAGTTGTACCAGAGGGTAAGTAACTCGTTCATGTTTTTCTGTCCAAGTTCTCAGTATAATAGAAACATAACTTGTGTCTATACGGACTTCCTATAGCTCGGATGCTTCGTCAAGGCTATGCAGTGGAAGGCTAGTGAGCGGGCCACCATTGAAGAGGACCTGCATAAGGCCATGGCCACATCCACGGATGAGGCGGAGAAGGTGAAGCAGGCGGAGGCTCAACTAAAAGAAAAGGATACGCTTATCAATAAGTTGAAGGCTAGCTGGCAGGAGATAAAATCGGACTTGGACTGGCAGGAGAATTTTATCAGCAAGTCGATGAAGGCCTTCCAGGACTCGAAGGATCTGCTCCTCGAGGACCTCCAATTTGCCCGCCTTGAGGCTGCCCGAGACTTTATCAAGTCGGACTCCTTCAAGTTTTTCATGGCGGACAAGTCCGATGCTTCCCGCTTGGATGGGTTTTCATCCGCCATCGGCCAGTTGTAGTCCAAGGAATTACTTCCGCAGAACTTCGACTGGAAGGCGGAAGGATTGATTCCTTCCGCGGATGCTAATGGAGTGGAGGTCCCAGTGGACAATGTGCCGGATGAACGGTTGGCCGCGTGTGAATTGGCGGAGCTGGTCACCGAGGAAGGTGAGATTGACATCAGGAACGGTGGACCCTTTCTCCCGAAGTGTGTCCCGGAGGCCCTTCGAAAGGTATGTTTCGTGCCTTTTGATAACTACAGGGCATTCCTAAAGAACTGGTACTTCATGCCTGCTCGGGTCGTTGACCATGACGCAAATTTCAACCTGTTCGGAATTGCTGAATCCCTCGCAGCTCGTGCCACTGCCAACCCGTCTTCCACCAATCCGCTTACAGCCGAAGAAGTCGGTGTGAGCCAACCTGCCCCCCCAGTGAGGAGTCCGGGGTATGCCTCGTGAGAAGTCTGTAACATTTAGAATTGTGATCTTTTGATGGCACGGATTGTTGCCATATACAATATTTACTCTCCTTCATTAGTAGTAACTATCTTCGGAATAATGCTTTTCGTGCTTTGAATTATTACTTGCTTTGCTCTTTATTTCCTTCGTTCCGTCGTTCATACGCTAAGTTATCATAAATATGTCTCTTACAAACACGGATCGCTCTGAATGACGTCTGAATGCAAGATAATCAAACCATTATATTTCTGATCCTCGGACCGTTCGTCTTTATTATGCCAGATTACTTCGTGGGGATGCGTAATCTTCTAGAAGGAGGAAGTTGAAGCAGTGAAATTGTCATTATTACTGCGTCCCTTCATCTTCCGAGCCGTCGGATGATGGACATGTGGCGCGATCGTAAAGATTCGTCGCTACTATAAATAAGGGTATGGTAATTCTTCCTTTCTCAATGCTTTACCCCTCGTCAACCTTTCCCTGTCTAGAACTCTCATTCTTCGAAAAAGCCAGATTTCTCCAGGATGTCGGAATCTGCTCGAGAAAAATTAGTCCGAGCTAGGCAACTTCACCTCAATGCCAGTGCAGTGGTTCCCAACCTGAGAAACCCCATCGTTGGAGACCCGGACGATCCCAAGTACGATTGCTGCCAGCATTGGGTAAATTCTGCTTGCGGGAACATGGACCCTCCGATTTATCCCGGTAAAGGGAATGCGGACGATTCAATCATCCTTGATCCAGAAGGTGACCCCCCTCTATGTCCGGGAATAGCCAGGAAACGAGCCGAGGACGAGAGAGAGCGGATGCTGAAGATGATCCGTAGGAGGATCCGAATGCAACAGCAAGCTCGTCGGGTTCAGGGCGGTGGCCCAGAATCTCAAGGCTCAACCTCGAAAATCCACTGAAGGGACAAGGTGGGGTATGCCCCGTAGAAATATGTATGGTCCTTAAACATTAGAAAGTTGTAACATCCGTTTTCTTTGTATGCTCGGATGTTTTGCTAATGAAATTCGGATTATCCTCAACAGATGTAATTGTTACCTTTTTTCGCAGCCTTACTTTGTCGGACCATATTTATGCAAATATATCTGTGAGATGACCAGCCAATATAAACTCGGACGCAGCTAAAGGGCTTGTCTAGATCAGTTAGGATAAGCTCATTTGACCCAATATTGTTCAGCCCAAACGAATAGTACAAGCCCATTGTCGACGTCAAAGTTCTGACGTGTCGGACGCCTATTGGTTCGTCCCGTCTATAAATACCCAAGCTCTCCTTTGCAATGATCGCCTAAATCAGACTCCAATTTCCATTCATACTGAAAATTTCCACCTTCTTTTTCAAAGTCGGATAGGTCTCCATAGTTTGAGCCTGGTAGTAGTCATAAGAAGATGATTTCTTGAATAGTTTCCCCCTCGAGACTCCCGTCCACTCTCAAATTGGCGTTTTGTCTTGAGTTTGAGAGTGGCGTGGGTTTGGAGGGAGCAATTGCTCAAGATCAGTCGTTAGAAAACACAGATCTCGGTAAATGCTCGGGTCCGAAGGTAGACTAACGGATGTTCTTATTGGTCGTATGTGCGATCCACCCGGTAGGAGCTTTTCCTTTCCAGGGAGCTGCTGGCGGGTGGGTCGCCATACGATCAGTGCGTCAGATCCGTGCTCGGATTCGACTAAACAGGTGCCTTTGAGGGACCCCGCTGTCTGGAGATACAATGTTTGAGGTCGGACATAGCAGATGTGTCCATCCAATCTTCTCATGAGCATGAGATTCCAAGTGCCCATCACTCACTTTTTTAATGTGTCCGTGCACATTGAGCACGAGATCCGTAGAGGGAATCAAAGGTATGGTGATATAGTAGGATTCTAACTCACTGAATCTTTCTGTATTGTGCAGGCACATCAGATCCTCGGTGTCTCCGGAAGTGACGACTACATAGAGTACGTTCTTGCCGGAGGAATAATCTCGATGGAAGATGACGTATCTCCAGAGACTTTCTCTACATTTTATGTGTTGTAGCAGTAGATCTGAATAGAGATCCGAGATTGTAGACTGTAAAGACAGCGTTATGTATACTTCGTTTCATATATGAAATAAATTCATTGCTTCCCTTTTCTTGTCGTGTGAACGTTAAATCTCAGATGCACGAATTGAAAGATAGAAGTTGTATTGACTTGACGGTTTAAACTTAAAATATCCAAATGATCGACAGGGGTCCGCGCAACCACCCCTATGCGTAAAACTTTTGAAGGTTCCTGGCATTCCAAGTACGCTTGAGTGGGTGTCCGTACTCGACCTCCAATTCGTAGCTTCCGTTCACTCTCGCACCGACAATCTTGTAAGGTCCTTCCCATTTAGGCTTAAGCTTCCCAATATTTCTCAAGATATCAGCTTGGCGGAGCACTAGGTCTCCGACCTGTAAGTCCTTCGCTTGAACATGCCTGTTGTAGGCCCGTGCTGCAGTTGCATGGTACCTGTGGATAATAGCCAATGCTTCAGTTCTTTTATGTTCCAGCATGTCTAGATCGAATATCCGAGCTTCATGATTAGCGGAATCATTGAACTCTTGGACCCTCATAGTCTCGATGGCAATTTCCGCTGATATGACTACCTCTGAGCCATAAACCAGGGCGAATGGAGTCTCTCTGATCGCGGTCTGCGCAGTGGAGTCTCCAGGAGCTTAACAATTGTCTTGTTTGTAGACTCAGCTTGTCCATTGGCTTGTGGGTATCCGACAGATGTGAAGCGTTGTTCAATCTTGAAAGATGCCAGCCATTCCTTGAGTCTGTTGCCCAAAAATTGAGCACCATTGTCCGAGATCAGAACTCTGGGTAGGCCAAAGCGACAAATGATGTTTTTCCAAATGAAGGTTCGCACTCGGTTTTCCGTGATAGTCGCCACAGCTTCTGCTTCTACCCATTTGGTGAAATATTCCACGGCCACAATTAAGAACTTGTTCTATTGAGTGCCCTTTGGGAATGGTCTGACAATATCGATGTCCCATTGATCAAACGGACACGCTATGACTGACGGAATCATAAGGTGTGTCGGACGATGGGGAATATTCACATAATATTGACATTCAGGACATTTCCTGGCGAAGCTAGCGGAATCCTTATCAATGGTAGGCCAGTAGTAGCCCTGTTAAATGATCTTTTGAGCTAGAGTTCGTCCTCCGGAATGGCTTCCGCAGCTTCCGCTGTGAATTTCTTCCAGTACAGTCTCTGGCTCTTGTGGGCCTAAACACCTTAAATGAGTCCCAGAAAAAGATCTCTTATACAAATCTTCTCCAAGTATAAAGTATCTATTGGCTCGGCACTGCACCCTCCTCGACTCCTTCCGATCAGCTGGTAATGATCCGTCTTTGAGATAACTAAAGATGTCAGTCATCCAGTTTCTTCCTGTTTCAGTTATCACAACACTGGGAGTAGGACTCATGACGGATGATTCAGTAATAGTGAGTAGGATTACTCTCCTCGTGTCTAGAGCAGCTGTTGCGGATACATACTTTGCCAGAGCGTCCGCTCTTTCGTTCCAAGCCCTATCAAACTTCTCCAGGGTAAACTCATCAAAGAGGCTGACTTTTTGCTTGAGTAGCTCAAGATACTTGATCATCGAAGGACCTTTCGTGGAAAAAGTACCCAAAAATTGGGCTTCCACTAACTGTGAATCCGTGTAAGCCTTGAGTTTCCGGACCTGCAAGGACTTGGCCAGACGTAGCCCGACCAACAGTGCTTCATACTCTTCGACTGACTTCGAATTCCAAGGATATCGCGTAATCGAGTTCTGCGCCATCAGGGCTTTTAAGATAGATTCCAATTCCTCCTACTCTTCCAGTGGAGGAACCATCCACTTCCAATGTCCAAACATTAGAGGGATGTTCCTTAGTTCGGAGGTCTTCTGTAAGCTCCTGAGATTCCAACTTGTGTTCCCCTTTCTTTTTAATATTCGGGCCAGAGTTGTTAGTACCGGATTCCCCTGTGATATCATCAAGAAGGAACATTTGGTTAACCCGAGTTTCCTCCCATGATGCAGTCCAATAATGAACTGAGCATCCTTGAGGTTTCCCGGGTTGATCGTTGGCGAAACTGGCTTTCGGATTGATATGCTTGGCGATTAGGCATTCGAGTGCCTATTTGTCCGGGACTTTCTCAGAATCCGCTTCAGGGTATTCTGCTAGGAAGTTAGCAATAACTTGAGCCTTCTTGGCTGTCGGAGCCTGATAGCTAATGTCGTATTTGCTCAGCTCAATTGCGCATTTAGAGAGTCGTTCGGATTGGTCGGGCTTTCCCAGGACCTGTTTCAAAGGTTCTGTAGTTAGTACTACTACTTTATGAGACTTGAAGTATGGCTTTAACCGCCGGGCGGTGTAAACCAAAGCATATGCAAATTTCTCAATCTTCACGTATCTTGTGTCCGCCCCAGCAAGGGCTTTACTAAGATAGTAGATTGGCAAGTGATCATTACCTTGAATCCGTACTAATATGGAACTCATTGCCTCTTCCGTTATTGCTAGGTAGAGGTAGAGTGGCTCTCCTTCCACGGGTTTGGAGAGCAGCGGAGGGGAATGGAGGTACTTTTTCAAATTTTCAAAAGCCTCAGAACATTTCGCGGTCCACTCAAAGCTCTCTCCTTTCCAGAGGATTTTGAAGTACGGAAGGTTCTTCTCTGCGGATCGCGAAATAAAGCGACTTAAGGACATAAGACGTCCAATAAGCTGTTGTACCTCATTGAGGTTCTTCGGATGAGGCAGATCTAGGATTGCCTTGATCTGTATCCCTCTCTCTGTGACCATGTATCCTAGGAACTTTCCTCCTTTCACTCCAAAGGTGCACTTTTCTGGATTCAGTTTCATCCCGTACTTCCTAAGGATATAAAAGCACTTGTTCAAGTGATCCACATGTTGTTCTTCAGTTTTGCTCTTAACGAGCATGTCATCCACATACACTTCCATGGTTTTGCCAATCTCTTCCTTGAACATCTGATTCACCAGTCATTGGTAAGTGGCTCCCGCATTTTTCAATCCGGAGGTCATCACCTTAAAGAAGTACACTCCCCTGCAGCGAAGAAAGCTGTTTTCTTGATGTCCTCCTTGGCCATCCGAAACTCAGTAACGCACATCCGGCCGTGGAGTCAACCAATTGATCTATCCGTGGCAAAGGGTACGGATCCTTTGGGCAGAACTTGTTTAGCCTGGTGAAATCATTGCACATCCACCATTTACCTGGCGATTTTTCTACCAGAACCACGTTGCAAACCCAATCGGAATAACAGACCTCCTCGATGTGCCCTGTCTTCAGGAGTCGATCAACTTCGGCGTATATGATGGTGTCCTTGATCGGACCAAAATATTTTCTCTTTTGACGGATATACTTGATCGAGGGATCCATGTTCAGACGGTGAACAGCAATCCTCGGGTTTTAGGTCTTCAGTACTCCAAGCAAATACATCAATGTTATCTCCAAGATAATCAACAAGCTTCATTTCTACTTCCGCGTTCATCTCTGTTCCGATTCTAGTCTTCTTATCCGGGCTTCCAACGACGAGCTCAACTTCCTTGAGGGTTTCACAAGGCTAAATCCGTGCAGTTTTAGGAAACTTGTCCTTCTGGCTCCCTACTTCGATGTGTGGATTCTCTTTCTTTGATGGAAGAACAACTGGCGGATCAGGGGTCACCGAGACTGCCAACACAGGCGCAGAGGCTCTACTTGTGGACATAATATAGCACTCCCAAGCTTCTCGGATGTTCTCTACCTCCTCTCCAACTCCGCACGGGGTCGGGAATTTCATCCTATTATGGAGAGTGGAAGGTATAGCTCAGAATTGATTGAGTCCCGGATGACCAAAGATAGCATTGTAGTCGAAAGTTCGGTCCACCACTACAAAACGGACTTGCTGTGTCACCCTTGCGGGATGTGTCCCAAGTGAAACGTGAAGCATGAAACTTCCTAGAGGACGGACAGTACCTCCTCCGAACCCTAGTATGGAGGTGTTGACTCTCTCATATCGGATTCCTCCCAGATTCAACTAATCTATTGCCGATTTGGAGATGATGTTCGAGGAACTCCCCGTGTCTACCAGGATCTTGTTTACCCGATAAGTTGCGATGGTTAAAGAAACCACCAGCGGAACATCCAGATCATCTATATCTTCGCCTCCTGCCGTAGGAGGAGGTATTTCACTATCATCAAAGTATATAGCATTTGTCCCTGGAATTGCTGGAGCAAAGATACGATCATCATTGTTAGGAGATTACGAGTCCGTTCTCTCGTGTTCCTACTATCGCCCCCAGTTGGTCCGCCTGCGATGGTGTTGATAACTCCGCTGTATGGAGGGTTCCTCCATTTCAACGTTATCATCGTACCTATATGGGCGTCGGTCCGCGTGAGGCGGACGGTGGGCTGTCGGAGGTGGCAAGGATAGAGGGTGGGGTGGTGGTTTTGTGGCTCTGTTATGCCTTTTTCGTTCCGTTTTATCATGCCTGGAAGGCTCATCCGTATAGACATGCTCTTCCAACTTTCCCTCTCTTATCAAATGTTCAACCTCCATTTTCAATTGAATGCAATCGTCCGTCTCATGACCACGGCTCTTGTGGAACTTGCAGTACCCCTTTGCATTCTTGTTTCTCCGATTATTATGAGATGGCTTTGGCCATTGGATATCCAACTTTCTCTCAACAATGGTCGCCAAGATGTCGGATCTTGGTTTGTTGAGACGAGTGTAGTCCGCGAACCGTCTTGCCGGATTCCTTTCTCTGTTGAAACCTTTATCCCTAGAATCTTTCTTTGGGTCATACTTCCCCTGGCGTTGCTCTTGATTTATCGGCTCCTTTCGTTTCTTGGAACCAGCTCTCGCTGGAACATTCCTTCGGTACTCCTCTCCATACATCACTTCTTCACAGATGTCATCCAAATATTTTTCACTCCTCACTTCCTGACTAGAAAGTTTTCTGCGCAGCTCTGAGTTGAAAGTATTAGCATAAAGGTGACGGACCCGTTCCTTAATACTGTGTGGCTCAACTCGAAGAACTTCCGCGTGAAAGCGATCTAGGAAGGTCCTTAGATCCTCTTGCTCCCTCTGTATAACTTCTGCCAGATGCTCGACGGTACGCTTTCTTCTTTTCAATTTTCCAAATCGTCCCAGAAACTTGGAGGAAAGGTCCGCATATAACCTTATCGACTTGTTTGGAAAAGCAGTGTACCAATCCATGGTTGTTCCAAAGAGAGTAGATGAGAACGTGAGAGCTTTCGTATTGTCACTCATCCCCTTGGAATCCATCTTACTGTTATACCTTGTCAGGTGGCCAACGGGATAGGTATCCCCGTAATAGTATTCCAAGTTTGGAATTACTTGATCCAAGTTCCTGTTCCTCTCCTTTTCTATTATCATTTCATCGCACATAGGGTTTGGTGCACTAGTAGCTATCTGCTCATGATCCTTTACCAGGCCTCCGAGATTTAGAATCTGGGCCTCCAAAGCTTTTTGTTGGGTATAGATTTCTTCCATCTCTCCCGTTCTCGGATGAATTGCTACATCTGCGGGGAGTTCGTCTAGGCGGACTACTGGAATGGTTTCCGCTACGTGATCCCTGGCTCTCGGAGGTGCTTGTTGTGGCGCTCTAGGCTGCCTGTTATCATCCTCCTGATGGTCTCTCTTTCCATTCAGACTTCCTTCACCCTGAATTTGGGAAGCGGATGCTCTCCGATCTAGAAGGTTCCGCAGATCCTCTTGGGGTAGCTGATTCCCCAACCTCTGCTGGATCGGACGTTGCCTGTTTCTTGATAGGGCAGGCTCTGCTTGAGTCGGAGTAGCCACTGGCGGAGTGTCTTTCTGAGGATGGGCATTGTTAGACCCTAGACAACCTTGGATTATCGTGAGCAATCTATCGAACTGAGTCTCACTTAATCCGCGGTCACTAGTCCGAACTACACGACCATCAGGCATAGTAAACTGTTGACCTGTAGTGGGGCCTTGAGATTCTGCCGGAGAAACTCGTATGATCCCCTCTCCATGGTCCGCAGGGACAACGTTCTCAGGAACATTTCGGACTCCCCTGGGCGGAACGTCTCTTCCTTCATCTGAGGATGGGCTGGCTGTGTGACCGTCGCTCGGATATCCCCTTCCAACATTCCTTTCATCTGAGGAAGGTTAAAATACCAAGAAAATACTTATGACTTGGGGATTGTCACTTACTTTAAGGTCTTGGACCTTGTGCTATATTTATAGATACCATATCTTATGAAGTGACTCACAAGATGGTGCCAAGTGTATGCTTCAGATTTGGACACCAATGCTACCTTTGGCCCATGGCCCAATAGTGAAACAGAATCCAAAGTACTAATTCTTTGGGCCTGGGAGGGTAGTTTGGACCTTTCCCTCTGAGAGTACTGTTCCGCACGTTGGGTCCGTGTAACTCCTTCGGACAGATCCTTCTGCTTTGTGGATCTGCCCTTAGGTAACTCAAGGCGTCCGAGCCTAGGGTTCCACGGAAGTATCTCAGTGGTTCTGTTATGTAAGTTTCGTCTTATTGCGATGGTGGCATCCGAGATTCTCTCATTCGGTCCGTTTGGCATCCTAGGACTGACAGTTTGTGGTACTTGGAAGGACCATGTGACCTTTTGTCAGGTTCGGAAGTCATTCACCTAGCTTGGTCGGACCCAGCTGAGAAGGTATGTTGACTTGTAAATACTAGTTGACCTGTGATGGTTTCCCTTAGGTCGGACCATTTGAAGGTCGGACTAGCACTGGATTAGCTATCTCAGCCTTGATGCGCTCTAGGACACGCTCTATGGCGCCCTTAACGGATTGGACACATGTCCGTATCAACAAGCATAATACCTACAAATAAGAACACATATACAATACATTAGTGTTGTTACTTGGACAAGTCGAATTTGAGGAATTAAATTAAGAACACATAACAAGCATATGATTGTAGAAATAATTTCATAGATGTAATAATGAAAATTAATTAAAATAGATACATGGAAGAATTAGAGAATATTAAGATGAGAGTACTCACTGGAGAAGAAGGTGAGGAATGGAAGAATGAAGTCACTGGAATGAAATGAGTTATGAAATTAAGGTGTGTGACTAGTTACTGTAGTACCATAATTTAATTTTATAGTAATAAATTGGTGAAGTAATAATTATTCAATAGTTTCAGAAATTACTATAATTTATAGTAATAATTGTATATAATTAAGTTAATAGTAATATATAGTACTCAAAATTTATTTTGTGATAGTAGTATAATTTAATTTCATAACTACTTCAGTATTAGTATTTATTATATTATATTTTGTGATAGTTAGCCGTTACAAAAACATATTATTAGTGACAGTCAACCTGTAACATAAAGTATAATAATTAGTTTATATATATGTGTGTCCAGTTAGAAACGTATCATATTTGGGTGAATTATCTTTCATCGAGATCACATCAAAACAAAGAGTAAATTTTTTTTTGCACTAAACTTTTGCCTGTTTTTGAACTTACCCCACAAACTTTTTTTTTTTTTGCATTTCACACCAAAATTTTTAATAATATTTTGACGTTACACCAAAAATTGACGTCCGTTAAGTTTGTATTTTAAATCACACCAAAACCTTTTCAAAAATTTGCACCCGCTACCAAAACCTTTTTTTGTTGTTTAAATCACACAAGACCCTTTCTTGATTGATTTGAGTAATCAAAATATATGTTGGCATGAATTGTTTGGGGTTGCTAGTCTAGTGATGGTTGGAATATGCATCGTATTTGCCATGACTTTTGCCTTTTGCAATCAAAATCTTCATATAATTTGTTGGTTCAGTGTAGTGATTTAAGGAACTGCATATGTACCCCTGCCAATTGTGTATCTTCCTGTGTTTGGATCTAAAAAATGACACAAAGCTACTTATATGTATGTGGAACGAGCATATATATTTTGTGCCTTCATTTTTGTAATTTTATTGAAGCAACTAATTGAGGGATGGAATGTAAAGAGAGTTCGAACACTTAATTTTATAGATAGAATGTATGCCAATTAATATACTAATAAATTTTATCATTTTTTATCCGTGTACTATGGAATTTCACATTCGCCAGATACATATGCAGTACTTATTGTTATATCTATCAGAAAAGAAACTTATTCTTATATTTAGCAAACAAATAAAGAAAGTGTGTTTAGTAGACAAAATACACTAGTGTATCATGTTTATGGAGTGAGTGATAAGAGTTGATCATTCTCGATTCTCTTAGGGATAGGATATGGTTTGGTATGTAGCTTCTGTGGTTGTAAAGTAAAGTGTCGTTGTTGGTTTGTGACTCGGATTGTAATCCTTATTTTTCGGAACACTTCTTGTGTTCTTTTTGTTGGAATAAAATTTAAAAAATTTCAAAATGAATAAATTATTACTTTATAGAAAGGTTCTGGTGGCGAAGAAAAGTTTTTTCAAAGGTTTTGGCGTAATTTAAAAATAAGTTAACGGTAACTTAACGGCCATCCAACCTTTGTGTAATGTTAAAATTTTTATTAACTTTTTGGTGTGAAATGCTAAAAAAAAAAGGTTGTGGGGTAAGTTCAAAAACGGGCAAAACTTATTAGTGCAAAAAAATTTTTTCTCCAAAACAAATTATATCATCCGAAGGTTTTCATCAACATTCAATCACAATCTCACCACTTATATTACCTTCTCCTGAAATTACTTCCCAATATTATACTGTCATTTGTGGAGTTTGTAATCGACGGTACTCATTTCAATCACAATCTCACCACTTATATTACCTTCTCTTGAAATTACTTTTCACTCTTTAATTTTATTTTCTTTTGTGCAACTTGCAATTGTCATTTGTGGATTTTGTAATCGACGGTACTCATTCGATCACAATATCACCATTTGTGCAGCTTGCGATTGATAGTACTCGGTCGAAGGTATGTTTTAATACACGTTATTATATTTGTAAGCTAATTTACATTATTCTTATTATGATTCGGTGGTAGTGGTAGTAGTAGTAGTAGTTGTTGTTGTTCTTTTTGTTGTGGAAGTATCATAATTATGAATGCTGATTTACGACTCATATTTATAGCAATCACAAACCTTGTGTATTATTTGCAATATAAGTTGAAAAAACTTAATTTATATGATACATGAGTTATAAATTGGGTAAGAGAACATATTTAGGAGTATAATAATACATCATATTAATTGAGTTAAAATCAAGTTTGAGACTATATATAACTATTATTCGATAATTTTCAATCCTGTAAATTATAATTGCGTATTATTTATTAATGATGGCATACAAATTTATATTAGAATGCTCAAACATGCAAATATTTTAATGTAGCTACATATTTTATAAATTATAATTTCATATTATTTCATTTATAAGAAATATTCATGAATTGTAGTCCAAAAGAGAGCATATGTGTAACTACGTATACTAATATTAGTTGAAGTAAAGCCAATCGAGTTTTTTTCAAAAATAAAGAACTACTAATATTGTGTTTTATTATATTGATTCTTTTTTTGCAAAGAGACCATGGGTTTTAGATTTAGAGTAGATTTGTAAGATAGATAAGTTTATGTAACTAAGTATATTAGTTGAAGTAAAACAATTTGAATTTTTTTATTAAAAATTAAGAATTATTAATTGTGTTTAATTATATTATTTATTTTTTACAAAGAGACTAAGTACAATCTTAGTTTGATTTGCATGAGATAAAAGTTAGTGAAGAAAATTATATAATTTTTGTTTACTTGTGTCAGGTGGCTGACACATAAAAACACAAATAATCTTGAATCTGCTATAATTTTTGTGCACTATAATGACCACTAGCAGTCACATAAAATTGATTTTAGAGTGGGAAAATGAAATTTGGCTTGGTGGGAAAGTAATTTTGGTTGCAATTGATTTTGAATGGATTTTGATGGATTTGACTAATTTAATTGGAGGGAATGTAATTTTATAAGTTGTTCAATTTATTTGGACTGAAATGGAAGAAAAAGAAATTACTTTGAATAATTTTGAATTATAATTTTTTTGCACTTGTGACCACTAGCAGTCACATAAAAACACAAATAATCTTGAATTTCGATTCTGCACTATAATTTTTGTGCACTAGTGAGCAATAGCAGTCACATAAAAATAAAAATGCTGAGATACAATTCTGCATGTAATTGATTTATATATTTTAAGTACATAATTAATGTTGATATTTTTTTTGGAACCGAGAATATTTTTATTCCATTCCAACAGTTAAGTACAAAACCGATCCGAAGATCCAGGTGAGCAAACAGAATCAAAACAACCAACAGTAATCTAATTTAGCATGTGCAAAGCACAATATTTGCGCAGCTTCTTATCCTGCCAACATCTATTGATAACATTTGATTCCTCTCCATCCAGATGGCATAAACCGCTTCCGTGAAGGCACATTTGAGAATCTTCTTTCGCCAGCCATTACTCCTAAGTTGCATACAGAGCCACTCGGTTTCCTCATTCCAATCCCGAGGGGTATGCTGGATCCCCAGCCACATCATCACCATCCCCCAGATTTGACTCGAGTATGGGCACGAAAAAAAAAGATGCGGTAGTGTTTCGTCCTCGAGGCAAAAGGTGCAAGTTGGTGAGATATTCGGGTTCCATCTTCTTATCCGGTCTTTTGTTGCAATCCTATTGTTCAATCCCATCCAAATACAGAACTACGCTCGTGGCTGCGCTTTATTGTCAAACCACCACTTCTTCCATTGAACATCAAGTTTTACGCCTCGTAGTTCCTCATATAATGTTCGGGTATGGAACTTTCCCACACGCCACATTTGTGTCCAAGCTGCCGAGCTTCGCACCATACTCCGGCTCTTCATAATGTCCTTTAAGATCCAGGAGGCATCTGTAGGAAGTTCCACGTCCATTATCTCCCTATCCTTGATGTAGTAGCTATGAACCCACTTGACCCATAATTTATCCGCTTTACGACATATGTTCCAGAGCAATTTGGCGACAGTGCACGCATTCCATTCAATCAAGGAAGTGAGGTTAAGGCCTCCAGCATTCTTCGTATCACACACCTTGTCCCAAGCAATCGGGACTCGTTGTGTGATTTTTTCGGTGCCACTCCAGAGAAAAGATCGACAGAGAGCTTCGACATGTCGGATTACCTACTTCGGCATTGGGAAAACCTGCATCCAGTAGTTAGTCATCGCATGTAAAACACTACGAATTAGTTGCATCTTACCGGCATAGCTTAAGAGTTTTGAACTCCAATGCCTTATGCGAGCCATGATTCGGTCGATGAGGGGTTGGCACATCCTGACGGTCAGTTTCTGGGTAGTAAGCGGCACACCAAGATATTTCACCTGAAGATGGCCTTCTACAAAGCCTGTGATCGCGAGGTGTTGTGACAAGCAAGGCCGGCTTACCCCACCACAGTAGATTCGACACTTCTCTTGGTTCACGGCGAGTCCTGTAGCTCTCGAAAAACTTCCAAACTGCTGCATGAGGATCGACACTGATTGAGCATCACCTCTGACAAATAGTAGGAGATCATCCGCAAAGCAGAGATTCACAAAATCCAAACGCTCACACTTCGGGTGGAAGTTGAAATTCAGGACATGCTTGACTTTCAGTAGGACCCGATGTAAGTACGCCATCATTATCACAAAAAGCAGAGGGGATATGGGATCACTGTGGCGCAAACCCCTCTCCGCCTTGAGAAGTCGAGAGAGCACCCCGTTGATGGAGTATCTATATGATACAGATCGTACACATCGCATAATCCAATCTGTGAAACCCATCGGAAAACCGAGCTCATCCATAATACTTTCTAGATCACTCCACTCCACAGTATCGTATGCTTTCTGTAAGTCCATTTGGATCATGCATCTAGGGGAAATACACTTGCTATCATACCCTCTGACCAACTCACTTTCCAGCAAAATATTATCATGGATTACCTTATCGGGGAGAAACACAGATTGGCTTTCATCCACCACAGAGTTGATAACCTTACTTAAACAGTTCGTAAGGATCTTGGAGATGATTTTGTACAGGATGGTGCAACACGAGATAGGTCTCATCTCCTTCATAGTACATGCGCCGTCCGATTTTGGAATCAGTGTGACAAGGGTACATTTGGTAGCTTTGTATAATCGTCCATTGTCAAAGAAGTCGAACACGGCAGCAAGTACCTCCGGTTTGATCACCCGCCATGCAGCTTTAAAGAATCGACCATTGAACCCATCGATACCTGGGGCCTTTGGATCACCTATACTCTGAAGAGCATCCCAGACCTCTGCCCCCGATACCTGTCAAATAAGGCTAAGTCTCTCCTGGCGGTTGAGCTGTTTATATTTTTATTTGTTGTAGTTTGGGGGGTAAGTTTGAATATTTTGAATGTTATGTAACTTTTGAAATTGATTTTAGAGTATCTAATGTGTTAGTGGGAAAATGAAATTTGGCTTGGTGGGAAAGTAATTTTGGTTGCAATGAATTTTGAATGGATTTTGTGGAGTTGATTAATTTAATTGGAGGGAAAGTAATTTTATAAGTTGTTCAATTGATTTGGACAGAAATGTAAGAAAAAGAAATTAGTTTGAATATTATTTCAAAATCCGGAAGGAAATTAATTTAATTGTTTGAAGCATCATGTTAATGTTAATTATGAACTCACTCACTAATTAAGTTGTCTCACTAAGTGATTGTCAAATTAAACTTACCAATTATGTTAATCCGTCGTCATTACTTCATGGAGGAAACAATTCACACTTGTATTCTTAATACCCCACTTGTATTTTTTTTTTTTAAACGTACCAATTTAGTACTAATTAATGGTATATTTTATAATGATTTGACTTGTTTATTTATTATATTTTTAGGACATATACAATGAATGGTTTTAGGGAATGGATGTATAATAGGTGGGGCAATGACGGCCTTACACCTAAGTTTTTATTAGGGGTTGAATGTTTTTGCGATTGGGCATTCACAAACCAGAATCAAGATCAAATTTGTTGTCCGTGTGTGAAATGTGATTGTGATTGGCCTCCCCGTGATCGTTGGAGGGTTACACTGCATTTATATAGAAAAGGCTTTCGAGCCGGATATTATATCTGGGATGGACATGGGGAAGGTTATGGGCAACAAGGCGTGACTTATGATGTAGGAGGTTCGGGTCCATCTTCTGCACATGTATATGAACCGGACAGCACATTTGAAAACGATCGGAATTTTGTGCAAGATTGGTTTCCACATCATAGTCACTACCAAGAAGAGCAAATGCCAAATGAACCAAATGATGATGCCAGGCATTTCTACGAGTTGATTACCACTGCTGACCAGCCTCTATATGAGAGACACAACATGTCACTGCTTCACTGGATCACTGATGTTATGCGATTCAAGACGTCGCATCCAACAACACAGGCACAACTTGAGGATCACATATGAGGATGCAGGAGCATGGTCTTACCTCAATATCAACATTCCATTCCCGATAGCTATTACAAGATGAAAAAGGTGATGTTGAAACTTGGCCTTGGGGTTATTAAACATGATGTATATCCTGCAAATTGTTGCATATACTACAATGAATATGCTAATTTGAGGTCTTGCCCAATTTGTGGTCTCGAGAGGTACGAGGCGGTGAGTTATGGAGGTAGAACTGAAGCTCCACGCAAGAAGTTGTGGTACTTTCCAATTACAAAGCGCCTGCAGAGATTGTACATGTTAAAGAAAACAGCGGAGCACATGACGTGGCATACAAACTGTCAAGGCTGGTAAGATAAAATGGTTTTTTTTTTGAAACGGTAAGATAAAATGGTTCATCCTGTGCAGAGTGAGTCGTGGAAAGGCTTCGACGTCGCGCACCCGGAATTCGCAGCTGAGACTCGTAATGTGCGTATTGGCATTTTCATAGATGGATTCTGTCCAAACCAGGGTGTGGGAGCAGCTTACTCTTGTTGGCCAGTTTTTATTACTCCATACAACTTGCCACCTGATCTATGCATGAGAGAGGAGTTCATTTTTATGAGTATGAAGATTTCTGGTCCGGAGCCACTCGGGAATAAAATAGATGTTCTACTACGACCACTTATTGATGAGTTGAAATCGTTGTGGAGTGATGGTGCAACAACGTGGGATTGTATAAAAGGGGAGAACTTCCAGATGAGAGTTGTTGTAATGTGGACTATCAATGACTTTCCTGCTTATGGGATGTTGTCTGTGTTGGTCCAGATAACGGCAAAGTAAAAGACTAGAGGGGGGGGGGTGAATTGTCTTTTAAAACATTTGTCGATAAACACAGTTTCTCAGAAACCCAGGTTTCTGATACTTAAATTCAGAGCGCGGAAGACTTTAAGATAGGTAAGTGCAGCAACAATAAGTATGTGTGTGTGCTTTGCTGAAATGTAAATACTGAAAGGTAAATGACACAGCAAGTATAGTGGTATCTGGAGGTGGCGTAATCCTCCAACTAATCCACTTCGGTCTTTCTGGGACCTAGAATTCACTAGAACAGATAATTGAGTTCACCTTACAATAATCCTATTCTAAGATTCTTAAACAAATGGTTCCCAACCAATTGTTCCCCCTGAGTTATTCCCCAGCTCCTAGAGCTAAGTACTTCCTCTACTCAGATAACCTTGGAGTTATTCCTTGATTTCCCAAATCAAGTACTTCCTCTACTCCACGCCTTGATGCTGTTGGTTATAAGGTTTGTCAGAGAGGCTTCTCGTATAACTTTTCAGTTATGTTTTCAGAGAGCCGAATAGAACAAGACTACGTAATACACTTGTTCAGTGGATGGCAGTCTGTTCTTTACTGACCCAAGTAATTGGTGTCCGTTCTGGAGAATGAGCTTCAGAAAGGGTATCTGATAGTTCAACTCTTTCACGAATAACAATCTCTTGTTAAGGTTCAGGACAACTTAGAACTACTAGTGATTCTTCGAGCAACAGAAAGCTTTTAGAAAGGGTAGTAGAGTGCTTGAGCGAATACTTTGCTTGATGGTAAGTTTGCAAGGTAGAGCGTTCTAAGGTGTATTTCTCAGCATCTAAGTATGTGATATATATAGATGAATTTGAGAGTTGTTGGAATGATATCCGTTAGACACAATTCAAATTCAGTCCATACTTATCTTGAAATGAGTACTCAGAAGTCCTTGTCTCATGTCTCAGAGAGGACTGTGCTTCAGCGGCTTTTCTGCCGATGCAATTAATGCACTTGTACTATTTCTTGTCCTGTGGTCTTCAACGGATACATGAGCCTTTCTGATGGCTTGCATGCTCCATACTCATGACGTCATATGTCTAGAATCATATTTCAAAAGTAAGTAAATACACTTAAGAAAGGATTAAGGACATAGTCTTTCTGAGTTAGACTAAACCTTGATGTCTTCATAAATCTTGTGCAATCTTCAGTCTTCTAATCTTCAGAAAAGCTCCATTGCTCGGATTGATCTTCATGGTCTTCTGGAAATATAAATTACACTCAGAGACCTATAATCCTAATACAAGATTTACTAGACTAATCATACTCAGTGATTTCCTCTTTTACAATGTTCAAGTGAACCAAGAGTACATAACAGGTGATGAGTGATCAAAATACTAATAGGTATTCCTAACAAATTTCCCCCTTTTTGATCAGTCATCCATGACTATCTTTTAAGTCCTATTACAAATTTGTAATCCTGGAAGAGAAAACAATCCACCACTTAATCATTTCAAATGATATTCAATTTTAGTTGAATTAAGTGCAGAAAGTAAACATCAACCAAATCACAAGAAGTGATCTTTGCGGATAAGTTGTCATCTATTAGAATGTATCTGAGAGTATGATCTTCAGATAGGTACACTTTACAGAATAAGATGCAACTTTTACAGATAGAGAAATTCAGAAACAATCAGCAAGATTACAAAACGTAACAAAACATACGAAGTAAATTAGAACAAAGGAGAATCCAAGCTCCAAGATAGTATTCTAATGTTACTAATCTTCAAGTCTTCAGAAATGCAACTTAGGTTCAGATACCTCAAGTTCTTTAGCACCGTTTCTGGATCAGTTGACATGATCATCCACTTTTCCGCATTCTTGGACATAGTCATAAAGAATCCTTCTGACAGAGAGCTCTGTCTTTCTGGATAAGTCACATATTTCATGGTAACTCTTGCCAAGCTTGTGATTCTTCTGCAGAAAGTGTTTGACCCAAAAGTACTTTCCGCAGACCCAGGAGTGGTCTATATGCAGCTGAGATAGGTTGAAATACTTGTATATTTCTTCCAAATAGTGTATATCATCTAGGTATTCAACCAATGTCATATAGAATGACTCATAGGTTGGAACACCTAGTTTGTTCTGCCTGCTGTAGCTACCATCCAGTTTTCTTGCCTTGTGTACATCATCAGGCTTTGGGTAAGGACAGGCAAAAGAAAGATCCATCTTTCTGGCTTCATTCCTCTTTTCTACTTCAAAGTTTAGCCAGGCATGAAGGTGCTCAGGTTTTATCAATTCTGGCTTTCCTTCTCTCCATTTCATGATCTGGTTGAGGATGGGAGTTGGAAACTTATCATTGACAAGTAGATGTTGTAGTTCCAGTTGCCAATACCCTCTCTTGTTCAGAATGCACCTATATGAAGACTCTTCATTACTAGTCTTCACATAATCAATGTGGGCATTAGTTGGCCTTTCTTGATGAGTTTCTCTGTTTACTCTGCCAAACTGGGAATCCCTTCTTGCCTTTCTGTTAGGTGGCCTTCTATCAGGAGATCCTCTCTAACCCTTTCTTCCTGCCTTGGGGCTGTGCTGGTGGATGTTCCTTGTATTGACTTGGTATTTCCAGAAGGAGTTCTAGCTGCCAAAGGCCTTGCTGCCAGAGGAGGTTGTGAGGTGCTTGCTTGCCTTCTTCTTGTGGATTGGATGCTCATCTGTATCAGATTCATCCTCATCATCATTGTGGTTCCAGTTTTGAGGCTTGCAACTTTCTTGACCTCTTACCTCTCCTTCTTCTTGGTCTTCTCCTTCTTCAGGATTATTCTGGTTATTCCCATCTGAGATCCTAAGGGACTTGGTTCCCCTAGTAACTATACTTCTTAGTCTTCTGGCTGGTTGATCTGGAATAACTTCTTCAGCAGGGGCATCTCCAGTGTCCTTGATGACTAGTTGACTTGAGGAGGGAGGAATTGATTATTTTCTTTTTCTTCCTCTGCTTTTCTTAGGCATCTCTTCTTTCCCCTTAGTCATGAATGACTGACTCATGATAGCATAAGCTTCAGAGAGTGATTCAAAGTTTTTCTGGAGGTTGTTGTGCACCCTGACCAGTTCTTGGATTTCTTTCTTCAAGTCCTTGTTTTGCCTAACCAATTCTTGCTCTTTTCTGTTGAGCTCTTCAAGAGGCCTTAGAATAGCATCTGCTTGTTGAGTATCATGGATGGCTTCTGTTAGTGCTAGGTTGGCATTGTTGCAGTCATCTTCCCTGATCAAAGCTAGATCTTTCTGAGAGAGGGCTATGCTGGTTGCTCTGTTTAGCAATGCGGCAGCCAAATCTTTCATCTCTTCTGGGACTGACTGTAGGACTTGAGTGTCTTGAGCAACAAGTCTGTCTCTTAGTTCCAAGAAAACACTTGTTCTAGACCTGTGCTCGTCACTTCTTGATGCACCTGGAGCAGAAAATAGTTGAGGAGCCAGAAGGGCTAACTTTTCCTTAGTGATAAGTCTCTCATCTTCTTCTGGGGTGATCAAGTTTTGGTTTTCTTCAGCATCACTGTCATAATCCTTTTCTTGGATTGTTTGCAGATTGGCAATCTTCTTCTGTTTTCCATCAAGTGTGCTGGCCTTCTGAGAAGATGTAGAAGGTCTTTCTGATGTAGCCTCAGCATCTTGTGCTTCTTCATCAACAGTACGCATGGCATCAATTTCAGCTGCGGTAATGCTGATCTTTCATTCCAAACTTCTTTGCTCATCCAGAAGGGCTAATTCTTTAGCATTAGCTTCTCTGAGCTTTTGAATCTTGGCTTCCTTCTCATCAACTTGTGCTTGGCACTCTAAGTTGATTCTCTTCTCTTCTTCCAACTTCTGTCTGAGTTGTTCAATCCTGAACTCAGCGGCTGAGATTTCTTCAATTATGTCTTGCTGATCGGCCTGTTGGGTATTCTGATGAGACTTTGGGGGTGAAGATGATGAGGCTCTCTAAGCATTTGAAGGAGTAGCCTTTTCTCCACTTCCTTTGCTAGATTTCTGGATCCCGCCTTGTCCAAGTTGGGGATCATCATTCTGATCATCATCATCCTTTTTCTTGTTTTCTTGACTTGGATGCTCAGAAGAGGGTTCTTCGTAATCGTTCTCGTCCATCTCCTCTTCATCTTCTGAAACCAGGTTGATCACATTTGGGAATGTAATCATCCTCCCATTAACTTCTTCTTGCTCAGCTGGATAAGTAGTGAGCTTGCTGGGCAAGGCAGGATGGGTCACCATCTGCTCTTGGGTTTGAGCATTTGCAGCTTGGAAATCTGCTATGAGTCTTCGTGCCACTTCATTTATGAAGGTATCATCCATCAGAGTGGCGAAGGAGTAAGACTCTGTGGGAAACATAGCATGGATATGATCTTCCAGATTGAATGCTATGGCCCTCTTCTCTGGGACGTCAATTACTCTTGCAACTTCAGAAAGGTCGGCCTTTCTGAGTTTCGGCCATTGTCTGAAGCACTTTAGATGTTTCTTGAGAGTGTGCTTCTGGAAGGCTTGGAGTAAATTGATTGGCAAGTCTTCAGAAACACAACTTGGGTTCAGATACCTCAAGTTCTTCAGCACCCTTTCTGGATCAGTTGACATGATCATCCACTTTTCCACATTCTTGGACATAGTCATAAAGAATCCTTCTGACAGAGAGTTCTGTCTTTCTAGATAAGTCACATATTTCATGGTAACTCTTACCAAGCTTGTGATTCTTCCGCATAAAATGTTTGACCCAGAAGTACTTTCCCCAGACCCAGTCATGGTCTACTTGCAGCTGAGATAGGTTGAAATACTTGTATATTTCTTCCAGATAGTGTATATCATCTAGGTATTCATCCAATGTCATATAGAATGACTCATAGGTTGAAACACCTAGTTTGTTCTTCCTGATGTAGCTACCATCCAGTTTTCTTACCTTGTGTACATCATCAGGTTTTGGGTAAGGACAGGCAAAAGAAAGATCCATCTTTCTGGCTTCATTCCTCTTTTCTACTTCAAAGTTTAACCAGACATGAAGGTGCTCAGGTTTTAGCAATTCGCTTGCCTTCTCTCCATTTCGTGATCCGGTTGAGGATGGAGTTGAAACTTATCATTGACAAGTAGATGTTGTAGTTCCGTAATCCAATACCCTCTCTTGTTCGAATGCACCAATATGAAGATTCTTCACATCGGGTCTTCATATACTCAATGTGGGCATCGTTGGCCTTTCTTGATGTGTTTCATTGTTTATTCGCCAAACCGAAATCCTTCTTGCTTTTACGTTTGGTGGCCTTCGTCAGAGATCCTCTAACCCTTTCTTCCCTTGCCAATTTGTCTGGTGGATGTTCCTTGTAATAACTTGGTATTTCCAGAAGGGGTTCTGGCTGCCAAAGGCCTTGCTGCCAAAGGAGGTTGTGAAGTAGTTGCTTGTCTCCTTTTCTTGTGAAGTGGATGTTCATCCTCATCATCATTGTAGTCCAAAATTGGAGACTTGCAGCTTTCTTAGCCTCTTACTTCTCCTTCTTCCTTTTCTTCTTCTTCAGAAGTCTTCTTCTCTTTTGAGATTCTAAGGGACTTGGTTCCCCTAGTGACCATACTTCTCAGCCTTCTGGCTGGTTGATCTGGAACAACTTCTTCAGCAAGGGTGTCTCCAGTGGTGTACTTAATGACAAGTTGACTTGAGGAGGGAAGATTTGATTGTTTTCTTTTTCTTCCTCTGCCTTTCTGAGGCATCTCTTCTTCCCCCTTAGTCATGAATGACTGACTCATGATAGCATAAGCTTCAGAGAGAGTTTCAAAGTTTTTCTGGAGATTGTTGTGCACCCTGACTAATTCTTGAAGTTCTTTCTTCAGCTCGTTGTTACGCTTTAACCAGCCTCGCTTTCATTGAGCTCTTCAAGCGGCCTTAGGATGGCGTTGGCTTGTAGGACAGCATGGCTGGCTTCATTCAATGCTGCATTTGCATTGTTACAATCCTCATCCATGACCAACCCTAGGTCTTTCTGAGAGAGTGCGATGCTGGTTGCTCTGTTGAGTAAAGCAGCAGCCAAAGGCTTCATCTCTTCTGGGACGGATTTTAGCACTTCTGTGTCGTGGGCAACTAGTGTCTTTCTGAGTTCTAAAAAGACACTGTTCCTTGCACGGTGCTCTTCACTTCTTGAACTACTTGGTGCAAAGAATATATGAGGAGCAAGTAGGGCTCTTTTGTGCTGAGTGACAAGTCTCTCATCTTACCTTGCTGATCAAGTTGTGGGTTTCAGCATCACTATCATAATCCTTTTCTTGGATTGTTTGCAGATTGACAATCTTCTTCTGCTTTCCATCAAGTGTGCTGGCCTTCTGAGAAGATGTAGAAGGTCTTTCTGATGCAGTCTCAGCATCATGCTCTTCATCATCATTGTCATCCATGGCATCTATTTCAGCAGCTGTGACAACAATGGCATTCTTCAAATTTCTTTGCTCATCTAGGAGTGCCAATTCTTTGGCATTAGCTTCTTCGAGCTTTTTGATTTTGGCTTCCTTTTCATCAACAAGAGCTTGAGTCTCAATGTTGATTCTCTTCTCTTCTTCCAATACCTTTCTGAGTTGTTCAATCCTAAACTCAGCAGCTGAAATTTCTTCTATGGCATCATTGTGTTCAACTTGTTGGGTATCTTGATGAGTCTTGGGATGTGATGATGATGGAGCTTTCTGAGCAATTGAGGGAGTAGCCTTTTCTCCACTTTCTTTGCCAGCTTTCTGAATCCTGCCTTGTCCAGGGTGGGGATCATCATTCTGATCATCATCATCATCACTCTTGTTCTTTGTTTCTTGGTTTGGATGCTCAGAGGGAGGTTCTTGATAATTATTTTCGTCCATCTCCTCGTCATCTTCTGAAACCAGGTTGATCACATTTGGGAATGTAATCATCCTCCCATTAACTTCTTCTTGTTCAGCAGGATAAATAGTGAGCTTGCTGGGCAAGGCAGGATGGGTAACCATCTGCTCTTGGGTTTGAGCATCCGCAGACTTGAAATCTGCTATAAGTCTTTGTGCTACTTCATGAATGAAGTCTTCATGCATTAGAGTGGCAAATGAGTAGGACTCTGTAGGGAACAATGCATGGATATAATCCTCCAGATTTAGGGCAATTGCTCTCTTTTCTGGGACATCGACATTTCGCTACTTGGAAAGGTCACCTTTTCAATTTCGCCATTGTTCAAGCACTTGAGATGTTTCTTTCAGGTGTGCTTCTGGAAGGCCTTGAGTAAATCAACTGGCACTAGACTTTGAGCCTGAAAGAAAGTGTTCAAGTTAGTTTTGTTCAAACCACTTGTGTTAGTATCTGTGTGCAGAAGTGAGCTTTCTGAGCATACCTGTGTAGAAACACTAGGCTCATCTGCTTGGATTTTTACTTGCTTGGGCACAGAGGCCTCAAATACTTTGGTGTGAGGAGAAGTTTTATCCTCATCAACCTTTCTTTCTGCTTGAACTTTTAAGTGAGGAAGCTCAGTAGCATGTTCCTCAGAAACCTTGGGGGTTTCTGGCACCTTTTCTGCAGATACTGCTTGTTCAGCAGTTTTAGTTTCTTTTGGAGGAGATGACACAACTGTTTCTCCATCCAATTGTTCTTCTGACTGAGCCTGTAAGAACAAACATAAGAGATTTTAGTAGTGGGTTTTCCAGAGCATTCGTTGAAGAAGACTATTACTGATTACTTACCTTCTCAGCAGAAGGCTCAGTAAATACTTCCTCAGAAAGCTTTTCAGCTTCTGGAATCTCTAGGTTTTGGGGTGTTGGTTCCACCACCACTACTTCCTCAGTTGGAGCCTAAGAAGAGACATTAAGAATATTAGAACATAAGAGCAATTTTAGTTAGTTATTTCTTGTTCAGAGATAACTTTTACTACCTGTGGGACAGGCTCTTCTTGATGTTCTGGGGTTGGAGGAACCTCTTCTTGATTCAAGGGGGTGGACAAGTTTTCTTCCCCCTGAAAGTGTGTCTCCAAGTTGGCCTGTAACAAATAAAGCTTATGAGTAACAAGTTAACATACAATTATGTTGACATGTTAGATACAAACTATCTTTGTTTCCTGAATAGAGTCAGGCTGATCATTGATCTCTTGAACTTTTGGTGAATCCACAGTCTCTCTGTGCTCATTATTGATCTCCTCTGCAGTATCAATCTGAGTTTCCATCTCAGTTTGATCCCTTTCTGAGAGTTGAGCTCTCTCAGAAGGTTGAGGAACCTGTTCAAGAACAGGGTTTTCTTCAGCAATATTAAGTGCTGGCATTGTGAATGTGGAAGCAATGGCAACATCTTCCATCATTCTATCTTCCTCACCTAGGCCTTCTTCTTCCTACTGGGCTGAGGGGATCTTGTCTTTCTGAAGAGCTGAGCTTGAAGCTCCTCCATGGGTCTCATACTTGAACCTTTTGAGTACTTTTGCAAGTACTTCATCATCCTCGGAATCACTATTCTGTGTTGGTGCAGACCCATCTATGACATTTCTATCATCTCTGGAGAGTTCTGGAGCATTCTGGTTCAGGACTCTTGGGGGATTCTGGATTTGCCTTTCTGAGCGTCCAACATCTTCTGAGACCTTGTCTCCAGAAGGTTGTGCCTCTTGTATGATTAGGGGCTTGGAGGCTATCTTGCTATGAGTCCTCTTTCTCTTGGCAACTGGAGGTTTAGCTTTGGCTTGCTCAGAGACCTCCTCACCTTGCTGTGCAGTTTCTTCTTCTTCTGCCTTTCTGAGTGCGTTCTCAGCAGCAAGTTTCTCATTTTCTTCAAAAGCGTGTCTAGAAAGGGAGTTGGTGACTGGGATTTCCTGCCTCTCTCTGAGAGTGATTCCCATTGTTTCCAGAATGTAACAGATCCTGAGACCAAAGTGCATATTGGCCTTTGGCTTAGCAAGGACATTGATGATTTTGGGCTCAAATTCCTCAATATGTCCAAGGAATTTGTTGAAGGCGTACTTCCCCCAATTGAAGTGGGTTTCCTGCCCTTCATGCTTCTTGTTCAGAAGATGCATCATCATCCATCTCTCCATTCTTATCTGGTCTACTCCACCTTTGTTGCCATCAAAGCAACGGACCAGAATAAGAGCTAAAGTTCTCCAGTGTTTCTGGAGATGACTAGTTCTGATGGCCTTCAGAACAAAGTCTCCTGGGCAACCTTTTGCATTTTCTAACTGGATTGCTTCAAATAGCTATTTGACGCCTTGAATCATGGAAGCGTCCTTGATGTTGATGTCTTCAAATGTTCCTCGATTTTTCAATCGGAATATCTTGCAGAAAGTCTTGCAGTCTAGAACAATTTCTTGTCCTTGGACTTCAGTCTGCATGTATTTTTCTTCTTCATCATTCACAACTTTTGTGAAGATTTTGGAGTTGTTATAGAACTCCAGTACATCCAAAGGTGGATAGTCCACTGGGTGCAGATAGAAGCTTGTAGATATGGGAATTCTTCAGCATTCCCAATATCAGTTTTCTTTCTGGTTTTGTAGATATAACTGCTGGTACATATCTCTTTACTAGAAAGGCTCCCCAATTCATTTTGCGTTTAGGGTTCCTGTCCGATGGGGTAAACTTTCCCAGAAGGCGTTTATTCAACACCTTAAGTTCCTTTCCTCCTTGCTTTTCAGCAGGAGCAGAGGATGTTGCCTTAGGGTTCTTGGTGGTCATCTTCTTGGGTGCCATCTCTTATATAGAGTTTAGAGTGAGTGTTTTTCAGATGAATATTGCACAATTAATCGAGATTAGTCTATCTTTTCAGAAGACTAAGCACAAGAAGTTGAGTTTTGCAGAGGGGTTTTGCAGAAATCTTGAGAGATTTTGCGATTTTGATGCAAGTTTGAAAATTTCGGAATTGGTAAAATTTTTTGTCTTTTGCTCAAATCCTATATATATAGCAGACAAAATGTACATAGATACAACATACATATAGCTGAATATGAATGCGTGTCTTTGCATCTGCATAGGCGTGGTACGTCCTTTGTACTTCATTAAATGCGTAGTGGGCCATGTCTGCATTTCTCAACAGACATTACTTGCTTTGTTTTGATCTCACCCGTTGAGATCAAACGTTTATTCATCAAGGGCTTATATTGAATATCTTGTAATGATATCAATCAACAAATGGTAATGTGCCGACTTGATGGATTTTTAATATGCTACATTCATTGTGTCACTTAGTAAAGAGTAGGAACACTTAATCGTTTGAGCTTATCATTCTGAGTGTCAAGTCCTTATCTATATATTGTTTATCATGAAAATGGTAAAAATACAAGACATTGCACATATTTGACTTTCAGAACTTATACTTTTTGGGCTTTGTGTGTCCATTTCTCTTTATGACTAAATAGCTTTCTGAATTCAAGTGTCAAGCTTGATCGTTGAATGTATTTGACCCACTCTCAGAAGTAAGTTCTATTTTATTTACTTATTAAGTGTGTACGACCTTTGCCTTTCTCGGATACCCGTTCAGAATGTTATGTCTTTCCGAGTATTGCTACTCGTAAACCTTTGCATCACTTCTTATCAACTTGCTTTCGAGAACTCCGCTCGTGAGGCCTACTCACTTATTCAGCCTTTAGAGATTCAGGATAATTTTTCAGTCCTTAGGCAACTCTATTAATCCAAGATTATGTCTTAAGGTCAAGAACCGGCTTTCTTGTAAGGGCTTAGTGAAGATATCTGCAAGTTGGTCTTCTGTGCCAATTTTGAGTATCTCTATATTACCTTTCTCAACATGGTCTCTGATGAAGTGGTGTCTAACATCAATGTGCTTTGTTCTGGCATGGAACTTGGGGTTCTGTGTGATTGCAATAGCACTTGTGTTATCACAGAAAATGGGATTTTTCTCTTCATTGAGTCCACAGTCTCTGAGTTGTTGTTGAATCCACAGAATTTGTGTTGTACAACAACCAGCAGCAATATATTCAGCCTCTGTGGTAGAAGTTGCAATTGAGTTTTGTTTCTTGCTAAACCATGAGATAAGTCTAGTTCCCAGAAACTGACAAGTTCCTGAGGTACTTTTCCTATCAAGCATTGATCCTGCATAATCAGCATCTGAGTAACCAGCCAAACTCAATCTACTTTCTTTAGGATACCACAAACCTACATCTACTGTACCTTTCACATACCTTAATATTTTCATAGCAATGTTGTAGTGTGATTGCATTGGATTTGTTTGAAATCTAGCACACCCTCCAACTGCATATTGAATATCAGGTCTGCTTGCAGTAAGGTAGAGTAGTGAACCTATCAATTTCCTATACTTGTGTTCATCAACACTCTTATCTGATTCAGTATAGGTCATCTTGGTTCCTATGCTCATAGGTATCTTAGCATTATTTTCAGAATGCTTAAGATTGAACTTTATGAGCATGTCTTTTGCATACTTTGTCTGACTAATGAATATTCCATCATTGAGTTGCTTGACTTGCAATCCTAGGAAATAGTTCAATTCTCCCATCATGCTCATCTCGAACTTACTTTTCATGAGATTTGCAAAGTCATCACAAAGTTGCTTGTCCTTAGATCCAAATATGATGTCATCAACATATACTTAAACTAAGCGTAGTTTCCCATCATGGTTTAAAGTAAATAAAGCTTTATCAACTTCACCTTTCTTGAAACCACTTTCCAGAACGTATTTAGCCAAAGTGTCATACCATGCTCTTGGAGCCTGTTTCAGTCCATAAAGAGCTTTATGTAGCTTATAGACCATTCTACTTTCTGAGGAAACTTCAAAGCCAGGTGGTTGTTCAACATAGACTTCCTCAGCAAGTTCACCATTTAAGAATGCACTCTTGACATCCATCTGATAAACTTTAAAGTCTTTATGAGCTGCAAAGGCCAGAAAGAGTCTTATTGCATCCAATCTGGCAACTGGTGCATATGACTCATCAAAATCTAAACCTTCAGTCTGGGTGAATCCCTTGGCAATCAACCTTGCTTTGTTTCTGGTTATTTCACCAGATTCATTCATCTTGTTTCTGAAAACCCACTTAGTTCCAATCACAGATATTCCTTCTACAAATGGAACTAGTTTCCAGACTTCGTTTCTCTCAAACTGATCCAACTCTTCTTGCATTGCTGAGATCCAGTCTTGGTCTCTTAATGCTTCTTCTATAGTTTTTGGTTCAATGTTTGAGATAAAACATCCAAAGAGAGAGTTAGCATTTTCAGCTATTGGTCTCCTAGTCCTAACACCTTGATTGATTGGTCCAATCACGTCTTTTGCAGGATGATCCTTGATCCATCTCATCATGGGTTTAGGGCTAGTAGGGTCAACATCTATGTGATCTGAATGTGAATCACTATGATTATGACTTGATACTTCTTCAGTATCTGTGACATTTTGCACCTCAGGAGGGTGGTGAATGTCTGACACTTGCTCAGTGTGAGAGCTTTCTGTGACATGCCTGTCAGAGAGGTCATTTCCAGAGTTAGCTCTCTGATGAACATCTTCAGTTTCCATTTCTGGAATTCTCATAGGAAATTCTTCATCATGTCTGAGAATCATCTGGTTGTTACTAGGCATTTCATGCTTTTCTCCGTCAGAGTCATCCTCTCTTTCCACAATGATGTTTTTCCTTTCTGAGAGTTCCTCTTCAGAATCCTTTATCATTAGTTCCTTGAACCTTTCTGAGAGTTCATCAGCAAGGGGTGTTTTCTTGCTTCCTTCATAGAATACAACATGAACTGATTCTTCAATCTTCTTTGTTCTTTTGTTGTAAACTCTGTATGCTTTGCTATTCATAGAATAACCAAGAAACACACCTTCATCTGCCTTTGGTTGAAATGTTCTTAGATACTCTTTTCCATTGTTAAGAACAAAACATCTACAACCAAATACTTTTAGATGATTGATATTAGGGGGTCTACCAACCAAGAGTTCATAAGGGGTCTTGTCATGGTGTTTGTTTATCAAACATCTGTTCTGAGTGTAGCATGCTGTGTTTACAGCTTCAACCCAATAAATTTCACGTATCTCAGTGTCAGCTAGCATTGTCCTTGCTGCTTCTTTAAGTGTTCTATTTTTCCTTTCGGCAACACCATTTTGTTGTGGTGTTCTTACAGAGGAAAGTTGGTGTTGTATACCTTTGCTGGTACAAAACTCCTTTATGTACTGGTTGACAAACTCAGTACCATGGTCTGTTCTGATTGCAGATACCTTGTCATTTTTCATGACTTCAAGCTTATTCAGCAAGTTTGGTATCTCCACCCTAGCATCAGATTTGTGCTTCAGAAAGACAACCCAAGTGAATCTTGAGAAGTCATCATAACTAGTTACAGATGATTCAAAAAGATCCATGTGTAATAGTTGCAGTGGTCTAACACTAGAGTGTCTGATTTTGGACTTGAAAGAGATCTTAGATTGTTCCCCATCCGTGCGTAACATATACCATCCTTTCTGAAAGATGTTTTGGGAAGGCCAACCACTAACTCTTTCTTGGCAAGTTTGTTCAGAGTTTTGAAATTCAAGTGACTCATTCTTTTGTGCCATAACCAGTGCTCTTCTGTGTGACCTGATTGACTCACCATGAGACATTCTTCAGTTGTGGCAGATGCCCAGTCGGCAACATAAAGACTGCCTTTCCGCCGACCAACCAAGACTGTCTGCTTTGACTCATTGTCAATAAGTTTGCAATACTTTGCTTTGAATTTCACAGTAAATCCCTTGTCTGCAAACTGGCTCATGCTAAATAGATTATATTTCAAACCCTTAACATGTAATACGTCAGTGATAGTTAATGATCCTAATTTGACGTTGCCAAATCCCAGAGAGGGATTTAATTCTCCTCCAGCAAATCTGATGTCTGGTCCATTGTTGCAAGCTTTGTAATTGACCAGATTTGCTTTGTCTCCTGTCATGTGCTTTCCGCATCCACTATCAAATAGCCATTGAGCCTTAGTCCAAGAGGCGTTCTGCACAAAACAGGAAACATGAGTTAGGTTCTTGCTTCAGAGATAGAACCATTTAGACTAAACATTCTTCCAGTAGGAATCCACATTTTAGTGAATTTCTTGGGAGTTTGTTTTTGTCTAACTTGATCAGAAGGAGATGCAATAAAATTAGAAATTTTGATCTCAATTTTCCTTCTTGTGGTGTTTCTAGATGTTCCTTTTGGTGCTTTCTGGACCCTGGGTTTCTGGGATTGCTTTTCAGCAAACTTAGCCTTTCTGGCCAGGTTCCTTCTAGCTCTGGCATTCAGTTTTTCAGTGGCTTGAGATTTCTTCCACTTACATATTGCTACATGCAATATCACTTTGCCATTGTTCTTGTCCTTCCTTATATTGTTGCAGAAGAACTTTTCCAATAGCACGATAGCCAATGCCATTTCGAACACCTTTGGCTTTCTGAATACGTTCTTCAGAAGCCTTACTAGTTTCTACACCGTCTTTATTTTCATAAAATGGTACAATAGAGAATTTGCCTATTCCTGCAATTCTTCCTTTCCTAGTAATATAGCAATGTGGATGGTTACATGTCTGAGGGTTGTGTTTCTTTTCAGAAACCTCATCCACAAGTTTCTTGTGAACTTGTTGTTCTTTCAAAGGTTGGGTTGCTACTCCTTTTCCTTTGTCAACTACCCTAGCTTTCTGACCAATGCTATAGGTGGTTGAAGAACCATTCTGTTGACTTTTTACAAAGGTCAACCTTTCATCACTCTTCTTCACAGGAGATGAATTACTCGATTGTTCATCGAGTCCAAGTCCACCTTTCTCAGAGGGATCTCTTAGATAGGATTGAACCTCAGTGAGAGTGTCACTAGCCTTTGCATAAGATTGGAAGGATAACTCTTTCTTTCTGAGTTCTTCATTCTCAGAAAGCAGCTTCATCATTTTCTTGGTAAGTTCATTCAAGTCTAGTTTGTGAGAATTTTCATTCCCAGATATCTGAGATTTCAGAAAGGCTATTTCAGCGTTCTTGTTTTCAGATACTCTGGTTAGCTTAGAAACCTCTTTTTCAAGAGTTTCTCTGCTTTCCACTAGAATTCTGGTTTTGGATTGTGCTTCCAGAAATTCTTTCTCATAACGATCCAATTCACTCTTGACCAACTCCAGATCCTCAATTCCATCATCACTCTCATAGTACAGAAATTGTGAATTGTTAGTTACCTCATCAGCCATAAGACACATTTCAATGTTGGAGATGTCTGGACCAGCAATCTCAGCAACTCCACACATTTCTTTCTTCTTAAGGCCGAAGTCAATTACATCGTGGGTGATTCCACACAATTCTGGTGATGGTAGGTTTGAGTCATCTGAATCTCCATCTTCAGAATCTGTCTCAAAGTCTAGAGAATCAAGTTGAATTTGAATCTTCTTCCTTTCTTCAGTCAGTAAGGCCCTTTGATTTCTCTTGAAATTTCTTCTATCCTTCTTATCACCTGTCTTGAGCTTGTTTAAAGCAGGACAATCTCTCTTGAAGTGACCAGGCTTTTGACAAAAGAAGCAGATATCATTTCCTATTTCTGCAGCTTCAGTACAAACCCCTTTCTGAATGGAGGTGTTCAGAGAGTTGTTCACTTGTATGTTCTTGTAGTGATGATAGTTTGGGCCAAGATGCTTTTTCAGCTTTTCTTTTGCTTTTCTTCTCTCAATCTCTTGACTCACAAATTTCTTCATGTGTCTTACTGCAAGAGCATTTTCTTCAGATGCTTCTTTGGTATCCTTCTTTTCAGAAGTGCCTTGAGAAACTAGAGCAACACTTTGCAATTTTTCAGCTGTTTGTGCTCTCTGAGTTGTCTCATAGTCTACAGTAGCAAGATGAGAGAAGAGTTCTACTGGAGTAATATTTGGCATCCCTTGATTGAAATAGAAGAACTTAGTGTGTTCCCAGTTGTGATTGAGACTTCTGACAATAGTCTTAATCTTTTCTGACTGGGAGTATCTATTGCTTTCACCAAGTGCAGCCATATCACTCATAAGTATAGTAAATCTGAAATCAAGTTCTTCCAGAGTTTCAGTGGGACCTTGTTTGAAGTTTTGGAACTTCAATTTAAGAACTTCGAACTTGTTTTCTTTGGTTTTCTCTGTTCCGGCACAGATTTCTTCAATCAATTGCCAGGCAACTTTCGCCGTTTTAGTACCCCATAGTGTACACTGTATGTGCTCAGGTGTCGTTCTGATGATTATATTACAAGCTTGACCATCCAATATGTGTCTCTTGGCATCTTCAGATGTCCAGAGCTCTCTTGGCTTGTCCACATATATAATGCTTCCACGAGCAGCATGACCACTATCACTAGCAGCCATCTCCTCGCTTCCATCTTCCTTGTCTGAGGTTTTTCTTCCATCAGACACCTCAGTAACTTGTTTGAGTTGTCTGATTTTGATAGGCCCTTCATTGATGATATAGATCATCTCATCACTAATGTCCTCCAGATGGAGCATCATGTTGTTCATCCATTTCTCGTAGTTTTCTGGCTTCAGAATGGGAGCATCACTCAGAGACATACCTGCACACTTAACACAAAAATTATATAGTCCTCTGAAAGGGACAAAGTTCCTTCACCTATCTGGGGATCTAGGTTCAGTGCAGAAGGCTTGTGAACCTCCTGCTCTGATACCACTTGTTGGTCCAGATAACGGCAAAGTAAAAGACTAGAGGGGGGGGGGGGTGAATGGTCTTTTAAAACTTTTGTCGATAAACACAGTTTCTCAGAAACCTGGGGGTTTCTGATACTTAAATTCAGAGCGCGGAAGACATTAAGATAGGTAAGTGCAGAAACAATAAGTAAGTGTGTGTGTGCTTTGCTGAAATGTAAATACAGAAAGGTAAATAACAGCAAGTATAGTGGTATCTGGAGGTGGCGTAATCCTCCAACTAATCCACTTCGGTCTTTCTGAGACCTAGAATTCACTAGAACAGATAATTGAGTTCACCTTACAATAATCCTATTCTAAGATTCCTAAACAAATGGTTCCCAACCAAATTTTCCCCCTGAGTTATTCCCCAGCTCCTAGAGCTAAGTACTTCCTCTACTCAGATAACCTTGGAGTTATTCCCTGATTTCCCAAATCAAGTATTTCTTCTACTCCACGCCTTGATGGTGTTGGTTATAAGGTTTGTCAGAGAGGCTTCTCGTAAAACTTTTCAGTTATGTTTTCAGAGAGCCTAATAGAACAAGACTACTTAATACACTTGTTCAGTGGATGACAGTATGCACCTTTGGCTTTCTGAATGTGGTCTTCAGAAGCCTTACTAGTTTCTGCACCGTCTTTATTTTCATAAAATGGTACAGTAGAGAATTTGCCTATTCCAGCAATTCTTCCTTTCCTAGTAATATAGCAATGTGGATGGCTACTTGTCTGAGGGTTGTATTTCTTTTCAGAAGCCTCATCCACAAGTTTCTTGTGAACTTGTTGTTCTTTCAAGGGTTGGGTTGCTACTCCTTTTCCTTTTTCAACTACCTTAGCTTTCTGACCAATGCTATAGGTGGTTGAAGAACCATTCTGTTGACTTTTTACAAAGGTCAACCTTTCATCACTCTTCTTCAGAGGAGATGAATTACTCGATTGTTCATCAAGTCCAAGTCCACCTTTCTCAGAGGGATCTCTCAGATATGATTGAACCTCGGTGAGAGTGTCACTAGCCTTTGCCTAAGATTGGAAGGATAGCTCTTTCTTTCGGAGTTCGTCATTCTCAGAAAGCAGCTTCATCATTTTCTTATTAAGTTCATCCAAGGCTAGTTTGTGAAAATTTTCATTTTCAGATATCTGACTTTTCAGAAGGGCTATTTCAGCGCTCTTGTTCTCAGATACCCTGGTTAGCACAGAAACCTCTTTTTCAAGAGTTTCTTTGCTTTCTTCTAGAATTCTGGTTTTGGATTGTGCTTCCAGAAATTCTTTCTCATAACGATCCAATTCACTCCTGATTAACTCCAGATCCTCAATTCCATCATCACTCTCATAGTACAGAAATTGTGAAATATTTGTTACCTCATCAGCCATAAGACACATTTCAATGTTGGAGATGTCTGGACCAAAGAATCTCAAAGAACTCCACACATTTCATTCTTCTTAAGGCCGAAGTCGATTACGTCGTGGGTGATTCCATACAATTCTGGTGATGGTAGGTTTGAGTTATTTGAATCTCCATCTTCAGAATCTGTCTCAATATCTAGAGCATCAAGTTGGATTTGAATCTTCTTCCTTTCTTCACCAAGAAGGCCCTTTGATTTCTTTTGTAATTTCTTCTGTCCTTCTTGTCACCTGTCTTGAGCTTGTTTAAAGCAGGGCAATCTCTCTTGAAGTGACCAGGCTTTTGACAAAAGAAGCAGATATCATTTCCTATCTTTGCTGATTCAGTACTAACACCTTTCTGAATGGGGGTCTTCAGAGAGTTGTTTAGTTGAATGTTCTTGTACTGATGATAGTTTGGGCCAAGATGCTTTTTCAGCTTTTCTTTAGCTTTTCTTCTCTCAATTTCTTGACTCACAAATTTATTCATGTGTCTTACTGCAAGAGCATTTTCTTCAGATGCGTCTTTGGTATCTTTCTTTTCAGAAGTACCTAGAGAGACTAGAGCAACACTTTGCAACTTCTCAGCTGTTTGTTCTCTCTGAGTTGTCTCATAATCTACAGTAGCAAGATGAGAGAAGAGCTCTACTGGAGTAATATTTGGCATTCCTTGGTTGAAGTAAAAGAATTTAGTGTGCTCCTAGTTGTGATTGAGACTTCTGACAATAGTCTTAATCTTTTCTGGCTGGGAGTATCTGTTGCTTTCACCAAGTGCAGCCATATCACTCATAAGAGTAGTAAACCTGAAATCAAGTTCTTCCAGAGTTTCAGTGGGACCTTGCTTGAAGTTTTGGAACTTCAATTTAAGAACTTCGAACTTGTTTTCTTTGGTTTTCTGCCCGCATGTATTTCTTCAATCAATTGCTGTGCACTTTCGCCGTTTAGCACCCTACGCTTTAATCGTATGTGCTCAGGTGTCGATCTGATGATTATATGACGAGCTTGACCATCCAATCTATGTCTCTTGGCATCTTCAGATGTCCAGAGCTCTCTTGGCTTGTCTTCATACATAATGCTTCCACGAGCAACACGGCCACTATCACTAGCAGTCGCATCCTCGCTTTCATCTTCCTTGTCTGAGGCTTTTCTTCCATCAGACACCTCAGTAACTTGTTTGAGTTGTCTGATTTTGATAGGCCCTTCATTGATGACATAGATCATCTCATCACTAATGGCCTCCAGATGGAGCATCATGTTGTTCTTCCATTTCTCGTAGTTTTCTGGCTTCAGAATGGGTGCATCACTCAGAGACATACCTGCACACTTAACACACAAATTATATAGTCCTCAGAAAGGGACAAAGTTTCTTCACCTATCTGGGGATCTAGGTTCAGTGCAGAAGGCTTGGGAACCTCCCGCTCTGATACCACTTGTTGGTCCAGATAACGGCAAAGTAAAAGACTAGGGGGGAGGGGTGAATAGTCTTTTAAAACTTTTGTCGATAAACACAGTTTCTCAGAAACCTGGGGGGTTTCTGATACTTAGATTCAGAGCGCGGAAGACTTTAAGATAGGTAAGTGTAGAAACAATAAGTATGTGTGTGTGCTTTGCTGAAAGATAAATATAGAAAGGTAAATAACACAGCAAGTATAGTGGTATCTGGAGGTGGCGTAATCCTCCAACTAATCCACTTCGGTCTTTCTGAGACCTAGAATTCACTAGAATAGATAATTGAGTTCACCTTACAAAAATCCTATTCTAAGATTCTTAAACAAATGGTTCCCAACCAAATGTTCCCCCTCAGTTATTCCCCAGCTCCTAGAGCTAAGTACTTCCTCTACTCAGATAACCTTGGAGTTATTCCCTGATTTCCCAAATCAAGTACTTCCTCTACTCCACGCCTTGATGGTGTTGGTTATAAGGTTTGTCAGAGAGGCTTCTTGTATAAATTTTTAGTTATGTTTCCAGAGAGCCTAATAGAACAAGACTACTTAATACACTTGTTCAGTGTATGGAAATCTGCTCTTTACTGACCCAAGTAATTGATGTCCGTTCTGGAGAATGAGCTTCAGAAAGGTTATCTGATAGTTCAAATCTTTCACGAATAACAATCTCTTGTTAAGGTTCAGGACAACTTAGAACTACTAGTTATTCTTCAAGCAACAGAAAGCTTTCAGAAAGGGTAGTAGAGTGCTTGAGAGAATACTTTGCTAGATTGTAAGTTTGCAAGTTAGATCGTTCTTTTGGTCGTATTTCTCAGCATCTAAGTGTGTGATATTTATAGATGAATTAGAGAGTCGTTGGGATGTTATCCGTTAGACACAATTCAAATTCAGTCTATACTTATCTTGAAATGAGTACTCAGAAGTCCTTGTCTCATATCTCGTAGAGGATCGTGCTTTAGCGGCTTTTCTGCCGATGCAATTAATGCACATGTACTATTTCTTGTCCTGTAGTCTTCAACGGATACATTAGCCTTTCTGATGGCTTGCATGCTCCATACTCATGATGTCATATGTTCCAGAATCATGTTTCAAAAGTAACTAAATGCACTTAAGAAAGGATTAAGGACATAGTCTTTCTGAGTGAGACTAAACCATGGTGTCTTCATAAATCTTGTGCAATCTCCGGTCTTGTAATCTTCAGAAAAGCTCAATTGCTAGGATTGATCTTCATGGTCTTCTTGGAAATAAAATTACATTCAGAGACCTATAATCCTAATACAAGATTTACTAGACTAATCATACTCAGTGATTTCCTCTTTTACAATGTTCAAGTGAACCAAGAGTACTTAATCACCTTTCTGGCAAAGATAAGAATATGTGATGAATGATCAAAATACTAACAGATATTCCTAACAGTTGTGGAACATTTTAAGTAGTTAAGATCTATTGCACCATATAACTCTCATAATTTATTTTAGTATGTTGAATCCATATATAATTTTTATTTAATCTCATATATATATTTATCTACAAAACTCCGAAATTTTTTTTGAATGTATATATAGATTCACCGTGAAAAGATGAGTCCATAGACACCAAACTTGAATATTTTATTAATTAATTAAATTATTTATATATTAAATTAAGCATTATGTAGGTTTATTAAATGATATAAATTGAAATAATAAAATTTTAAAAATAGAGCATTTACTAAATACTTAATACTCCCTCCATTTATCAAAGAAATCAATATTTATTTAGGTGTCCGATTACAAATGGACACTTTAAAAATTAGCAATAAAGTAACGTATTGGATTAAATAAGAATCATCATCTTATCAACATTTACGTGAATTCTCACACGTTTTCTACTTTTTACTCATTATTTATTCAAATATTACATTCTATCTTATATACTCACTATATGGAACATTTTGAATATAAATTTCAATTTATATATATTGAGTTTGTTATGATTGAAAATTAACTTTATTAGAGTCAGTAAAAGATCTTTAGGTGTTGCATAGCCAACTGCGGCAACAGCTTGGTTGCCGCTTGATCTAGGTATCAAATTAGCTAATTTTGATGCTACAGTTGAGTACGTAAAGTCTACATAGAGCTCGTATTTGTGTTGTTTCTAGGGATCAACGGGGCCAATGTTATTGCTTTGCGTCAAAATTTGTGTCTTATGTTTTTTCTAGAAGGTGCGAAAGGTTTAACTGACAAATTAGCAACTGAAATGGTTCGAAATTATGAGTGGCAACATGTACTAATTAATTAAAGAGAAATTTCTCTTTGGTGATTAAATCTCTTAAGTCTACATATTATAGATTTGCGTCTTTTTTTGCATTATAGAAAAACTAAGGCATTTGATGTAGAATTTTGTCCATTAGTAGTCGCTATGCTCTAATTTTATTTTTGATTTTTTCAAAATCAATCTTTCTAACTATTTTTTAATTACATATTTGATTTCAAACAATACCTAGATGTTGAAATTTTTCCTATATTCTCAACTATTACTTTTAGTTGTCAAATGCGACGCATGATAAATTGTAAGCTTTATTTATTTGATAAACATGCATAGTTCTTGCTTGGAATTGGTTACATTTGAAAACTATGATGGATAATAAATCGTCTGAATCGAATAAGCGTTTACGGTTTCAAGATCATACTCCACGAGACGGAATAAATTTGAATGATACTGGGAAGGTTCAAACTATACTATTTTGAAAATATATTCTACATGTATTAGTTGTTTATTCAGTAGGTACTCAGTTCATATAACTGTGTTCTATCATCCGTGCATACAATAACATTTTGACATTTACTACAAGGAAGTCAATAAACGAAAAGGTCCTTATTACTTTGAGATAGGTGGCTAAAATGATCACAAAATTGACTCACTCTTGCCCAACGAAGGACAACTCCAAAAATTCAGCAAACGTTACATATATGACACTGAACACGGAATTGATAACATGATCAATGTTCTCAGGTGCATTTCTTTAAACCTCTACACTCAATTTTATGTATCTTTCACATATTTTGTTTCAAACAAATTATTTGTTATACATCATTTAGTATCCATTAGAATTATAGATACTCGACGGTAAATAATTTATTTTATCATTATGGTAAAGAAAAACCAATGAAGTTGGTGTGAAAACTGCTACTGGGACATTGATCAAAGATATGGTGCAAGGGTACAATCCATATGCAAAAGTATACAAGATGGCCAGAGATCACATCTCCCTTGATAATGTCGGTGAGGTAGGCCTTTAACTTATTGCAAGACTCTAGGGGGATGGGCGAACTTACAATTTGCCTACTGCATCAGAAGTAACTGCTATAGTAGAGGGTGATGTCGATAACTTACATGCGAAAAATCATATTATGTTTGAGATGAGGAATGGGGGCTTGAAGCACATAAGTAAATTTCTTCAATGCTACCTTCTTTTTCAATATCCACTATTTTTCGCCCAGGGTGAAGACATATGGTATATCGATATTCAGATAAGTATTGTGAGCAAGATGCCAAATCTTATTCTAAGGTAGTTCTTAACTTTCCAGATACAAGATAGGGAGAATGAAGGTCATCAACTCATACTTAGCTGGACGTAATTATTACAATTCATTGTTGATTCTAGAGGAGATATTAGATTTGGAGGACTTTATGCTCCGCTCTGAGAGCTATAAGTGATACAGTTCTCCCAATGGATTATAGCGGTACCATATCATTGATGCTTCTGAGGGTCCGAGCTGCTCAATCAAGATTCGATATACCATTGAAGATCCATTTAGACTCGGTACGCAGTATTATTAAGCCTGATTCTGATGCAACCTGTCTACTCAAGGAAACGAAGGTTATTATATCGACGGGGCTACAGTGACCAATATGCATCGTTTTGGAGCGCTTGATAGGAGTTTTTAGGATTTTATGCATCGACCAGCCACATCATTCGGGGGTTTGGTTATTGTATTTGGCGGAGACTTTAGATAGATACTGCCAGTGGTTCCGGTAAGGTCTAGATCTGACATTGTTAATGCAACAATATGCTCATCCAAAATTTGGGATTCGTATGAGGTAGCATCGGTCAATACCACATCCCTTCAAGTATATATTCAAAGGAAGCGATAAAATTGGGTTAATTTCATTGATCGAGAAAACGGGGATAAGGTCATGAGGCATATGGACTGTCGTTATGTGTCTCCATGCAAAACAATATGGATGATATTAGAGTCCCACTGCATTATTAAATATATGTTGTTAAGCGATTATCATTTCATTTGGAGAATGAGCAGTTTGTTCCTTTCAAAGATGATGAATGCATGCCAGATGTCGTAAGCAAAGCCAATGTCAAACAATCGCAGTTCTTGTAGTGGTTCGAGCTGAACAAAATAGATCTTCGAGCACGAAGGCTGACTTATGCTAAAATTCCTCGCTATCATTGTTGGAAAAACAAACATAAAATATGGTCCGTATGTAAACAAAGAAAGAAGGTTCCGGTATAATGGTGTTGACTATGTTGTGAACGAATATCAAAAGGATGCATGTGAAGTTATGGACCTCTTATTTAATGATGGAGAGTATATTAGTGGTTTGAAAGGGGCAAGTCATTGGGATTTGCGAGTTTTTTACGTCACCTTTTCATAACCATGTTATTATCACGCAACATGTAGAGGCATGAGGAAGTGTGGAACAAAACATGGAATTTATTATCAGACGACATTCTGTACAATCAACAAAGGATACTCAGTTATCCTGGTACAATAAATTAAAAAAAATATTACCCATTTTGTTGGTCCAGATAACGGCAAAGTAAAAGACTAGAGGGGGGGGGGGTGAATAGTCTTTTAAAACTTTTGTCGATAAACACAGTTTCTCAGATATCTGTGTAGATATCTTATACTTAATTTCAGAGAGCGGAAGACTTTTATGTGATAAGTGCACGTGCTCAGCAAGATGTGTGTAAGTACTTTGCAAGAGAAGTAAAGCAAGTAATAAACTGCAGAAAGTAAATAACACAAGTCTTTTTATAGTGGTATCTGAAGGTGGCGTAATCCTTCAACTAATCCACTTCGGTCTTTCTCAGACCTAGAATCCACTAAGACAGATAAATGAGTTAACCTTACAGATATCTTCTCTTGATTCCTAAATACACTAGGTTTCCAACCAAGTGTTCCCCCTGAGTTATTCCCCGGCTTTCACAGCCAAGTGCTTCCTGTACTCAGAAACCTTTTTGAGCTATTCCTTAGCTTCCCAAGCTAAGTACTTCCTGTGCTCAGCAACCTTGGAGTTATTCCTTAGTTTCCCAAACTAAGTACTTCCTATACTCCACGCCGAATATGGTGTTGGTTTTAGGTTTGTTTGTCAGGTGAGCTTCTTAAATAACTTATTGATATCTGAGATAGCTCTATGAATCAAGTATACTTAATACACTTTTCAATGTATGGTATCTTGTTCTCTACTGACCCAAGTCTATTATAAGTGTTCCAAAGAATGAATCTCAGATATGAAATCTTAGTTCAACTCCTTCACAGATAACAATGCTTGTTAAGGATCAGGACACTTAGAACTTTTGTGCTACTTAGAATCAAGAGCTTTGGTCGCAATGTAAAGCTTGAAGGTAAGTAGTTTGCTTGAGAGAGCTTGTGTGTGAGTATTCAATGTAAGTTCGGTTATGTGTGTGTGTTCTCAAGCGCCTAAGTGTTGATATTTATAGATGAATTTGAGTGCCGTTTGAATAGTATCCGTTTAAATCAAATTCAAACTATTGATATCTGAATATAATCTTATGTGTTTGTCTTCTTCTTGAAGTTACCGCTTTTGTTCGAACATTTCGTCATGCGCATTTAATGCAAATGTACTATATTTTGTCTGTAGTGCCAACGAACTATGCATGGTATCGTAGATCTTTATACAATCGAGTTTTCTGAAACTTTGCATGTTCTTTTCCATCGATTATCACAACTCCAGATACCATTTGTTGAAACAACTTTGTTATAAAATATTTCTTTTTCAGAAACATAGTTTATATCCAAGGTATCTGAGTGTAGATATCTGTGGGCACTTTCCTCGTCTCAGAAACCTTTTATGCTCAGATATCTTTTGCAACACTTGTGTTTCAAAACACTTGTTTCTTCAAGATATCTGGACATAGGTATCTGAAAAACCTTTGTCTTCAGCAATCTTGTGCAGTCTTCAAATCTTCAAATCCGTTGAACTTTTTCTGCTGGAAGTCTTCTTCTTGGTCTTCTTTAGAAAATAAAAATTACATTTCGAGACCTAACATCCAATACATGATTTGCTAGACTATCATACTTAGTGAGTTTCCTCTTTTACAGTGTTCAAGTGAACCAAGAGTACTAACCACCTTTCTGAGCTAATATAAGTCATTAGGTTGTTGATCAAAATCTAAACAGATATTCCTAACAAATTTCCCCCATTTTGATCAGTCAACGATGACTATCTGACCTATTACAAATCTGGATGAGGAAACAATCCATCACTTAATCATTTCTTATGATCTTTCAATTCCTATAATTAAGTGCAGAAAGTAAACATCAACCAAATCACAAAGTGTGATCTTTTCTGACAAGTTATCTTTTATAGAAAGTGATATCTGAGAGTAAGTTCGTCAGATATGTTACAAAGAAAGTTCAGATAACTTTAGTACAAAATGCAATTTAGCTCAGTCAGCAAGATACAAAAATACATAGTAAATTAGGACAACAGGAGTAACCAAGCTCCATGTAGACATCCTAATAAACTAGTCTTCAAGTCTTCAAAACAGCTCCATGGATCAATCTGCAAATTTCCTATCACCAAACCTTTTGATATCATCAGAGTAGTCATAGAGAAGAGTTCTGACAATCATCTCTGTGTCTCTGGCAAATCCACAGTCATAGAGAAGTGCTTGACCCACAGATACTTTCCCCACTTCCAGGCATGCTCGATTCTGATATCTGTTAGCTTGAAGTATTCATAAATGATCTTCAGATATCTGATGTCACCCTTGTATTGATCTTCAGTTAAGTAGAAGGCCTCATAGGGTTCCACAGCAAGTCTTGCTCTTGTGCCTGTTCCAGTAATGTTGGGAATTCTGTGCACATCATCTGGCTTTCCATAAGGACATTCATCAGAGAGGTCCTTCCTCATGGCTTATGTTCTCTTGATTACTTCAAAATCCAACCATGCTTTGATGTGGTTGGTGTTAATCAAGATTGGCTTGTCTTTTCTCCATGCCATGAGCTGTTTATGGATTGGTTCTGGAAACCTTGAATTTAGCAGTAAATGCCTGAGTTCCAGAATCCAGTAGCCATTTTTCTGATTTATGCACCTGTAAACAGAGGAGTTGTTGTCATTCTTCACATACTCAATTTTGGCTTCTTCTGGCCTGAGTGGAAGTTGACTTTGTCTTTGTTCAGCTCTCAGCCTGTTCCTCCTTTGTCTTGAATTTTCTCTTGGGGTAATGCTTGAAGAACCACCCTGGATAGACTTGGTATTTCCAGAGGGTATTTTAGCTGCCAAAGGCTTTGCAGCTATGGGCTCAGTTAGGCTTTCAATTTTCCTTTTTCTGTGAAGAGGAGCTTCATCTTCATCAGTCTCTTCATCATCATCATCAAGATCAATTCTTGTGAGACTTTTGCAGCCTTCTTCATTGCCCAGGGATTTGATTTGGCCTTCTTCTTCTTCAGAAGATTCATCAATCCCTCTTACTTGTCTTCTCTTTAGAGTTTTGGTACTCCTTGGAGGTTTCTGTGCTCTTGCCCTTGTTGTCATTTCTTGTTCAGGAAGTTGAGTGGTGGCCACTATCTGTAGAGCAGTCTGACTGGAGGATGGCTCATTTATTCTGAGAGGTGGTTGTTCAGATTTTCTTTTGTTTCCTCTTCCTCTTCCTCTTCCTCTCCTAGCCTCTTGATATTCTTCCCCCTTAGTCATTGTTGACTGACTAAGAATCACAAATGATTTTGAAAGGGAGTTAAAGTTCCCTTACAGATAGTTGTAAGCAGCAACCAACTTTTCCAGATCAGCCTTGAGCTCCTGATTTTGTTTGATAAGACTAGTATCCTTATCAGTAAGCTCTGCCAGTGGGCCTTGAACAACATCTGCTTTTCCAGCAGCATTGCACGCCTCTTCAAAAGCTTTTGCAGCCATGTTTTGGTCATCATCCCTAACCATGCCTAGATCTTTCTGAGAAATGACCAGACTGGTTGTTCTCTGAGTGATGAGCTCAGTGAAAGACTTTAGTTCTGCAGGGACTGATGCAATGGCGGCTTTATCTTGAGAAGATAACTCCTTTTTCAATTTAGCCAGTACTTGATATCTGTTCAAGTATTCATTTGAGTTGACATTTGGCAGCTTGCTGAATATGTCAGGAGCAATCAGCTTCCTTTTCAAATGTGAAACCGCCAAGTGTTCATTGCGGTGTTCTGCCAAAGTCTTGTCTTCTTCATCATCTGAGTTATCAGCCCAGTGATCTTCATCCTCTTAGACATTTTCATCAATGTTCTCTAGTCCAAAGAACCATCTCGAGATGGGTTTCTTTCCTTCGGAGGAGGATGGAACATCTTCTTGAATGCACCTTAGCATCATGCTTGTCATTAGATACTTGTTCAAGATTCCTCAAAGAATTGCCTGAACAACAAGCTGGAGTTCTTTCATTTCAGCATAAGCTTCCATTTCCTTGATTGTTTGATCTTCAATATTCTGGAGCTTTTCTCTTGATTCAGCTATCTTTTCTTCTAGTTGAAGATGTAGCTATTGTTCTTCTTCCAACAGTTGTTTGAGTTGAGCAACTCTGGCTTGTGCATCTGTTATTTTCTGAGTTGTTCCCTCAGAGTTCTCAACCACTTGTTCAGCATTAACTTTGTGTTGGGAAGTTGGATGAGTAGATTTCTGAGGAGATGGAGAAGGGGATTGCTGTGAAGTCCTCTCAGTGTGCTTTTCAGCAGCTGAGGCAATGTGTCCTTGTGAAATCCCTCCCATCCCTGGTGCAGGGGCATCATCATCATCCTTATCATCATCATCCTTTTTGTGATGGTCAGAGGGAGGTTCATCAAAGTTATTCTCATCTATTTCTTCCTCCTTATCGTCTTCAGATACAAGATTAATCACTTCAGGAATAGTGATCTTCCGCCCATTAACCTCCTCTTGTTCAGAAGGAATAAATTGTAGAGTCTGGGGCAGGACTGGCTTGAATGCCATCTGTAATCCTGTCTGACCATTAGCCTGATTGAAGGCTTGCACCAACTTGTGTGCCACTTCTCTGGAGAAATCCTTATGCAATAAGGTCGCAACCTGATACTGTTCCGTGGGGAACATTCCGTGGATATAGTTTTCCAGATCAAGAGCTCATGCTCGTCTTGTTGGTTGATCTGTGATTCTCAGTATTTTAGAGAGATCAGAGCACCTTAACCTCTGCCATTTCTTGAAGCATTGAATATGCTTTGGCAAGGTATGAGTCTTGAAGAAGGGAAGAAGGTTCTCATAGTCATCATTGACTCCTTCTTGGCACTATTTTGAGCCTGAAAGAGAGAGTTTTGAGTTAGTTTCAAAACTTTTGTAGATATCTGGGTTTTAGAGTAGTCAAATATCTGTTACATGCGGCAATGAACAGGCTCAGAAGGTTGGACTACTGAGGTTCCAGGTGCCTCAGATATCTTGGTGCGAGGAGGAGACTTGGTAGTTTGATCCTAAGCATCTTCTCTTTCTTTTTTATCCTGAGAATAAAATACAACAAAACACTTAGAAATTTATCAGGAGAGAAACACTTAGACAAATTGATATCTGAGATGTCAATCACCTCCACAGTAGGAGGCTCATATACTTGTCTCTCAGAAACTTGTACAGTCTCTGGTATTCTCTCGGGTGATGAAGGTTTGGTGGCCTCATCAATTTTCATTGGTTGAGGGGATTGAGTGGGCAATTCCCCAGCAACTTCTACTTCTGTTTGAGCCTATGAGTAGAAAGTGTTAGGTATTTAAAAAAAATAATCAGAGTAATATCGTAAAGAATATAGATATCTGAGATATATACCCTCTTAATAGAAGGCTCAGATATTTGTTCCTTAGAAACTTTGTGAGTCTCTGGTTGATTCTCTGATGAGTTAGGCTTCTCAGCCTCATCATTTTCCTTCTCAGTTGGAGCCTATTAGATACAAAGAGTTAGTCATGTGTATTAAAGATTTCTGAAAAGTCATGTCTTAAGAAACTATGTTTCACCTGGAATACAGGCTCAGGTTCCTTAAGTGGTGAGGCTATGGGAGCCTCCTTTTCAGTCTCTGAGGCAAGCTTTGCAGCTTCCTCTTGCTCTTTTGTTTCTAATTCAGCCTGTAACAAAGAAATTTTTATAAGTAACAAGATTTATAAACATAAGATTTCACAAGTAGAGAGTTAAACAATTCAGCTACCTGAGCAGTGTCAGGTTGATTGCTCTCTGGAACTTGTGACTCTTCAATGTTTTAGTCTTGTTGTTCCATTTCAGCTTCTTTGTTTGAAGTTTCAGGTACTTCAGACTTTTCCTGAGTATGCAACTCAGTTGCCTCCCCTGGTTGATCATTCTGAGTGGATGTCTCAGTTTGATCCCTTTCTTTGAGTTGGGGAACCTGCTCTTTTGCAGGATTTTCTTCAGCAGTGAAAGATGCTGGTATCTGTAACTCAATTACCATTTCAGCAGTATCCATATCTGGTTGTTGTGGTTGTTGTTCTTGAGACAGACTATTGAGTGTTGAGGCAATGGCAGTATCCTCCAACACTAAGCTATCACTCATCAGAGCATCTTCAATATGCTTTAGTCTTTCTTGCTCTAATGGTGTAATTTGTCCAGTGACCTTGGACTCTGTTGTTTCTTCAGCAACCTTTAAAACAGGTGCTTGTTCAGCAACCTGTGGTGTAAGTTCTTCTTCAGATACCTCTACACCAGTTACTTTTTCAGTAACCTTAGCCCTTTTCGATTTTTCTAGGACTGGAGAGATGACTAGTTCATCATCTTCATCGTCAGAGCTCTCATAAGCATTAGAAACTGATTGGTCCATAATCCCTGCAGTTTCTGCAAATAGGGCTTGACATCTATCACTACTTTCTTTAGCAGCATTGATAAGTTCATCAGCAAGGCTTTCGGCAATTGTCTTCACATTTCTCAAAGCACTTTCTCTTGCTGAGTCTACTTGTTCAGTAACCGATACCTCTTTTGAAGCATTGATGAGTTCATCTGCATTTATGAGTTCATCGGCAGCTACGGCAGGTATCTGGGAATCGACAACCTCAATGGGTGTGCCTTCTGATTTGCCAGCAGACTTCTTTCGTGAAGTTCTGGGCTTCTTGGTCGCAACTTTTCCCTCAGATACCTCTTCAGTCTTTCGCTTCTTGGAACCTTTTTGAGATCCAGTAACCTTTTTCATCAAGTTCATATACTCATATTTGTAGAGTAGGTTATTGTTGGCAATGTCTGCCTTCTCTCTGAGCTCAATGCCAACCTTCTCCAGCAAGTAACATATCTTTAGACCATAGCTTACTGTGGCCTTTGGCTCAGCAAGTCCCTTAGCAATTGTAGGCTCAAAGCCTTGAATCTTCTTCACAAATTTCATAAAGGCGTACTTTCCCCAATTGAAAGGGTTTTCCAGCCTTTTGTCTTGTTGTTGCAATAAGAACATCATCATCCAGCGTTCTTGGCTTATTTGGTCAGCACCACCTTGTAGACCATCAAAGCATCTGTGAAGAATGCATGCCAACACATCCCAGTGAACCAACAGATGTCTGGTTCTGATGTCAGCAAGCTTGAAGTCAGTGGGTGTATCTGATTTTTCAAGATTACACATTCTTCATAATTGTTTTACACCTTCAAGGAGATCATCATCCTTGGTGTCTATTTCAAAATCCTTTCCAAGATCTTGAAGGTTAAACAACTTGCAGAAAGTTGTTAAGTCCAGAAGGATTTCCTTTCCTTGGACCTTTGTTTTTATAGACATTATTGTAGTGCCTTCTGTAACACAGGATATAATCCTAGAGTTGTTGTAAAATTCCAGTACATCCAGTGAAGAGATTCCACTGGGAACAGCAGATAGAAAACCCTTGATTTGTGCCTTTTCAAGCATGTCAAGGATTAACTTCCTGTCGGCTTGACTTTCAATAGCAGCCGTGAGGTATTCCTCAATCATGGCACCACCCCAAATCATTCTGTGATTTGAAGTCCAATGATCGGGATTAAAATTCCCTACCAATCGATTGTTAATAACTACCAACTCTGGTGTTTGCTTTTCAGCAGTACCAGTAGTAGTAATTTGGGATTTCTGGGTAGTTGATCGTTTGGGGGCCATCTCTTTATACATCGTAAGTTTTTCGAAGTTTGAAAGAGATTAAGGTGTAAGATTAGTGATTCTTTGCAGAAAAACTAATTTGGTTGCAGAGATTTGCAGAGAAAATAGAATGGTTTTTGCTATTCTTGTGCAAGTCGGAATGTTAGATTAGGCGAAAGTGATTTCTTTTGCCAAAATCCTATATATATAGCAACGAAATTTAGACAAACATATACATACAAATTGGTTTTGTATATATGTATCTGTGAATTGCAGATAGGCGTGGGTAAAAGCTTGTTCGGCATTAAATGCATAGTGGGCCATGCTGGAATTTCTACAGTCCACTATTTACTGAGAATTAATCTCCGCTGTAAAGATCAATCGCCCATTTCATCAAGGGTCACCATTGCTTCTTCAGCAATGATCACAATCAACAATTGTAATTGTGCCCATTTAATGAATGTTGGCTATTAGCTATCTGAATCACGTTTCTGTGTGAATGAGAACACTGTTGTATCTGATTCTATCTTATACTTGTTGTCTTTTCAAAGTTTTTCACAAAGATAGAAATAATTCAAATTTCAAGATAGTAGTTAACTATAGACAGTTGTACTATTCTCTTTTGTGTTCCCCCTCACTCAGTGATCTAGATATCTGAGTACCCGTCTCAGAGATCTTCAAATAGTCATTTTACCCTTTAGCCTTTGGTTTCTAGATACCCGTTCCAGATACCTCTTCTCTTGTCTGGATACTCGTTCCAGATCCCGTTTCTCTCTCCTTTGATATCTTCTTTAGATATCTGAACTTTTTCAATTCTTTGGTAGCTCCATTATTCCAAGAATGTGTCTTAAGGCTAAGAATCTACTTTCTTGTAGTGGCTTAGTGAAGATATCTGCAAGTTGGTCTTCAGTGCCAATCTTGAGTATCTCGATATTGCCTTTTTCAACGTGGTCTCTGATGAAGTGGTGTCTAACATCAATGTGCTTTGTTCTAGCATGAAACTTAGGATTCTGAGTTATGGCAATAGCACTTGTGTTGTCACATAAAATGGGAGTTTTCTCTTCATTGAGTCCATAGTCTCTGAGTTGTTGTTGTATCCACAATATTTGTGAAGCGCAACATCCCACAACAATATATTCAGCCTCTGTGGTAGATGTGGCAATTGAGTTCTGTTTCTTGCTGAACCAAGATATCAATCTAGCACCAAGAAATCTAGCGCACACTCCAACTGCATATTGAATATCAGGTCTACTTGCAGTGAGGTACAGTAGAGACCTAATCAATTTCCTATACTTGTGTTCTTCAATACTCTTGTCAGATTCAGTATAGGTCATCTTGGTTCCAATGCTCATTGGTATCTTAGCATTCTTTTCAGAAGGCTTTAGATTAAACTTGTTGAGCATATCCTTTGCATACTTTGTTTGACTAATGAATATTCCATCATTGAGTTGCTTGACTTGTAGCCCTAGGAAGTAATTCAATTCTCCCATCATGCTCATCTCAAATTTATATTTCATGAGTTCAGCAAAGTCTTCACAAAGTTGCTTGTCTTTAGATCCAAATATAATGTCATCAACGTATACTTGAACCAAAAGTAGTTTCCCATCATGGTTCAATGTGAAGAGTGTTTTATCAACATCTCCTTTATTGAAACCACTTTCGAGTAGGTATCTGGCCAATGTATCATACCATGCTCTTGGAGCTTGTTTCAGCCCATACAGAGCTTTCTGAAGCTTATAGACCATCCTACTTTCTGAGGAAACTTCAAAACCTGGTGGTTGCTCAACATAGACTTCTTCAGCAAGTTCACCATTTAGGAATGCACTCTTGACATCCATCTGATAAACTGTAAAGTCATTATGAGCTGCAAAGCCTAGAAAAAAGTCTTATTGCATCCAATCTTGCAACTGTTGCATAAGATTCATCAAAATCTAGTCCTTCAGTCTGGGTGAATCCCTTGGCAACCAACCTGGCTTTGTTTCTGGTTATTTCACCAGACTCATTCATTTTGTTTCTGAAAACCCACTTGGTTCCGATTACAGATATTCCGTCATCAAATGGAACCAGTTTCCACACTCTGTTTCTCTCAAATTGATCCAACTCTTCTTGCATTGCTGAGATCCAATCTTGATCCTTTAATGCTTCTTCTATAGTCTTTGGTTCAATGTTTGAGATGAAACATCCATAGAGACAATTTGCTTTTTCAGCAATTGCTCTTCTAGTTCTAACTCCTTGGTCTATGGGACCAATCACATCCTTTGCAGGATGATTTCTTATCCATTTCATAATGGGTTTTGAACTAGTAGGATCAATATCATTTTGATTTGAATGTGAATCAATATGATCTTGATGAGATACTTGTGCAGTATCTAAGATATCTGACACATGGGAAATGCCATGGATATCTGACACTTTTTCGGTTAGAGATATCCGGGACTTTATTTCAATGATCTCATTTTCAGATACCTCTCCATGATGAAGGTTCTCAGTAACCTGTTCCATTTCTGGAGTTCTCATAGGAAATTCTTCATCATGTCTTAGAGTCATCTGGTTGTTACTAAGCATAGGTTGCTTTTCATCGTCAGACTCATCCTCTATTTGAATGATAGAATTGTTTCCTTCTGAGGATCCTTTTTCAGAATCTTCAATCATTAGTTCTTTGAACCTATCTGAGAGATCATCATTTAAGAGTACTTTCTTGTTTCCTTCATAGAACACTACATGAACAGATTCTTCGATCTTTTGTGTTCTTTTGTTGTAGATTCTGTAGGCTTTGCTATTCAGAGAATAACCAAGAAATACTCCTCCATCTGCCTTTGGTTGAAATGTTCTCAAGTATTCTTTTCCATTGTTGAGAACGAAACATCTGCAACCAAACACCCTTAGATGCTTGATACTTGGGGGTCTACCATTGAAAAGCTCGTAAGGAGTTTTGTCATGGTGTTTGTTAATCAGACATCTGTTTTGAGTGTAGCATGCTGTGTTTACAGTTTCAACCCAATAGATTTCACTTATTTCAGTGTCAGCAAGCATTGTTCTTGCTGCTTCTTTCAGGGTCCTATTCTTTCTTTCAGCAACACCATTTTTTTGTGGTGTCCTTACAGAAGATAGTTGATGTTGTATACATTTGCAGGTACAAAACTCTTTGATGTACTGGTTCACAAACTCAGTACCATGGTCTGTTCTGATTACAGATACCTTGTCATTTTTCATGACTTCGAGCTTATTCAGCAAGTTAGGTATCTCAACCCTTGCATCAAATTTGTGTTTGAGAAAGACAACCCAAGTAAATCTTGAGTAATCATCAACAACAACCAGACCATACTTCTTTCCTGCATAACTAGTTACAGAGGATTCAAACAGATCCATATGTAACATTTGCAGTGGCCTTTCACGGGAATGTCTAGTTTTAGACTTTGAAAGATGTTTTGGATTGTTTTCCCATTTGGCAAGCTGAGCATACACCTTCTTTTCTATATGCCATTTTGGGTAAACCAACCACCAACTCTTTCTTGGCTAGCTTATTCAGAGTTTTGAAATTAAAGTGAATCATTCTTTTATGCCATAGCCAATTTTCTTCAGTGTGGCCAGATTGACTCACCATGAGACATTCTTCGGTTGTGGCGGATGCCCAATCAGCAACATAAAGATTTCCTTTACGCCTTGCAACCAAGACTGTCTGCTTTTACTCATTGTCAATCACTTTATATAGTTTTGACTTGATTTTGACAGTGTACCCTTTGTCCACTAGTTGACTCATGCTTAGGAGATTATATTTCAATCCCTTTACATGAAGTACTTCAGAGATTGTAAGGGCTCCAAACTTCAAATTGCCAAAACCTATGGTTGGATTTTCATCTCCTCCAGCAAACCTAATAAATGGTCCATCATTGCAATTTTTGTAGTCAATCAGATTTGCTTTGTCTCCTGTCATGTGCTTCCCACATCCACTATCAAAATGCCACTTTGAATTAGTCTTTAGAGTGTTCTGCACAAAACAGGAAACAGGAGATTAGGTTCTCATACCAACAATGGAACCATCTGGACTAAAGAATCTTCCAGTAGGAATCCATTTTTGAATGAATTTCTTAGGAACATTATTTTGTCTAACAAGAACATAAGGTGGAATCCTAGTTAAATGATTTGTATCATTGTTGTTAAGAACTATTTTCTTCCTTGGTGTGTTCCTTGGTGCTCCATTTGGTGCTTTCAGATACCTGTCAGGTTCGAGTGCGCTTCTCAAAGAAACTTAGCTTTCCTAGCCAGATTTCTTCTAGCCCTGGCATTCAGATTTTCAGTGGCTTGATTATCTTCCACTTCTGATAATTGTTGTGAGCAATTCTAGCTTTTAACCATCGTTCTTGCTCTTGTTTGTACTTACGAGCAAGTTGTTTCCCGATGGCTTTATAGCCAATACCATTCCGAGCACCTGGTGCTATCTGAGATCTCTTCTCAGCAGCTTTGCTAGTCTCTGGATAATCTATTTTCTTTCCAGAAAACGTGACATAGGAGAATTTGTCAACTCCGGCAATTTTTCCTTTTTGAGAGACATAGCACTGTGGGTGATTACACTTCTCATGGTAAAATTTTCTATGTAATTGTCATGTAACGATAGAGAACTCTCCATCCAGGTTTGAAACTCAATGATGACGAAATAAAAAAAAAACATTGCTATTATGCAAGTAGAGAAGTTACCAAGAAAAACTACAACATTCTCAGTTCATTTGACGATATGCCCGTGCCGGATGAGTTTGTTATATAAATTGCTACAAATCCATTCATTTTGTATTAGATGTTCTATGTTATAATTGAAATGAAGCATGGCATGATAGTTCATACCAACAATTGACCGATGGATAACGTGCCGTATATGAAATTATGTCTATTGTTGATGGTCAAAATGACGAAGTATTCTTCTTATAATCTATGGAGGGACCACAAAAACCTTTATATGGAGAACGATGTGCTCTGTTTTGAAGGCTAGAGAAGATATTGTACTTCCAGTCGCGTCAAGTGGAATTGCATCACTCCTTCTTTATAAAGGTAGGACGATAGTCCGACATAATCGAGGTTCAGAATACCATTGCAAATCACGAGGACTCAACATGCAATAAGCTCATGATTCAAAGGTCACATGACTGCTCAAGGAGGCTCGACTTATTATTTGGGATAAGACTCCCAAGACTAATCGACATTGTTTGAAACGATCGATAGAAGCTTGAAGGATGTGATAGGCCGTTCATATGAGCCATTTGGTGGGAGTGGTGATTGTCTTCAGCAGGAACTTCCGACATATAATTTTGCCCGTTGTTCCAGGAGGAATAGTTATAATATTGTGAATGACTCCATATGCTCCTCTAGGATATGAGATGTTGTGAGCTGCTTCGGTTGACAAAGAACACGAGATTGCAGTTAAATGACCCGTCTTATCTATATACCATATATATACTTATATCATATTCAACTTAGCATTTTTTACGTCCAATTTAATCCTATACATTCTGGTTCGTCATCTTTTGAAATTTAAGAGACAAAAAAAAAATTGCTGAGTGGATAACACGGGTCGGTGAGGGCGTTGCCGCTGAACCTAATGACCGTGGGTTGATATCAAGATCCCTGAAGGTTTACTTATTTGAGAAGTAAGTCATCCAATTCCAACTATTGTAGATAGTGCATATCCTTCGTTGTTGTATCATTTAGGCGATCCATGACTTGACCCTGTATATTTCATTACCGGGATATCCTTGCACCTACGAATGAAATATTTGATGATATAAATCAATTTGTCATGTCGAAGATGTCCAAAGATAGCGTTGAAAATTTGAGCGCAGGAAGATAATTTTGAGAACAGTTTCGAACATGTTTTCATTGTAAAATTTTTAAACAACATTAATTGCTCTAGATTGCCTAACCATAGGATCATGCTAAATGATGGGTGTATGATAATGCTTCTGAGGAATATTGATCAGACCTTCGAGTTGTGCAATGGAACAAGGCTCATAGTTACTAATCTTGGGAAGCATATCGAGGCAAAGATGATATCTTGAAACAAAAGGTTTTCATTTCGAGGATGATGATGAGCCACCCGGCGAGATGAAGTTCCCTGTCAATTAATTGGAAACAGTTGCCATATTCGGCTGCTTTGCTATGATCATAAATAAGATTAAGGGGCATTCTCTCTCACATGTCGGCTCTACCTCCCCTCACATTTATTCAACCATGGTCAGTTAAATGTTGTTCTTTCTAGAGTTACCAAATAAAGGGATTGAACGCAGTAATTTGCGACATAGAAGGTAATACATATGACACGACAACAAACGTAATTTATAAAGAAGTGTACGACAAGTTATGTGTTAATTTTATCCTTTGTGTATTTTATATATAGTTTTGTTCAATTTCACTACTTTACATTATGCACTTTTCTACAGGTAGGGGTGACTCCCGATGCAATGTTGTAGATATAGTGCATATCCCCGAAGGTTTACTTATTTGAGAAGTAAGTCATCCAATTCCAACTATTGTAGATAGTGCATATCCTTCGTTGTTGTATCACTTAGGCGATCCATGACTTGACCCTGTATATTTCATTACCGGGATATCCTTGCACCTACAAATGAAATATTTGATGATATAAATCAATTTGTCATGTCGAAGATGTCTAGAGATAGCGTTGAAGATTTGAGCGCATATAGCATTGCTAGGGAAGATAATTTTGAGAACAGTCTCGAACATGTTTTTATTGTAGAATTTTTAAACAACATTAATTGCTCTAGATTGCCTAACCATAGGATCATGCTAAATGATGGGTGTATGATAATGCTTCTGAGGAATATTGATCAGACCTTCGAGTTGTGCAATGGAACAAGGCTCATAATTACTAATCTTGGGAAGCATATCGAGGCAAAGATGATATCTTGAAACAAAAGGTTTTCATTTCGAGGAAGATGATGAGCCACCCGGCGAGATGAAGTTCCCTGTCAATTGATTGGAAACAGTTGCCATATTCGGCTGCTTTGCTCTGATCATAAATAAGATTAAGGGGCATTCTCTCTCACACGTCGGCTCTACCTCCCCTCACATTTATTCAACCATGGTCAGTTAAATGTTGTTCTTTCTAGAGTTACCAAATAAAGGGATTGAACGCAGTAATTTGCGACATAGAAGGTAATACATATGACACGACAACAATCGTAATGTATAAAGAAGTGTACGATAAGTTATGTGTTAATTTTATCCTTTATGTGTATTTTATATATAGTTTTGTTCAATTTCACTACTTTACATTATGCACTTTTCTACAGGTAGGAGTGACTTTCGATGCAATGTTGAAACTATTAGATCAATCATTTTATCACCTTGCAATTTTTATATATTTTGCAATTTCGACATGTTATTATAAAAAATTTATTCATTTCTTATTTAAATTTGTCTTCATGCCCGTCGAGTATGGACTGCCATTAACTGGTATATTTATACAGCGACAAAATCTTCCAACTACCAACCATCAATGGCTCCGATCGCAGTTGGTGACGTTATTCCCGATGGACAGCTCTCGTATTTCGATGGAGAGGATCAGCTCCAGACCGTGTCGATTCACTCCCTTGCCGCCGGTAAGAAGGTCATCCTCTTCGCTGTTCCCGGTGCCTTCACTCCTACTTGCAGGTATGTGTTTCTCTGAACCATTCTTCGTTCGTTTCGACACTCAATTTGTGAAAATTGTGAAAATTGGATTGTGAATTGGTGATTTCTGTGCAGCATGAGGCATGTGCCTGGGTTTATTCAGAAGGCCGATCAGCTTAAGTCCAAGGGTGTCGATGAAATCCTATGCATCAGTGGTTAGATATAATGTTCTTTTATTCTCAATTTTTCATTTGTACTGAAATCGATAAATTGTTGATCAATTACTGATGTTATGACTTAATTGGTTATTTTGATGTAAATATGTATGATTTGGGTGGTAGTAGAAAGGAGTATGCACTTCTATAAGAAATTTGCCTTTTATGTTTGTGAGTTGGTCTACTAATAAGATCATGAATCATGATGATTCTGTTGGTATTTGAAATGCGTAGCTTCTGCTTTTTCTTTTGCATCATTACATGAAATGGAAGCTGTTAGAAATGCAAACTAAACAAGGCATTGGGTAAAATTACATTGCTTCGTAGTTCAAATAGAAATTTCTAAGGTCTAGTCTTTTAGAAGTGTTCATCCACGGGTAAAATAACATTATTCACTATTAGTCTTACTCATAAACTTTTCTCCAGTAGTTTATTCGTAAACCTGTTTCAAAGAGACAACAAAAAGAAACATCCTATAACTAGCGTTTTAAGAATCTCACCCTTCTTTAAGATTTGCCGAGCATCATCAATTATGGTCCTATTAGTATTTAAATTGACTGACTGGAAGTTTTTATGCTCCTGCCAATAATGAAGGTTCTCTATTTGACATTTTGTGGTCTAATGCAGTAATTCTTATTGGTGTTAGAATTTTTTCTGTTGAAAATATGGACTAATATACAGCTGCAAAATCTTCGCATATCTCAAGTACTAAGCAGTACTATTGAAGTTGTTTATCACAGAAAATCTGGTATGTGATGGCTCTTAATATATGGCTGCTTATGGAATTCCATACACATCGCAGTAACAGACAGTACTATCAGACTTCGTGCTGCTTACGGAATTCCATACACATCGCAGTAACAGATAGTACTATCAGACTTCGTGTATAACTTATTCATCTCCCTGGACACATTGATCTAGAGGAAGATGTTGCACGCCTACAGCATTATTCGAGCTACTATCCGATTGTTGTTTATTAACTTGTTAATTGCAGTAAATGATCCATTCGTGATGAAGGCATGGGCAAAAACATACCCCGACAACAAGCACGTTAAGTTCCCAGCTGATGGCTCTGCAACTTACACTCATGCACTGGGTCTTGAACTCGACCTCGCTGAGAAAGGACTTGGCGTGCGATCCAGGAGATTTGCCCTGCTGGTTGAGGACCTCAAGGTCAAAGTGGCTAATGTTCAGTCTGGTTGGGAACTAACCGTGTCCAGTGCTGAAGACATCTTGAAGGCTCTTTAAGAATTTGGCATGTTGCTGCCTGTAAACTGTTCTGCATACTTTTTGTCAGCTCTCTTGAGTATTCCATCTTGTTTTGATGTCTTATTGAGCTCCATTCTTTGGTTGGTGAAGCTTAACACCTAATGTTGTCTCTGCTTTGAGGTTGATTACAGTATATGAAATAAAAAGATTGCTGCTACATTTTGGTCACATTCTACACCTTGGTGGATCTATATGTTTCCTAATGGAATTCTTGCAATTTTAAGAATTCAGAGTAGTGTACATCCAGAAACATCAGTGTTCCTTCCTGTAAACATCTTGGTGGATATTCTACATTTTGGTGGATCTAGGCTTCAGCTGTTTCTGTATGCCACATAACCTGTAAAAATGGATCCCTTATGTTTGCTTAAATTTCTGGCTAACCAGTTACCCTGAAGGCCTGAGCTGAATAGATAAATGCAACTAAAGCCATTCTAATTTAAAACAACTGTGTAATCGACCGAAAATACCCCCAACTTCATCTCGCTCCTTTCCAACATCTAAACGGCGGTTCTGTACTGTATTCACAGAATACTTGTGATTTGCAGATTGCTTGTCGAAGTGGAAGAGCCTTCTTTCTGGGCTTCTTGACGGGCCCAAGTAGGAAGCTCTTCGGAATCGGGCTTGGACAAGAAGGAACGCGAGAGGACACCTGCGATCGAAAGAAAGGGAAAACCGTCTGCGAGAGGACAGAGATCCTCGCGACTATCGTCTCCGTCTTTCTGCTCCGACTTCCGTTTCAGTTTTGAGGTGGAAATCACAAAGTATTCTGTGAATTGGATGGAAGAAATTTTGGAGTGTTGGTGTGAGTTGGATTGAAGATAGGTCAGCTATATAGATTTTATTGTGAAAAGAAAAGGGATCAAGACTAAACAACTCATAAAATGGAAATGACACAATCTGTCTAGCGAGTTTTAAAAGAGAGAGAAGTGGGGAAGAGAAATTAAAGGCTCAGATGATGACTCATAATCTAGTTCCGGATGAAGATGTTAATGAAGAATGGAATAGAGATATATGAATGGGATAGAGAAGAGATTATAGCTGTGGAGATGGAGCTGCAGAGATGGGAGAAATGAATTCAGATCTAAGAAAACCAATTGATCTAAAAGAAGAGAATAAAGAAATGGAGTATAGATTGTCTCTTTTCTTATTATTGTTTCAGTGATACAACCGACCTGTCAAGATTTGATCTTCTCCATTTACTTACTCCTAATAGATAAATAATGAGTTAGTTTCAGTGCATGAGAGTTAATTTCAGTATATAATGAGTTAGTTTCATAGTAAAATGAGCTAGTTTCAGTGCATATAATGATATAAGTTAGTTTCAAGTTCATTAAAGTTAGTTTCAGAAACTCAAAAAGTTAGTTTCAGGTTCACTAAAGTTAGTTTCAGAAGAACTCATAATTCTAAAACCCTAGGGGAAAATGGTGAACCCTAAATGAACTGAATTTGAATACTCCCTCCGGAAACTGCGGTCTTAACTAGGGTTTAGGGTTTAGGACGGGGGTAGCCCTGGACCCGTCCTAAACCCTAAACCCTAATTAAGCGGTTGTCGGACCTACAATGTTAGTTTCAAGATCTAGTCTGTTAGTTTCAGCAAAAATAGTATTAGTTTCAGGTTCATTAAAATTAGTTTCAGGCCCAACAAATGTTAGTTTCAGGCCCACAGAAGTTTGTTTCAGGGTCATTAAGCTTAGTTTCAGGAACTCAGAAGTTAGTTTTATGTTCATTAATGTTAGTTTCAGGTTCACTAAAAGTTAGTTTCAGGTTCATTAAGCTAGTTTCAGGAACTCAGAAGTTAGTTTCATGTTCATTAATGTTAGTTTCAGGTTCACTAAAAGTTAGTTTCAGGTTCATTAAGCTAGTTTCAGGTTCATTAAGCTAGTTTCAGGAACTCAGAAGTTATTTTCATGTTCATTAATGTTAGTTTCAGAAACTAAAAATGTTAGTTTCAGGTTCACTAAAAGTTAGTTTCAGGTTCATTAAGCTAGTTTCAGGAACTCAGAAGTTAGTTTCATATTCATTAATGTTAGTTTCAGGAACTAAAAATGTTAGTTTCAGGTTCATTAAGCTAGTTTCAGGAACTCAGAAGTTAGTTTCATGTTCATTAATGTTAGTTTCAGGAACTAAAAATGTTAGTTTCAGGTTCACTAAAAGTTAGTTTCAGGTTCATTAAGCTAGTTTCAGGAACTCAGAAGTTAGTTTCATGTTCATTAATGTTAGTTTCAGGAACCAAAAATGTTAGTTTCAGGTTCACTAAAAGTTAGTTTCAGGTTCATTAAGCTAGTTTTAGGAACTCAAAAGTTAGTTTCATGTTCATTAATGTTAGTTTCAGGAACTAAAAATGTTAGTTTCAGGTTCCATCACGCAACACAAAAGGAAAAATTCTAAAAAATAAAAACACAGAAAGAATGTAAACAATGTTAGTTTCAAGATCTTTTCTGTTAGTTTCAGCATCACTAGTATTAGTTTCAGGAACTCATAAAGTTAGTTTCAGGTTAATTAAAGTTAGTTTCACCATAATTGTCCATCACTCTTCCATCAATCAACCGTCTGTACATCACTCACTATCTCTCTCGCGAAAAAAAACCCTGAAATCCCCCAATTTCTCTGTCAATTTCTACTCGAATCAAGCAATCGATATCAGAAAATGGCGGAATCGAGCAAAGCAAAGTCGAAAATGGTGAAAGGTGTGAAAACCCCCAATTTTTCTTCATTATCTACTCGAATATGCGAATTATGAACTTCGATTCCAACGAATATTGGTTAGTTTCAGTATATAAATCCCTAGAATGTTGGTTTCATGGGTATATGAGTTGATTCGTTGTTGGGTTTTGAATTCTACAAACTAGAGAGTTAGTTTCATTACAGTTATGTGCTTGGTATGTTAGTTTCAGAGAAAACGATCGATTAGATACGATCTGGATGCTGCTAGAATGTTGGTTTCATGGGTACATGAGTTTATTCACTTGTGTGTTTTGAATTCTACAAACTAGAGAGTTAGTTTCATTACAGTTATGTGCTTGGTATTTTAGTTTCAGAGAAAATGATCGATTAGATACGATCTGGATGCTGCTAGAATGTTGGTTTCATGGGTACATGAGTTTATTCACTTGTGTGTTTTGAATTCTACAAACTAGAGAGTTAGTTTCATTACAGTTCTGTGCTTGGTATGTTAGTTTCAGAGAAAACGATCGGTTAGATACGATCTGGATGTTGCTAGAATGTTGGTTTCATGTGTATATGAGTTTAATCAATCTTATGTTGGTTTCATGAGTCTGTTTTGTTGGTTTCAAGAGTCTATTATGTTAGTTTCATGACTCTTTTTTGTTGGTTTCAAGAGTATTTGAGTTAGTTTCAGGATTCTTTAATATTGGTTTCATGACTCTTTTTTGTTGGTTTCAAGAGTATTTGAGTTAGTTTCAGGATTCTTTTCAGTTGGTTTCATGACTCTTTTCTGTTGGTTTCAAGAGTATTTGAGTTAGTTTTAGGATTCTCTAATGTTGGTTTCATGACTCTTTTCTGTTGGTTTCAAGAGTATTTGAGTTAGTTTCAGGATTCTTTTCAGTTGGTTTCATGACTCTTTTCTATTGGTTTCAAGAGTATTTGAGTTAGTTTCAGGATTCGATGTTGGTTTCATGACTCTTTTCTGTTGGTTTCAAGAGTATTTGAGTTAGTTTCAGGATTCTTTAATGCTGGTTTCATGACTCTTTTCTGTTGGTTTCAGGAAAGCAAAAGATCACGGAAACATTATTTAACCGTGGGGGATTAGACTCGTGTATTGAGTTACTACAATCTCTAAACCTGAAAAAACATTCCAAAAGCCTCTATAAAACACTATTCAGGGTGTTGTTCCATAAGATAATAGATGGGAATATAGATGCAAAGTTCTTTATGAAGAACGTTGATGATATAAAGAAGGTGTTGCTGGCATTCAACAGCAAAATAAAAACACTAAATCTGGGATCTAGGTCCATAGTTTTGACAAAAGATGGCATATAAATTAGTTTCATATGTTAGTTTCAGGACACATGTTAGTTTCAAAAAAATAAAAAAGATAGTTTCAGGAAATATAGCATTAGTTTCATAACACAAAAAAGTTAGTTTCAAGACACATAACTTAGTTTCATAACACAAATGTTAGTTTCAGGACATAAAAATGTTAGTTTCATGACACATAAGATAGTTTCAAAACACAAAAAGTTAGTTCATAGGAATGATGAACCCCTAAATCAACTAAATTTGAAAACACCCTCCGGGAGCTACGGTCTTAATTAGGGTTTAGGACGGGTCCACGGCTACCGCCCTGGACCGTCCTAAACCCTAATTAAGCGATTGTCGGGGCAATGAAGAACTAAATTAAGACAGTAAAATTCTAAAATCCTAAGGGGAATGGTGAACCCCTAAATCAACTGAATCTGAAAACAATGGTATGGCATAAATTAGCATTAGTTTCATAACACAAATATTAGTTTCAGGAAACATAAGTTAGTTTCATAAGTTAGTCTCAGGACACATAAGTTAGTTTCATAATTAGTTTCAGGACACATAACTTAGTTTCATAACACAAAAAGTTAGTTTCAGAAACTCACCGTAAAATTCTAAAACCCTAAGGTGAATGGTGAACCCCTAAATCAACTGAATTTGAAAACACCCTCCGGGAGCTACGGTCTTAATTAGGGTTTAGGTGGACCTGTCCTAAACCCTAATTAAGCGATTGTCGGGGCAATGAAGAACTAAATTAAGACCGTGAAATTCTTAAACCCTAAGGGGAATGCAGGTGAACTCCTAAATCAACTGAATTTGAAAACACCATCCGGGAGCTACGGTATTAATTAGGGTTTAGGGTTTAGGACGGGTCCAGGGCTATCCTAAACCCTAAACCCTAATTAAGCAATTGTCGGGGCAATGAAGAACTAAATTAAGACCGTAAATCAACTGAATTTGTAAAACAATGGTATGGCATACATAAGTATTAGTTTCAGCATCATTAGCATTAGTTTCATAACATAAAAAAGTTAGTTTCAAGACACATAAGTTGGTTTCAGATCACCACAGACTTAGTTTCATGATATAGTCTGTTAGTTTCAGGAGCAACAGAAATGCAGATTCACAAAACAGAACACAGAAAAGGAATAACATAATGTCTCGTTCGAAATAAAATACGAAGCAAGAATATAAAATTAGTCAATTACAGATCTAATGAAATTCAAATATGTCTCTAAACGCATAGAAGCAGGGGAGTGCTCATAATGAAATACTTCGACCGATAGGAGCAGTGCACGTAGCCTTGTTATGTCCACTCTGACGGCACCGACCACATAGGCCTGGGAAACTTCACCCCTCGAACGGACCCTCTTCTTCTTGGGACGACCAGGCGGCCTCCTAGTAATCGGAGGGATGATTCCCAAAATCCTTAACACCACCCGCAAAAGATTGACCAATTTCCCTTATTTCATTATGCCAACCTTGAGACAACAAGGTATTTCCTCTTCCTAGATGTACCCCACCGTACAATGTAGCCTCACCACCAACCCCTTGAGTAAATGGAAGGGTGTCTGAAACTATTGTACTAGGGCCCGAAACCAACGAGTTTTGGCTCGAAACCCTACCTGAAACCAATAGCCCAGGACCACCATCACCACTAAACCTACTAAGCCCAGCATATTCTATCCTACCCACTACATTGTTGGTTTCATGACCAACTAAGTTGGTTTCAGCAGCTACTCTGTTAGTTTCATGCACCGAGGAGTTGGTTTCAGCAGCCAATCCAGAACCACCACTCCCACTGCTCTCACCAATAAACATCCTCTTACCATTAACACAATTAACAGGAACAATATCAACCTCAGCAGATCCGACAAGGATAGTAATATCAACATATTTTAAACCGTGAGCAGAACATAAACTAATCATCGCAGCAATATCATCATCAGTGAAAAGCATGAACGTTTTCTTCTCAATAAGATAAACAAATAGAGTCGAATCCAAATCCTTCAGATTAAATTTTGAAATTGCAACATCTAGAAGATCAGAAAACTTAAAACCAGGTTTTATGCCAAAAGCATGGCTAAAGCCATTGAAAGTGACAGAGACAAGGAAATCCATGTCGAAATTGAAGAAAAAACAGTGGAAAACAGGAGAAAATCGGATCATGAGAGAAAAAACGAGAGATAAAAACAGAGAAACCTGGAAACGAGATGAAGAACAAATCACAAAATGAATTCCATACAGCGTTAATGACTTCCGTACAGTAGACTTGGAGAGAAAGAAAGGAAGGAGGGGCATTAATGGAAAGACAAGTTCTAGTTGGAAGAAATTAGGGCTCAAATAAAATAGAATGGACTTTTTTGCAAGCCTTTTTTTGATTGGTCTTTATATGCAAGCCCAACCCACAAAGTGGTCCTTAAATGCCATTTCCTATTGATTAAACAGGCTGGATGTAATGTATGATTTTCCCAAATAAAAGTAAATACCACGGCCGACTCACTTGTTTCATTCATGGCCTAACTTTGTATACTAATGTGGGGTAATCTGAATTTTACCATTGGTTAGTAAATCAAGTATTTTTTTTTGGAACTGAAAAATACTTTTATTCCATTCCAACAGTTAAGTACAAAACCGATCCATAGATCCAGGTGATCAAACTAAGCAAAATAACCACTATAATCTAGTTCAACATCAGTATAGCACAATGCTCACGTAGCTTCCTATCTTGCCAACATCTATTGATAACTTTATTAACTATCATCTCATTTCCAAGATCCTCTTGGCAGACGACATTATCCAATACTCTGCATCAACAAAATGAAGAAAACTTATAAAAAGTCTGAGAATCAAAGACTTGGAGAAATTAACAGCAAATGCAAGGCTTACTCAAGTCCTTATTATTATTGCAAAAAAATAGGGTTAGGAGTTAGTTTAGCAATCCACATATGTGGTTGGACCGCCAAACTATAAGGGTAAAAAATTGTCGGCTCCCCCCCTTCTATACCCAGTACGGCGGCCTTTTCGTACTTGAGACTCGGATCAGTATAATGATGGAGACTTGCCGAGCCCCGGGTCCCAATCTGGGGAACCAGCTTTTCCATCACAATCTCTTCTTCCCCGGTCTCGGTATGAAGAATACTCTTCTCCATGAATTCTAACGGGTGCAGTGATTTCATCCACATCGGGACTTTTTTCAGCGCCAAAGCTTGAATCTTATACCTCTGGAAGTTTAGAGGGAGGTTGTTGGTCCAGATAACGGCAAAGGGAAAAGACTAGAGGGGGGGGGGGGATGAATAGTCTTTTAAAACTTTTGTCGATAAACACAATTTCTCAGATATTTGTGAAGATATCTGATACTTAATTTCAGAGAGCAGAAGACTTTTCTGTGATAAGTGCACGTGCTCAGCAAGATATGTGTAAATACTCAGCAAGGTAAATAAAGCAAGTAATAAATTGCAGAAAGTAAATAACACTGATCTTTATAGTGGTATCTGAAGGTGGCGTAATCCTTCAACTAATCCACTTCGGCCTTTCTGAGACCTAAAATCCACTAAGACAGATAAATGAGATATCTTCTCTCGATTCCTAAATACACTAGGTTCCCAACCAAGTGTTCCCCCTGAGTTATTCCCTGGCTTTCTCAGCCTAGTACTTCCTATACTCAGAAACCTTTGAGCTATTCCTTAGTTTCCCAAACTAAGTACTTCCTATGCTCAGTAACCTTGGAGTTATTCCTTAGTTCCCCAAACTAAGTACTTTCTGTACTCCACGCCGTTTAAGGTGTTGGTTAAGGTAATTTGTCAGGATTTGATAGATTAATAACTTCTACAGTTATGTAATACTACCTTCTTGAACAAGAGTCACTTAACACACTTCACAATGTGTGGTGATATGTTCTTTACTGACCCAAGTCTATGATAAATGTTCTAGAGAATGAATCTTAGATTCTTGATCTTTTGATTCAACTCCTTCATAGATAGCAATGCTTGTTAAGGATCATGACACTTAGAACTTTCGTGCTACTTAGAATTTAAGAGCTTAGTCGCAATTGTAAGCTGAAGAATAAGTAGATTGAAGGCTTGTATGCTTGAATGAACAAGTTCGTAGATGTAAGTTCTTGGTGTGTAAGTTCTGTGTGTATTTCGAGCATTCTAAGTGTTGATATTTATAGTTGAAAATCATGCCGTTTGAATAGTATCCGTTAGGCTTAATGAAATTCAAACTATTGATATCTGTAAATAGTACTGCAGAAGACGTTGTCTCTATTCAGAGATTTCCTCTTTTGTTCAGATGTCTCTATCTGTGCATTTATTGCATTGTACTATTTTTGTCCTGTAGTGCCAACGGAACTATGCACGCTTTCTGAAGCATTGCATGTCCCTTTCCAGAGACCTTCTCATCTCCAGATGCCTGTTGAAATATTGTTTTCCAGAGACATAGTTTTATCCAGGATATCTGAGTGTAGATATATGTGGGCACTTTTCCTCGTTCAGAAACCTTGCGTTCTCAGATATCTTTTGCAAAACTGGTTCATTGAGAAACATTTGTTTGTCAAAGATATCTGGACATAGGTATCTGATAACCTTTGTCTTCAGAAATCTTGTGCAGTCTTCAAAACTTCATTTTAAAGTTGAACTTCTCTTGTTGGATGCCTTCTTCTTGGTCTTCTTCAAGGAAATAAAAATTACATTCAGAGACCTAACATCCTATACAAGATTTGCTAGACTATCATACTTAGTGATTTTCCTTTTTTTTACAGTGTTCAAGTGAACCAAGAGTACTAACCACCTTTCTGAGCTAAGATAAGTCATTAGGTTGCTGATCAAAATCTAAATAGATGTTCCTAACAAATTTTCCCCTTTTTGATCAGTCAACGATGACTATCTTTTTAAAACCTATTACAACTTGGAAGAGGGAACAATCTAATACTTAATCAATTCTTATGATCTTTTCAATTAAAATTTTAATTAAGTGCCAAAAGTAAGCATCAACCAAATCATAAGGTGTGATCTTTGCTGACAAGTTATCTTTTTATAGATTGATATCTGAGAGTAGGTTCATCAGATATGTTACAAAGAAAGTTTATAGATAACTTTTACAATGATAGAACAATAAAGTACAATCAACAAGATACAAAATACATAGTTAACTAGGACAACAGGAGTAACCAAGCTCCAAGTAAACATCCTAATTAATCTGTCTTCAAGTCTTCAAATATTCAGCAGCTCCAAGGATCAATTTGCATACTCCCTATCTCCAAATCTTTTGATATCATCTGAGTAGTCATAGAGTAAAGTTTTGACTAACATCTCAGTTTCTCTGGCATAACCACAGACTTCTTTGTATGATTTGGTGGAATTCTTCTTGGTAAAATGTTTGACCCATAAATACTTTCCCCATTTCCAGGCATGCACAATTCTGATATCTGAAAGCTTGAAGTATTCATATATGATCCTCAGATATCTGATGTCACCCTTGTATTGATCTTCAGTCATGTAGAATGACTCAAAGGGTTCCACAACAAGTCTTGCTCTTGTGCATGTTCCAGTGATGCTGGGAATTCTGTGCACATCATCTGGCTTTCCATAAGGACAATCATCAGAGAGGTCCTTCTTCATGGCTTCTATTCTCTTAATTACTTCAAAATCCAACCAGGCTTTGATGTGGTTGGTATTAATCAAGACTGGCTTGTCTTTTCTCCATGCCATGAGCTGTTTATGGATTGGTTCTGGAAATTTTTCATTTACCAGTAAGTGCTTGAGTTCCAGAATCCAGTAGCCATTATTCTGATTAATGCATCCAGAGATGAGGAGTCATTGTTGGTCTTTACATACTCAATCTTGGCTTCTTCAGGCCTGAGTGGTAGTTGAAGTTTTCTTTGTTGAGCTCTCAGCCTGTTCCTCCTTTGTCTTGAATTTTCCCTTGGGGGATTGCTTGAAGAACCACCATGGATTGACTTGGTATTTCCAGAGGGTATTTTAGCTGCCAAAGGCTTTGTAGCTATGGGCTCAGATAGGCTATCAACCTTTTTTCTTTTTCTGTGAAGAGGAGCTTCATCTTCATCAGTCTCTTCATCATCATCATCAAGATTAATTCTTGTGAAAGTTTTGCAACTTTCTTCATTACCCTGGGATTTTATTTGGCCTTCTTCTTCTTCTTCTTCTGCTTTAGAAGACTCATCAATCCCTCTTACTTGTCTTCTCCTTGGAGCCTTGCTACTCCTTGGAGGTTTCTGTGCCCTGGCCCTTGCTGTCATTCCTTTTTCAGGAAGTTGCTGAGTGGTGGCCACTATCTGTAGAGCAGTTTGACTGGAGGAGGGCTCATTTATTCTGAGAGGTGGTTGTTCAGATTTTCTTTTGTTTCCTCTTCCTCTTCCTCTCCGAGCACATTGAAATCCTTCCCCCTTAGTCATTGTTGACTGACTAAGAATCACAAAGGATTCTGAAAGGGAGTTAAAGTTGCCTTGTAGATTAGTTGTAAGCAGCAACCAACTTTTCCAGATTGACCTTGAGCTCCTGATTTTGTTTGATAAGACTTGTTTCCTTATCAGTGAGCTCTGCTAGTGGGCCTTGAATAGCATCTGCCTTTCCAGCAGCATAGCTAGCCTCTTCAAAGGCTTTTGTAGCCAAGTTTTGGTCATCATCCCTAACCATGCCTAGGTCTTTCTGAGCAATGACCAGACTGGTTGTTCTCTGAGTGATGAGCTCAGTGAATGTCTTTAGTTCTGCAGGGACTGATGCAATGGCGGCTTTATCTTGAGAAAACAACTCCTTTTTCAATTTAGCCAGTACTTGATATCTGTTCAAGTATTCATTGGAGTTGACATTTGGCAGCTTGCTGAATATTTCAGGAGCAATCAGCTTCCTTTTCAAATGAGAAACCACTAAGTGTTCATTGCGGTGCTCTACCAATGCCTTGTCTTCATCATCATCTGAGTCATCAGTCCAGTGATCTTCATCCTCTTGGACATTTTCATCAATGTTTTCTAGTCCAGCAACCATCTCAGAGATGGGCTTCTTTCTTTCAGTGAGGAGGATGGTACATCTTTTGGTAATGCAGCCTTAGCATCATGCGTGTCTTCAGATACTTGCTCAGTATCTAATTCCTCAGCAATTGCCTGAACAACAAACTGGAGTTCTTTCATTTCAGCATAAGCTTCCATTTCCTTGATTGTTTGATCTTCAATCTTTTGGAGCTTTGCTTTAGATTCAGCTATCTTCTCTTCCAGTTGAAGATTTAGCTGTTGTTTTTCCTCCAACAGTTGTTTGAGTTGAGCAACTCTAGCTTGTGCATCCAATATTTTCTGAGTGTTGTTCTCAGAGTGCTCAACTACTTGTTCGGTAGAGTCCTTTTGTTGGGGAGATGGATGGGTGGATTTCTGAGGAGATGGAGGAGGGGATTTCTGTGATGTTCTCTCAGTGTGCTTTTCACCAACTGAGGTATTATTACCTTGTTCAATCCCTCCTGTCCCTGGTGTAGGGGCATCATCATCATCCTTCTTATCATCCTCATCCTTGTGATGGTCAGAAGGAGGTTCTTCATAGTCATTCTCATCAGTCTCCTTCTCTTCTTCATCTTTAGAGACCAGATTGATCACTTCTGGAATAGTGACCATTTTCCCATTAACTTCCTCTTGCTCAGAGGGTATGAATTGTAGAGTTTGGGGCAAAGTAGGCTTGAATGCCATTTGCATTCTGGTCTGACCATCTGTCTTTTCAAAGGTTTCAATGAGCTTGTGTGCTACTTCCTTTATGAACTTCTTATTCATCAACGTGGCAAATGCATATTGCTCAGTTGGAAACATTGCATGCACATAATTCTCCAAGTCAAATGCTCTTGCTCTTCTGGTAGGGTGATCTGTGACCCATGTGATTTCAAACAGATCAGAGCATCTAAGTTTCTGCCATTTATTGAAACACTTTAAATGTTTTGGCAGAGTATGAGCCTTGAAGAATGGATGTAGGTCCTTGTTCAAATCTTCAGGGACCACTAAGGCACTAGCTTGAGCCTAAAAGAGATAGTTTTGAGTTAGTTTCAAAACTTTTAGTAGATATCTGGGTTTTAGAGTAGTCAAGTATCTGTGTTACCTGTGCAACACCAACAGGCTCAGAAGGTTGGACTATTGAGGTTTCAGGTGCCTCAGATATCTTGGTGTGAGGAGGAGACTTGGAAGTCTGATTCTCAACATCTTCTCTTTCTTTTTGAACCTGAGATTAAAAAACAACATAACACTTAGAAATTTGTCAGGAGAGAAACACTTAGACAACTTGATATCTGAGATGTCAATTACCTCCACAGTAGGAGGCTCAGATACTTGTCTCTCAGAAACTTGTACAGTTTCTGGTATTCTCTCTGGTGATGAAGGTTTGGTGGCCTCATAAATTTCCATTAGTTGAGGGGATTGAGTGGGCAATTCCCCAACAACTTCTACTTCTGTTTGAGCCTATGAGTAGAAAGTGTTAAGTATTTAGAAAAATGATCAGTATTATTATGAAGAATATAGATATCTGAGATATATACCTTCTCAATAGAAGTCTCATATACTTGTTCCTCAGAGACTTTGTGAGTCTCTGGTTGATTCTCTGACGAGTTAGGCTTCTCAGCCTCATCATTTTTCTTCTCAGTTGGAGCCTATTAGAAATAAACACTTTAGTATTATTCATATGTATAAAGCATATATCTGAGATGTTATATCTTAAGGAACTTTCTTCTACCTGCGAGACATGCTCCTGTTCCTTAAGTGGTGAGGCTATGGAAGCCTCCTTCTCAGATTCTGAGGCAAGCTTTCCAGCTTCCTCTTGTTCTTGTGTTTCTAATTCAGCATGTAACAAAGAAATTTTATTAAATAACAAGATTAATAAACACAAAATATCACAAGTAGAGAGTTAAATCATTCAGCTACGTGAGCAGTGTTAGGCTGATTGGTCTCTGGAACTTGTGACCCTTCTATGCCTTGGTCTTGTTGTTCCATTTCAGCTTCTTTGTTTGAAGTTTCAGGTACCTCAGACCTTTCCTGACTGACTAACTCAGTTGCCTCCCCTGTTTGATCATTACGGCGGTGTTTCGCTTTGATCCCTCTCTAGGAGTTGGGGAACCTGCTCATTTGCAGGATTTTCTTCAGCATATTGCATTGCTGGTATGTCGAAATGGAGTTCATTGACCATTTCATCAACCACTTGTGGCTGTTGTGGTTGTCTGGAAGCAGAAGCTTGAGCATTTGAGAGCTCTTCCAAATTTTTAAGTGTGGTGTTGACATCAGCGTCTACCAACACTAGGTCACCACTCATCAGGGCTTCTTGAAGTTGTTTATATGTGACTTTCCCTGATGGTGTGTTGCCACCAACAACCTTTGCTATAGGTGCTTGCTCAACAACCTTTGAGCTAGTTGCTTTTTCAGCAACCTTGGACCTTTTGGTCCTCTTTCCCTTGGCCTTGGTTACTTTTTCAGTAACCTTGGAGGCTTGGATCTTCTCCTCCTTGTCCGATTCGTCATCGAAATATGGAATGGAATTATCAACAATCCCTGCTGCTTCTGCAGAGAGATTTTGAAGTTTCTCACTGCTTTTATCAGCATTGATAAGTTCATCTACAAGGCACTCTGCAGCATTTATGAGTTCATCAGCAATGGCGGCAGGTATCTGATAGTCGACATCCATAGAGGGTATGCCTTCTGATTTTCCAGCAGACTTCTTTTGTGAAGTTCGGGGCCTCTTGGTCGCAATGGAACCTTCAGATACCTCATTAGTCTTTCGTTTCTTGGAACCTTTCTGAGATGCAGTAACCTTTTTCATCATGTTTGTATACTCATATTTGTAGAGCAGGTTACTGTTGGCAATGTCTGCCGTCTCTCTGAGCTCAATGCCAAGGCACTCCAGTAAGTAGCAAATCTTCAGTCCATAGCTTACTGTGGCTTTTGGTTCAGCAAGGCCTTTAACGATTTTAGGCTCAAAGCCTTGTATCTTCTTCACAAATTTCATGAAGGCGTACTTCCCCCAATTAAAAGGGATTTCCAGCCTTTTGTCTTATTGATTCAACAAGAACATCATCATCCAGCGTTCTTGGCTTATCTGGTCAGCACCTCCTTGCAGACCATCAAAGCATCTGTGAAGGACACATGCCAACACATCCCAGTGGACCAACAAATGTCTGGTCCTTATGTCAGCAAGCTTAAAGTCGATGGGTGTGTCTGGCTTGTTAAGATCACACACATCACTGTATAGTAGCTTCACACCTTCAAGGAGATATTCATCCTTGGTGTCAATTTCAAAATCCTTTCCAAGATTTTGAAGTTCAAATTTCACGAGAATTGCTTCGTCAATGTGATTTCTTGTCCTTGGACTTTGGTCTTGATAGACACTGTCTCAGTGCCTTCAGAGACTTTGGAGATAATCGTGGAGTTATTGTAAAACTCCAGGACATCCAGTGAAGAAACTCCACTGGGAAGAGCATATAGGAAGCCCTTGATTTGTGCCTTTTCAAGCATATGAAGTACTAGCTTTCTGTCAGTCTGGTTTTCTATTGCAGCTACCAGGTACTCCTCAATCACGGAACCACCCCAAATCATCCTGTGATTTGAAGTCCAATGATTAGGATTGAACTCTCCAATCAACCGATTATTTGTTATAACCAACACTGGTGCTTGCTTGTGATTTATGAGTAAAAGCACGTTTGGGAGCCATCTCTTTAAATAGTTAAGTTTCTGAAAAACGAGAAGAGATTAAGATAGGAAATTAGTGATTCTTTGCAGAAAAACTAAGAGGGAATCAGAAGTTGCAGAAAAATTGCAGAGAGATTTGAGATAATTTTGCAGATTTTGTGCAAGAGCAAATGTAGGATTAGGCGAAAGTGATTTCTTTTGCCAAAATCCTATATATATAGCAGTGTAATTTCAACAGAAAAAAATACACAAACTAATTTTGTGCATTTGTATACGTAATGGCGTGGGTAAAATTCGGTTTGCATTAAATGCTTAGTGGCCCGTACGAGTTTTTGATCCACTATTTTACAGAGAATTAATCTCGGCCTTTAAAATGGAACGCCCATTTCATCAATGGTTGGGATTGCTTTTTCAGCAATGATCACAATCAACCCATGTGATTGTCCCCAATTAATGAATTTTGGTGATTAGCTATCTGAATCACATTTCTTCTGTGTGACTAAGGGACAATTTTTGTATCTGAGTCTATCTCACACTCAGTATCTGTTCATGTTTTACACAAAGATAGAAATAACACAAATTTCAAGAGAGTAGTTGACTGCAAACTGTTGTACTATTCTCTTTTGTGTTCCCTCATCGAAAGTGATCTAGATATCCGAGTACTGTCTCGTAAATCTTCAAATAGCCATTTACCTTTAACTTTTGATATCCGAGTCTGCCCGGATACTTGTTTGCTAAGTGTTTCACCTTTTGCCTTTGATATTCTGGATTCCTGTTCCAGATATCTTATCTCTCCTTTTTGCCTTCTTAATCATACTGAGTTCCTGTCTCACTCACATTCTTAGCTTCTTTTAGTATATGAGTTCCCGTCTCAGATACCCCTTTTTTTGTTTGAATATCTAGATGCCTGATCCAGATATCTTTCTCCTTTCTAAATCCTCATCTCAGAGATTAGAACTTTTCAGTTCCCTTGGTAACTCCATTAACCCAAGACTATGTCTCAAGGTTAAGAACCTGCTTTCTTGCAATGGCTTTGTAAAGAGATCTGCAAGTTGGTCTTCAGTACTAATCTTGAGTATCTCTATATTGCCTTTTTCAACATGGTCTCTAATGAAGTGGTGTCTAACATCAATGTGCTTTGTTCTTGCATGAAACTTAGGATTCTGAGTTTTGGCAATAGCACTTGTGTTGTCACAGAAAATCGGAGTTTTCTCTTCATTGACCTCATAGTCTCTGAGTTGTTGTTGTATCTGCAATATCTGTGAAGCACAACACCTAGCAGCAATATATTCAGCCTCTGTGGTAGATGTGGCAATTGAGTTGTTTTTATTGCTGAACCATGATATTAATCTGGCACCAAGAAATTGACAAGTTCCTGAGGTGGTTTTTCTATCAACCAATGATCCAGCATAGTCAGCATTAGAATAGCCAACTAAACTCAATCCACTGTCTTTTGGATACCACAATCCAACTTCTACAGTACCCTTTACATACCTTAATATTTTCATAGAAATGTTGTAGTGTGATTGCATTAAATTTGTCTGAAATCTAGCACACACTCCTACTGCATATTGAATTTCAGGTCTACTTGCAGTGAGGTACAGTAGAGACCTAATCAATTTCCTATATTTTTGTTCTTCAATACTCTTGTCAGATTCAGTATAGGTCATTTTGGTTCCAATGCTCATAGGTATCTTAGCATTCTTTTCAGAAGGCTTTATATTAAATTTGTTGAGCATGTCCTTTGCATACTTTGTTTGACTAATGAATATTCCATCATTAAGTTTCTTGACTTGCAATCCTAGGAAGTAGTTTAGTTCTCCCATCATGCTCTTCTCAAATTTACTTTTCATTAGCTCAGCAAAGTCTTCACAAAGTTGCTTGTCTTTAGCTCCAAATATAATGTCATCAACATATACTTGGACTAGAAGTAGTTTCCCTTCATGGTTCAAAGTAAAGAATGTTTTACAAACATCTCCTTTCTTGAAGCCACTTTCCAGCAAGTATTTGGCTAAAGTATCATACCATGCTCTCGGTGCCTATTTCAGTCCATACAGAGCTTTCTGAAGCTTATAAACCATTCTACTTTCTGAGGAAACCTCAAAGCCTGGTGGTTGTTCAACATAGACTTCTTCAACAAGTTCACCGTTTAGGAATGCACTTTTAACATCCATTTGATAAACATTAAAGTCATTATGAGCTGCAAAGGCTAGAAATTGTCTAATTGCGTCCAATCTTGCAACTGGAGCATATGACTCGTCAAAATCTAGTCCTTCTGTCTGGGTGAATCCCTTGGCAACCAACCTTGCTTTGTTTCTGGTTATTTCACCAGACTCATTCATTTTATTTCTGAAAACCCACTTGGTTCCAATTACAGATATTTCGTCAACAAATGGAACCAGTTTCCAGACTTTGTTTCTCTCAAATTGATCCAACTCTTCTTGCATTGCAGAGATCCAATCTTGATCCTTCAATATTTGAGATGAAACATCCATAAAGAGAGTCAGCAATTGCTCTCCTAGTTCTAACTCCTTGGTCTAAAGGACCGATCACATCCTTGGCAGGATGATTTCTTATCCATTTCATAATGGGTTTTGAACTAGTAGGATCAATATCATTTTGATCTGAATGTGAATCAATAAGATCTTGATAGGATACTTGTGCAGTATCTGAGATATCTGACACATGGGAAATGCCATGGATATCTGACACTTTTTCAGTGTTAGTGATATCTGGAATTTAATTTTCAGCAATCTCATTCTCAGAAACCTCTTCATAATGAAGGTTCTCAGTAACCTGTTCCATTTCTGGAATTCTCATAGAAAATTCTTCATCATGTCTTAGAGTCATCTGGTTGTTACTAAGCAATGGTTGCTTTTCATCGTCAGATTCATCCTCTAAGTGAATGATAGAATTGTTTCCTTTTGAGGATTTTTCTTCAGAATCTTCAATCATCAGCTCTTTGAACCTATCTGAGAATTCTTCATTCAAGGGTACTTTCTTGTTTCCTTTGTAGAAGACTACGTGAACAGATTCTTCAATCTTTTGCGTTCTTTTGTTGTAGATTCTGTAGGCTTTGCTATTCAGAGAATAACCAAGAAATACTCCTTCATCTGCTTTTGGTTGAAATTCTCAAGTATTCTTTTCCATTGTTAAGAACAAAACATCCGCAACCAAACACCCTTAGATGTTTGATACTAGGGTATCTACCAATCAAAAGCTCATAAGGAGTTTTGTCATGTTGTTTGTTAATCAAACATCTATTTTGAGTGTAGCAGGCTGTCTTAACAGCTTCAACCCAATAGATTTCACTTATTTCAGTGTCAGTAAGCATTGTTCTTGCTGCTTCTTTTAGGGTCCTATTCTTCCTTTCAGCAACACCATTATGTTGTGCTGTCCTTATGGAAGATAGTTGATGTTGTATACCTTTGCAGGTACAAAACTCTTTTATGTAATGGGTCACAAACTCAGTGCCATGGTCTGTTATGATCACAGATACCTTGTCATTTTTCATTACTTCAAGCTTATTCAGCAAGTTGGGTATCTCAAACCTTGCATCAGATTTTTGTTTGAGAAATACAACCCAAGTGAATCTTGAGTAATCATCAATAACAACCAGACCATACTTCTTTTCTGCATAGCTTGTTACAGAGGATTCAAAAGGATCCATATGTAACATTTGCAGTGGCCTTTCACTGGAGTGTCTAGTTTTAGACTTGAAAGATGTTTTGGATTGTTTTTCCATTTGGCAAGCTGAGGATATACCATCTTTTCTATATACCATTTTGGGTAAACCAACCACCAATTCTTTCTTGGCTAGCTTGTTCAGAGTTTTGAAATTCAAGTGACTCATTCTCTTATGCCATAGCCAGTTTTCTTCAGTGTGGCCAGATTGACTCACCATGAGACATTCTTCAGTTGTGGCAGATGCCCAGTCAGCAACATAAAGATTTCCCTTTCGCCTAGAAACCAAGACTGTATACTTTGATTCATTGTCAATTACTTTGCATAGTTTTGACTTGATCTTGACAATATACCCTTTGTCTACTAATTGACTCATGCTTAGGAGATTATATTTCAATCCCTTTACATGTAGTACTTCAGAGATTGTAAGGGCTCCAAACTTCAGATTGCCAAATCCTATGGTCGGATTTTCATCTCCTCCAGAAAATCTAATAATTGGTCCATTATTGCATTTTCTGTAGTTAATCAGATTTGCTTTGTCTCCTGTCATGTGCTTCCCACATCCACTATCAAAATGCCACTTTGGGTTCTTCCTCAGAGTGTTCTGCACAAAACAGGAAACAAGGAGTTAGGCTCTCATTCCAACAATGGAACCTTCTGGACTAAAGAATCTCCCTGTAGGAATCTTTCTGAATGAACTTCCTTGGAATATTCTTTTGTCTTGTTGGAACATAAGGAGGAATTTTAGGTAAATGATTGGTATCATTATTATTTAAAGCTATTTTCCTTCTTGGTGTGTTCCTTGGTGCTCCTCGCGGTGCTTTCAGATACCTATCTGATTGCTAAGTCTGCTTTTCAGCAAACTTAGATTTCCTTGCCAGACTTCTTCTAGCGCTGGCATTCAGAGTGGTCGTAACCTGTTCTTTCTTCCACTTTTGATGATTTCTATGCGCAATCCTGGCTTTCATCCATCGTTCTTTCTCTTGTTTATACTCACGAGTGAGTTGTTTCCCGATGGCTTTATAGCCAATGCCATTTCGAGCACGTGGTGCTATCTGAGTTATCTTCTCAGCAGCTTTGCTAGTCTCTGGAACATCTTTCTTTCCAGAAAACGTGATGTTGGAAAATTTGCCTGCTCCTGCAATTTTTCCTTTCTGAGAGACATAGCACTGTGGGTGATTACATTTACAGAAACATTCCCAACAGTTTTCTTTTGGACTTGTTTTTCCCACAAAGGTTTGGTCGCAACTGCCTTTCCTTTGTCAACAACCTTAGCTTTCTGACCAATGCTATATGTTATTTGGGAACCATCTTGCTGAGCACTAACAAATGTTATTGTTTGGTCACTCTTATTCAGAGTGGTAGAACTATTTGCTTGTGTGTCCAGCCCAAGTCCTCCCTTTTCTCACGGATCTCTTAAATAAGAGTGTAGTTCAGTAAGAGTGTCACAAGCTTTGGCATAGGATTGAAAATATAGTTCTTTCTTCTTGAGTTCCTCATTTTCAGAAAGAAGATCTTTATTTTCTTTTTGGAGTATATCCATTGTGTTTCTGTGTAACTTCTCTGTTTCAGATATCTGTGCTTTGAGAAATGCATTTTCAGCATCCTTTTTCTCAGATATCTTGAGTAATTGTGAATTTTCCTTCTCAAGAGAATTCTTTTCTTCTTCAAGAATGTTGGCTCTAGCTCAGATCATTTGAAATTATCTTTTGTAGAGATCAAGTTATCTTCTGAAATATTCTGAATCTCTGATTTCTTCCTCATCAATCTCATAAGTTATGAATTGAGAGATGTTGGTTACCTCGTCTGCCATTAGGCAGGGCACAATGCTGGAGCAATCTGGATAGATCTCCTCAGCAACCCCGCATAATTCCCTTTTCTTTTGACCAAAGTCAACTAATTCATGAGCGATGCCACATAATTCTGGAGAAGGTAATTTCGTATTGTCTGAGTCTTCTTCCTCAGATTCCGACTCAATATCAAGAGCATCCAGTTGGATTTGAATCTTTTTCCTTTCATAAGTGAGCATAGCTCTCTGACCTCTCTTGAAGTTTCTTCTATCTTTCTTGTCACCTGTCTTTAGCTTATTGAAAACAGGGCAATCTCTTTTAAAATGACCAGGTTTCTGACAATAGAAACAGTTATCGTTTCCGATTTCTGCTTCCTCAGTACTAGATGCTTGCTGAGCCGGCTTGTTCAGCGAGCTTGACAGCTGCATATATTTGTACTGGTGATAATTTGAGCCTAGATGCTTTTTCAGCTTCTCTTTGGCTTTTCTTCTCTCAATCTCCCGACTGACATATTTTCTCATTTGCTTTAAGCAAGAGCATCTTCCTCAGTCATTTCCTTGGTATCCTTCTTTTCAGAAGTACCTTGTGTTACTAATGCAACATTGTGAGCTTTCTCAGCAATTGTTTGTTCTCTTTGAGTAGTTTCATAGTTGACAGTAGCTAAGTGGGAAAAGAGTTCTACCGGAGTGATATTTGGCATTCCTTGGTTGAAATAAAAATACTGAGTGTGTTCCCAGTTTTGATTCAAGCTTCTCATGATAGTCTTCAGCTTTTCAGAGTTAGAGTATCTCTCACTTTCACCAAGTGCAGCCATTTCACTCATCAAAGTTGTGAACCGGAAATCTAGTTCTTCAGGAGTCTCTGTGGGACCTTGTTTAAAATTTTGGAATTTGAGCTTCAAAACTTCGAACTTATTTTCCTTTGTTTTCTCAGTGCCGACACAGATTTCCTCAATCAGTTGCCAGGCCACTTTCATTTGCACCCTACGCTTTAATCGTATGTGCTCTGGAGTGGAACGTATGATGATATTGCGAGCCTGATCATCCAGTCAATTTCTCTTGGAAGCTTCCGATGTCCAGAGCTCTATGGGCCTTGGCTCGTAAATAACTTGACCAGTAGGTCTTCCACTGGTTGAAGCACCTGTTTGTGAGGAACCACCACTTGGTTCTTCATCAGTGGGAACTCTGTCTCTACCATTAGAAACCTCCATGACCTGCTTGAGTTGTTGAATGACTATGGGGCCATTCTTTATTACTTCGATCATTTCATCACTGATGGCTTCTAGGTGGAGCATCATATTGTTCTTCCATTTCTCATAATTCTCTGGCTTGAGAATTGGAGCGTCACTTAAAGACATCCTGCAGCAAACACACTAAACAGACAAATCAAGCGTAGGTGAAAAGCAGTTAGTGGGCACTTATCTGGGATCTAGGTTCAGTGCAGAAGGCTTGGGAACCTCCTACTCTGATACCACTTGTTGGTCCAGATAACGGCAAAGGGAAAAGACTGGGGGGGGGGGGGGGATGAATAGTCTTTTACAACTTTTGTCGATAAACACAATTTCTCAGATATTTGTGAAGATATCTGATACTTAATTTCAGAGAGCGGAAGACTTTTCTGTGATAAGTGCTCGTGCTCAGCAAGATATGTGTAAATACTCAGCAAGGTAAATAAAGCAAGTAATAAATTGCAGAAAGTAAATAACACTGATCTCTATAGTGGTATCTGAAGGTGGCGTAATCCTTCAACTAATCCACTTCGACCTTTCTCAGATCTAGAATCCACTAAGACAGATAAATGAGTTCACCTTACAAATATCTTCTCTCAATACCTAAATACACTAGGTTCCCAACCAAGTGTTCCCCCTAAGTTATTCCCCGGCTTTCTCAGCCAAGTACTTCCTATACTCAGAAACCTTTGAGCTATTCTTTAGTTTCCCAAACTAAGTACTTCCTATGCTCAGTAACCTTGGAGTTATTCCTTAGTTTCCCAAACTAAGTACTTCCTGTACTCCACGCCGTTTAAGGTGTTGGTTAAGGTAGTTTGTCAAGATTTGATAGATTAATAACTTCTATAGTTATGTAATACTACCTTCTTGAACAAGAGTCACTTAACACACTTCCCAATGTGTGGTGATATGTTCTTTACTGACCCAAGTCTATGATAAATGTTCTAGAGAATGAATCTCAGATTCTTGATCTTTTGATTCAACTCCTTCACAGATAGCAATGCTTGTTAAGGATCAGGACACTTAGAACTTTTGTGCTACTTAGAATTCAAGAGCTTAGTCGCAACTGTAAGCTGAAGAATAAGTAGATTGAAGGCTTGTATGCTTGAATGAACATGTTCGTAGATGTAAGTTCTTGGTGTGTAAGTTTTGTGTGTGTCTTTCAAGCATTCTAAGTGATGGTATTTATAGTTGAAAATCATGCCTTTTGAATAGTATCCGTTAGGATTGATGAAATTCAACTATTGATATCTGAAAATAGTACTGCAGAAGACGTTGTCTCTTTTCAGAGATTTCCTCTTTTGTTCAGATGTCTCTATTTGCGTATTTATTGCATTGTACTATTTTTGTCCTGCAGTGCCAACGGAACTATGCACGCTTTCTGAAGCATTGCATGTCCCTTTCCAGAGACCTTCTCATCTCCAGATACCTGTTGAAACATTGTTTCCCAGAAACATAGTTTTATCCACGGTATCTGAGTGTACATATCTGTGGGCACTTTTCCTCGTTCAGAAACCTTGTGTTCTCAGATATCTTTTGCAAAACTGGTTCATTGAGAAATACTTGTTTGTCAAAGATATCTAGACATAGGTATCTGATAACCTTTGTCTTCAGCAATCTTGTGCAGTCTTGAAAACTTCATTTTAATGTTGAACTTCTCCTGCTGAATGCCTTCTTCTTGGTCTTCTTCAAGGAAATAAAAATTACATTCAGAGACCTAACATCCTATACAAGATTTGCAAGACTATCATACTTAGTGATTTTCCTCTTTTTTACAGTGTTCAAGTGAACCAAGAGTACTAACCACCTTTCTGAGCTAAGATAAGTCATTAGGTTGCTGATCAAAATCTAAACAGATATTCCTAACAAATTTCCCCCTATATGATCAGTCAACGATGACTATCTTTAAAACCTATTACAACTTGGAAGAGGGAACAATCTAACACTTATTCAGTTCTTATGATCTTTTCAATTAAAATTTTAATGAAGTGCAGAAAGTAAGCATCAACCAAATCACAAGGTGTGATCTTTGCTGACAAGTTATCTTTTTATAGATTGATATCTGAGAGTAGGTTCATCAGATATGTTACAAGTAAAGTTTACAGATAACTTTTACAATGATAGAACAATAAAGTACATTGAGCAAGATACAAAAAACTTAGTTAAATTAGGACAAAAGGAGTGACCAAGCTCCAAGTAGACATCCTAATAAACTAGTCTTCAAGTCTTCAAGATCTTCAAGTCCTCAATTAGCAGATCTATGGATCAATTTGCAAATTCCCTATCCCCAAACCTTTTGATATCATCTGAGTAGTCAAAGGGCAAAGTCCTGACTATCATCTCAGTGTTTCTGGCAAATCCACAAACTTCCTTGTAGGTTTTGGTACTTGGCAAACTGTTTGACCCACATATACTTTCCCCATTTTCAGGCATGCTCGATTCAGATATCTGATAGCTTGAAGTATTCATATATGATCTTCAGATATCTGATGTCACCCTTGTATTGATCTTCAGTCATGTAGAAGGACTCATAGGGTTCCACAACAAGTCTTGCTCTTGTGCCTGTTCCAGTGGTGTAGGGAATTCTGTGCACATCATCTGGCTTTCCATAGGGACAATCATCAGAGAGGTCCTTTTTCATGGCTTCTATTCTCTTGATTACTTCAAAATCCAACCAGGCTTTGATGTGGTTGGTATTAATCAAGACTGGCTTGTCTTTTCTCCATGCCATGAGCTGTTTATGGATTGGTTCTGGAAATTTTTCATTTACCAATAAGTGCTTGAGTTCCAGAATCCAATAGCCATTCTTCTGATTAATGCATCTGTAGACAGAGGAGTCATTGTTGGTCTTCACATACTCAATCTTGGCTTTTTCAGGCCTGAGTGGTAGTTTAAGTTTTCTTTGTTCAGCTCTCAGCCTGTTCCCCCTTTGTCTTGAATTCTTCCTTGGGGGATTGCTTGAAGAACCACCTTGGATTGACTTGGTATTTCCAGAGGGTGTTTTAGCTGCCAAAGGCTTTGCAGCTATGGGCTCAGATAAGCTAACAGCCCATTTTCTTTTCCTATGAAGAGGAGCTTCATCTTCATCAGTCTCTTCATCATCATCATCAAGATTAATTCTTGTGAAAGTTGTGCAACCTTCTTCATTGCCCTGGGATTGATTTTGCCTTCTTCTTCTTCTTCTTCTTCTTCTTCTTCTTCTTCTTCTTCTTCAGAAGACTCATCAATCCCTCTTACTTGTCTTCTCCTTGGGGCCTTGGTACTCCTTGGAGGTTTCTGTGCCCTGGCCCTTGTTGTCATTCCTTTTTCAGGAAGTTGCTGAGTGGTGGCCACTATCTGTAGAGCAGTCTGGCTGGAGGTGGGCTCATTTATTCCGAGAGGTGGTTGTTCAGATTTTTTTTTTTTGTTTCCTCTTCCTTTTACTCTTTGAGCACCTTGAAATCCTCCCCCCTTACTCATTGTTGACTGACTAAGAATCACAAAGGATTCTAAAAGGGAGTCAAAGTTGCCCTGCAAATAGTTCTAAGCAGCAACCAACTGTTCCATATTAGCCTTGAGCTCCTGATTTTGTTTGATAAGACCTGTTTCCTTATCAGTGAGCTCTGCCAGTGGGCCTTGAATAGCATCTGATTTTCTAGCAGCATAGCTAGCCTCTTCAAAGGCTTTTGCAGCCATGTTTTGGTCATCATCCCTAACCATGCCTAGGTCTTTCTGAGCAACGACCAAACTGGTTGTTCTCTGAGTGATGAGCTCAGTGAATGTCTTCATTTCTGCAGGGACTGATGCAATGGCAGCTTTATCTTGAGAAGACAACTCCTTTTTCAATTTAGCCAGTACTTGATATCTATTCAAGTATTCATTGGAGTTGACATTTGGCAATTTGCTGAATATTTCAGGAGCAATCAGCTTCCTTTTCACATGAGAAACCGCTAAGTGTTCATTGCGGTGTTCTGCCAATGCCTTGTCTTCTTCATCATCTGAGTCATCAGCCCAATGATCTTCATCCTCTTGCACTTCTTCATCAAGGTTTCTGAAGGCGGCAACCATCTCAGATATGGGTTTCTTGCCTTTGGAGGATGGTTTCTTTGGTGAAGATGCAGCCTTAGCATCATGCTTTTCTTCAGATACTTGTTCAACATCTAGCTCCTTAGCAATATAATCAACAGCGTCCCAGAGCCCTTTAACTTCAGAGTAAGCTTGTGTTTCTTTGCGCATTTCTTCTTCAAGTTTATCTAGCTTGACTCTGGATTCAGCTATGTTTTCTTCCAGTTGAAGATGTAGCTGTTGTTCTTCCTCTAATGTTTGAGTTGAGCAACTCTGGCTTGTGCATCCAACATTTTCTGAGTGTTGTCCTCAAAGTGCTCTACTACTTGTTCAGTAGTGTCTTTTTGTTGGAGAGATGGATGGGTAGATTTCTGAGGAGATGGAGGAGGGGATTTTTGTGATGTCCTCTCAGTGTGCTTGTCAGCAACTGTGGTATTATTACCTTGTGCAATCCCTCTTGTCCCTGGTGCAGGGGCATCATCATCCTTCTTATCATCCTCTTCCTTGTGATGGTCAGAAGGAGGTTCTTCATAGTCATTCTCATCAGTCTCCTTCTCTTCTTCATCTTCAGAGACCAGATTGATCACTTCTGGAATAGTGACCATTTGCCCATTAACTTCCTCTTGCTCAGAGGGCATGAATTGTAGAGTTTGGGGCAAAGTCGGCTTGAATGCCATCTGCATTCTAGTCTGACCATCTGCTTGGTTAAAAGCTTGAATAAGCTTCTTGGCCACTTCCTTGACGAAGTCCTTATGCATTAATGTTCCAAAAGAGTATTGTTCAGTGGGGAACATGGCATGGACATAATTTTCCAAGTCAAGGGCTCGTGCTCTCCTTATGGGGTGATCAGTCACCTTAATGATCTCAGATAGATCGGAGCATCGAAGATTTTGCCATTTCTTGAAGCATATTAGGTGCTTTGGCAAAGTGTATTCCTTGAAGAAAGGAAGCAGGTCCTTATTCTCATCAACAAGGACCTTAGTGGCACTTGTTTGAGCCTGAAAGAAAGAGTCTGAATTAGTTTCAAAACTTTAGTAGATATCTGGGCTTTAGAGTAGAAAGGTATCTGAGTTACCTGTGTGACAGGCTCAGATGACTTGACTACTGAGGTTCCAGGTGCCTCAGATATCTAGATATGAGGAGGAGACTTGGAAGCCTGATCCTCAGTGATCTTTCTTTCTGCTTGAACCTGAGATTAAAAACAACACTTTGAAAATTTTGAGCAAGAAAACTACGTTAGACAATTTTAGTTATCTGAGAAGGCAATTACCTCCGCAATAGGAGGCTCAGATATTTGTCTATCAGAGACGTGCAGTCTCTGGAAGTTTTTCTTGTGATGAAAGCATTGATGCCTCATCAATTTCCATTGGTTGCGGGGATTGAGTGGGCAATTCCACAGCAACTTCTACTTCTTTTTGAACCTGTAAGTAGAAAGTGTTAGTTTGAGAAAAATAATCAGAGATTTGTCTTGGAAGATTATAGGTATCTGAAATATATATACCTTCTCAATAGAAGGTTCAGATACTTGTTTCTCAGAGACCTTGGAAGTCTCTGGATTCTTCTCTAAAGAGATACACTTTTCAGTCTCTCCATTTTTCTTATCAGTTGGAGCCTATTAGAAAGAAACACCTTAGTATATTATTCATGTGTATAAAGCATATATCTGAGATGTTATATCTTAAGGAACTTTCTTCTACCTGTGAGACAGGCTCCTGTTCTTTAAATGGTGAGGCTATGGAAGCCTCCTTCTCAGATTCTGAGGCAAGCTTTCCAGCTTCCTCTTGTTCTTGTGTTTCTAATTCAGCCTGAACAGTGTTAGGCTGATTGGTCTCTGGATCTTGTGACCCTTCTATGCTTTGGTCTTGTTGATCCAATTCAGCTTCTTTGTTTGAAGTTTCAGGTACTTCAGACCTATCCTGGGTGACTAACTCAGTTGCCTCCCCTATTTATCATTCTGAGCAGGTGTCTCAGTTTGGTCCCTCTCTAGGAGTTGGGGAACCTGCTCATTTGCAGGTTTTTCTTCAGCATATTACATTGCTGGTATGTCGAAATGGAGTTCATTGACCATTTCATCAACCACTTATGGCTGTTGTGGTTGTGGTTGTTGTGGTTGTCTGGAAGCAGAAGCTTGAGCATTTGAGAGCTCTTCTAGATTTTTAAGTGTGGTGTTGACATCAGCGTCTACCAACACTAGGTCACCACTCATCAGGGCTTCTTGAAGTTGTTTATACGTGACTTTCCCTGATGGTGTGTTGGCACCAACAACCTTTGCTATAGGTGCTTGCTCAGCAACCTTTGAGCTATTTGCTTTCTGAGCAACCTTGGACCTTTTGGTCCTCTTTCCCTTAGCCTTGGTTACTTTTTCAGTAACCTTGGGGCTTGGATCTTCTCCTCCTTGTCCGATTCATCATCGAAATCTGGAACGGAGTTATGAACAATCCCTTCTGCTTCTGCAGAGAGAGTTTGAAGTTTCTCACTGCTTTTATCAGCATTGATAAGTTCATCTGCAAGGCACTCTGTAGCATTGATGAGTTTATCTGCATTGATGAGTTCATCAGCAGTGGTCTTAGCAGCATTGATTAGTTCATCTGCATTTATGAGTTCATCAGCAGTGATGGCAGGTATCTGAGAGTCGACATCCATAGATGGTATGTCTTCTGATTTGCCAGCAGACTTCTTTTGTGAAGTTCTGGGCCTCTTGGTCACAATGGAACCTTCAGATACCTCATCAGTCTTTAGTTTCTTGGAACCTTTATGAGATGCAAGTAACTTTTTTCATCATGTTTGTATGCTCATATTTGTAGAGTAGGTTACTATTGGCAATGTCTGCCGTCTCTCTGAGCTCAATGCCAAGGCACTCCAGTAAGTAGTAAATCTTCAGTCCATAGCTTAGTGTGGCTTTTGGCTCAGCAAGGCCCTTAACGATTTTAGGCTCAAAGCCTTGTATCTTCTTCACAAATTTCATGAAGGCGTACTTCCCCCAATTAAAAGGGTTTTCTAGCCTTTTGTCTTGTTGATTCAACAAGAACATCATCATCCAGTGTTCTTGGCTTATCTGGTCAGCACCTCCTTGTAGACCATCAAATCATCTGTGAAGGACACATGCCAACACATCCCAGTGGACCAACAAATGTTGGTCCTTATGTCAGCAAGCTTAAAGTCGATGGGTGTGTCTGGCTTGTCAAGATCACACGCATCACTGTATAGTTACTTCACACCTTCAAGGAGATCTTCATCCTTGGTGTCAATTTCAAAATCCTTTCCAAGATTTTGAAGTTCAAACAGCTCACAGAAAGCTGTTTGTCCAACAAGATTTCTTGTCCTTGGACTTTGGTCTTGATAGACACTGTCTCAGTGCCTTCAGAGACTTTGGAGATAATCGTGGAGTTATTGTAAAACTCCAGGACATCCAGTGAAGAAACTCCACTGGGAAGAGCAGATAGAAATCCCTTGATTTGTGCCTTTTCGAGCATATCAAGTACCAACTTTCTGTCAGTCTTGTTTTGTATTGCAGCTTCCAGGTATTCCTCAATCATGGCACCACCCCAAATCATCATGTGATTTGAAGTCCATCTCCAATCAACCGATTGTTTGTTATAACCAGCACTGGTGCTTGCTTTTCAGCAGTACCAGATGTAGTAGCTTGGGATTTCTGACTAAAAGCACGTTTGGGAGCCATCTCTTTAAATAGTGAAGTATTTGAAAAACGAGAAGAGATTAAGGTAGGAAATTAGTGATTCTTTGCAGAAAAACTAAGAGGGAATCAGTAGTTGCAGAGAAAATTGCAGAGAGATTTGAGAGAATTTTGCAGTTTTTGTGCAAGAGCAAATGTAGGATTAAACGAAAGTGATTTCTTTTGCCAAAATCCTATATACATAGTAGTGTAATTCCAACAGGCAAAAATACACAAATTAATTCTGTGCATTTGTATCTGTGTACGTGCAGTAAGGCGTAGGTAAAATTCAGTTTGCATTAAATGCTTAGTGGGCCACGTCTGAGTTTTTACAGTCCACTATTTTTACAGAGAATTAATCTCGGCCTTTAAAATGGAACGCCCATTTCATCAATGGTTGGGATTTCTTTTCCAGCAATGATCACAATCAACCCATATGATTGTGCCCAATTAATTAATTTTGGCGATTAGCTATCTGAATCACATTTCTTCTGTGTGACTAAGGGACAATTTTTGTATCTGAGTCTATCTCACACTCAGTATCTGTTCTTGTTTTACGCAAAGATATAAATAATACAAATTTCAAGAGAGTAGTTGACTGCAGACAGTTGTACTATTCTCTTTTGTGTTCCCCATCACTGAGTGATCTAGATATCTGAGTACCTATCTTAGAAATCTTCAAATAGCCATTTTACCCTTTAACTTTTGATATCTGAGTACCCGTCTCAGATACTTGTTTGCTAAGTGTTTCACCTTTTGCCTTTGATATTCTGGATTCCTGTTCCAGATATCTTATCTCTCCTTTTTGCCTTGTTAATAATAATGAGTTCCTGTCTCACTCACATTCTTAGCTTCTTTTAGTATATGAGTTCCCGTCTCAGATACCCCTTTTTTTTGTTTGAATATCTAGATGCCTGATCCAGATATCTTTCTCCTTTCTAAATCCTCATCTCAGATATTAGAACTTTTCAGTTCCCTTGGTAACTCCATTAACCCAAGACTATGTCTCAAGGTTAAGAACCTGCTTTCTTGCAAAGGCTTTGTAAAGATATCTGCAAGTTGGTCTTCAGTACCAATCTTGAGTATCTCTATATTGCCTTTTTCAACATGGTCTCTAATGAAGTGGTGTCTAACATCAATGTGCTTTGTTCTTGCATGAAACTTAGGATTCTGAGTTATGGCAATAGCACTTGTGTTGTCACAGAAAATCGGAGTTTTCTCTTCATTGACCTCATAGTCTCTGAGTTGTTGTTGTATCCACAATATGTTGGTCCAGATAACAGCAAAGTAAAAGACTAGGGGGGGGGGGGTGAATAGTCTTTTTCAAACTTTTATCGATAAACAAAATTTCTTAGATATCTGTGAAGATATCTGATACTTATTTTCAGAGAGCGGAAGACTTTTTGTGATAAGTGCACGTGCTCAGCAAGAATGTGTAAATACTTAGCAAAGTAAATAAAGCAAGCAATAAATTGCAGAAAGTAAAAAACACAAGTCTTTATAGTGGTATCTGAAGGTGGCGTAATCCTTCAACTAATCCACTTCGGCCTTTCTCAGACCTAAAATCCACTAAGACAGATAATTGAGTTAACCTTACAAATATCTTGTCTCGATTCCTAAATACACTAGGTTCCCAACCAAGTGTTCCCCCTGAGTTATTCTCCGGCTTTCTCAGCCAAGTACTTCCTGTACTCAGAAACGTTTTGAGCTATTCCTTAGTTTCCCAAACTAAGTACTTCCTGTACTCCACCCCGATTAAGGTGTTGGTTAAGGTAGTTTGTCAGGTGAGCTTCTTTAATAACTTATTCAGTTATGCAGATAGCTCTATGAATTAAGTATACTTAATACACTTTTCAATGTATGGTATCTTGTTCTTTACTGACCCAAGTCTATGATAAGTGTTCAAGAGAATGAATCTCAGATATGAAATCTTAATTCAACTCCTTCACAAATAACAATGCTTGTTAAGGATCAGGACACTTAGAACTTTTGTGCTACTTAGAATCAAGAGCTTTGGTCGCAACAGAAAGCTTGAAGGTAAGTAGTATGCTTGAGACTTTGAAAGATATTGTTCAGTGTTCTTGGTGTGAGTTTTGTGTGTTTCAAGCATTCTAAGTGTTGATATTTGTAGTTGAAAATCATTTCGTTTGAATAGTATCCGTTAGGCTCAATGAAATTCAAACTATTGATATATGAGTATAGTACTGTTGCACGTTTGTCTTCTTCTCAGAGACTGCCGTTTTTGTTTAGACATTTTTGTCCGTGCATTTAATGCACTGTACTATACTTTGTCCTGTAGTGCCAACGGAACTATGAATGCTTTCTGAAGTATTGCACGTCCCTTTCCAGAGACCTTCACATCTCCAGACACTTGTTACAACATTGTTTCCCAGAAACATAGTTTTTATCCAAGGTATCTGAGTGTGGATATCTCTGGGCACTTTTCCTCGTTTAGAAACCTTGTATTCTCAGATATCTTTTGCAACACTTATTTATTGAAAAACACTTGTTTCTTCAAGATATCTGGACATAGGTATCTGATGACCTTAGTCTTCAGAAATCTTGTGCAGTCTTCAAATCTTCAAATGTGTTGAACTCTTCTGCTGGATGCCTTCTTCTTGGTCTTCTTCAGAGAAATAAAAATTACATTCAGAGACCTAACATCTTATAGAAGAATTGCTAGACTATCATACATAGTGACTTCCCTCTTTTACAGTGTTCAAGTGAACCAAGAGTACTAACCACCTTTCTGAGCTAAGATAAGTCATTAGGTTGCTGATCAAAATCTAAACATATATTCCTAACAAATTTTCCCCTTTTTGATCAGTCAACGATGACTATCTGACCTTTTACAAATCTGGATGAGGAAACAATCCATCACTTAATCAATTCATAAGATCTTTCAATTCTTTCAATTAAGTGCAGAAAGTAAACATCAACCAAATCACAAGGTGTGATCTTTGCTGACAAGTTATCTTTTTATAAATTGATATCTGAGAGTAGGTTCATTAGATATGTTACAGAGAAAGTTCACAGATAACTTTAATAAATCACAATTTAGCGTAGTCAGTAAGATACAAAATACATAGTAAATTAGGACAACATGAGTAACCAAGCTCCAAGTAAACATCCTAATAAACTAGTCTTCAAGTCTTCAAAAGCAGTTCCATGGATCAATCTGCAAATTTCCTATCACCAAACCTTTTTGATATCATCAGAGTAGTCATAGTGAAGAATTATGTCAATCATTTCTGTGTCTCTGGCAAATCCACAGACTTCCTTGTAGGTTTTGGTAGGATTCTTCTTGGCAAAGTGTTTGACCCACAGATACTTTCCCCATTTCCAGGCATGCACAATTCTGGAATCTGATATCTTGAAATAGTCATATATGATCCTCAGATATTTGATGTCTCCCTTGTATTGTTCTTCATGTAGAATGACTCAAAGGGTTCCACGACAAGTCTTGGCCTTGTGCCTGTTCCAGTGATGTTGGGAATTTTGTGCACATCATCTGGCTTTCAATAAGGACATTCATCAGAGAGGTCCTTCTTCATGGCTTCTATTCTCTTGATAACTTCAAAATCCAACCAGGCTTTGATGTGGTTGGTGTTAATCAAGATTGGCTTGTCTTTTCTCCATGCCATAAGTTGTTTATGGATTGGTTCTGGAAATTTTGAATTTACTAGTAAGTGCTTAAGTTGCAAAATCCAGTAGCCATTCTTCTGATTAATGCACCTGTAGGTAGAGGAGTTGTTGTCAGTCTTCACATACTCAATTCTGGCTTCTTCTGTCCTGAGTGGAAGTTTACTTTTTCTTCTTTCAGCTCTTAGTCTATTTCTCCTTTGCCTTGAATTTTCCCTTGGGGGATTGCTTGAGGAACCACTCTGGATTGAATTGGTATTTCCAGAGGGTGTTATAGCTACCAAAGGCTTTGCAGCTATGAGCTCAGATAGGCTATCAACCTTTCTTCTTTTTCTGTGAAGAGGAGCTTCATCTTCATCCTCATCTTCATCATCATCTTCCAGATTTCTATGGTTAGGTGATTTGCAGCCTTCTTCATTGCCCTGGGATTTGATTTCTTCTTCTTCTTCTTCAGAAGATTCTTCAATACCTATAACTTGTCTTCTCCTTGGAGCTTTGGTACTCCTTGGAGGTCTTTGTGCCATGGCCCTTGTTACCATTGTTGTTTCTTCAGTTGGTTGCTGGGAAGTAGCTACTATTTGCAAAGCAGCTTGACTTGATGATGGCTCATTTATTCTGAGTGGTGGCTGGGAAGTTCTCTTGTTTCCTCTTCCTTTCTGAGCAGCACCAACTCTAGATTTCTTCTTTCCTTCCCCCCTAACCTTGAGGTCCAACTCCTTCCCCCTTAGTCATTGTTGACTGACTAAGTACCACAAAGTATTCTGAGAGAGACTCAAAATTCCCTTGCAAGTAATTGTAGGCAGTAACCAACTTCTGAAGTTCAGCCTTGAGCTCCTGATTTTTTTTGATAAGTCCATTTTCCTTATTAGTGAGCTCTGCCAATGGGCCTTTTATGGCTTCTGCTTTTCTAGCAGCATAGGACGCCTCTTCAAAGGCTTTTGCAGCCAAATTTTGATCATTATCCTTAACCATGTCTAGGTCTTTCTAAGAAATGACCAGTATGGTTGTTCTCTGCGTGATGAGCTCAGTGAATGTCTTCATTTCTTCAGGGACTGATGTAATGGCGGCTTTATCTTGAGAAGATAACTCCTTTTTCAATTTGGCCAGTACTTGAAATCTGCTCAAGTATTCATTGGAGTTGACATTTGGCAGCTTGTTGAAAATTTTAGGAGCAATCAGCTTCCTTTTCAAATGAGAAACCACCAAATGCTCATTTCGGTGTTCTGCCAATTTCTTCTCTTCTTCATCATCTGAGTCATCAGCCCAGTGATCTTCATCCTCTTGGACATTTTCATCAATGTTTTCTAGTCCAGCAACCATCTCAGAGATGGGTTTCTTTCCTTTCAGAGAGGAGGATGGTACATCTTTTGGTGATGCAACCTTTGCATTGTGCTTGTCTTCAGATACTTGCTCAGTATCTAGCTCCTTAGCAATGGAATTTATAGCTTCCTGGAGCTCTTTAATCTCAGAGTAAGCTTGCATTTCCTTGATGGTTTGATCTTCATGTTTATTTAGCTTGACTCTGGATTCAGCTATCTTTTCGTCTAGTTGAAGATTTAGCTGTTGTTCTTCTTCCAACAATTGTTTGAGTTGAGCAACTCTGGTTTGTGCATCCAATATTTTCTGAGTTGTTTCCTCAGAGTGCTCAACTACTTGTTCAGTAGTGTCCTTTTGTTGAGAAGATGGATGGGTAGATTTCTGAGGAGATGGAGGAGGGGATTGTTGTGATGTCCTCTCAGTTTGCTTTTCAGGAACTGAGGCATTAGTTCCTTGTGCAATCCCTCATGTCCCTGGTGCAGGGGCATCATCATCATCCTTCTTATCATACTCATCCTTGTGATGGTCAGAAGGAGATTCTTCATAATCATTCTCATCAGTCTCCTTCTCTTCTTCATCTTCAGAGACCAGATTGATCACTTCTGGAATAGTGACCATTTGCCCATTAACTTCCTCTTGTTCAGAGGGTATGTATTGTAGGGTTTGGGGTAAGATAGGCTTGAATGCCATCTGCATTCTGGTCTGACCATCTGCTTGGTTAAAAGCTTGAATCGGCTTTCTAGCCACTTCCTTGACAAAGTCCTTGTGCATCAATGTTCCAAAGGAATATTGTTTAGTGGGGAACATGGCATGGACATAGTTTTCCAAGTCAAGGGCTCGTGCTCTACTTGTGTGGTGATCAGTCACCTTTATGATCTCAGATAGATCGAAGCATCGAAGCTTTTGCCATCTCTTGAAGCATTTTAGGTACTTTGGCAAAGTGTGTTCCGTGAAGCAAGGAAGCAGGTCCTTTTTCTCATCAACAGGGACCTTAGTGGCACTTGTTTGAGCCTGAAAGAATGTGTTCTGAATTAATTTCATAACTATAGGAGATATCTGGGCTTTAGAGTAGAAAGGTATCTGAGCTACCTGTGTGACAGGCTCAGATGACTTGACTACTGAGGTTTCAGGTGCCTCAGATATCTGGATATGAGGAGGAGACTGGGATGTCTGATCCTCAGTGATCTTTCTTTCTGCTTGAATCTGAGATTAGAAACATAACACTTAGGAAATTTTATCAAGAAAAATTCTATTTTACAAAATCAGATATCTGACAGGTCAATTACCTCCACTATTGGAGGCTCAGATACTTGTTGCTCAGAGACTTGTGCAGTCTCTGGAAATTTTTCTTGTGATGAAGGCTTTGATGCCTCATCAATTCCATTTGTTGTGGGGATTGAGCGGGCAATTCCCCAACAACTTCTACTTCTTTTTTAACCTATTAAGTAGAAAGTATTAGTTTCAGAAAAATGACTAGAGATTTTTCTTTGAAGATTATAGGTATCTGGCTGAAATACCTTCTCTGCAGAAGGTTCAGATACTTGTTCCTCAGAGACCTTGGAAGTCTCTGGATTCTTTTATGAAGAGATAGACTTTTCAGTCTTTTCATTTTTCTTCTCAGTTGGAGCCTATTAGAAACAAACACTTAATAGCATTAGTCAAGTGTATAAAGCACATATATGAGATGTTATATCTTAAGGAACTATCTTCTACCTGTGAGACAGGCTCCTGTTCCTTAAGTGGTGAGGCTATGGAAGCCTCCTTCTCAGGCTTCCTCTTGATGTTGTGTTTCTAATTCAGCCTGTAACAAAGAAATTTTATTAAATAACAAGATTAACAAACACAAAAATATCACAAGTAAAGAGTTAAACCATTCAGCTACCTGAGCAGTGTCAGGCTGATTGGTCTCTGGAACTTGTGACCCTTCTATGCATTGGTCTTGTTGTTCCATTTCAGCTTCTTTGTTTGAAGTTTCAGGTACTTCAGACCTTTCATGAGTGTGCAACTCAGTTGCCTCCCCTGGTTGATCATTCTGAATAGATGCCTCAGTTTGATCCCTCTCATTGAGTTGGAAAACCTGCTCTTTTGCAGGATTTTCTTCATAAAGGAAAGATGCTGGTATCTCATGCTGTAACTCAAGTACCATTTCAGCAGCATCCACTACTGGTTGTTATGGTTGGTGTGATGGTTCTGATCTGGATGAAGAAGGTGATGCTATATGGGGCCTGTCGAGATCTGCTTGAGACAATGGCAGTGTCCTCCAACACTAAGTTATCACTCATCAAAGCATCTTCAATAAGCTTAAGTGTTTCTTGCTCTGATGATGTGTTTTGTCCAGTGACTTTGGACACAGTTGCTTCTTCAGCAACCTTTGAAACAGGTGCTTGTTCAGCAACCTGTGGTGTAGGTTCTTTTTCAGATACCTCTACACTTGTTACTTTTTCAGCAACCTTAGCCGTCTTTGATTTCTGCAGGACTTGAGAGATAACTAACTCAACATCATCATCGTCAGAGCTCTCATCAGCATTCGGAACTGATTGGTCCATAATCCCTGCGGTTTCTGCAGATAGGGCTTGGTACCTGCCACTACTCTCATTTTTACCAATGAGTTCATCAGCAAGGCTCTCCTTGGCAACATTGAAGTGTTCATCAGCAGTTGTATCTTTTGTAGCATTGATGAGTTCATCTTCATTGATGAGTTCATTAGCAGTGGCAGCAGATATCTGAGAGTCGACATCCACAATGGGTATGCCTTCTGATTTGCCAGCAGACTTCTTTCGTGAAGTTCTGGGCTTTTTGGTCGCAACGGTTCCCTCAGATACCTCTTCAGTCTTTCGTTTCTTGGAACCTTTCTGAGATGCAGTAACCTTTTTCATCATGTTTGTATACTCATATTTGTAGAGTAGGTTACTATTAGCTATGTCAACCTTCTCTCTGAGCTCAATGCCAAGCTTTTCCAGCAAGAAGCATATCTCTTTAGTCCATAGCTCACTGTGGCTTTTGGCTCAGCAAGGCCCTTAACGATTTTAGGCTCAAAACCTTGAATCTTCTTCACAAATTTCATAAAGGCGTACTTTCCCCAGTTGAAAGGGTTTTCCAGCCTTTTGTCTTGTTGTTTCAACAAGAACATCATCATCCAGCGTTCTTGGCTTATTTGGTACCTCCTTGTAGACCATCAAAGCATCTGTGAATAATGCATTCCAACACATCCCAGTGAACCAACAAATGTCTGGTTCTGATGTCAGCATGTTTGAAGTCAGTGGGTGTATCTGGTTTTTCAAGATCACACACATCACTGTACAGTTGCTTCACACCTTCAAGGAGATCATCATCCTTGGTGTTTATTTCAAAATCATTTCCAAGATTTTGAAGTCCAAACAACTCACAGAAAGTTGTCAAGTTCAAAAAGATGTCCTTTCCTTGAACTTTTGACTTTATAAACACTATTTCAGTGCCTTCAGATACACAGGAAATAATCCTGGAGTTGTAGAATTCCAACACATCTAGTGAAGAAACTCCACTGGGAATAGCAGACAGGAAACCTTTGATTTGTGCCTTTTCAAGCATATCAAGGATTAGCTTCCTATTGGCTTGATTTTCAATAGCAGCAATAAGGTATTCCTCAATCATGGCACCACCTCAAATCATCCTGTGATTTGAAGTCCAATGATTAGGATTGAAGTCTCCTACCAAACGATTGTTTGTGATAACGAACTCTGGTGCTTGCTTTTCAGCAGTACCAGAGGTAGTAAATTGGGATTTCTGGGTAGAAGCACGTTTTGGAGCCATCTCTTTATATAGTGAGAGTTTTCGTAAGTCTAAAGAGATTAAGGTAGGAGATTAGTGATTCTTTGCAGAAGACTAATCGAAGAACAGAGTTTTGTAGAAAAGTTTGAAGGATTGTTTTTGCTATTCTTGTGCAAGTATGAATGTTGGATTAGGCGAAAGTGATTTCTTTTGCCAAAATCCTATATATATAGCAACGTAAATCTCAACAGACATATACATACAAATTGATTTCGTATGTAAGTATCTGTGTACTTGCAGATAGGCTTGGGTAAAGTTTGTTTGACATTAAATGCTTAGTGGGCCACGTCGGAGTTTTTACAATCCACTATTTTACAGAGAAATAATCTCGTCCGTTATGATCAAATGCCCATTTCATCAAGGGTCACTATTGCTTCTTCAGCAATGATCACAATTAGCAATTACAATTGTGCCCAATTAATGACTTTTGGCGATTAGCTATCTGAATCACATTTCTTCTATGTGAATAAGAACATCTTTTGTATCTGAGTCTATCTCACACTCAGTATCTGTCCAAGTTTTACACAAAGATAGAATTAATACAGATTTCAAGAGAGTAGTTGACTGCAGACAGTTGTACTATTCTCTTTTGTGTTCCCCCTCACTGAGTGATCTAGATATCTGAGTACCTATCTCAGAAATATCCAAATAGCCATTTTACCCTTTTGCCTGTGATTTCTGGATACCCGTTCCAGATACCTCTTTTCTGGATACCTGTTCCAGGTTTCTTTTCCCTCTATATCTGGATACCCGTTCCAGATATCTCTTTCCCTCCTTTGATATCTTCTTCAGATATCTGAACTTTTTCAGTTATTTGGTAGCTCCATTAGTCCAAGACTATGTGTTAGAGCTAAAATCTACTTTCTTGTTTTGGCTTAGTGAAGATATTTGCAAGTTGGTCTTCAGTGCCAATCTTGAGTATCTCTATATTGCCTTTTTCAACATGGTCTCTAATGAAGTGGTGTCTAACATCAATGTGCTTTGTTCTTCCATGAAACTTTGGATTCTGAGTTATGGCAATAGCACTTGTGTTGTCACAGAAAATCGGAGTTTTTTCTTCATTGAGTCCATAGTCTCTGAGTTGTTGTTGTATCCACAATATTTGTGAAGCAAAACACCTAGGAGCAATATATTCAGCCTCTGTGGTAGATGTGGCAATTGAGTTTTGTTTCTTACTGAACCATGATATCAATCTGGCACCAAGAAATTGACAAGTGTTGGTCCAGATAACGGCAAAGTAAAAGACTAGAGGGGGGGGGGGGGGTGAATAGTCTTTTTCAAACTTTTGTCGATAAACACAATTTCCAGATATCTGATACTTATTTTCAGAGAGCGGAAGACCATTTGTGATAAGTGCACGTGTTCAGCAAGATATGTGTAAATACTTAGCAAGGTAAATAAAGCAAGTAATAAATTGCAGAAAGTAAATAACACAAGTCTTTACAGTGGTATCTGAAGGTGGTGTAATCCTTCAACTAATCCACTTCGGCCTTTTTTAGACCTAGAATCCACTAAGACAGATAATTGAGGTAACCTTACAAGTATCTTCTCTCGATTCCTAAATACACTAGGTTCCCAACCAAGTGTTCCCCCTGAGTTATTCCCCGGCTTTCTCAGCCAAGTACTTCCTGTACTCAGAAACCTTTTGAGCTATTCCTTAGTTTTCCAAACTAAGTACTTCCTATGCTCAGTAACTTTGGAGTTATTCCTTAGTTTCCCAAACTAAGTACTTCCTGTACTCCACGCCGATTAACGTGTTGGTTAAGGTAGTTTGTCAGGTGAGCTTCTTTAATAACTTGTCCAGTTATGCAGATAGCTCTATGAATCAAGTATACTTAATACACTTTTCAATGTATGGTTTCTTGTTCTTTACTGACCCAAGTCTATGATAAGTGTTCAAGAGAATGAATCTCAGATATGAAATCTTAATTCAACTCCTTCACAAATAACAATTATTGTTAAGGATCAGGACACTTAGAACTTTTGTGCTACTTAGAATCAATAGCTTTGGTCGCAACAGAAAGCTTGAAGGTAAGTAGTATGCTTGAGAGAGCTTGTGTGAGTATTCAGTGTTCTTGGTGTAAGTCCTATGTGTGTGTTCTCAAGCATTCTAAGTGTTGATATTTATAGATGAATTTGAGTACTGTTTGAATAGTATCCGTTAGGCTTAAATCAAATTCAAACTATTGATATCTGAGTATAGTACTGTTGCAGGCTTGTCTTCTTCTTCAGAGACTACCGTTTTTGTTCAGACATTTAATGCATTGTACTGTACTTTGTCTTGTAGTGCCAACGGAACTATGCATGCTTTCTGAAGCTTTGCACGTCCTTTTCCAGAGAGTATCACAACTCCAAATATCACTTGTTAAAAATATATTGTTTCCCGGAAACATAATCTTTATCCAAGGTATCTGAGTGTAGATATCTGTGGGCACTTTTCCTCGTTCAGAAACCTTGTATTCTCAGATATCTTTTGCAACACTTGTTTATTGAAACACTTGTTTCTTCATGATATCTGGACATTGGTATCTGATAACCTTTGTCTTCAGCAATATTGTGTAGTCTTTAAAACTTCATATTAAAGTTGAACTTCTCCTGCTGGATGCCTTCTTCAGAAAATAAAAATTACATTCAGAGACCTAACATCCTATATAAGATTTTTTAGACTATCATACTTAGTGATTTTTCTCTTTTATAGTGTTCAAGTGAACCAAGAGTACTAACCACCTTTCTGAGCTAAGATAAGTCATTAGGTTGCTGATCAAAATCTAAACAGATATTCCTAACAAATTTCCCCCTTTTTGATCAGTCAACGATGACTATCTGACCTATTTCAAATCTGGATGAGGAAACAATTCACCACTTAATCATTTCTTATGATCTTTCAATTCATATAATTAAGTGCAGAAAGTAAACATCAACCAAATCACAAGGTGTGATCTTTGCTGACAAGTTATCTTTTATTGATTGATATCTGAGAGTAGGTTCATCAGATATGTTACAAAGAGAGTTCACAGATAACTTTTACAAGATAAAATAACATTTTAGCTCAGTCAGCAAGAGATAAAATACATAGTAAATTAGGACAACAGGAGTAACCAAGCTCCAAGTAGACATCCTAATAAACTAGTCTTCAACACTTCAAGTCTTCAATCAGCAGATCTATGGATCAATTTGCAAATTCCCTATCCCCAAACCTTTTGATATCATCTGAGTAGTCAAAGAGCAGAGTCCTGACTATCATCTAAGTGTTTCTGGCAAATCCACAAACTTCCTTGTAGGTTTGGTGGGATTCTTCTTGGCAAACTGTTTGACCCACAGATACTTTCCCCACTTCCAGGCATGCTCGATTTCGATATCTGATAGCTTGAAGTATTCATATATGATCTTCAGATATCTGATGTCACCCTTGTATTGATCTTCAGTCAAGTAGATGGACTCATAGGGTTCCACAGCAAGTCTTGCTCTTGTGCCTGTTCCAGTTATGTTGGGAATTCTGTGCACATCATCTGGCTTTCCATAAGGACAATCATCAGAGAGGTCCTTTTTCATGGCTTCTATTCTCTTGATTACTTCAAAATCAAACCAGGCTTTGATGTGGTTGGTGTTAATCAAGATTGGCTTGTCTTTTCTCCATGCCATGAGCTGTTTATGGATTGGTTCTAGAAATCTTTCATTTACCAATAAGTGCTTGAGTTCCAGAATCCAGTAGCCATTCTTCTGATTAATGCACCTGTAGACAGAGGAGTCATTGTTGGTCTTCACATACTCAATCTTGGCTTCTTCAGGCCTGAGTGGTAGTTGAAGTTTTCTTTGTTCAGCTCTCAGCTTGTTCCTCCTTTGTTTTGATTTTTCCCTTGGGGGACTGCTTGAAGAACCACCCTGGATTGACTTGGTATTTCCAAGGGGTGTTTTAGCTGCCAAAGGCTTTGCAGCATTGGGCTCAGATAGGCTATCAACCCTTTTTCTTTTTCTGTGAAGAGGAGCTTCATCTTCATCAGTCTTTTCATCATCATCATCAAGATTAATTCTTGTGAAAGTTTTGCAGCCTTCTTCATTGCCCTGGGATTTGCTTTGGCCTTCTTCTTCTTCTTCTTCTTCTTCTTCTTCTTCTTCTTCTTCTTCTTCTTCTTCTTCTTCTTCTTCTTCAGAAGACTCATCAATCCCTCTTACTTGTCTTCTCCTTGGAGCCTTGGTACTCCTTGGAGGTCTTTTTGCCATGGCCCTTGTTACCATTGTTGTTTCTTCAGTTGCCTGCTGGGAAGTAGCTACTATTTGCAAAGTAGCTTGATCTGATGAGGGCTCATTTATTCTGAGTGGTAGCTGTGAAGTTTTCTTGTTTCCTCTTCCTTTCTGAGCAGCACCAACTCTAGATTTCTTCTTTCCTTCCCCCTGACCTTGAGGTCCAAATCCTTCTCCCCTTAGTCATTGTTGACTGACTAAGTACCACAAAGGATTCTGAGAGAGACTCAAAATTCCCTTGCAAGTAATTGTAGGCAGTAACCAACTTCTGAAGTTCAGCCTTGAGCTCCTGATTTTGTTTGATAAGTCCATTTTCCTTATCAGTGAGCTCTGCCAATGAGCCTAGTATGGCATCTGCTTTTCCAGCAGTGTAACTTGCCTCATGAAAAGCTTTTTCAGCTAATGGCATATCATCGTCCCTTACCATTTCCAGATCCTTTTGAGCAAGGACCATACTGGTTGTTCTCTGAGTGATGAGTTCAGTGAATTTCTTCATTTCTGAGGGGACGGAGGCAATTACGTCTTTGTTCTGTGAAAACAACTCCTTTTTAAGATGTGCCAAAACTTGGTATCTATTCATGTATTCTTGGGAGTGGACATTTGGCAGTTTGTTGAATACTTCAGGAGCAATTAGCTTCCTTTTCAGATGAGAAACCGCTAAGTGTTCATTGCGGTGTTCTGCCAATGTCTTGTTTTTTTCATCATCTAAGTCATCAGCCCAGTGATCTTCATCCTCTTGTACTTCTTCATCAAGGTTTCTGAAGGCGGCAACCATCTCATATATGGGTTTCTTGCCTTTAGAGGATGGTTTCTTTGGTGAAGATGCAGCCTTAGCATCATGCTTTTCTTCAGATACTTGTTCAGCATCTAGCTCTTTAGCAATATAATCAACAGCGTCCCAGAGCTCTTTAATCTCAGAGTAAGCTTGCATCTCTTTGCGTGTTTGTTCTTCAAGTTTATCAAGCATGACTCTAGATTCAGCTATCTTTTCTTCCCGTTGAAGATTTAGCTGTTGTTCTTCTTCCAACAATTGTTTGAGTTGAGCAACTCTGGTTTGTGCATCCACTATTTTCTGAGTGTTTTCCTTAGAGTGCTCAACTACTTGTTCAATAGTGTCCTTTTGTTGGGAAGATGGATGGGTAGATTTCTGAGGAGATGAAGGAGGGGATTGTTGTGATGTCCTCTCAGTGTGCTTTTCATCAGCTGAGGCATTATTTCCTTGTGGAATCCCTCCTGTCCCTGGTGCAGGGGCATCATCGTCATCCTTTTTGTCATCCTCATCCTTGTGATGGTCAGAAGGAGTATCTTCATAATTATTCTCATCAGTCTCCTTCTCTTCTTCATCTTCAGAGACCAGGTTGATCACTTCTGGAGTAGTGACCATTTGCCCATTAACTTCCTCTTGTTCAGAGGGTATGTACAGTAGAGTATGCGGCAAAGTAGGCTTGAATGTCATCTGCATTCTGGTCTGACCATCTGCTTGGGTGAAAGCTTGGATCAGCTTTCTGGCCACTTCCTTGACAAAATCCTTATCCATCAATGTTCCGAAATATTATTGTTCAGTGGGGAACATTGCAAGGACGTAGTTTTCCAAGTCAAGGGCACGTGCTCTCCTGGTGTGGTGATCAGTCACCTTTAAGATCTCAAATAGATCGGAGAATCGGAGCTTTTGCCATTTCTTGAAGCATTTCAGATGCTTTGGCAAAGTGTGTTCCTTGAAGAAAGGAAGCAAGTCCTCTTTCTCATCAATAGGGACCTTAGTGGCACTTGTTTGAGCCTGAAAGATAGTGTTCTGAATTAATTTCAAAACTATAGTAGATATCTGGGCTTTAGAGTAGAAAGATATCTGAGTTACCTATGTGACAGGCTCAGATGACTTGACTACTGAGGTTCCAGGTGCCTCAGATATCTGTGGTGTAGGTTCTTCCTCAGATATCTGTGGTGTAGGTTCTTCTTCAACACTAAGTTGCCACTCATCAGAGAAACTTCAATAAGATTAAGTGTTACTTGCTCTGATGGTGTGTTTTGTCCAGTCACTTTGGACACAGTTGCTTCTTCAGCAACCTTTGAAACAAGTGCTTGTTCAGCAACATGTGGTGTAGGTTCTTCTTCAGATACCTCTACACTTGTTACTTTTTCAGTAAACTTAGCCCTCTTTGATTTCTATAGGACTTGAGAGATATCTGAGAGTCGACAACCACAATGGGTGTGTCATCTGATTTGTCAGCAGACTTCTTTCGTGAAGTTCTGGGCTTTTTGGTCGCAACTTTTCCCTGAGATACCTCTTCAGTTTTTCGCTTCTTGGAACCTTTCTGAGATCCAGTAACCTTTTTCATCATGTTTGTATACTCATATTTGTAGAGTAGGTTACTGTTGGCTATGTCTCTGAGCTCAATGCCAAGGCACTCCAGTAAGTAGCATAATTTCAATCCATAGCTTACTGTGGCTTTTGGCTCAGCAAGTCCCTTAACGATTTTGGGCTCAAAAGCTTGAATCTTCTTCACAAACTTCATATAGGCATACATTCCCCAGTTGAAAGGTTTTTCTAGCCTTTTGACTTGTTGTTGCAACAAGAACATCATCATCCAGCGTTCTTGGCTTATCTGGTCAGCACCTCCTTGTAGACCATCAAAGCATCTGTGAAGAATGCATGCCAACACATCCCAGTGAACCAACAGATGTCTAGATCTGATGTCAGCAAGTTTGAAATCAGTGGGTGTATCTGGTTTTTCAAGATCACACACGTCACTATACATCTGCTTTACACCTTCAAGGAGATCATCATCCTTGGTGTTTATTAAAAAATCCTTCCAAGATTTTGAAGTTCAAACAACTTACAGAAAGTTATTAAATCCACAAGGATTTCCTTTCCTTGGACCTTTGCTTTGATAGACACTGTTTCAGTGGCTTCAGAAACACAGGAAATAATCCTGGAGTTATTGTAGAATTCTAACACATCTAGTGAAGAAACTCTACTGGGAGTAGCAGACAGGAAACCCTTGATTTGTGCCTTTTCAAGCATGTCAAGAATTAGCTTCCTATCGGCTTGGTTTTCAATTGCAGCCGTGAGGTATTCCTCAATCATGGCACCACCCCAAATCATCCTGTGATTTGAAGTCCAATGATCAGGATTAAAGTCTCCTACCAACCGATTGTTTACAACTACCAACTCTGGTGCTTGCTTTTCAGCAATACCAGTGGTAGTAGATTGGGATTTCTGGGTAGAAGCACGTTTTGGAGCCATCTCTTTATATAGTGTAAGTTTTCGAAAGTCTGTAAGAGATTAGGGTGAGAGATTAGTGATTCTTTGCAGAAAAACTAATTTAGGAACAGAGATTTGCAGAGAAATTGAAGAAATGGTTTTGCTATTCCTGTGCAAGTCTGAATGTTGGATTAGGCGAAAGTGAATTCTTTTCCCAAAATCCTATATATATATAGCAATGTAATCTCAATAGACAGATACATACAAATTAATTTTGTGTGTAAGTATCTGTATACTTGCAGATAGGCGTGGGTAAACGTTTGTTTGATATTAAATGCTTAGTGGGCCACGTCTGAGTTTTTACAGTCCATTATTTTACAGAGAAATAATCTCGTCCGTTAAGATCAAACGCCCATTTCATCAAGGGTCAATATTGCTTGTTTAGCAATGATCACAATCAGCAATTGTAATTGTGCCCAATTGATGAATTTTGGCAATTTGCTATCTGAATCACATTTCTGTGTGACTTAGAACACTGTTTGCATCTGAGTCTATCTCACACTCAGTATCTGTCCAAGTTTTACACAAAGATAGAAATAATATAAATTTCAAGAGAGTAGTTGACTGCAGACAGTTGTACTATTCTCTTTTGTATTCCCCCTCACTGAGTGATCTAGTTTTCTGAGTGCCTGTCTCAGAAATCTTCAAATAGAAATTTTACCCTTTATCCTTTGGTTTCTGGATACCCGTTCCAGATTCCTCTTTTCTGGATACTCGTTCCAGATACCTTGTTTTCTGGATACCCGTTCCAGATTCCTCTTTTCCCTCCTTTGATATCTTCTTCAGATATATGAACTTTTTGAGTTCTTTGGTAGCTCCATTAGTCCAAGACTATGTCTTAAGGCTAAGAATCTACTTTCTTGTAGTGGCTTAGTAAAGATATCTGCAAGTTGGTCTTCAGAGCCAATCTTGAGTATCTCTATATTGCCTTTTTCAACATGGTCTCTAATGAAGTGATGTCTAACATCAATGTGCTTTGTTCTTGCATGGAACTTAGGATTCTGAGTTATGGCAATAGCACTTGTGTTGTCACAGAAAATAGGAGTTTTCTCTTCATTGAGTCCATAGTCTCTGAGTTGTTGTATCCACAATATTTGTGAAACACAACACCTAGCAGCAATATATTCAGCGTCTGTGGTAGATGTAGCAATTGAGTTTTGTTTCTTGCTGAACCATGATATCAATCTGGCACCAAGAAATAGACAAGTTCCTGAGGTGCTTTTTCTATCAAGCAATGATCCAGCATGGTCAGCATCTGAATAGCCAACCAAACTCAATCCACTGTCTTTTGGATACTACAATCCAACTTATACAGTACCCTTTACATACCTTAATATTTTCATAGCAATGTTATAATGTGATTGCATTGGATTTGTCTGAAATCTAGCGCACATTCCAACTGCATATTGAATATCAGGTCTACTTGCAGTGAGATACAGTAGAGACCCAATCAATTTTCTATACTTGTGTTCCTCAACACTCTTGTCAAGTTCAGTATAGGTCATTTTGGTTCCAATGTTCATAGGTATCTTAGCATTCTTTTTAGAAGGATTTAGATTAAACTTGTTGAGCATGTCCTTTGCATACTTTGTTTGACTAATAAATATTCCATCATTGAGTTGCTTGACTTGCAGCCCTAGGAAGTAATTCAATTCTCCCATCATGCTCATCTCAAATTTGCATTTCATGAGTTCAGCAAAGTCTTCACAAAGTTGCTTGTCTTTAGATCCAAATATAATGTCATCAACATATACTTGAACTAAAAGTAGTTTCCCATCATGGTTCAATGTGAAGAGTGTTTTATCAACATCTCTTTTATTGAAACCACTTTCTAGTAGGTATCTGGCCAATGTATCATACCATGCTCTTGGAGCTTGTTTCAGTCCATACAGAGCTTTCTGAAGCTTATGGACAATCCTACTTTCTGAGAAAACTTCAAAGCCTGGTGGTTACTCAACATAGACTTCCTCAGAAAGTTCATTATTTAGGAATGCACTCTTGACATCCATTTGATAAACTGTAAAGTCATTATTAGCTACAAAGGCTAGAAAAAGTCTTATTGCATCCAATCTTGCAACTGGTGCATAAGATTCATCAAAATCTAGTCCTTCAGTCTGGGTGAATCCCTTGGCAACCAGCCTTACTTTGTTTCTGGTTATTTCACTAGACTCATTCATTTTGTTTCTCAAAACCCACTTGGTTCCAATTACAGATACTCCGTCAACAAATGGAACCAGTTTTCAGACTTTGTTTCTCTCAAATTGATTCAACTCTTCTTCCATTGCAGAGATCCAATCTTGATCTTTTAATGCTTCTTCTATAGTTTTAGGTTCAATATTTGAGATGAAACATCCATAGAGACAATTTGCATTTTCAGCGATTGCTCTTCTAGTTCTAACTCCTTGGTCTAACGGACCAATCAAATCCTTTGCAGGATGATTTCTTATCCATTTCATAATGGGTTTTGAACTAGTAGGATCAATACCATTTTGATCTGAATGTGAATCAATATGATTTTGATACAGTATCTGAGATATCTGACACGTGGGAAATGACATGGATATCTGACACTTTTTCAGTGTTAGGGATATCTGGAATTTGATTTTCAGCAATCTCATTCTCAGAAACCTCTACATGATGAAGGTTCTCAGTAACCTGTTCCATTTCTGGAATTCTCATAGGAAATTCTTCATCATGTCTTAGAGTCAGCTGGTTGTTACTAAGCAATGGTTGCATTTCATCGTTAAATTCATCCTCTAAGTAAATGATAGAATTGTTTCCTTTTGCGGATTCTTCTTTAGAATCTTTAATCATCAGTTCTTTGAACCTATCTGAGAGATCATCATTTAAGGGTATTTTCTTGTTTCTTTCGTAGAAAACTACATGAACAGATTCTTCAATCTTTTGCGTTCTTTTGTTGTAGATTCTATAGGCTTTGCTATTCAGAGAATAACCAAGAAATACTCCTTCATCTGCCTTTGGTTGAAATGTTCTCAAGTACTCTTTTCCAAGAATGAAACATCGGCAACCAAACACCCTTAGATGCTTGATACTAGGGGGTCTACCGATCAAAAGCTCATAAGGAGTTTTGTCATGGTGCTTGTTAATCAGACATCTATTTTGAGTGTAGCAGGCTGAGTTTACAGCTTCAACCCAATAGATTTCACTTATTTCAGTGTCAGCGAGCATTGTTCTTGCCGCTTCTTTTAGGGTCCTATTCTTCCTTTCAGCAACACCATTTTGTTGTGGTGTTCTTACGGAAGATAGTTGATGTTGTATACCTTTACAGGTACAAAACTCTTTTATGTACTGGTTCACAAACTCAATACCATGGTCTGTTCTGATTACAGATACCTTGTCATTTTTCATGACTTCAAGCTTATTCAGCAAGTTGGGTATTTCAACCCTTGCATCAGATTTTTGTTTGAGAAATACAACCCAAGTGAATCTTGAGTAATCATCAACAACAACCAGACCATACTCTTTCCTGCATAGCCAGTTACAGAGGATTTAAAAAGATCCATATGTAACATTTGCAGTGGCCTTTCACTGGAGTGTCTAGTTTTAGACTTGAAAGATGTTTTGGATTGTTTTTCCATTTGGCAAGCTGAGCATATATCATCCTTTCTAAATGCCATTTTGGGTAAACCAACCACCAATTCTTTCTTGGCTAGCTTGTTCAGAGTTTTGAAATTCAAGTGACTCATTCTCTTATGCCATAGCCAATTTTCTTCAGTGTGGCCAGATTGACTCTCCATGAGACATTCTTCAGTTGTGGCGGATGCCCAATCAGCAACATAAAGATTTCCTTTTAGCTTAGCAACCAAGACTGTCTGCTTTGACTCATTGTCAATCACTTTGCATAGTTTTGACTTGATCTTGACAGTATACCCTTTGTCTACTAGTTGACTCATGCTTAGGAGATTATATTTCAATCCCTTTACATGTAGTACTTCAGAGATTGTAAGGGCTCCAAACTTCAGATTGCCAAATCCTATGGTTGGATTTTCATCTCCTCCAGCAAATCTAATAATTGGTCCATCATCGCATTTTCTGTAGTTAATCAGATTTGCTTTGTCTCACATGTGCTTCCCACATCCGCTATCAAAATGCCACTTTGGATTGGTCTTTAGAGTGTTCTGCACAAGACAGGAAACAGGAGATTAGGTTCTCATACCAACAATGGAACCATCTGGACTAAAGAATATTCCAGTAGGAATCCATTTTTGAATGAATTTCTTAGGAACTTTCTTTTGTCTAATAGGAACATGAAGAGGAATTCTAGTTAAATGATTAGTATCATTGTTATTAAGAACTATTTTCTTCCTTGGTGTGTTCCTTGGTGCTCCATTTGGTGCTTTCAGATACCTATCAGGTTTCTGAGTCTGCTTCTCAGCAAACTTAGCTTTCCTAGCCAGATTTCTTCTGGCCCTGGCATTCAGATTTTCAGTGGCTTGACTCATCTTCCACTTTTGATAATTGTCGTGAGCAATTCTAGCCTTTAATGATCGTTCTTGCTCTTGTTTATACTCACGAGTAAGTTGTTTCCCGATGGCTTTATAGCCAATGCCATTTCGAGGGCCTGGTGCTATCTGAGTTCTCATCTCAACAGCTTTGCTAGTCTCTGGAACGTCTAGTTTCTTTTCAGAAAACGTGACATAGGAGAATTTTCCAGCTCCTGCAATTCTTCCTTTCTGAGAGACATAGCACTGTGGGTGATTACATTTTTCAGTGTTATGTTTCTTTTCAGAAACATTCCCAACAATTTTCCCTGGGACTTGTTTTTCCCACAAAGGTTTGGTCGCAACTGCCTTTCCTTTGTCAACAACCTTAGCTTTCTGACCAATGCTATAGGTTGTTTGGGAACCACCTTGCTGAGTACTGACAAATGTTCTTCTTTCATCACTCTTATTCAGAGTGGTAGAACTATCTGTTTGTGTGTCTAGCCCAAGTCCTCTCTTTTATGAAGGATGTCTTAAATAAGATTATACTTCAGTAAGAGTGTCACTAGCTTTGGCATAAGATTGAAAAGATAGTTCTTTCTTTTTGAGTTCTTCATTCTCAGAAAGAAGATCTTCACATTTCTTTTGAAGTTTAGCCAATGCTTCTTTATGTGACTTTTCAGTCTCAGATATCTAAGCCTTGAGAAATGCATTTTCAACATCCTTTTTCTCAGATATCTTGAGTAATTGTGAATTTTCCTTTACAAGAGAATTCTTTTCTTCTTCAAGGATTTCGGCTCTAGCTCCGACCATTAGAAATTCTCTTTCGTAGAGATCAAGTTCTCTTCTGAGATGTTCCAGATCTTTGATTCCATCCTCATCACTTTCGTAAGTATAACAAGAAGTATGTATTACCTCATCAGCCATTAGACAAGGTTCAATGTTGGAGATATCTGGAAAGATTTCTTCAGCCACTCCACACACTTCTTTCTTCTTTTGACCAAAGTCAATCACTTCATGAGAAACACCGCACATTTCTGGAGAAGGCAGTGTGGAATCATCTGAGTCTTCATCCTCAGAATCAGACTCAATGTCTAGAGCATCCAGTTGGAGTTGAATCTTTTTCCTTTCTTCAGTGAGCATAGCTCTCTGACTTCTCTTGAAGTTTCTTCTATCTTTCTTGTCACCTGTCTTTAGTTTGTTGAAGGCAGGGCAATCCTTCTTGAAATGACCAGGTTTCTGACAATAGAAACAGATATCGTTTCCGATTTCTGCTTCCTCAGTACTAGATGCTTTCTGAGCCGGCTTGTTCAGCGAGCTTGACAGTTGCATATTTTTGTACTGGTGATAGTTTGAGCCTAGATGCTTTTTCAGCTTCTCTTTGGCTTTTCTTCTCTCAATCTCTCGACTGACATATTTTCTCATTTGCTTTACAGCAAGAGCATCCTCAGTCACCTCCTTGCCTTCCTTCTTTTCAGAAGTTCCTTGGGCAACTAGAGCAACATTCTGCAACTTTTCAGTTGTTTGTTCTCTTTGAGTTGTCTCATAGTCAACAGTGGCAAGGTGAGAGAAAAGTTCCACTGGAGTGATATCTGGCATTCCTTGGTTAAAGTAGAAAAACTTTGTATGCTCCCAGTTATGATTTAGACTTCTCACAATAGTCTTAATCTTTTTTGGTTGGGTATATCTATTACTTTCACCAAGTGTAGCCATGTCACTCATGAGTGTTGTAAACCGGAAATCTAGTTCTTCAAGAGTCTCTATGGGACCTTGTTTAAAGTTTTGGAATTTGAGCTTCAAAACTTCGAACTTATTTTCCTTCGTTTTCTCAGTGCCGGCACAGATTTCTTCAATCAGCTGCCAGGCCACATTCGCCGTTTTTACACCCCACAGTTTACACTGTATGTGCTCTGGAGTAGAACGTATGATGATATTGCGAGCCTGACCATCCAGTCGATTTCTCTTGTCATCTTCCGATGTCCAGAGCTCTCTAGGCTTTGGCTCGTAAATAACTTGACTGGTAGGTCTTCCACTTGTTGACGCATCTGTCCGTGAAGACCCATCACTTTGTTCTCTGTCTCTACCATTAGAAACCTCCATGACCTGCTTGAGTTGTTGAATGACTATGGGGCCATTCTTTATCACGTCGATCATTTCGTCACTCATGGCTTCTAGGTGGAGCATCATGTTGTTCTTCCATTTCTCATAATTCTCTGGCTTGAGAATTGGGGCGTCACATAAAGACATCCTGCTGCAAACACACTAAATAAACAAATCAAGTGTAGGTGAAAAGCAGTTAGTGGGCACTTATCTGGGATATAGGTTCAGTGTAGAAGGCTTGGGAACCTCCCATTTTGATACCACTTGTTGGTCCAGATAACGGCAAAGTAAAAGACTAGAGGGGGGGGGGGGGGTGAATAGTCTTTTTAAAACTTTTGTCGATAAACACAATTTCTCAGATATCTGATACTTATTTTCAGAGAGCGGAAGACTTTTTCTGATAAGTGCACGTGCTCAGCAAGATATGTGTAAATACTTAGCAAAGTAAATAAATTAAGTAATAAATTGCAGAAAGTAAATAACACAAGTCTTTATAGTGGTATCTGAAGGTGGCGTAATCCTTCAACTAATCCACTTCGGCCTTTCTCAGACCTAGAATCCACTAAGACAGATAATTGATTTAACCTTACAAATATCTTCTCTCGATTCCGAAATACACTAGGTTCCCAACCAAGTGTTCCCCCTGAGTTATTCCCCGGCTTTCTCAGCCAAGTACTTCATGTACTCAGAAACCTTTTGAGCTATTCCTAAGTTTCCCAAACTAAGTACTTCCTATGCTCAGTAACCTTGGAGTTATTCCTTAGTTTCCCAAACTAAGTACTTCCTGTACTCCACGCCGATTAAGATGTTGGTTAAGGTAGTTTCTCAGGTGAGCTTCTATAATAACTTATTCAGTTATGCAGATAGCTCTATGAATCAAGTATACTTAATACACTTTTCAATGTATGGTATCTTGTTCTTTATTGACCCAAGTCTATGATAAGTGTTCAAGAGAATGAATCTCAGATATGAAATCTTAATTCAACTCCTTCACAGATAACAATGCTTGTTAAGGATCAGGACACTTAGAACTTTTGTGCTACTTAGAATCAAGAGCTTTGGTCGCAACAGAAAGCTTGAAGGTAAGTAGTATGCTTGAGAGTTTGAAAGATAGTGTTCAGTGTTCTTGGTGTGAGTTCTGTGTGTTTCAAGCATTCTAAGTGTTGATATTTATAGTTGAAAATCATGCCGTTTGAATAGTATCCGTTAGGCTCAATGAAATTCAAACTATTGATATCTGAGTATAGTACTGTTGTACGTTTGTCTTCTTCTCTGAGACTGCCATTTTTGTTTAGACATTTATGTCCGCGCATTTAATGCACTGTACTATACTTTGTCCTGTAGTGCCAACGGAACTATGCATGCTTTCTCAAGCATTGCACGTCCCTTTCCAGAGACCTTCACATCTCCAGACACTTGTTACAACATTGTTTCCCAGAAACATAGTTTTTATCCAAGGTATCTGAATGTGGATATCTGTGGGCACTTTTCCTCGTTTAGAAACCTTATATTCTCAGATATCTTTTGCAACACTTGTTTATTGAAAAACACTTGTTTCTTCAAGATATCTGGACATAGGTATCTGATGACCTTAGTCTTCAGCAATCTTGTGCAGTCTTCAAATCTTCAAATGTGTTGAACTCTTCTGCTGGATGCCTTCTTCTTGGTCTTCTTCAGAGAAATAAAAATTACATTCAGAGACCTAACATCTTATAGAAGAATTGCTAGACTATCATACATAGTGATTTCCCTCTTTTACAGTGTTCAAGTGAACCAAGTGTACTAACCACCTTTCTGAGCTAAGATAAGTCATTAGGTTGCTGATCAAAATCTAAACAGATATTCCTAACACAATATCTGTGAAGCACAACACCCAGCAGCAATATATTCAGCCTCTGTGGTAGATGTGGCAATTGAGTTTTGTTTCTTGCTGAACCATGAGGTGCTTTTTCTATCAAGCAATGATTCAGCATAGTCAGCATCAGAATAGCCAACTAAACTCAACCCACGGTCTTTTGGATACCACAATCCAGCTTCTACAGTACCCTTTACATACCTTAATATTTTCATAGCAATGTTGTAGTATGATTGCATTGGATTTGTCTGAAATCTAGCACGCACTTCAACTGCATATTGAATATCAGGTCTACTTGCAGTGAGGTACAGTAGAGACCCAATCAATTTCCTATACTTGTGTTCTTCAATACTCTTGTCAGATTCAGTATAGGTCATTTTGGTTCCAATGCTCATAGGTATCTTAGCATTCTTTTCAGAAAGCTTTAGATTAAACTTGTTGAGCATGTCCTTTGCATACTTTGTTTGACTAATGAATATTCCATCATTAAGTTGCTTGACTTGCAATCCTAGGAAGTAGTTTAATTCTCCCATCATGCTCATCTCAAATTTACTTTTCATGAGCTCAGCAAAGTCTTCACAAAGTTGCTTGTCTCTAGATCCAAATATAATGTCATCAACATATACTTTCTTGAAGCCACTTTCCAGCAAGTATGTTTCCCTTCATGGTTCAAAGTAAAGAGTGTTTTATCAACATATCCTTTCTTGAAGCCACTTTCCAGCAAGTATTTGGCTAAAGTATCATACCATGCCCTCGGTGCCTGTTTCAGTCCATACATAGCTTTTCGAAGCTTATAAACCATTCTACATTCTGAGGAAACTTCAAAGCCTGGTGGTTGTTCAACATAGACTTCTTCAGCAAGTTCACCGTTTAGGAATGCACTTTTAACATCCATCTGATAAACTTTAAAGTCATTATGAGCTGCAAAGGCTAGAAATAGTCTAATTGCGTCCAATCTTGCAACTGGAGCATATGACTCGTCAAAATCTAGTCCTTACATGCAGGTGAATCCCTTGGCAACCAACCTTGCTTTGTTTCTGGTTATTTCACCAGACTCATTCATTTTATTTCTGAAAACCCATTTGGTTCCAATTACAGATATTTCATCAACAAATGGAACCAGTTTCCAGACTTTGTTTCTCTCAAATTGATCCAACTCTTCTTGCATTGCAGAGATCCAATCTTTATCCTTCAATGCTTCTTCTATAGTTTTAGGTCAATATTTGAGATGAAACATCCATAAAGAGAGTCAGCAATTGGTCTCCTAGTTCTAACTCCTTGGTCTAAAGGACCGATCACATCCTTGGCAGGATGATTTCTTATCCATTTCATAATGGGTTTTGAACTAGTAGGATCAATATCATTTTGATCTGAATGTGAATCAATATGATCTTGATAGTAGGGGTGTACATAAAAAAAAACTGCCCGCTCCGCCCGCCAATCCGCCCGTCGCAAACCGCACCCGCCGGTTGAAATTTTTAAAAATATCCGCCGTGGGTCGAAAAGTTAGTCAACCGCTTCGGGCGGGCGGGTGGCGGGTGCGGGCGAAGTCACCCGCCACCCACCCGACCCACCCGCCAATATAATTTATATATATTTTTTAATTTTTATTATATAGTTAATTAGTTATATTAAGAATTAATATGACTATGAGTATCCAATTTCACACAACAGAACAGAGAACAGCCTCTCCTAATTCCTAAACCTAGCCGTCCTCTCTTTCTCTCTCTATCGGCCGGCTGGTCCTCCTCCACTCGCCGTTGCCGATCGCACTCCTCCTCCACTTGCCTTCGACGATCTCAGCCTCTCCTCCTTTGCTCCGTTCGCACTTCGCAGCGTCTCCTCCACTCATCATTCGCAACCTCTCCTCCTCCACTCGCCGATCTCCATCTTCTGGCACCTGGCTCTCCTCTCTTAACAGTTAACAGGTAATACCCACTTCAACTTCGACCCTTTTCCAGCTTATCAATTCTATTTTGTTCTTTCTTGTATTACATTTGTTATGTGTTTTTGTTGTGATGAAGTTCAAAATGAATAATGACTAGACTTGGTGTTTTATGTTGTTTGGAGTAGACAAGTTTGTACTTTGCTAATTGATATGCTCTGTCAGAGGCTGAGAATGTAAGTTATGCTATATTGGACTGATGTTCTTGAATGTTGTATACGGTAGTAGGAGGTCAAGCACTGGAGATGGAGGAAGGGGATAATTCGGAGCATGGTGGAAGTTCTCAGAAATCAATTGAACAGCCACCAAGCAAAAGAGCTGTAAGAACCTGGAAACCAGCTCAAAGGAAAAGGAGAAAGCGTACTGTTATGAAAAATATCAATCATCCACAAGAACCTCCACTTTCAGAAGCTGAGCAGCATTCAATAACTGAAGAAAATGATGAAGATGTCAATCATGAATTAGAAGAACTCAAACAAAAAAGGACATCATGGGTGTGGAAACATTTTGAGCTGGGGAGGAAGGATGGAGTCCTTATTGGAACTTGCAAATATTGTCATCGACAATACCAGGCTGAAGGTAAGGTTCATGGAACTGGTAATATGAATCATCAGTTGAAAAGTCAATGTCATGTTTTTCTTGGTATGAATCGTGATAAGAATCAAACGACTTTGAGTTTTCTTAAGAAAGAAGGGACAGATGTTGCTAAACCTGCTAGTTATTGTTATGAGGTTTCTCGCATGAAATTAGTTAGAATGGTAATCATTGATGAATTTCCATTTTCTGTGGTTGAGTATGAAGGGTTTACTGATTTTGTGCATTCTTTGCAACCAAGATTTTCTCTTCCTAGTCGAGTTACTATCTCTAGGGATTGCATGAAGTTGTATCTTGAAGAGAAAAAGAAAGTCATGGGGCTCATTAGGTCAGAGCGTGTCTGTCTCACAACAAATACATGGAGTTCGATTACAAACTTGACTTACATGTGTTTGACTGCCCATTGGATAGATAAAAACTGGAAGTTACAAAAGAGGATTCTGTGTTTTTGTGTTGTGCCGAATCATAAGGGTAAAACAATAGGTAAAATGATTGAAAATCGTTTGTTAGAGTGGGGTATCGACAAGGTGCTGACTGTTACTGTTGATAATGCAAGTGCAAATGATGGTGCCATAGATTATGTGAGGAAGAATACTAAGAATTGGAACGGCACCATTCTAGATCATGAATTTTTGCATATGAGGTGTTGTGCACATATTCTTAATCTTATAGTAAGGGCTGGTTTGGAGTATCAAAGTGATTCAATTTATAGATTTCGAAATGCTATAAGATATGTGCGTTCATCTCCATCTAGACTTGATGCATTTAAGAAATGTGCTAGTGCTGTTAAAATTGAAAGCAAGAGTCTCCTTTGTCTTGATATTGAAACTCGGTGGAATTCTACTTATAAGATGCTAATGACTGCTTTGAAGTTTGAAACTGCATTTGAAAGGTTAAGGGACGAGGACTTGGAGTATAGGCTGTATTTTGCATGTGATGATATAGAAAATGTTGAACAGGAAGGAACTCAAAATTTTGAAGATGATTTGGGAATTGATACTAGTTCTAGAAAGAACAAAAAGAAGCTTGGTCCCCCTCTAGTAAGTGATTGGGCTGCCGCTAAAGTATTTGTGAAGTTTTTGAAACTTTTCTACGATGTTACATTGAAGTTTTCAGGTACTTTGAATGTTACATCAAATATGTTTTTCAAGGAGTTGGTGGCTGTCCAAACTTCATTGAAAAGCTAGTCCAATCAAAAAGATATTCATGTCTCCCTTATGGCAAAGTAAATGAAGGAGAAGTTCTCTAAGTATTGGGAAAATCTTGGCAAACTTAATTTCTTGTTGTATGTTGCTGTCATATTGGATCAACGCTATAAATTGAAATTTGTTAAATGGTGTCTTGATCAAGTTTATGCAACTGAGATTGATACAACAATGGGCACTATTATGTTTGAAGAAGTGAAGAAGACATTTAATCGTCTGTACAATTGCTATGCCACTGATGATGTCCAAAGTAGTGATATGCCATCTTGCAGCTCGAGCAGAACTGATGCTATGGATGCTGATAATTTTGGTACAAGTTCATCACTAACTTCCCAATTTGCAAGTTTCCTGGAGGAAACTGAATTTTCTGACAACAAGTCTGAAATTGATAAATACTTGGATGATAAATGTGTGAAGGAGTCTGCCTCATTTGATATTTTGGAATGGTGGAATAAGAATTCCAAAGAATTTCCTAATCTTGCTCGGATGGCTAGAGATGTCCTATCTGTTCCTGTTTCTACAGTGGCTTCGGAGTCTACCTTTAGCACCGGTGGACGCATTTTATCCCCTTATCGAAGTTCACTTAATCCCGAAATGGTGGAGGCTCTTGTATGCTGCCAAAATTGGTTGAGATCAAGTCATGGCACCTTTGATGTTCAAGAATCAATGAAAGAAGTTCCAGCTGATGAAGCCAAGAAGTATGATGATATTCTTAGAGGTACGTGCATGTGTATAAAAATAATTACCCTGTTATGTTTTGTTTAAAATTTTCTTTGTTCTTTCGAATCCATTCCCTCTCTTTCTTTCTCGTACAGTTTATTCTCTACACTATGTTTTCAACATTTTTTTTTTCAAATTTCAGAGTTCTATGGTTCAGACACTCCAATAGACAGGCTTGAAGTGTTAGATGATTAATGACTGGAAGAGAATTTTTTTTATCCAGTTCGGTACATTTTCACATACTTCTATTTGATTCCAAATGTACTTGTATTTTAGATTTATTGGAACTTATACATATGTATGGTGATTGTACATGTTTTATTTCGTATTGGAACTTATATTTATCTTGTTCGAATATATTATAGCATGTTTATTTTATATGTTGAAACATACGCCATCCACCCGCCATTCACCCGCTTAAATGTCAACCCACCCGCCGTGGTTTGATAAATTGTTCACCCGCCATGGTTCAATATTTTGTCCACCCGCTATAGGTGGGTCGGTTGAATATTTGGTAAAAAACCGCCCGCACCCGCCCGCGTACACCCCTACTTGATAGGATACTTGTGAAGTATCTGAGATATCTGACACATGGGAAATGCCATGGATATCTGACACTTTTTCAGTGTTAGAGATATCTGGAATTTAATTTTCCGCAATCTCATTCTCAGAAACCTCTTCATGATGAAGGTTCTCAGTAACCTGTTCAATTTCTGGAATTCTCATAGGAAATTCTTCATCATGTCTTAGAGTCATCTGGTTGTTACTAAGCAATGGTTACTTTTCATCGTCAGATTCATCCTCTAAGTGAATGATAGAATTGTTTCCTTTCGAGGATTCTTCTTCAGAATCTTTAATCATTAGTACTTTGAACCTATCTGAGAGTTCTTCCTTCAAGGGTACTTTCTTGTTTCCTTCGTAGAAGACTACATGAACAGATTCTTCAATCTTTTGCGTTCTTTTGTTGTAGATTCTGTAGGCTTTGCTATTCAGAGAATAACCAAGAAATACTCCTTCATCTGCTTTTGGTTGAAATGTTCTCAAGTATTCATTTCCATTGTTAAGAACAAAACATCCGCAACCAAACACCCTTAGATGTTTAATACTAGGGTATCTACCAATCAAAAGCTCATAAGGAGTTTTGTCATGGTGTTTGTTAATCAAACATCTATTTTGAGTGTAGCAGGCTGTGTTAACAGCTTCAACCCAATAGATTTCACTTATTTCAGTGTCAGTAAGCATTGTTCTTGCTGCTTCTTTTAGGGTCCTATTCTTCCTTTCAGCAACACCATTATGTTGTGGTGTCCTTATGGAAGATAGTTGATGTTGTATACCTTTGCAGGTACAAAACTCTTTTATGTACTGGTTCACAAACTCAGTGCCATGGTCTGTTATGATCACATATACCTTGTCATTTTTCATTACTTCAAGCTTATTCAGCAAGTTGGGTATCTCAAACCTTGCATCAGATTTTTGTTTGAGAAATACAACCCAAGTGAATCTTGAGTAATCATCAACAACAACCAGACCATACTTCTTTCCTGCATAGCTAGTTACAGAGGATTCAAAAAGATCCATATGTAACATTTGCAGTGGCCTTTCACTGGAGTGTCTAGTTTTAGACTTGAAAGATGTTTTGGATTGTTTTCCCATTTGGCAAGCTGAGCATATACCATTTTGGGTAAACCAACCACCAATTCTTTCTTGGCTGGCTTGTTCAGAGTTTTGAAGTTCAAGTGACTCATTCTTTTTTGCCATAGCCAGTTTTCTTCAGTGTGGCCAGGTTGACGCACCATGAGACATTCTTCAGTTGTGGCAGATGCCCAGTCAGCAACATAAAGATTTCCTTTTCCCCTAGCAACCAAGACTGTCTGCTTTGACTCATTGTCAACTACTTTGCATAGTTTTGACTTGTTCTTGACAGTGTACCCTTTGTCTACTAATTGACTCATGCTTAGGAGATTATATTTCAATCCCTTCAAATGTAGTACTTCAGAGATTGTAAGAGCTCCAAACTTCAGATCGCCAAAACCTATGTGTTGGTCCAGATAACGACAAAGTAAAAGACTGAGGGGGGGGGGGGTGAATAGTCTTTTAAAACATTTGTCGATAAGCACAGTTTCTCAGATATCTGTGAAGATATCTGATACTTAATTTCAGAGAGCGGAAGACTTTTCTAAGATAAGTGCACGTGTTCAGCAAGATAAGTGTAAGTACTTTGCAATATAAGTAAAACAAGTAATAAGCTGCAGAGAGTAAATAGCACAAGTCTTTTTATAGTGGTATCTGAAGGTGGCGTAATCCTTCAACTAATCCACTTCGGTCTTTCTCAGACCTAGAATCCACTAAGATAAATGAGGTAACCTTACAGATATCTTTTCTTGATTCCTAAATACACTAGGTTCCCAACCAAGTGTTCCCCCTAAGTTATTCCCCGGCTTTCACAGCCATGTATTTCCTGTACTCAGAAACCTTTTTTTTTTTAGTTCTTCCTTAGTTTCCCAAACTAAGTACTTCCTGTGCTCAATAACCTTGGAGTTATTCCTTAGTTTCCCAAACTACGTACTTCCTATACTCCACGCCATTTAAGGTGTTGGTTTTAGGTTTGTTTGTCAGGTGAGCTTCTTAAATAACTTATTCAGTTATTCAGATAGCTCTATGAATCAAGTATACTTAATACACTTTTCAATGTATGGTATCTTGTTCTCTACTGACCCAAGTCTATTGTAAGTGTTTCAGAGAATGAATCTCAGATATGAAATCTTAGTTCAACTCCTTCACAGATAAAAATGCTCGTTAAGGATCAGGACACTTAGAACTTTTGTGCTACTTAGAATCAAGAGCTTTGGTCGCAACAGAAAGCTTGAAAGTAAGTAGTTTGCTTGAGAGAGCTTGTTTGAGTATTCAGTGTAAGTTCAGTGATCTCAGGTGTCCAGTGTATGTTCTCAAGCAGTCTAAGAGTTGATATTTATAGATGAATTTTGAGTGCCATTTGAATAGTATTCGTTAGGCTTAAATCAAATTCAAACTATTGATATCTGAGTATACTGTAGCAAGTTTGTCTTCTTCTTCAGAAGCTACAGCTTTTGTTCAGACATTTCTATCTACGCATATAATGCACTGTACTATACTTTGTCCTGTAGTGCCAACGGAACTATGCAAGCTTTCTGAGGCTTTGCACGTTCTTTTCCAGAGATCATCATAGCTCCAGATACCACTTGTTTAAACAACTTGTTATAATATGTTTCTTTTTCAGATGCGTATTATATATCCAAGGTATCTGAGTGTAGATATCTGTGGGCACTTTTCTCGTCTCAGAAACCTTTTATTCTCAGATATCTTTTGCAACACGTATTTCGAAACACTTGTTTCTTCAAGATATCTGGACATAGGTATCTGAAAAACCCTTCTCTTCAACAATCTTGTGCAGTCTTCTAATCTTTAAATCCGTTGAACTTTTCCTGCTGGATGCCTTCTTCTTGGTCTTCTTCAGAAAATAAAAATTACATTTCGAGACCTAACATCCTATACAAGATTTGCTAGACTATCATACTTAGTGAGTTTCCTCTTTTACAGTGTTCAAGTGAACTAAGAGTACTAATCACCTTTCTGAGCTAAGATAAGTCATTAGGTTGCTGATCAAAATCTAAACAGATATTCCTAACAAATTTCCCCCATTTTGATCAGTCAACAATGACTATCTGACCTATTACAAATCTGGATGAGGAAACAATCCACCACTTAATCATTTCTTATGATCTTTTAATTCATATAATTAAGTGCAGAAAGTAAACATCAACCAAATCACAACGTGTGATCTTTGCTGACAAGTTATCTTATATAAAATGATATCTGAGAGTAAGTTCATCAGATATGATACAGAGAAAGCTTACAGATAACTTTTTCAAGTTTTAACAGAAAAGATCAATCAGCAAAATCACAGAAACTACTTAGTCAAATAGAACAACAGGAGTTACCAAGCTCCAAGTGAACATTCTAAATGACAAGTCTTCAAGTCTTCAAAACAGCTCCATGGATCAGTCTGCATTTTTCCTATCACCAAACCTTTTGATATCATCAGAGTAGTCATAGAGAAGAGTTCTGACAATCATCTTTGTGTCTCTGGCAAATCCACAGACTTCCTTGTAGGTTTTGGTGGGATTTCTCTTGACAAAATGCTTGACCCACAGATACTTTCCCCACTTCCAGGCATGCTCGATTCTGATATCTGATAGCTTGAAGTATTCATAAATGATCTTCAGATATCTGATGTCACCCTTGTATTGATCTTCAGTTAAGTAGAAGGACTCATAGGGTTCCACCGAAAGTCTTGCTCTTGTGCCTGTTCCAGTAATGTTGGGAATTCTGTGCACATCATCTGGCTTTCCATAAGGACATTCATCAGAGAGGTCCTTCTTCATGGCTTCTGTTCTCTTGATTACTTCAAAATCCAACCATGCTTTGATGTGGTTGGTGTTAATCAAGATTGGCTTATCTTTTCTCCATGCCATGAGCTGTTTATGGATTGGTTCTGGAAACCTTGAATTTACTAGTAAGTGCTTGAGTTCCAGAATTCAGTAGCCATTCTTCTGATTAGTGCCCCTGTAGACAGAGGAATTGTTGTCATTCTTCACATACTCAATTTTGGCTTCTTCTGGCCTAAGTGGAAGTTGACTTTGTCTTTGTTCAGCTCTCAGCCCGTTCCTTCTTTGTCTAGAATTCTCCTTTGGGGGATTGCTTGAAGAACCACCCTGGATTGACTTGGTATTTCCAGAGGGTGTTTCAGCTGCTAAAGGCTTTGCATCTATGGGCTCAGTTAGGCTATCAATTTTCCTTTTTTTGTGAAGAGGAGCTTCATCTTCATCAGTCTCTTCATCATCATCAAGATTAATTCTTGTGAAACTTTTGCAGCCTTCTTCATTGCCCAGGGATTTGATTTGGCCTTCTTCTTCTTCAGAAGATTCATCAATCCCTCTTACTTGTCTTCTCCTTGGAGCCTTGGTACTCCTTGGAGGTCTTTTTGCCATGGCCCTTGCTACCATTGTAGTTTCTTCAGTTGGCTGCTGGGAAGTAGCTACTATTTGCAAAGCAGCTTGAATTGATGAGGGATCATTTATTCTGAGTGGTGGCTGGGAAGTTTTCTTGCTTCCTCTTCCTTTCTGAGCGGCACCAACTCTAGATTTCTTCTTTCCTTCCCCCTGATCTTGAGATCCAAATTCTTCCCCCTTAGTCATTGCTGACTGACTAAGTACCACAAAAGAATCTGAGAGAGACTCAAAATTCTTTTACAAGTAGTTATGGGCAGTAACCAACTTCTGAAGTTCAGCCTTGAGCTCCTGATTTTGTTTGATAAGTCCATTTTCCTTATCAGTGAGCTCTGCCAATAGGCCTAGTATGGCATCTGCTTTTCCAGCAGTGTAACTTGCCTCATGAAAAGCTTTTTCAGCTAATGACATATCATCATCCCTTATCATTCCCAGATCTTTCCGAGCAATAACCATACTGGTTGTTCTCTGAGTGATGAGTTCTATGAACTTCTTCATTTGTGAGGGGACGGAGGCAATTACATCTTTGTTTTGTGAAGACAACTCCTTTTTAAGATGTGCCAAAACTTGGTATCTATTCATGTATTCATGGGAGTGGACATTTGGCAGTTTGTTGAAAACTTCTGGAGAGCACCCTTTTAAGATGAGAAACCGTCAAGTGTTCATTGCGGTGTGCTGCCAAAGTCTTGTCTTCTTCATCATCTGAGTCTTCAGCCCAGTGATCTTCATCCTCTTGGACATTTTCAAGATTTTCTAGTCCAGCAACCATCTCAGAGATGGGCTTCTTTCCTTTTTGAGAAGAGGATGGTATGTCTTTTGCTGGTGATGCAGCCTTAGCATCATGCTTTTCTTTAGATACTTCTTCAGTATCTAATTCCTTAGCAATAGCATTTACAACATCCTGGAGCTCTTTCACCTCGAGTAAGCTACTGTCTCTTGTAAGTATTGATCTTGTAGTTGATTGAGCTTATCTCTGGATTTAACTAGCTCTTCTTCAAGTTGCAGATGGAGCTGTTGCTCTTCTTCCAACAGTTGTTTGAGTTGAGCAGCTCTGGTTTGAGTATTTAATATCTTCTGAGTTATTTCCTCAGAGTGCTCAACTACTTGTTCAGTAGTGTCTTTTTGTTGTTGGGATTGCTGTGAAGGATGTGTGGATTTCTGAGGAGATGGAGGAGGGGATTGCTGTGATGTCCTCTCAGTGTGCTTTTCAGCAGCTGAGGCATTGTTTCCTTGTGGAATTCCTCCTGTCCCTGGTGCAGGGGCATCATCACCCGACATATCATCATCATCCTTTTTGTGATGGTCAGAGGGAGGTTCATCAAAGTTATTCTCATCTATTTCTTCCTCCTCATCGTCTTCAGATACAAGATTAATCACTTCAGGAATAGTGATCTTCTGCCCATTAACCTCTTCTTGTTCAGAAGGAATAAATTGTAGTGTCTGAGGCGGGGCGGCTTGAATGCCATCTGCAATCTTGTCGACCATCACTTTGAAGGCTTGCACCAATTTGTGTGCCACTTCCTTGGAAAAATCCTTACGCATTAAGGTCGCAACTTGATATTGTTCAGTAGGGAACATTGCGTGTATATAGTTTTCCAGATCAAGAGCTCGTGCTCGTCTTTTGGTTGATCTGTGATTCTCAGTATTTCAGAGAGATCAGAGCACCTTAACCTTTGCCATTTCTTGAAGCATTGAATATGCTTTGGCAAGGTATGAGTCTTGAAGAAGGGAAGAAGGTTTTCATAGTCATCATTTGACTCCTTCTGGGCACTACTTTGAGCCTGTGCAACAGCAACAGGCTCAGAAGGTTGGACTACTGAGGTTCCAGGTGCCTCAGATATCTTGGTGTGAGGAGGAGACTTGGAAGTCTGATCCTCAACATCCTCTCTTTCTTCTTGAACCTTCACTATTGAAGGCTCAGATACTTGTTGCTCAGAGACTTGTGCAGTCTCTGGAAATTTTTCTTGTGATGAAGGCTTTGATGCCTCATCAATTTCCATTTGTTGTGGGGATTGAGCGGGCAATTCCCCAGCAACTTCTACTTCTTTTTGAACCTTCTCAATAGAAGGCTCAGATACTTGTTCCTCAGAGACTTTGTGAGTCTCTGGTTGATTCTCTGATCAGTTAGGCTTCTCAGACTTATCATTTTCCTTCTTAGTTGGAGCCTGTAGCACAGGCTCAGATTCCTTAAGAGGTGAGGTAGTAGCCTCCTTCTCAGTCTCTAAGGCAAGCTTTTCAGCTTCCTCTTGTTCTTTTGTTTCTAATTCAGCCTGAGCATTGTCAGGCTGATTGGTCTCTAGAACTTGTGACCCTTCTATGCTTTGGTCTTGTTGTTCCATTATGGCTTCTTTGTTTGAATTTTCTGGTACTTCAGACCTTTCCTGAGTGACTGACTCAGTTGCCTCCCTTGTTTGATCATTTTGAGCAAGTGTCTCAGTTTGATCCCTCTCTAGGAGTTGGGGAACCTGCTTGTTTGCAGGATTTTCTTCAGCATGTTGCATAGCTAATATGTCGAAATGGAGTTCATTTACCATTTCATCAACCACTTGTGGCTGTTGTGGTTGTGGTTGTTGTGGTTGTCTGGAAGTAGAAGTTTGAGCAGTTGAGAGCTCTTCCAGATTTTTAAGTGTGGTGTTGACATCAACGTCTACCAACACTAGGTCACCACTCATCAGGGCTTCTTGAAGTTGTTTATACGTGACTTTCCCTGATGGTGTGTTGGCACCAACAACCTTTACTATAGGTGCTTGCTCAGCAACCTTTGAGCTGGTTGCTTTCTCAGCAACCTTGGACCTTTTGTTCTTCCCCTTTGCCTTGGTTACTTTTTCAGCAACCTTGGGGTATGGGATCTTCTCCTCGTCCGATTCGTCATCGAAATCTGGAACAGAGTTATCAACAATCCCTGCTGCTTCTGCAGAAAGAGTTTGAAGTTTCTCAGCATTTATGAGTTCATCAGCAAGGCTTTCTGTAATAGTCTTAACATTTCTGAAAGCACTTTCTCTTGCTGAATCTACTTGTTCAGTAGACGATGCCTCTTTTGCAACATTGATGAGTTCATCTTCATTAATGAGTTCATCTGCAGCGATGTTAGGTATCTGGAAATCGACAACCTCAATGGGTGTGCCTTCTGATTTGCCAACAGACTTCTTCCGTGAAGTTCTGGGCTTTTTGGTCGCAACTTTTCCCTCAAATACCTCTTCAATCCTTCGCTTCTTGGAACCTTTCGGAGATCCAGTAACCTTTTTCATCATGTTTGTATACTCATATTTGTAGAGTAGGTTACTGTTGGCAATATCTGCCGTCTCTCTGAGCTCAATGCCAAGACATTCCAGTAAGTAGCAAATTTTCAGTCCATAGCTTATTGTGGCTTTTGGCTCAGCAAGGCCCTTAACGATTTTAGGCTCAAAGTCTTGTATCTTCTTCACAAATTTCATGAAGGCGTACTTCCCCCAATTAAAAGGGTTTTCTAGCCTTTTGTCTTGTTGACTCAACAAGAACAACATCATCCAGCATTCTTGGCTTATCTGGTCAGCACCTCCTTGTAGACCATCGAAGCCTCTGTGAAGGATACATGCCAACACATCCCAGTGGACCAAAAGATGGCTGGTCCTTATGTCAGCAAGCTTAAAGTCGGTGGGTCTGTCTGGTTTGTCAAGATCACACACATTACTGCATAGTTGCTTCACACCTTCAAGGAGATCTTCATCCTTGGTGTCAATTTCAAAATCCTTTACAAGATTTTGAAGTTCAAACAACTCACAGAAAGCTGTTTCGTCCAACAGGATTTCTTGTCTTTAGACTTTGGTCTTGATAAACACTATCTCAGTGCCATCAGAAATCTTGGAAATAATTGTGGAGTTGTTGTAAAACTCCAGAACATCCAGTGAAGAAACTCCACTGGGAAGAGCATATAGAAAGCCCTTGATTTTTGCCTTTTCAAGCATATCAAGTACCAACTTCCTGTCAGTCTGGTTTTCTATTGCAGCAACCAGGTATTCCTCAATCATGGCACCACCCCAAATCATCCGGTGATTTGAAGTCCAATGATCAGGGTCGAATTCTCCGATCAACCGATTGTTTGTTATAACTAGCACTGGTGCTTGCTTTTCATGATACCGGTAGTAAGGGATTTCTGAGAAGAAGCACGTTTGGGAGCCATCTCTTTAAATAGTGAAGTTTTTGAAAAACGAGAAAGAGATTTGGTTGAGAGATTAGTAATTCTTTGCAGAAAAACTAACAGAGATTTGTAGAGGTTGAAGAAGAGTTTTTGCTATTCTTGTGCAAGTCTGTATGTTGGATTAGGCGAAAGTAATTTCTTTTGCCAAAATCCCATATATATAGCAATGTAATCTCCACAGACATATACATACAAATTAATTTTGTGTATAAGTATCACATGAATTGCAGTGAAGCGTGAGTAAAAGCTTGTTCGGCATTAAATGCATAGTGGGCCCTGTCGGAATTTTAACAGTCCACTATTTACTGAGAGTTAATCTCTGCCGTAAAGATCAATCGCTCAATTCATCAAGGGTCACCATTGCTTCTTCAGCAATGATCACAATCAACAAATGTAATTGTGCCCATTTAATGAATTTTGGCTATTAGCTTTCTGAATCACGTTTCTGTATGACCAAGAACACTGTTTGCATCTGAATTTATCTCACACTTGGTATTTGTCCAAGTTTTACACAAAGATAGAAATAATACAAATTTCAAGAGAGTAGTTGACTGCAGACAGTTGTACTATTCTCTTTTGTGTTCCCCCTCACTGAGTGATCCAGATATCTGAGTACCCGTCTCAGAAATCTTTGAATAGCCATTTTACCCTTTAGCCTTTAGTTTCTGGATACCCGTTCCAGATTCCTCTTCTCTGGATACCCGTTCCAGATACCTTTTCTCTCTTCTTTGATATCTTCTTCAGATATCTCTTCTCTGGAATTTTTCAGTTCTTTGGTAGCTCCATTAGTCCAAGACTGTGTCTTAAGGCTAAGAATCTACTTTCTTGTAGTGGCTTAGTGAAGATATCTGCAAGTTTGTCTTCAATGCCAATCTTGAGTATCTCTATATTGCCTTTTTCAACATGGTCTCTGATGAAGTGGTGTCTAACATCAATGTGCTTTGTTCTTGCATGAAACTTAGGATTCTGAGTTATGGCAATAGCACTTGTGTTGTCACAGAAAATGGGAGTCTTTTCTTCATTGAGTCCATAGTCTCTGAGTTGTTGTTGTATCCACAATATCTGTGAAGCACAACATCCAGCAGCAATATATTCAGCTTCTGTGGTAGATGTGGCAATTGAATTTTGTTTCTTGCTAAACCATGATATTAATCTAGCACCAAGAAATTGACAAGTTCCTTAGGTGCTTTTTCTATCAAGAAATGATCCAGCATAGTCGGCATCTGAATAGCCAACCAAACTCAATCCACTATCTTTTGGATACCACAATCCAACTTCTACAGTACCTTTTACATACCTTAATATCTTCATAGCAATGTTGTAGTGTGACTGCATTGGATTTGTCTGAAATCTAGCACACACTCCAACTGCATATTGAATATCAGGTCTACTGGCAGTGAGGTATAGTAGAGACCCAATCAATTTCCTATACTTGTGTTCTTCAACACTCTTGTCAGATTCAGTATAGGTCATTTTGGTTCCAATGCTCATTGGTATCTTACCATTCTTTTCAGAAGGCTTTAGATTGAACTTATTGAGCATATCCGTTGCATACTTTGTTTGACTAATGAATATTCCATCATTGAGTTGCTTGACTTTCAGCCCTAGGAAGTAATTAAATTCTCCCATCATGCTCATCTCAAATTTACATTTCATGAGTTCAGCAAAATCTTCACAAAGTTGCTTGTCTTTAGATCCAAATATAATGTCATCAACATATACTTGAACTAAGAGTAGTTTCCCATCATGGTTCAATGTGAAGAGTGTTTTATCAACATCTCCTTTCTTGAAACCACTTTCTAGTAGGTATCTGGACAATGTATCATACCATGCTCTTGGAGCTTGTTTCAGCCCATACTGAGCTTTCTGAAGCTTATAGACCATCCTACTTTCTGAGGGAACTTCAAAATCTGGTGGTTGCCCAACATAGACTTCCTCAGCCAGTTCACCATTTAGAAATGCACTCTTGACATCCATCTGATAAACTGTAAAGTCATTATGAGCTGCAAATGCTAGAAAGAGTCTTATTGCATCCAATCTTGCAACTGGTGCATAAGATTCATCAAAATCTAGTCCTTCAGTCTGGGTGAATCCCTTGGCAACCAACCTAGCTTTGTTTCTCGTTATTTCACCAGACTCATTCATTTTGTTTCTTAAAACCCACTTGGTTCCGATTACAGATATTCCGTCAGCAAATGGAACCAGTTTCCAGACTTTGTTTCTCTCAAATTGATCCAACTCTTCTAGCATTGCAGAGATCCAATCTTGATCCTTTAATGCTTCTTCTATTGTCTTTGGTTCAATTTTTTAGATGAAACATCCATAGAGACAACTTGCTTTTTCAGGGGTTGCTCTTCTAGTTCTAAATCCTTGGTCTATGGGACCAATCACATCCTTTGTAGGATGATTTCTTATCCATTTCATAATGGGTTTTGAACTAGTAGGATCAATATCATTTTGATTTGAATGTGAATCAATATGATCTTGATGAGATACTTGTGGAGTATCTGAGATATCTGACATATGGGAAATGCCATGGATATCTGACACTCTTTCAGTGTTAGAGATATCTGGAACTTGCATTTCGGCTAACTCTCTTTCAGATACCTCTTCATGATGAAGGTTCTCAGTAACCTGTTCCATTTCTGGAATTCTCATAGGAAATTCTTCATCATGTCTTAGAGTCATCTGGTTGTTACTAAGCATAGGTTGCTTTTCATCGTCAGACTCATCCTCAATTTGAATGATAGAATTGTTTCCTTCTGAGGATCTTTTTTCAGAATCTTTAAACATTAGTTCTTTGAACCTATCTGAGAGATCATCATTCAAGAGTACTTTCTTGTTTCCTTCATAGAATACTAAATGAATAGATTCCTCGATCTTTTGTGTTCTTTTGTTGTAGATTCTGTAGGCTTTGCTATTCAGAGAATAACCAAGAAATACTCCTTCATCTGCCTTTGGTTGAAATGTTCTCAAGTATTCTTTTCCATTGTTAAGAACAAAACATCTGCAACCAAACACCCTTAGATGTTTGATACTTGGTGGTCTACCAATGAAAAGCTCGTACAGAGTTTTGTCATGGTGTTTGTTAATCAAACATCTATTTTGAGTGTAGCATGTTGTGTTTACAGCTTCAACCCAATAGATTTCACTATTTCAGTGCCAGCAAGCATTGTTCTTGTTGCTTCTTTTAGGGTCCTATTCTTTCTTTCAGCAACACCATTTTGTTGTGGTGTCCTTAAAAAAGATAGTTGATGTTGTATACCTTTGCAGGTACAAAACTCTTTGATGTACTGGTTCACAAATTCAATACCATGGTCTGTTCTGATTACAGATACCTTGTCATTTTTCATGACTTCGAGCTTATTAAGCAAGTTAGGTATCTCAACCCTTGCATTAGATTTGTGTTTGAGAAAGACAACCTAAGTGAATCTTGAGTAATCATCAACAACAACCAGACCATACTTCTTTCCTGCATAACTAGTTACTGAGGATTCAAACAAATCCATATGTAACAATTGCAGTGGCCTTTCACTGGAATATCTAGTCTTAGACTTGAAAGATGTTTTGGATTGTTTTCCCATTTGGCAAGCTGAGCATACTCCTTCTTTTCTATATGCCATTTTGGGTAAACCTACCACCAACTCTTTCTTGGCTAGCTTATTCAGAGTTTTGAAATTCAAGTGACTCATTCTTTTATGCCATAGCCAATTTTCTTCAGTGTGGCCAGATTGACTCACCATGAGACATTCTTCGGTTGTAGCGGATGCCCAATCAGCAACATAAAGATTTCCTTTACGCCTTGCAACCAAGACTGTCTGCTTTGACTCATTGTCAATCACTTTACATAGTTTTGACTTGATCTTGACAGAGTACCCTTTGTCTACTAGTTGACTCATGCTTAGAAGATTATATTTCAATCCCTTTACATGAAGTACTTTAGAGATTGTGAGGGCTCCGAATTTCAAATCGTCAAAACCTATGGTTGGATTTTTATCTCCTCCAGCAAACCTGATAATTGGTCCATCATTGCACTTTTTGTAGTTAATCAGATTTGCTTTGTCTCCTGTCATGTGCTTCCCACATACACTATCAAAATGCCACTTTGAGTTAGTCTTTAGAGTGTTCTGCACAAAACAGGAAACAGGAGATTAGGTTCTCATACCAACAATGGAACCATCTGGACTAAAGAATCTTCCAGTAGGAATCCATTTTTGAATGAATTTCTTGGGAACATTCTTTTGTTTAACAGGAACATAAGGAGGAATCTTAGTTAAATGATTGGTATCATTGTTGTTAAAAACTATTTTCTTCCTTGGTGTGTTCCTAGGTGCTCCATTTGGTGCTTTCAGATACCTGTCAGTTACGATGCGCTTTCCAGCAAACTTAGCTTTCCTAGCCAGATTTCTTCTAGCCCTGGCATTCAGATATTCAGTGGCTTGATTTATCTTCCACTTCTGATAATTGTTGTGAGCAATTCTAGCCTTTGACCATCGTTCTTGCTCTTGATTGTATTCGTGAGCAAGTTGTTTCCCGATGGCTTTATAGCTAATACCATTCCGAGCACCTGATGCTGTCTGAGATCTCTCTTCAGCGGCTTTGCTAGTCTCTAGATGATCAATTTTCTTTCCAGAAAACGTGACATAAGAAAATTTGCCAGCTCCTGCAAATTTTCCTTTTTGAGAGACATAGCACTGTGGGTGATTGCACTTCTCAGTGTTATGTTTCTTTTTAGAGACATTTCCCACAGTTTTCTTTTGGACTTGTTTTTCCCACAAAGGCTTGGTCGCAACTGCCTTTCCTTTGTCAGCAATCTTAGCTTTCTGACTGATGCTGTAGATTGTTTGGGAATCACCTTGTTGAGCACTGACGAATGTTAGTCCTTTATCACTCTTATTCAGAGTGGTGGAACTATCTGTTTGTGTGTCCAGCCCAAGTCCTCTCTTTTCTGAAGGATCTCTTAAATAAGATTGCACTTCAGTAAGAGTGTCACTAGTTTCGGCATAAGATTGAAAAGATAGTTCTTTCTTTTTGAGTTCCTCATTCTCAGAAAGAAGACCTTCATATTTCTTTTGAAGATTAGCCATTGTTTCTTTATGTGACTTTTCGGTCTCAAATATCTGAGCCTTGAGAAATGCATTTTCAGCATCCGTTTTCTCATATATCTTGATTAATTGAGAATTTTCCTTTGCAAGAGAATTCTTTTCTTGTTCGAATTTTTCGGCTCTAGCTCGGAACATTAGAAATTCTCTTTTGTAAAGGTCAATTTCTTTTCTGAGATTTTCCAGTTCTTAGATTCCTTCTTCATCACTTTCATAAGTATAACAGGAAGTATGTGTTACCTCATCAGCCATTAGACAAGGTTCAATATTGGAGATATCGGGGAAGATTTCTTCAGCCATTCCACACACTTCTTTCTTATTTTGATCAAAGTCAATTACTTCATGAGAAACACCGGATATTTCTGGGGAAGGCAGTGTGGAATCATCTGAATCCTCATCCTCAGAATCAGACTCAATATCTAGAGCATCCAGTTGAAGTTGAATCTTTTTCCTTTCTTCAGTGAGCATAGCTCTTTGGCTTCTTTTGAAGATTCTTCTATCTTTCTTGTCACCTGTCTTAACACTACAAGAAATTCCTGGAAAAACGACATCCGTCGCCCCTTTAGCGACGGATCGCTTATTAAGGCGACGGATTCTATCCGTCGCCCCTTTTGGCGACGGATAACAGTTATCCGTCGCTAATTAGCGACGGATAAGTTAGCGACGGATAACTTATCCGTCGCTAAATTGGGCGACGGATAACTCTTATCCGTCGCCCAATTTTGACTTTAAAAAAAAAATGAAATTATTAACGACGGATAATTTTATCCGTCGTTAATATTTTTTATTAAAATTAAAAAAAATAAAAAATGGTGACGGATAGATTATCCGTCGCCACGTAGCGACGGACCACGTGGCGACGGATCGCCCTTCTGGGCCGACGGATACGTGTCCGTCGGCCCAGAAGGGTTTATACCGGCAGAATCGAGCAGAATCATTCTTCTTCTTCATTCTTCTTCCTCATTCTCTTCTTCTCCTCTCTTCGATTCCGGTGAATTCTTCGTTATTCCGGCCAATCTTGGTGCCTAATCGAAGCTCGTGGGACAAGGAGTTTGGTTCTTCGATCAATTTCAGATTTCTACCGATTAATCAAGGTATTTTGGCTAAAACCCTAGTTTTTAAAAATTTGGGGATTTTGTTTATTTTGATTAATTTGAGCAATTATATGTATATATGATAAGTATGTAGTAGTTAGTTTAGTTAATTTGATTAATTATATGTAATTTGATATGTAATTTGTTTAATTTGATATATATATATATGTAATTTGATAGTTAGTTTAGTTAATGATATGTATATATGTTAGGTATGTAGTATGATATGAATGTATGTAGTATGTTAAGTTTGGTATGTATGAATGTATGTAGTTAGTTTGATTTGTGTGTTAAGTATATATAGTTAGTTTAGTTAATTTTGATATGTTTGTTAAGTATAGAAGTATGTAGTTTTGATTTGATAAATTTGTATGTTAACTATGTAATTTGATATGAATATATGTAGTAATTCGATATGTATAGAGTAATTAGTTAATTTGATATGTATGTTAAGTATATAATATATGTACTAAGAGGTTGAAATGGTTAAAATATATGCCCAATTTTGTAACATATCGAACACCTAATTAATAATTAATTTATAATGAACATATAATAATTAACAATTAACCTCCACAATCTTCTTATCCGAATTGGAATCGATCTAATAAATTAAATACGATCTAATAAATTGGAACGTGTCAGGTTAAAAATAAAGTATACAATGAATTGACCCGTTCATGGATGTACGATAAATGCGGTAAATGACAGAGTTTCTAGGAGTTTTATAGAAGGGGTTAAATGTTTCATCTCGTTTGCCATGGGACGTTCGGTTTGTGCAACTGGGGGGTTGATAAAGTGTCCTTGCACATTGGAAACCTGCAGAAACAAGCAATTTATGACGCCTACAACAGTATTCGAGCACTTGCGACGTTACGGATTCATGCCTGAGTATCATGTATGGATTCATCACGGTGAGGAATCACCGTCCATGGCATACCTCCAATGGAGGGAGAGGCGGGGTTTGGGGCCGCCTATCGAGTGCCTTTCTGCTTGTCGGAACATGTGCATGGTGTATTGGGAGGAGGATGTAGATCTGTTGGAATGCAAGTTCTGTGGTAGGGAGCGTCACAAGTGATGAGGAGGATCGTGCATGAGAATGAGGAGTTTCATCCGTTTTGTATCTAGGCTTGTATAACTAGTAGTAATCATTAGTTGATATATATATGAAACCAAACATTATGGTAAAATTGAAGCTGATGTAACTTATATTATGTAATGCCGTAACAATTGACTGGAGCTAATATAACTTATATTACGTAGCAATTGATTGAATTATTGTGAAATTGATTTATTATCGTAAATGAAAGACCTCGATCTAATGAATTCAAACGTGTCAGGTTATTATCTAATTATTCAATGAATACCGATCGTTCATGGATGTATTGTCGTACTCTCAATGGCAGAGTTCAATGGAGTTTTCTGAAAGGGGTTGAAGGTTTCATTGCATTTGCAATGTCAAATCCGGCTTGTGTAAAGGATGGGTTGATAAAGTGCCCTTGTGCAATGAAACAGTGCAGAAACAAGCAATACGTGGCTCCTAAAGCGGTAGTCCAGCACTTGAGGAAAAATGGATTCCTGCCTGGGTATCAGGTATGGAATCATCATGGTGAGGAAGCAGCACCGTCCAATACATATGACCAATACAGACAGCGTGGAAGGAAGAGAAAAAATGAACAAGTCGGGGAACAAAGTACATCTGAAGGCGATGCTATTCGAGCTCGAGTCGAACAAATGGTGTATGATGCTGCAGGGGCAGAGTTCAGGGACACAACTAACACTGAAACCGAGGTGGAGGTGGATGAACCACCGAATCCCGAGGATCAGTTGTTCTTTGACTTGTTAGAATCATCAAGGAAGCCGGTTTATCCGGGGTGTAAGCTCACTGAGTTGTCTTTGTTGGCTCGGCTAATGAGTTGTAAGGCTAACGGCCAGCAATCTGAAACGAGCTTCAATGAATGGGTTGACGTAATGTCGGACCTTTGTCCTGAAGAAAACCTAGTTCCCACCAACTTTTACCAAGCGAAGAAAATGATTCGGGGTTTAGGGCTGCCTGTGGTAACCATAGACTGTTGTCCGAAAATGTGCATGATATATTGGGAGGAGGATGCAGATCTAATAGAGTGCAAGTTCTGTGGTAAGGAACGGTACAAGCGCTACAAGGAGGGGGCTGCAAAGAAACGACAGAAGAAAAATCTCCCACATAAGAAAATGTGGTACTTCCCTCTAGCACCTCGTTTGAAAAGATTGTATGCTTCAAGTGCTTCTGCGGAAAAAATGCGGTGGCACAAGGAGCGAGTAATCTCGGATAATGCAGAAGATGGTAGAATGGACCATCCAGCAGACTCACCCGCATGGAAATCGTTTGACAAGACATATCCAGAGTTTGCAGCCGAATCTAGAAATGTACGATTGGGACTTTGTACGGATGGTTTTAACCCGTTCGGGAGTGAACGTAAATACTCTTGTTGGCCAGTTATGCTCACACCGTACAATCTGCCCCCCGGTGAGTGCATGAAGGAGCCATTCATGTTTCTGACTGCGTTGGTGCCTGGGCCGAAAGATCCTGGACTGACATTGGATGTTTTCTTGCAACCCCTAATCAAGGAGCTGATCGAGTTGTGGACGGATGGTATCCCTGCATATGATGTGTCGACAAAAAAGAACTTCACCTTGAGAGCAGCTCTTCTTTGGACCTTGAGTGACTTCCCTGCGTAATCCATGCTATCTGAAAGGAAAACCGCAGGGAAATATGCATGTCCACATTGCTTGGAGGATACAGATGCATTTAGACTGAAGGGTAGTGGAAAATTTTGTTGGTTTGATTGTCATCGTAGGCTACTAGAAAGTGACCATCCGTTCAGGAAGAACAAGGATCAATTCTTGAAAAATAAAGTAGTCAACAAAAAAGCCCCGACAAGACTTACTGGTGCACAAATTCTTGCGGAGATTGATAGGTTGGGTCTTATGAAGGTCACTGAACTTGGGTGGATGAAGCATAACGAGAAAATTGGTAAAACATGTGGTTGGAGGAAGAGAAGCATCTTCTGGGACTTGCCTTACTGGAGCAGTCTTCTTATCCGTCACAACTTAGATTTCATGCACATTGAGAAGAACGTGTTCGAGAACTTATTCAATACACTTTGCAACATTGAGGGAAAAACAAAGGACCATGCGAAGTCTAGATCCGAGTTGTCCACGTGGTGTAAAAGGCCTGAGTTGACAAAGAAGGATGAGAATGGTAAGTGGCCGGAAGCGTGCTACACAATTGACAACGCTTCTAGGTCAATTTTGTTTGATTGGGTGAGGGCATTGAGTTTTCCAGATAATTACGCCTCAAATTTAGATAGGTGTGTGGATTTGAAGAAGACAAAGGTTTATGGGATGAAGAGCCACGACTGTCATGTGTTCATGGAGAGGCTTATCCCGGTAGCATTTCGAGAGCTGCTTCCGAAACACGTATGGACTGCTATCACCGAGTTGAGCTTATTTTTTAAAAATTTAGGCACAAGGGTGGTTCATGATAAAGTGTTGGAAAATCTCGAAAGGAACATACCATTGATTCTATGCAAGCTCGAGCGTATCTTTCCACCGAGCTGGTTTGATTCTATGGAGCACTTGTCGGTTCACCTTCCTCATGAAGCGAGACTTCTTTGGACGGTTCGATGTCGATGGATGTATCCATTCGAGAGGTACTTGGGGAAATTGAAGAAGTATGTCAACAACAAAGGTAAACCTGAAGGTTCGATTGCCAATGCCTACCTTCGAGAGGAAACTGCAACCTTCTGCTCTTATTACTTTGACGAACACGTCCCTATGAGACATCAAGGCCGGCTCGAAACGCAGACACATTCGTAGTTCAAGCGGATGATGAGTTTTCCCTATCTGTCTTCAGGGTATCAGGGAGACCTCTTGGTGCAGCTAAGAAAGAATATCTTATGGATAAAGAGTTGAAAGCAGCTCAATATTATGTCCTCACGAATTGTGCTGAGGTTGACCAGTATATGGTACTATTTGCGAGGTGAGCAACCATTTATTTAAATTTTAATATATCTACGCAAGTCTCTACTTCAATTATAGACTTATCATCGAATCAATGTTTGCAGTTTTTTTCCAAAAGCGTTGTTTGGAAGAAAATCCTCAGATGACAGAGGATACAATAGAGGAACTACTTGACTCTAAAATTCTCTGAAATTTCAGTTGGTTCGGCGTATGTCCGGAATCCAATTAACAATGTCACATGCATATACTTAAAGGCTCTCGCAGAAGGGCCATTCAAAAAGGTCTACACATTCCCAGGTTATATAGTTAATGGCCTTAGGTTCCACACGACTGAATGTAACACGGCCATGGAGACAAGAAACTCCGGGGTGTGTGTTAAGGGTGCAGAAGATTATGGAGACGCTACTTTGTTTGATTTCCACGGCAAGCTAAAACGAATTGTGAGGATTGAATATTCTGGCTTGCCATTGAAACGAACCTTCTTGTTTGATGTTGAGTGGTATTATCCTAATCCAGGAGGTACGAGGAAGAACGAGCAGTATGAAATGGTTGATGTGAACCAAAAGAAGAGGTACCGAACCAAGTATGAAACATTTATTCTGGCGACTCAAGCACGACAAGTGGTGTTTCTTAAATATCCAAGCAGGAAACGCGATAAGGGGGAATGGTTAGCTGCGGTACCTATTCGTGCTCGCTCGAAAGTGGAGTACATTGAGAAAGACGACTCAATTACCAACTCGTACCAACAAGAGGATGTCGATAAACAAGCAGAAGATCCCATAGAAGCAGATGATGAGTTGTTTGATCTGCACGAGGACCAATATGTAGACTTAGAGGACGGCGATAATGGTATATTATTACATGTGTTATTATAATCTGTTCAGGGTATTATAACTCGTACTAACACATTTTATTGTATTAATTACATGTTTTTGCAGATGCCGCGACAGAGGCCGTCCACCTATCGTCCCCCACCATGCAGCCGGCCGCAGGATAGTAGTGGTGGGTCCGGGATGGTCGAGATGACGAGGAGGCTCCGATGGTCGAGGCGCATGTCTCGGATTCCTGAGACCCCCCGGGCAGGAGAGAGCAGCCGTGGCTCTACCGATTAACCAGACACATCTTTGGAGGACGACCACGACGATTGTCCCTACCTCGTGTTCGATCCAAACCATCCCAACGTCACGTGGGACGGCTTGCCAGTGATTTTCCCTGTTGGTCCTGCCAAGTAAGTATTATACATTCTTCTTAAATATGTAAAATATAACTTATAATGATAGACAAGTATAAATTGTTGAACTAAACTAATATATATTCGTTTCTTGTATCTTATACATTGACAACAACTTATGGCCTCGGGAGGTGCACAACAAACTAGGTGACATCTTCCGGAGCAGGAGAGAGCCACCAGGGCAGGATGGTGAGTGTTGGAGCCACATCTCGGAGCACATGAGGGCCGAGTACTTCGATGAGCTGAGGGTAAGTTAAAATATGGCATTCATTCGTTTGTAATTATAATCGTTTTCATATGAGTGGTATGTTAGCCACTGTATGTGAGTGGTATGTTAGCCACTTTATTTGGGTGATATGTTAGTCACCATTGTTTTAGTAAAATTTAGGACAATGTGAGTGGTATGTTAGCCACTATATGTGAGTGGTATGTTAGCCACTTTGTTTGGGTGATATGTTAGTCACCATATCTGTTATGTTGTTGTATCTTGTTAAACTGATGTAACATGGTGAGGTTATACATGTATTGACTTTGGATGTTGTATGAAATTGGGAGTGTAGAAGGAGTACTTCATTTCCAGCAGGTTGATCCCACAGATCTGGCGTGTTTACGAGACTGTGGGATCCAAACTGTACAGGGATATGGTCTGTTCGTGGAAGTCCATTCGGGATCGGGGTGGCGAAATCCCTCCACAGGTTGATGCAGTGGAGTGGGCCCTTTGGGATGCCTACTGGCGCCGGCGATGTCGGGCGTTGCCTACAACAGTGAACCGGGCATCCCGATCGTCTGGCGGAAGGGCCGTTCACCACCTTGGGAGGCGATCTCATCGTTGATTATTATCAATCGGTGCGTATATATGTGTTTTTGCAATCTAGCATTACGTGTATGTATGAAGTCTCTGCTGCTCTATTACTTGTAGATGATAAATTGTTGACTAGATCTGGTTTGATTCAGGTGGCATGGGGGGAGGTGACATCCAAGTATGCCATCTTCAAGAAGGCCAAGCAGAAGGGCGGGGTATGGACCGACTGCCGGGCCTCGTCTATTGCGGTATGTTTATGTTGCTTAAAGTTCATATTTGTACACTATTACAAGTTAATTTTTAAAAACATTAACTGATCATGATATCTGCTATTTACGATTTGGTGAGGTTGATGCTCGGTGGCGGCGAGGAGGGCGAGACGGGTGATGTGTTGTCAATGAACAAGTTGACAACATCTTCCTAGAGGTCAACAAACCGGACAAGAAAGGGCGAATATATGGACTCGGAGCCTCGGTTTGAGCTGGCTAGTCCGGGTGCTCCTCATCATCATCCAGTGATCCAGGCGTCTGTTTACACACGGACCAGGTCTCGGAAATGGTGCGATCGAGTCCGGGAACAGTTGCTCTAACTCGAGAGATGCGTGCGCCAAGAACAAAGGGAGGAGAAACGGCGCCTTGATTCTGAATGGAAGCGATTCATGTCCTAGTTCCGCCATCACTCACCCCCGTCTGATAGCTAGTTAGTTATGTATCTGTATGTTCGGATTTTTTTTCATATTTACACTTGTGTGGATAATTTCTCCAGCTCCGGATATTACTTTTTTTATTCAAAATTTATTGAAATATTTTCCGTATTATTCATTTATTATCGAACATTATATTGATTAAATAGGTGAACTACGAAAAACTGGGATTAATATGTAATAAATAGCGACGGATTAATAGTGACGGATTCACAGTGACGGACTTAGTGACGGAAATTCACAGTGACGGAATTTCAGATCCCGTCACTCATTCCAATAAAATGTTGGACGACGGATAGAATCTATCCGTCGCTAAATATAACGACGGATAGAATTCTATCCGTCGCTAAAGGTAACGACGGATAGATTCTATCCGTCGTTACATATAACGACGGATAGATTCTATCCATCGTTATATTTCGATTTAAAAAAAAAAAAGTTAAATATATAATCCGTCGTGAATTGGACGACGGATTATCTATCCGTCGGCCCAACTCCAGCGGGGCGACGGATCGTTGGGCTGAAGCGACGGATCTATCCGTCGCCCCAGCCCAGTTTTTTTGTAGTGTAAGTTTGTTGAAGGCAGGACAATCCTTCTTGAAATGACCAGGTTTCTGACAATAGAAACAGATATCATTTCCGATTTCTTCTTCCTCAGTACTTGATGCTTTATGAGCTGGCTTGTTCAACGAGCTCTGCATATTTTTGTACTGGTGATAGTTTGAGCCTAGATGCTTTTTCAGCTTCTCTTTGGCTTTTCTTCTCTCAATTTCTCGACTAACATATTTTCCTATTTGCTTTACAGCAAGAGCATCCTCAGTCATATCCTTGCCTTTCTTCTTTTCCAAAGTTCCTTGAGCAACTAGAGCAACACTCTGCAACTTCTCAGTTGTTTGTTCCCTTTGAGTTGTCTCATAGTCAACAGTGGCAAGGTGAGAGAAAAGTTCCACATGAGTGATATCTGGCATTCCTTGGTTAAAGTAGAAAAACTTTGTGTGTTCCCAGTTATGATTAAGACTTCTCACAATGGTTTTAATCTTTTCTGACTGGGTATATCTATTACTTTCACCAAGTGCAGCCATGTTACTCATAAGTGTTGTAAACCGGAAATCTAGTTCTTCAAGAGTCTCTGAGGGACCTTGTTTAAAGTTTTGGAATTTTAGCTTCAAAACTTCGAACTTATTTTCCTTTGTTTTTTCAGTGCCAGCACAGATTTCTTCAATCAGTTGCGAGCCACTTTATTTTGTTTTACCCCAGTTTACACTGTATGTCCTCTAGAGTAGAACGTATGATGATATTACGAGCCTGTCCATCCAAACGATTTCTCTTGGCATCTTCCGATGTCCAGAGTTCTCTGGCTTTGGTTCGTAAATGACTTGACTGGCAGGTCTCCCGCTGGTTGACGCATCTGTCTGTGAAGACCCATCACTTTGTTCTCTGTCTCTACCATTAGAAACCTCTAAGACTTGCTTGAGTTGTTGAATGACTATTGGGCCATTCTTTATTACTTCGATCATTTCATCACTGATGGCTTCTAGGTGGAGAATCATGTTGTTATTCCATTTCTCATAATTCTCTGGCTTGAGAATTGGGGCGTCACTTAAAGACATCCTGTAGCAAACACACTAAACAAACGAATCATGTGTAGGTGAAAAGCAGTTAGTGGGAACTTATCTGGGATCTAGGTTCAGTGCAGAAGGCTTGGGAACCTCCTGCTCTGATACCACTTGTTGGTCCAGATAACGGCAAAGTAAAAGACTAGGGGGGGGGGGGTGAATAGTCTTTTAAAACTTTTGTCGATAAGCACAGTTTCTCAGATATCTAATACTTAATTTCAGAGAGCAGAAGACTTTTCTAAGATAAGTGCACGTGTTCAGCAAGATAAGTGTAAGTACTTTGCAATATAAGTAAAACAAGTAATAAGCTGCAGAGAGTAAATAACACAAGTGTTTTTATAGTGGTATCTGAAGGTGGCGTAATCCTTCAACTAATCCACTTCGGTCTTTCTCAGACCTAGAATCCACTAAGATAAATGAGGTAACCTTACATATATCTTTTCTTGATTCCTAAATACACTAGGTTCCCAACCAAGTGTTCCCCCTGAGTTACTCCCCGGCTTTCACAGCCAAGTACTTCCTGTACTCAGAAACCTTTTTTTTTTTTGAGTTGTTCCTTAGTTTCTCAAACTAAGTACTTCCTGTGCTCAATAACCTTGGAGTTATTCCTTAGTTTCCCAAACTAAGTACTTCCTGTACTCCACGCCGTTTAAGGTGTTGGTTTTAGGTTTGTTTGTCAGGTGAGCTTCTTAAATAACTTATTCAGTTATTCAGATAACTCTATGAATCAAGTATACTTAATACACTTTTCAATGTATGGTATCTTGTTCTCTACTGACCCAAGTCTATTGTAAGTGTTCCAGAGAATGAATCTCATATATGAAATCTTAGTTCAACTCCTTCACAGATAACAATGCTCGTTCAGGATCAGGACACTTAGAACTTTTGTGCTACTTAGAATCAAGAGCTTTGGTCACAACAGAATGCTTGAAAGTAAGTAGTTTGCTTGAGAGAGCTTGTGTGAGTATTCAGTATAATTAGTTCAGTGATCTCAGGTGTCCAGTGTCTGTTCTCAAGCAGCCTAAGTGTTGATATTTATAGATGAATTTTAAGTGCCGTTTGAATAGTATCCGCTAGGCTTAAATAAAATTCAAACTATTGATATCTGAGTATAGTACTGTAGCAGGTTTGTCTTCTTCTTCAGAAGCTACAACTTTTGTTCAGACATTTCTGTCTACGCATTTAATGCACTGTACTATACTTTGTCCTGTAGTGCCAACGGAACTATGCAAGCTTTCTGAGGCTTTGCACGTTCTTTTCCAGAGATCATCATAGCTCCAGATACCACTTGTTTAAACAACTTGTTATAATATGTTTCTTTTTCAGAAGCGTATTATATGTCCAAGGTATCTGAGTGTAGATATCTGTGGGCACTTTCCTCGTCTCAAAAACCTTTTATTCTCATATATCTTTTGCAACACGTATTTCGAAACACTTGTTTCTTCAACATATCTGGACATAGGTATCTGAAAAACCCTTGTCTTTAGCAATCTTGTGCAGTCTTCTAATCTTCAAATCCGTTGAACTTTTCCTACTGGATGCCTTCTTCTTGGTCTTCTTCAGAAAATAAAAATTACATTTCGAGACCTAACATCCTATACAAGATTTGCTTGACTATCATACTTAGTGAGTTTCCTCTTTTACAGTGTTCAAGTGAACTAAGAGTACTAATCAACTTTCTGAGCTAAGATAAGTCATTAGGTTGCTGATCAAAATCTAAACAGATATTCCTAACACTATGGTTGGATTTTCATCTGCTCCAGCAAATCTAATAATTGGTCCATTATCGCATTTTCTATAGTTAATCAGATTTGCTTTGTCTCATGTCATGTGCTTCCCACATCCACTATCAAAATGCCACTTCGGGTTCTTCCTCAGAGTGTTCTACACAAAACAGGAAACAAGGAGTTAGGCTCTCATTCCAACAATGGAACCTTCTGGACTAAAGAATCTCCCTGTAGGAATCCATTTCTGAATGATCTTCCTTGGGATATTCTTTTGTCTTGTTGGAACATAAGGAGGAATTTTAGGTAAATGAATGGTATCATTATCATTTAAAGCTATTTTCCTTCTTGGTGTGTTCCTTGGTGCTCCTCGTGGTACTTTCAGATACCTGTCAGATTGCTAAGTCTGCTTTTCAGCAAACTTAGATTTCCTTACCATATTTCTTCTAGCCCTGGCATTCAGAGTGGTCGTAACTTGTTCTTTCTTCCACTTCTGATGATTGCTATGCGCAATCCTGGCTTTCATCCATCATCCTTGCTCTTGTTTATACTCACGAGCGAGTTGTTTCCCGATGGCTTTATAGCCAATGCCATTTCGAGTACCTGGTGCGGTCTGAGTTCTCTTCTCAGCAGCTTTGCTAGTCTCTGGAACGTCTTTCTTTACAGAAAATGTGATGTTGGAAAATTTGCCTGCTCCTGCAATTTTTCCTTTCTGAGAAGCATAGCACTGTGGGTGATTACACTTTTCAGTGTTATGTTTCTTTATAGAAAAGTTCCCAACAGTTTTCTTTTGGACTTGTTTTTCCCACAAAGGTTTGGTCCCAACTGCCTTTCCTTTGTCAACAACCTTAGATTTCTGACCAATACTATATGTTATTTGGGAACCATTTTGCTGAGCACTAGCAAATGTTATTCTTTCGTCACTCTTATTCAGAGTGGTAGAACTATTTGTTTGTGTGTCCAGCCCAAGTCCTCCCTTTTCTGAAGGATCTCTTAAATAAGAGTGTACTTCAGTAAGAGTGTCACAAGCTTTGGCATAGGATTGAAAAGATAGTGCTTTCTTCTTGAGTTCCTCATTTTCAGAAAGAAGATCTTTATTTTCCTTTTGGAGTATATCCATTGCCTTTCTGTGTAACTTCTATGTTTCAGATATCTGTGCTTTGAGAAATGCATTTTGACATCCTTTTCTCGGATATCTTGAATTGTGAATTTTCCTTCTTAAGAGAATTCTCTTATTCTTCAAGAATGTCGGCTCTAGCTCGGATCATTTGAAATTCTCTTTTGTAGAGATCAAGTTCTCTTCTGAAATATTCTGAATCTCTGATTTCTTCCTCATCACTCTCGTAAGTTATGAATTGAGAGATGTTGGTTACCTCGTCAGCCATTAGGCAGGGCTCAATGTTGGAGCAATCTGGATAGATCTCCTCAGCAACCCCGCATAATTCCCTTTTCTTTTGACCAAAGTCAACTAATTCATGAGTGATGCCACATAATTCTGGAGAAGGTAATTTGGTATCATCTGAGTCTTCTTCCTCAGATTCTGACTCAATATCAAGAGCATCCAGTTGGATTTGAATCTTTTTCCTTTCTTCAGTGAGCATAGCTCTCTGACCTCTCTTGAAGTTTCTTCTATCTTTCTTGTCACCTGTCTTTAGCTTATTGAAAACAGGGCAATCTCTTTTAAAATGACCAGGTTTCTGACAATAGAAACAGATATCGTTTCCGATTTCTGCTTCCTCAGTACTAGATGCTTGCTGAGCCGGCTTGTTTAGCGAGCTTGACAGCCACATATTTTTGTACTGGTGATAATTTGAGCCTAGATGCTTTTTCAGCTTCTCTTTGTATTTTCTTCTCTCAATCTCCCGACTGACATATTTTCTCATTTGCTTTACAGCAAGAGCATCTTCCTCAGTCATTTCCTTGGTATCCTTCTTTTCAGAAGTACCTTGTGTTACTAAAGCAACATTGTGAACTTTCTCAGCAATTGTCTGTTCTCTTTGAGTAGTTTCATAGTTGACAGCAGCTAAGTGGGAAAAGAGTTCTACTGGAGTGATATTTGGCATTCCTTGGTTGAAATAAAAATACTAAGTGTGTTCCCAGTTTTGATTCAAGCTTCTCATGATAGTCTTAACCTTTTCAGAGTTAGAGTATCTCTCACTTTCACCAAGTGCAGGCATTTCACTCATCAATGTTGTGAACCGGAAATCTAGTTCTTCAAGAGTCTCTGTGGGACCTTGTTTAATGTTTTGGAATTTGAGCTTCAAAACTTCGAACTTATTTTCCTTTGTTTTCTAAGTGCCGGCACAGATTTCCTCAATCAGTTGCCAGGCCACTTTCGCCGTTGTTGCACCCCACAGTTTACACTGTATGTGCTTTGGAGTGGAACGTATGATGATATTGCGAGCCTGACCATCGAGTCGATTTCTCTTGGCATCTTCCGATGTCCAGAGCTCTCTGGGCTTTGGCTCGTAAACAACTTGACCAGTAGGTCTTCCACTGGTTGAAGCACCTGTTTGTGAGGAACCACCACTTGGTTCTTCATCAGTGGGAACTCTGTCTCTACCATTAGAAACCTCCATGACCTGCTTGAGTTGTTGAATAACTATGGGGCCATTCTTTATTACTTCGATCATTTCATCACTGATGGCTTCTAGGTGGAGCATCATGTTGTTCTTCCATTACTCATAATTCTCTGTCTTGAGAATTGGAGAGTCACTTAAAGACATCCTGCAGCAAACACAATAAACAGACAAATCAAGTGTAGGTGAAAAATAGTTAGTGGGCACTTATCTGGGGTCTAGGTTCAGTGCAGAAAGCTTGGGAACCTCCTGCTCTGATACCACTTGTTGGTCCAGATAACGGCAAAGGGAAAAGACTAGATGGGGGGGGGGGGGGGGAGAATAGTATTTTACAACTTTTGTCGTTAAACACAATTTCTCAGATATCTGTGAAGATATCTGATACTTAATTTTCAGAGAGCGGAAGATTTTTCTATGATAAGTGCACGTGCTTAGCAAGATATGTGTAAATACTCAGCAAGGTAAATAAAGCAAGTAATAAATTGCAGAAACTAAATAACACTGATCTTTATAGTGGTATCTGAAGGTGGCGTAATCCTTCAACTAATCCACTTCGGCCTTTCTCAGACCTAGAATCCACTAAGACAGATAATTGAGTTCACCTTACAAATATCTTCTCTCGATTCCTAAATACACTAGGTTCCCAACCAAGTGTTCCCCCTGAGTTATTCCCCGGCTTTCTCAGCCAAGTACTTCCTATACTCAGAAACCTTTGAGCTATTCCTTAGTTTCCCAAACTAAGTACTTCCTATGCTCAGTAACCTTGGAGTTATTCCTTCGTTTTCCAAACTAAGTACTTCCTGTACTCCACGCCGTTTAAGGCGTTTGTTAAGGTAGTTTGTCAGGTTCGGTAGATTAATAACTTCTTCAGTTATGTAATACTACCTTCTTGAACAAGAGTCACTTAACACACTTCACAGTGTGTGGTGATATGTTCTTTACTGACCCAAGTCTATGATAAATGTTCTAGAGAATGAATCTCAGATACTTGATCTTTTGATTCAACTTCTTCACATATAGCAATGCTTATTAAGGATCAGGACACTTAGATCTTTCGTGCTACTTAGAATTCAAGAGCTTAGTTGCAACTGTAAGCTGAAGATAAGTAGGTTGAAGACTTGTATGCTTGAGAGAAAAATACCACTAGTTGTATTCTCAGAGAGGCTTGGTATTTTCAGTGTGTAAGTTCTGTGTGTGTCTTTCAAGCATTCTAAGTGACGATATTTATAGTTGAAAATCATGCCGTTTGAATAGTATCCGTTAGGCTTAATGAAATTCAAACTATTGATATATGAAAATAGTACTACAGAAGACGTTGTCTCTATTCAAAGATTTTCTCATTTGTTCAGATGTCTCTGTCTGCGCATTTATTGCATTGTACTATTTTTGTCCTGTAGTGCCAACGGAACTATGCACGCTTTCTGAAGCATTGCATGTCCCTTTCTAGAGACCTTCTCATCTCCAGATACCTGTTGAAACATTGTTTTCCAGAAACATAGTTTTATCCAAGGTATCTGAGTGTAGATATCTGTGGGCACTTTTCCTCGTTCAGAAACCTTGTGTTCTCAGATATCTTTTTCAAAACTGGTTCATTGAGAAACACTTGTTTATCAAAGATATCTAGACATAGGTATCTGATAACCTTTGTCTTCAGCAATCTTGTGCAGTCTTCAAAACTTCATTTTAATGTTCAACTTTTCCTGCTGGATGCCTTCTTCTTGGTCTTCTTCAAGGAAATAAAAATTACATTCAGAGACCTAACATCCTATACAAGATTTGCTAGACTATCATACTTCGTGATTTTCCTCTTTTACATTGTTCAAGTGAACCAAGAGTACTAACCACCTTTCTGAGCTAAGATAAGTCATTAAGTTGCTGATCAAAATCTAAACAGATATTCCTAACATCGGGTTACACAAAGATCTTCACGGGCACATGAACTCTCTCACTACTGGAAGACGGGCTCTTTCTCTCTCTAGGTAAATGCTCGCGGTAGTAAAAGTGCTAAAATAACAGAGGATCGGACGTATTTATAGGAGTTACTGGGCTAGTCGAACCAGGCCCATGGGCCAGTGATCCAACCGTTGCATCGATCCACGAGTAACCATCATGATGACGAACTCAACCGGCCAAATTCGGCCTAAGACACAAAAAACACGGCTCGATTAACATATTGAACCGGGTTGTCTTCGATCTATCATAATCTTGAGAAGTGATAAAATCTGAACATACCGGACTATTTCGAGAATAAAGAAGTCCCAACCTTGGTATTCCTTACGAAGCTCGGCACTTGGGGGGACTAGTATACCACCAACCATCAGACTTCTTGATCTCGGAAGTTACAGACGCTGGAAGATCCGAAAAGAAGCCTTGCCGATCCATTTTTTGACGACGGACTTAGTAAAAATGAATATTAATCCTCGATGATCCAAACATCAGTGAATAAACAAGAAGGTTGCTCGACCCTTGACGAACTAGTGTACTGTCCAAGATGAAAGAAGATAGAGTTTGCCAGCCAAGGTCAGGGACCGTCAGCTTGCCCCACTATCTAATTTTCTCGGACAAACACTAACTGGCCAAGGTTGCCCTTTTTTTATTATATTCGACGAGACAAGCAACATGGAAGATCCAAGTCGTTAGTGTCGGACATCTGGAAAAGAGCGACCCAAGAAAAGCTTTGATCTTTAAGAAAAATAACTTTTGTTAGGTCGTCTCTTACCAGATGACCAAAACTTGACCGACTAACAGAAAGTTGTCATGGACTTTTTAAGGATGCTAAGCCCTTGACTATAAGAAGAAATGTGTTCGAAAAGAGAAGAACGAAGGAAGCATGAAAATAAGAGAAGAACCAGGATCTGAGCTGAGGGAGTATTTATAAGAAGAAGGGACCAATCAAATCTCGCCACGTAAGCCTTGTGACATCGACCAAATTGGGCCTTGACCAGGGCCGACCGATGGTCCTTTGAATTGGATCAAAGCCGTAGGCCCAGAAGCTGGGTAACGGGCAAGAACCTCACTCGAGACGGACTAATTATGAAAATTTCACAACTGTCTCTTACTAAGATACTTGAAAACTGGGGGACTTATGATATGAACATATAAGTCCGTCCAACGAATTGGCCGTTCTACGACATTCCCGCTCTCTTAAGTTCTTGTAAAGACCGTCACCAGCTGAGCAGAGTCCGACTCCCAAGACCAGAAGCCCAGCACAAGAGTTATCTACTCCCCAGCATAACTTACCTATGAGCCATACTGTTGGCGGGTCCAAGCCCCACAAACTTGGCATATAAACCAGGAAGGAAAAGACCAGCATGGCTTGCCCTAAAAAGCCCGGCATCAAAGTCCTGCCAGACTCAGCCGACTTAACAGGCCCATCTACATGGAAGTTGCACTAACTAGCATGTGATAAATGCGCCACCTATCTCCGAGACCACGTGTCACACTATCGTCGCACCAACAAAATTCCGGGGTGTCAGACGGCTTGTCCCCCGAGCTTCCCCTCTAAATACCTCGCATTTACTCCTCATTAAGGTACGCAACCATTTCTACAAAATATACTCTCTAGTTTCGGGTCCGAGATAATTCGATCAGCCCGTCACCCAAGTTGATTCTCATCCCGGACTGTCCAAGGCAGGCCGGCCCAAAAGGGTCTAACCCCTTCTTTTGTTCTCAGGAGAAGTCCAAGTTAAATTGCGCCGGACGTATCATATTGGCGGGCTCTTCCCATAAAGACGTTCCTAAACCCACATCTTGATGGACCCTCTTGAGATGGATATATCCCTTGTGACGGACCAAAATATCAGAGCAATATAAAATAAAGACCTAAAAGACATCTTGACCGGATCCATACTTTGGCGGACCCACATCTTGACGGACCCTTGCCTTAACGAATTGACTGATCTCACGACTTAAGCAGGATATTGACTTATCCGGATTTACCCTACATCAAGTTTACTGTTTGTTGTTGGGAGAAAAATGATAAATAATGAAAGATAGGAGACATAAATGATAAAGAATGAAAAAACGTATGCGATAGTGAGGTTTATTTTTTTTACTATTTTAGGAAAGCGCCTAAATTAGTGGGACGTATAAAAAAGGAATAGATGCATATTTTAGCGGGACGGATGGAGTACTATTTACAATATACTATTCATGATAAATTATTTATGACATGCTATTATTCTCTATAATACTATCAAACTCATCAATTAAATTATTTACAATTTATGTCATATTATTGAAGATATACTATTATCACACGGAAAAACAGTCAAATATACTAGTACTTCATTAATATATAGATTTAGTTATTCTAAAAAATACTACTGAAAAACATGTAGGATATCCGAATGGACAATATTTTGAAAATATTTTAAGAAGTGCTTTCTTCGGTGAAGCAGGCTTCCGCCCTGCGATAACATACGTCCAATAACAAATTGATACATTTACTTTCATTAAATGTAAAAAATACTACCAACGGTTGTTGGCTCAAGTGGTACGGGACATGAGTTCACTTAAGCAAGGTCTCAAGTTCGAGCCTTGTAAATGTAAAAAACACCGCTGGGAAAGCCGCCCCCTCAAAAAGGGCCCGACAGTGCTTTGTTGGATTAGTCGTATGTAGCGGATACTAGTAAGAAATTAAAAAAAAGTATAGGTATTTTAATTAGGGGTTATTACATACACCTCTTTCTTAGACTGTCCATTATTCTCATCTAAGCACCAGTTATTGAAGAAGTAACAATTAAAATACTTTTATTAAATATAAGTCCAAAAGTAAAACAAATTTTAATTTAGTCAAACAGCCTTCACAAGTTTTTACTGTAAATTGTAAATTTGACCCCAACTTATAACAAATTAGACTTTCACTCCAAAATCTAATTATATTATACAACTTACAATATTTAACAAACTAATACACAAAATCTTAAAAATAAAAACGGGTTTTTTTTAGAAATACAAAAAAAGAAAAAATAATATTGGGAGGGAAAAGCTCCACGGAGTTAACTCAAACCATAAATTGGAGCTTTTATTTTCCTTCCCAATATATATATATATAAATATATATATATATATATATATATATATATATATATATATATATATATAGCTCCACCGGAGCTGTTAACCGCTCCGACCACCGGTGGAGCTTTTTATTTTCCTTCCCAATATATATATATATATATATATATATATATATATATATATATATATATATATATATATATATATATAGCTCCACCGGAGCTGTTAACCGCTCCGACCACCGGTGGAGCTTTTTATTTTCCTTCCCAATATATATATATATATATATATATATATATTTTGTATTTCTGACAAACTTTCAGTTGCTTCAAATTTGGCCTGGAACTTGTTTTTGATTTTGCAATTAAGTCCGGAACCATTTTAGAAATTATAATTATATTATGAAAATTATAAATGGCCCCTAGAAGTGTTTAATTCATTGTATTAGACAATAAATTAGGTACTAAACAAAAAATGTTGGAAGATAAATGATTTAAGTTGAATTAGGAAGAAATACGAAATACCTTTTCAAGTTGATAAAGTAAGGCTATATTTGATATCAATCCTTTGGTCAATGAAAAATGGACCTATATGTTATTGTTGAACTAACTGGTATCCGCCCTTTCAATTAATATTTGTATTTTTTAATTTAAATATTAATAGGTCAAAAGAGCAATCACTTTGCCACCTTTGACGATTTGATATGGACCATTAGATTAATTATCGAATGGTGTATGATCAATATCACCTGACTGTATAGAAACCCCTTTTAAGAATGATGAGAAAACTATTAACAATGCACGTGAAGGGCAATAAAATATTACCCATAAAATAGTGTTTTTAGTAAACTAAAATTAATTTTTTATTTTTCAAACAACAAATTGGATTACGAGTGCTTTTAATATTGTCATATGCTGACCTTCATACCTATTCAACCTCAAAATTTATTTGTCTTAAATAATAAGGGATAAATTACATATAGTCCCTGATAAATTTTGTAATAACATCGCAGTCTCTAACTTTTAAACAATAACATATATCAACAATTTTAATAAATCAAAAATAACAATACAAAACTCATAAGCACCCAAACACATCCTTAACTTAAACCTTTATGTTTGACTTGATTCTTTTCTTTTTCTTTTATTTATTTCTTCCAGGCTTTTTCTCTTTTTTATTTTTCTTACGTAAAATGAAAGTGAAAAACGTGTCTACTCTCATCTTTTTAAATTCAAAAAACATTAAAAATATATTTTCACTTTTAATTCTTTTTCCAGATTAAATATCACAAACTCTCATGAAAGATGGTATCTAAATAACTTATCTAGAGATGGCTTATGTTATCAATAAAATTATTCATGTTGTTAATCAAAACGTCTATATTGTTAACCAAATAAGTATTGTTGTAATATAAAAAAAAACACCAATGTTGACAACATATGTGTTTTGTTTATTGTCATTGATGATTTTCTTGATAATATAGGTCCGTCTCTAGATAAATTATCTACAAACCATCTCTCAGAAGACTAATAAATTAAATATTGGTGACTTGTCCTCTCAGGCTTTTTTTCATTTTTTTTAATTGTTCAATATTTAAAAATGATTTATGAAATTAAACGAGAAACCAACACGTGTCCAGCATGTAAAATAATTCTAACACATGAAAATCAATCTCCAAACCTGAGAAGGAAAAAAAGCCAAAGTTTAAGGTTTATATTGAAAGTAATTTATAAACATACATAAATTACGGAGCCATTCAGTGGTATATCAACTAGAGGTGTCTCATTATGTGTTCTATTTTTAAAAACAAAATCCAAGCATTTACATTTTATTATAAACTTTCATTTTATTATAATTTCTCTAAACAATTATTATTAACTCCCTATAATCTTTTTATGTTTTTTTTTTAAGTTGGAGGTGGTGATGGTGGTAAGTTATGGTTGATAAGAATAAAGGGAAGAAGAAGCAAACTAGAAAATGTGAGGGTATAAAACAAGGACTTGTTTGGAAGATAAACCCAGAAAATAGAAATTGAACCAGTATGTTATTGTTGAAATGTTAAGGACTTGTATGAGGGAAAGATGTTTATTGGGGGACATGGTGTAATTTTTTCAAATAATAAAGACTATTGAATTTTAAGTTCGTACTTGTGAGTTGTTTATGAAAAATGAAAGGAAGGGCGATTTAAGTCTTTAAATAGTGAATACGTAACTATGACTGAGGAGAAAAAAATAAATGATCTGAGACAAATAATTTGCACTGTAATGTACCTAAACTTGTCTAGCCCATTTGTCGGATATGTGGTAGATTTATTGTTTAGTAATGTATGAAGTTCTGTGTGGCTAAAAATGACAAATGTATGAAGTTCTACTGCACTGATGTTTTATTATTTATTGGTTGTATTGTATAATAGCTTACTTTTTATGGAATGTAAAAAATTTTGTAGCACGGAAATAGTAAATCTATGAAGATGATTGGAGGGACTAGTGTTTTTTGTAATCGACAAAATACATTTTTAGAAATAATATTTTAAGAAAGACTTACAAAACAATGGTGCAATGCCAGGATCAACCAAAAAAATTAAATGTCTCAGAATATAAATTTGCAACTCAAAGAATTGCTGAATCTTAAAAGGCAATGGCAGAACAAAAACTCAGTCAAAAATAACATCAGCAGCAGAAGAAGCTTTCTCATATGCAAGTATCGTTTCTATCTTCTCTTTCATTGTATTGCTTCTCACCATTTCCATGTTCATCTCTATTCCCATTATGTACAACTTATGTGTATTAGCAAGCAACCACTTGACTAGCGTCGACTCTACGTCACTTCCTCCGAAATTTCGTATTGTGATAGCACTTAGCCGATGAAAACTTCTCCAAGAACAAAGGTTTGTCAAATCCATATCCAAGTCTGGCAACTCAACAATTTCTCTTGATGAACCCTGGCAAAAGAAAGAATGTACAATTGCTATTACATTTATTAATAAAGCAAGATGGCAAATGATGAGCATGATTTGTTACCTCAAGGTCCAAGTAAAGTATGGAGAGGAATGCACATCTAGAAATTAGAAGCAGTGCTGTTCTAATATGTATCATCTCTGAGCGCAGATTGATGAGCAGGCGCTCGACGTTACAGAATACATCAACTACCAGTTGTCTTGGCAAATTTTGAGCCATGGAGAGAGTCTAAATCAAAAAAGGACACAATTTAATAAATCGTATCATATATGATGCATCATCTATGGTGCAAGGAAATAAATAGTACCTGAACAAGCCAACTGTTCAAGACAACAAATTTTGCCTTGAAAAGCTCCCGAGTGACTTTTATCACTGAACTACTCAAATGATTTGTGCTGTTATACTTCACACTGACTCTTTGTTCAGAAATGACCAAACCAAAAAATTGTGTAGGAACCAACATGATTTGACTTGGTTCACCACTAATGTATATGAATTTTGATAGAGTAGCAGTTTGAAAGCTGATTGAGCAGCCACCCATCCCTGAACAATTGCACATCATAAACTCTGTCAATTTGGGAGCAGTGACAAGGAGAGTTTTGAAGCTTGTCACGTTACAGAAACAAATTGACAGTTTCTCCAATACAGGGCAACATGGAAATAAATCTTGTAGGGATGCTTCGTCAAACACCAAAAAACTGAGCTTCAACTTCCGGAGGTTTGGGAGTGTGCAAGTTCCGGGCAAAGTGAGGAAATAACCTTCTATAGCCAACTCCAACTTGACAATGGATCGGCAAGAGAATACATAATGTGGAATCTTTCCGTTTCTGGCCATCTTTCCAAATAGAACAAGTTTTTTAACATTGTGCTTGATGGCAAATTTGATCCATCGAATATAGATTGAAATGCTATAGTCAATATAAGGCCAGAGCCACAGTTCAAACACGTGGACATCTGATTCATTGTGGCATGTGAGAGCGTGATCAATGTATCTTACAAAAGTATCACGCTTCGCTTTTATGCTGCTATATGCTCCAGGAAACTGATCGTACTTGAATATAAGTTTTGATATGGAATTCCATATGGTCCTCCACGTTGTTGATGCCAAGCCTATTTTTCCAGCGTCAGTTGTCGGGAGGAAGGACAAGATTTGCCTCTGTATGTCTAGGGGCAATGCACTGAGCATATCAGAATCTCCAACACGATGCTTTTTCGAGGATCCACACTTAAAATTACCTTTTCTCGGTTTATTGAGGTAGACAACCATTTTCTTCGATAAATCTAAAAGAAGCAAATAACCAACTAATATGTAAAAATGAATCGCAGGCGAAATAAGAGGCAGATGCATCATTTACAGTGTGTGTGTGTGTGTGTGTCATATCATTTTGTTACATAAACTTTCTTTGCTATTAATACACATGGTTAAACATCTATTACTACACAAAGAATCAACACAAGCAATCACAAAATCAGTCAATTCAAGAAATGATTACCAAGCTACTTTTATTAGAGAACACAAATATACATGAGATTTTAGGGTAAGGGAATCTAAAGAAATGACCTTTACTACATTCATTATTACAGTCACCGATTAAGTCAGTTTTCAGTTGCAATTTTTAATATTCTTAACTCTGACCTACACAACTCTTTCTTTATTTAGGAGAACAATGGAAGTTTAAATATATTCTAGAAACAACTTTTGACATTTAAATATTTTCTAGAAGAGACCTAGAGCAATTACGACTTGCCTAATAAGGCATTGACATCACTCCAGATATACATAAATAAAATGAGATCTGATATGTTACTTGACATGAATTTATTCCTTGCATTATTTCCTAGTATTTACTTATTCAATATCTTTCCTTTCTAAGTTCGCTATCAAGTTGTTCCCTTCTAATATTACTAACTCAATCAATTGCTTACTTAATTAAGCAGATTATGTAAATTAATAATAAGGTATTTTTTTGAAAGAAAAACATATGAACATGCTTAATGCTTCATATGTATAATCTAGTCCTGTCCCAAAATTATGTATGAACATGATGCATTGCGATTAACAAAGGATTTAATGTCGTATAAGTGAATATATTAATCACTCTAGAGTATGAATCTAATCAATACACTAAATAATTAATCCTCCTTTCAAGCACTAAAGAAACACCCTGAATTTGCGATAACTCGACTGATGAAGTAAATAGTACGGATATTCCACTCTTAGGTCACACTAAAATTTCCAAAAGTGTAGTCTGAACTTAGAAAAAAATTGTTAATAAAGTGACAATGGTAAATATCTTCATTAAAGTGCACCTTTGCTACATCCAGAAGAGAGGGCATAATTTTGAGCGTCCATTTCCCTGATGGAGGAGATACTCGATGGGGAAGCTACGGTGGATACAATAATTTCTACACAAGAATCAAAATAAGAAGATTAGTAAAAACCATCAATTAAAAACATATGTATCAGGTAAATTATAAAGTTGAGCCTATACATGCATGTCTTATTCCATCATATATGCCAATTGCATGTTTCATAAACAATTAAAGAAAATCGGATTTATAAAGCTGATGTTGTTTATGCTAAAGCAATTCTCAGTTGATTAAACAAAGAAATATTACACATCAGTCATAAGACTAAACATCTGATATATTAATCAGAGAAAAATGGGAAAGTGTATAAGAATTGACATCCAAGGCGAATCACAATCAAATAGAAATGGAACAGATGCAAATCAGAATCATTAAGCAAGCAAAACCATAAAACTCCAAAATCTAGAACAACAAATGGTAAAGTTTAAATGGGTTGAGCATCTCCTGCACCTTTCGGTCCAAGAGAAAATAGATGTTGAACTTTCTGTGGAAATCCAAGGAGGAAACTTGCCCTTTGTGTCTCTTTCATGTGAGATGATGATACAATATATATAAGAGGCAAGAAATTAAGACCACATTAATGCTAAAGGGAAATTGCAATAATTGCAATCTCCTGTTTTTGGAAGAAAATTGAAAGTGCAAGCCTGTTGCTTACTTACTCTCTTGGGATTTTAATATTATTCACAGAATTCTATCTATGTACAATGTAATAATAATTGTTCTCCCAATTTTAGGAAGAGAAAAGAAAGTGTAGACCTGTTGCTTACTTAGTTTATCAGATTTTCAAAATAGTCACTTAATTACATCCAAGTGCAATGTAGTAAGCCTCATTTATAAATCTACTTTACTCTCACCACTATAGATGTCATATAACATGATCCTATTATTAATAGAACTATAGTTCAGGAGGCCTTGTATACTCTGACGTAATATTCTAGACCAAAAATAACAATGAAAGAGGCACTTGGCTTGTATTCCAAGAAGCGAAATTCACCACATCTACAAACACAGAAAAAGGCTGAAGGCACACGATATATTTGCCCTAGCAAAGGTTCATCGGAATCACATTTCAACTAATAAAAGTTGATAGAAATGGCTATGGTAGCTAAATGGTCTAATATCGGCTTTTTTAGTGAGATTACTATGCAATCAAGGTCAGGTAAAGCTTTTGCATTTCTACTGCAACATTACTACACATACAAGATTATGCAAAGCTCTACCATGACAACAAATATATTTTACTATATCTCAAAGTTTCTAGTAGTACACTGGTCAATTCTATCTCAATCAAATCTATAATTTTCTATGCCTGATCGTGTTGCATTTATCATTTTGGAACTTTAAAAGTATGGTCTGCCGTAATATAACTTGGCGATAAATCTACCGATTTCATGAAAGCATACTGATGAAAATAGGCAATATCACAAGCAAACAGATGATGTATGTATATTCTTTAATTATAGTCATGACCTATGAAATAACAAGTAGAATTGCACAAACTATGTTGGGCTTACTGTATTAATGGCAGAACACAAATGAATCTTCTTGCCATTACTCTTTTTGAATAGCTCATATCATATTACTTTTGGAGAATCAGAGTTTAATGATAAGCACTTCATCTACCATAAAGAAATTCTAGGATAAAGAAAGTAAAATATAGAGTCCCGAAGCTAACCTGAAGAGCATTTTCCAATTCCTGAGAAATTGCAATGGAGTAAAGGATTGAAGAGTAGATAGTCCCTGAATACTTGGAACCAACATATCCTGTCAATCAAAAGCAAAAAAAGTAAAAAAAATAAATAAACAGTGAGAAAAAGATTAAAAGTTTATGCCTTAACATCTCTATACATATGCTTTACTCTATTCAAGTACCACAGTGTAACTGATAATGAATGTTGCACTGGCCCGATCTCACTCCTTTCACTTTTACATGTTATTGCTAAAAAATGGTTAACATAGATAAAACTTCCAAAAAAAATTGGTGTCTTGTACTTTATGGGAGCAATGAATTCAATATTGACAATTTAAATTGGTTAATGCATATTTTACGATTGACAAGTGGTTATTCGGACTGTCAAAAAAGAACACAATCAAAACTTTGAAGCATGAAAATGCTTACTAAAATCAATTAAACTTCATTTCTAAAGACATAAATACTGACACAAGCTAAACTAATGAAGTAGTCAATCTTAATTCCTGGTGTAGAATCTATTAGGTACATGATCATAATGAAATGAAAGCCCTAAAAAATTGGTTCTTTGGATATTCAGCAAAAAAAATTCAGATGGGTTATGTAATTTAATTAAAACCTAATGGATATATTGAAATTGGGTTCATAGTTCATACCATTTCCTTGGAAATCAGCACCGGAGAGTAATTGGGAGGGCTCTCTGCTATCCATGTCAACAATTTAGATTTTTGAAGCTTACTCTGGTTGTATTATCTGATTCTGAAGACGATGAAGATACTATTGGATAAACCTATAGTCATCGTTGCACAAAGAGTTTTGTGTCCACTCCAGCTGTACACTTTTTGATCTTTTACAAATAAAATATGGAGGTTAACATTATACCGCTATATATGAGTTTACTTTATAAGTCTGCTTAATTGTTTAAGTTATCTTTTTTTCCTTTATTGTAAGTAGTGGGGATATAAAATTATATATTTCCATTTATGTTAAAGAAATTGTTAGTCCAGATAACGGCAAAGAAAAAGACTAGAGGGGTGAATAGTCTTTTACAACTTTTGTCGATAAATACAAATTCTTAGATATCTGTGTAGATATCTGATACTTAATTTCAGAGAGCGGAAGACTTTTCTGTGATAAGTGCACGTGCTCAACAAGATGTGTGTAAATACTCAGCAAGGTAAATAAAGCAAGTAATAAGTTGCAGAAAGTAAATAACACTGATCTTTATAGTGGTATCTGAAGGTGGCGTAATCATTCAACTAATCCACTTCGGCCTTTCTCAGAGTTAGAATCCACTAAAACAGATAATTGAGTTCACCTTACAAATATCTTCTATCGATTCCTAAATACACTAGGTTCCCAACCAAGTGTTCCCCCTGAGTTATTCCCCGGCTACCAGACAAGTAATTCCTATACTCAGTAACCTTGGAGTTATTCTTTAGTTTCCCAAACTAAGTACTTCCTGTACTCCACGCCGTTTAAGGTGTTGGTTAAAGTAGTTTGTCAGGTGAGTAATCTTAATAACTTTCTCAGTTATGTAGGAAAACTCTATAGAACAAGAATCACTTAACACACTTCACAATGGGTGGTGATATGTTCTTTACTAATCCAAGTCTATGTTAAATGTTCTGAAGAATGAAACTCAGATACTTGATCTTTTGATTCAACTCCTTCACATATAGCAATGCTTGTTAAGGATCAGGACACTTAGAACTTCGTGCTACTTAGGATTCAAAAGCTTAGTCTCAACTGTAAGCTAAAGAGTAAGTAGGTTGAAGGCTTGTATGCTTGAAAGAAATAAGTTCGTTCTGTAAGTTCAAGGTATTCAGTGTGTGTCTTTCAAGTATTCTAAGTGATGATATTTATAGTTGAAAATCATGCCGTTTGAATAGCATCCGTTAGGCTTAATGAAATTCAAACTATTGATATCTGAAAATAGTACTGCAGAAGACGTTGTCTCTTTTCAGAGATTTCCTCTTTTGTTCAGATGTCTCTGTCTGCGCATTTATTGCATTGTACTATTTTTGTCCTGCAGTGCCAACGGAACTATGCACGCTTTCTGAAGCTTTGCATGTCCCTTTCCAGAGACCTTCTCATCTCCAGATACCTGTTGAAACATTGTTTCCCAGAAACATAGTTTTATCTAGGGTATCTGAGCATAGATATCTGTGGGCACTTTTCCTCGTTCAGAAACCTTGTGTTCTCAGATGTCTTTTGCAAAATTTGTTTATTGAAAAACGCTTGTTTATTCAAGATATCTGGACCTGATGTCGATGACCTTCGTCTTCAGCAATCTTGTGCAGTCTTCAAAACTTCAAAATTTGTTGAACTCTCTTGCTGGATGCCTTCCTCTTGGTCTTCTTCGAAGATATAAAAATTACATTCAGAGACCTAACATCCTATACAAGATTTGCTAGACTAACATACTTAGTGATTTTCCTCTTTTACAGTGTTCAAGTGAACCAAGAGTACTAACCACCTTTCTGAACTAAGATAAGTCATTAGGTTGCTGATCAAAATCTAAACAGATATTCCTAACAAATTTCCCCCTTTTTGATCAGTCAACGATGACTATCTTTAAAACCTATTACAACTTGGAAGAGGGAACAATCTAACACTTAAATCATTTCTTATGATCTTTTCAATTTATTTTAATTAAGTGTAGAAAGTAAACATCAACCAAATCACAAGGTCTGATCTTTGCTGACAAGTTATCTTTTTTATAGATTGATATCTGAGAGTAGGTTCATCAGATATGTTACAAGTAAAGTTTACAGATAACTTTTACAATGATAAAACATTAAAGCACAATCAGCAAGATACAAAATACATAGTTAACTAGGACAACATGAGTAACCAAGCTCCAAGTAGACATCCTAATAAACTAGTCTTCAAGTCTTCAAAACTTCAAGTCTTCAATCAGCAGATCTATGGATCAATTTGCAAATTCCCTATCCCCAAACCTTTTGATATCATCTGAGTAGTCAAAGAGCAAATTCCTGACTATCATCTCAGTGTTTCTGGCAAATCCACAAACTTCCTTGTAGGTTTTGGTGGGATTCTTCTTGGCAAATTGTTTGACCCATAAATACTTTCCCCATTTCCAGGCATGCTCAATTCTGATATCTGATAGCTTGAAGTATTCATATATGATCTTCATATATCTGATGTCACCCTTGTATTGATCTTCAGTCATGTAGAAAGACTCATAGGGTTCCACAGCAAGTCTTGCTCTTGTGCCTGTTCCAGTGATGTTGGGAATTATGTGCACATCATCTGGCTTTTCATAAGGACAATCATCAGAGAGGTCCTTCTTCATGGCTTCCATTCTTTTGATTACTTCAAAATCCAACCAGGCTTTGATGTGGTTGTTGTTAATCAAGATTGGCTTGTCTTTTCTCCATGCCATGAGTTGTTTATGGATTGGTTCTGGAAATTTTTCATTTACCAGTAAGTGCTTGAGTTCCAGAATCCAATAGCCATTCTTCTGATTAATGCACCTGTAGACAGAGGAGTCATTGTTGGTCTTCACATACTCAATTATGGCTTCTTCTGGCCTGAGTGGAAGTTGACCTTTTCTTCTTTCAGCTCTCAATCTATTCCTCCTTTGTCTTGAATTATCCCTTAGGGGATTGCTTGAAGAACCACCCTGGATTGACTTGGTATTTCCAGAGGGTGTTTTAGCTGCTAAAGGCTTTGCAACTATGGGCTCAAAAAGGCTATCAACCCTTTTTCTTTTTATGTGAAGAGGAGTTTCATCTTCATCATCATCATCAAGATCAATTCTTGTGAAAATTTTGCAGCCTTCTTCATTACCCTGGGATTTGATTTGGCCTTCTTCTTCAGAAGAAGAAGACTCATCAATCCCTATCACTTGTCTTCTCCTTGGAGCCTTGGTACCCCTTGGAGGTTTCTGTGTCCTGGCCCTTGTTGTCATTCCTTTTTCAGGAAGTTGCTGAGTGGTGGCCACTATCTGTAGAGCAGTCTGACTGGAGGAGGGCTCATTTATTTTGAGAGGTGGTTGTTGTGGTTGTTCAGTTTTTCTTTTGTTTCCTCTTCCTCTTCCTCTCTGAGCACCTTGAAATCCTTCCCCCTTAGTCATTGTTGACTGACTAAGAATCACAAAAGATTTTGAAAGGGAGTCAAAGTTGCCTTGCAGATAGTTGTAAGCAGCAACCAACTTTTCTAGATTGGCCTTTAGCTCCTGATTTTGTTTGATAAGACCTATTTCCTTATCAGTGAGCTCTGCTAGTGGGCCTTGAATAGCATCTGCTTTTCCAGCAGCATAGCTAGCCTCTTCAAAGGCTTTTGCAGCCAAGTTTTGGTCATCATCCCTAACCATGCCTAGGTCTTTCTGAGCAACGACCAGACTGGTTGTTCTCTGAGTGATGAGCTCAGTGAGTGTCTTCAATTCTGCAGGGACTGATGTAATGGCGGCTTTATCTTATGAAGACAACTCCTTTTTCAATTTCATTTGGCAGCTTGCTGAAGATTTCAGGAGCAATCAGCTTCCTTTTCAAATGAGAAATAGCTAAGTGTTCATTGCGGTGTTCTGCCAATGCCTTGTCTTCTTCATCATCTGAGTCATCAGCCCAGTGATCTTCATCCTCTTGGACATTTTCATCAATGTTCTCTAGTCCAACAACCATCTCAGAGATGGGCTTCTTTCCTTTCAGTGAGGAGGATGGTACATCTTTTGGTAATGCAGCCTTAGCATCATGCTTGTCTTCAGATACTTGCTCAGTATCTAATTCCTCAGCAATTGCCTGAGCAGCAAGCTGGAGTTCTTTCATTTCAGCAAAAGCTTCCATTTCCTTGATTGTTTGATCTTCAATCTTTTGGAGCTTTGCTTTAGATTCAGCTATCTTTTCTTCCAGTTAAAGATTTAGCTGTTGTTCTTCCTCCAACAGTTGTTTGAGTTGAGCAACTCTGGCTTGTGCATCTGATATTTTCTGAGTGTTTTCCTCAGAGTGCTCAACTACTTGTTTAGTAGAGTCTTTTTGTTGGGGAGATGGATGGGTAGATTTCTGAGGAGATGGAGGAGGGGATTTTTGTGATGTCCTCTCAGTGTGCTTTTCAGCAACTGAGGTATTATTACCTTGTGCAATCCCTCCATCACAGTGCGAGGCATCATCGTCATCCTTTTTATCATCCTCATCCTTTTGATGATCAGAAGAAGGTTCTTCATAGTCATTCTCATCAGTCTCCTTCTCTTCTTCATCTTCAGAGACCAGATTGATCACTTCTGGAATAGTGACCATTCGCCTATTAACTTCCTCTTGCTCAGAGGGCATGAACTGTAGAGTCTGGGGCAAAGTAGGCTTGAATGCCATCTACATTCTGGTCTGACCATCTGCCTTTTCAAAGGTTTCAATGAACTTGTGTGCTACTTCCTTTATGAAGTTCTTATTCATCAACATGGCAAATGCATATTGCTCAGTTGGAAACATTGCATGCACATAATTCTCCAAGTCAAATGCTCTTGCTCTTCTGGTAGGGTGATCAGTGACCCTTGTAATTTCAAACAGATCAGAGCATCTGAGTTTCTGCCATTTCTTGAAACACTTTAGATGTTTTGGCAGAGTATGAGCCTTGAAGAATGGAAGTAGGTCCTTGTTCAAATCTTCAGGGACCACTAAGGCACTAGCTTGAGCCTGAAAGAGATTAGTTTTGAGTTAGTTTCAAAACTTTTAGTAGATATCTGGGTTTTAGAGTAGTCAAGTATCTGTGTTACCTGTGCAATAGCAACAGGCTCAGAAGGTTGGACTATTGAGGTTCCAGGTGCCTCAAATATCTTGGTGTGAGGAGGAGACTTGGAATTCTGATCCTCAACATCCTCTCTTACTTTTTGAACCTGAGAATAAAATACAACATAACACTTAGAAATTTATCAGGAGAGAAACACTTAGACAATTTGATATCTGAGATGTCAATTACCTCCACAATAGGAGGTTCAGATACTTGTCTCTCAGAAACTTGTACAGTTTCTGGTATTCTTTCTGGTGATGAAGGTTTGGTGGCCTCATCAATTTCCATTGGTTGAAGGGATTGAGTGGGCAATTCCCCAGCAACTTCTACTTCTGTTTGAGCCTATGAGTAGAAAGTATTAATTATTTAGAAAAACGATCAGAGTATTATTGTGAAGAATATAGATATCTGAGATATATACCTTCTCAATAGAAGGCTCAGATACTTGTTCCTCAGAGACTTTGTGAGTCTCTGGTTGATTCTCTGATGAGTTAGGCTTCTCAGCCTCATCATTTTTCTTCTCAGTTGGAGCCTATTAGAAACAAAGAGTTAGTCAAGTGTATATATAAGATATCTGAAAAGTCAAGTCTTAAGAAACTATTTTCCACCTGTGATACAGTCTCAGGTTCCTTAAGTGGTGAGGCTATGGGAGCCTCCTTCTCAGTTTCTGAGGCAAGCTTTACAGCTTCCTCTTGTTCTTTTGTTTCTAATTCAGCCTGTAACAAAGAAATTTTTATAAGTAACAAGATTTATAAACATAAAATTTCACAAGTAGAGACTTAAACCATTCAGCTACCTGAGCAGTGTCAGGCTGATTGGTCTGTGGAACTTGTGACCCTTCTATGCTTTGGTCTTGTTGTTCCATTTCAGCTTCTTTGTTTGAAGTTTCAGGTACTTGAGACCTTTCCTGGGTGACTAACTCAGTTGCCTCTCATGTTTGATCATTTTGAGCAGGTGTCTCAGTTTGATCCCTCTCTAGGAGTTGGGGAACCTGCCCATTTGCAGGATTTTCTTCAACATATTACATTGCTGGCATGTCGAAATAGAGTTCATTGACCATTTCATCAACCACTTGTGGATGTTGTGGTTGTGGTGGTTGTCTGGAAGCAGAAGTTTGAGCATTTGAGAGCTCTTCCAGATTTTTAAATGTGGTGTTGACATCAGCGTATACCAACACTAGGTCACCACTCATCAGGGCTTCTTGAAGTTGTTTAAACGTGACTTTCCCTGATGGTGTGTTGGCACCAACAACCTTTGCTATTGGTGCTTGCTCAGCAATCTTTGAGCTAGTTGCTTTCTCAGCAACCTTGGACCTTTTGGTCCTCTTTCCCTTGGCCTTGGTTACTTTCAGTAACCTTGGGGGCTGGGATCTCCTCCTCCTTGTCCGATTCGTCATCGAAATCTGAAACGGATTTATCAACAATCCCTGCTGCTTCTGCAGAGAGTGTTTGAAGTTTCTCAATGCTTTTATCAAGCATTGATGGGTTCATTAGCAGTGGTCTTAGCAGCATTGATGAGTTCATCAGCAGTGGCGGCAGGTATCTGAGAGTCGACATCTATAATGGATATGCCTTCTGATTTGTCAGCAGACTTCTTTTGTGAAGTGCTGTGCTTTTTGGTCACAACGGAACCCTCAGATACCTCATCAGTCTTTCGTTTCTTGGAACCTTTCTGAGATGCAATAACCTTTTTCATCATGTTTGTATACTCATATTTGTAGAGTAGGTTACTATTAGCAATGTCTACTGTCTCTATGAGCTCAATGCCAAGGCACTCCAGTAAGTAGCATATCTTCAGTCCATAGCTTACTGTGGCTTTTGGCTCAGCAAGTCCCTTAATGATTTTAGGCTCAAAGCCTTGTATCTTCTTCACAAATTTCATGAAGGCGTACTTCCCCCAATTAAAAGGGTTTTCCAACCTTTTTTTTTGTTGATTCAACAAGAACATCATCATCCAGCGTTCTTGGCTTATCTGGTCAGATCCTCCTTGTAGACCATCAAAGCATCTGTGAAGAATGCATGCCAATACATCCCAGTGAACCAACAGATGTCTGGTTCTGATGTCAACAAGTTTGAAGTTGATGGGTGTGTCTGGCTTCTCAAGATCACACACATCACTATATAGTTGCTTCACACCTTCAAGGAGATCTTCATCCTTGGTGTCAATTTCAAAATCCTTTCCAAGATTTTGAAGTTCAAACAACAGCTGTTTTCGTCAGCCAGATTTCTTGTCCTTGGACTTTTATCTTGATAGACACTGTCTCAGTGCCTTCAGAGACTTTGGAAATAATCGTGGAATTGTTGTAAAACTCCAAGACATCCAGTGAAGAAACTCCACTGGGAAGAGCAGATAGAAAGCCCTTGATTTGTGCCTTTTCAAGCATATCAAGTACCAGCTTTCTGCTTTCTGTCAGTCTGGTTTTCTATTGCAGCTACCAGGTATTCCTCAATCATGGCACCACCCCAAATCATCCTGTGATTTGAAGTCCAATGATCAGGATTGAACTCTCCAATCAACCGATTGTTTGTTATAACCAGCACTGGTGCTTGCTTTTCAGCAGTACCAGATGTAGTAGCTTGGGATTTCTGGGTAAGAGCACGTTTTGGAGCCATCTCTTTAAATAGTGAAGTTTTTTAAAATCGAGAAGAGATTAAAGTAGGAGATTAGTGATTCTTTGCAGAAAAACTAAGAGGGAATCAGTAGTTGCAGAGAAAATTGCAGGAAGATTTGAGAGTATTTTGCAGTTTTTGTGCAAGAGCAAATGTGGGATTAGGCGAAAGTGATTCCTTTTGCCAAAAACATATATATATAGCAGTGTAATTCCAACAGGCAAAAATACACAAATTAATTTTGTGCATTTGTATATGTGTACGTGCAGTAAGGCGTGGGTAAAATTCGGTTCGCATTAAATGCTTAGTGGGCCACGTCTGAGTTTTTACAGTCCACTATTTTACAGAGAATTAATCTCGGCCTTTAAAATGGAACGCCCATTTCATCAATGGTTGGGATTGCTTTTCCAGAAATGATCACAATCAACCCATGTGATTGTGCCCAATTAATGAATTTTGGCGATTAGCTATCTGAATCACATCTCTTCTGTGTGACTGGGGGACAATTTTGTATCTGAGTCTATCTCAGACACAGTATTTGTTCATGTTTTACATAAAGATAGAAATAATACAAATTTCAAGAGAGTAGTTGACTTCAGACAGTTGTACTATTCTCTTTTGTGTTCCCCCTCACTGAGTGATCTAGATATCTGAGTACCTGTCTCAGAAATCTTCAAATAGCCATTTTACCCTTTAACCTTCGATATCTTAGTACCCGTCTCAGATACTTGTTTGCTAAGTGTTTCACATTTTACCTTTGACATTCTGGATTCCTGTTCCAGATATCTTATCTCTTCTTTTTCCCTTCTTAATCATAGTGAGTTCCTGTCTCACTCACATTTTTAGCTTCTTTTAGCATATGAGTTCCCGTCTCAGATACTTTTTTGCCTTGAATATCTAGATGCCCGTTCCAGATATCTTTCTCCTTTCTGAATTTCTATCTCAGAGATTAGAACTTTTCAGTTCCTTTGGTAGCTCCATTAACCCAAGACTATGTCTCAAGGTTAAGAACCTGCTTTCTTGCAAAGGCTTTGTAAAGATATCTGCAAGTTGGTCTTCAGTTCCAATCTTGAGTATCTCTATATTGCCTTTTTCAATATGGTCTCTAATGAAGTGGTGTCTAACATCAATGTGCTTTGTTCTTGCATGAAATTTAGGATTCTGAGTTATGACAATAGCACTTTTGTTGTCACAGAAAATCGGAGTTTTCTCTTCATTGACCTCATAGTCTCTGAGTTGTTGTTGTATCCACAATATCTGTGAAGCACAACACCCAGCAGCAATATATTCAGCCTCTGTGGTAGATGTGGCAATTGAGTTTTGTTTCTTGCTGAACCATGATATTAATCTGGCACCAAGAAATTGACAAGTTCCTGAGGTGCTTTTTATATCAAGCAATGATCCAGCATAGTCGGCATCAGAATAGCCAAATAAACTCAATCCACTGTCTTTTGGATACCAAAATCCAACTTCTACAGTACTCTTTACATACCTTAATATTTTCATAGCAATGTTGTAGTGTGATTGCATTGGATTTTTCTGAAATCTAGCACACACTCCAACTGCATATTGAATATCAGGTCTTCTTGCAGTGAGGTACAGTAGAGACCCAATCAATTTCCTATACTTGTGTTCTTCAACACTCTTGTCAGATTCAGTATAGGTCATTTTGGTTCCAATGCTCATAGGTATCTTAGCATTCTTTTCAGAAGACTTTAGATTAAACTTGTTGAGCATATCCTTTGCATACTTTGTTTGGCTAATGAATATTCCATCATTAAGTTGCTTGACTTGCAATCCTAGGAAATAGTTTAATTCACCCATCATGCTCATCTCAAATTTACTTTTCATGAGCTCAGCAAAGTCTTCACAAAGTTGCTTGTCTTTAGATCCAAATATAATGTCTTTAACATATACTTGAACTAGAAGTAGTTTCCCTTTATGGTTCAAAGTAAAGAGTGTTTTATCAATATCTCCTTTCTTGAAGCCACTTTCCAGCAAGTATTTGGCTAAAGTATCATACCATGCTCTCGGAGCCTGTTTCAGTCTATACAGAGCTTTCTGAAGCTTATAAACCATTCTACTTTCTATGGAAACCTCAAAGCCTGGTGGTTGTTCAACATAGACTTCTTCAGCAAGTACACCGTTTAGGAATGCACTTTTAACATCCATCTGATAAACTTTAAAGTCATTATGAGCTGCAAAGGCTAGAAATAGTCTAATTGCATCCAATCTTGCAACTAGAGCATATGACTCGTCAAAATCTAGTCCTTCTGTCTGGGTGAATCCCTTGGCAACCTACCTTGCTTTGTTTCTGAATATTTCACCAGACTCATTCATTCAATAACAGATATTCCGTCAACAAATGGAACTAGTTTCCAGACTTTGTTTCTCTCAAATTGATCCAACTCTTCTTGCATTGCAGAGATCCAATCTTGATCCTTTAATGCTTCTTCTATAGTTTTAGGTTCAATATTTGAGATGAAACATCCATAAAGAAGTCAGCAATTGCTCTCCTAGTTAACTCCTTGGTCTAAAGGACCAATCACATCCTTGACAGGATGATTTCTTATCCATTTCATAATGGGTTTTGAACTAGTAGGATCAATATCATTTTGATCTAAATGTGAATCAATATGATCTTGATAGGATACTTGTGCAGTATCTGAGATATCTGGCACATGGGAAATGCCATGGATATCTGACACTTTTTCAGTGTTGGAGATATCTGGAATTTGATTTTCAGCAATCTCATTCTCAGAAACCTCTTCATGATGAAGGTTCTCTGTAACCTATTCCATTTCTGGAATTCTCATAGGAAATTCTTCATCATGTCTTAGAGTCATCTGGTTGTTACTAAGCAATGGTTGCTTTTCATCGTCAGATTCATCCTCCAAGTGAATGATAGAGTTTTCTTTTAAGGATTCTTCTTCAGAATTTTTATCATTAGTTCTTTGAACCTATTTGAGAGTTCTTCATTCAAGGGTACTGTCTTGTTTCCTTCGTAGAAGACTACATGAACAGATTCTTCAATCATTTGCGTTCTTTTGTTGTAGATTCTGTAGGCTTTGCTATTCAGAGAATAACCAAGAAATACTCCTTCATCTGCTTTTGGTTGAAATGTTCTCAAGTATTCTTTTCCATTGTTAAGAACAAAACATCTGCAACCAAACACCCTTAGATGTTTGATACTAGGGGGTCTACCAATCAAAAGTTCATAAGGAGTTTTGTCATGGTGTTTGTTAATCAAACGTCTATTTTGAGTGTAGCAGGCTGTGTTAACAGCTTCAACCCAATAGATTTCACTTATTTCGATGTCGAAGCATTGTTCTTCTTTGCTTCATTTAGGTCCTATTCTTCCTTTCAACAACACCATTTTGTTGTGGTGTCCTTCTTGAAGATAGTTGATGTTGTATACCTTTGCGGTACAAAACTCTTTTATGTCTTGGTTCACAAACTCGATTACCATGGTGCTACGATTAGATACCTTGTCATTTTCATGACTTCAAGCTTATTCAAGTTGGGTATCTCAACCCTTGCATCGATTTTTGTTTGAGAAATACAACCCAAGTGAATCTTGAGTAATCATCAACAACAACTGCATACTTCTTTCCTGCATAGCTAGTTACAGAGGATTCAAAAAGATCCATATGTAACATTTGCAGTGGCCTTTCACTGGAGTGTCTAGTTTTAGACTTGAAAGATGTTTTGGATTGTTTTCCCATTTGGCAAGCTGAGCATATACCATCTTTTCTATATACCATTTTGGGTAAACCAACCACCAATTCTTTCTTGGCTAGCTTGTTCAGAGTTTTTGAAGTTCAAGTGACTCATTCTTTTATGCCATAGCCAGTTTTCTTCAGTGTGGCCAGATTGACTCACCATGAGACATTCTTCAGTTGTGGCAGATGCCCAGTCAGCAACATAAAGATTTCCTTTTCGCCTAGCAACCAAGACTGTCTGCTTTGACTCATTGTCAACTACTTTGCATAGTTTTGACTTGATCTTGACAGTGTACCCTTTGCCTACTAATTGACTCATGCTTAGGAGATTATATTTCAATCCCTTCACATGTAGTACATCATAGATTGTAAGAGCTCCAAATTTCAGATCGCCAAAACCTATAGTTGGATTTTCATCTGCACCAGCAAATCTAATAATTGGTCCATTATCGCATTTTCTGTAGTTAATCAGATTTGCTTTGTCTCCTGTCATGTGCTTCCCACATCCACTATCAAAATGCCACTTCGGGTTCTTCCTCATAGTGTTCTGCACAAAACAGGAAACAAGGAGTTAGGCTCTCATTCCAAAAATGGAACCTTCTGGACTAAAGAATCTCCCTGTAGGAATCCATTTCTGAATGATCTTCCTTGGGATATTCTTTTGTCTTGTTGGAACATAAGGGAGGAATTTTAGGTAAATGAATGGTATCATTATCATTTAAAGCTATTTTCCTTCTTGGTGTGTTCCTTGGTGCTCCTCGTGGTACTTTCAGACACCTGTCAGATTGCTGAGTCTGCTTTTCAGCAAACTTAGCTTTCCTTGCCAGATTTCTTCTAGCCCTGGCATTCAGAGTGGTCGTAACTTGTTCTTTCTTCCACTTCTGATGATTTCTATGCGCAATCCTGGCTTTCATCCATCATTCTTGCTCTTGTTTATACTCACGAGCGAGTTGTTTTCCGATGGCTTTATAGCTAATGACATTTCGAGTACCTAGTGCTGTCTGAGTTCTCTTCTCAGCAGCTTTGCTAGTCTCTGGAACGGCTTTCTTTCCAGAAAATGTGATGTTGGAAAATTTGCCTGCTCCTGCAATTTTTCCTTTCTGAGAAGCATAGCACTGTGGGTGATTACACTTTTCAGTGTTATGTTTCTTTATAGAAACGTTCCCAATAGTTTTCTTTTGGACTTGTTTTTCCCACAAAGGTTTGGTTTGGTCGCAACTGTCTTTCCTTTGTCAACAACCTTAGCTTTCTGACCAATGCTATATGTTATTTGGGACCATCTTGCTGAGCACTAACAAATGTTATTCTTTTGTTTGTGTGTCCAGCCCAAGTCCTCCCTTTTCTGAAGGATCTCTTAAATAAGAGTGTACTTTAGTAAGAGTGTCACAAGCTTTGGCATAGGATTGAAAAGATAGCTCTTTCTTCTTAAGTTCCTCATTTTCAGAAAGAAGATCTTTATTTTCCTTTTAGAGTATATCCATTGCCTTTCTGTGTAGCTTCTCTGTTTCAGATATATGTGCTTTGAGAAATGCATTTTTAGCATCCTTTTTCTCAGATATCTTGAATAATTGTGAATTTTCCTTCTCAAGAGAATTCTTTTCTTCTTCAAGAATGTCGGCTCTAGCTCGGATCATTTGAAATTCTCTTTTGTAGAGATCAAGTTCTCTTCTGAAACATTCTGAATCTCTGATTTCTTCCTCATCACTCTCATAATTTATGAATTGAGGAATCTTAGTTACCTCGTCAGCCATTAGGCAAGGCTCAATGTTGGGGCAATCTGGATGGATCTCCTCAGCAACCCCACATATTTCCCTTTTCTTTTGACCAAAGTCAACTAATTCATGAGTTATGCCACTTAATTCTGGAGAAGGTAGTTTGGTATCATCTGAGTCTTCTTCCTCATATTCTGACTCAATATCAAGAGCATCCAGTTGGATTTGAATCTTTTTCCTTTCTTCAGTGAGCATAGCTCTCTGACCTCTCTTGAAGATTCTTCTATCTTTCTTGTCACCTGTCTTTAGCTTATTGAAAATAGGGCAATCTCTTTTAAAATGACCAGGTTTCTGACAATAGAAACAGATATCATTTCCGATTTTTGCTTCCTCAGTACTAGATGCTTGCTGAGCCGGCTTGTTCAGCGAGCTTGAGAGCTGCATATTTTTGTACTGGTGATAGTTTGAGCCTAGATGCTTTTTCAGCTTTTCTTTGGATTTTCTTCTCTCAATCTCATGGCTGACGTATTTTCTCATTTGCTTTACAGCAAGAGAATCTTCCTTAGTCATTTATTTGGTATCTTTCTTTTCAGAAGTGCCTGAGCTACTAAAGCAACATTGTGAACTTTCTCAGCAATTATTTGTTCTCTCTGAGTAGTTTCATAGTTGACAGTAGCTAAGTGGGAAAAGAGTTCTACTGGAGTGATATTTGGCATTCCTTAGTTGAAATAAAAATACTGAGTATGTTCCCAGCTTTGATTCAAGCTTCTCATGATAGTCTTAACCTTTTCAGAGTTAGAGTATCTCTCGCTTTCACCAACTGCAGCCATTTCACTCATCAATGTTGTGAACCGGAAATCTAGTTCTTCAAGAGTCTCTGTGGGACCTTGTTTAAAGTTTTGGAATTTGAGCTTCAAAACTTCGAACTTATTTTCCTTTGTTTTCTCAGTGCCGACACAGATTTCCTCAATCAGTTGCCAGGCCACTTTCACCGTTTTTGCACCCCACAGTTTACACTGTATGTGCTCTGGAGTGGAACGTATGATGATATTGCGAGCCTGACCATCCAGTTGATTTCTCTTGGCATCTTCTGATGTCCAGAGCTCTCTGGGCTTTGGCTCGTAAACAACTTGACCAGTAGGTCTTGCACTGGTTGAAGCACCTGTTTGTGAGGAACCACCACTTGGTTCTTCATCAGTGGGAACTCTGTCTCTACCATTAGAAACCTCCATGACCTGCTTGAGTTGTTGAATGACTATGGGGCCATTCTTTATTACTTCGATCATTTCATCACTGATGGCTTCTAGGTGGAGCATCATGTTGTTCTTCCATTTCTCATAATTCTCTAGCTTGAGAATTGGAGCGTCACTTAAAGACAATCCTGCAGCAAACACACTAAACAGACAAATCAAGTGTTGGTGAAAAGCAGTTAATGGGAACTTATCTGTGATCTAGGTTCAGTGCAGAAGGCTTGGGAACCACCTGCTCTGACACCACTTGTTGGTCCAGATAACGGCAAAGAAAAAGACTAGAGGGGGGGGGGGGGTGAATAGTCTTTTACAACTTTTGTCGATAAACACAAATTCTCAGATATCTGTGTAGATATCTGATACTTAATTTCAGAGAGCGGAAGACTTTTCTGTGATAAGTGCACGTGCTCAGCAAGATGTGTGTAAATACTCAGGAAGGTAAATAAAGCAAGTAATAAGTTGCAAAAAGTAAATAACACTGATCTTTATAGTGGTATCTGAAGGTGGCGTAATCCTTCAACTAATCCACTTCGGCCTTTCTCAGACCTAGAATCCACTAAGACAGATAATTGAGTTCATCTTACAAATATCTTCTCTCGATTCCTAGATACACTAGGTTCCCAACTAAGTGTTCCCCCTGAGTTATTCCCCGTCTCCCAGCCAAGTACTTCCTATACTCAGTAGCCTTGGAGTTATTCCTTAGTTTCCCAAACTAAGTACTTCCTGTACTCTACGCCGTTTAAGGTGTTGGTTATAGTAGTTTGTCAGGTGAGTAATCTTAATAACTTTCTCAGTTATGTAGGAAAACTCTATAGAACAAGAATCACTTAACACACTTCACAATGTGTGGTGATATGTTCTTTACTGACCCAAGTCTATGTTAAATGTTCTGGAGAATGAAACTCAGATACTTGATCTTTTGATTCAACTCCTTCACATATAGCAATGCTCGTTAAGGATCAAGACACTTATAACTTTGGTGCTACTTAGGATTCAAAATCTTAGTCACAACTGTAAGCTAAAGAGTAAGTAGGTTGAAGGCTTGTATGCTTGAAAGAAATAAGTTCGTTCTGTAAGTTCAAGGTGTTCAGTGTGTGTCTTTCAAGCATTCTAAGTGATGATATTTATAGTTGAAAATCATGTCGTTTGAATAGTATCCGTTAGGCTTAATGAAATTCAAACTATTGATATCTGAAAATAGTACTGCAAAAGACGTTGTCTCTTTTCAGAGATTTCCTCTTTTGTTCAGATGTCTCTGTCTGCGCATTTATTGCATTGTACTATTTTTGTCCTGCAGTGCCAACGGAACTATGCACGCTTTCTGAAGCTTTGCATGTCCCTTTCCAGAGACCTTCTCATCTCCAGATACCTGTTGAAACATTGTTTCCCAGAAACATAGTTTTATCTAGGGTATCTGAGCATAGATATCTGTGGGCACTTTTCCTCGTTCAGAAACCTTGTGTTCTCAGTTGTCTTTTGCAAAACTTGTTTATTGAAAAACTCTTGTTTATTCAAGATATCTGGACACATGTATTTGATGACCTTCGTCTTCAGCAATCTTGGCAGTCTTCAAAACTTCAAAATTTGTTGAACTCTCTTGCTGGATGCCTTCCTCTTGGTCTTCTTCGAAGATATAAAAATTACATTCAGAGACCTAACATCCTATACAAGATTTGCTAGACTAACATACTTAGTGATTTTCCTCTTTTACAGTGTTCAAGTGAACCAAGAGTACTAACCACCTTTCTGAGCTAATATAAGTCATTAGGTTGCTGATCAAAATCTAAACAAATATTCCTAACAGAAATTAAAGTAGACAATTATAATGGGATGTCCTAATGGCAAAAGTGAACAACCAACGTGGACGGAGGGAGTACGTATCTATCTATAGACTAGCGCCCCAATAAAATAGTGCGTAATGCTAGAATCACTTGGTCAACGCTTTCCAACTTCCTATGCGAATTAGTCATAAATAATATTGGTGAAAAAGTTTTAAAAGTCACATTTATTAAATGATACATGTTAGAGTTTCATTATAAAATCTTTTTAGAATCTATTTGTGATAGCCCAAAAATTCGTATTTCGAATTTAAGCAAATTAGTATGTTTTATTGATAGTGTTAGAGATGATTCGTAGAGTGTTGTTGGCCTAACATTTTTGATTTGTAACCGTATCCAGCCCATCATTTAGCCAAAGTCCAAGCCTTCTTTTTTTGACCGACCCGTTCTTTCCCTAAACCTAGTTAATTCAAAAAAACATGTGAAACACATTGGGGAAGAAGGAGAGCCGCCATGCTAGGAAAAGATATTTGTTTTCGTGCACAAATTTCCTGCACAGTGCAACATTTTCTAAAATAAATTTCGGGTTAGTTAACGGTCGTATTCATCTGATTTTTGGAGAGAAGATTCCTAACAGACCATTCTAAATTTTTTGCTAGACAGATCACCGTTTTGATGTGTGAATCATCCAAGATCCGAAGTCGAACTGGGGGCCTTTATAAATTCTTGTCCACGTACTTGCTTTTCTCAAGGCTAGTTCCCCTAAGATTTCATTCACGATTATTTGGTTGATTGTCATCTATGTTGTAATTTATGCTATGATATGTGATATTTGCAAGTTATGTTAGGTTTCATTCACGATTACAAGATATAATTTTGAGTTGTAATTTATAAATCTCAGTTAGTTGATCGGTGTGAAGACTCAATTATCAATTTTATATTTTTATTTTTATATGCTAGTGATTGTTGTTTTCATCGTGCCTGCACAGTGGATATTTATCGTTAATTACATCTGGCAAATAGTACAAACGCTCGTGGCGATGCACAAATCATTGGACACGAGCAAGTGTGATACATATAGAGGTCTAAAGCTAGTAGATGTTGTTGAGGGTGTAACTCCACAATCACTTAGATTTATTTGACTCTTCCAAATGGTGCCAAAGTAAGAGGCTCCTTGTTAGGTGAGGACCGAAGCGTAAGAACCAGCTGCCAACTACTCCGGTAAGGACCTGCACACTTGAGTGGGGGGGTTAGTGCCCGGTTTGCTAAGTGTCAAACCGGGATGAGACTTTACTCGAGTGGCCGAGGATCGGCTGTATAATGCTCGTGATGTGACTAGCGAGAAGACTTGTTCGAAGTGACTTACTTGAAGTGTCTTGCTTGTTGGGATATGTGCCTTATTTATAGGCTATCATTGAAATGAAAGGCCTTGCTAGGATTGCGCCATGTGTACGGCTAGGATTGAGCCACCAATGCTAAGATGAGGCCCATAGCCCAATAATGAAGCTTTAGCCCATGCCATCTTGGGCTTTAGGGGTAGTTTGGTCATTATTGGGAGAGTTTTTGAGGATGTGAGAGAGTCTGACGAGATCCCAGGTTCGAAGAGGTTGGTCCGGATGCCTGATCCGGACAGTACTCGGTTGTCAGCTGAGGAAGTTCTCCTGCCTGTCCAACTCTTCCGATTCGGAGCTCCTGGGTTCGGACATCTCACTCTTTGGTGCCCACTTGCTTGGTAGCTTTATGAGATGGTCATGCTGGATCCGAGTTGACATCCGTATCGGAATCCTTGGTTCGGAGAAGGTACTGACTTGGCACTATGCTCCTTTCCCAGGGAGGCTCGGACCAAGGTGGGTCGGACCTATGGTTCCGGGTCGGGCCTTGCAGGTCCAAATCCTTTGTCCCTTTCTTCTAGGGTGGGTCGGACCATGGATGGTCTGCCCGGATCGGACCATTGGCTCGGACTAAAGTGCCTCGGATCCTTTGGATGACTTAGGACGCCTTAGGATTCGTTCCTAGGTCCTTTATGACGGATTGGACATATTTCCGTATCAACATATGTCCCCCTGGTTTCCAAGTATCTTAGTAGAAGATAGTTGTGGAACTATTGGTTTGGGAAGCTGTTTTGAGGGAAAGAATCCGTTCTTCAGTCCAATCCGTTTCGATCTCGTGAAAAAAGATGTACTCCGTACTTCGTGTGGCCATTGACTTAGTCTCTCTCCCCCCCCCCCATCCTTTTTTCTTTTTCTAAAGCATCGTTGCCATCCGAGGGAGTAGGTCCGAAGGGCAATGAAGTGAAGAAAAAAGAAAAAAGGGTATTTGTAATGGAGACTAAGTTTAGGCTCCGAACATCGGTAGTGTACCTTTGATGAGCTACGGTGGCGGACCGTAGGTGTGTGTCCCGTCCGAACCAGCCTCTGTGGTTGCAGGAAGGTCCGGAGGGTAATCACTCGAGTATACGAGGTTCCTTGTGTGGACAAGTTATATTGCACTGGTGAGCCGCTAGGCGTCCGAGAAGATGATACTCCGGAGCTCTCATGTTGTCTGACGCCCGAGAGAGGGAGAGTTGTTGTATTCATCTATCCAAGAGGTAAATTTGTTGTACCCATTCGTCATTTCACTTGGTATAATTGTACTATACCGTTGGATGGTTCTTGATCGACGGTGGAGATTAAATCCGAAAAATCGCGACGGTTGGAGTTCCCAATATGGCCCTCTATAAATAGAGGGGTTGGCCGGTTCATTTCTCATCGTTTAGAGAGATAATTTTTGCATTCCGAGTACATCCGAAGCAACTACCAGCAATCCGAAGCGAGCAAGGAGCGGTTCGAAGCGCGTGATCCTGTGCAGAGTTAAGTCACTTCTTTCTAATCATCCGAGTCCAAGTAAGTTTACTTGTCTCGTCTTATGATTAAATTATCTCTGTTGTCTTTCATCTTCAAGTTACTCGGATGTATGCTTATAATGTGTAGTATAGTTGATAACAATCAATACTTGATGTTGACTAACACCGAATAAGTGTAATCTTGACTCGAACTAACTGTGCCGAGTAAGCTGCTAGTTTTGGCTTTGAGCTGGCCACTTTAATATACATAAACGACCTCTCGGACTGCCATCTTAAAGTTTACGATATTGCTTTCTCCTTTCCCTAGGATGTCCGAGAGTGATAGCCAAAATCGATCCGAGGTGAGGATATGACTCAGGCGATATCCTTAACCGATAGCTCGAGGAGATTGAGATCATGCATGATGAAGTCTTTGGAGGTGGAGCAAGCGCCCCATCCGAGTCGGGAAGAGCCCGGTAAGTTCCTTACGGTTAGTTGTTCAGATCTGGTCCTCCGGCGTCCGGATTACTGCGAGTGTCGCATGCGAGTTATTATGGCGGCTCGAGACAAGCTCATGAGTTATAGGAACTCGTCGCCGGGTCGAGTGGCGAGAATCGAACTTCCGGTAGAGATCCGAACTTTAATTCGCACCTAGGTTATAACTTTAGGAGTAATCCTAATCGAGTCCCGTTCGTTCGGATCCGCAGCGCCAACTATCGAGGAAGTGCATGATACTTGAGCGCCTCCCAATTTGAGCATCTTGAAGAGGGTGAGGAGGATCGTGTGCAAGTTATTGCGCCTATTAGGATTGTAGAGTTAGCGTCCTCATCCGAGGAAGATGAAAGAAGAAGGTCTTGTGCGAAGATTACAGTTACGAGGAGGAAAAGGTGCGAGCCATCCGCTAATGTGCTCCGTGTGGAAACTTCGGGCAAGCGGCGAGTCGGCGGTGGCCGAGGAAGAGCGTCCAGAGAGGCTAAAGAAGGCGAGGGCGTTTTCAAGTGAAGTTCCCTGGTCGAGACCAAGTCACTCACCCGATCCGGAGGCGAGTTGAATGAAGATGGTACTCTGCCTACTTGTGCCTCAACCATCCGGTGATGAAGTAGATGAGCTCAGAGAAGATATGAGATCCCGGATTGTGTGGAGATTCTCATCCTGCATTTAATCTCATGCGTTTTATAATCCGCCTCCGGGCTACATGTCGGTCTATGAGATAAGTCTCCATTGCGGGTGGCGACTACCAGTATCATCCGAGTTTCTGGAGATTTTGAACAGCATGGGTTTGAGTCCGCACCAGATCATCCCCAACTCCCTCGGAAATTTGATGTGCTTCGGAGTGCTATGTAAATATAAAGGCATCCCGCTCACCTTCGACAATTTCCGTAAATTGTTTAACATTAGTGTAAGTAGTAGGAACACTTGGTTCTATACATTCGTATGTTGCCAGGCATACACATTCTTTGTTGATCCCTTGTCCTCGTTGGGAATCCAATGGTTCAAGAGATACATTTTTGTCCGTCCGGCTCTGAAGCCCGGGCAATCCGAAGCGGAGAGGCCCACGTGGCATTTTGAGAAGAAGTTCTTCCGGGGCACTCTGCCAGATTGGAAGCCACCGGCTCGGAACATCCCCTTGTGGATGCAAGCGTTCCATCGTAGTCGGGGCGAAGTACTTCTTCCGAGGTCGATATGTCGACCTCGCCTTTCTTGGCGGCTTGTCCGAGCCAAGTTTTGCGATAATATGGAGGATTTGAGTGGCGATTTCTCTCTACCTCTGGTTGGTTGTCAAAATTCGGTTGCACATCGAATATATGATTATCAATTGTAGATTCTTTTGTATCTTGCAACTTATTGTGATTCGGATGTGCAGCTTTCTGGTTCGAGCATACGATGTCGACCATGCGGGAGATGAAGCGTCAATGTAGCGCTGCAATGGAAGGAGTTGGCAGAGGGTTCTCGGACCCAGATTATCAAGACCTCCACCGTTCTTCCGATGAACGAGCCCAGAAATGCTGCTGTGTTCCATGTGGAGGAGTCTCGGAGGGCTGCTGCGGGTGAAGAGGCCCAGACTATCCCTACCCCAGACAAGGGTAAGGTGGTCGGAACTAAGGGCTCGAAGAAGCCTCCGAGATCCGTGTCGCGAGATCCTCCATAAGCGGATCGAAGGCTGCAGCTCAAAGCGCTCCTCCGAAGGTCCGAATCCTCCCGCCAAGAAGGGCAAAGGAAAGGTGGGCGAGGCTCCTGAGCTGGAGTCGGATGCTGAAGTTGCTCGGTTGGTTCTTTGCTTGAGCTAGATGCGGAGTTAATCGCCTCAGTATAAAGTGAGTTTAAGCTTTCCGTTGGTTTCACATCTTTCTGTGATTCGGAGGTATCTAACACTTCCGATGTTCCGTTTTTGTTTTCAGCTTGCTGCTGCTGTTGAAGCATGCTCCTTGGTGACTGCTCGGAGGGCTACCCTGGAAGAAGATCTAGCCAAGGTGAGGTGCCGGCGATTGAAGCATCCGGTGCCAAGACTTGCGCTGAAGAAGGCCATAGCTGCGAAACAAGAGGCCGAGTCGGAGACGGCCAAGATGAAAAGTGCCATTCGATCTTTGGAGGCTGATTTGAAAGTGCACCAAGATAGTTTGGAGGATTTCGTGGCCGTCTCTCGGACTTTCAAGGATAAGATGCTGAAAGAGCTTCGGGGAGTCCGGACAAGGGCTGTCCAAGATTTCCTTGATTCGGACTCCTACAAGTTCTTGCTCGAGTCAAAGTATGATGAGGCCCGTCAAGATGGGTTTGATGCAGCTGTGGGCGTCTTGGGAGAAAGGGTTGGATACCGGATGATTGTAACTTGGAGGCTGAGGGGGTATCCGCCTTTAAAAATGGAGATGGCTCGGACTTCGCTCCGGAGGGTGTTTTGGACGAAGATTTGCTCAAATGTGAATTTGTGGAGCTGGTTTGCGACGAGTCGGAGGGCAAGAAGTACAACCACGGCGGTCCGTATCTCCCATCCTTTGTCCCTCGGGTGCTCATGTCTAGTGTTTTCGTTCCTTTGGAGGACCACTTGGAGCACAACCGAGACTGGCTGACTTTGCCCGGGCTTGTCCAAGGCTTTGATCGCGACCTCGACCTGATGGAGGAGTGTCCGGCCTTCCTGAAAGAGGTTGAGGCTCAGAGAGCACGGAGGATAGCCCAACAGCAAGGTCAAGCGCCTCCGGAGAAGGATACGGGCGGCCCCTCTCAGTCTCAACCTAGTTCGTCCGAGCGGCGGAGGTAGTGAAGACGGGGTATGCCCCGGGTTTTTTGTAATAGGGTGCCTCCGGGCCAAAAAGAAATGTTTGTCGTTTTTGCCCATCATCTTTTGTTTGTACAAACATATACTTATCTTTGATGAATGGTATTGGTTCGGGTCCCTTGATGGCTCGGAACTATTTTTGTTGCTGATATACTATTGTTGCTGTTTCCATCCTTGCACGTTTAATTTCGTAATTGCGTAGTAACTCATCAACTCTCGTAGACTCGGATAGTGTGTTCGGACCTTTGAGATCCATACCGCCAGGACATTAGTTTGCCTGATTCAAATTCGCCTTTGGGGGTCTTGGGGGACGATCAATCGTTGTTCCCATCCGAATCGGAAGCTATAATAGAAATAAACTGGATCACGAACGGTCCGGAGCCACGTCTTAGAGTGGTCAGGCTTTCGAGAAAAAGAATCTCCTTGTATCGTGATAAGTTAAGACGATTCGGACGTTGACTTGGTGTGTCTTTCCGAGTCATGCAGACTTGTGAGATAGTGAAAAGACGATCAGTATCAAGTACAGGGTGTCTCTGTATGAATCACAGTTGCTTCGGATGTTGTTATGTGAGCCCCGAGCTTGGTACGTCCGAGTGAGTAGCATAGTCGGTATGCTTTCGACCGTGTGGATTGTTGGGTTGGGCCAAAGGAAGCCGAAGAGCCAGGCCCATGTTCGGCCCAAGCCCATTTCCGGTGAATATGGGGCACGTGTCCGCTTTTAATTGGTCTTCTCTTTCTATATATACTCCTGCTTTGTACGGCTTTTCATTAAGACATCTCGCCCTTTTATAGTAATCAAAGGTCTGGAGCTCGAGTCCGAGTGACTGGTGAGCATGTTTATGCCATCACTCTCGCCCGTGATCTCGTCCCAAGGGTTTCTCCGATGATTGAGTCTACATTTGGTTCTTCGGTGAGAGTCGTGGAAATTAGTTTGCTCGGAAAGCCAGCTTCGGATCTTCGAGGATACGGTCCGTATCGAGTGAGGCCTGAAATTTTTGCTCATCAATTCCTCTGATCGTCAGGCTAATCTTCTTTCTCCGGGGTTGTGGTCTATATTCGTGACTTTTAGCCCCGGAGAGGTAGATTAGCTGGATGGTTTGGGGATCTTCACATAGTTGGTTTTGAATCTCAATGCACCCGAGGCATTCCACTCTGGTTATGTGCCCGGGGGGCGACAAGTCGGCAGAATTGGTTTGATAGAATCCCTTCCAGTATTTCGTGGTTCGGTCGTAAGAAACCGCCCGAAATGTTGGAAGGCTTTCTACCAATCCTGTTGTGTCTAGTTGCTCGTTTCTCGGATGGAGGGAGACGTATCACTTTGAGTAGGTCTATTAGCTCGTCCTTGAGGATGTGTATCCGAGCGGTTTGGTTTTGTTGGTGACTGCATTTCCATGATTGAAGGCTCGAGGGAGCTATTTGCAATTTTGGAATGGGGTCCCCAACAATGCTGAGCTTGTTTGGAGTCGGATCATTGAGGACCTTCGGAAGTAACCTTTTTGGTGACTCGTTTGCCTTGCACCTAAGGTCTTTCGTCCGAGCAGCTTGGTTTTGTCGGTGGCTGTGTTCCAGAATTGAAGGCTCGAGGGAGTGACTTACAATTCTGGAACGGAGTCCCTGACAATGCCGGTCTTGTTGGGACTCGGACCAACGGGGGCCTCCGGAATGATTTGTGTTGATCCGACAATCCGGGTTGGTCGCTTTCCAAAAACGCTGAATCTGGGGTGTGTTCATAGTATTTGGTATGATGCGATCCGGATGGTCAGTGTGCTTCGGAGCTTTCTGTCATTCAGAAGTGATGAAGTATCCTTTATGGAAGCCATGAATGGCCTACGTTACATCGTTCGGCTGCTGTTAGACTTTGGATCGTCCGAAGGGGCTTCAAAACCATTGTCAGTAAGCAATCAAAGTTCGGATGGTAGGGTTCTTCTTCCTTCGGAGCGCCTACATATGCAGCTGACAGTGTTCGGATGGGGTTTGGTTTGGTAGCTCAGGGTTAATTGGGAAGCTTCGTTGTAATAGTAGAAAAGAGATAGAGTAGGGGCTTGTTTTTGTAAGCTCGATTTGGGCTCTTCGGACCCTGACTTTGTAACTCTGTACTGTGGTAATAAAAGCGTTTTTGCCTTTGTCAAGGTTGGACACTATTTGATTGTGCTAATTCGATCCGGATCAATGTATGATCTAGGTTCGGATCAAGTAGTTAAATATCTTCACGGCCCGTTCGAATCATGAGATTCGGAGGACATGATTGTCAACAATGTTTATGAAATCACAGTTGTATTAATTTGACGGAAATCGGATTACAACTTGAGGGCTTCGAGGCCTTTTTCAAAAAACAAACACAAAAAACAGGTTGACAAGATAGAGGAAGGTGACAGTCGTTGCCATACTTCTCTAAATGTAAAACTTTTGGAGATTCTTGGCATTCCAAGTTCTCTTCAAGGCCCGCCCTTGTTCATCTTCTAGTTCAAAGCTACCATTAACTCTTGCCCCAATAACTTTGTATGGTCCCTCCCACTTGGGTTTAAGTTTCCCCACATGACTTAGTATATCAGCTCTTCTAAGGACTAAGTCTCCAACTTGTATGTCCTTGGGAAAGACACGTTTATTGTAGGCTCGAGCAGTCATGGCTTGGTACCGAAGGATGTTGGCCAATGCCTTATCGCGCTTGTCTTCAAGGAGCTCAAGGTCATAGATCCTTGCGAGCTCATTATCACCGGGTTGTATTCTTTGGATTCTACGAGTTGCCATCCTTTGTCTCCGAAGGGATGACCGCCTCGGATCCATAGACCAAGGAGAAAGGTGTTTCTTGTGTGGCAGTTCGGGCTGTCGTTCGATGCGCCCAAAGGGCGTCAAGATCATCCATGCCTGTCTTGGGAAGTTCTCAACCTTTTCTCGAATTTTGACTATGGTCTTGTTGGTGTCTTCCACGACCATTGGCTTGGGGTAATGCGAAGTAAAGCGTTGTTCTATTTTGAAGGTGAAGCCACTCCTTGACCCGAAAATTGTGCTCCATTATGCAAACTAGCACTCGTGGGAGTCCAAACCGGCAGATGATGTTCTTCCAGATGAATGTCCGAACTCTGCTTTCGGTGATGGTTGACACTGCTTCAGCTTCGACCCACTTAGTGAAGTACTCCACTGCCACTATCAAGAACTTCTTTTGATGTGTTCCTCGCGGAAAGGGACCAACTATGTCTATGCCCCATTGATCGAATGGGCAAGCTATGATTGACGGAATCATAGGGTTGGTCGGGCGATGTGGTATGTTGGCATAGTATTGGCAGTCCTCACATGAGCGGGCGATGTTGGCAGCATCCATGTCGATAGTTGGCCAATAGTATCCCTGTCTTATGATCTTTTGTGCCAAAGTCCTTCCTCCAGAATGGCTTCCACAACTTCCGGCGTGGATCTCTTCCATCGCAGTTCTTGCCTCTTGAGGATCTAGGCATCTCAAGTGAGTTCCGCTGTAGGATCTTTTGTAGAGATCTTCTCCCAAAATAAAGTATCTGTTAGCTCGACATTGAATCTTCCTGGCCTCTCTAGGATCCACAGGTAAAGTACCATCCTTGAGGTAACGGAATATATCGGTCATCCAGTTTCTTTCTGTGCTCAAGAGAAACACCTTCTCGTTGGTGTTTGCTAGGGAGGATTCCGCGCGGGTCATTAGGATGACACTTCTTGTGTCTAAAGCTCCTAAGGCTGAGGCGTACTTGGAGAGAGCGTCGGCTTTTTCATTCCACTCTCTGTGGAATTGGTCGAGAGTAAATTCTTCAAAGTGCTCAACCTCTTTCTTGAGGAGTTCCAAGTATTTGATCATGTTAGGCCCTTTGGTGGTGAAAGACCCGGAGAACTGGGATTGTACGAGCTGCGAGTCTGTGTAGGCTTTGATCCTTTTCACCTGAAGGGCTTTCGCCATTCTTAGGCCGGTGATAAGTGCTTCATACTCGGCCTCGTTGTTCGTCACCTTAAAATTGAGGGTGATGGCGTACTCAAGCTTGGCTCCTTCAGGACTTTCAAGGAAAATTCCTATTCCTCCCAACCGTCCGGTTGATGATCCATCCACTTGTAATGTCCAACATTCTTTGTTTCCTTCCTTTCCTCCTAAAGTGGGAGTGAGTGCTTTCTCAACCTTCTGCTTCATGTCGGAAGATGCAGTCATTGAGATATTGAGTTCTTCATCCAAAAGAAACATGTGCCTCACTCTCAGTGAATCATCCATAGGTTAGTGATACTGAGTCTTAGGCTGGATGCTACCTCTTTGTGTTTCTTCAGCTTCTTTCTCTCCACTTGATTCCTTGATCTGGGCTATCTCCACATGACTAGCCTTTTCCTGGGAGTTTTCGTTCTCCTTTTCTGCTTTCTCTGGATAGTCTACCAGGAAGTCGGCCAGGACTTGTGCTTTCTTGGCAGATGGGGCTTGGTAGCCAATATCATATTCACTTAGCTCAATAGCCCATTTGGATAGGCGTCCTGACTGATCCGGTTTTTCCAAGACATGTTTGAGTGGCTCATTTGTAAGGACCACAATCCGATGCGACTTGAAGTAAGGCTTGATGCCGTGCGATAAACCAATGCGAAGGCGAGCTTCTCAACCTTGACATATCTGGCTTCGGAGCCTACAAGAGCTTTGCTCAAATAGTAATTTGGTAAATGCTCGTTGTCTTGTAGTCGTACCAGTACAGAACTCATTGCTTCATCAGTGGTGGCCAAATAAAGGTAAAGGGTTTCATCCTCCATGGGTTTAGACAGAAGGGGCGGCGAGAGGAGATACTTTTTCAAGTTTTCCAGGGCCTCTTCGCATTCCTTTGTCCACTCGAACTTATTTCCTTTTCGTAAGATCTTAAAGAAGGGAAGGTTCTTCTCGGCGGACCTGGAGATAAAACGGCTCAACGCCATCACCTTTCCTAGAAGTTTTTGAACTTCATTGACAGTTTTGGGCTGTGGTAGATCTATGATTGCCTTTATTTTCTCTGGGTTAGCGCTGATGCCTCTTTCTGTGACCATGTAACCAAGGAATTTTCCTCCTTTTACCCCGAAAGTGCACTTTTCAGGGTTCAGCTTCATTCCATATTTCCGGAGAATAGAGAAGCAATTGTTGAGGTGTTCGATGTGCTCCTCTTCAGTCTTGCTTTTCACAAGCATGTCATCCACATAGACTTCCATGGTTTTTCCCAATTCTTCCTTGAACATCTTATTTACCAGCCGTTGGTAAGTAGCTCCTGCGTTCTTGAGGCCAAAAGGCATGACCTTGAAGCAATAGACTCCTCCGGCCGCAAAGAATGCCGTTTTCTTGATGTCTTCTTGAGCCATCCTAATTTGGTAGAAGCCTTGGTATGCATCCATGAAGCTTAGAAGCGCACATCCTGCAGTGGAATCGACCAGCTGGTCTATGCGTGGGAATGGATAAGGATCCTTCGGACAAAACTTGTTGAGTCTAGTGAAGTCATTGCACATTCTCCACTTTCCTGGGGCCTTTTCGACGAGGACCACGTTGCAGACCCAGTCGGAGTATCTGACTTCTTCGATATGACCTGCTTTCATTAACTTGTCAACCTCCCCTGCTATGATAGCATCCTCAACTGGCCCAAAGTCTTTCTTCTTTTGACGGATGTGCTTGACCGTAGGATCCATGTTCAGACGGTGAACTGCGATCCTTGGGTCTATCCCCTTGAGGTCATCTGTGCTCCAAGCAAAGATGTCGCGATTGCCCCGAAGGCAGGTGATGAGCTTTCGCTCCACTTCCGCACTTATCTCTGTTCCAATCCGAGTTGTTTTCTCCGGATTTCCTTCGACCAGTTGGACCTCTTTCAAGGCTTCATGGGATTCTATCCTAGCTGTCTTGGGAAACTTTTCTCTGAGCGACCCAATACCGATTTCTTCCTTTGGTGGCGTCAGAGTATTGGAAGAATGGCTAAGAGGGCCCTTGGTGACCGAAAGGACAGGTTCTGTGGCCCCTCTGGTTGACATGATGTAGCACTCCCAGGCTTCTCTAATGTTGCCCATTTCTTCCCCTACGCCATTCGGGGTTGGAAACTTCACCCTGTTGTGTAGGGGAGAAGCGATTGCTCTGAATTGGTTAAGTCCCGGGCGGCCCAAGATCGCGTTATAGTCGAAGGTGCTATCTACTACCACAAAGAGGATAGTCTGGGTCACTCAACAGTCCTTTTGGATAGGACATTGGAGGAGCTTCCTGTGTCGATTAGTACCTTGTTGACTTTGTAAGTGGCAATCACTAGAGAAACAACCAAAGGGACATCGGGGTCCTTGAGATCTCCTTCGCCAGACGTTGGTGGGGGGATCTCGCTATCGTCAAAGGTGATTGCATTTGTGCCTTTTAAGGCTGGTGGGCCGTAAGCCCTGTCGTTGTTTCTTAAGTGTTGCGCGGTCCTTTCCCTTGCATTTCTGCTATCTCCCCCTGTTGGTCCTCCTGCAATGGCGTTGATGACTCCACTGTAAGGGAGGTTCTCCATTCCTGTCTCTTCGTGGTACCCTTGATATCTTTGGGCCTGCCGAGGTCGGATTTCGGCTGGAGGTGGTGGTAAAGATCCTGTCGGAGGTTCAAAACCACGCTCCTCTCTTCTTTGCTCATTCCTTCTATGCCTGGAGGGCTCTTCTTCAACTGGTGGTTCTTTCAACTTCCCACTTCTCACTAGCCTTTCAATTTCTGTCTTTAACTGGATGCAATCTTTAGTCGGGTGACCTTTCTGCTTGTGGAACCTACAGTAGTCTTTAGAGAATTTACTCTTCTTCTTTGCTCTTCGATGTGTTTAGGCCATTGTATATCCAAGTCCTTCTCAACAATAGAAGCCAAGATGTCGGATCTTGGTCTGTTGAGGCGAGTATACTCGGCAAACCTCCTGGGTGGAGTTCTTTCTCTGTGGAATTCTTTTCTGTCTCTGAGATCTCTTTTTTGCTCAAACTTCCCTTGACGAGGAGGGAGTTCCTGTCGTACTTGTTCTTTTCCCTTCTTGATCCCTGCTCTTATCGGGACATTCCTTCGGTAATCTTCTCCATACAAGACTCCTTCGCAGATATCTTCCAAGTACTTTTCAGTGGTGATTTCCTCGTTGGAAAGCTTCCTTCTAAGCTCATCATTATAAGTGTTGGCATATAGGTGTCGGACCCGCTCTTTGATGCTATGAGGCTCTACCTGTCGTACTTCAGCGTTGAAGCGATCAAGGAAGGTTCTGAGGTCCTCATGCTCTCTCTGGATTATGCCTGCCAGGTGCTCAACTGATCTCTTCCTTCTTTTTGCCTTCTCAAACCTTTTCAAGAAAAGGGAGGCGACGTCCACGTAGGATTTGATGGAACCATTAGGTAGTGAGGTCCACCAATCCATTGCTTCTCCAAAGAGTGTGGTGGAAAAGTTGAGAGCTTTCATGTTGTCGTTGAGTCCATTGCTTTCCATCTTACTCTCGTATCTAGTAAGATGCCCTACAGGGCAAGTATCTCCATAGTAATGCTCAATGTTCGGGATAACACAGTCGGGGCGCTTTCTTTCTTTTCTGATTTCATCTCACAGAGGGTTGGGAGTTTTAACTACCACCTTCTCATGTGCTTTGACCATCCTGCTCAAGGTGGCGATTTTTGTTTCCAAGGCCTTCTGTTGGAGGTAGATCTGCTCAGCTGTCAATCTTTCACCAGTTCTGGGGTTGATGGCTACATCTGGAGGAAGATCATTAACTAGAACAATCGGGGTGCTTTCTGCCATTTGATCCCTAGGCACTTGTTGTTGAGCTCCTCGCCGACTGGTTCCCACTTCGCGCACTTCATGACGGACTTCTCCCTCGTTGTTCGTAAGAGGCAGCGGCTCTTCTATTGAGAAGGTGTCTCAGATCTTCTGGTTGAGCTTGCTCCCCCAACCTTTGTTGGATCGGACGGTGCTCATTTCTCGATTGAGCGGGTTCAGCTTGCCTTGGGATTGGCGTAGGCGGGGTGGGCTGAGGAGGCTAGAGGTTGTTTGATCCAAAACACCCTTGAATAGTGGTGAGTAAGAGGCCAAACTGATTCTCATTCATTCCAAATTCACTAGGACGAATGATCTGTCCATTTGGGAGGGTAAAGTTTCTACCTGGGGGAGGACCATGTGTTCCTGACGGAGGAACCTGTCCTTCGTCCCCAAGTGTCTGGACCCTCACTGGTGGATTAGTGGCTCTTTCCTCGTCAGAAGAAAGACTGGCGGTATGGCCATCACTTGGATCATCTACTACTTCTCTTGTTGAGACTCTTGCTACTCCCCCTCTTCTAGTGGGAGGTCTCCCCCTTTGTCTCGGAGCAGGCGTACCAATGTCAGTGGCGTTGGTTCTTGCGGACCTTCTTGTTCTTGCCATTACTGAAGAGAACGGGACTTTTTGTAAAGATTCCCACAGACGGCGCCAAAATGTTGAGGGTGTAACTCCACAATCACTTAGATTTATTTGACTCTTCCAAATGGTGCCAAAGTAAGAGGCTCCTTGTTAGGTGAGGACTGAAGCGTAAGAACCAGCTGCCAACTACTCCGGTAAGGACCTGCACACTTGAGTGGGGGGGGGGGGGGGTTAGTGCCCGGTTTGCTAAGTGTCAAACCGGGATGAGACTTTACTCAAGAGTGACTGAGGATCAGCTCTGTATAATGCTCGTGATGTGACTAGCGAGAAGACTTGTTCGAAGTGACTTACTTGAAGTGTCTTGCTTGTTGGGATATGTGCCTTATTTATAGGCTATCATTGAAATGAAAGGCCTTGCTAGGATTGCACCATGTGTACGGCTAGGATTGAGCCACCAATGCTAAGATGAGGCCCATAGCCCAATAATGAAGCTTTAGCCCATGCCATCTTGGGCTTTAGGGGTAGTTTGGTCATTATTGGGAGAGTTTTTGAGGATGTGAGAGAGTCTGGCGAGATCCCAGGTTCGGAGAGGTTGGTCCGGATGCCTGATCCGGACAGTACCCGGTTGTCAGCTGAGGAAGTTCTCCTGCCTGTCCAACTCTTCCGATTCGGAGCTCCTGGGTTCGGACATCTCACTCTTTGGTGCCCACTTGCTTGGTAGCTTTATGAGATGGTCATGCTGGATCCGAGTTGACATCCGTATCGGAATCCTTGGGTCGGAGAAGGTACTGACTTGGCACTATGCTCCTTTCCCAGGGAGGCTCGGACCAAGGTGGGTCGGACCTATGGTTCCGGGTCGGGCCTTGCAGGTCCAAATCCTTTGTCCCTTTCTTCTAGGGTGGGTTGGACCATGGATGGTCTGCCCGGATCGGACCATTGGCTCGGACTAAAGTGCCTCGGATCCTTTGGATGACTTAGGACGCCTTAGGATTCGTTCCTAGGTCCTTTATGACGGATTGGACATATTTCCGTATCAACAGATGTAATAACCAATCCAGGTAACTATCCCAGACAAGTAAAATTGGCGAAGCTTGGTCATTGCTATCTAATCTACTAACATCAGCCGGATTACTGACATTAGACCTATCAGTCATACTAGGTACGATACCCTACTTGGCTAGGGCATTGGCTATGCCATTCTCCTCGCGTTAGACAAAAGAAATACGAACTTCTTGGAACCTGGCAACCTGCTTACTTGCTTAGGAACATTATCATTTTGTTCTTTCAAGACATTGTTATCTTCTATTCCAAGGTCAGATACTTCATCTTCCACTAAACCCTCTGATGTGTACTTAGAGATTTTGATTTTCGTTGTAGAACCTGTAATCCCTTAATACAATCAAAGATTAAATTTATAAGTCGGAAGTCCTCAAATCCACAGTTTATAGGGGAAAGCTGACTCGGGATGTCGTTCTCCACGGACACTTAGCATAGGAACAAGCAAATAACATATGTAAATTGTATGAGAAAGTAAACAGAATGATTGCAGACAGATTGATTGAATTGCAGTAAACCTTAATTGACTTTATGAAATCAATGGTGAGAAGAAGTAAAGGATCCCTTACCTCCCTCTACTATGCTACTCCCAACTACTTAGAATCAAACAATGTACTAGTCGTCTACAGGCAACAAAGAAACATGCCAAAAGGATTAAGTCGTAGTTAATCCAGACACCTTCACTTATACCAACAATGTGTTGTGTCACTCAACACACTATCTCGTAACGTTTTCAGACAAATCACACATGATAATATAAAGTCCATTACCAAGTCGTAATATTAGTAAGGATTTCCCACGTAGAGAGTCAGACGAATAAAGAACAAGTACGAAATTACGTTTTAAAACAAATTCATTAATATATCACGGTATATAAAGAAGTAACAAAAGCAGAGTTATGGCGGTTCGCCTTTACAAGAGAAAGTTAGCTACTCATAGTAATACTAGACATAAATCGAAAAGCAAGAAAGAAGAGAAGAAGAAGCTTAGTCTCTGATGTCTTCGTGCTGCTTCTAGGGTTTCCTCCTTCTAGGTGCTTGACGGCCAGCGGTTTTGGAGTTTCACTTCCCCAATGACTGGTTCTCTCGCAAGAGAGCTGCTTTGTGAGTGGTGTAGAATTATGAGACCCCTGAGGTCTTATTTATAGTTGAAATTTCATGCTCTGGCCGCCATTGATCAATAAGGAAGGTTTAGGAAGGTGGGCTTTAGCCTGACAGGCCAGGCAAACAGCCCAGAACAAATCAGGACCTTCATTGCGGTCGCCTGGTGGCCGTAGAGAGGCCTTCTGCGGTCCCCAGGTGGCCACCATCATCGACTTCTACATATTCGAATCTGTTTTCTTCGTTCTTCAATTTCAGGCTTCGTAACTTCGTTTTCTCGAAAAGTGGTCTTCTACGAAGTTGTTGCATCTTCAATTATCTTCGTATTGGTTGGTCGCATGACATGTTTTGACTCCTCGAACTCCGAGCAATGGTCAATCCGGCATATTCGTGCCTGAAATCGTGCAATTCCTCAAAAACGCGATCATGACCTACAAAATACACACGAAGTTGGTAATTGACCAAAAAACAATACAAATATTGAATCTAAGGCAAAAAATGAGGGTTTAAAAGAATGCTATATCGCACATTTCATTGTCACATCACCCTCTAGGGGAGAAAACGTGTTAAATGGCATCTCCTCCTCTAGAACATTAGAGTCACTTTGTTTTGAATGAGCAAAATGATCATTTCCTTTTGCAGCAATAGGAGGGGGGGGGGGGGGGTGGAAAGAGGTGTAGTGGTATTGCTCCTAATTCTCTATTATAGTTTTGGCCATGGGAGGAAGGGTTAAACCCTCTACCCCCTGTACCATTTCTACCACTAGTGAAATTAGGGGCAATACCTCTACCTCCTCTTCCTCCTCTTTGACCAAATATTTGGAAGGAGGGAGGTTTACCTAAAACAGAAGGAAGCACCGGAAGGTAATGAGGCAATGAATCAGACACAAACACAGGGGAGGGGAAGCCTTTTCATTAGCTAAACAATGAATTTCTTCATGACCAATATGGAAATAAGAAACCTTGACAGCCAAACCAAAGTCTAAAAGATTGATCCAAACATGCGTAGGATGGGGCTGAGTAATATCTAATTCAATACATACACTAGCCTGGTTAAGTTTACTCTTATTAGTTGTATAACCATCAACTTTAATAGGTTTTCCAATCAATTTTCCAATTTCAAACAAAGCTTCCTTATTAAACAGGAAAATCAGAAGTTTTACAAAAGCAACCCGGACAAGAATAGGGGAATCAGCTTCAAGAGAAAAGTGAGGTGTCCATTTTGAAAAGCGCACAGAAACACCATTGACAATAGGGTTTTCAAGTTACCTGCAGAGGAAATTATAATCCTCTTCTAAAACCAACGGAAGAGCCACGTGGACCTCTTTTCCATAAAACTCATATAAACGGGATTTAAGCTTTAAATCTTTAAGCACATGACTTCAAAAATCTTAGGAATACCATATACAAACATACCAATTATTGTAAGAGAGAAAGGTTTAGAGAAAATACTAACCTCCTCGTTAGTGAAATCAATCGCAGGCATCCCATTGAAGGTCGAACTAGCTTAGGAGGGATGACATTCCTCATATTATCCACCTCACTAAAAGGGAAATGGTGAAGATGGGTGTTGCTCGAAGAACCAGAAGCAAGGTCATCCTCGTTAGCAAAAATAGAAGAAGCTTTTTTTGGAGAATAGAGAATTGAAGAAAAAGAGGAAGAGGAAGGGATAGGGGAGATGGCTATGGTAGGAGAAGAAGACGGAAGAGAAGGACCTGGTTCCGGAGGAGCAAGGTAAACCATGTTAACTAGCAAAACATTTAGGGAGAAGATTTTCTCGAGTAGAGTTGTTCATTTGTTTGCTTATGACGGTTATTTTGTTATTTATTTTGAAAAGTTTGCCGCATGATTTATATAATATAAAACTTTAAAAAATATTTTTTTTTCTACTTCAAAAGTTCAAAATCACCTTTTTTTAAGCATTTGCAAACACACGTCCACGGATGATTGCTTTCTAAAGAAGATCGGACGTTAGAGGTGTTTACAATAAATTCAAGGGCATGATCGTAATTAACCCTAATATAAAGTTGTGTTATGTCATCTCTAGTAACTAGTTTCTGGCCCGTCGAGATTCGACGGTTATTTGAGAAACATATATAAAAATGTCTCGAAACAACACTTTTATCATTCGAAGGGAATGTACAGAAAAAACATATAAAGTATTACATTATTCGAAATTCCAAACATATGTATAATAAAGAGATTAATTTAAGTCAATCATTTCCTCTAAACTAAAATTTAAAAAAGAGCTAAAACAATGTGCTAATAGTAATCATTTAGTGTAAACTATATATTTAAGTCTTCAAGGTTTATAAGGTAATAAATTTAAAATTACATTATAGTTCGTCGAACACCTCTTTGTATACAACATTTGTAGTCGTATCATATAGGCATGTATTTGGGTAAACTCAACCCGAACCCGTTAGAACCCGACAAATTATTTATGTACGGGTACAGGTTGGGTTCTACACCAGGACCCGTCTAAAACTTGCCCTGCCCAAAACTAACCCGCACAAAGACCCGATCCGGAAACCCGTACAAAACCCAACCCGAATTCGACTACCCAAATTTGACACATGATCTTCCCAAAATCCAACCTGGGCCAAATTTTTGTCAGGGTTTAGGGTGGGTACCTACCCGCTCCCCTACCCGACCGTAAAAAAAATTGTGAAAACATGTAGAAATTTTTTTTGTGAAATAAAACTAATTCGCCCAGGTACCCCCACCCCCAACCAAAAAAAGTTTACGCGAAAACATGTGGGAAATTGTTTTCCTTAGATAATTTTTTTGACTAGGGTAGGATGGGTGGACCCCATGATGTGACAACGAAATGTGCGATATAGCATGCATTTAGACCCTTATGTTTTGCCTTAGATTCAATATTTATATCGTTTTATGGTCAATTACCAACTTGGCCTGTTTTCTGTAGGTCATGATCGCGTTATTGAAGAATTGCACGATTTCGGGCGCCAAAATAGCAGAATTGTGCCAAATCGAGAATGTTAATCAAGTATGCAGAATTGGCCAATACACGGAGTTCTAGGAGTCAAAACATGTCATGTGACCAGCTAGTCCAAAGATAATTGAAGATGGTACAACTTTGTAGAAGACAACGTTTTGACAAAACGAAGTTACAAAGCCCGAAATTGAAGAACAAAGCAAACATATTCAAAGCTGGAGGAATTGCTCTTGGCGATGCCCTGTAGACCGTAGAAGAGGCATCAGCGGTCCCCAGGCGACCGCAGTGCACTGTCTGTTTGCTTCCAGTCCATTTTTCTGGCCTGTCAAGCTAGGGCCACCTTCCTTATACACCAATGGCGGTTTGAGCTTGGGATTTCAACTATAAAATAGACCATTGGGGTCTCATAATGAAGAGAAAGCGGGACGGAAAGGTTCCGAAGCACCAAAGCAGCTCACCTGAGGGAGAACTAGTCCTCGGGGAAGTGAAACCCCAAAACCCTAGCTGCCAGCAAGCATCAAGATCGACTACATCAAGGAGGAGGAATCGAAGAGGAGAAGCTGAGGGTCGACACTTGCCATCTTCTTACGATTTAGTTGTTTCAAACATGATTTCAATTCAGTTTGCAGTTTATTTACTTTCAGTTATGTCAGGCTAATTTACATGTGTAAGGGTTAGCCACGAGGTTTAGCCAGTATCTTTGATTATTTGGTTTATATATGATGGAATAGTTTTAGCATCACTGTTGGTTAAGCGATTATTGTTCATACCTGTGCTATTTGAGGAAAGATGCTTTGCTTGTTTATGTTTTCGCGAGACATGAGTATTCATTGCACAACATTAGGAGGTATCAGCTGCGTCTATAAGTTGATATTCTGCCTGAGGTTTGTTGTTGAGCTAGCCACTGGTGACAGCTTTGAGCTAGACGATAGTCTACATGGGGTTTCTGTACCGACTGCGCCTTAGTATAAGATATGTGACTTGTCTGACTCTTCAGCCGTAACTATCGCTATCTGTTATTCATGCGTTTATCAAAGTGAAGGTTAACGCTTACATGCTTTTCTCTATAAGTTCTTAGTTCGTCAATTCTCTTTATAATTATTTTGTTCTTGCGTGTTTATTTTATTTAATCAAAAACACCAAAAATCAGTTATTTATTTTATATTGAAAATCCTATTTCAATCGAGTGTTATTCCCGAGAGAACGATATCTCGAGTTAACTTACCGCTATAAACTATGTGTTAGTGAGCTTCTGGCAATTATAAATTTAATTTTTTGATTGTATTTAGAGATTTACAGTCTGTACAACGAAATCAAAACTCTCAGTACACATAAAAAATTTGGCGCCCCTGTCGGGGAATAATTAGTAGATTGCCTGCGTAGAACTTATTTGGTTATTTTTTAGCAGTAACTACTTTTATTTCACAGGAAAACTCAATATGGAAGAAGAAGATGGAAGAACTATCAGGGAGATCAGTATGCCTAAACCAAGAAGGAGTGGAATTCGGATCCAGTCACATGTAAGGGAGTATTGATTTGATCTAACTCTGATTAGCGAATTACCAAAGTTCAGATGTAGAGAGGGAGAACATGAATGCAAGTTCATGTATGCATTCGAGTGTATTGTCGAGCAGTTTCAGACGAAGGGGTTAACCGATGGTGAGCTGGAATTCTGTTTCTTCATCAAAACACTGGAGGAGCAGCAAAAAGATGGATAGATTCAATCAAAGAAGAAGTCAGTGAATGGGAAGAGCTGAGGAGTCTGTTCTTGAAGAGGTTTCTAAGGCTTGCAAGGGTTATGAGAGAAAGGAGGATGATATCCAACTTCACTCAGAAACAGAAGGAATCTTTTCATGATGCATGGGAAAAGGTTTAAGGAGATGCAATTCAACTGCCCCCATCATCAGTTTACTTCGCGACAGCTCTGTGAGTATTTCTACTTAGGAGTTAGAGAGCTTATAGACGTAGCTCTGAAGGGATCATTTATGGGGAGTTCTGCTAAGCTAGTACTGGAAGCTTGTGCAAGTGTTGCTGAAAACTAATGGTACAGGATTGAGTAGCTAAAGGAGAATGAGATCTTCAATAAGATGGAAGCCATGGAAGAAGTAAGGACAATAGCCGCAATTGAGGAAGAAGCGCAATGGGCTATGGGACACAGCGTAGGAACTCCCGAGTACTTGGATAGAAGAAGCATATCGAAGGAAGTAAGCTAAGAAGTACCAGAAGGAAAAACCTATCGAGATGAGCATTGAAAGGAATGATGAAGTTTCCAAAATCAGCAGCGAACAAGTGGTCGACAGCATTGTAGCTGCTAAAAGGGGTTGGAAGAAGAGATCAAAACCCTCAAGGATCATAATAACCAGAGAGGAAAAGCAATGCTGGAGGAACTGGAAAAAGGAATTGACGAAACACACTAACTGGTGAAGCTATTCACATAAAGTGCCGCATCGACCGAGGAAGCAATAGAAAGGCTAAGTGGAGAAGTCGATGCAGTCAAGGATGATCTGATCAAAATGAAGTATGCAGTCAGGGAGTTGGATGAAAAGGTGGAAGAAGTCAAGGAGCAGCAGGTGGAGAGCATTGGGGCTATCACTACTATGAGCGGGATAACAACCCCGGATTCTATTCCTAAAAGTGAAGAAAGAGCAAGAAGGAAAAAGGATGCTGAGATAGTGGATGTAGAAGAAGAAGGCAAAGAGGGTGAGAAAGGGAAGTCTAAGAACGAAGCCCAGGAGAAGAAGAAAGAGCAAGAAAGGATAGCATCCAGGAGAGGAAGATATGACGACGACCTGATGGAAAAGGGACACGTCCGAGCAGAAGATGGGGGAATAGTTCATTTAAAGGACTTACCTTTTCCAGGAAGGCTCATGGGTGATGTCAAGAAGGCTGCAAAGATGAAGGCTAAAGGAAACCTGGAGAACCAATTAATTCCAGTACCAATACATGATCTGTTTACTCTATACCCATCTGACTATATGGCAGCTACAAGAGAATTCTTTAACCGGAAGAAAGCCTACGTCGGAGTAGCATGGAGAGAAGGATCGGATATCATGAGAAGAGGAATAGGAGATCCGGGACAATTCAGCATGACGATTGGAGTGAAGGGCAAAAAGGTAAACTGCATGATAGACCTTGGAGCCAACGTAAATCTTATGTCATTGGCTAAGGCGAGGGAGCTAGGGATTGAAGACGAGATAGAACCATGCGAAACTAGTGTCCAGCTTGCCGACAATTCGACAAAGAAATGTGCTGGAGAAATCAGAGGTTTACCTGTGGATATTGGAGGCATAAGATCAAGGCTAGACTTCCTTGTGATGGATATGGAAGGAAGTGTGATGAGATCTAAAACACTTATTGGACGACCAGCCCCACATCAGATGGAAGCGGTAGTCCAGACGGGGGAGAAGACCTATTCATTGATCGTGGAAGGACAGAAGAAGCGTTTCAATTCTAAAGGTGAACTTCTATAAGAAGGAAAGAGAATAGAGAGAGGATATTGGGAAAGCACAGATGATTTCCACCATGGAGACGAAGTCGAGTATGGATATCTGATGCCAGATTTGATAGAAGAGGATGAAGAAGATTTTGACACAAAACAGTACGAGAGGCTCGAGCAACTTTATTCTGTGGATACAATGGAGAAACAGGAGAACGACAATCCGCCAGCCCTTGGATTGGAGGAGGTGCTACGGTCAAAACCGAAACTCAAACCGCTACTTGTAGACCGCAAGTACATTTTCTTATCTGACGGCGAGTTCTTTCCTGTCATTATATCTTCATCTTTAACTAAGGATCAAGAAGAGAAGTTAGTAGAGGTTTTGAAAAAGTATAAGGAAGTAATAGGATGGGATATAACCGACATCAAGGTGATCATCCCCGTAAGGTGCATGCATACTATTACACTGGAGGAAGGAGCAAAGCCGGTAAGGCAACCTCAGAGGAGACAGAATCCAGTAGTAATGCAAGTGGTGAAGAAGGAGATCCACAAGCTTCTTAATAACGGGCTGATCTATCCTATCGAACGTAGCAATTGGGTGAGTCCGATACACGTGGTTCCCAAGAAGTCAGGAATAACGGTAACGGATAATATCACAACTAGGATTGCTATAGGATGGAGGATGTGCATCGACTACAGGAGATTGAATTCATCAACAAAGAAAGACCATTTCCTCCTGCCTATTATAGATCAAATGTTGGACAGTCTGACAGGGCACGAGTATTACTGTTTCTTGGACAGGCTATCTGGATTCTTCCAGATCCCCATTGCACCTGAAGACCAGGAGAAGACTACTTTTACCTGCCCTTTTGGAACGTTTGCTTATAGAAGGATGCCATTTGGATTATGCAATGCACCGGCTACCTTGCAGAGATGCATGTTGTCTATATTTAGCGACATGGTGGGAAAGTTCATAGAAGTATTTATGGATGACTTCTTAGTATTTGGAAATTCATTCGAAGACTGTCTTCAGAAGTTATCACTAGTTCTGGACAGATGCATCGAGTGCAATCTAACTCTGAGCTGGGAGAAGAGTACTTTTATGGTAAAGGAAGGAATAGTGTTGGGCCATGTTATTTCAAAGGAAGGGATCAAAGTAGACGAGGCGAAGGTGGAGACAATATCAAAGCTACCGCCACCAACCAACATCAAGGAACTTCAATCCTTATTGGGGCATATCAACTTTCACAGGAGATTTATCAAGGACTTGTCGGTGGAAGCTAAACCTCTCAACAATCTACTGAGGAAGGATGTTAAGTTTGATTTCGACGAAGATTGTATGAAAGCGTGGAGCAGCCTGAAAGAGAAGCTAGTAACCTCCCCGATAATGACTGCACCAAACTGGGAGATCCCGTTTGAAATAATGTGCGATGCATCAGACTTTGTTGTTGGAGCTGTATTAGGACAGAAGGTGGACAAGCAATTCAGGGCAATTTACTACACAAGCAAATCCATGAACGATGCATAGAAGAACTACTACACCATGGAGAAGGAATTCTTGGTAATCGTATTCGCCCTCGAGAAGTTCCGGAGCTACATTGTGGGATATCAGGTTATCATCTACAGTGATCACGCCGCATTGAGGCATCTGATAGCAAAGATGAATGCAAAGCCAAGACTCATCCGATGGGTACTTCTGTTGCAGCAGTTTGATTACAAAATAGTAGACATACCAGGGAAACAGAACATTATTGCAGACCACCTCTCCAGAATCACCACACCTAATGAAGGAGAAGAGATTGATGATGATTTTCCTGGGGAACAAGTTTTCAGTGTTGAGAAAGAACCGTGGTACGCAGATATTGTGAACTTTCTCACAAGTGGAGTGCTGAAGAAGGACTGGACACTAACATAGAAGATTGCTCTAATAACAAAGAGCAGAGGTTTTATCTGGGAACCGCCACATTTGTTCAGAGAAGGAGGAGATATGGTTTATAGAAGATGCGTCCCGGAGCATGAGCAGGAGAACATACTGAGACACTGTCACAAATACGAGTGTGGAGGGCATTATGGACCAAGGAAAACCGCCCACAAAGTCCTTCAATCAGGATTCTACTGGGAGTCGATCTATAAGGATGCAATAACCTTCTGCAAGAGTTATGACACGTGTCAGAGAACAGGGAACATAACCAAGAGGGACAAGATGCCTATGACTACAAACCTGGTGGCAGAGATCTTTGACGTCTGGGGTATAGACTTCATGGGACCTTTTCCGAAGTCAGATGGGAACGAGTACATACTGGTTGCAGTCGATTACTTTTCGAAGTGGGTGGAGGCACAAACCACAAGAACAAACGACGCACTGGTGGTGCTGAAGTTTCTCAAGGAGAACATATTCGCCAGATACGGGACACCGAAGACGATCATCAGCGATGGAGGTACGCATTTCTGCAACAAGTTGTTCGCAGATTGTATGCGCAAGTTTCAGATTAGGCACAGGATAGCAACTCCATATCATCCGCAAACATCTAGGCAAGTTGAGGTGAGCAACAGATAAATTAAGGCAATATCGGAGAGAGTGTTTAAGCAAAGCAGGAAGGATTGGTCACATACCTTGTTGAACACTATGTGGGCATACAGAACAACATATAAAACAATGCTGGGAGCAAGTCCATACAGGATTGTATACGGAAAGATATGCCACCTACCTTTTGAAGTAGAGCACATGGCATGGTGGGCCATCAAGAGTCTAAACTGCGATCTGGATGCAAGCGGAAAGAAGAGATTGCTGGATCTCAACGAGCTGATTGAAATCCGGAATCAGGCCTATGCCAACTCGAAGATATATAAGGAGAAGACAAAGGCCTACCATGATAAACACATCAGGCAAAAATAAATCGAGGAAGGGCAGGAAGTGTTGCTTTATGACTCCCGTCTAAAGTGGTTCCCAAGCAGATGGAAAGGACCGTACAAAGTCCTCAAGGTATATCCGTATAGAACGATCCAGTTGCTAGACAACAAGTCAAAGGGTATTTTCAAGGTGAACGGGCACAGAGTTAAACCCTACATCTCGGGGGATGAACAACATGCCAACCAGACGGAGATGTGCAGGTTGGATTTGCCAAAGATCGATGCATAGTCGGTCTAATGACTATAAACGAGCGCTTGTTAGGAGGCAACCCAACGGATTGTAAGTATTTACGTTTATTGCATTTCACGTAGTTTGCATACACTTCACGTTTTTCAAAAATTTTCGCACAAATAGGTCATTTGCATTAGTTATCTTTTCCTTATAAGGTTTCTTTTTCAAATTAACAAAATAAAAATGAGAAAGCAAAAGAAAATAAGAAAATGAGAAAAAATTTCGAACGAGCAAAAAACTGGAAAACAGAACCATGACTGCGACCGCTAGGGGACCGCAGTCAGGCTTCTACGGCCGCCTGGCGACCGTAGTGGCCTGATTCTGCGAGATTTTCTTGCCTTTTTCGGTTTTTGGAAATTTTCCATTCTCTTGTTTCTTGTTTATGGAAGACTTTTGCATGAATTTCCTTCAAATGTCAGCACTCTAAACCTATTTATATGCATCACTACCTTCTCTAAACTCACAAATTCACAAGCACAAAAGCATTGTACTCTAGAATAAGCATCATACTTACTTTTCTCTCAAGAATTCAAGTTTTTCGGCAATTCAAGGTACGATTATTTAACTCTACCCTTCTCATTACTTCTACTCGCATGATTTATGAGTATGTATACGTAATGCATGTGTTGATTCATACGCATTGAGCATTGAAGGTCGGAAGTTCGCATTAACAATAATATTCATGTTCTAGTGATCAACTATGTTATGCTTAATCTATCATTCTCATCCGTTAGTACGCATGATTTAATTTTCTGCGATTATATGATTATTGGAGGTTCTCAAGCATGTTATATCCACCCACCGTGCATCAATTAGGTTTGGGGGAGATGTGAACTAACTTAAAAAGTTTCCATCACCATTTTTAGGAACATGGCAAAGAAAATCATTGTAGGTGGAGTTGGAAGAGGCAAGTGTTTGGAAGCTTTGAAAAGGATGGAACGTGGTGAGAGTAGCAAGGCTAGGGAAGAAGAATCATCACATGAGTTGGAGGAAGCGCACAAGCTAGAGGATCATCATCATTCCCTATCCCATGAATGCGAAACTCCTTTGACAAGAATTGACCTTGGAGAAAAGACGAACAAGGAGAAGTACCCACATACCTACTATTAAACTTTGACAATGGATCATGAAGGTTGGTACCGTTGGGACAAGAAAAGGTTGCAAGATGAGCATGAGGAGAAACTAGCCAAGTTGGAGGAAGAATTCTTACAAACTAGAGTCAAAATTAGTAAGGAAAGAGATGAAGCACTAGCAAGAGATAGGAAGAAGATGGAGGAAGAATTGAGGAGAGCTCGTGATCTCTTCTATGAAGAAGAGTATGGAAGGAAAAGAAAAGGTGACTTCAACACATATGAAGGAGAACCGTCTTTCCGACCAAGGGTGAGGTGTAATGCAAGAAAGACTACAGGAGGGTCTAGGCCAAGTCATGTGCTCGCGGTGAAGAAAAAGCAAATCATTGAGGAAAAGTTGAGCTCGATGGGAGCAAAAGCTAACTTCGTTGATCTCACTGATGGAGAACCTGACCCTACTCACAAAAACAAAAAACCCTGCATTAACTGGAATGACTTTGAATAAATAGTCCAGGGCCTTGAGCACCAAGAACCAAGGGAGCAAGAGAAGCTAAAGGGCAAGGTCATTAACACAAATGGTTTTGTTTATGAGGAGGAAGACCCGGAGGAAGCTAGGAAATGCTATACACCTGAGCACCACCCCTACGATTCAGATTATAAAGAGTCAGAGTGATCTACCAAGAAAGCGGACACCATACCTGACAGGAGAGTTTTCTCGTTACCATTACTTTTCTTTTTTATTGTTTTGTGCTAAGGGACTAGCACAAGCGTAGGTATGGGGGAGGGTAAAGGTAACTCGAAATTCAAAATTTTTAGGGCCTTATTTTTTGTTATTTTATTTTATGCACTAAGTTTCCGGTTGTCGCACTTTTATTTCTTTCCTATTTTGGATGGTTGCCGAGCTTTGACTCGCTATTTATATACCGAGCTTTGGCTCGTATTTATTTACCGAGCTGCGACTCGGAGTTTATTCAAACCTATTTATTTAAGTCTTTTATTATTTTGATTGAGGCACTTTCATTTACTTACGTCGATTGTTGAGGAACCTATGTTCTCATCAGCAAGAGATCTTCATCTTACATTTTGAACCAAGACACTTTACATGCACCTACTTATGAGTTTTTTCCATGCAACACAAAGATAAAGAGGCAATCTTAGAATACTTTTCCTTCCTTATTCTCTTTAATATCTTGATTTACTTATATACGCTGTTTTAGAAGTCTTTCATGCTCTGAGTGAGTCTTCTTAGTTAAAGAGGGATTGGGAAGACGTAAACTATGTGAAACTAACAGGTTTGGGGGAGGAGAAGTAGAAGGAAGTTTGTGCTTGCTTTGTTCTGTTGTGTTCACTCTCTCTAAAAAAAAAGAAAAAGAAAAAGAAGTACTGAAAAAAATCAAGGTACCAGAAAAAAAATGAATGAAGTACCATAAAAAGCAAAGGTACTGAAAGTCTCGGAGTGGATCTATGGTCCTTGTGATCACCGTTTACGTGTTGGGCATGTTACAGATACTACCCACATACCGGCGTGGCCCTTAAAGCTACATGTTCGTAAGGGTTGATGGCATGTATACCAAACCAGCACGCACAAAAGTGCGGAATCGGTAAAACAGACACTACCAAAAAATGGAGAGACTAAAAGGTCCCAATGATGGCCAAAAAAAAAAACATACGGGTCGAAACGATTGCAAAAAATAGTATGTAAAAAGAGAGAGAGGAACATCAGACTTTATTATTTTGAGAAGGTGGAGAAGAAGGGATGAACTTTTGACAGGGTAGTATTCATAAGGAGCATGTAAGACCTATAACTCAGCATTTATCCTTACTTATGCATATCCTACCTTAATCCTTTTTCTAGCCTAATCTCTAATTGCCTCAGAAGTCTGTGTATACAGTGAATTACTTTTTGAAGGGATGCATGAGTCGCATGCCGTAAGGTTCTTATGTGAATTATGATTGATCTTGTTACATGAGAACCCGACAATGCAGATCGATGTTCGTTTTTGTCTGTTGGTTTCAAGATCTTCGATTTCTGACTTAGTTACTAAATGTGGTTGAATGTGAAAAATCATCCTTGTGAAAGTTTTAAATTGGAGTACTAAGTTTGGCATCATTTCACTGTCACTTTTTATCTTTTTTGTCTTCCTCAAGGATGAGCAAGAAACTGATTTGGGGGTGTGATGTGACAACGAATTGTGCGATGTAGCATGCTTTTAGACCCTTGTTTTTTACCTTAGATTCAATATTTATATCATTTTATGGTCAATTACCAACTTCGCGTGTTTTCTGTAGGTCATGATCGCGTTATTGAAGAATTGTACGATTTCAGGCGCCAAAACAGCATAATTGTGCAAATCGAGAAAGTTAGGGCCCGTCTTCCTAAACCTTCCTTATACACCAATGGAGGTTTGAGCTTGGGATTTCAACTATAAATAAGACCATTGGGGTCTCATAATGAAGAGAGAGCGGGACGGAAAGGTTCCGAAGCACCAAAGCAGCTCTCCTGAGAGAGAACTAGTCCTCGGGGAATTGAAACCCCACAACCCTAGCCATCAGCAAGCATCAAGATTGACTACATCAAGGAGGAGGAATCGAAGAGGAGAAGCTGAGGGTCGACACTCGCCATCTTCTTACGGTTTAGTTGTTTCAAACATGATTTCAATTTAGTTTACAGTTTATTTACTTTCAGTTATGTCAGGCTAATTTACCTGTGTAAGGGTTAGCCAGGATCTTTGATTATTTGGTTTATATATGATGGAATAGTTTTAGCATCAATGTTGGTTATGCGATTGTTGTTCATACTTGTGTTGTTTGAGCAAAGATGTTTTGTTTGTTTATGTTTTCGCGAGACATAAGTATTCATTGCACTAGATTTGGAGGTATCAGCTGTGTCTATAAGTTGATATTCTGCCTGAGGTTTGTTGCTTGCCACTGGTGACAGCTTTGAGCTAGACAATAGTCTACATGGGGTATCTGTACTGACTGCGCCTTGGTATAAGATATGTGACTTGTGTGACTCTTCAGCCGTAACTATCGCTATCTGTTATTCCTGATATAAACCGTTTATCAAAGTGAAGGTTAACGCTTACATGCTTTTCTCTATAAGTTCTTAGTTCGTCAATTCTCTTTATAATTATTTTCCTGTTTACGTGTTTATTTTACTTAATCAAAAACACAAAAAATCTGTTATTTATTTTATATTGAAAATCAACCATTTAATATTCTATTTCGATCGAGCGTTATTCCCTAGAGAACGACATCTCGAGTTAACTTACCACTATAAACTGTGTGTTAGTGAGCTTCTGGCAATTGTAAATTTAATCTTTTGATTGTATTTAGAGATTTACAGTCTCTACAACGAAATCAAATCTCTCAATACATATCACCCCACCCCCTACCCGACTAAAAATAAAATTCGCGAAAACATGTGGGAAATTATTTTCATGAGATAAAAAATTTCAGTCGGAATATAGTGGGTGGGGTACCCAACCACAAGATCCCCATCGTTTGACCAAAAAAATTTGTCTCGAAAACATGTGGGAAATTGTTTCCGTGAGATAAAAAAAATTCACCTGGGGTAGGATATCCCCACCCCCCATCCGACCAAAAAATTTGCGCGAAAATATTTGGGAAATTATTTTCGTGAAATGAAACATTTTCGCCCATGAAGGGTACCCCCGGTCCGACAAAAAAATGCGGGAAATTATTTTTCTTGTTTTAATTATTTTTTCAAAACTTCGGGTTGGGTTCGGGTTCTAGGTCTTCCTGACTTTAAAATTGCGGGTTGGGTACGTGTACGGATTTTTAAATTGTTGGTGGGATGCGGGTACGTGTTATAAAACCCGTTAAAAGCATCGAGTTCCACCCCACAAGTTTTGTAATGGGTTGGGTACAGAAATATGGAATAGGAAATTTTGTGTCGGCTGATGGACTCATTATCATTCTAGGTATTAATACACGTTTCTCGTATTCATTCTAGATAACAGCTTTGCCTGAATAACATGTTTCCAAGATTTGCTACTATAAGTCTTGTTCTATTGCGAAGTTCAGATGCCTGGTCAATGTTACGCAACAACATGATCATCAACCAAGCTTAAGAACAATCATGTGGTTAGGGAGTCCAGAACAATTGATATTATTCAGAAACTCAACCGTGAACACTTCAGAGATACATCATCCACTCTACTCAAGCTATCAACGTTTAAATATTCCACCTACTCGCCATGAATTTTCAAAATGGCATACGTACTCATTAATATCATTAACAATGACATTTGTAGGTGCAAGAATGGCTCGATTAATGATGTAATTTGGATCTAGTGACGGATTGTCCAAGTGCTCTGACAATGATGGGTATGTAATGTCAACAATTGTATTTATATAAGATCACCTACCTCTCTGATGAGTAGATCATCAGGTAGTTTTAAATCAACCACACCGTCATTATTTTCACCATCACCAACTTGTAAAATTCACTCCCCGAACTGCCTGGTCTCGTTTATCTCGGCAGGTGAATTTCCAGACTGCATATCATGTAAAATTTAATGTTAATCAACTCTATAGTTAATAATTTAACAAAACAAAATTATTGAAACAACAAATTTACCATCAACCTTAGGTTTTTAGTTAAATTGAGGATTTCACATGTTGCCCATATTTTGGATGAGCATATGGCTGCATTAACTATATCGTATCTGGTCCTTCCAGGATCCACAAGAAGAATATGAATGAAGTTGCCACAAAAACCAACCACAAGGCCACCAAAAGGGTAATGAGGGTGATGCATAGCATCTCTGAAACTCTGATCAACTGCCTCGAAGTAAAATTTATTCGTCATAGGGGCCTCGTCCCATATAATAAGCTTAGTAAGCCTTAATAACTGTGTAACATCAGAACTTACAATGATCTTTGAGCATATTGAGTCCTCATTTTGAGGAAGTGGTATGTCGAATCTCGAATGAGCTACACTACCCCTTGGAAGCAATAGTGATGCAATACCACTTGATGCAACTGGGAGAACCATAACTCCTTTGGATCTCAATCCCGATCAGGCGATCATAAATTCCTCCATATAAAAGTCTTCACAATCCTTCCATATCCACATAAGAACAACACTCAACCTGTATCGGAATTAACAGAAGAGATTATCTTCTCGTAGATTGTATGTTGCTCCCCAGTCAATCGTGGATACAACGAATTGAACTCTTCACTCTCAGCTGTTTTATCATTTGACTTCTCATCCACTATGAACTGGTTCGTAGCACTATTTATGATGCCATCTGAAGGTATATACATACCTTCAAATTGTCAGACAACTGTAGTTTGATCTTAGAAGTTTCTCAATCTCCAATAAAGATAAATCTTTAATATGATCATCCATGAGTTTTAGACATGTATATTGTATACAAAATATGAATATAATAAAGCATATATTTTTAAGTATGTATAATAATATATTGAGCAATAGTTGTTAGTACCTGGATTGTTTTTTTCATGCTTTGGGTATTTAATAGGTCATCTGATAAGAATTCACATGTCTTCAACCAAACGTCTTTAGGAATTGACATGATGTGAGATAGAAGTACTGTGAATAGATGACAGGGGAAGAAGCCTAGAAACTTGTGTCAATTATTTCACTATCGTACTCCATATCATCAAATAAGAGACCTAAGGAACCGCATGCGGACTTGTATGAATCATAAATAACACCATTAACCATTCTGATATCCTCATAGCAGGTCGCACTCTTACACGATTCAACATGAGTTCGTGCTTTTGTCTTTCTGCGAGACCATATCTTCTCTCTTTCATTCCAACAATAAAGTTGTGGCAATTCATGATACAAAAGCTCGAGCTTCAGGATCAACTTTGTTCAGTTCGAACCATTGTAAGAATTTTGTCTGCTTTGCATATGGCTTCTCAAGTAATATGGCATGTATTCACCATCTTTAATGTTCACACTTTGCTAACCCTCCAAGTGGAATGCTAACCTCTCAATTTCAGGAGTCTTATAATGTATGAAAAATTTAAATATTCTCCATATAGCTTCACATGCAGAAACATACTGGCCATCAACATGCCTCATGATTTAATCTATATTGTTCGTGTCTACAAAACTAAGCCATATACGTCACTCTCCTTGGATATATATATTTAAACAAATACTTCATAGACCCCCCCTCCTATGGTTGTAGAATTATATGATCATGTGTGTCGATACTTCAACCTATACCCGAATTGACAGAAGAGATTATCTTCTTGTAGATTGTATGTTGCTCCCCAGTCAATCGTGGATACAACGAATTGAACTCTTCGCTCTTAGCAGTTTTATCGTTAGACTTCTCATCCACTATGAACTAGTTCGTAGCACTATTTATGATGTCATCTGAAGGTATATGCATACCTTCAAATTGTCAGACAACTGTAGTTTGATCTAGAAGTTTCTCAATCTACAATAAAGACAAATCTTTAATATGATCATCCGGGAGTTTTAGAAATGTATATTGTAATACAAAATATGAATGTAATAAAGCGTATATTTTTAAGTATGTATAATAATATATTGAACAATAGTTGTTAGTACCTGGATTGTTTTTATCATGTGTTGGGTATTTGATGTGCTCAAATTGATACTTAGAAACAAGTAGCAAGCAGTTGTTGTAAAATAAGCAAAGCTAACCACAGAGTCGTTCGCTAAGGAACCAATTAAGCTACCACAACGATTTGAAATCAAACAATTACTTGAAGAAACAAATTAATTTATTTAAATTCGAGTACTTCTAATAGCTAGAAAATAGAAAATGCAATGTAATTGATTTGAATGAATGAGGTAGGAAGAACACGGTAGTTACGATCAAGCAATGCTAATTCTCTCTAGGGATACGTTCATACTATCACACGGTCGGTGTACAGAAAACTATCAATCCAATTCCACCAAACGTTATTTGAAAATCTTTGAACTAGAGTAATCGTTGGTCGTCAATCCACGATCCTTAACCAAACGTTTTAGAGAATCTTTGAACGAGAGTGTTGAATTGAAGGGTTTTTATGAAGATCATTGAACGAGCCTAACCTATATGAACGATTTCAAACCCTAGAAGCGAATACGCAAAGCTATCACGCAACTACCATGTCCGGAGTGGTTTAGCTACTCATGATAGATTGAAAGATGAAAGACTTCAAGATATTGCTCATGATAAACATAAACATAATGATAATCGCATGCAAGCTCATAAAATTCGACAAACAAGAGCAAGAACGAATTGTAAAGAGATGAACAATAGAGAATTACCACGGTGATCAGGAATTCGATATCGATAAATCAATCAAGAATAAAACCAAGCTCCAATGTTGTATCTCCACAATAATGTCTAGGAGCTTTTTTCTAAGAACTAGGTTAAAAGAAAGTATATATCAAAGAAAAAATCCAAAATGTAATCTAATAAGGAAAGCAAAACTCTGATCCTGCGCTTCTCGCCACGGCGGAAGGAATAGCTCGCCGCAGCGAGCCTTCTTAATCGAAGAATATATAGCCGTCGCATAATTTCGTCGCGGCGAGCAAAATGCTCCACCGCGGTGAGCTTCAATCTTCAAAACAGAGGATTCAATCGCAAAATCTCGCCGCGGTGAACCTTCTTTAATTGCAGAAGATATACATTCACTAAATCTCACTTGGGCGGACTGATTTCCTCGCCACGGTGAGCCTTCTTGCAATTTCCATCTCCAAGCTCGTAAAATCTCGCCGCGGCGGACTGAATCCCTCGCCGCGGTGAGCTATGCTAAGCAGCTCGTCCTAATTTAGCTCAAAAGACATCGATTCCTGCAAAATATAAATAAAACACCAAAGCGTAAAAACGAAAAAAATAGACTATAAAACTAAAGACAAAGACCGCTAAAAAGGATCAAATGAGACTCTAAATTATAGTCTCATCAAACTCCCCAAACTGAACCTTTGCTCGTCCTTGAGCAAACAAACAATCCTAGACACAACTAGACTCTAGACTACGACACATAATAACAAACAAACGAGTCAATCTTCCAAGTGACCGAACTCTACCATTGTAAGTGTTGAGGGTATAAGTCCCCCAACCACTTAATGAATTTCTCGTGCTTTCCTTTACACTAAGTACCTAGACCACCTTTGAGTAAGAACCACCTTGCTTGTAAGAACCAAAGCGTAAGAGCCCGTAAGAACCGTCGTACTGGTAAGAGGCGATGCGTAAGGACCTGCACAAGTAACTTGGAGGGGGGGTTAGTACCGTAGACCCGGTTTGCTAAGTGTCAAACCGGTCTGAGACTTTACTCAAGAGAGACTAAAGATCTACTCTGTATAATAGTCGGGAAGGTAAGAGTCTAAGAAGAGGACTTCACTTACTTTGCATTATGAGGATATGTCCATATTTATAGGTTTTTCTTGAGAAAGGGAGGACTCACAAGATCGCGCCAAGTGTACGTTCCAGATTGCGCAAACAATGCCTCAATAGGCCCATGGCCCATTGTCTTGCTAGGCCTATGGCCCAATAGATTGGTGTGGTTAGGACGTCCCACTTTGGACAGTAGTCCGATAGAGAGGTTAGGACGTCCCGCTTAGGATTGTAGTCCGATAGAGCGGTTAGGACGTCTTGGACATATTTCTGTATCAACATATGTCCCCCTAGTTTCCAAGTATCTTTGTAGAAGATAGTTGTGGAACTATAGTGTCCAGGGAGCTTCTTTGTGCGATCGATCTTGTGAGCTTTGAAAGTTTTCCTTATCCGTGTCCTCTCTTGTCTTTCCCCTATCTCTCTCTCTCCCCCCCCCCCCTTTTCTTACAGTCCAAGACGAGATGTCTCAGACTGTAGGAAAAGAGGTATTTAAAAGCGAGATAGGGTTAAACGTGAAGGCTTAGTACTTTGGAAATTTTTGTTGCTCGGATGTCGGATCCGAGGAGTCAAGTCCGGGTAGATTTTGTTGCTTGGATGTTGGATCCGGACTTCATTTTTTTTTTTTTGCCAAAAATGATATGCCGGGCTCGGTTGGCGTTGCACCGGATGTCGTGATGCGGAGTGTGGAAGGGCCTTTGTTCAAGGTTGGGCCTACCTAACTTGATTTGGCATGTAGTTGTGTACTTCTTTGACTTCCTATTTAAATGTATTCTTCCATTTGCATAGAGTATATGAAATTTTCCAAATGTCAATATGGGCCGATGGGTGGACCAATCTTGCATAGTAGGCTTCTAGCTGAAGAATCTCGTGGGTGAGAGGAAAAGAAGGCAGTAGCTACTAGCTAGTTGAACCATTTATTATTCCTCCTCATATTCTCCTTTAGTCCACCATTTTTGGTTTTTTCACGGCCACATGACCATCACCCTCTATTCACCTCCTCATTCAATCAACTCACCATTCATAACTCAGTCCTTTTTCTCCTTTTCGTCCGAGGTTTGAGTCTGAATTGGCGTTCTGGGTTTTGTTCCAGCTGTTATCCAATTCTTACATCTAAGTTTTGTTGTACCGGATCCGCTATTTGTAGCTCCGAAGCTTTGTGGTTGTTAAGTCCGTTCGAATCTGGTCGGAGTGATCCTGTTCCGGTACTGAAGATCTGAGATGAAATTGCATAGGCCTGGACGGAGGCACCACGTGATCCCAGATGTAGCTCCTGCAGTGAATAGCGAAATTCTTCTTTTCCTGCGAAGTCATGTTAGCAGCAAACAATCCTGTGGCCTTAAAATTAACAATGTTGGCAAACCAGGGTTCTAGACTAACAGAGAATAAATGCTCATCAGGGAGATCATCTGGGATGGGGGGAGATGGGGCGATGGCACCTGGATTAATCCTGGATAGGTGATCTGCCACCAAGTTGTCTTTGCCACACTTGTCAACTATCTCACAGTCAAACTCTTGCAGCATCAGGACCCAGCGAATAAGGCGAGGCTTAGAATCGCTTTTGGCCATAAGGTGGCAAATTGATGCATGGTCGGTATGCACTATTACCTTGAATCCCTTCAAATACGACCTAAATTTATCCAGGGCGAATATCACAGCCAGGAATTCTTTCTCAGTGGTAGTGTAATTGACCTGTGCACCATTTAGAGTTTTGCTGGCATAGTAAATCACATGGAAATTCCTATCGACTCTTTTTCCTAGAACAACACCTATAGCGTAGTCAGAAGCATCGCACATAATCTCGAAAGGTAAAGACCAATCAGGTGCCATAACAATAGGGGCGGAAACAAGTTTTTCTTTCAGGATATTAAAGGCTTCCATACACTTACCATCGAAAACAAAAGGCACATCTTTCACCAGCAAGTTACTAAGGCACTTAGCAATTTTTGAGAAATCCTGGATGAACCTCCTATGGAATCCAACATGTCCTAGAAAATATTGTAACTCTTTCACGCAAGTGGGTGGGGGAAGTTTCACTATAACATCAAGTTTTGCTCTATCTACCTCAATCCCCCGCTTAGAAACCGCATGCCCTAGAACAATACCCTCTCGCACCATAAAGTGACTTTTTTCCCAACTAAGGGTCAGATTACATTCTATGCAACGTTTCAAGACTTTATCAAGCTTACCACGGCAGTCGGCGAACGAGTTACCAAAGAGAGAGAAGTCATCCATAAATACCTCAATGAAATCCTGCACCATGTCAGAGAAGATAGAGAGCATGCACCTTTGAAAGTTGTCGGGGCGTTGCATAAGCCAAAAGGCATCCTGCGATAGGCGAAGGTGCCGTATGCGCATGTGAAGGTGGTCTTCTCTTGGTCCTCCTGCGCTATGGGAATCTGATAGAAACCTGAAAGACCATCCAAGAAACAATAGAACTCGCGCCCCGCAAGGCGGTTTTGCATCTCATCAATGAAGGGAAGGGAGAAGTGGTCCTTCTTAGTGGCAGCATTCAATTTCCTATAATCTATGCATACACGCCACCCTGTGGTTTTCCTAACAAGAACCTCTGTCCCTTTCTCATTGGTCTCAACAGTTACTCCAGACTTTTTCGGGACAACATGCACATGGCTTACCCATCAACTGTCAGCTATAGGGTAGATCATATCATGTTCTAACAGCTTAAGTACCTCGGTTTTAACTACGTCTTGCCTGACAGGGTTAAGCCTACGCTGGGGTTGCCTCACAGGTTTGGCGTCATCTTCAAGACTAATCCTATGGGTGCACCTAGTCGCACTAATGCCCTTGATGTCACCAATCCCCAACCCTATGGCTTCGGACTTCTCTCTCAAAAGCTCTACTAGCCTATTCTCTTCTTCCTTTTGCAATTTCGAAGAGATTATCACAGGTTTAATTTTGTTTTCTCCCAGGAAAGCGTATTTAAGATGGGACGGGAGCTCCTTAAGGTCGGGTTGAGGGGGTTCGATTTCCTCGGTGTTTCCACCATGGGGATGGATTTCCTCACCAGGGTCGACTTTCGCCGAGTCAAGTATGCAGACTATTTCACTACTCTCCTCACAAAGCATATCCTCATCAGAACTAAGGGTTAGGGCTGCTTCTAGCTTATCATCAGTTAAAGTAGCTAGGTAAGTAGCATGCACACAATCATCAATAATATCATCAAACTCAGCATTTACTTCAGAAATCAGATTACATTCTTCCACCGAGTAGGTGTCAGAATTACCTGCCGGTCGTGTTGCATCATTGATGATCTTGTTGCCACCAATTTCCATGGCAATCTTTCCTTCCGCCACATCGACCTGCAGCTTCACTGTTTTCGTAAATTGTCTTCCCAAAAGGATCATATGGTCCTTACTACTAGTGCTGGCGCCATTGGGGGGTAGTACCACAAAATCTACTGGAACCAGGAAGGTGTCTACTCTGACCAGTGCATCACGAATCACTCCCAGGGGGCGCCTGATGCTCCTGTCAGCTAGCTGCAGGGTCATGTTCACCGGTGCCAATTCCCCCAAACCCATCTCCTAGTAAAGAGCATGGGTGATAAGATTGATGCTAGCTCCCAGATCGTGCATTCCTTTTGCTATCTTCCCATTTTCCATCTGTATATCAATCACAAAGCTCCCCGGATCTTGTTGTTTCACTGGTAAGCCAACCACCGAATTAGCTGTTTCTGGTAGAACTAGCTTTTCGTTGGCTAAATACTTCCTCTTACTTGCATTGAGATCCTTGAAGAACTTAGAGTAGGAGGGGACATTATCAATGAGGTCAAGGAGTGGGAGGTTCACATTCACCCTTGAGAGCATGGCCAGAATAGCTTTGAATTTGCTGTCATCCTTGGATTTCTTGATTCTACCTGGATATGGCAGTTCATTGCTGATTGGGGTCCGTGAATGATGGGGTTATCAGAATTGTGAAGCACCCCCCGTGCGTACCACCAGCGGGTTGGCTATTTTTGTCAAGGATTGGTCCTCCTCCATGAGGAGGCCGCGGCGAGCCATGTTAACAAACTTGGCCTCAATTTGGCTAAAAAACAATGATTTCTGCAAGATAGAAACAAAACACCAAAGCGTAAAAACGAACTAAAAAGACTAAGAAACTAAATATAAAGACTCACAAAGACCGCTAAAATGGACCAAATGAGACTCTAAATTATAGTCTCATCACAGAGAAAGAAAGCGAACATCGTAGTAATGATCCAGCTATGCTAATTCGCTCTAGGGTAATCGTTCATACTTGTCACACGGTCGGTGTACATAAATCGATCAATCCAACCTTTACCAATCATTATTTGAAGGTTTTTTGAACGAGTGTAATCGTGGGTCGTCAATCCACGATCCTTAACCGTAAACGATTTTTGAAGATCTTTGAACGAGGGAATTGGATTGATAGGTTTTATGAAAATCTTTGAACGAGCCTAACTTATATGAACGAATATAAACCCAAGATTCGAATACACATAATTATCACATAACTACCGCATTCAGAGCGGTTTAACTACTCATGAGGGAAGCAAAGATGAAAGACTTCAAGGTATTGATCATGTTAAACATAAATAGGTTGATAATCGCATGCAAGCTCATACAATTCGATAAAGAATAGCAAACACGGATCGTAAAGAGATAAAGAATAGAGAGTTACCAAATATGACCAGAAATTCGATATCGATGCTTCTTACAAGAGGTAAACCAAGCTCCAAAAATCAATCAATGTCAAAACCTAGTTCTTGAGCTTTTTCCTACATATATCTAGGGTTGAAGAAGTTATGTTCTAAGTTATGGTGAAAGAATCCTACTTATAGGAGAAAAAACGAGTGGAATCCTAGCAGAATTCGATCAGAAAACTGCCAGCAAATAAGCTCTCGTAAGTTCTCGCCGCAGCGAGCAAAAATCCTCGCCGCCGCGAGGATGTTTTCTGCCAGCCAGCTTCAGACGTCTGTATCTTTTTATACAGGAGGAATTTGGCTATGCTTCTGGAACTAAAGTTGTAGCCCTTTGAATTTTTTTTCCATGTCTACCGAGATCAGGTCAATCGAACATCATATAAGATAGTTATGGTCAAAATGGCTAGACTGCTCCGTAAAACTTCACTTCTGCAAGCTTCCCTAAAACGGCTCTCAAATCTTCGTTCAAACTCCGAATCCACTTCCGTTTTTCCCAGCTACTCTACATTCAAAGATGTAGAACCAAATTTTCCACTCCGATTTTCACCTTCGGGACACACAAATCCTACAAAACACAAACAAAGCACCAAAGCATAAAAACGCACAAAGACACTATAAAACCATAAACAAAGACTAACAAAGACCGCTAAATAGGACCAAATGAGACTCTAAATTATCGTCTCATCAATTGGTCAAATCGCCAAGGAAGTAGGGCAATTGCAACAGAACAAAGACAAGCTGTCGGGTCACACCGAGAAAGCCATGATGATTTTTGAAGTTGTCAAGGTAATAGGAACCGGAGGAGAAAATCGTATTGCATCTGAACGACAGAACCCCGAAGGGACGCAAGGTAAAAACCTCAAACCTTCTCCTACAGCATTCGGGTGTGACATAATATCTCCTACCGAAGAAGAAAGGGTTAAACCAATCTTACCAAAGAAACCCGACCCCGGAGCTTTCAATATAAATGTTGTCATCAAAGGGAAAACAGCCACAGGAACCCTGGATCTAGGAGCCAGCATTAATATGATGCCACTCGCCGTCTACAAGAAACTCAACTTAGCAGGAATGGTGGAAGCAAGAACCGGCATACTGGTCGCTGATGGCTCTACTACAACCGCCTGTGGCAAGATACATAATGTGATTGCTAAACTGGAGGGTCTCGATATTCTTGTGGATTATCTCATCGTGGATTGTGAAGACCGGACAATGATACCATGCTCCTGGTAAGACCGTTTATGGCCACCACCAACACCATCATCAACGTGGCGAGAAGGGAGATTTCGATGAATATATAGAATCACCGGATAGTAATGGGGATTCCGAGCGAGACTTTGGAGGAAGCAATGGCAGCAAGGATCAATTTCGCCACAGGAGACTGGTGGATGGACACTGAAGAAGAATTGGTGGTTCCTTTGTAAGAATTGCTAGCACTGACGAATCTGTTCAAGAAATACAGGGAGACAGAAGAGGAATCAAACGAAAATACTCTTCCATCGATCCCCCAATGAATACTTTGGGTCGAAGGACGACAACTGAAAATGCGGATCCGATGAGGGCAACGATGAATGAGATAGTCTAAGGGAGACCAACGACTACCTAGAATTCACTTTCCATATCGACAAAGATCCGGAGCTAGATGAGATCGAGGAACAAGAATGAAACGTTGTAGAAGATTCGAGCTACGCAACAAAATAATGGATGGACAAGTGCTCCAACGGGATCGAGGGTCTAAACCTCGACAAATAAGCCATCATGAAAACAGGGGTCGAGCTATAAGACCTAAAACAAGCGCTTCTTGGGAGGCAACCCAAGGTCACGTTTAAATTATGCACTTGCATTCACGTTTCATTTCGTTTTTTATTTTTCTCGTTTTCGCACCAAAAATCTTTTCGAAAAAACTTTTCAAAAAACTTTTTTATTTTCCTCATTTATTAGTTTAGAATCTTATTTGCATTTCAAAAAATAAAAAATCAAAAAAGAATCGAAATTGCGCGACTTACCGTGCTCGAAGGAGCAGTGAGGCTGCCTCACTGCGGTCCGCAGTGAGCTGTGTGCAGCTCACCCTTCCCCTTTTAAAACCCCTCACTCGATTTTCTTTTCCCCCACTTCTTTTTTCTTCCAAAACTCTTCACAAACTTCACATTTTGAACTTGCCCATTGCATTCTTAGCTTATAAATCCATCAACAACATCAAGTAAGTTATCTCTACTCTTGTACATCTCAATTTCATCTTCATTATCAAGTATTAATCCTTAAACTCTTTGCTTGCACTTTCTTCATGCTTCTTTGGTGCTTTGCAATTATATGCTTCATTTGATTGATATGGGTATTAATTGTTGATGAGAATACATGCTTACTAGTTGAACTTAACTTCTTATCACTTGTCTTGGTAGATGTATGGCAATTTGATAGAGAAATTGAGAGTTTTTATTCATGCTCACCAAGTGTTTGATGAAATGTCTCAAAGAAACAAATTCTCTTAATGACTTCTTTCTCTCTCGATCACATTCTCGTATGGGTTTTACTTGATGAATTATGATTATGCAACATACTTGCTAAGTCATATGCTCATAGGATGGTTGTTCATATGCATTATGCTCTCCAATTCGATACTTGACACCTTGTGAAAGTGAGCTTATGTGATTAGTTCTCGTATCATTTTACAGAATCTATCGATCTTGTTACAAGCAAAGACTTGATGTGCATGATGTGCCAAACACTAGGTTTGGGGGAGATGAGACCTCATGGGATTTGCATGCTAGCCTTAGAATTGATTTAGCTCCAAACATGCTATCTCACACACTTTTTTAACCTAGGTACCATGAAGAAGACACAAGTGGGAGAATCAAGCAAGAAATGGGGAAGGCCCGAGAAGAGTGCTACTCATCCTTCGCTCTTGAAGGAAGCCCAAGCATAGTTGGAAGCGAACAAAAACCGAGGGGCGGTCCCCGAAATGAAGATCCAAATCAACTTCCCCTCAAGACAGAATTTCACTTGGATGCTCACTCCATTAGATGCCCAAGGATGGGGACCTTTCACCACCTGCCTTAAGGGTTATAACCTCGACATAGTCAAGGAATTCTATGCGGAGTTCTTCCAACTTGAAGTAGACGACCTGAATGAGGTGAGCGAGTTGCCTCCTATCACCATAAGGGGAGTCGAGTTCACGTTCGGACCTCAGACTATCAACGACTTCTATGAGATACCAGAGAAGGAGAAGAAACCGAATCTTGTGGAGCCCCCACACTCTGACTTGAGCTACGAGGAAGTGAAAGATGAGATCCACCACTTGCTTTTGAGGGATGATTATGAGGAGGACGACATATAAAGAGAGATACCGAAGATAGCCCTCAACGACCAAGCCAGGTTTTGGGTACAATTTGTACGTTCAAACCTCAGACCCAGAAATCGCGAATGTGGAGTTGATGAAGAGGAGGCAGTGTTGGTCTACTCCATAATGACGAGACATTACGTTGATATCGGGCGGATCATTATGGAAGAAATGCTCTCACTAAAAGGAAACCACAGGAGGAAATCTCCCATTCCGAGGGTTGATAACAGGAATATGTAAAGAGAAGGGAGTGGAGATAAAGGAGGCAGGGAACGTGGATTTCACTTTACCCTTCTCCATAAAAAGAGTCGAGTGGATGTTTATTAGACACCATGAAGCGATTCGGGAAGCAAGGGAAAGGAGGAACGGGCAGCAAGTAGCCTTTGATCTGAGCCAGATGCAAGCTTTCTTAGACCAGTGCCAAGCTAATCGGCAAGAAGAGATAAGGCAGCAAGAGGAGATGTATGCTAACTGCCAAAGAAGAGAATGGAATTCATACCTGAATTGCCTTCAAGCACTTCAAAGAACTTCCTTTATGGAGGCAAGCTATGCGAACTATCCTCAACATAATTACCCACCTTGCTACCCTCAGCCACCATTCCATCTGCCACCTGGCATAGGAGCGAGCCAATACTATGGAAGCCAGGATGATTTCTTTACTCCACCAGCTGATGATCCTCCATCCCAGATGCATTTCTCCATGGAAGCACAGCACTGAGAGGAGAGTATCTTTTCTTTTTTCTCTTTACTTTCCTAGTTTTCCTATCTGCTCTTAGCTAGGTTTGGGGGAGGAATTTGACTGCTACTTGCTGAATTACTCGGTCTGTAATAACTTTTAAATACTCGCACTTAGTAGTTTGTAGTTTAATTTCTGCTTTAGTGCTAGTTTCATTTTTCATCTGTTATGTCTAAGGTCTTTTACTTTTTGAAAAAAGGTTTGATCTGTGGGAGAGTACTAAGTGTAAACTATGACTAAGATGAGGGACTGTGGATTTATTTTCGTGCCTCACTGCTTGCTGAATATATGCTCTAACCAAACCAGAGCCATGCTGCTTTAATGAGTGAGTTTACTCGCTACTCTAATTGAGAGTTCTGTGTGCAACCGTGTGAACACTGCTACCCTTGAGTCCTTATTTATTAGCAGGATGAATATGATTAGTAGTATACACCTTTCTGAATCCTTTTCTATACCTTTCGCTAACCCCGCTAAAAGCTTTTTGAGCCCTCATGAAACTCCACCATACATCCTATACATGCTTTACTTAAGCGGTGACAGCAACCTACCACCGAGCTTGAACGAAGAAACAAAGCAACGAGTTCTAAAGAATCGAGGAGAATCATGTTTTGATCATGATCGAGAATCGGTTTGGGGAAAGTAGAGAAGAAAACCCTAACCCTAGTTCGAGAAATTGGTTTGGGCGAGAAGTGGAAGATGAACATCATCGAAAGGTAACCCTATTGGCCCTACTTTTATTACCGGTTCTAAAAATCACTAGCTCTTGCTTCAGAAAAAATAGAAAAGGAAGTACCGAAAAAAGCAAAGGTACAAAAGTCTCAGAGTGGATCTGTGGTCCTCGTGATCACCGTTTTCGTGTTGGGCATGTTACAGATATTACCCACATACCGGTGTGGCCCTAAAAGCTTCATGTCCATGAGGGTTGATGGCATGTATACCAAACCAGCACGCACAAAAGTGCAAAATTCGGTAAAACAGACACTACCAAAAAATGTAGAGACTAAAAGAGCCCAATGATGGCTAACCAAAAGCATATGAGTTAGTAAAACGATTGCAAAAAATAGTATGTCAAAAGAAAAAGAAAAAGAAAAAAGAAAAAATAAAGGAGCAAGTAGTCTATGTGTGAAGCAACCGATGAAGTAGTTACGATGATAAAGGAGAAGTTGAAGATTTGTCATTAAGAGAGGACAAAGGATAAGTCCCCCTGAAATACCTTTGTTCTGTCTTGCTTATCGTTTAATGATGCTTAGCCAAATACTCCTCTATATTATCCTACCGATTTTACTTACCAAGCCAACCTAAGTACTAATTTGATTTGTGCCTTGACTTTTGGGAGCAGGATTGCATAACGTTACCGCGAGGTAATGATTTTGAAGTACACCTAGAAGGACATTGGGTTACACTTGTAACCGCTGGCCGTAGTGAGTGTTGCTTACTTGTTATTTGCTTGCCGTGGAGTCATAATGTTGGAGTTGAAAGTAAGCGAGTCAGTAGAGTTTGAAACCCTAGAAACTGGTTGTTTGTCTATGTGGTGGTTTATGCTTGTTTCTCATTTCATGATCACTTCTTGATTATCGTTATTGTCTTGCTCAAGGATGAGCAAGAAACAGGTTTGGGGGTGTGATGAAATGTGTGATATTGCATGCTTTTAGACCCTCGTTTTTTGCCTTAGATTCAATATTTGTATCATTTTATGGTCAAGTACCAACTTCGTTTGTATTTTGTAGGTCATGATCGCGTTATTGAGGAATTGTACAATTTCAGGCGCTAAAACGACATAATTGTGCGAAATCGAGAAATTTAAGCAAATACGTCGGATTGGCCGTTGCACGGAGTTAGAAGAGTCAAAACATGTCATGCGACCAACCAATGTGAAGATAATTGAAGATGCAACAACATTGTAGAAGACCACTTTTCAAGAAAATGAAGTTACGAAGCCCAAAATCGAAGAACAAAGAAGAACAGACAGAACCTGCAGAAATCGCACTCTGCGGCCGACCGTGGACCGAAGAAGCCTCTTTGCGGCCCACTGTCGACCGCAGTGGAGTGTCTGAATGGTCCAGGGCCTTTTTTTCTTGGCCTGTCAGGCTAGAGCCCGCCTTTCTGAACCTTCCTTATTGAAGAATGGCGGCCAGAGCACGAAAATTCAAGTATAAATAAGACCTTAAGGGTCTCATAATTCTACACCGCTCATAAAGCAGCTCTCCTTAGAGAGAACCAGTCATCGGGGAAGTGAAACCCCAAAACCGCTGGCCGTCAGGCACCCAGAAGGAAGAAACCCTAGAAGTAGCACGAAGACATAAGAGACTAAATGTTGGTCCAGATACCGGCAAAGTAAAATACTGGGGGGGGGGGGTGAATAGTCTTTTAAAACTTTTGTCGATAAAACAGTTTCTCAGATATGTGTGAAGAGATCTGATACTTATAATCAGAGAGCGGAAGACTTTTCTGTGATAAGTGCACGTGCTCAGCAAGATATAATGTGTTTAAATACTTAGCAGGATAAAGAGAACGATAAGTAAATTACTGAAAGTAAATAACATGTCTTTTTATAGTGGTATCTGAAGGTGGCGTAATCCTTCAACTAATCCACTTTGGCCTTTCTCAGACCTAGAATCCACTAAGACAAATAATTGAGTTCACCTTACAAATATCTTCTCTCGATTCCTAAACACACTAGGTTCCCAACCAAGTGTTCCCCCTGAGTTATTCCCCGGCTCCCAGCCATGTACTTCCTATACTCATAAACCTTTGAGGTGTTCCTTAGTTTCCCAAACTAAGTACTTCCTATGCTCAGTAACCTTGGAGTTATTCCTTAGTTTCCCAAACTAAGTACTTCCTGTACTCCACGCCATTTAAAGTGTTGGTTATGATGGTTTGTCGGCGAGTAGTCTTAATAACTTTTCAGTTATGTAGAAATACTCTATAGAAAAAGGATCACTTAACACACTTCACAATGTGTGGTGATATGTTCTTTACTGACCCAAGTCTATGTTAAATGTTCTGGAGAATGAAACTCAGATACTTGATCTTTTGATTCAACTCCTTCACAGATAGCAGTGCTTGTTAAGGATCAGGACACTTAGAACTTTCGTGCTACTTAGAATTCAAGAGCTTAGTCGCAACTATAAGCTAAAGAGCAAGTGGATTGAAGGCTTGTATGCTTGAATGAATAAGTTCGTTCTGTGTGTAAGTTCAAGGTGTGTTCAGTGTGTATTTCAAGCATTCTAAGTGTTGATATTTATAGTTTAAAGTCATGCCGTTTGAATAGTATCATTTAGGCTCAATGAAATTCAAACTATTGATATCTGTAAATAGTACTGCAGAAGACGTTGTCTCTTTTCAGAGATTTCCTCTTTTGTTCAGATGTCTCTGTCTGCGCATTGAATGCCTTGTACTATTTTTGTCCTGTAGTGCCAACGGAACTATGCACGCTTTCTGAAGCATTGCATGTCCCTTTCCAGAGACCTTCACATATCCAGATACCTGTTGAAACATTGTTTCCCAGAAACATAGTTTTATCTAAGGTATCTGAGTGTAGGTTTCTGTGGGCACTTTTCCTCGTTCAGAAACCTTGTGTTCTCAGATATCTTTTGTAAAACTTGTTTATTAAAAACACAATTGTTTCTTTAAGATATCTGGACATAAGTATCTGATGAGACCAATTTCCTTCGTCTTCAGCAATCTTGTGCAGTCTTCAAATCTTCAAATTTGTTAAACTCTTCTGCTGTATGCCTTCTTCTTGGTCTTCTTCAAAGATATAAAAATTACATTCAGAGACCCAACATCCTACACAAGATTTGCTAGACTAACATACTTAGTGATTTTCCTCTTTTACAGTGTTCAAGTGAACCAAGAGTACTAACCACCTTTCTGAGCTAAGATAAGTCATTAGGTTGCTGATCAAAATCTAAACAGATATTCCTAACAAATTTCCGCCTTTTTGATCAGTCAACGATGACTATCTTTAAAACCTATTACAACTTGGAAGAGGAACAATCCAACACTTAATCATTTCTTATGATCTATTCAAATTATTTTAATTAAGTGCAGAAAGTAAACATCAACCAAATCACAAGGTGTGATCTTTGCTGACAAGTTATCTTTTTATAGATTGAAATCTGAGAGTAGGTTCATCAGATATGTTTACAAGGAAAGTTCATAGATAACTTAATAAATAAAATACATTTCAGTACAGTCAGCAAGATACAAAATTACATAGTAAACTAGGACAACAGGAATAACCAAGCTCCAAGTAGACATCCTAATAAACTAGTCTTCAAGTCTTCAAGTTTTCAAAATCTTCAAGCGTTCAACAACCTATATGAGTCAATTGGCAAATTCCCTATCTCCAAATCTTTTGATGTCATCTGAGTAGTCATAGAGCAAAGTTCTGACTAACATCTCAGTTTCTCTGGCATAACCACAGACTTCTTTGTATGATTTGGTGAGATTCTTCTTGGAAAAGTGTTTGACCCATAAATACTTTCCCCATTTCCAGGCATGCTCAATTCTGATATCTGATAGCTTGAAGTATTCATATATGATCCTCAGATATCTGATGTCACCCTTGTATTGATCTTCAATCATGTAGAATGACCCAAAGGGTTCCACAGCAAGTCTTGGCCTTGTGCCTGTTCCAGTAATCTTGGGAATTTTGTGCACATCATCTGGTTTCCCATAAGGACATTCAAAGGAGAGGTCCTTTTCCATGGCTTCAGTTCTTTTGGAGACTTCAAAATCCAGCCATGCTTTGACATGATTTGGATTTATCAGTACTGGCTTGTCTTTTCTCCATGCCATAAGTTGTTCACATATAGGAACTGGGAATTTTTCATTTACTAGTAGGTACTTTAGTTCCAGAATCCAATGACCATTTTTCTGGTGAATGCACCTGTAGACAGAGGAGTCATTGTTGGTCTTCACATACTCAATCTTGGCTTCTTCAGGCCTGAGTGGTAGTTGAAGTTTTCTTTATTCAGTTCCTTAGCCTGTTCCTCCTTTGTCTTGAATTATCCCTTGGGGGATTGCTTGAAGAACCACCCTGGATAGACTTGGTATTTCCAGAGGGTGTTTTAGCTGCTATTGGCTTTGCAGCTAAGGGCTCAGTTAGGCTATCAACCCTTTTTCTCTTTCTGTGAAGAGGAGCTTCATCTTTATCCTCATCTTCATCATCATCTTCCATATTTCTCTTGTTGGGTGATTTGCAGCCTTCTTCATTGCCCTGGGATTTGATTTGTCCTTAAGAAGAAGAAGAAGAAGAAGAAGAAGAAGAAGAAGAAGAAGAAGACTCATCAACCCCTTTCACTTGTCTTCTCCTTGGAGCCTTGGTACCCCTTGGAGGTTTCCGTGCCCTGGCCCTTGTTGTCATTCCTCTTTCAAGAAGTTGTTGAGTAGTGGCCAATATCTGTAGAGCAGTCTGACTGGAGGAGGGCTCATTTATTTTTAGTGGTGGAAGTGATGGTTAATCAGATTTCTTCTTGTTTCCTCTTCCTTTCTGAGCGCCAGATCCTTCCCTTTATCCTTGATATCCTTCCCCCTTAGTCATTGTTGACTGACTCAGTATCACAAAGGATTCTGAGAGTGACTCAAAATTCCTTTGCAGATAGTTGTAGGCAGCAACCAACTTGTGCAATTCCGCCTTGAGCTCCTGATTTTGTTTGATAAGTCATGTTTCCTTATCAGTGAGCTCTGCCAGTGGACCTTGAATAGCATCTGCTTTTCCAGCAGCATAGCGAGCCTCTTCAAAGGCTTTTGCAGCCAAGTTATTGTCATCATCCCTAACCATGCCTAGGTCTTTCTGAGCAATGACCATACTGGTTGTTCTCTGAGTGATAAGCTCAGTGAATGTCTTCATCTCTGCAGGGACTGATGCAATGGCGGCTTCATTCCGAGAAGACAACTCCTTGTTCAATTTAGTCAGTACTTGGTATCTGTTCAAGTATTCATTGGAGTTGACATTTGGCAGCTTGTTGAAAATTTCAGGAGCAATCAGCTTCCTTTTCAAATGAGACACCACCAAGTACTTATTTCGGTGTTCTGCCAATTTCTTCTCTTCTTCATCATCTGAGTCATCAACCCCGTGATCTTCATCCTCTTAGACATTTTCATCAATGTTTTCTAGTCCAGCAACCATCTCAGATATGGGCTTCTTTCCTTTTAGTGAGGAGGATGGCAGCCTTAGCATCATGCTTGTCTTCAGATACTTGCTCAGTATCTAATTCTTCAGCAATTGTCTGGACAACAAGCTAGAGTTCTTTCATTTCAGCATAAGCCTCCATTTCCTTGATGGTTTGATCTTCAATCTTTTGGAGCTTTGCTTTGGATTCAGCAATCTTCTCCTCCAGTTGAAGATTTAGTTGTTGTTCTTCCTCTAACAACTGTTTGAGTTGAGCAACTCTGGCTTGTGCATCCACTATTTTCTGAGTGTTGTCCTCAGAGTGCTCAACTACTTGTTCAGTAGAATCTTTTTTTTTGGGAGATGCATGAGTAGATCTCTAAGGAGATGGAGGAGGGGATTTCTGTGATGTCCTCTCAGTGTGCTTTTCAGCAACTGAGGCATTGTTTCCTTGTGAAATCCCTCATGTCCCTGGTGCAGGGGCATCATCATCATACTTCTTATCATCCTCATCCTTGTGATGGTCAGAAGGAGGTTCTTCATAATCATTCTCATCAGTCTCCTTCTCTTCTTCATCTTCAGAGACCAGATTGATCACTTCTGGAATAGTGATCATTTGCCCATTTACTTCCTCTTGCTCAGAGGGTATGATTTGTAGAGACTTGGGCAAGATTGGCTTGAATGCCATCTCCGTTCTGGTCTGACCATCTGCCTTTTCAAAGGCTTGAGTGAGCTTGTGTGCCACTTCCTTGATGAAGTCCTTATGCATTAGAGAAGCAAAAGAATATTGCTCTGTATTGCATGGACATAATTTTCAAGGCCAAATGCTCTTTCTATTCTGGTAGGGTGATCAGTGACCCTTGTTATTTCAGTCAAATCAGAGCATCTGAGTCTCTGCCATTTCTTGAAGCACTTGAGATGCTTTGGCAGAGTGTGATTCTTGAAAAATGGAAGCAGGTCTTCTGTTGAAAATGAAGAGACGTTTGGCCACTTGTTTGAGCCTGAAAGAAAGAGTTCTGAATTAGTTTCAAAACTTTGGTAGATATTTGGGCTTTAGAGTAGAATGGAATCTGAGTTGCCTGTGTGACAGGCTCAGATGACTTGACTATTGAGGTTTCAGGTGCCTCAGATATCTGGATATGAGGAGGAGACTGGGAAGTCTGATCTTCAGTGATCTTTCTTTCTGCTTGAACCTGAGAATTAAAATTATTACAATACTTAGGAAATTGTTATGAAAGAATGTATGCAATTTAAGCTTCAATGATTTCTGAGTTTTTTTTTTACTTACTCCCTCAATAGGAGGCTCAAAATCATTTTTCTCAGAAACTTTCTCAATTTCTGGTGTTCTTTCTGGTGATGTTGCCTTGGGGGCTTCATCAATTTCCATGGGTGTAGGGTGTTGGTCCAGATAACGGCAAAGTAAAAGACTAGAGGGGGGTGAATAGTCTTTTAAAACTTTTGTCGATAAGCACAATTTCTCAGATATCTGTGAAGATATCTGATACTTAATTTCAGAGAGCGGAAGACTTCTGAGATAAGTGCACGTGTTTAGCAAGATAAGTGTAAGTACTTTGCAATATAAGTTAAACAAGTAATAAACTGCAGAAAGTAAATAACACAAGTCTTTTTATAGTGGTATCTGAAGGTGGCGTAATCCTTCAACTAATCCACTTCGATCTTTCTCAGACCTAGAATCCACTAAGATAAATGAGGTAACCTTACAGATATCTTTTCTTAGATTCCTAAATGCACTAGGTTCCTAACCAAGTGTTCCCCCTGAGTTATTCCCCGGCTTTCACAGCCAAGTACTTCCTGTACTCAGAAACCTTTTTGAGTTATTCCTTAGCTTCCCAAGCTAAGTACTTCCTGTGCTCAGCAACCTTGGAGTTATTCCTTAGTTTCCAAAAATAAGTACTTCCTATACTCCACGCCGTATATGGTGTTGGTTTTAGGTTTGTTTGTCAGGTGAGCTTCTTTAATAACTTGTTCAGTTATTCAGATAGCTCTGTGAATCAAGTATACTTAATACACTTTTCAATGTATGGTATCTTGTTCTCTACTGGCCCAAGTCTATGGTAAGTGTTCAAGAGAATGAAACTTAGATATGAAATCTTAGTTCAACTCTTTTACAGATAACAATGCTCGTTAAGGATCAGGACACTTAGAACTTTTGTGCTACTTAGAATCAAGAGCTTTGGTCGCAACAGAAAGCTTGAAGGTAAGTAGTTTGCTTGAGAGCGCTTGTGTGAGTATTCTTGAAGTTCAGTGTGTTCTAAGGTGTGTTCTCAAGCAGTCTAAGTGTTGATATTTATAGATGAATTTGAGTGCCGTTTGAATAGTATCCGTTAGGCTTAAATCAAATTCAAACTATTGATATCTGAATATAGTACTGTAGCAGGTTTGTCTTCTTCTTCAGAAACTACCGTTTTTGTTCAGACATTTATGTCTGCGCATTTAATGCACTGTACTATATTTTGTCCTCAGAGTGAACTATGCATGGTATCGAGATCTTTATACAATCGAGTTTTCAAACTTTGCATGTTCTTTTCCAGAGATCATCATAGCTCCAGATACCACTTGTTTAAACAACTTGTTATAATATGTTTCTTTTTCAGAAGCATATTTTATGTCCAAGGTATCTGAGTGTAGATATCTGTGGGCACTTTCCTCGTCTCAGAAACCTTTTATTCTCATATATCTTTTGCAACTCGTGTGTTTCAAAACACTTGTTTGTCCAAGATATCTGGACATAGGTATCTGAAAAACCCTTGTCTTCAGCAATCTTGTGCAGTCTTCAAATCCTCAAATTCGTTGAACTTTTCCTGCTGGATGCCTTCTTCTTGGTCTTCTTCAGAAAATAAAAATTACATTTTAAGACCTAACATCCTATACAAGATTTGCTATACTATCATACTTAGTGCGTTTCCTCTTTTACAGTGTTCAAGTGAACTAAGAGTACTAATCACCTTTCTGAGCTTAAGATAAGTCATTAGGTTGCTGATCAAAATCTAAACAGATATTCCTAACAAATTTCCCCCATTTTGATCGATGACTATCTGACCTATTACATATCTGGATGAGGAAACAATCCACCACTTAATCATTTCTTATGATCTTTTAATTCATATAATTAAGTGCAGAAAGTAAACATCAACCAAATCACAAGGTGTGATCTTTGCTGACAAGTTATCTTTTATATAAGAGAAAATTTTATTTTACACTAAAATCTTTTGGGCCAATTTGAATTTACACCACAACCTTTTTTTTCTTTGAGTCGATACTAAAACCTTTGTCAAAATTTTGACCCAACACAAAGGTTTAACGGCTGTTAAGTCTCTGTTAGCCATATTTTCAAATTACACCAAAACCTTTGCAAAAATTTGCACTCGCTACCGAAACCTCTGCAAGAACTTGCACTCGCTACCGAAACCTTTTCCTATATTGAAAAAGTTCATAATTATGGTTAAGTTTGTATGATATTGCAAATGGTTATGTTTGCGGTAAAGATGGTCTTTGTGGAGTATTTAATTGCAGTTTTGGTTTAAAGGAGGTTTGAGGTCAAGGATGAGTTATGTTTTTTTTCTCTATTTGTAAATGCCACTTTTTCTTTCTTGTTTGTACACGCATGTACTTAAGCATGTATAGTAAGATGCTAGCCTAGTTTTAGTAAGATCACCTAGTCTTTTTTACTCGATGCATGCATTGATCATGGATCATCTATTTATGCTAATCTAATTTATATATTGTTTTAGTTGTTCTCGCTCCATTTGCATTGTTGATATATATTTTGTGCAATTGTTAACAAATCTGATAGATTGACGATAATTGTTTGATTGTTATTTGGATTCTCCAATAACTTACTTTGTATATGCAAAAGTTCTTGATAATTAGATTTGTGAGAAACGTTCTTTTCTATGTTGTAGTAGTAGTTTTGAAAATGTTATGGCAGTGACTCTTGATGATATATATGAAGCACAAAAAGTAAGACCATTATTTGTGACATGGTAGTTTAGATTAGTTATTGTACTGTGCTTTGGACTTTGAATCACCAATTTGTTTTAGAGAGACTCTATTATTTGTCAAAAACACTATTTTACTTTTTAATAACAAAATGTCAGAAAAGGTGTCTGAAATTTAATTTGGACTTGCTAGCTACACCTTTGACTAGTCCATTTATGATAAACATGATCAAGGTATGTTACTATACACACTTAATTACATGTATGTAACAAACAGAAAAAAATTAGATGTCCAAATAGAACGAGAAAGACCCATCCATTACCTCAAACTCCTGTACATGCTTACCACAAAGACCCTCGTTACTGCAAAAATAACCATTCACAATATCATGTAAACTTAACCATAATTATGAACATTTTCATATAGGAAAAGATTTCGATAGTGAGTACAAGTTCTTGCAAAGGTTTCGGTAGCGAGTGCAAATTTTTGCAAAAGTTTTGGTGTAATTTGAAAATATGGCTAACAGAGACTTAACAGCCGTTAAACCTTTGTGTTGGGTCAAAATTTTGACAAAGGTTTTAGTGTCGACTCAAAGAAAAAAAAGGTTGTGGTGCAAATTCAAATTGGCCCAAAAGGTTTTAGTGTAAAATAAAAATTTTCCTTTATATAAAATGATATCTGAGAATAAGTTCATCAGATATGATACAGAGAAAGCTTACAGATAACTTTTTCAAGATTTTAACAGAAAAGATCAATCAGCAAAATCACAAAAACTACTTAGTCAAATAGAACAACAGGAGTTTCCAAGCTCCAAGTGAACATTCTAAATGACAAGTCTTCAAGTCTTCAAAACAGTTCCATGGAACAGTCTGCAAATTTCCTATCACCAAACCTTTTGATGTCATCAGAGTAGTCATAGAGAAGAGTTCTGACAATCATCTCTGTGTCTCTGGCAAATCCACAAACTTCCTTGTAGGTTTTGGTGGGATTTCTCTTGACAAAATGCTTGACCCACAGATACTTTCCCCACTTCCAGGCATGCTCGATTCTGATATCTGATAGCTTGAAGTATTCATAAATGATCTTCAGATATCTGATGTCACCCTTGTATTGATCTTCAGTTAAGTAGAAGGACTCATAGGGTTCCACCGCAAGTCTTGCTCTTGTGCCTGTTCCAGTAATGTTGGAAATTCTGTGCACATCATCTGGCTTTCCATAAGGACATTCATCAGAGAGGTCCTTCTTCATGGCTTCTGTTCTTTTGATTACTTCAAAATCCAACCATGCTTTGATGTGTTTGGTGTTAATCAAGATTGGCTTATCTTTTCTCCATGCCATGAGCTGTTTATAGATTGGTTCTGGAAACCTTGAATTTACCAGTAAGTGCTTGAGTTCCAGAATCCAGTAGCCATTCTTCTGATTAATGCACCTGTAGACAGAGGAACTGTTGTCATTCTTCACATACTCAAGTTTGGCTTCTTTTGTCCTGAGTGGAAGTTGACTTTTTCTTTGTTCAGCTCTCAGCCTGTTCCTTCTTTGTCTAGAAATCTCCTTTGGGGGATTGCTTGAAGAACCACCCTGGATTGACTTGGTATTTCCAGAGGGTGTTTTAGCTGCTAAAGGCTTTGCAGCTGTGGGCTCAGTTAGGCTATCAACCTTTCTTCTTTTTCTGTGAAGAGGAGCTTCATCTTCATCCTCATCTAGATTAATTCTTGTGAGACTTTTGCAGCCTTCTTCATTGCCCAGGGATTTGATTTGGCCTTCTTCTTCTTCTTCTTCAGAAGATTCATCAATCCCTCTTACTTGTATTCTCCTTGGAGCCTTGGTACTCCTTGGAGGTCTTTTTGCCATGGCCCTTGTTACCATTGTAGTTTCTTCAGTTGCTGCTGGGAAGTAGCTACTATTTGCAAAGCATCTTGATTTGATGATGGATCATTTATTCTGAGTGGTGGCTGGGAAGGTTTCTTGTTTCCTCTTTCTTTCTGAGCGGCACCAACTCTAGATTTCTTCTTTCTTCCCCCCTGATCAGATCCAAATTCTTCCCCCTTAGTCATTGTTGACTGACTAAGTACCACAAAAGAATCTCAGAGGGACTCAAAATTCTTTTGCAAGTAGTTGTAGGCAGTGACCAACTTTTGAATTTCAACCTTGAGCTCCTGATTTTGTTTGATAAGTCCATTTTCCTTATCAGTGAGCTCTGCCAATGGTCCTAGTATGGCATCTGCTTTTCCAGCAGTGTAACTTGCCTCGTGAAAAGCTTTTTCAGCTAATGACACATCATCGTCCCTTACCATTCCCAGATCCTTCTGAGCAATGATCATACTGGTTGTTCTCTGAGTGATGAGCTCAGTGAATTTCTGCATATCTGAGGGGACGGGGGCAATTACCTCTTTGTTTTGTGAAGACATCTCCCTTTTAAGATGTGCCAAAACTTGATATCTATTCATATATTCATGGGAGTGGACATTTGGCAGTTTGTTGAAAACTTCAGGAGCAATTAGCTTCCTTTTCAGATGAGAAACCGCTAAGTGTTCATTGCGGTGTTCTGCCAAAGTCTTGTCTTCTTCATCATCTGAGTCATCAGCCCAGTGATCTTCTTCCTCTTGGACATTTTCAAGATTTTCCAGTCCAGCAACCATCTCAGAGACGGGCTTCTTTCCTTTCTGAGAGGAGGATGATATGTCTTTTGCTGATGATGCAGCCTTAGCATCATGCTTTTCTTTAGATACTTCTTCAGTATCTAGCTCCTTAGCAATAGCATTTAGAACATCCTGGAGCTCTTTAACCTCAGAGTAAGCTACTGTCCCTTGTAAGTATTGATCTTGTAGTTGATTGAGCTTATCTCTGGATTTAACTAGCTCTTCTTCAAGTTGAAGATGGAGCTATTGCTCTTCTTCCAACAGTTGTTTGAGTTGAGCAGTTCTGGTTTGAGTATTTAATATCTTCTGAGTTGCTTCCTCAGAGTGCTCAACTACTTGTTCAGTAGTGTCTTTTTGTTGTTGGGAAGATGGATGGGTAGATTTCTGAGGTGATGGAGGAGGGGATTGCTGTGATGTCCTCTCAGTGTGCTTTTCAGCAGCTGAGGCATTGTTTCCTTGTGGAATTCCTCCCGTCCCTGGTGCAGGGGCATCATCATCATCCTTTTTATCATCCTCATCCTTGTTAAGTAGGATTCATAGAATAATTTTTTAATAATCATGATAAACGTAGAAGTCAAAAGTCAGAAGGAAAATCTTCATAGTCATTTTCGTCAGTTTCCTTCTCTTCTTCATCTTCAGAGACCAGATTGATCACTTCTGGAATAGTGATCATTTGCCCATTTACTTCTTCTTGTTCAGAAGGAATAAATTGTAGTGTCTGGGGATTTGGTTTGAATGCCATCTGCAATATGGTCTGACCATTTGCCTGTTTGAAGGCTTGCACTAATTTGTGTGCCACTTCCTTGGAAAAATCCTTACGCATTAAGGTCGCAACTTGATATTGTTCAGTAGGGAACATTGCGTGGATATAGTTTTCCAGGTCAAGAGCTCGTGCTCGTCTTGTTGGTTGATCTGTGATTCTCAGTATTTCAGAGAGATCAGAGCACCTTAACCTTTGCCATTTCTTGAAGCATTGAATATGCTTTGGCAAGGTATGAGTCTTGAAGAAGGGAAGAAGGTTTTCATAGTCATCATTTGACTCCTTCTTGGCACTACTTTGAAACTGAAAGAGTGTTAGGAAATTTGTTAGATATTTTGTTAGAAATATCTGTTTAGATTTTGATCAGCAACATGATGACTTATCTTAGTTTCAGAAAGGTGATTAGTACTCTTGGTTCACTTGAACATTGTAAAAGAGGAAACCCACTTAGTATGATAGTCTAGCTAATCTTGTATAGGATGTTAGCTCTCAAAATGTAATTTTTATTTTATGAAGAGAAGACCAAGAAGAAGACATCCAAGCAGAACAAGTTCAACAACATTGAAGATTTGAAGACTGCACAAGATTACTAAAATGTTTTACAGATACCTGTGATCAGATATCTAAAAGACACAATTTGGTTCTAAAATGAACAAGTGTTTTAAAGAGATATCTGAGAACTGGAAGGTTTCTGAAAACCAGGAAAGTGCCCACAGATATCTACTCTCAGATACCTTGAGCTTTAACCACATTTCTGAAAAAGAAATATATTGCAACAAAGTTGTTTCAATAAAGTGGTATCTGAAGATTGAAGACAAGGACGTGCAAAGAATCAGAGAAATCTGATAATACTAGACTCTGATACAATGCATAGTTCTGTTGGCACTACAGGACAAAAGTATAGTATAATGCATTAAATGCACGGACAGAGTTGTCTGAACGAAAGTAACGGTGGCTTCTGAAGAAGAAGACAAACTCACATAAAGATTATACACAGATATCAATAGTTTGAATTTGATTTGAGCCTAACGGATACTATTCAAACGGCACTCAAATTCATCTATAAATATCAACACTTAGACTGCTTGAGAACACACCTTGAACTCCATAAACAGGCTGAACACCTTACTCTCTCAAAGTAAACTACTTATCCTCAAGCTTTCCGTTGCGACCAAAGCTCTTGATCTTAAGTAGCACTAAAGTTCTAAGTGTCCTGATCCTAAACAAGCACTGCTATTTGTGAAAGAGTTGAATCGAAAGAGCAAGTATCTGAGATTCATTCTCTTGAACAATTATCATAGACTTGGGTCAGTAAAAAGAACAAGATACCACACTTAAGTATACTTGATTCACAGAGCTATCTGATTAACTGAAAAGTTATTAAGAAGCTCATCTGACAACTCAAACCAAAATCAACACCATCACTGGCGTGGAGTATAGGAAGTACTTAGTTTGAGAAACTAAGGAATAACTCCAAGGTTATTGAGCACAGGAAGTACTTAGCTTGGGAAGCTAGGGAATAGCTCAAAAAGTTTTCTGAGTACAGGAAGTACTTGGCTGTGAAAGCCGGGGAACAACTCAGGGGGAACATTTGGTTGGGAACCATTTGTTTAAGGAATCTTAGAATAGAATTTTTGTAAGGTGACCTCAATTATCTATTCTAGTGAATTCTAGGTCTTTGGAAGACCGAAGTGGATTAGTTAGAGGATTACGCCACCTCCAGATACCACTATACTTGCTGTGTTATTTACTTTTCTGTACTTACATTTCAGCAACACACACACACTTTAACTGTTTCTGCACTTATCTATCTTAAGTCTTCCGCGCTCTGAATCTAAGTATCAGATATCTACACAGATATCTGAGAAATAGTTTTTATCGACAAAAGTTTTAAAAGACTATTCACCCCCCCCCCCCTAGTCTTTTACTTTGCCGTTATCTGGACCAACAAAGAGAGAGTCTTGAATTAGTTTCAAAACTTGTGTAGATATCTGGGTTTTAGAGTAGTCAAGTATCTGGTTACCTGTGCAACAGCAACAGGCTCAGAAGGTTGGACTACTGAGGTTCCAAGTGCCTCAGATATCTGGGTGTGAGGAGGAGACTGGGAAGTCTGATCCTCAGTGATCTTTCTCTCTTTTTGAACCTGAGATTAGAAACATAACACTTAGGAAATTTTATCAAGAAAAAGTTCTATTTTCATAATCAGATATCTGAGAGGTCAATTACCTCCACTATTGGAGGCTCAGATACTTGTTGCTCAGAGACTTGTGCAGTCTCTGGAAATTTTTCTTGTGATGAAGTTTTGATGCCTCATCAATTTCCATTTGTTGTGGGGATTGAGCGGGCAATTCCCCAGCAACTTCTACTTCTTTTTGAACCTGTTTAAGTAGAAAGTGTTAGTTTGAGAAAAATGATTAGAGATTTGTCTTTGAAGATTATAGGTATCTGAATGAAATACCTTCTCTGCAGAAGGTTCAGATACTTGTTCCTCAGAGACCTTGGAAGTCTCTGGATTCTTTTCTGAAGAGATAGACTTTTCAGTCTCTTCATTTTTCTTCTCAGTTGGAGCCTATTAGAAACAGACACTTAATAGTATTAGTCAAGTGTATAAAGCACATATCTGAGATGTTATATCTTAAGGAACTGACTTCTACCTGTGAGACAGGCTCCTGTTCCTTAAGTGGTGAGGCTATGGAAGCCTCCTTCTCAGATTCTGAGGCAAGCTTTGCAGCTTCCTCTTGTTCTTTTGTTTCTAATTCAGCCTATAACAAAGAATTTTTTTATTAGTTAACAAGACAGAAAACACAAAGAAATTCACAAGCACAAACCATTCAGCTACCTGAGTAATGTCAGGCTGAGTGGTCTCTGGAACTTGTGACCCTTCCATGAGTTGGTCTCGTTGTTCCAGTGTTGCTTCTTTTTTGGAAGTTTGAGGTACTTCAACCTCTTCTTGAGTGGCTAACTCAGTTGCCTCCCCTGGTTGATCATTCTGAGTAGGTGTCTCAGTCTGATCCCTCTCTTGGAGTTGGGGAACCTGCTCATTTGCAGGATTTTCTTCAGCATGTTGCATTGCTGGCATGTCGAAATGGAGTTCATTTACCATTTCATCAACCACTTGTGGCTGTTGTGGTTGTGGTTGTTGTGGTTGTCTGGAAGCAGAAGTTTGAGCAGTTGAGAGCTCTTCCAGATTTTTAAGTGTGGTGTTGACATCAGCGTCTACCAACACTAGGTCACCACTCATCAGGGCTTCTTGAAGTTGTTTATATGTGACTTTCCCTGATGGTGTGTTGGCACCAACAACCTTTGCTATAGGTGCTTGTTCAGCAACCTGTGAGCTAGTTCCTTTCTCAGCAACCTTGGACCTTTTGTTCTTCCCCTTTTCCTTGGTTAATTTTTCAGCAACCTTGGGGGATGGGATCTTCTCCTCGTCCGATTCGTCATCGAAATATGGAACAGAGTTATCAACAATCCCTGCTGCTTCTGCAGAAAGAGTTTGAAGTTTTTCAGCATTTATGAGTTCATCAGCAAGGCTTTCGACAATAGTATTGACATTTCTGAGAGCACTTTCTCTTGCTGAATCTACTTGTTCAGTAGCCGATGCCTCTTTTGCAGCATTGATGAGTTCATCTGCAGCGACGTTAGGTATCTGGGAATCGACAACCTCAATGGGTGTGCCTTCTGATTTGCCAGCAGACTTCTTCCGTGAAGTTCTGGGCTTCTTGGTCGCAACTTTTCCCTCAGATACCTCTTTAGTCTTTCGCTTCTTGGAACCTTTCTAAGATCCAGTAACCTTTTTCATCAAGTTTGTATACTCATATCTGTAGAGTAGGTTACTGTTGGCAATATCTGTCGTCTCTCTGAGCTCAATGCGAAGGCATTCCAGTAAGTAGCATATTTTCAGTCCATAGCTTACTGTGGCTTTTGGCTCAGCAAGGCCCTTAACGATTTTAGGCTCAAAGCCTTGTATCTTCTTCACAAATTTCATGAAGGCGTACTTCCCCCAATTAAAAGGGTTTTCCAGCCTTTTGTCTTGTTGGATCAACAAGAACATCATTATCCAGCGTTCTTGGCTTATCTGGTCAGCACCTCCTTGTAGACCATCAAAGCATCTGTGAAGGATACATGCCAACACATCCCAGTGGACCAAAAGATGTCTGGTCCTATGTCAGCAAGCTTAAAATCGATGGGTGTGTCTGGTTTAGCAAGAACACACACATTACTGTATAGTTGCTTCACACTTTCAAGGAGATCTTCATCCTTGGTGTCAATTTCAAAATCCTTTCCAAGATTTTGAAGTTCAAACAGCTCACATAAAGTTGTTTCCTCCAACAGGATTTCTTGTCCTTGGACTTTGGTCTTGATAGACACTATCTCAGTGCCTTCAGAGATTTTGGAAATAATTGTGGAGTTGTTGTAAAACTCCAGAACATCCAGTGAAGAAACTCCATTGGGAAGAGCAGATAGAAAACCCTTGATTTTTGCCTTTTCAAGCATATCAAGTACCAACTTCCTGTCAGTCTGGTTTTCTATTGCGGCTACCAGGTATTCCTCAATCATGGCACCACCCCAAATCATCCTGTGATTTGAAGTCCAATGATCAGGGTCGAATTCTCCGATCAACCGATTGTTTATGATAACTAGCACTGGTGCTTGCTTTTCAGCAGTACCAGTAGTAGCTTGGGATTTCTGAGTAGAAGCTCGTTTGGGAGCCATCTCTTTAAATAGTGAAGTTTTTAAAAATCGAGAAAGAGATTTGGGTGAGAGATTAGTGATTCTTTGCAGAAAAACTAACAGAGATTTGCAGAGGTTGAAGAAGAGTTTTTGCTATTCTTGTGCAAGTCTGTATGTTGGATTAGGCGAAAGTAAATTCTTTTGCCAAAATCCCATATATATAGCAATGTAATCTCCACAGACATATACATATAAATTAATTTTGTGTGTAAGTATCTGTAAATTGCAGGCAGGCGTGAGTAAAAGCTTGTTCGGCATTAAATGCATAGTGGGCCCTGTCGGAATTTTAACAGTCCACTATTTACTGAGAGTTAATCTCTACCGTAAAGATCAATCGCCCAATTCATCAAGGGTCACCATTGCTTCTTCAGCAATGATCACAATCAACAAATGTAATTGTGCCCATTTAATGAATTTTGGCTATTAGCTTTCTGAATCACGTTTCTGTATGACCAAGAACACTGTTTGCATCTGAATTTATCTCATATTTGGTATTTGTCCAAGTTTTACACAGAGATAGAAATAATACAAATTTCAAGAGAGTAGTTGACTGCAGACAGTTGTACTATTCTCTTTTGTGTTCCCCCTCACTGAGTGATCCAGATATCTAAGTACCCGTCTCAGAAATCTTTGAACAGCCGTTTTACCCTTTAGCCTTTAGTTTCATGATACCCGTTCCAGATTCCTCTTCTCTGGATACCCATTCCAGATACCTCTTCTCTGGATACCCGTTCCAGATACCTTTTCTCTCTTCTTTGATATCTTCTTCTGATATCTCTTTTCTAAACTTTTTCAGTTCTTTGGTAGCTCCATTAGTCCAAGACTGTGTCTTAAGGCTAAGAATCTACTTTCTTGTAGTGGCTTAGTGAGGATATCTGCAAGTTGGTCTTCAGTGCCAATCTTGAGTATCTCTATATTGCCTTTTTCAACATGGTCTCTGATGAAGTGGTGTCTAACATCAATGTGATTTGTTCTTGCATGAAACTTAGGATTCTGAGTTATGGCAATGGCACTTGTGTTGTCACAGAAAATGGGACTTTTCTCTTCATTGAGTCCATAGTCTTTGAGTTGTTGTTGTATCCACAATATCTGTGAAGCACAACACCCAGCAGCAATATATTCAGCCTCTGTGGTAGATGTGCCAATTGAATTTTGTTTCTTGCTGAACCATGATATTAATCTAGCACCAAGAAATTGACAAGTTCCTGAGGTGCTTTTTCTATCAAGCAATGATCCAGCATAGTCGGCATCTGAATAGCCAACCAAACTCAATCCACTCTCTTTTGGATACCACAATCCAACTTCTACAATACCTTTTACATACCTTAATATTTTCATGGCAATGTTTTAGTGTGACTGCATTGGATTTGTCTGAAATCTAGCACACACTCCAACTGCATATTGAATATCAGGTCTACTTGCAGTGAGGTATAGTAGAGATCCAATCAATTTCCTATACTTGAGTTCTTCAACACTCTTGTCAGATTCAGTATAGGTCATTTTGGTTCCAATGCTCATTGGTATCTTAGCATTCTTTTCAGAAGGCTTTAGATTGAACTTATTGAGCATATCCTTTGCATACTTTGTTTGACCAGCCCTAGGAAGTAATTCAATTCTCCCATCATGCTCATCTCAAATTTACATTTCATGAGTTCAGCAAAATCTTCACAAAGTTGCTTGTCTTTAGATCCAAATATAATGTCATCAACATATACTTGAACTAAAAGTAGTTTCCCGTCATGGTTCAGTGTGAAGAGTGTTTTGTCAACATCTCCTTTCTTGAAGCCACTTTCTAGTAGGTATCTGGCCAACGTATCATACCATGCTCTTGGAGCTTGTTTCAGCCCATACAGAGCTTTCTGAAGCTGATAGACCATCCTACTTTCTGAGGAAACTTCAAAACCTGGTGGTTGCTCAACATAGACTTCCTCAGCCAGTTCACCATTTAGAAATGCACTCTTAACATCCATCTGATATACTGTAAAGTCATTATGAGCTGCAAAGGCTAGAAAGAGTCTTATTGCATCCAATCTTGCAACTGGTGCATAAGATTCATCAAAATCTAGTCCTTGATGCAGGTGACTCCTTGGCAACCAACCTAGCTTTGTTTCTGGTTATTTCACCAGACTCATTCATTTTGTTTCTGAAAATCCACTTGGTTCCTATTACAGATATTCCACGCCAAATGGAACTGGTTCAGACTTTGTTTCTCTCAAATTGATCCAACTCTTCTTGCATTGCAGAGATCCAGTCTTGATCTTTTAATGCTTCTTCTATAGTCTTTGGTTCAATTTTTGAGATGAAACATCCATAGAGACAACTTGCATTTTCAGCGATTGCTCTTCTAGTTCTAACTCCTTGGTCTATGGGACCAATCACATCTTTTGAAGGATGATTTCTTATCCATTTCATAATGGGTTTTGAACTAGTAGGATCAATATCAATTTGATTTGAATGTGAATCGATATGATCTTGATGAGATACTTGTGCAGTATCTGGGATATCTGACACATGGGAAATGTCATGGATATCTGACACTTTTTCAGTGTTAGAGATATCTGAATCTTGCAGGTTCTCAGTAGCTTGTTCCATTTCTGGAATTCTCATAGGAAATTCTTCATCATGTCTTAGAGTCATCTGGTTGTTACAAAGCATAGGTTGCTTTTCATCGTCAGACTCATCCTCTATTTGAATGATAGAATTGTTTCCTTCTGAGGATCCTTTTTCAGAATCTTTAATCATTAGTTCTTTGAACCTATCTGAGAGATCATCATTCAAGAGTATTTTCTTGTTTCCTTCATAGAATACTACATGAATAGATTCTTCGATCTTTTGCGTTCTTTTGTTGTAGATTCTGTAAGCTTTGCTATTCAGAGAATAACCAAGAAATACTCCATCTGCCTTTGGTTGAAATGTTCTCAAGTATTCTTTTCCATTGTTTAGAATGAAACATCTGCAACCAAACACCCTTAGATGTTTGATACTAGGGGGTCTACCAATGAAAAGCTCGTACGGAGTTTTGTCATGGTGTTTGTTAATCAGACATCTATTTTGAGTGTAGCATGCTGTGTTTACAGCTTCAACCCAATAGATTTCACTTATTTCAGTGTCAGCAAGCATTGTTCTTGCTGCTTCTTTCAGGGTCCTATTCTTTCTTTCAGCAACACCATTTTGTTGTGGTGTCCTTACAGAAGATAATTAATGTTGTATAGCAAGTACAAAACTCTTTGATGTACTGGTTCACAAACTCAATACCATGGTCTGTTCTGATTACAGATACCTTGTCATTTTTCATGACTTCGAGCTTATTCAGCAAGTTAGGTATCTCAACCCTTGCATCAGATTTGTGTTTGAGAAAGACAACCCAAGTGAATCTTGAGTAGTAATCAACAACAACCAGACCATACTTCTTTCATGCATAACTAGTTACTGAGGATTCAAACAGATCCATATGTAACATTTGCAGTGGCCTCTCACTGGAATGTCTAGTTTTAGACTTGAAAGATGTTTTGGATTGTTTTCCCATTTGACAAACTGAGTATACACATTCTTTTCTATATGCCATTTTGGATAAACCAACCACCAACTCTTTCTTGGCTAGTTTATTCAGAGTTTTGAAACTCAAGTGACTCATTCTTTTATGCCATAGCCAATTTTCTTCAGTGTGGCCAGATTGACTCACCATGAGACATTCTTCGGTTGTGACGGATGCCCAATCAGCAACATAAAGATTTCCTTTACGCCATGCAACCAAGACTGTCTGCTTTGACTCATTGTCAATCACTTTACATAGTTTTGACTTGATCTTAACAGTGTACCCTTTGTCTACTAGTTGACTCATGCTTAGGAGATTATATTTCAATCCCTTTACATGAAGTACTTCAGAGATTGTGAGGGCGCCGAAATTCAAATTGCCAAAACCTATGGTTGGATTTTCATCTCCTCCAGCAAACCTGATAATTGGTCCATCATTGCATTTTTTGTAGTTAATCGGATTTGCTTTGTCTCCTGTCATGTGCTTCACACATCCACTATCAAAATGCCACTTTGAGTTAGTCTTTAGAGTGTTCTGCACAAAACAGGAAACAGGAGATTAGGTTCTCATACCAACAATGGAACCATCTGGATTAAAGAATCTTCCAGTAGGAATCCATTTTTTGAATGAATTTCCTAGGAGCATTCTTTTGTCTAACAGGAACATAAGGAGGAATCTTAGTTAAATGATTAGTATCATTGTTGTTAAGAACTATTTTCTTCCTTGGTGTGTTCCTAGGTGCTCCATTTGGTGCTTTCAGATACCTGTCAGATTTCTGAGTCTGCTTTTCAGCAAACTTAGCTTTCCTAGCTAGATTTCTTCTAGCCCTGGCATTCAGATTTTCAGTGGCTTGATTTATCTTCCACTTCTGATAATTGTTGTGAGCAATTCTAGCCTTTAACCATCTTTCTTGCTCTTGTTTGTATTCGCGAGCAAGTTATTTCCCGATGGGTTTATAGCCAATACCATTCTGAGCACCTGATGCTGTCTAAGATCTCTTCTCAGCAGCTTTGCTAGTCTCTGGATGATCAATTTTCTTTCCAGAAAACGTGACATAAGAAAATTTGCCAACTCCTGCAATTTTTCCTTTTTGAGAGACATAGCACTGTGGGTGATTGCACTTCCCAGTGTTATGTTTCTTTTCAGAGACATTTCCCACAGTTTTCTTTTGGACTTGTTTTTCCCACAAAGGCTTGGTCGCAACTGCCTTTCCTTTGTCAACAATCTTAGCTTTCTGACCGATACTGTAGATTGTTTGGGAATCACCTTGCTGAGCACTGACGAATGTTAGTCCTTCATTACTCTTATTCAGAGTGGTGGAACTATCTGTGTGTGTGTCCAGCCCAAGTTCTCTCTTTTCTGAAGGATCTCTTAAATAAGATTGTACTTCAGTAAGAGTGTCACTAGCTTTGGCATAAGATTGAAAGGATAGTTCTTTCTTTTTGAGTTCCTTATTCTCAGAAAGAAGACCTTCACATTTCTTTTGAAGATTTGCCATTGCTTCTTTATGTGACTTTTCGGTCTCAGATATCTGAGCCTTGAGAAATGCATTTTCAGCATCCTTTTTCTCAGATATCTTGATTAATTTAGAATTTTCCTTTGCAAGAGAATTCTTTTCTTGTTCGAAATTTTCAGCTCTAGCATGGAACATTAGAAATTCTCTTTTGTAAAGATCAATTTCTTTTCTGAGATTTTCCAGTTCTTTGATTCCTTCGTCATCACTTTCATAAGTATAATAGGAAGTATGTGTTACCTCATCAGCCATTAGACAAGGTTCAATGTTGGAGATATCTGGGAAGATTTCTTCAGCCATTCCACACACTTCTTTCTTCTTTTGACCAAAGTCAATTACTTCATGAGAGACATTGCATATTTCTGGGGAAGGCAGTGTGGAATCATCTGAATCCTCATCCTCAGAATCAGACTCAATATCTAGAGCATCCAGTTGGAGTTGAATCTTTTTCCTTTCTTCAGTGAGCATAGCTCTTTGACTTCTTTTGAAGATTCTTCTATCTTTCTTGTCACATGTCTTAAATTTGTTGAAGACAGGACAACCCTTCTTAATGACCAGGTTTCTGACAATAGAAATAGATATCATTTCCGATTTCTGCTTCCTCAGTACTTGATGCTTTTTGAGCTAGCTTGTTCAGCGAGCTTTGCATATTTTTGTACTGGTGATAGTTTGAGCCTAGATGCTTTTTCAGCTTCTCTTTGTCTCTTCTTCTCTCAATTTCTCGACTGACGTATTTTCCCATTTGCTTTACAGCAAGAGCATCCTCAGTCACATCCTTGCCTTTCTTCTTTTCAGAAGTTCCTTGAGCAACTAGAGCAACACTCTGCAACTTTTCAGTTGTTTGTTCCCTTTGAGTTGTCTCATAGTCAACAGTGGCAAGGTGAGAGAAAAGTTCCACATGAGTGATATCTGGCATTCCTTGGTTGAAGTAGAAAAATTTTGCGTGTTCCCAGTTATGATTTAGACTTCTCACAATGGTTTTAATCTTTTCTGAATGGGTATATCTATTACTTTCACCAAGTGCAGCCATGTCACTCATAAGTGTTGTAAACCGGAAATCTAGTTCTTCAAGAGTCTCTATGGGACCTTGTTTAAAGTTTTGGAATTTTAGCTTCAAAACTTCGAACTTATTTTCCTTTGTTTTTTCATTACCAGCACAGATTTCTTCAATCAGTTGCCAGGCCACTTTCGCCGTTGACTAATTTTCAATTGTTCATGATCACCGTCGCCGTCGTGGTGAAAAACGTCATGTGCCGGGTTGATTGCAAGATTCTAAAATACTGCCCCTAATGGGTCGTGGTTGCTATTCTGTCGTCAAAATTATTTATTTTTTATTACATATTTGACATATTTAACATAAGTACATGAGCGAACAGTTTAGTCGTTGGAATTAATGAAATTATAATTAAAAATATTTCTTTGAAATTTAAGAGCAAAATTTACTGAAATTTGAAATGTTCGAAGTATAGTCAAGAGTGATCTCTATTTGTAGAACAAGAAAAGACATGAATGTTGGTATAATTTCTACATTTTATTATTTTATAATTAATTAATTATGAGTGAAATAAGATTAAAAAATTAAAAAAGAGAGTAAAGATGTGGGTTTAATGCATTGAATTTGCCCAGGTTAAAACTCCCAATAAGGCCCCAAACCCCAACTTGAGCCCCCGATACCATCACCAAAAGCATGTAGACCTATAAATGTCCTATAGTCCCTAAATAGATAGCTAGTTACAATGTTTTGTCTAAAATGTGGGTTTGATGTATTGAATTTGTATGGTAATAACATGGATCAAAAAGTTGATGGGGTGGGATTAAAAATTGTCCAGGTTTCGTACTGCATATTAATATACCCCTTTTATTTTACATGTGATGACTTTATGTTTTTTTTTTCCTATTTTTTTTACCCTTTTTCTGTTTTACTCCTCTACTCCACTTTCTTTCTATTTAGGGCTGCTTGGTTTGGAAATGCTATTGGACTTTGTCAAATAGCATTTCTCAAGCCCAAACCAAGAAATGCGTTTGGATGTGCTATTTGACCAGAAAATGTCCGAAAATGCCCAAAAATGTGGTGATTGGTATGGTGTATTGTGATGTGTTTTGGATGTCGCTTTCAAGTCTGAAACACACTTCTCGAATCGCATTTGATACTTGATTCATGCGCATTTCGGAGTGTGGGGTCCGATGTTAATCCATGACAATGACACTTTGCACTTGAATAGCATTTGGTGTTTGGTTTGATGCATTTCATTTATTTGCAATTTCTGTTGAAGATACTCAATTTCACACATTTCAACAACTCCAAAACATAATTATTGCCTAAGAATTTATAAATTTCATTTATAAATAGGGATAATCGTTGTGTGGAGAAGAAAGTTAAGGCTAAAATGTAGTAGAAGTTAAGAGAAAAACTAGGAAACAAAGTCCATGAAAAATATTCAGGGTACAAATAAATTTATTAAATCTATAAAAGTCAAATGAGGTGAAAATGCTCCAATTATAAATTTTCATTTTACGGTTCAGCAGAACCCGGATAGGGGATGATATTAGCGTTATTGCCGCAAAATTATTTTATATATAGCATAAAATAATTTTATATATAGCATTCATCTTTCTATATATAACATTTGAAAAGTTAAAAAAAAAAAAAAAAAAAAAAAAGCCAGTAATTAGCTCATGTCAGCCTACATCTTACTACACTGGTATAACGTCATTTCACTTTTAAAACGGGTCGGGTCCCGTTCAAAATAATGATGTTCGGGTCTGGATCAGGCACATAGTCAAATATGTAACAAGACCAAAACCATAACATTTTATGGTCAAGTTAGTAAAACGTACATTTTCGAGGGTGGGGAGTGGGGGGCAAAAAACACAGTAACATGTGAAATTATATTTGTAACATAATATTTTTTGTGTGTGGGGGGGTGGGGACCACATACCACCACGAATCAACCCTGCAATTTGTGTTATACACTTTTCTATTTTATTTTTGTTCAGGTTTGATGGATATAATTTTTTTTTAAGAACATGTATCCGTTACTAATTAATGGGTCTAGTACGGGTAGATGACACGATATAAAATACTCCAACCATCCCAGTTTCATCTTCCCGCAGTCCGTTTTGGGTTATCCCAACTTCATATTTCCTTCCTTAAATGGAAAATCTCTCTCATACTTTATACACTATCTCTTTTACTTTATTCACTATCTCTCCTACTTTATTAACTACTTCTCATACTTTATTCACTCCCTTTCCTACTTTATCACCATCTCTTCTACTTTATTAACTTTTCTCTTAAATCTTGTGTCCGGACCTGGGGAAGATGAAATTGGGACGGAGGGAGTATATGTTACCAACCCGTCGGGTCCTGAATGAGTTTGCATTGGGTTATCATAATGATGTTCAATTCTGGGTCGGTCATATACTCAAATCCGTTCCAAACCTCTGTAAGAATCCAAACCGCAACATTGTATGGTTAAATTAGTAGAATGTATAAAAACACCGTATCATGTGAAATTATATTTGTAAAATAATTATTTTTTTTTTGTGTTGAGTGAGGGACCACATAATGTTACGAGGGTTGTTGAAAACCTACCATGTTAATTGCGTTATGCACTTTTTTATTTATTTTTTTCGGTTTTGAAGGATTTAATTTTTTTTAAGAACATGTATCCGTTACTAATTAACGGGTCTGGTACAGATAGAGGACGTCCTGATATAAATACTATATGTTACCAACGTCGGATCCTGAACGGGTTTGGTTTGGGTTGGATCATAATGATGTTTAATTCTGGGTCAGTCATATACTCTAAACCGTTTCAAACCTTTGTAAGATCCAAACCGTAACCAAGGTTAAATTGTAGAATGTATATTTTTGGAGTTGGGGTGGGAATGCTAGGGGTAGTTGCCAAAAACACCACCTTAACATGTGAAATTATATTTGTAAAATAATAAATTTTGTGTGTGTGGGTGGGACACCACATACCACCCCGATAGTTGTTGGGAACCATCCCTGTTAGCTGTGTCATACACATTTGTATTTTGTTTTTGTCGGGTTTGAGGGATACAATTTTTTTAAGAACATATATGAGTTACTACGTAATGGGTCTGGTACGGGTAGATGACCCGATATAAAGGTATATGTTATCAACCCGTCAGGTCCTGAACTGGTTCGGATTGGGTTGAATCATAAACCTTTAAAAGAATATCCGTCATGGTGAGTTGTATTTTTATATTTTCTTTAGTTACCATAAAAGAATACTCATTGATATAGTATTGGATGAAGAAGTACTACCTACCGACACCATCACCAAAGTTGCTTACAAAAAAGTATGACTATCTTATTATCTCGATTATTTTATTTTGACATCCTGCTTTATATTATTATTAAAAATAAATCTATACCGTGGCATTGTAATGGGTTAGTACTAATAAACATTGAATTCACGAGTGGTATTACAGTTACGTACCCCTTGACTCCGCCTATGTATGCGGACGTCTTATATTAGACATAATAAATATAAGTTGTTGTTGTTATACAATTAAAAAATTTAAACTAAGTTAACAAAAAAATTTGAGGTGTTTGTCATGAAGTTTAATTACACATATTTTAATTCAATTTTTATCCACTTAACAATCATACTTCTCTTTCTATCCTACTATTTCTCTCTCTTTACTTTTTCAATCATTTCAAACAAACTTAAATCAATTAAACAACATTATAACCAATCAAATAACCTTAATAAAACCAAATCTATTACCAGTGTGAACACTCTTTAGTGAACTAAAAACGTGACTTTTGATACATATGCTCTATCAAGATACATAAACAACTGATTCAACTACAAGCTTGCAATTTGTCAAACTAGGCCTCAACTATTCATGTCATACATGAACAGTATGTTCCTTTTTCATTACTCCCTCTCAATCTCAATGTCATCCACTAATTCTTCTCTCTCTCACCTTCCTATTTCTCATTCTCAGATTCTCTATAGTAAATCAAATATGCAAAGTGGCCTAAAAATTTTAAGAATCAATTAATTCGGGCCAAAATATAAACTAGCAAACACCCAAAAGGCCTAAAAATATTGCGAATCAATTAATTCGGGACAAAATATAAACTATCAAACACCCAAAGGGCCTAAAAATGTTACAAGTCGACTAACTCAGGCCAAATATGAACTGCCAAATGGCCTAAAAAATGTTATAAGTCGATTAGTTCGGGCCAAATATCAAACACCCAAGGGCCTAACAAATGTTACAAACGACGAATTCGGGCCAAACATGAACTATCCAACGGCCTAAAAAATATTAAAAAACGAGATAAAAAGAAAAGCATCTTAATCCTCAATCAATGGCCGAATTATGTGAACAATGCATTACCGAAGCTTGGGCTGCACGAGTAAATCCCTTGCCGGATTTACATGACATCATCTTCTTCTTCATCTACATATCTTATAGGATTATTGCTGAGGTGCAACCACCATCAGGCCGTTATCTTGAAGAATAAATGTCTTGAAGAAATTGTTCATCATCATCATCTTCTTCTTCATCATCATCTACATCTCTTATCGGATCGTTGAGGTGCAACCGTCATCGGAGCTCAAAAAACTCAAAACAGACAAACAAGGCCAATGGCCATGGATGCTGATTTTTGGTGGAGTATAGGTTGGTGGTGAGGATGGAGTGTGGTGGTATAGGGGATGCCGGTAGAGATTCGAAGAATAGGAGAGTGCATCAATGATTTTTTACAAGAACACTAAGAACCAAGAAAAAAGAAAGGAAAGAGAGAACGAAGACACTGAAGATAAGAAAATTAATTGGAGGAGATAAATGAGAGATATATTGTGAAAGATTGGAAAAAATATGGCAACGTGTGGGGTCCAGTCGCCTAGGTAGGCTTCGGCTATTCTTGACAGTAACATTTATAGTATGGAGATACAGATATGTAGTTGGATTCTATGTATCTGTATGTCAATCATACGTCGTGAATAGTGTCCGTCCTGAATCATCAAAACTCCCAAATTATGTACTACAGTATAAAAAAACCCATCTATTACTTCATCCTTACACACATCCTATATAACAACCATATTAAACTCTATAATATTTTAAATATATTCCAAACACAATTTTCTATAACTCAATTTTAACTTAGTTATTACTCCCTCCATTTCATAGAAAGTGTTACAATTTGAATTTGCACAAATTTTAAGAAAAAGTAGAAAGTACAAGTGACCCCTGATTATTAAAGATTAACTGAGTGACATATTGTAATAAAAGTGAAAGGTACGGAGTTTTATTATTTAATTAGTTTCCATAAATGTAAATTGTAACACTTTTAGTGAAACGCCGGAAACGAAAAGTTGTAACACTTTCTCTGAAATGGAGGGAGTATTAATCAACTAATTTTTTTTCATTTAACTTACTTTTTATTTCTATAGTAAATAGCCGGTAATTGTTCATTATGACATTTATTATTCGTATGTAGGAGTACACTGATAGTCATCTATTTTTGAAATTGTTTACATGTTTTTTTTGTCTGTTATTTAAGATTACTTACGTATCCTCGTTGTCAAACTTTTATTTCACCAATATTGTGGCTCCTACCACTAAACCAAATACCACACATTACACAAACTTAATAAAATGATACAAAAACAAACGTAAACAATCTTTAAAAAACGGAGGGGGTAAGTTTTTAACTACCTCAAAACCAACTATTACATGAAATTTACTTTAAAATTTCATACACACCCTAATAAAGTCAAATAATATTCTTTCAAAAAAAAAAGTCTAATAAAATTTAAAAAAACATTAAAACTAATCCAAAAAATTACCATGAATGCCAAATTTTAGTTTTACAATCCAAATCCAAAATGTCATTTTTTCTATATTCAGTGTTCACCTGAATGATGACTGGAGAAGTAGAACATCTAGGCATAGAGGATAACCTATTTATAATTTCTTTCTTAGATTTACGGGTCCCACATGATGTAAAAATACGGAATTTCTTCAATTGCACTGCGTTCTTGAATATAAATTTTACTAGATCATATGCAGGATCCTCAGAAGCAAAAAAACCGTCAAACACGACTTCCTCCAAGTGAGATGCAATACACGCTGGTATACATTCCAGAGCTTCATAATTATAATCGCACCGGCACCATCCTGTCTGATAATTTAGAAATCAAATTAAAGAGAGAGAGAGATGTATCTTAAGGAAAGAAGTAAAGGCGATTCAAATATGTGTGTGTACCTTTTTAGTTTAGATATTGCATTCAAAGCACGTATTCTAAATATTAGGCAGAACACAAAGTCGACCGTCTATACTTAACTAAAAAATAGACCGTTCTATGTTCTTATGGAAAAACGTACTTGCTAGATGTTTTGAAGTAAAACATCTATTTTGTAAATATAGTGTACTTTTGCTTATAAAAAAAAACACCTATGTTTTTAATTAAGTATCCTATGTTCTCAGTAATAACATTTATGTTTGTCTGCCAATTTTTATATTTTGCATGGTAGAATACAAAAGTTGGGTTAAAATAAATAAAATTAATTAAATTAATTATACGATAGTCAACCATGGTAAAAGAAATACTATGCTTTAAACCCTTCTATTTTTGTTCCCAAAAAAAAAACATCCTTCCATTTTTCCCTTTCTTTTCAATTTTATGGGTAGTTCATTTCATCAACCCGCAAAACATTCATATTCTAATAAACAAATCCCAAAATTTACCTTTATTCATATATGTAACTCCTTAACTAACAAAAAAAAAAACCATTAAGGACCCCTCTTTGATACTTCACAAAAGTCAACGGGCATATGATACTATCATTTAACGTAATATTTAAATCATTAGAGACCCGAAAGAAGTGGGTATCTAAAAATGTATCCAGATGTAAAAATGACCAAGGAAATATATTAGGAAGAGGTAGTCCAATCAATTTACTAATTAAGATGAACAAGGAAAAGATAATGCAGATTGAGCTTACCACCCGTATGCACAGGAAGTTTAGTGAGGGCGCTGCATGAAGTAATTGAAGTATTATTTTGGGACTAACCTTCATCTCCAAGGTAATTCGTCTCAGCTTATCATGGCGGCAGAGAGGAACTGCTATCCGCGATCATAAATATAAAAAGACGAATTAATGCCAGCCACTTTAGATGTAGTGCAAATGCCCCCTTATTCAAGCAAGACAACAAATTATACGTTGTACCACAACCTCTCAAACCATTAGCATGTAGCACTACATACTATATTTCAGATTCATATATTACATGAACCTAGTTGATTGTATGTGCAAGATGCCACGGATTACAATTGGTTTTACAAGAATCACAAAAAATCAACCAACCCGTCCATCACAGTTTAAATAAGTTTGGTAATTAACAATAAGCTAGATCTGCTCCCAAGCACCTTTTCGGGTTAGACATCCACAAATAAATAAGCTGTAATCAGTTAACAAAAGTCCACAAATAAGCTGGCTGCTATATATAATCAGTCAACTAAAAACTGTCGAAACTTCGGCAAATAGGCACTTAGGCTCGAAACTTCGGCAAATAGGCACTTAGGCTCTGTTTAGCACAAGGTTATCAGCCTGATGAGATTATTTTCGTAATAAGTCTGTTACGTGAACGTCTAACTGGTAGTTGACATGATAAGCTTGAAGCTTATTAAAAAATGTAAACTAACGGATTTGTTTTTACATACCATATTTAGCAAATCAAAATCAGCTAATTGATTTACTAAACACTTTTATAAAAACCAACTACCTACCTTATCAGCTAAATTATCATCTACCAGCTAGCTTATCAGACTAGTTTTGCTAAGCAGAGCCCTTAATGGTAGTATATGAAAAAAGCTATAATCAGTTAACAAAAAAACTATTGAAACTTTGGCAATTAGGCATTTAATGTTAGCATATTAAGTAGTAGTATATAACATTAGCAAAGAAATTAAGGCAGAGTCGAACCTTAGCCAAAGAGCCATCTAGACTCAACTCTTCCAAACTAGTAAACTTGTTGAGTAGTTTTCGAAATCGATATCCAACCTGTTTGCGTACGTGGCGGTGAGCACGGTCGTCAAGCTCACCAAACAGAGATGCAGAGACAACAGATGATGGAGATGGAGTGACCGTAATTTTTTCCAGCATTTCTCCACAGTAAAAACGATTAACCCTAGGAGAAACTATGACAATAGGATAATCAGATTCCTTGTATTTTCCTGATGGCAATGGTGCCAAATATGGCGTAGACATCACTGAAGTAAGTGAAGGGGCATGTATTTCAACAGATTTGACATTCAACCATTTGAGATACTTCAATGTCAATGTTTCTAAGACTGGAAATGTAAATGTCAAGCTTCGATTCTCGCTCACAATCTTTATGCCCACAAGTTGCAATTGGGTGAGATTAGGAGCAATATTCTTCATATGATCAACTCTCAAAGTGGTTTTGAAGTCCTCAAAACTCAATTGTCTCAACGAAGTGCTATTTACGAGGGTGCTGCAGGGCAAGATAAAACCTAGACTATGAAGTTCTACTATTAAAATCTCGAGGTTATGTTCCAGTGCAGCAGAGATCCATCTCTGATAATCATTTGTTCTCTCAGCAAAGACCCACTCTTTACAACTCTTTACAATTTGAAAGATTCTTAGACGTTGAAGAGAAGGAAGTGCTGTATTGAGAAAGTTGTCAAAACTTTGGGGATTAGCTTCCCAGTGGCGATCATGAATGTCTAACTTGTACATGAACGAGGTCCATCTGAAGTTCCAACCCTTTGACAAGATACTAGTTCGCACAACATCCTCTAGTGGGAGTCGGGCAAATATTTGACTTAGAACATCATCATCAAGTAGTATATTGCTAACATGATAATCATGACCAGCGGCCATACAAGATTTCTTACTCGGCCGATCTTTAACACAAGCTTTCATCATTCAAGAATCAACTGGAAACTGGAATTGTACAAACAAAAAAGAGAATTCAGCACTAAAAATAAACTTACTTTTTAAAATTTACAAAAATAAAATTGTGTTCTATTCTGTCTAAATCAAATCGATATGATCATCAGTTCAAAATATATATCAATGGACTTTTTTTAAGGAAACGGAAACTAAATAATTATATGCAGAGACAGAATGAATGAATATGAATCTAATGGATTTGCTAGCTAGCCAATAATATGTATCAAAAAGTTACCAGCATAAACAAGAGGTAGCGAATACTGCATACTGTAGTGTACTCCAGTATATATAATATAAGTGGTGAATGTTGATGGAATAATTCATGGACACAAACTCACCTGATGCTAGCTGAAGAAGTTTGGATGTTGATGAAATTCAATTCACAAACAAACTCACCGACCGATTCAATTCTCCCACTGTCCAACTACTTTGACTTGTTAGGTTTCTCATTCAATAAATTAAGGCATACTTATACTAATATCAAGTAGTCATAATAATGTAAGGACACCTGACCTACCTATATTTGAGCATAAATTAGTTAGTTATTTTTTGTTATATTTAGGCAGCTTAATTTGGATTTAATTATTGAGAGCAGAGCAGAGCAGATATTGGGGAGAAGTGGAGATGGAGATCCAAAACACTGTTAATGAACCAGATATACGCTACGCCAGATAAAGATACATAAGAGGAGGAGATATTCAGAGGAAATTACCTAGCAATCGATGTTGGGTGCGAATTGAATAAGAATGAAGAATCGACGGCGTGAACTCAAGGACTTTCCGTGCGAGTGGTATGTGGAGGAGAAGAGGCGGCAGAGAAGGAGAAAGTGGCGTGAAAGAAGAATGGTGGATGATTAGCAGATTAGGGCTTTTCTTCCCCTTTATTTTGGCAAAGTAAGGCAAGAAATCAATCCCACCACGTTCCTTAGGTACGAAAAAATATTTGAGATTGGTCTGAGATACGGGAAGTTTGAAGAATATGGTTTAGGCCCCAAAACCTACTAATTTAATTGCAAAATAGCCCCTCTGCAAGGACTGAAGAAGCCAGACTAGTCACGTGGCCCTGTTTCTTTACCTCGGTAATAATGAATTGAGAGAATGATCATGTGGATGTGGTTTCTCCACGTTACAATGCACATCTCACTTTCAGCTTTATGAGTAAATGAATTATTACTCCTATTACCATAAATTAATTATTACTCCTATTAATTGAAGAAAAATGGACATATTCCATCCGACTATTGAAGGTGAAATATTAGTGTAAATAATTGTAATTGGCTTCTGATTGGCTTTTTTTAAAATTGTAATTGTTAATGTAAATAATTTAATGTTGTCTTTTTTTTTCATTTAATGTTTAATTGGTTGTTTTTTAAAATTTAATTGGCTGTTTTTTTTTAAAACATCAAATACAAGTCGTCAGCTGAATATTTAATTGGCTGTTTTTTTGTAAAACTATGAAGTGAATATTTTAGAATGGGTGTTTTTTGAAATTTAATGTTTAGTTGGCTGTTTTTTGAAAATTTAATATTTAGTTGGCTATTTTTTGAAATTTAATGTTTAATTGGCTGTTTTTTTAAATTATATGTTTTTTTGTGTGATTTAATGTCAATTGGCTAATTTTGAAATTGTAATTCTTAATGTAAATAATTTAATGTTGGCTGTTTTTTTTTATTTGGCTGTTTTTTTAATTGGCTGCTTTTGAAATTAATTTTTTTTAATGCTTAGTTTGAATTAATGTCAGACTACTAGCAAATCCAACAAAATAACAAAAAGGATTAATAGCAAGGCAACTATCACCAGTGCCTTCTCATTGCCTTCATGGTTTCATCCACGATTCAGCACATTGTTCTGCCTTGTTGCTTTTGTCACTTATTATTTCCAACAAATTCATAACATCAAGCTTCTTGTAAAAAAAAATAGCCCAGCTCTAAGCAGTATAGCATCCCAGGAATCTTCCTAGAAGAACCACAAAACAAAAGCTTTATTAAATCAGCAGTTCAAATTCAGATAAAAGATAGAAGGATTCAAGCGAAGTTCCAACATTTCTTCACTAAAGCTCAATAAAGCTCTAAAAAAGTATAACCTCCCAAAAATCATTATAAAAGAATCACAAAACAATAGTTTTATTCAATCACCAGTCCCAATTCAGCTAAAAACAGAAGGATTCGAGCAAAGTTCCAATCTTTCTTTAACTATCACACCTCAACAAAGCTCTAAACAGTATAAGACCCCAAAAATCATTCTAAAAGAACCACAAACCAACAGTCTTATTCAATGTCCATTTCGAATTCAGCTAAAACCATAATGGTACCAAGCAAAGTTCCAGTCATTCTACACTAAGTACAGCTCATTAAATCTCTAAACAGTATAATTACCCAGAAATCATTCTAAAAGAACCACAAGACAACAGTATTATTCAGTTACCAGTCTAAATTCAGCTAAGAAACATAAGCAATCACACAATATACTCTCCCAGAAATCACTCTAAAATAATTACAAAACAACAGTCTTTTTCAATGTCCATTTCAGATTCAACTAAAAACAGAAGGAATCAGGCAAAGTTCCAATCTTTCTACACTAAGCACACCTCATTAAAGTTCTAAACAATATAACATCCAAGAAATCGTTCAAAAAGAACAACAAAACAACACTACCATTTCAAATTCCGCTAAGAAACATAAGCAATCAAGCAAAGTTACAATCTTTCTTCACTAACCACAGCTCTAATCACTCTCACACACCCAAAGACTACTCTAAACAAGAACCCAATTGAGAAAAAACAAAAAGGTGGGTTCTGGTTGTCACCTGTGTGGATTCATTGGGTATGGCAGAAGCATAAGAGAAGCCACGAACAAGACAGGTTGACTCTCCCATTCTGATTGCAGAACAAAGATAGGCGAGGTGAGGAATCGCAGGTGTCGGATGAACGGAAATCTGAATCTATGTAGATGGAGAACACTTAACCGGAGACGATGAGCTTTGTCGACTGAACGGAGAAGATGATCGGAGCAGATCCACTATGAGAAAGTCATCCATTTTCTGTTGATCCAGTGTGAAATTGGGTTTTGGGTAAAAATGGAGGATATTGTTGGGAAGAGAATTGGAAGCTAAATTTTATAATTTGTGTGAAGGATAAAAGATAATTGTACATCTTCCAACTGCTTAAAGTACTTCTGGGTTCAAAATTTTGAATTTTTCCTTTCTCCCAAGATAATTAGCTGCACATGCTACGAAAATAGCTGCAGGGACCTAAAACAATTCACAAATTCATCGAGATATGGTGCAGGGATCGAATTGCAATATGAAACCAGTGGGCCTAAAAAATTTCGTACCCCAACACGGTAAGTTCGTATTGGATCACACTGAGTTAAAAAGCTTCGTACCTAAGGATATTATGAGGCCAAACTTCGTACTGGGAAGTAAAAAAGCCGTTTTATAGGTTTGACAAAGTTTTGTGTTGCTACACTATCATGTAACGATAATTAGTTAAAGTTAAACAATAAATTAATCATGTGACACAAATGTAATGTTGCACCACCCACACCCATAATTAACCCTCACCGCCCATTCTCCTAATACTCCCCCCGTCCCGAATATATGTACACGTTTCTTTTCGGCACTATTTTTAAGAAAACCAATTGTTTACCGTCAAAAGCTCCAGATCGGAGCTGTAGTGGAGTTGTCAACAGCTCCAGTTGACAACTCCGATATGTCGGAGATGTTGTCAACAGCTCCGACCAATGCTGTAAAAGCTCTGATAGGGAGCTTTTTGACAGCTCCGGTCGGAGTTGTTTCAAAGCTCGTAGTGGAGCTGTCAGTCAAAGTTGTTTTGATCGGTGGAGATGTGCCACTAATATTACATGCTTTTGCACTCAAATCAAACGAGTCAGAAAGCACTTTTTGGTGGAAAGGGGTCGAAATCAATTATAAGGAAACATAAATGGTTGTCGTTCCCGTGCTTTGCTCTTTTTGCACGTTTTATTTATCTTTTTTTTCTTGTGCTTTGCTCTTTTTTGCACAAATTTTCTTTTTTCTCTCTTTTTTTTTAATCCCAATTTTGCAAGTGTTCCCAATAGGTTGTTCAAGATCCTCACTTTTGTGCATGTCGGTTTGGAGTACACCCCCATCAACCCTCACAACATACGAGAACCGCCCACGCGCTGGTTTATAGGTAGTATTTGGCAGGCAATTTGAGAACACAACCATCAACCATCACAGCATACGCACAATTAGCCCCGCGTTGGTTTATAGGTAGTATTTGGGAATGCCCAACACGATCTCAAACGATCCAAAGGATCCTGGAAAACACTTCGAGATTTTTCTTTTTTCTTTTTTTTTTTTAGAACGGCAGCAAGCAATACAAAACAGGTTCAGAATCGACCAAAAGCTCAAATATAGAAAGGAGTGAACCTGAGTATGAAGTAACAAGTACCCTTCTCCCCAAACCTGTTCCTTGGATCGGGTTTGGGAATCGAGATAACAAGTAAAAATGGCGTTCGTCATACTAGTTTTAAAAAGAGTGCACATGTATTTGAAGTGGCGCAAGGATTTTCCTTGCTCATCCTACTAGAATCACACATTTGCCGGTACAATATTTTTTTCGTCGGCTTTAAAAGGCTTCTCACCGGGTTTTTTACTACTAGAATAGGAAGACTCTCTATTTACAAGTGAAACGGACTAAAATGATTTTTGAAAATTCCTTAATACTAGTCAAGGGCCATCAAAGATCACATCAACAAGAGGCTTAACTAAAACAATAGATAACTGACTTGTCAAAAGAACTCAGACTCGACACACAGAAATTTTGAAATAGGCCAAAAAATTAGACCAAAAGACGACTCAAACAAAACTAAGAAAGAGTGGCTAACATACCACTCAACACCACCAAACTAAAAAGAAAAAGAAACATATATATACAAGGCAGCGTAAGAATCATACCAAGGCATTTAAACATATGAAGTACAACTTCCCTCCCCAAACCTATTCAATAGCTAGACCCTAGCAATTAGAATAAATAAAATGATAAGTTGTAGAGTTACCACCCGTAGTATGCCTCGGTCGGCATGTTCATTGGAAAGAGGGCAGACCGTGGGGTCCGGAAGAAGGTCCTCCTCCAAAACGCATTGCCAATCATCACTTTGAGATTTGCGATCTGCTCAAATTATGTAGGCGCCTTGTGTCCCATTTAAGACATGCATTGTGAGAGACTTAAATAACTTGAATCCCAGTGGTTCAAATGCTCACCAAACCGCTGTGATACTCCATGTATGCTCTTCAAATCTGTGGTAAACCCTTGGTAGCATCACCCTAACTCAGAGTAATCGGAGGCTAGCGTACTTTGCCTCCTCTCAATATGCTCAAACTGGGGCTCCATCCTCCCCTGGAGTCTGGTACTCAACCGCTGAAAATCTGCGGTTAGGTCTTCCTCTTCTTGGGAGTGTGGAAGATCTTCGTTCTCGTCATCAGTCTCCTCTACAGAGATCTCTTCATACCATGTGTCATCCTCGGGGTCAAAGTCACTATCATCCTCCTCTTCTTCCCCTTCAGCAACCCAATTAGCACGTAAGGCGTTCCAGTTTTCTGCGGTTGCTTCAATAGTTCATATTTCTTTCGAGTCCAAGCAACCTTTTTGCTGACCACACTTGATGATGTTCGGCACTTCTGCAGCCTCGGAAATCTTGGTGATCAAACATGGGAATCCTAACGCTTTAGGGCTATTCCTATGTGCGAACGTTTCGGCCAAGATAATGTCTCCTGCGTTGACGAACTGGTTCCTGTCCTGTGCCGCTATCAATCGGCAAGTTGGAGCGTATACCTTGACGAAGGAAGAGTTTGGAATCAAGTTGTAATGAACCAAATGCAGCCAAACCCTTGCAAGTGGGTTAAGCCTCTTATAGCTCAGCCATCGAGCCCCTCTTGGTACTGTGAAACCTGGTTGGGTAACGGTTGCCACAGTCTCTTCATCCAACGAGTCATCGCGAGTTGCCTCCAAGTCGAAGATTCCATTGTCGGTGTTGGGGGTGTACTCCGCCCATGTTTGGAGGAATTGGTTGATGGAGTTTGAAGTGTACTCCACCATCTTTCCCCTAATCGGTGCAAACCCGTCATTACTTCGATCAGAGAAGTTTATGTAGAACTCTTTGACCAAAGCCGCGTCGTACCCCCTTCTTACTTCGGTAAGCCTTTCCCATTCCAAGCTCCTTATGCACATTTTAATAGCTACCGACACAGGTGTATCATCTCCAGAGAGGTTCATCCCTTGCTCCGCTATCATGCTCCTAGGTTTGTTGGAGTTCTTGATTCTGAAATCATCCGCTTCCCTACTCAGCCTAAAACCATAAGCATCCGGCCTATTTCGTGGAGCTGCGGCCTTAGCACGGGAGCTTCCTTCTCCTGTCTTTTGTTTCTTGTTAGACACATTCTTTCTTTTGGGTGCCATCATACCTGGATAGACAATGTTAGCATTGCACCCTTCTCAAATAACAACACGTAGCAACACAAATGCTTAATCCTAACTCATATTCAAGTGTCAATCATAGTGCATTCAAGTGTAGCTACAAATTCTTCCCCAAACCAAGTCTTGCAAGTAACACTAATGACTTATCCTATCGCATAATATTACAAACCATAGTGCGAATAATGTTACTACAAGTGATTTTCCTCAATCGAAACAATAGCAAACTTAACTTAGCATCAATACGAGCAAGAGTAAAAAGCATAAGTACAAGTCACTAACAAGCATATAAAGCTTCACCACCAAAACTCTAATTCTTCGGATACTCGAGCTAAGCAATCAAGAAAAGTGACCTATCTAGACAATCATACATATTATAAGCATAGTCACATACTCAATCATAAGAATCAAGCAAGAAAATCCAAGATTGCAAAGTTGAGGAGTAGAAAGAATTACCTCGAATCCGGAAAAAATAACGGATAAAAACTCAAATTGAAGCTTTCACGTAGTAGAGTAACTTACTACCTTCGCAAGGAACTAATACCCAGGTGAAATGGTGGAGTAATGAGCAAAATCTCAAAATTTGGGAAGAAAAAACAGGACGGGGTTTGAAAAATGAAGAAGAAATGAAGCTTTCCCCTTTTCTACCCGTCAGGTCTCACCGCGGTGAGGGTAAAAAAAGGTGGCAGCTCGTCGCGGTCTAGATAACTCAGAAAACTTTCTGAGTCCGCGGTGAGACCTCTATCCCAACAAAAAAATATTTTTTAAATTTTTTTTATATATAAATAAACAATCGAAATAGAACAAATGAATTGAAATAAATCAAATTGCTAAGTTATAAAAATAATAAAATTGTTTAAATTCATGCAAATGAATTACAAAGATTAGAGAATCACCTAGATGCAACCTATAGTTCTAAGTGCAAAGCGATAAATGGTGCTTTGTTTATAGTCGCCCTTCTTCGTGCTTCAGCCTTCAAGGTTGAACCTGTGAACTCTCACCCTCGCACAAGAGCTTAGCATACCTCGCAGAGCTTCCAACGTTTTGGCGACAATACAATGGTAACTCGTATGGGACCCCGAGCACCTCCATCACACATCTTTGGTCACGGACAATCACGGTTATCCCCATCGTGTACATAAATGTCCTTCCCAGCAAGATCAGCTCCTGCTCGTCTTTGTCCAGATGATCGGAATCCATTATCACGAAATCAGTACAAATTTGGAACCTGATGATCCTCACGTCGACTCCTCGGATCATCCCCGGCGGTTGCTTGATAGCTCCGTCTGCCATTATCATGCTGCCTTTAAGAGGCTACATTCCCAATAAGCCCAGCTTCTTGTACTGGCTGAGGGTCATCATGTTGCACCCAACGCCTGAATCTAGTGTCCCGACCACGCGATTTGAGTTACCCACTCCTACCTCAAGGTCCATGCTAGGTATCACCATGGGCATGGGTTGGCTTTGAATAACCATTATAGGTCGGATTTCTCCTTGCGGTTGAGGTTCCATCTTAAAAACCAGGTTTACCGGTTCATCATCCCTATGGTCGGCGAAACTCAGAACCTCGTCTGTATCATGATCTCACTTTCTTCCAGCCACTCCTCCGGTTCTTCCTTAAATGCCAAGGCGACTCTTGAGATCCTCTTCCTCTTGGGTCCTCTTCCTCCTCCGAATCACTCTGAATATGAATGGGAACTTCTCATCCCGTGTCGCATCCTCGGCATTCCATGCCTCATTCCATACGCCTTTGCGTGGGTAAAAGCGAGGTAGTCCAGCCTGTGGCTCGTAGTTTCGGACCCTCCGTTGGCTCCATCAACTGCATTTGATTGTGTTGTTGTGGCAGCCCTCGTGTCGAAAATCGCGTTGGTGTTCGCGCCCTCCATATCAACTTTCAATTTCCTTCTTGATCTTGAGAGAACCTAAAAAGAAACAAGTATCCACACTCAAACAGCAGGACCAGCCCTTATCATTCAAGCCAGGGTTTCAATCCAGAAACAACAATGCAACCTTCTTTCTTTTTGGTTTTTTGAATTTTTTTGAATTTTTTATTTGGTTTTTGAAATAAGGAAACTAAAAACGCAACGAACCACAATTGATCCTACTCTAAAAGAACGTAGGAATCAACTCCCAATGACGCCAAATTTCCGATCTTTCGAAATTAATACTTGTTTTTAGTCAAGTAGAAAAATCAGTTGTTGTAAACAGTGCTTTTAACCACATGATCATTCTCGCGAGGAATTGATTAAGCTAGTTCTAAAGAGATAGAAACGTTTTGCATTCGCTGTAATCAGATAGTGTGTGTGTTGGTGATACTCCTACCCTAGCATAAATCAAACAAATGTAATACATAAATCATGCAATTCTACTGCAAACAATCGAAGAAAATTAACCCCTTCAAGTAGTGTGCTATTACGGAACCCAAGCCGTAAAATCACGCACCCTGCTATTGCTAGTCCTATCAAATACGAGCTATAAGTACGTGTAAATAACAAAATAGATATGTCCTTACCCGAGTATAGCCTAATTAATGATAAATAGTTAAAAAGTTCACACCGATAAACGCACTTTCAGTTACAAACGAGGTAATAACCTGTCACATACAAAGTCTAAAGGCATCCACCAAACAATGTACGATTAATACCTGGATACGTCGTGGCTACGAATATCGCTTGAAGGAAGTAAATCTTCTTGATTGAAAGAGAGAATTTAATCTACTTTGATTACAAAGTTTGAAAATTGAAAGAGTTTACAACTAATATGTATGAAGATATATCTAAACTACTGATACAATGGGTCTACTGATAAGACCAAAGTAGTGAAAATTCGAATTAGTGGAGCAAACTGCCAAAAAATTGTGGATTGACCAAGTCAGGCAGAGCTCACCGCGGTCTGGCTCTATTTCTGCAGGTTTTGTTTTCTTGGACCACGGTGAGCCTCCGTAATGAGGGAGCTCACCGCGGTGAGGTCTGTCTCTGGGAAAAACCTCCATTTTTCCACTTCTTCCTATTTTTACTCCCTTTTTCCAACTTCCAAGTCACCACTTTTGGAGTAATGGCCCACTTCTAGCCTTGTGTGCTTCTAGAAGCTTTGGAGAAGCTTGAAATTGCACACCGGTCCTCCATCTCCTTGCCTTGGCTAAAAAACACCTAAAAAACATACAAAAATACACAAGACACCCCAACGTGAAAATGGATTAAAATGGCTAGAAAACGTAACAAAAGGCAGCTAAAAAAGACTAAATGAGTCGTTAAAATATCAACTCATCAACATGCGCCAAAGTAAAATTAGAATATCCCGTTCGTAACAGATATTATTTTCTACTAGGCCACGTAAAGGGTCGTTATATGATGTCTTTAACATCTTTTGAGATATTTGCTATTTTGAATTTGTGTTTCTGTGTCTTTTTATCTAGCCTATTTTTCGACCCGTTTAAATTACCGTTTTGCCCCTGAACGTTATGGAACCATAATTATGCCTTCCACCATTTATTCCTATTTTTCCTAGCTCCAGAAAATTACCGTTTTACCCTTTTTACCCGTTATCTGTGTTTCGACCTTTTAAACTGAAGTGGAGGCTTTGTGGAGTTAGCAAGTGGTGTTTTGGGAGGATTTTAAGGGTCAAGGACTTTGGAGAAATTTGAGTTGCAAGTTGGAGCTTTGTGGTTGGCTATTAAGTTGGATTCGTATCAACCTAGAGGTAAGGGGAACTCTTGACACTTTTGCTTCTATTTTCCGTATATAAAATCTATATGTATAGTTTTCGTTTGACAAATAAGTTATGGTTATTATATCATGTTATGGGGCTTGATATAATAGTTTATTCAAAAAAAGGATCAAGTATGTATATCCCATAAAATGTATTTGTTGTGTGTGCGATTTGCAAAAGCTATTTTGTGAAAGCATGGATTATGTGTACGTACGTTTATGCTCATCGATATGCCTATGAAGTGTGTGGACCCTTTCGGGGGATTGTCGTGCTTTGGAGTACTCCCAGTGTTATGTGTGTGACCCTATTGTGTTAGGGGTTATGTTATGTGAAAGCCGACCTGTGTGCCACCACGGTTTGTGTGGCCGTAGTGTATATTTGATTCGAGCTAAATGTGAATTTTGAAAAGTGTGACATGTGTTCCATGCAAATGATTTTCGACTATGTTTGATATAAAATGGAGTGTATATGTATGTATATTTTCATATGTCCTTGATCCGGGTAAAAGTGCCAAGAGCTCACCCTTACACATTTTTTTAGATATTTAGTAAGTGATCGTACGAAGATACTTTGGAGTTGAGACGGTAGTCAGATGATGGATATGGGAAGACTTTTAGTAGTTGCTGCGACTCTGAGATTTCCATTGTATGAGATGGCTTGTAATATTGAGATTGTTATATTTTGAGGATTTGTAATTGCTGTAATTCTTATTGTATATGGGATTTTTAGATGCTCTGTTTGTACCACTCTGAGATATTGTTATTGATTTGAGGATTTAAGGAAGGCTTCGTCTTGGCGTGAGCCCATCTCACGATAGACGGCCGGTCGCGCCAAAGTGCTTTGGTTTTGGGTCGTGACATAGCTAGTTACAATGTTTTGTCTAAAATGTGGATTTGATGTATTGAATTTGTATGGTAATAACATGGATCAAAAGTTGATGGGTGGGATTAAAAATTGTCCAGGTTTCGTACTGCATATTAATATACCCCTTTTATTTTACATGTTATTTTTTCTTTTTTTTTTTCACCCTTTTTCTGCTTTACTCCTCTACTCCACTTTCTTTCTATTTAGGGCTGCTTGGTTTGGAAATGCTATTGGCCTTGGTCAAATAGCATTTCTCAAGCCCGAACCAAGAAATGCGTTTGGATGTGCTATTTAACCAGAAAATGTCCGAAAATGTGGTGATTGGTACGGTGTATTGTGATGTGTTTCGGATGTCGCTTTCAAGTCCGAAACACACTTCTCGAATCGCATTTGATACTTGGTTCATGCGCATTTCGGAGTGTGGGGTCCGATTTTAATCCATGACAATGACACTTTACACTTGAATAACATTTGGTGTTTGGTTTGATGCATTTCATTTATTTGCAATTTCTATTGAAGATACTCAATTTCAAACATTTCAACAACTCTAAAACATAATTATTGCCTGAGAATTTATAAATTTCATTTATAAAATAGGGATAATCGTTGTGTGGAGAAGAAAGTTAAGGCTAAAATGTAGTAGAAGTTAAGAGAAAAACTAGGAAACAAAGTCCATAAAAATATTCGGGGTACAAATAAATTATTAAATCTATAAAAGTCAAATGAGGGGAAAATTATCCATTGTCGTTGTTGAGGGTAAAGTCCCCCAACACTTATTGATTTTTCCTCCAACTACTCAAGTCTTGATGACTAGGAAGCCTTCGCGATAAGAACCCATGCACTCCAAAGAACCGACAGGTAACGGATAGTTGATTGCTTCCCAAGTTGCTTCCTTCTCCAAGACTAAAGAGCCGCTCGATAAGGACCACCGCGCCCCTTAAGGACCAATGGGTAAGAACCCGAGATCCTAAGCTTCTTCAAGATGTCTCCGATAAGGACCTGCACAAGTGACTTGGAGGGGGGGGGGGGGGGTTTAGGACCTTTATGCCCGGTTTGCTAAGTGTTAAACCGGCCCGAGACTATACTCAAGAGAGACTGAAGATCTACTCTGTATGATAGTCGGGAAGGTCAGAGTCGGGGAAGAAAGCTTACCTCGCGTAGTGAGGATATGCCCCATATTTATAGATTTCCCTTGAGACAGGGAGGACTCACAAGATCGCGCCAAGTGTACGTCCCAGATTGTGCCACCCATGCCTTGATAGGCTTATGGCCCAATGCCTTGATAGGTCCATGGCCCAATAGGTTGGTTGGGCTAGGACGTATTGCTTAGGACGTCTCGCTTAGGACGTAGTCCGAGACAGAGCGGTTAGGACGCCTTAGACATATTTCTGTATCAACAGTCGTAAGATCATGAAAGTGAGGATTTGAACCCACATCATTTCAATAAAACATTGAATTCACGAGTGGTATTACAGTTACGTACCCCTTGACTCCGCCTATGTATGCGGACATCTTATATTAGACATAATAGATATAACAAATTGTTTATATACAAATTAAAATTTTAAACTAAGTTAAAAAAAATTTGAGGTGTTTGTCATGAAGTTAAATTACACATATTTTAACTCAATTTTTATCCACTTAACAATCATACTTCTTTTCCTATACTACTATTTCTCTCTTTACTTTTTCAATCATTCTAACAAACTTAAATCAATTAAACAACATTACAACAACCAATCAAATAACCTTAATAAAACCAAATCTATTACGGGGCATTCGTGACCCAGTCTGAACACTCTTTAGTGAACTAGAACGTGACTTTTGATACATATGCTATCAAGATACATAAACAACTGATTCAACTACAAGCTTGCAATTTGTCAAACTAGGCCTCAACTGTTCATGTCATCCACTAATTCTTCTCTCTCTCACCTTCCTATTTCTCATTCTCAGATTCTCTATAGTAAATCAAATATCCAAAGGGCCTAAAAAATTTATGAATCAATTAATTCGGGCCAAAATATAAACTAGCAAACACCCAAAAGGCCTAAAATAATATGAATCAATTAATTCGGGCCAAAATATAAACTATCAAACACCCAAAGGGCCTAAAAATGTTACAAGTGAATTAACTCGGGCCAAATATGAATTGCCAAACGGCCTAAAAAATGTTATAAGTCGATTAATTCAGGCCAAATATCAAACACCCAAGGGCCTAACAAATGTTACAAATCGACGAATTCGGGCCAAACATGAACTATCAAACGGCCTAAAAAATATTTAAAAAATGAGACAAAAAGAAAAGCATCTTGATCCTCAATCAATGGTCGAATGATGTGATCAATGCATTACCGAAGCTTGGGCTGCACGAGTAAATCCCTTGCCGAATTTACATGACATCAATCTTCTTCTTCATCTACATATCTTATTGGATTATTGTTGAGGTGCAACCACCATCAGGGCGTTCTCTTGAAGAATAAAGGGAAAATTAAAAAAACCACCCCTTAAATATGCCCCCTTTTCACATTCACCCCTAGATTGACGTCTATTACAGATTCGTCCAAAATTAACAAAGGCCTAATTTGAAAATTACATCCAAACCCAAAAGTCAACTTTTTCACCTATTTATCTTTTCTTTATAATTCAATAATTACATTAATTTTATTTATTCCAAAATACCCCCAACACTTTCAATTTCTTATTAAAAAGACCCCAGAAAATTTACTTATTAAAATTTCTACCCTTCTTCTTCCCCACCACTCCACCACCTCATTCTTCCCTACCACTTCCAACCACCATCTTCCCCAACCACCACCCACCGCCACAACTCACAACACCATCTTCTTTCCCGGAAGCGGCAGAGATCTTCAATGGCGAAACTCGGACGGGGAACAATGGTCGGACGGGTCAACAAAGCTTCCATGGCGGAAGCACTGAGCTTCCGCCATGGAAGCCGGATCTGGAGCAGGAAGCTCCAGATCGGAGCTTCCATGGCGGAAGCTCAGAGCTTCCGCCATGGAAGCTCTGTTACACAGCTTTGTTGATACAGAAATATGTCCAATCTATCATGGACACCTTTGGAACGAATCCAAAGGCGAACTAAGACAGGAGACTGTCCGAGGCTCACGGCCCGACCCTCTCGTGTAAAACAATGAACTAAGGACCCTAGGACGGAAGGTCCGAACCACTATGGTCCGGACCTATGGGGACCGACCCGGACACAAACTCGGACAGACCAATCCTAACCTCATAAGAAACTAAGTGAACGGCCACTTGAGAGTACTGAGATCCGGGCCGCATGTCTCGGACGGCCTCCTTCGGGTGATGCAAGAATTTGGGAACTCAACAGGCCAACCTGGGATGGTCCGGACCTACCTTCTCGGATCTCACATACGGCAGACTGCAACAAAGTCTCCAAACTCTCACATTAATGACTAATCTACCCCGGAAGCCCAAAAGGGAATGGATTAAAGAGTCATTAATGGGCCTTGGGCCTATTGAGGCATTGTTGGCTCAATTAGAGCCGGACACTTAGCGCGATCCTAGGTTTCCCTCCCATTTTGGGAGAAATCTATATATAGGGCACGTAATCACTTCCTAAATACCGTAGTCTTACCGAGTAGATTTCCAGTCACTCGCAAGTAACATCTCCAACCCGGTTTGACATCAAGCAAACCGGGTTCAAGGTCCTAATCCCCCTTTCTAGTCATCCTTGCAGGTCATCAACCACAACATCTCAAGCAACCCGGTGGTCCTAATCGTGAAATACCCTAGCATTGGAGGAGGGGAACAATGGTCGAATGATGTGAACAATGCATTACCGAAGCTTGGGCTGCACGAGTAAATCCCTTGCCGAATTTACATGACATCATCTTCTTCTTCATCTACATATCTTATTGAATTATTGTTGAGGTGCAACCACCATGAGGGTGTTCTCTTGAAGAATAAATGTCTTCAAGAAATTGTTCATCATCATCATCTTCTTCTTCTTCTTCTTCTTCTTCTTCTTCTTCTTCTTCTTCTTCTTCTTCTTCTTCTTCTTCTTCATTATCTACATCTCTTATCGGATCGTGAGGTGCAACCGCCATCGGAGCTCAAAAAACTCAAAACAGACAAACAAGGCCAAGGGCCATGGATGCTGATTTTTGGTGGAGTGGGTGGTGTGGGGGACGCCGGTAGAGATTCGAAAAATAGGAGAATGCATCAATTATTTTTTACAAGAACAATAAGAACCAAAAAAAAAAGGAGATAAGGGAATTAATTGGAGGAGATAAATGAGAGATATATTGTGAAAGATTGGGAAAGATATGGCAACGTGTGGGTTCCAGTCGCCTAGGTAAGCTTCAGCTATTTTTGACAGTAACATTTACAGTATGGAGATACAGATCTGTAGTTGGATTCTATGTATCTGTATGTCAATCATACGTCGTGAACAGTGACCGTACTGAATCATCAAAACTCCCAAATTATGTACTGCAGTATAAAAGCCCATCTATTACTTCGTAGCAACACAAAACTTTGTCAGACCTATAAAACTAGGTTTTGTACCTCAATCCATGTTAGTAAAAAGAGAACGTGGTGGGATTGATTTCTTGCCTTACTTTGCCAAAATAAAGGTGAAGAAAAGCCCTAATCTGCTAATCATCCACCATTCTTCTTTCACGCCACTTTCTCCTTCTCTGCCGCCTCTTCTCCTCCACCGCGCGCCACTCGCACGCCGGAAAGTCCTTGAGTTCACGCCGTCTGATTCTTCATTCTTATTCAATTCTGCACCCAACATCGATTGCTAGGCTAGGTAATTTCCTCTGAATATCTCCTCCTCTTATGTATCTTTATCTGGCGTAGCGTATATCTGGTTCATTAACAGTGTTTTGGATCTCCATCTCCACTTCTCCCCAATATCTGCTCTGCTCTGCTCTCAATAATTAAATCCAAATTAAGCTGCCTAAATATAACAAAAAATAACTAACTAATTTGCTCAAATATAGGTAGGTCAGGTGTCCTTACATTATTATGACTACTTGATATTAGTATAAGTATGCCTTAATTTATTGAATGAGAAACCTAACAAGTCAAAGTAGTTGGACAGTGGGAGAATTGAATCGGTCGGTGAGTTTGTTTGTGAATTGAATTTCATCAACATCCAAACTTCTTCAGCTAGCATCAGGTGAGTTTGTGTCCATGAATTATTCCATCAACATTCACCACTTATATTATATATACTGGAGTACACTACAGTATGCAGTATTCGCTACCTCTTGTTTATGCTGGTAACTTTTTGATACATATTATTGGCTAGCTAGCAAATCCATTAGATTCATATTCATTCATTCTGTCTCTGCATATAATTATTTAGTTTCCGTTTCCTTATAAATGTTCGGAAGTATAATAAATTTTGCCGTTTCAAAAAAAAAAACAAAAAAGAATGTGAGGGAGTGATGTCCACCGTTTTGATATGGTCTGTCTTTTACTAAAATAATGATCTAAGAAAAATATTTATTATTCTATATGTTAGAATATCACACATCAATTGTGAGAAAATCAACATATAAGCTGAATAACATTATTTCCTTAATAAGACTTTTTAAGGGGTGGTCCAACTTAATATGGTATCGGAGCAGGTCCAATAATGAACACAACATATAAGTTGGATAAACTTATCTTCTCAATAACGATGACCCAACTCAATACAATAGCTAAAGCTATAGCTATAGCAGAGGCATGTGGAACTCTTCTCCCCATGATGCGGAAAACTATCCATAGATCCTGAATAGACAAAGCATGTAACTAATCATACTCTTGAAGAACACGGGGGGGGAGGGGGGCAAGTGAAAGTACTAATATACCCCTCAAATGTATTTGAATTGAATGTACAAATAACGGTTTACGCATTATATTGATAATAATTAAGTGTAGCCTAGTTGTCATTAGGTTGAGGTTAAGTTTTTTACTTCTTTTTTGGCAGGGGATCGACTCCTATCACCTCCATTTTTATCTTTCCTTTTTCTCCTTTCCTTTGCTGCTTTTGTCCTTTTGTTTTTCCCTCCCTAATTAAGTTATGGTGTTATCTTTTCTTTTAATTTTATTTTTAATTTTCAAGGATACTTTTCACTTTTCTCCTTACATTACCAAAACCATTTTTATCCTTTCTTTTCCTTCCCTTTTATTTTCGTTTTACTTTTTATTTTTTAGAATCCTTTTCATTTCTCAGCCCTCTCTTTTATAATTTCCCTCATTTATGTAAAACTCTACTACATGATATACTAAATTCTTATTTTGTCACTTCATTGTTATATTTGTTTCCACACAAATTAATTCTAAATTATATTAAAAAATAAATATAAATTCTATATCATAATTATCAAACTTTTAATTAATATAATAATTTTCATCATCATTTATGTATTACTTATGATAAGTTTATGGTCAAATGAACACTTAAAAGTAAAAAAGTGAGAAACTTATTACGTAAAAATATACAATTGACAAAAGAAAAAACAAAAATAAAATTAAAAGAGATGCAATGTGTAAAAAAGGACATTACAACCCAAGCTTCGTAATTTTTAAACATATACTTTTATAAATAATTTTTTATTAAATCTAATATTTTCCACACTCGTATAAATTTCTACATTCACCCCTGCAAGAACATAGTCTACTTGTCGAAATTGAAATGCCATACAAATCTTCTCATCCAAGAACGAGTACGTACTCATATGCATACATGAAACGTGCGTATTAAGTAAATGATTTAACGATGACAATTTTGGTTGCAGAGGTCCTCCCTTAACCAACATTTTCTTAACATTATGCAGCATTCTTGCCCACCAAAATTTTCACAATATGGATCTTTTTCGCATGTAAAAAAGTACTATTTTCTCATCTTTCAACCCATCTCCTAGTGTGGTGTTGCTGCTGCTGTTGCTGCCAACACTCTCCACACCTACATATAATTTCAGAATACATGTCAAATTATTACATAAAAATAACAAAACCATGGTTATAGTGAGTGCTAAATTTTCAAATATAGAAGGGTGAAATATATAATTTTGAAACCGCCTAGCCTGTTGCCAATATCGCTGCAGTCGATAAGACAACGAGTAGATTTTTCTTTGAGTCAAGGTACTCATATAATCATATTATACACATTTAAACACATAAAAATAGTTAACTTTTGAAAATTGACATGTAGACTTACATTCATGAGGATGAAAGAACACCGCAAATAGCAGGGAGAGAAGGAAATGAGTCAAATTGCAGGAAGCCATGTTAATAAGTTTTCAGCTTATTATCAAAATATTTTGTATTGTAAATGTGAATTTCTCATGAGTTTTAATCAATTTATATATCTTCATCACGCTCCTTCATTTAATTAATAACTATTAATGAATATTTTGGTCAATTTATTGATTTGCTACTTTATGCTAGTATATTTATGGCATAGCTCTAAAATGATCATTACGTTACGATTAATAATTTAATAGCTACCCATATTAAATAGTCAATGCATGTTTATATATAAGGCAACAAATTAATCATAAGATTCTTAGTACATCATTTTTCACAGTCCATGCAAAAGCCATTAACATAAATAATCATGAATACTTAACATATACGTACTCTGTCATTTAGAAGTTGTCTAGTTTTGACCATTTGCAGTTAACAAAATTAAACTTTAACCCAGAATTAATCTCAAACCATAATAGTAAGATATTCAATTTGCACTATATAATAAAAATTAAGACTTAAATTTTCTTTATATAGTTTAATTGAAAATTTTACAATTACATGGTCAATTTTTTTTTACATAAAATGTTAAAACTAAGCAGCTTGTAAAGAACGGAGGGAGTATGCAATCTACCTAATTGTTAAGGGGCTCACGATGAAGTACTCCCTCCGTTCTTTTGAAAGGTTTACATTTTGGGATTTGTTTCTTTTATATAAGTTTAACGTTTTCTTATTTGGAAAAAACTCAATATCTCCACTTATTAATTTTTTAAACACTCACTTTTATATTTTATCTGTTATCTCTCTTACTTTTTATGTACTCTCTATCTTTTAACAATCTACTTAGCATTTTATTTCATTTTATTAAAATTCACACAAATCAAAATGTAAACCTTCTAAAAGACCGGAGGGAGTAGTATTCAGTGGTGGGGAACCCGAGGCTAACAAGTTCACTCACCAAAGAAAGGAGATTCAAGAATACTAAATAATTTAAGAAGTATTGCCCCCGTCTCTTATAACTTCATGCAATTTCCACTTTTAGCAGTTCCATAAAACTTCCTTAAAAAGGAAGTTATCAATCACCCAACAAATAATAAAAAGATCTTACCTTTACACTTTATTACGCATTTTCCCCCAAAAATTACAACTTCAACCATATTTTCATGTTTTATAGTAACTTATTTTAAGTTTTCATTTAAAACTACGCGTCAACCCTAATGTATGAAGTTCTCTCGAACGGAGGTAGTAAAGATTTAACCAGTTATACATTAAAAATAATTTTTGGTCAAAATCGAAAATGGTTGACTGGAAAAGGTCAAAATGAAAAGTTTTAAAAGGATCGGAGGAGTAATATATAGTAGATAGGCGATACACCCTCCGTCCCGCGAATCTGGAACCTTATTATTTTTATGAACGTCCCACGAATTCAGTCCCATTGCAAAAATAGTAAAAAGGTCCACCCACTAACTCCCACTAACTCAACTATCTCTCTTATTTTTTTCCATTCTTTATCATTACATATCTAATCTCTCATATTTTTTTCATTCTTTATCATTTATATCCCCAATAACAAACAATAAACAATTGTCTTTATCAAAAATAGTGTCAAAAAGAAATTAATCAAGATTCGCGGGACCGAGGGAGTACAAGATTAACATGATCACACTTCACGCATTAACGCTTTATTAGACTCTGGGTCAGATCACATTGATCTCACTATATATCTGACCGTAGAAGTAGGGCCAATAGTGAATAGTGAGGGGCGTGTCGCCATATGATATGATCAGTGAGATCAATATACCTTCACATTCCTACCGTCGAATTTTCTCACGTTAACATGCCAATCAACATAAAGACAGGTGATGAGAACCCAAACAAAGCACATACGTACATTAATTCCCAATCAAGAAATTTTAACAACATCACAATTCACAAGTATCATTTCGCTCCTGCATCCTTGACAAAGTTTGTGAACAGCACATGTGAAGATAGATTGAATTCTTGGAGATGAAAACATGAAGAAGTATGAAGAAGTGCAGCAGTATTGTTTATGATCTGTGTTGTTTGTTCTTGAGGGAGGAATAAACATAATAAGCAAGTGAAAAGCGCGTTTCTACTTATCATGATGTGTTGATGGCTTCTGATTGGCTGATGCATCGTGGCATGACGTCATAAGGCAGAGAAGAGTAGTATAAATAGTTTTGCGCTTCTACTGTTCATTATTACGTTTTCTCTCATAGAAATAACCGTCATCTTCTTCTTCCTCTCGTTCTCGTTTCTGGTTTTCTGTTTATCTTTGTAAATTGACATTGATTGATGCTTTGTTGTATCAGTGTTATTGTGTTGATCAATAAAAGTATCTCCGGTTACTCCCGTGGACGTAGGCATTTGCCGAACCACGTAAATCATTGCGTTTTAATTGTTCTGAGTAGTATTTGATCGATTCTTGTTTAGTTTGATCGATTGTTTGATTAGTTATCGATTGATTGTTGAATCGCAACAATTGGCGCCATCTGTGGGAAGATCGAATCGATAATTGTAATCAATGGCTTCAATGGCGAAGTTTGATATTGAGAAGTGATGTGTCAAATCAGAGTTTTAAATTTGTTTACTTAGCCAAGAGTTAATTCTCAACACTATGAAAACTTGTAATGCAGTGAAGTTAACCCTGAGGTCGGTCTCGAAGGACTTAACTAAGCTGAGTTTGGGTTTACGAATAATAATGACAGCAATGAAAGAGTAAAAGTTGTTTTTGCTTCGGCAGCAGATTGATTAACTATATGAAAGTAAACTAATTTGCAAACTAACTAGATAACTGATTAACACTTAACGAGATTGATATGAATGAGGATAATTATGGTGTGGTGACTAGAAGACAAGCTAGCTAGCAGGAAACATGCGATTATAACGATAACGATTTACTCATGTTGTCACTACTTGGTTCTAGAAAACAGATAGCATTTGTTGATACAGAAATATGTCCAATCTGTCATGGACACCTTTGGAACGAATCCAAAGGCGAACTAAGACACGAGACTGTCCGAGGCTCACGGCCCGACCCTCTCGGGTAAAACAATGAACTAAGGACCCTGGGACAGAAGGTTCGAACCACTATGGTCCGGACCTATGGGGACCGACCCGGACACAAACTCGGACAGACCAATCCTAACCTCATAAGCAACTAAGTGAACGGCCACTTGAGAGTACTGAGATCCGGGCCGCATGTCCCGGACCGCCTCCTTCGGGCGATGCAAGAATTTGGGAACTCACCAGGCCAACCTGGGATGGTCCGGACCTCTTGTCCGGACCTACCTTCTCGGATCTCATATATGGCAGACTGCAACAAAGTCTCCAAAATCTCACATTAATGACTAATCTACCCCCGGAAGCCCAAAAGGGAATGGATTAAAGAGTCATTAATGGGCCTTGGGCTTATTTAGGCATTGTTGGCTCAATTAGAGCCGGACACTTGGCGCGATCCTAGGTTTCCCTCCCATTTTTGGAGAAATCTATATATAGGGCACGTAATCACTTCCTAAATACCGTAGTCTTACCGAGTAGATTTCCAGTGACTCGCAAGTAACGTCTCCTACCCGGTTTGACATCAAGCAAACTGGGTTCAAGGTCCTAACCCCCCTTTCTAGTCATCCTTGCAGGTCATCAACCACAACATCTCAAGCAACCCGGTGGTCCTAATTGTGAAATACCCTAGCATTGGAGGAGGGGAACAATAAAGAGAAAGTTCTACTAAGTGTTTTGGGGAACTCAACCCCAATATTTTGGCGCCGTCTGTGGGAATCATTACAAAAGGCTCTGTGCTCTTCAGCAATGGCAAGTACCAGAAGGTCCGCAAGAACCAACACCACCGTGGTTGGTACTCCAGCTCCAAGGCAAAGAGGTAGACTTCCAACCCGGAGAGGAAGAGTGGCAAGGGCCACTTCGAGAAACATGAACGGCTATCCAAGTGACGGTCACACCGCAAGCATCTCCTCCGATGAGGAAAGAGCAATTGATCCACACCCAAGAGTCCAGGGAGTGGAAGGACAAGTTCTTCCGCCAGGAACAAATGGTCCTCCTCCTGGGAGAAACTTTACTCTTCCAAATGGACAAATCATTTGCCCAAGTGAGTTCGGTATGAGCGAGAATCAATTTGGTCTCCTACTCACACCATCCAAGGTTTCTTCGGGTCGAACAACCTTCAACCTCCCCAACCAACTCCACCTCAGGCGATCCCAAGGCAAGCCTAGCCTGCTCAATCAAGGAATGAGCATCGCTCAGTCCATCAAAGGTTAGGAGAGCAGGCGCAACCAAAGGATCTAAGAAACCTTCTCAACAGAAGGTTCACCGCATCTCATGAACATCGAGAAAGGAGCCCAGCGAGACCACGAGCAGATGAGATCAATCCTAGCAATGGAGCTTTTCTGAAGATCAGAAGACCATGAAGATCAATCCTAGCAATGGATCTTTTCTGAAGATTAGAAGACTGAAGATTGCACAAGGTTTATGAAGACACAAAGGTTTAGTCTAACTCAGAAAGACTATGTCCTTAATCCTTTCTTAAGTGTATTAACTTACTTTTGAAATATGATTCTGGACATATGACATCATGAGTATGGAGCATGCAAGCCATCAGAAAGGCTCATGTATCCATTGAAGACTACAGGACAAGAAATAGTACAAGTGCATTAATTGCATCGCGTAAAAGTCTTTGAAGCACAGTCCTCTCTGAGACATGAGACAAGGACTTCTGAGTACTCATTTCAAGATAAGTATGGACTAAATTTGAATTGTGTCTAACGGATATCATTCCAACAACTCTCAAATTCATCTATATATATCACACACTTAGATGCTGAGAAATACACACCTTAGAACGCTCTATCTTGCAAACTTACCATCAAGCGAAGTATTCTCTCAAGCACTCTACTACCCTTTTTGAAAGCTTTCTGTTGCTCGAAGAATCACTAGTAGTTCTAAGCTGTCCTGAACCTTAACAAGAGATTGTTGTTTGTAAAAGAGTTGAACTATCAGATACCCTTTCTGAAGCTCATTCTCCAGAACGGACATCAATTACTTGGGTCAGTAAAGAGCAGACTGCAATCCACTGAACAAGTTTATTAAGTAGTCTTGTTCTATTAGGCTCTCTGAAAACATAATTGAAAAGTTATACGAGAAGCCTCTCTGACAAACCTTATAACCAACACCATCAAGGCATGGAGTAGAGGAAGTACTTGATTTGGGAAATCAAGGAATAACTCCAAGGTTATCTGAGTAGAGGAAGTACTTGATTTGGGAAATCAAGGAATAACTCCAAGGTTATCTGAGTAGAGGAAATACTTAGCTCTAGGATCTGGGGAATAACTCAGGGGGAACATTTGGTTGGGAATCATTTGTTTAGGAATCTTAGAATAGGATTATTGTAAGGTGAACTCAATTATCTGTTCTAGTGAATTCTAGGTCTCAAAAAGACCGAAGTGGATTAGTTGGATGATTACACCACCTCCAGGTACCACTATATTTGTTGTGTCATTTACCTTTCTGTATTTACATTTCAGCAAAGCACACACACATACTTATTGTTTCTGCACTTACCTATCTTAAAGTCTTCCGCACTCTGAATTTAAGTATCAGAAACTCCCAGGTTTCTGAGAAACTGTGTTTATCGACAAAAGTTTTAAAAGACTATTCACCCCCCCTCCTAGTCTTTTACTTTGCCGTTATCTGGACCAACAAGTGGTATCAGAGCAGGAGGTTCACAAGCCTTCTGCACTAAACCTAGATCCCCAGATAGGTGAAGGAACTTTGTCCCTTTCTGAGGACTATATAATTTTTGTGTTAAGTGTGCAAGTATGTCTCTTAGTGATGCACCCGTTCTGAAGCCAGAAAACTACGAGAAATGGAAGAACAACATGATGCTCCATCTGGAGGCCATTAGTGACGAGATGATCTATGTCATCAATGAAGGGCCTATCAAAATCAGACAACTCAAACAAGTTACTGAGGTGTCTGATGGAAGAAAAGCCTCAGACAAGGAAGATGGAAGCGAGGATGCGGCTGCTAGTGATAGTGGTCGTGTTGCTCGTGGAAGCATTATGTATGAAGACAAGCCAATTGAGCTCTGGACATCTGAAGATGCCAAGAGACACAGATTGGATGGTCAAGCTCGTAATATCATCATCAGATCGACCACTGAGCACATACAGTGTAAACTGTGGGGTGCTAAAACGGCAAAAGTTGCCTGGCAATTGATTGAAGAAATCTGTGCCGGAACTGAGAAAACCAAGGAAAACAAGTTCGAAGTTCTTAAATTGAAGTTCCAAAACTTCAAACAAGGTCCCACTGAAACTCTGGAAGAACTTGATTTCAGGTTTACTACTCTTATGAGTGATATGGCTGCACTTGGTGAATGCAACAGATACTCCCAGCCAGAAAAGATTAAGACTATCGTCAGAAGTCTCAATCACAACTGGATGCACACTAAGTTCTTTTATTTCAACCAAGGGATGCCAAATATCACTCTAGTAGAGCTCTTCTCTCATCTTGCTACTGTAGACTATGAGACAACTCAGAGAGAACAAACAGCTGAAAAGTTGCAAAGTGTTGCTCTAGTTTCTCAAGGTACTTCTGAAAAGAAGAATACCAAAGATGCATCTGAAGAAAATGCTCTTGCAGTAAGACACATGAAGAAATTTGTGAGTCAAGAGATTGAGAGAAGAAAAGCTGAAAAAGCATCTTGGCTCAAACTATCATCAATACAAGAACATACAAATGAACAACTCTCTGAACACCCCCATTCAGAAAGGTGTTATTACTGAAGCTGCAGAAATAGGAAATGATATCTGCTTCTATTGTCAAAAGCCTGGTCACTTCAAGAGAGATTGTCCTGCTTTAAACAAGCTCAAGACAGGTGACAAAAAGGACAGAAGAAATTTCAAGAAAAATCAAAGGGCCTTACTGACTGAAGAAAGGAAGAAGATTCAAATTCAACTTGATGCTCTAGACATTGAGACAGATTCTGAACATGGAGATTCAGATGACTCAAACCTACCTTCACCAGAATTGTGTGATATCACCCATGATGTAATCGACTTCGGCCTTAAGAAGAATGAAATGTGTGGAGTTGCTGAGATTGCTGGTCCAGACATCTCTAACATTGAAATATGTCTTATGGCTGATGAGGTAACTAACAATTCACAATTCCTGTACTATGAGAGTGATGATGGAATTGAGGATCTGGAGTTGGTCAAGAGTGAATTGGATCGTTATGAGAAAGAATTTCTGGAAGCACAATCCAAAACCAGAATTCTAGAGGAAAGCAAAGAAACTCTTGAAAAAGAGGTTTCTGAGCTAACCAGAGTATCTGAGAACAAGAACGCTAAAATAGCCTTTCTGAAAGCTCAGATATCTGAGAATGAAAATTCTCACAAACTAGCCTTGGATGAACTTAATAAGAAAATGATGAAGCTGCTTTCTGAGAATGAAGAACTCAGAAAGAAAGCGCTATTCTTCCAATGTTATGCAAAGGCTAGTGACACTCTTACTGAGGTTCAATCCTATCTGAGAGATCCCTCTGAGAAAGGTGGACTTGGACTTGATGAACAATCAAGTAATTCATCTCCTCTGAAGAAGAGTGATGGAAGGTTGACCTTTGTAAAAAGTCAACAGAATGATTCTTCAACCACCTATAGCATTGGTCAGAAAGCTAGGGTAGTTGACAAAGGAAAAGGAGTTGCAACCCAGCCTTTGAAAGAACAACAAGTTCACAAGAAACATGTGGATAAGGTTTCTGAAAAGAAACACAACCCTCAGATATGCAACCATCCACATTGCTGCATTACTAGGAAGGGAAGAATTGCTGGAATAGGCAAATTCTCTACTGAACCATTTTATAAAAATAAAGATGGTGCAGAAACTAGTAAGGCTTCTGAAGAGCGCATTCAGAAAGCCAAAGGTGTTCGAAATGGCTTTGGCTATCGTGTTATTGAAAAGGTACTTCTGCAACAATATAAGGAAGGACAAGAACAATGGCGCAAGGCTAATATTGCACGTAGCAATAAACAGAAGTGGAAGAAATCTCAAGCCACTGAAAAACTGAATGCCCAAGCTAGAAGGAACCTGGCCAGAAAGGCTAAGTTTGCTGAAAAGCAACCCCGTAAACCTGTGGTCCGTAAAGCACCAAAGGGAACACCTAGAAACACCCCAAGAAGGAAGATTGAGATCAAAATTACTGATTTTATTGCATCTCCTTCTGATCAAGTTAGACAAAAACAAACTCCCAAGAAATTCACTAAAATGTGGATTCCTACTAGAAGAATGTTTATTCTAAGTGGTTCTATCTCTGAGTCAAGAACCTAACTCCTGTTTCCTGTTTTGTGCAGAACGCCTCTTGGACTAAGGCCAATGGCTATTTGATAGTGGATGCGGAAAGCACATGACAGGAGACAAAGCAAATCTGGTCAACTACAAAGCTTGCAACACTGGACCAGACATCGACGGTTTGGAGGAGAATTAAATCCCTCTCTGGGATCTGGCAACGTCAAATTAGGATCATTAACAATCACTGATGTATTACATGTTAAAGGTTTGAAATATAATCTATTTAGCATGAGCCAGTTTGCAGACAAGGGATTCACTGTGAAATTCAAAGCAAAGTATTGCAAGCTTATTGACAATGAGTCAAAGCAGACAGTCTTGGTTGCTCGGCGGAAAGGTAATCTTTATGTTGCTGATTGGGCATCTACCACAACTGAAGAATGTCTCATGGTGAGTCAATCAGGTCACACAGAAGAGCACTGGTTATGGCACAAAAGAATGAGTCACTTGAATTTCAAAACTCTGAACAAACTTGCTAAGAAAGAGTTAATGGTTGGTCTTCCCAAAACATCTTTCAGAAAGGATGGTATCTGTTCTGCCTGTCAGATGGGGAAACAATTCAAGATCTCTTTCAAGACCAAAACCAGACACTCTAGTGTTAGACCACTGCAACTATTACACATGGATCTTTTTGAATCATCCGTAACTAGTTATGCAGGAAAGAAGTATGGTCTGGTTGTTATAGATGACTTCTCAAGATTTTCTTGGGTTGTCTTTCTGAAGCACAAATCTGATGCTAGGGTAGAGATACCAAATTTGCTGAATAAGCTTGAAGTCATGAAAGATGACAAAGTATCTGTAATCAGAACAGACCATGGTACTGAGTTTGTCAACCAATATATAAAGGAGTTTTGTACCAGCAAAGGTATACAACACCAACTTTCCTCTGTAAGAACACCACAACAAAATGGTGTTGCAGAAAGGAAAAATAGAACCCTTAAAGAAGCAAAGAAGGACAATGCTAATGACCTTTGAAATAAGTGAAGTTTATTGGGTTGAGGCTATAAACACAAAGATGCTACACTCGTAATGTATGTTTGATAAACAAACACCATGACAAGACCCCATATGAACTTTGGTTGGTAGACCCCCTAATATCAAACATCTGAAAGTATTTGGTTGTAGATGTTTTGTTCTTAACAATGGAAAAGAGTATCTAAGAACATTTCAACCAAAGGCAGATGAAGGTGTGTTTCTTGGTTATTCTATGAATAGCAAAGCATACAGAGTTTACAACAAAAAAACAACGAAGATTGAAGAAGAATCAGTTCATGTTGTATTCTATGAAGGAAGTAAGAAAACACCCCTTGCTGATGAACTCTCAGAAAGGTTCAAGGAACTAATGATAAAGGATTCTGAAGAAGAACCATCAGAAAGGAAAAACATCATTGTGGAAAGTGAGGATGACTCTGACGAAGAAAAGCATGAAATGCCTAGTAACAACCAGATGATTCTCAGACATGATGAAGAATTTCCTATGAGAATTCCAGAAATGGAAACTGGAGATGTTCATCAGAGAGCTAACTCTGGAAATGACCTCTCTGACAGGCATGTCCCAGAAAGCTCTCACACTGAGCAAGTGTCAGACATTCACCGCCCCTCTGAGGTGCAAGATGTCACAGATACTGAAGAAGTATCAAGTCACAATCATAGTGATTCACATTCAGATCACATAGATGTTGACCCTACTAGCCCTAAACCCATAATGAGATGGATCAAGGATCATCCTGCAAAAGATGTGATTGGACCAATCAATCAAGGTGTTAGGACTAGGAGAGCAATAGCTGAAAATGCTGACTCTCTCTTTGGATGTTTCATCTCAAACATTGAACCTAAAACTGTAGAAGAAGCATTAAGAGACCAAGACTGGATCTCTGCAATGCAAGAAGAGTTGGATCAGTTTGAAAGAAACAAAGTTTGGAAACTATCTCCATTTGTAGAAGGAATATCTGTGATTGGAACTAAGTGGGTTTTCAGAAACAAGATGAATGAATCTGGTGAAATAACCAGAAACAAAGCAAGGTTGGTTGCCAAGGGATTCATCCAGACTGAAGGTTTAGATTTTGATGAGTCATATGCACGAGTTGCCAGATTGGATGCAATAAGACTCTTTCTGGCCTTTGCAGCTCATAAAGACTTTAAAGTTTATCAGATGGATGTCAAGAGTGCATTCTTGAATGATGAACTTGCTGAGGAAGTCTATGTTGAACAACCACCTGGCTTTGAAGTTTCCTCAGAAAGTAGAATGGTCTATAAACTACAGAAAGCTCTATATGGACTGAAACAGGCTCCGAGAGCATGGTATGACACTTTGGCCAAACACCTTCTGGAAAGTGGTTTCAAGAAAGGTGAAGTTGATAAAACTTTATTTACTTTAAATCATGATGGGAAACTACTCTTAATTCATGTATATGTTGATGACATTATATTTGGATCTAAGGACAAGCAACTTTGTGATGACTTTGCAAATCTCATGAAAAGTAAGTTTGAGATGAGCATGATGGGAGAATTGAACTATTTCCTAGGATTGTAAGTCAAGCAACTCAATGATGGAATATTCATTAGTCAGACAAAGTATGCAACAGACATGCTCACAAAGTTCAATCTTAAGCCTTCTGAAAAGAATGCTAAGATACCTATGAGCATAGGAACCAAGATGACCTATACTGAATCAGATAAGAGTGTTGATGAACACAAGTATAGGAAATTGATAGGTTCACTACTTTACCTTACTGCAAGCAGACCTGATATTCAATATGCAGTTGGTGTGTGTGCTAGATTTCAAACAAATCCAATGCAATCACACGACAACATTGCTATAAAAATATTAAGGTATGTGAAAGGTACAGTAGATGTAGGTTTGTGGTATCCTAAAGAAAGTGGATTGAGTTTGGCTGGTTACTCGGATCTCGATTATCTTTGGATCAATGCTTGATAGGAAAAGCACCTCAGGAACTTGTCAGTTTCTGGGAACTAGACTTATCTCATGGTTTAGCAAGAAGCAAAACTCAATTGCAACTTCTACCACAGAGGCTGAATATATTGCTGCTGGTTGTTGTGCAACACAAATTCTGTGGATTCAACAACAACTCAGGGACTATGGACTCAATGAAGAGAAAACTCCCATTTTCTGTGATAACACAAGTGCTATAGCAATCACACAGAACCCCAAGTTCCATGTCAGAACAAAGCACATTGATGTTAGACACCACTTCATGAGAGACCATGTTGAGAAAGGCAATATAGAGATACTCAAGATTGGCACAGAAGACCAACTTGCAGATATCTTCACCAAGCCCCTACAAGAAAGCCGATTCTTGACCTTAAGACATAATCTTGGATTAATGGAGATGCCTAAGGACTGAAAAATGTCCTGAATCTCTAAAGTCTGAGTAAGTGAGGTAGAAAAGAAGTAGGCCTCTGAGGACATGTTCTCAGAAAGCCAAGTTGATAAGAAGTGATGCAAAGGTTTCTGAGTAGCAACACTCAGAAAGGCAAAACATTTATGGAACGGGTATCCAGAAAGGCAAAGGTTGGTACACACTCAATAAGTAAATAAGACTAGAACTTACTTACTAAGAGTGGGTCAAATACATTCAAACAACTGAAGCTTCTGACACTTGAATTCAGAAAGCTATTTAGTCATAAAGAGAAAAGGCACACAAAGCCCGAAAAGTATAAGTTCTGAAAGTCAAACATGTCCAATGTCTCGTATTTTTTCCATTTTTATGATAAACAATATAAAGATAAGGACTTGACACACAGAATGATAAGTTCAAACGATTGAGTGTTCTTACTCTTTACTAAGTGACATAATGGATGTAACTTGTTAAAAATCCATCAAGTCGGCACAATAACATTTGTTGATTGATATCATTACAAGATATTCAATATAAGCCCTTGATGAATAAGCGTTTGATCTCAACGGCTGAGATTAAAACAAAGCAAGTAATGTCTGTTGAGAAATGCAGACATGGCCCACTACGCATTTAATGAAGTACAAAGGACGTGCCACGCCTATGCAGATACAAAGACACGCATTCATATTCATTTGTATGTATGTTGTATGTAAGTACATTTTTTCTGCTATATATAGGATTTGGGCAAAAGACAAACACTTTTACCAATTCCGAAATTTCAAACTTGCATCAAAACAGCAAAATCTCTCAAGATTTCTGCAAAACCCCCTCTGCAAACTCAACTTTTTGTGCTTAGTCTTTTGAAAAGATAGACTAATCTCGATTAATTGTGCAAAATTCATCTGAAAAACACTCACTTAAAACTCTATATAAGAGATGGCACCCAAGAAGATGACCACCAAGAACCCTAAGGCCGCATCATCTAGTCCTGCTGAAAAGCAAGGAGGAAAGGAACTTAAGGTGTTGAATAAGCATATACGGGAAATTTCACCCCATCGGACTGGAACCCTAACCACAAAATGAATTGGGGAGCTTTTCTGGTGAATAGGTATGTACCAGCAGTTATACCTTCAAGACCAGAAAGGAAACTGATATTGGGGATGCTGAAGAATTCCCATATCTACAAGCTTCTATCTGCTGCACCTAGTGGACTATCCACACTGGATGTACTGGAGTTCTATAACAACTCCAAAATCTTCACAAAGGTTGTCAACGATGAAGAAGAGAAATACATGCAGACTGAAGTCCAAGGACAAGAAATTGTTCTAGACTGCAAGACTTTCTGCAAGATATTCCGATGAAAAATCGAGGAACAATTGAAGACATCAACATCAAGGACGCTTCCATGATTCAAGGCGTCAAAGAGCTATTTGAAGCAATCCAGTTAGAAAATGCAAAGGGTTGTCCAGGAGACTTTGTTCTGAAAGCCATCAGAACTGGTCATCTCCAGAAACACTGGAGTACTTTAGATCTTATTCTGGTCCGTTGCTTTGATGGCAACAAAGGTGGAGTAGACCAGATAAGCATGGAGAGATGGATGATGATGCATCTTCTGAACAAGAAGTATGAAGGGCAGGAAACCCACTTCAATTGGGGGAAGTACGCCTTCAACAAATTCCTTGGACATATTGAGGAATTTGAGCCCAAAATCGTTAATGGCCTTGCTGAGCCAAAGGCCAATATGCACTTTGGTCTCAGAATCATTACATTACGAAACAATGGGAATCACTCTCGAGAGAAACAAGAAATCCTACCACCAACTCCCTTTTCAGACACGCCTTTGAAGAAAAGGAGAAACTTCTTCTTGAGAACGCACTCGAGAAAGCGGAAGAAGAAGAAAGCGCACAAGAAAGGTGAGGAGGTCTCGAGCAAGCCCAAGCTAAACCTCCAGGTTGCCAAGAGAAAGAGGACTCAAGCAAAAGAGCCTCCAAGTCCCTAAGCATACAAGAGGCACAACCTTCCGGAGACAAGGTCTCGGAAGATGTTGGACGCCAGAAAAGGCAACTCAGAATGCCCCAAGAATCTCGAACATCGCTCCTGTAACTCTCCAGAGATGATAGAAATATCATAGAAGGGTCTGCACCAACACAGAATAGTGATTCTGAGGATGATGAAGTACTTGCAAAAGTACTCAAAAGATTCAAGTATCAGACCCATGGAGGAGCATCAAGCTCACTCTTGTAAAGACAAGAGCCCCTCACTTGTGAGAAGAAGAAGGCCTGGGTGCGGAAGATAGAATGCTGGAAGATCCTGACATTGCTTCCACATTCACAATGCCAGCACCTAATGTTGCTGAAGAAAATCCTGTTTTAACACAGGTTCCTCAACCTTCTGAGAAAGCTCAACTCTCAGAAAGGGATCAAACTGACATGGAGACTCAGAATGATACTGCAGAGGAGAGCAACAATGAGCACAGAGAGACTGTGGAATCACCACAAGTCCAAGAGATCAATGATCAGCCTGACTCTATTCAGGTAGCAAAAGTAGTTTGTATCTAACTTGTCAACATTAAAATGTTAACTTGTTACTCATAAGCTGCATTTGTTACAGGCCAACATGGAGACACACTTTCAGGAGGAAGATAATTTGTCCACCCCTCTGAATGAAAAAGAGGTTCCTCCAACCTCAGAACAACAAGAAGAGCCTGTCCTAGAGGTAGTTAAGTTATCTCTGAATAAGAAATAACTTGCTTGAAATATTCATATCTTGTGTTCTAAATTCTTTTTGTCTCTTATTTAGGCTCCAACTGAGGAAGTAGTGGTGGTGGAACCAACACCCCAAGAGATTCCAGAAGCTGAAAAGCTTTCTGAGGAAGCATTTACTGAGCCTTCTGCTGAGAAGGTAAGTAATCAGTAATAGACTCCTTCAAGAATGCTCTGGAAAACCCACTACTAAATCTTTTATGTTTGTTCTTACAGGCTCAGTCAGAAGAACAATTGGATGGAGAAACAGTTGTGTTATCTCCTCCAAAGGAAACTAAAACTGATGAACAATCAGTATCTGCAGAAAAGGTTCCAGAAACCCCCAAGGTTTCTGAGAAAGATGCCACTGAGCTTCCTCACTTCGAAGTAAGTGAAGTCTCAGAAAGCATTTTTCCACTTATCTTTTCTAATAATAGTTTCTAAAACATATTTGATTTTAATTCTCAGGTTCAAGCAGAAAGAAAAGTTGATGAGGATCTGACTTCTCCTCACAACAAGGTATCTGAGGCCTCTGTGCCCAAGCAAGCAGAAATACAGGATAATGAGCCTAGTGTTTCTACACAGGCTCAAAGTCTAGTGCCAGTTGATTTACTCAAGGCTTTCCAGAAGCACACTTTAAAGAAACATCTCAAGTGCTTCAGACAATGGCAGAAACTCAGAAAGGCTGACCTTTCTGAATTAGCCAGAGTAATCGACGTCCCAGAAAAGAGAGCAATCGCCTTCAATCTGGAAGATTATATCCATGCATTGTTCCCAACAGAGTCCTACTCATTTGCCACTCTGATGCATGAAGACTTCATTCATGAAGTAGCACAAAGACTTATAGCAGATTTCAAGTCTGCGGATGTCAAACCCAAGAGCAGATGGTTACCCATCCTGCCTTGCCCAGCAAGCTCACTACTTATCCTGTTGAACAAGAAGAAGTTAATGGGAGGATGATTACATTCCCAATGTGATCAACCTGGTTTCAGAAGATGACGAGGAGATGGACGAAAATGATTATCAAGAACCTCCCTCTGAGCATCCAAATCAACAAGCAAAGAACAAGAGTTATGATGATCCCCAACCTGGACAAGGCGGGATTCAGAAAGCTAGCAAAGGAAGTGGAGAAAAGGCTACTCCTTCAAATGCTCAGAAAGCCCCATCATCATCGCCTCCCAAGTCTCATCAAGATATCCAACAGGCTGAGCACAATGATGCCATAGAAGAAATTTCAGCCGCTGAGTTCAGGATTGAACAACTCAGAAAGGTGTTGGAAGAAGAAAAGAGAATCAGCATTAAGTGTCAAGCTCTTGTTGATGAAAAGGAGGCCAATCTCAAAAAGCTCAAAGAAGCTACTGCCAAGGAATTGGCACTCCTAGATGAGCAAAGAAATCTGAAGAATGCCATTATTGTCACAACTGCTGAGATAGATGCCATGGATGACAATGATGATGAAGAGCACGATGCTGAGGCTGCATCAGAAAAACCTTCTACATCCTCTCAGAAGGCCAGCATACTCCAAGGCAAACAAAAGACGTTAGCTAGCTTGCAAACAATCCCAGAGAAAGATTATGAGAGTGATGCTGAAGAAGACCGCAACTTGATTACTGCAGAAGAAGATGAGAGACTTATCTCTCTGCAAAAGAGAGCCCTACTTGCTCCTCATATCTTTTCTGCACCAGGTAGTTCAAGAAGTGAAGAGCATCGTGCAAGGAATAGTATCTTTTTGGAACTCAGAGAGACACTAGTTGCCCAAGATACAGAAGAGCTAAAATCCGTCCCAGAAGAGATGAAGCCATTGGCTGCTGCTTTACTCAATAGAGCAACCAGCATAGCTCCCTCTTAGAAAGACCTAGGATTGGTCAGGGATGAGGATTGTAACAATGCTAATGCAGCATTGAATGAAGCCAGCCATGCTGTCCTGCAACCCAACGCCATCCTAAGGCCGCTTGAAGAGCTCAACAGAAAGGAGCAGGAACTGGTTAGGCAGAACAAAGAGCTGAAGAAGGAACTTCAAGAATTAGTCAGGGTGCACAACAATCTCCAGAAAAACTTTGAATCACTCTCTGAAGCTTATGCTGTCATGAGTCAGTCATTCATGACTAAGGGGGGAGAGATGCCTCAGAAAGGCAGAGGAAGAAAAAGAAAACAATCAAATCCTCCCTCCTCAGGTCAACTTGTCATTAAGGACACCACTGGAGACACCCTTGCTGAAGAAGTTGTTCCAGATCAACCAGCCATAAGGCTGAGAAGTATGATAACTAGGGGAGCCAAGTCCCTTAGAATCTCAGAAGAAAAGAAGACTTCTGAAGAAGAAGAAAAGGAAGATGGAGAAGTAAGAGGTGAAGAAAGCTGCAAGTCTCCAACTTTGAACTTCAATGATGATGAGGATGAATCTGATACAGATGAACATCCACTTCACAAGAAAAGGAGACAAGCAACTACTTCACAACCTCCTCTGGCAGCAAGACCTTTGGCAGCCAGAACCCCTTCTGGAAATACCAAGTCATTATAAGAAACATCCACCAAAGACATTCAAAGGTGAAGAAAGGGTTAGAGGATCTCCTGACAGAAGGCCACCTAACAGAAAAGCAAGAAGGGATTCCTAGTTTGGCAGAGTAAACAGAGAAACTCATCAAGAAAGGCCAATTGATGCCCACATTGAGCATATGAAGACCAGTAATGAAGAGTCTTCATATAGGTGCATTCTGAACAAGAGAGGGTATTGGATTATGGAACTACAACATCTACTTGTCAATGATAAGTTTCCAACTCCCATCCTCAACCAAATCCTGAAATGGAGAGAAGGCAAGCCAGAATTGCTAAAACCTGAGCACCTTCATGCCTGGCTAAACTTTGAAGTAGAAAAGAGGAATGAAGCCAGAAAGATGGATCTTTCTTTTGCCTGTCCTTACCCAAAGCCTGATGATGTACACAAGGTAAGAAAACTGGATGGTAGCTACAGCAGGAAGAAAAAACTAGGTGTTTCAACCTATGAGTCATTCTATATGACATTGGATGAATACCTAGATGATATACACTATCTGGAAGAAATATAAAAGTATTTCAACCTATCTCAGCTGCAAGTAGACCATGCCTGGGTCTGGGGAAAGTACTTCTGGGTCAAACATTTTCTGCGGAAGAATCACAAGCTTGGCAAGAGTTACCATGAAATATGTGATTTATCCAGAAAGACAGAGCTCTCTGTCAGAAGGATTCTTTATGACTATGTCCAAGAATGCAGAAAAGTGGATGATTATGTCGGATCCAGAAAGGATGCTGAAGAACTTGAGGTATCTGAACCCAAGTTGCATTTCTGAAGACTTGAAGACTAGTAACTTTAGAATACTCTCTTGGAGCTTGGATTATCCTTTGTTCTAATTTACTTAGTATGTTTTGTTACTTTTTGTAATCTTGCTGATTGTTTCTGAATTTCTCTATTTGTAAGAGTTGCATCTTATTCTCAGAACTGCATCTCAAGATCATACTCTCAGATACATTCTAATAGATGACAACTTATCAGCAAAGATCACTTCTTGTGATTTGGTTGATGTTTACTTTCTGCACTTAATTCAACTAAAATTGAATATCTTTTGAAATAATTAAGTGGTGGATTGTTTTCTCTTCCAGGATTACAAATTTGTAATAGGACTTAAAAGATAGTCATGGATGACTGATCAAAAAGGGGGAAATTTGTTAGGACTATCTGTTAGTTTTTTGATCACTCATCACATGTTCTTATCTTAGCCAGAAAGGTGATTAAGTACTCTTGGTTCACTTGAACATTGTAAAAGAGGAAATCACTGAGTATGATTAGTCTAGTAAATCTTGTATTAGGATTATAGGTCTATGAGTGTAATTTTTATTTCCAGAAGACCATGAAGATCAATCCTAGCAATGGAGCTTTTCTGAAGATCAGAAGACCATGAAGATCAATCCTAGCAATGGAGCTTTTCTGAAGATTAGAAGACTGAAGATTGCACAAGGTTTATGAAGACACAAAGGATTAGTCTAACTCAGAAAGACTATGTCCTTAATCCTTTCTTAAGTGTATTAACTTACTTTCGAAATATGATTCTGGACATATGACATCATGAGTATGGAGCATGCAAGCCATCAGAAAGGCTCATGTATCCGTTGAAGACTACATGACAAGAAATAGTACAAGTGCATTAATTGCATCGGCAGAAAAGCTGTTGAAGCACAGTCCTCTCTGAGACATGAGACAAGGACTTCTGAGTACTCATTTCAAGATAAGTATGGACTGAATTTGAATTGTGTCTAACGGATATCATTCCAACAACTCTCAAATTCATCTATATATATATCACACACTTAGATGCTGAGAAATACACACCTTAGAACGCTCTATCTTGAAAACTTACCATCAAGCAAAGTATTCTCTCAAGCACTCTACTACGCTTTCTGAAAGCTTTCTGTTGCTCGAAGAATCACTAGTAGATCTAAGTTGTCCTGAACCTTAATAAGAGATTGTTGTTTGTAAAAGTGTTGAACTATCAGATACCCTTTCTGAAGCTCATTCTCCAGAACGGACATCAATTACTTGGGTCAGTAAAGAGCAGACTGCCATCCACTGAACAAGTGTATTAAGTAATCTTGTTCTATTAGGCTATCTGAAAACATAACTGAAAAGTTATACGAGAAGCCTCTCTGACAAACCTGATAACCAACACCATCAAGGCGTGGAGTAGAGGAAGTACTTGATTTGGGAAATCAAGGAATAACTCCAAGGTTATCTGAGTAGAGGAAGTACTTAGCTCTAGGAGCTGGGGAATAACTCAGGGGGAACATTTGGTTGGGAACCATTTGTTTAGGAATCTTAGAATAGGATTATTGTAAGTTGAACTCAATTATCTGTTCTAGTGAATTCTAGGTCTCAGAAATACCGAAGTGGATTAGTTGGAGGATTACGCCACCTCCAGATACCACTATATTTGCTGTGTCATTTACCTTTCTGTATTTACATTTCAGCAAAGCACACACACATACTTATTGTTTCTGCACTTACCTATCTTAAAGTCTTCCGCGCTCTGAATTTAAGTATCAGAAACTCCCAGGTTTCTGAGAAACTGTGTTTATCGACAAAAGTTTTAAGAGACTATTCACCCCCCTCTAGTCTTTTACTTTTCCGTTATCTGGACCAACAAGGATATCCTTATATTTGCACATCACCCCGAAGCACGTAAGGTTCCCGAGGGAGTTAGGGATAATTTGATGAGGGCTCAACCCCATCTCGTTCAAAATACCCATCAACTCGGGCACCACGGGCAGCCGTCATCCGCACTGCAATGTAATCTCATGCACGCACATGTACCCAGGAGGCGGGTTGTAGAATGCATGCCTCTCATCCGGGATCAAGATCTCCACAAAATTTCGCACCTCGTACTTGCGCCGGATCTCCTCCACTTCCTCGGGCGTAACCGTGGACGGGCAAGTTGGTAGCGTTCCATCCTCGTTCAACTCACCTTCCAGGTCAGGATGCGTCACGTCATCCTGGGTCCGGGGATACTTCCGCCGGAACACCTTGTCACCCTTGACGCTCCCTTCTACCACTTCGTCCGCATCTTGCCCGACACTCGGCCGGCTAGGACCTTCCCGAATGACCGAATTTCTTTGAGAAGCCTGAGGGCTACTCACCTCGCCTTCCTTCTCTTCCTCTACTTCCTCCGACCCGGCATCCCCGCCCCCTTGTTCCTCCTCGGCATCCTCTTCCTCGGACGATGAACCCAACTCCACAACCGTCCGAAGGGGTGTAGCAGTACGAACTTGATCCTCTATCCCATCCTCGAACATGCCTAGCTCGGGCGGAGCATCTGAGGTATCTCGAACCTCTTCGATGCCTGGCTCCGGTGGATTCGGGATGAACGACACGTGATTAGGGTTAATCCTAAAGTTATAACCTAAACTACGTATGACGGGTCGAATCTCTACCGGGAGTTCTGTCTCCTTGCCGGACCGACGCGGACGGAGATTTTCGATGGTCCGGGAGGTTGTCTCATGCACAGCTACAACACCCTGCGCAGTAGAAACCTCCGGGTAATCCTGACGATCTGGAAACTTAGAACCCGAAACAACTAACCGAAATGAGGAGCTACCCTCGGGCTCCGACCAGCTCGGCTGCACAGAACGGCTCGTTCCAACCATATCTTCAGAGCTCCCAATATCGATCTCCTCGGAGCTCTCCTGAACCGAGAAAGCCTCGGATGCATAATCTGCTGCCTCGGATTGGTTTTGACTATCACTCTCGGACATCCTAAGGGAAATAGAAGAAATTCTATGAGATACGGTTTTCAGTCCGAGAGGCCATTTAGGTAGATTCAAAATTATGTCTACGATACGCACGTGCAAAGACGAACGACTATATCAGACGCAGTTAGTTCAAGGCCAGTTAGGAGTCAACTTAAAGTTAGCATCAACTACCCAGTACACCCGGGAAAGCCTACTTCGATCTACGCTAGATAGTTACCAATGAAAAATACTATACATGCGTCCGAGAAAGAACAACTTGGAAAGAAACATGCCAAACAAGCGCATAAAGGCGAAAGCATAAACAATCCTAGCATGCATCACTTTGAACGGAAGACAATGCAAAAGCAAGAAAAAGAAGTAGACTTACTTGAACTCCGGATAGATTGGATCGAAGGCAGCTGTTGCTTTGATAAACTTCGGATCAACTCTAACTCGCTTCGGATCGCTCACGCTTGATTCGGAACACTTAGAATCGCTTCGGATGCTTTAAAAATGCGAAAATTCTCTCTCTAGAACGTGTAAATGACGTGCGGTAAAACCGCTATTTATAGGAGGACATATTTGGAAGCCCAACCGTCGCAATTCTTCGGGAATAGATCTCAACCATAGATCGCAATTCATCCAACGACTCAGTACAAGGATGTCAAGTGAAATGACGCATTGGTACAAAAAAATTTACCTTACGATGACAAAAACATACGACAACTTCACCGTTCTCGGAAGGAGCACACTACTCAACCCTCGGATAGCCGGCCATCCTAGGCCTCGGATCCTTATCCTTTTTTCCAGACGGAGTCTCCTTAAACCACACGGATCCTCGTCCGTTCGGATATCCATACGCGGATCATCCCGAAAATAGATGCACACCCCATTTGTCACTACAAAATGCCCGGGTTAATCTTGTAACCACACGGACCCTCGTCCGTTCGGATATCCTTACTCGGATCATCCTTAATCCACAAAAGGTACATGTCCGATAAACCTCGTACCTACACTTGATCTCGCTTACAAATACCCCTTCTTTCTTTTTGTTACAGCCCGAGCTTCTACCCTCGGACCGCAGCAAAAAGAAGGGGGGGGGGGGGGGAGAGAGAGATTAAGTTAAGGACTACAAGGAGCACGGATTACACCTTTTTTCTGCTTAAGGGGGACGGATTGAACCAAAAAACAAACTGTCCCCTCCACTTTTAACCATAGTTCCACAACTATCATCTACTAAGATACTTGGAAACTAGGGGGACATATGTTGATACATAAATATGTCAAATCCATCATGGCGCCTTTGGAACGAATCCCAAGGCGAACTAAGACACGAGACTGTCCGAGGCTCATGGTCCGACCCAGGGGTCCGACCATCGGCCCATGTCTGGTCCGACCCTCTCGAGTAAAACAATGAACTAAGGACCCTGGGACGGAAGGTCCGAACCACTATGGTCCGGAGCTATGGGGACCGACCTGGACACAAACTCGGACAGACCAATCCTAACCTCATAAGCAACTAAGTGAACGGCCACTTGAGAGTACTGAGATCCGGGCCGCATGTCCCGGACCAACTCCTTCGGGCGATGCAAGAATTTGGGAACTCACCAGGCCAAGCTGGGATGGTCCGGACCTACCTTCTCGGTCTCACATACGGAAGACTACAACAAAGTCTCCAAACTCTCACGTTAATGACTAATCTACCCCCGGAAGCCCAAAAAGGGAATGGAGTAAAGAGTCATTAATGGGCCTTGGTCCTATTAAGGCATTGTTGGCTCAATTAGAGCCGGACACTTGGCGCGATCCTAGGTTTCCCTCCCATTTTGGGAGAAATCTATATATAGGGCACACATTCCGATATTAATGGTAAGTGAAACCCGTAATCACTTCCTAAATACCGTAGTCTTACCGAGTAGATTTCCATTCACTCGCAAGTAAAGTCTCCTACCCGGTTTGACATCAAGCAAACCGGGTTCAAGGTCCTAACCCCCCTTTCTAGTCATCCTTGCAGGTCATCAACCCCAGCATCTCAAGCAACCTGGTGGCCCTAATCGTGAAATACCCTAGCATTGGAGGAGGGGAACAATAAAGAGAAAGTTCTACTAAGTGTTTTGGGGAACTCAACCCCCAACAACATTAATGGAGGCGTCAATTCCACTAAACTACAATTAATTAAGCTAATCCAGATATTACTGTTCGCATCTAACTGATAGATAAACTAAGACGAAAACGTTTTGTTGTAAATGAGCAAATGTTTAATCTAACAGTGATTTTGACATAACGCACATCAAACAGAACATTGGATACACAATTAATCTAAAAAGCTCAAAGTAAATCGCATCTTATGTATATAATCACATGAACCCTAACTATCATGCATTGAATTCGTCACCACCCCATAATCAGGGTGTTTAGCTACTCATGACATGCGAAGACATAATCAATATCGTATTAAAACAAATAATAGACATAATCGTATACTAAAATCAATGATTCGAACGGTGATACAAATGTTACCCTTCGTGTCACAAACCCTAGGTAGAATTCGAAAACCTTAATCGAATCGATGCAAGAAGTATGTAGATAATGCTCCCAATCAATTGACAATCGTCGGATTACAAGATGAAAATTGGTTCAATTACCTAAAATCGGTAATTGCCTTGGAAAATTGGTCTAGGCTGAGAGCAAAAGTATGAAAACTTGACAATAGATGAATAATGAAAGTAATTATGTCTTGTTCTAACTAATAGAAAGGAGAAAAAACTAAGTCTGGGCGAATTAGGAATCAAAACCGCAGAAAATCGGGAAAAGGAAGAAACTGGCGTCGCCAGTAATCAAAACCGGCATCGCCAGTTTGGAGCGCTGAGGAAATAGAGAGTTAGCCAATTTAATAACTGGCGTCGCCAGTTCTTCCAGAATGATGATTTTGCCCTTTTGACTCCAATTCTTGGTATTTTGGCCTTCCCGCTCCACTTCTAGCATCCATACGAGGCATTGGAACTCCATATCTTGTAGATGCATGTAAAATAAACCATTTTGCCTTCAATTAGCACGGTTTAGCCAAATACCTATAAAACACACAAAGAACAAAACAAATAAAAATACTCTAGGAAAACTAATAAAACTATACTCAAGGATGACATAAAGACGGTAAAAAAGACCAGATGAGACGGTGTAAAACCGACTCATCAAGAATCTTACAGAGAAAGTTGATTTCACTTTATGGAAAGTGAAAATGGAGGCTCTTCTTGAACAACAAGGTTTGAATCACGCATTGCTAGGAGATGATGGATTTTCCAAGGACTGTGATGATGTTTAGCAGAAACGCATCATTGGTAAAGGTCAGAGCACTGTGATTATTTTGTTGGGAGATAATGCCTTGAGAGAAGTAATCAAAGAGAAAACTGCAAAAGGAGTATGGGAGAAACTTGAGTCACTATACCATGAGAAGACTTCTGCAAGCAAGATGCGTATGAAGCAAAGATTCTTCTCATATAAGATGAAATCTGATAGATCAATTATTGAACAACTTGATTAGCTAGTTAAACTGTGTATGGAGCTTGAAGCATTAGATGTAAAGGTGGCAGATGATAATAAGGCAATTATTCTGTTCAGGTCTCTACCCAGGAGGTATGAGCACTTTATTGATGCTATTGTGATGACAAAACCAGATGATCTAAAAGCTTCTGATGTTGAAAAAGGATTGGGAACAAGCTTGATCAGAAGAGCACTGGAAATCAATCTGATCAAGTTGCTAAGAGTTTGTTCAAGCCTAGAACAAATCTCAAGCTGGTAGAAACAAGGTGAATGGGAAGTTCAAACACCAGAAGGAATCTTACAATGGAGTAAGTGACAACATTGAGAAGAGAAAGTGTTTCCACTGCAAGAAACCTGGCCATTTGAAGAAAAATTGTTTTCTACTAAAGAGAAAAAAGAGAATGGGAAAGGCACCTGAGCAAGGTGGAGCAAATGCTGCAAATCTAACAGAATCACCTGAAGCTTGATGATGCTGAGGTACTCTTTATCACTTAATCTAAATGTGGATTACATTTGATATTAGATTCAGGATGCTCTTTTCATATGTGTCCTATAAAAGAATGGTTTGAGAAGTTCAAATATGAGACTAGAGGAAATGTGCTTCTTGGTGATGATTATGCATGTGATGTTAAAGATCTGGTAATAAAATATTGAAGATGCATGATGGTGTTGTCAGAATCCTCACAAATGTCAGATATGTACCAACATTGAAAAGAAACTTGATATCTCTAGGAACACTTGATAAAATGGGATACAAGTATGGTTCTGAAAATGGTGTTATGCAAGTTATGAAAAGCAGTACATCAGTAATTGAAGCAGATATGATCAATGGCCTGTATATCATGCAAGGTGAAGTTGTTTCTGGTATAGTCTCTAGTGTATCTAGTGATGATAAAACACAACTTTGGCATGAGAGATTAGCTCATATCAGTGCAAAAGGGTTAAAGGAGTTGTCTAAGCAAAATCTTCTAGGAGATGATCAAATCACTAAGCTAAGTTTCTGTGAGAATTGTGTTTTGGGTAAAGCACACAAATCATGTTATGAAACTGGTAAACACGCCACTAAGGAGCCACTTGATTATGTGCATTCTGACTTATGGGGACCTGCAAGGACTGAGACTATGAGTGGTGGCAATTATCACATGTCTATCATTGATGATTACTCAAGAAAGGTCTGGCTCATGGTGTTAAAGTCCAAAGATGAAGCATTCTCTAAGTTCAGAGATTGGTTAGTCGAAATTGAGAATCAAACTGGAAGAAAGTTGAAGTATCTAAGGACTGACAGTGGTCTAGAGTATCTATCAGGTGAATTCAATGATTTCTGCAAGCAAAAAGGAATCATTAAGCATAGAACTGTCCCAGGAACACCATAGCAAAATGGTGTTGCAGAGAGATACAATAGAACTATTCTAGAGAGAATAAGGTGCATGCTTATTAGTTCTGGTCTCTCAAAGAGATTCTGGGGAGAAGCTGCAAATACAGCTTGCTATCTGATCAATAGAAGCCCTACATCTGCATTAAAGTTCAAAATACCTGAAGAAGTTTGGTCTGGTCATGTTCCCAGATATGATCACTTGAAGGTGTTTGAATACAAAACAAGACAAGTTGGATGCTAGAGCACTGAGGTGTGTATTCTTGGGATATCCTACAGGTGTTAAAGGGTACAAGTTATGGTGCATTGATAAGAAGAAATGCATACTTAGCAGAGATGTTGTTTTTAATGAGAAAATAATTCCACTCAAGTCTCAGAATACAACATAAATTCAGCTACAGAGCTCCTCTATTACTAATGAAGATCAAGAGAGAATTAACATTGAGGTAGAGCAAGTACCTGATACAAAAGTACATGAAGCTGATGATATATCTGAGACTAGTGAGCAAATTACAGAGAGATCTACTTACAATCTTGTTACTGACCGAATAAAGAGATCTACTAGACAAGCACCTAATATGTATGTAGGAAAATCATATATGATCTCTTATGCTCTCAGTATTGCAAGAGACATCTGTTACACAGAACCAAACAGCTCTCTTGAAGCTGTCACCTATCATGAGAAACATTTGTGGATGAAAGCTATTCAGATGAGCTTGATTCTCTTTATAAGAATGAAACTTGGGATATTGTCAATGTACCTAAGAATACTAAATTGGTAGGGTGTAAGTGGATATTCAAGAAGAAGGATGAATCTGCAATAGGTGGACAAGTGAGATTCAAAGCCAGATTGGTTACTAAAGGTTTTAGACAGAGAGAAGGAATAGATTACACAGAAATCTTTTCTCTTTTGGTTAAGCATACTTCAATCAAGATTTTACTATCTATTGTTACACAAAATGGCTATTATCTACATCAAAGGGATGTGAATACTGCTTTTCTGCATTGGGAATCTTGAAGAACAAATTTATATGAGAGTGACTGATGGAGTAGAGTTAAACAATGATGATACTAAAGCTTGTTTACTCAATAAATCTTTGTATGGTTTGAAGCAATCTCCAAGACAGTGGTATAAGAGATTTGATGTCTTTATGATGTATGTGTGTTTTAAAAGAAGCAGCTATGACATTTGCATCTATCAGACTGGAGATAAAGATACAGGTTTACTGTATTTACTACTCTATGTTGATGAACATTTTGATTGCTGGGAAAAGCAAGAAATTGATTGAAGAAGTATAGAAAAATCTCAACAAGGAGTTTGAAATGAAAGATCTGGGATATGCAAAGAATTCTTGGTATGGATATACACAGGAGTATAGATCAACAAGAAACTACACTCACTCAGGTTAGTTATCTGAAGAAAGTTCTGACTAAATACAAGATGCATGAGTCAAAGCCTCAGATCTGCTCCTCGAGTTTAATGATCATCGAGATAGAGAAGCATAAGATGGATCTCATTCCTTATGGAAGTGCAGTTGGTAGCATTATGTACACCATGATATGTTGCAGGCCTGATCTAGCATACTCTATGGTGTACATAATGCTACCAACTGCACTTGCATAAGGAATGAGCTCATCTTATGCTTCTCTATCTCAGTAGTAGGACATTGATCATTTGAAACTTTCATCATACTCTATGAGTGTTATTAGTAGATTACATGAGCAATCCTGGCTATGCTCATTGGGAAGCTGTGAAAGGTGTACTGAGGTTTATTAAAGGAACAATTGATCATGGATTGTGTTTTAAAGTAGTAGAAGCAACTGATCAACCTTTGGTGGGATATATGTAGATGCATCATGCATCTAATGTTGATACAAGGAAGTCTAATACAAGATATGTGTTCACTCTCTATGGGACTGCTATAAGCGGAAAAGCTCACAACAACATGTGGTGGCTCTTTCTACTACAGAAGCAGAATTCATTGCTCTCACTGAGGCAATAAAAGAAGCTTTATGGCTCAAAGGTTTGCTTGAGGAGCTTGGTATATATCAGAGATCTGTTACAGTTTATTGTGACAATCAAAGTGCTATACAGTTGGCCAAACATCAAGTGTATCATGAGAGAACAAAACACATAGATGTAAGACTGTACTATATTAGGGATGTGATATTAAAAGGAAGCATCAAAGTTTAGAAGATTCACACATCTGAGAATATGGCTGATAGCTTGACAAAAGCATTGCTAGTTTCAAAGTTTCAGCTGTGTTCTTTGTTGATGAAGGTACAGAAGGGTCTAATCCAACCTTAGGAGTGCATTTTGGAGTACTAGGGAGGAATTCAATCTAAGGTGGAGATTTGTGAAGATAGATTGAATTCTTGGAGATGAAAACATGAAGAAGTATGAAGAAATGCAGCAACATTCTGATCTGTGTTGTTGTTCTTGAGGGAGGAATAAACGTAATAAGCAAGTGAAAAGCGTGTTTCTACTTATTATGATGTGTTGCTGGCTTCTGATTGGCTGATGCATAGTGGCATGACGTCATAAGGCGGAGAAGAGTAGTATAAATGGTTTTGCGCTTCTACTGTTCATTATTACGTTTTCTCTCATAACAAAATTAACCGTCATCTTCTTCTTTCTCTCGTTCTCGTTTCTGGTTTTCTGTTTATCTATGTAAATTGACATTGATTGAAGTTTTGTTGTATCAGTATTATTGTGTTGATCAATAAAAGAATCTCTGGTTACTCCCGTGGATGTAGGCATTTGCCGAACCACGCGTTTTGATTGTTTTGAGTAGTATTTGATTGATTCTTGTTTAGTTTGATCGATTGTGTGATTGAGCTTCAACTTTACAGTTGTAATGTACCACCATGGGAAGTTAATTAATAGGAAAACATTCTATGATGGAGTAGTTTCATATTTTGATTGGTGTCATGTTGATGAAATGAGCATGCTAGAAGTTAAAGAGATGGTGTGTATGCGTTGAATTGATCCCAAGACTGGGAACTGCTACTTCTCAAAGAGTGGAATAAATTGTTGTAGAGACTTGATTAAGATGGAAACTGACATTCATGCATGCCAAATGGGGTTTTATGTTGACAGTAATGATTCATTGGGTGTGTTTATAGAGCACTTGATTGATGGAGATACACCCAGTGATAGTGAGGAAGATGAGGATCAGGGGAAACAAGATGATGAACAGAGTGAAAGAGAGGAGGGAGAAGAGAGTGAAGCAGACAATGAACATAGTGAAGATGAGGATTTTAATGTGAATGATGAACATAGTGAGAGTGAGGGAGATGAAGGACTGGTGGAGGAAGATGATGAACTGATGCAGGGAGAACATATTGACAATGATGAGCCTATTGATGTGGAACTGCTGCAGGGAGATGATGAATTCCAACATGAACTTATTGATAGAGAGTTGTTGTTGAAGTTGGTGGATGATAGAGAAGCAGGATTTGATGAGCAGTATGTAGGAAGTGATTCAGTCAACTCTGATGGTTTGGATCATAGTGATTGTGAGTTGAGTAATGAAACCGCAAAATTCTACAAGGGTGTAAAAATCCATCAGTGGTTGGGTCAGTTAGATAACTCCAATTTGCAGAATTCTGAATCCATTCCTATCATGAGTGTTCCATGCACTTCAGTTGTTCCTCACGCATCTAAGTATAAGGGCTTCCCACTGTTTAACCCTGACACAGATATGGAGAACCCTAAGTTTGAAGTAGTGTTGGTGTTCCCTGGAAACAAGTCTTGCGAGATGCCCTTAGGAGTCACTCAATTAAGAACGATAAGGAGCTTAGGTATGAAAGGAATGGTGAGGGGAGGATTGTATATGTTTGTGCCGCTTAGAAATGTCCTTGCAGACTTGTAGCTACTGTCTTTCATGGGAAGGGAAAGGTGGTTATGCTGATCAAGTTTGTGGATAGTACACATCATTATAGCAGGGTGGAGGAAGTAAGAGCTGCTTCTGCTAGGTGGATAGCGGAACATGGAAATCAAGACAATTGACAAATGGAAAGTGAAGTCCATGAGGTCAGTTATAAGAAGCAAAAAGTGGGTACTTATCAAGAATAACAAGTTGTACAGGGCAAAGAAGTTGGTTCAGTTGAAGAGATGTGGAGCTGAGAATGTATGGAGCTGAGATAAAAAAGAGTGATCAACGTAACACTGTAATGATCAAGCCTTTCAAGCATGATGATGGTAGGCATATATTCAAGAGGATATATGTATATATATATGTATATATATATGTGTATATATATATATATACATACATATATACATATATATATATATACATACATATATACATATATATATATACATATAGATATATACATATATACATATATACATATATATATATACATATATATATATATATATATACATATATATATATATATATACATATATGTATATATACATATATACATATATGTATATACATATATACATATATACATATATGTATATACATCTATATATGTATATACATATATACATATATACATATATGTATATATATGTATATATGTATATACATATATGTATATATGTATATATATGTATGTATATATATCTATATATGTATATATATGTATGTATATATATATCTATATATGTATATATATATATATATACATATACTTGGACATGGTTTCTTGAGTATTTAGCTAGAGATTTAGGGATTGATGAGACTGCAGAGGACTTCACCTTCATGTTCAGACAAGCCGAAAGGCTTGATCATTGCTATTGAATGCTTGTTCCCAAATGTTGAGCACAAGTTTTGTGTTGTTCACTTGTACAACAACATGAAGTTGTATCATGATGGCTTAGCTCTTAAACAACTACTCTGGAGGGCTGCAAAAGCTACAAGGTTGGTTGATTTTGAAGAGGTTATGAATGAGATAAAGAAGAAAGATAAGAAAGCATATGAATGGCTTGTGAAAAAGCCTGCTGATAATTGGTCCAAGTCTCACTTCAGAACCCTTGTAAAATCTGACATATGTGTGAACAATATGTCTAAATCATTTAACTCAATGATTTTGGAACCAAGAAGCAAGCCAATAATTGAGATGCTTAAAGATATAAGGATGCTCATAATGAAGAGAGTTTGGGTCAGAAGGAGTCAGGGTGAGGGATGGTGGGGTGATATACGTCCTATGCTTAGAGAGAAGTTGGAGTTAGGCAGAGTGAGAAGCAATGAATTCACTTTCTTGTTCAATGGAGAAGATGAGTTTGATGTTTTAATGAATTGTGGGTGTATGGATAGATGGATTGTCTCAGTGGTGAAGAAGGCATGTTCTTGCAGGAAATGGCAACTTCGTGGTTACCCATGTTGGCATGCAATCTCTTTTTTGAATTTTCTAGGTAAGACAGTTGAGGATTATGTTGATGATTGCTATAGAAGGGCTAAATATATGGCAATATACTCCAATGTGATGGTTCCATTAAGAGGGCAATCTGAATGGCCAAAGTTTGATCTTCCTATTCTATTATCTCCCATCCCTAAAAAGATGCCTAGTAGGCCCAAGAATAACACAAGGAAAAAAGTGTACAGTTGAGATTCAGGAACTTAAAGCTAATCTTGCTCTACAAAATTATGAAGAGACTGGTAGGATGGGAAGGCATGGAATGATCATGAAATGCTCATATTGCAAGCTTGCAGGACATAACAAGAGAGGGTGTGTCAAGTTGAGTAAAGATTGTCCTCCAGAATCTAGTACTGTTGCATCTAAAGCCAAGGTAAAAGGAAAGAAACACTCTAATGATCAATTCCTTTGTTGTTTAATTTTCTACACTAACTCACTTTACTTGATTGTTATTGAATCAGAAAATAAAGCCACAAGAAAAATGTTCCTACTGCAAAGACACATGACACATATTTAAAGAATGTTTGATGAGGATAGTAGATGATGAAGAAAGAGTTGAGGTAATAATATACACTATGTTAGTCACTACACTAAGTTTGGTTTCTTACACTAGCTAGTTGATGTTAATAGCAGAAAAGGGGAATAAGAGGTGTAGAACTAGAAAGAAACAACCTGACAACACTTCTATTGTGATTGAAGAGCCTTTTGTCACTAATATTGGGGTATGTATTTTTACAGTATAATTCTTGAGGGATTTCTTAGCACACAATGTCATTGTTCTTCTATGTTTGTCATGCAAGGTAAGGCAGTTGTTTGTTGAACATGAAGAAACTTCAGAGCAGGCTCCAAAAGGTAATGTTTTGATACTAGAATACATGTCTTTATATTGAGCTTGAATTTTGTAATGTGTTTATACTTGATTTTGTGCTTGTAGGTAATTCGCAAAGAGCAAATTGATGCTCTTAATCTGTTGCTATACTTTAAGGAATCTCAGGTACATCTCTCACTCCATATGTTTGTATTCCTTGTTTGTAGAGTATAATAAGTAAAGAACTATTTACACTTTACTCATTAATACAAGAACTCAAGCAAGAACTCAGGCAAGAACTCATGCGACTCAGGCAAGAACACCAACACAGGCAGCCTGATACACCAAGGAGGAGTAGAAGACTTGCAGTGATTTCTGGAACTCAGGAATAGGTGGTAAAACTCAGAATGAGTTTTCTGCTCAATTTACATGGACTAGACTGACTAAGTTAGTTAATGGCTCAATGTACTCTAATAGTTTTTTGGTGACTTGGTGGATAACTAACTTTCTACTTATTATTTAGTTGATGCCATCTATGAATGGCTTAGATCATGTTTTGAATACTCTAGTTTTGAACTCAAGTCCAATTGAGAAAATTAAGTTGATGCATATAATGTGGTGGCAAAAAAATTTGTCACAAAATGGTTAAAATTTGTCACAACACAGATTTAGTGACAAAACAATTTGTCACAGTGTCGTCACTTTTTCCCCCTCATAAATGGCCTATTGTGACAAAATGACACTTCGTCACATCAATTACATATAATGTGACAAAGTTATTTTGTCACAAATACAGTTTTTTCATCACAAAAGTTATTTTCGCACTCCCAAACATTCATCACAATTACTCAATTTCCTCACGAAAAGACATCACATTTGTGACTAAATTTCATCACAAAATATCTTGAACAATAGTGACTAAATTTCATCACGAAATGTACTGAATTTTTGTGACCAAATTTCATCACAAAATGTCTTGAACATTTGTGACCAAATTTCATCATAAAATATCTTCATCATTTGTGAGTAAACTTCATCACAAAATGTCTTGAACATTTGTGACCAAATTCCATCACAAAATGTCTTAAACATTCGTGACCAAATTTCGTCATAAAAGACTAGAACATTTGTGACAACATTGCATCACAAAAGGTTATTTAATGTGACAAGTTATTTAGTCACATTAGTTGTTCTTTATCACAAATGTCGATTTTCGCACCCCAAAGATCATCACGTATGTTTAATTTTTATCACAAAAGACTTGTGAAATATGATAAAATATTGTCACAATATCGCTTTATAGTGACAATTTATTTCTCAGAAAAACTATTTTTTCATCACCAATCTATATATATTGGTTGAACGGAATTCATCACACTTAATTGTGAAATAATGTCATCACATAAAGGGTATCAAAATATCGTTCCACGAAAATCGAAAACCAAAAATGACTAAAATACTAAAAAGTTGCATTGAAATGATAATAATTGTCAAACACTTGTCCAGTCTAAAACCAAACTAGGTAAGCAATTCATAGACCATTTGAGTTTGAGAAATAAGATCCAAATGGAGTTAACATATAATGATCACAAACTAGATGCTTCTCTTCAATTATATGTCATTCCACACAAAAAAATCCATATGCTTCATGTCTCCAAGTTGCAGCTAAGTTTCTCCAGCTTCATCGAAATCACCATCTCAGATAATGATAAAAAAAACTTCAACACTAGAGAGATGATGTATTCATACACATAATAACGAACTAGCTTATAGGTTACAATGAGCCATATCTATAAGTTAGATTCTACTGCCTCATCCATAGCACAATATATACAAGACGACAAGTTCAACAGTTCAACTTTAAGATGAGGTATTCATACACAACACGAATTGGTGTTCTATCATTTAACAAGAGCAACAGGACACGACCTGTGCACGAAGATAACAAGAGCAAATGTGCCAAAGGCACTACTAACAAAACCAATACACCAATAAACCTGTTTGCCATAAACCTCAGCAGAACAAAAACCTAAGCCCCACTCCAGCACTCTTGGTTAATCCATAATCAAGTTGTTGCTCCGAAATTTAAGTCTAGAACTGCTTATAGGTTACAATGAGCCATGTCTATAAGTTAGTAGAAACTGCCTCATCCAAAGAACAATATATACAAGACGACAACTTCAATTGTTCAAACCTTAAGATGAGGTATTCTTGCACAACACAAATTCATCTTCTATAATTTACACAGCCACATAATATATGGAAAAGAAATCAAACGGATTCACATTAAAACAAATGAATTTAGATTTGTGTCATGGTCCTGACAATATATTTAGTCATTAAAACATAATAAATAGAAGAAAGATAACAGATGTCCTGCTAGAAAAGAGTTTATTTTATTTACTTCATCCAATAAATCGAACCTCGAAAAAGATAGATGCTTTTCAACAAAATACGTAAACAAAAAAACGAAAAAAGAAAGCTTAACACTTACCATCAATAATTTCAGTGATACCGGGCAGCTTTCCCAAAATCTTCTCCCACTTTAACATTTGAGCTTTCATAAAGTTCACATTATTTCCTTGCTCCTCGCATTTGTTAGTTAGGTAAGTTATCTGGTCATTGGCTTTGTCCAATTCAGATAATTTCTCTTTGATGTCAATTCCAACAGTCATGCTTGATGTAATTCCACGAGATGCTTGCAATCCATGTCCCATCCCTTTTATATACCCGGACTTGTGACCAAGTGTGGACTTCACAATTTGAGACTCAGTAATCGACTCTCCATCACTATCTTTACCTTTGTTTCTCTTATCAACCATCTCATCCTACATCATTTTAACATATCAACTAATGCATAATACATGTAAAATTAAATAGCTACGTATCAAATCAACAAATTAATGTTTTCTTACATATTTTAACTTTGCAACAGGATTCACGAATTCACCTCCTTTTTTGCTCCGAGTCAGTTTGAAAAATTCAATCTCACTTTTCTCTTCCTTTTCATGTGGAATAAACACGCTATTAATTAGTATAATGTTATGGAAACATCATAGAGACTTGACATGAAAAGAATTTTTCAAACTGATAAAATACTTGAAATTGAGAAGTCATTTTATCTATACCATTCAAAATAAAATTGAACTAAAATGTCAATGGGAAATCGCTAATCAAATAGTTAAATAAGAAAAACTATTAAGTATAGGAAAAGTTTACTCATACCCAACAAAAGTGACCAGCGGAGAGATGCTGCATCTTCATCTAACAAAAGTAATGTTGCAATCAGAACGTTAAACACATGTATTACACATTAATTTATAGGTAAGGGACACTAACCTATAGATGTGATATTTTTAGTTTTAGAATCTCCTTGCTCAAGCAAGTTTGATGTTGAATCTTTAGAGTTATCAATCGAGCCTCCAAGTCCATTTAGATTCATTGTGAGTTCTTTTGTTTGATGAGAATCTAAACCCAAACATCTTTTTTTCCCAGCAGACCCTAAAATTAAGACATGTTATATGTTCATAATCATATGAAATAAAAGGAATTTAATCAAATGATGAGATATTCATGTAAGATATTTGGTACCTTTTGAAATATGGCCAACGTCAGCCTCATTTGCATCTGGGACACGTGATTTCGACAATGGAGCAGATGATCTAGTGACTCGTTTAAAAACACTTTTGCTTAAACTTTGACCTTCCTCGCCCATCAAACGTCTAATTCTCTTCAACCCCGTAATACCAGGCCCCGACATCTTCACCATAATGTGAATAAATTGTATGAGAATGGATGTTGAAGATATATATACCAATGTAATCAGTATAAACTTTCATCACAATTCTGATACATGGAAGGCTTGATTCTTAATTAAAATAGCCAAATAGACAATTTGACAACTTAAAGGTCCAAGATTTACACAAGCAATACCCATAGCCATAAGAAATACACTTATCAAAGTAATCTAAATGCTATTTCCTAAATTGCTAGTAATAGCCTTGTAGAAACAATAGCCCGTAAGTATCATCCCATCCCATTTCGTTGTAATGTAATATGTATAAATTGTAAAAATTGACAAAGGGGTATAAAACATACCAATTTAGTCGTCAGTCCTTTATTCTATATTCCTATATAGATACGAAATTAAAGGTTTTGTGACTCGTAATTCCAAAATCGAAAAGGCAGGGAATTCTAGAACTCTCGCCCGTCCGGTTGTCAATGATAGCATCCCTTAATCAAATAATGATAGTGAAAGATTTTTGAAAGAAGAGACAAAAAGGTCTCTAGAGAGTAGAGATTCATCTACATCCGAGTCCAAACGAAGAGTTAAAATTTGAAGGAAATGAAAGAAACCATGAAAAGACTATATAATCTTACATGATTTTGGAAGTAATCGGACCTCGACGGTGGTGAGCTCTGGAGGTCGGAGGCGGAGGCTAAATGATGAAGAAAGTGTTGAGATGGGTTTCTTCTTTCTTTCGCATTTGTGAAGTTTACATTTTGTTTAACTTTTTAGGTTAATTTATTTGACAAATTAAAGGCGGCAGAACAATGTATTCTTTCCCCCCTTTCCTTTTCTTTTTCAGTATTTTATTTTCCCTCCTTTTCGTATTCTCTTTATTTGTAAGTATTAATGAGAGACCCGAGAGACGGATTAATGTTCTTAATTATATGTATAATGTTTTAAATAATATCAATAATGTTTTATGAGTGAACATTTTATATCGTTTTTATCATGTATATGTATATATCACCGATGTTCTTGGTAAAACCTCTAATGTTTTTGGATATAACTGTAATGTTTATCCGTCTTTTTTGGTCTCTCTATAAGACCGTCTCTCATAAGACCTATTATTATTATTATTATTATTATTATTATTATTATTATTATTATTATTAAGTCTACTGATATACGACAACCAATGTTATATGAAAAAAAAACCTCAAACTCAATGGCGGAGCTAAAAATGTCCATTGACTAGGGTTGAGGTGGAGCTTAGAGTTGCGTCCATGGCTAGAGCATAGAGCTCGGCAACAAACCTTATATATCATTAGAATCATTCATAAGGTAAAATCAATAAATCAAACGAAGGCCATGGAGTACCAATTCTCCGTTCTTTTACTTCTAGAATTCACTAGCTTAAACATTTGACTTGAGTTTCTTTTCTTTGTCATTCATTAAGATCATTCATTTGATTCAAGCTCTTTTCTTATCTTTAGCTAGAATCACTTTAGCATTCTTTCTTTTAAGGTGCCTAGGTAAGCTTCGCCTCATATTGGTATACGTGCATGCTCACCGTAGCAACATGCGTAAAATGCCTCGGCTCTCATGTGTATACTCACCGTAGCACTATACGTAAAACGCATCGGCTTTCGCCTCTGCTCTCTTGTGTATGCTCACCGTAGCAACATACGTAATACGCCTTGGCTCAATCATTAGGGTGTATATCCAATAGAGACACCTAGGCATCCTTGTATTCAATCTTTAAATTCGTTAATTCCATAATTAACTTTTGAGGCAGTGCCTACTCCTTATGAATTAGAATTATTGAAAACAAGCCAGGAAGCTTGAGCATAGCCATATGTTAGCAAATTTTCTTGAAGCAAATGTTATTGCTACAGTGTATACTTATATCAGTCCTTCTTGGTTACAACATGGTTTGACATTAATTTCTTTCTAAACAAGTAGAGCTACTGGACATGCTTAATTAAGTAAAAATCCCCTGCAGGACCATTCACAAGTAAAAAGCAACTAAACAATTAAGATAGCATGACCCAATTATATATAAAGTCCATAAATAACTACCAGGTGATTATCGCAAGACCTTCGAATTCCACTGGGTAAAATTGGCACACTAATTAATTAAACTAATTAGAAACCACTAATCTTTTAAGTAGAATCAAGATAAGAAGATCACACAGTGGATAAACTAATAAGCTTACAATCATCAAATCCAACCAAATAGTGAGGTCCAACGCATATGTATACCAATCCATCAAGGAGATCAATAGATATATAGCAGAACAATGATTTTCTTTAGACGAATTGCTAGCAGCTAATCTACTTATCCAAAATTTTCTATCTTAGTTAACATTTCTATACGGCTCAATCAGTTGCCAGAAATTCATAAATTATTCAACAACATAATTTATGCACAATAAAGCCCTAGCATATGATTTCTAACATAAAAAAAGCTTCACTTGCCTGGAAAAAGAAGAATCAAGGAAAGACAGTAAGGGATGGAGAATGATCTATTTTCTTGGTTTCTTCTTTGCAGCAGAACCCTTCCTTTCCATCCCAACTTCCAACGTTTTTTTCTTCTTTAGTTTGTTAGAAAACTACTTTTCTTATTCAATTAGGTTTAGCTAAAAGAATGGGCCAGGTCTTAAAAGAGAAAATTGGGCTTTTTAAGTAGTTCTTTCTATACTTGGCCCAGTTCGTCTAAAATCGCTTTAATTCGATTAATTAAAATCCGGGTCGTTACACCTTTTGTCAGGTTCGGAAGTCAACTGTCTAGCTTGGTCGAACCTAGCTGAGATGGCATGTTGACTTGTAAATACTAGTTGATCTGAGATGGTTTCCTTTATGTCGGACCATTCGAAGGTTGGACTAGCAATGAATAGGCTATCTCAGCCTTGATGCGCTTTAGGACACGCTCTATGGCGCCCTTAACGGATTGGATACATGTCCGTATCAACAAACGGGATATCCTAATTTTACTTTGGCGCATGTTATTAATTTTACACTATCCACGGACGGGGTCCTTGGCGGTTTGTTGTTATTGGGAGTAAAGTTTTACAGAATTTTTGATCGAGCTCGTTGGTGGCGTTGTAATTAACTTGAACATTAAATTTTTTTAATCATTAGGTTGAGTTCATATTTTTGCTACTAGTTCCGCGATGGGTGACAGAGTAGAATATGCATTTTAGTCATTTGTACAATCGCTTTTATAACGAGATTTGATATTTTAATTTGATGGGCCACGAGCCCGAGACAAGCGAGAAAGATTGATAACTATGATTTGTTTTCTTTATGTGGTCAGTGTTAACAGTTGCGGGCCTGATAGATCATTTCGTGCCCACGTAGATGCCCATATTAACAAAAAAATAATTAACCAATTTATATCATTAGCGGTTGGGGTTTCGGGCCTAGCAAGTTGTTTAGGCCCACGAGCCCGGGACCATCCTAACAACTCGGTCTCTATAAATAGAGATCATTCTTAACCATATTTCAACCATTTCAAATTTCACTTTCTTTTCGCTCTTAAGTTGAAAATATAATATTTAAGTGCAATTTCATTAATTTTAATGTCTAAACACTCTTGTAATATGTTAAATATGTAATAAAAAAGTAAAAACAAAAACAAAATATTTTGACGACGGAATAGTAACCACGACTCATTAGAGGGCAGTGGTTACGACCGGTCTCATCACATTTAGTAACCTTTGATATATGAGAATCTAGAAAGGTTACACGGTAATACCACGGGTCAATGGCCTATGAATTTTCACTTAAAAATAAATAAGCATTTCCATTTTCATATAATGGCAAAATTATGGTCCAAACTTGATTAGTAGATGTATAATTCAAATTTTTTATGATATATTAAAACTTCACAACATTGATCTACTCTGTCTAATATTAATTAGGGGAAATTACGTTTCGTACCCTTAAATTTGAGCCAATTACATATTTATCCCTTCTATTTAAATAATTACATATACATCCAAAACCAGATTTTTGAGTTGACCAGAAATAAAATAAATAGGAAAGAAAATTAGTTGGACTTGGTTGCAATTTACAATCTTCAATTTAATAAATATTTGACTCTATTGTTTTATAAATTGCAACAATGAATCAATATTATTGTAAATTAAACCCCAATAAAATATATTTTTCAAATTATACCCAATTATTTTTCTTCTTCTTCGTTAAAACTCCGACCAGCCGCTCCGGCACATCTCCTCCGATCAAAACAGCTCTGACTGACAGCTCCACTACGAGCTTTGAAACAGCTCCGATCGGAGCTGTCAAAAAGCTCTCGATCGGAGCTTTTACAGCTCCGGTCTGGAGCTTTTGACAGCTCTGATTGGAGCTTTGTTTCAGCTCCGGTCTGGAGCTTTTGACAGCTCTGTTTGGAGCTTTGTTTCAGCTCCGGTGGAGCAATACCGGAGCAGTACATAGCTCCGATAGGAGCTTTTTTTTTTTTAGGAGAAGAGGTTTTTTCTTGAAGAAGATGGGGGGAGGAAGAAGGAGGTTGGAGGTGGTGGAAATGGTGGTTAGAGGTGGTGGTGTAAAATGGTGGTTAGAGGTGGTGGAAGAAGGTGGTTGAGGTGGTTGGAGATGGTGGGTAGTAATTTTGAAGAATAAAAAATGTTGGGCTTTATTTGTAAGTGGTAAAAATATTTTGGGATTTATTTTGCAATAAGTGACAATTAATTAGTTTTTTTAATTATAAAGAAAAGATAAAATGGGTGAAAAAGTTACTTTTGGGTGTATATGTAATTACATTTTTTTTTCATGTGTAAAAAATGGGTTCATCTGTAATTGTTTGAATAGAAGAGACCTGAGTGACAAGGTGCTATATTGCAGAAGTGGTATTTGTAATTTTCCTATTAATTACTATGGTTAGCAGCTTAAAATTTTCAAACGGAAATCCAGAACAACCCTAATGGTCTACATGAGCCGCCTAACGAACTACATGGACTATGGGCTACACCATGCGAGATGCTCCGACTGGTGGATTGTTAAATCGAAGAAGACGAGCTCATGGCGAGGAAATGGGAGAATCAGGAAAGGTGAGATGAGATCCGAAAAACAAACATAACACAGAATATCGAGTCAAAAAACAGACCGAATAAGATATCTCCACCAAAAATCAGCATCCATGGACATTGGCCTTGTTTGTCTGTTTTGAGTTTCCTAAACCCTAATTTCCTCTGAATATCTCCTCCTCTTATGTATCTTTATCTGGCGTAGCGTATATATTCTTTTGTCTGGTTCATTAACAGTGTTTTGGATCTCCATCTCCACTTCTCCCCAATATCTGCTCTGCTCTGCTCTCAATAATTAAATCCAAATTAAGCTGCCTAAATGTAACAAAAAATAACTAACTAATTTATGCTCAAATATAGGTAGGTCAGGTATCCTTACATTATTATGACTACTTGATATTAGTATAAGTATGCCTTAACTTATTGAATGAGAAACCTAACAAGTCAAAGTAGTTGGACAGTGGGAGAATTGAATCGGTCGGTGAGTTTGTTTGTGAATTGAATTTCATCAACATCCAAACTTCTTCAGCTAGCATCAGTTGAGTTTGTGTCCATGAATTATTCCATCAACATTCACCACTTATATTATATATACTGGAGTACACTACAGTATGCAGTATTCGCTACCTCTTGTTTATGCTGGTAACTTTCGATACATATTATTGGCTAGCTAGCAAATCCATTAGATTCATATTCATTCATTCTGTCTCTGCATATAATTATTTAGTTTCCGTTTCCTTAAAAAAGTCCATTGATTCTACTTCCTCTATATATATATATATGTATGTATGTGTGTGTGTGTGTGTGTGTGTGTGTGTGTATATATGTGTATATATATATATATATATATATATATATATATATATATAAAATCCATTAGATTCATATTCATTCATTCTGTCTCTGCATATAATTATTTAGTTTCCGTTTCCTTAAAAAAAGTCCATTGATTCTACTTCCTATATATATATCTATATATATGTATACACATGTGTGTATATATATATATATATATATATATATATATATATATGTATATATATGAACTGATTATCATATTGATTTGATTTAGACGTTGCTTTGGTTATGGGATATTTCAATCAATTTTCCAGATCAACTGGTCTAAAAGTAAATCCAGCTAAATCTCAGGTGTATTTTGGTGCTGTGCCAGATGAGGTAAGGAATAGTATTCAAGTGTTAACTCTAGTTTCTCAAGGTACTTCTGAAAAGAAGGATACCAAAGATGCATCTGAAGAAAATGCTCTTGCAGTAAGACACATGAAGAAATTTGTGAGTCAAGAAATTGAGAGAAGAAAAGCTAAAGAAAAGCTGAAAAAGCATCTTGGCCCAAACTATCATCAGTACAAGAACATACAAATGAACAACTCTCTGAACACACCCATTCAGAAAGGTGTTAGTCAGAGTCAGTAAATAGGAAATGATATCTGCTTCTATTGTCAAAAGCCTGGTCACTTCAAAAGAGATTGTCCTGCTTTAAACAAGCTCAAGACAGGTGACAAGAAGGACAGAAGAAATTTCAAGAGAAATCAAAGGGCCTTACTGACTGAAGAAAGGAAGAAGATTCAAATTCAACTTGATGCTCTAGACATTGAGACAGATTCTGAAGATGGAGATTCAGATGACTCAAACCTACCATCACCAGAATTGTGTGGAATCACCCACGATGTAACCGACTTCGGCCTTAAGAAGAATGAAATGTGTGGAGTTGCTGAGATTGTCGGGTCCGCACATCTCCAACATTGAAATATGTCTTACGGCCGATGAGGTAACTAACAATTCACAATTTCGTACTATGAGAGTGATGATGGAATTGAGGATCTGGAGTTGGTCAAGAGTGAATTGGATCGTTATGAGAAAGAATTTCTGGAAGCACAATCCAAAACCAGAATTCTAGAGGAAAGCAAAGAAACTCTTGAAAAAGAGGTTTCTGAGCTAACCAGAGTATCTGAGAACAAGAACGTTGAAATAGCCTTTCTGAAAGCTCAGAAATCTGAGAATGAAAATTCTCACAAAGTAGCCTTGGATGAACTTAATAAGAAAATGATGAAGCTGCTTTCTGAAAATGAAGAATTCAGAAAGAAAGAGCTATCCTTCCAATCTTATGCAAAGGCTAGTGACACTCTCACTGAGGTTCAATCCTATCTGAGAGATCCTTCTAAGAAAGGTGGACTTGGACTTGATGAACAATCGAGTAATTCATCTCCTCTGAAGAAGAGTGATGAAAGGTTGACCTTTGTAAAAAGTCAACAGAATGGTTCTTCAACCACCTATAGCATTGGTCAGAAAGCTAGGGTAGTTGACAAAGGAAAAGGAGTAGCAACCCAGCCTTTGAAAGAACAACAAGTTCACAAGAAACATGTGGATAAGGTTTCTGAAAGGAAATACAACCCTCAGATATGCAACCATCCACATTGTTGCATTACTAGGAAGGGAAGAATTGCTGGACTAAGCAAATTCTCTACTGAACCATTTTATGAAAATAAAGACGGTGCAGAAACTAGTAAGGCTTCTGAAGAGCGCATTCAGAAAGCCAAAGGTGTTCGAAATGGCATTGGCTATCGTGCTATTGGAAAGGTCCTTCTGCAACAATATAAGGAAGGACAAGAACAATGGCGCAAGGCTGATATTGCACGTAGCAATAGATAGAAGTGGAAGAAATCTCAAGCCACTGAAAAATTGAATGCCAGAGCTAGAAGGAACCTGGTTAGAAAGGCTAAGTTTGCTAAAAAGCAACCCCAGAAACCCAGGGTCCAGAAAGCACTAAAGGGAACACCTAGAAACACCCCAAGAAGGAAGATTGAGATCAAAATTACTGATTTTATTGCATCTCCCTCTGATCAAGTTAGACAAAAACAAACTCCCAAGAAATTCACTAAAATATGGATTCCTACTGGAAGAATGTTTAGTCTAAGTGGTTCTATCTCTGAGGCAAGAACCTAACTCCTCGCTTTCTGCTTGCGTAACGCCTTCGACTAAGGCTCAATGGCTATTTGATAGTGGATGCGGAAAGCACATGACAGAGACAAAGCAACTGTCAACTACAAAGCTTGCAACACCGACCGTACATCGATTTGTTGAGGAGAATTAAATCCTCTCCGGATCCGCAACGTCAAATTAGGATCATTAACAATCACTGACGTATTAAATGTTTAAGGTTTGAAATATAATCTATTTAGCATGAGCCAGTTTGCAGACAAGGGATTCACTGTGAAATTCAAAGCAAAGTATTGCAAACTTATAGACAATGAGTCAAAGGCAGCCTTGGTTGCTCATGAACGGTAGTCTTTATGTTGCCGATTGGGCATCTGCCACAACTGAAGAATGTCTCATGGTGAGTTAATCAGGTCACACAGAAGAGCATTGGTTATGGCACAAAAGAATGAGTCACTTGAATTTCAAAACTCTGAACAAACTTGCCAAGAAAGGGTTAGTGGTTGGTCTTCCCAAAACATCTTTTAGAAAGGATGGTATATGTTCTGCCTGTCAGATGGGGAAACAATCCAAGATCTCTTTCAAGACCAAAACCAAACACTCTAGTGTTAGACCACTCCAACTATTACACATGGATCTTTTTGAATCATCCGTAACTAGTTATGCAGGAAAGAAGTATGGTCTGGTTGTTGTAGATGACTTCTCAAGATTCACTGGGTTGTCTTTCCAAGCACAAATCGATGCTAGGGTGGAGATACCAAACTTGTCAATAAGCTTGAAGTCATGAAAATGACAAGGTATCCGCAATCGTAATGCACTATGCTATCGAGTTTGTCAACCAGTACATAAAGGAGTTTTGTACCAGCAAAGGTATACAACACCAACTTTCCTTTGTGAGAACACCACAACAAAATGGTGTTGCAGAAATGAAAAATAGAACCCTTAAAGAAGCAAAGAAGGACAATGCTAATCGACATAAATAAGTGAAGTTTATTGGGTTGGGGCTGTAAACACAACATGCTACACTCAGAACAGATGTTTGATAAACAAACACCATGACAAGACCCCATATGAACTCTTGGTTGGTAGACCCCCTAATATCAAACATCTGAAAGTATTTGGTTGTAGATGTTTTATTCTTAACAATGGAAAAGAGTATCTAAGAAAATTTCAACCAAAGGCAGATGAAGGTGTGTTTCTTGGTTATTCTATGAATAGCAAAGCATACAGAGTTTACAACAAAAGAACAAAGAAGACTGAAGAATCAGTTCATGTTGTATTCTATGAAGGAAGCAAGAAAACACCCCTTGCTGTTGAACTCTCAGAAAGGTTCAAGGAACTAATGATAAAGGATTCTGAATAAGAACCCTCAGAAAGGAAAAACATCATTATGGAAAGTGAGGATGACTCTGACGAAGAAAAGAATGAAGTGCCTAGTAACAACCAGATGATTCTCAGACATGATGAAGAATTTCCTATGAGTATTCCAGAAATGGAAACTGAAGATGTTCATCAGAGAGCTAACTCTGGAAATGACCTCTCTGACAGGCATGTCCCAGAAAGCTCTCACACTAAGCAAGTGTCAGACATTCACCGCCCCTCTGAGGTGAAAAATGTCACAGATACTGAAGAAGTATCAAGTCATAATCATAGTGATTCACATTCAGATCACATAGATGTTGACCCTACTAGCCCTAAACCCATGATGAGATGGATCAAGGATCATCCTGCAAAAGATGTGATCGACCAATCAATCAAGGTGTTAGAACTAGGAGAGCAATAGTGAAAATGCTAACTCTCTCTTTCGATGTTTTATCTCAAACATAGAACCTAAAATCAGAGAAGAAGCATTAAGAGACCAAGATCGATCTCGCAATGCAAGAAGAGTTGGATCAGTTTGAGAGAAACAAAGTCTGGAAACTAGTTCCATTTGTAGAAGGAATATCTGTGATTGGAACTAAGTGGGTTTTCAGAAACAAGATGAATGAATCTGGTGAAATAACCAGAAACAAAGCAAGGTTGGTTGCCAAGGATTCACCTGCATCAAGGTTTAGATTTTGATGAGTCATATGCACTAGTTTCCAGATTGGATGCAATAAGACTCTTTCTGGCCTTTGCGGCTCATAAAGACTTTAAAGTTTATCAGATATGGTGAACTTGCTGAGGAAGTCTATGTTGAACAACCACCTGGCTTTGAAGTTTCCTCATAAAGTAGAATGGTCTATAAGCTACAGAAAGCTCTATATGGACTGAAACAGGCTCCAAGAGCATGGTATGACACTTTGGCCAAATACCTTCTGGAAAATGGTTTCAAGAAAGGTGAAGTTGATAAAACTTTATTTACTTTAAATCATGATGGGAAACTACTCTTAGTTCAAGTATATGTTGATGACATTATATTTGGATCTAAGGACAAGCAACTTTGTGATGACTTTGCAAATCTCATGAAAAGTAAGTTTGAGATGAGCATGATGGGAGAATTGAACTATTTCCTAGGATTGTAAGTCAAGCAACTCAATGATGGAATATTCATTAGTCAGACAAAGTATGCAAAAGACATGCTCACAAAGTTCAATCTTAAGCCTTCTGAAAAGATTGCTAAGATACCTATGAGCATATGAACCAAGATGACCTATACTGAATCAGATAAGAGTGTTGATGAACACAAGTATAGGAAGTTGATAGGTTCACTACTTTACCTTACTGCAAGCAGACCTGATATTCAATATGCAGTTGGAGTGTGTGCTATATTTCAAATAAATCCAATGCAATCACACTACAACTGCTATGAAAATATTAAAGTATGTAAAAGGTACAGTAGATGTAGGGTTGTGGTATCCTAAAGAAAGTGGATTGAGTTTGGTTGGTTACTCAGATGCTGATTATGCTGGATCAATGCTTGATAGGAAAAGTACCTCAGGAACTTGTCAGTTTCTGGGAACTAGACTTATCTCATGGTTTAGCAAGAAACAAAACTCAATTTCAATTTCTACCACAGAGGCTGAATATATTGCTGCTGGTTGTTGTGCAACACAAATTCTGTGGATTCAACAAGAACTCAGAGACTATGGACTCAATGAAGAGAAAACTCCCATTTTTTGTGATAACACAAGTGCTATTGCAATCACACAGAACCCAAGTTCCATGCCAGATCAACGCACATTGATGTTAGACACCACTTCATCAGAGACCATGTTGAGAAAGGCAATATAGAGATACTCAAGATTGGCACAGAAGACCAACTTGCAGATATCTTCACCAAGCCCCTACAAGAAAGCCGGTTCTTGACTTTAAGACATAATCTTGGATCAATGGAGTTGCCTATGGACTGAAAAATTGTCCTGAATCTCTAAAGTCTGAGTAAGTGAGGTAGAAAAGAAGTAGGCCTCTGAGAACAGGTTCTCAGAAAGCCAAGTTGATAAGAAGTGATGCAAAGGTTTTTGAGTAGCAACACTCAGGAAGGCAAAACATTTCTGGAACGGGTATCCAGAAAGGCAAAGGTTGGTACACACTTAATAAGTAACTAAGACTAGAACTTACTTATTGAGAGTGGGTCAAATATATTCAAACAACTGAAGCTTCTGACACTTGAATTCAGAAAGCTAATTAGTCACAAAAAGAAAAGGACACACAAAGCCCAAAAGGTATAAGTTCTGAAAGTCAAACATGTCCAATGTCTTGTATTTTTACCATTTTCATGATAAACAATGTATACAGATAAGGACTTGACACTCGAAATGATAAGCTCAAACGATTAAGTGTTCTTACTCTTTACTAAGTGACACAATGAATGTAGCATATTAAAAATCCATCAAGTCGGCACAATACCATTTGTTGATTGATATCATTACAAGATATTCAATATAAGCCCTTGATGAATAAACGTTTGATCTCAATGGTTGAGATTAAAACCAAGCAAGTAATGTCTGTTGAGAAATGCAGACATGGCCCACTACGCATTTAATGAAGTACAAAGGATGTACCACGCCTATGCAGATACAAAGACACGCATTCATATTCAGTTGTATGTATGTTGTATCTACGTACATTTTGTCTGCTATATATATAGGATTTGAGCAAAAGACAAACACTTTTACCAATTCCGAAATTCCAAACTTGCATCAAAACAGCAAAATCTCTCAAGATTTCTGCAAAACCCCTTCTGCAAGCTTAACTTCTTGTGCTTAGTCTTCTGAAAAGATAGACTAATCTCGATTAATTGTGCAAAATTCATTTGAAAAACACTCACTCAAAACTCTATATAAGAGATGGCACCCAAGAAGATGATCACCAAGAACCCTAAAGCCGCATCATCTGCTCCTGCTGAAAAGCAAGGAGGAAAGCAACTTAAGGTGTTGAATAAACGCCTTCTGGGAAAGTTCACTCCATCGGACTGGAATCCTAACCACAAAATGAATCGGGGAGCTTTTCTAGTGAAGAAATATGTACCAGCAGTCATTTCTTCCAAACCAGAAAGGAAACTGATATTGGGGATGCTGAAGAATTCCCATATCTACAAGCTTCTATCTGCTGCACCCAGTGGACTATCCACATCGGACGATCGAGTTCTCAGAATAACTCCAAAATCTTCACAAAGGTTGTGAATGATGAAGAAGAGAAATACATGCGCATCAAGTCCAAGGACAAGAAATTGTTCTAGATCGCAAGACTTTCGCAAGATATTCATTGAAAATCGAGGAACAATTGAAGACATCAACATCAAGAACGCCCATGATTCAAGGCGCCAAAGAGCTATTTGAAGTAATCCGCTTAGAAAATGCAAAGGGTTGCTTAGAGACTTTGTTCGAAAGCCATCGAATTAGTCATCTCCGTAAACACTGAGTACTTTAGCTCTTATTCGTCCGTTGCTTTGATGGCAAAAAGGTGGAGTAGACCAGATAAGCATGGAGAGATGGATGATGATGCATCTTCTGAACAAGAAGAATAAAGGGCAGGAAACCCACTTCAATTGGGGGAAGTACGCCTTCAACAAATTCGTTGGACATATTGAGGAATTTGAGCCCAAAATCATCAATGGCCTTGCTGAGCCAAAAGCCAATATGCACTTTGGTCTCAGAATCTGTTACATTCTGGAAACAATGGGAATCACTCTCAGAGAGAAACAAGAAATCCTACCACCAACTCCTTTTTAGACACGCCTTTGAAGAAAAGGAGAAACTTGTCACGAGAACGCACTCGTAAAGGCGTAAGAAGAAGAAATCATGACAAGAAGGTGAGGAGGTCTCTGAGCAAGCTCAAGCTAAACCTCCAGTTGCCAAGAGAAAGAGGACTCAAAGCAAAAGAGCCTCCAAGTCCCTAAGCATACAAGAGGCACGACCTTCTGGAGACAAGGTCTCAAGATGTCGACGCCTGAAAGGCAACTCCAGAATGCCCCAAGAATCCTGAACCAGACTACTCCAGAACTCTCTAGAGATGATAGAAATATCTTAGATGGGTCTGCACCAACATAGAATAGTGATTCTGAGGATGATGTAGTACTTTTAAAAGTACTCAAAAGATTCAAGTATGAGACTCTTGGAGGAGCATCAAGCTCAGCTCTTCAGAAAGACAAGAGCCCTCCGCTTAAAGGTGAAGAAGAAGGCCTGGGTGAGGAAGATAGAATGATGGAAGATACTGACATTGCTTCCACATTCACTATGCCAACACAAAATATTGCTGAAGAAAACCCTGTTCTTGAACAGGTTCCTCAACCTTCTGAGAGAGCTCAACTCTCAGAAAGGGATCAAACTGGGATGGAGACTCAGAATGATACTGCAGAGGAGAACAACAATTAGCACAGAGAGACTGTGAAATCACCACAAGTCCAAGAGATCAATGATCAGCCTGACTCTATTCAGGTAGCAAAAGTAGTTTGTATCTAACTTGTCAACATTAAAATGTTAACTTGTTACTCATAAGCTTCATTTGTTACAGGCCAATTTGGAGACACACTTTCAGGGGGAAGTTAATTTGTCCACCCCTCTGAATGAAGAAGAGGTTCCTCCAACCTCAGAACATCAAGAAGAGCCTGTCCCACAGGTAGTAAAGTTATCTCTGAACAAGAAATAACTAACTAAAAATGCTCTTATCTTATGTTCTAATATTCTTAATGTCTCTTCTTAGGCTCTAACTGAGGAAGTAGTGGTGCTGGAACCAACACCCCAAAACCAAGAGATTCCAGAAGCTGAAAAGCTTTCCGAGGAAGCATTTACTGAGACTTCTGTTGATAAGGTAAGTAATCAGTAATAGTCTCCGTCAAGAATGCTTGGGAAAACCCACTACTAAATCTTTTATGTTTGTTCTTACAGGCTCAATCAGAAGAACAATTGGATGGAGAAACAGTTATGTTATCTCCTCCAAAGGAAACTAAAACTTCTGAACAAGCAGTATCTGCAGAAAAGGTGCCAGAAACCCCTAAGGTTTCTGAGGAACATGCTACTGAGCTTCCTCACTTGGAAGTGCAAGCAGAAAGAAAGGTTGATGAGGATCAGACTTCTCCTCACAACAAGGTATCTGAGGCCTCTGTGCCCAAACAAGCAGAAGTACAGGATAATGAGCCTAGTGTTTCTACACAGGTATGCTCAGAAAGCTTACTTTTGCACACAGATACTAACTCAAGTGGTTTGAACAAAACTAACTTGATCCCTTTCTTTCAGGCTCAAAGTCTAGTGCCAGTTGATTTACTCAAGGCTTTCCAGAAGCACACTTTAAAGAAACATCTCAAGTGCTTCAGACAATGGTAGAAACTCAGAAAGGCTGACCTTTCTGAATTAGCCAGAGTAATCGACGTCCCAGAAAAGAGAGCAATCGCCTTCAATCTGGAAGATTATATCCATGCATTGTTCCCAACAGAGTCCTACTCATTTGCCACTCTGATGCATGAAGACTTCATTCATGAAGTAGCACAAAGACTTATAGCAGATTTCAAGTCTGCGGATGTCAAACCCAAGAGCAGATGGTTACCCATCCTGCCTTGCCCAGCAAGCTCACTACTTATCCTGTTAAACAAGAAGAAGTTAATGGGAGGATGATTACATTCCCAATGTGATCAACCTGGTTTCAGAAGATGACGAGGAGATGGACGAAAATGATTATCAAGAACCTCCCTCTGAGCATCCAAACCAAGAAGCAAAGAACAAAAAGGATGATGATGATGATGACCCGAATGATGATCCCCAACCTGGACAACGCGGGATTCAGAAAGCTAGCAAAGGAAGTGGAGAAAAGGCTACTCCTTCAAATGCTCAGAAAGCCCCATCATCATCACCTCCCAAGTCTCATCAAAATACCCAACAGGCTGAGCACAATGATGCCATAGAAGAAATTTCAGCCGCTGAGTTTAGGAATGAACAACTCAGAAAGGTATTGGAAGAAGAAAAGAGAATCAACTTAGAATGCCAAGCACAAGTTGATGAGAAGGAAGCCAAGATTCAAAAGCTCAGAGAAGCTAATGCTATAGAATTGTCCCTTCTGGATGAGCAAAGAAATCTGAAGAATGCCATCGTTGTCATAGCTGCTGAAATAGATGCCATGCATGACAATGCTGATGAAGAGCATAATGCTGAGGCTGCATCAGAAAGACCTTCTACATCTTCTTAGAAGGCCAGCACACTTGATGGAAAACAGAAGAAGATTGCCAATCTGCAAACAATCCAAGAAAAGGATTATGACAAAGGATGTCAAGAAAAGCTAAACTTGGTCACCCCGTAAGAAGATGAGAGACTTATCACTAAGGAAAAGTTAGCCCTTCCGCTCCTCAACTATTTTCCGCCTGTGTGCATCAAGAAGTGATGAGCACAGGTCTAGAACAAGTGTCTTCTTGGAACTAAGAGACAGACTTGTTGCTCCAGACACTAAAGTCCTACAGTCATTCCCAGAAGAGATGAAAGATTTGCTGTCGCATTGTTAAACAGAGCAACTAGCATAGCCCTTTCTCAGAAAGATCTCGCTTTGATCAGGGAAGACGACTGCAACAATGCCAACCTAGCACTAACAGAAGCCAATCATGCTACTCAACAAGCAGATGCTATTCTAAGGCCTCTTGAAGAGCTTAACAGAAAAGAGCAAGAATTGGTTAGGCAAAACAAAGACTTGAAGAAAGAAATCCAAGAACTGGTCAGGGTGCACAACAACCTCCAGAAAAACTTTGAAACTCTCTCTGAAGCTTATGCTATCATGAGTCAGTCATTCATGACTAAGGGGGAAGAAGAGATGCCTCAGAAAGGTAGAGGAAGAAAAAGAAAACAATCATTGCCTCCCTCCTCAAGTCAACTAGTCATCAAGGACACTGGAGATGCCCCTGCTGAAGAAGTTGTTCCAGATCAACCAACCAAAAGACTGAGAAGTATGGTTACTAGGGGAACCAAGTCCCTTAGGATCTCAGATGGGAACAACCGTAATAACTCAAGAAGGAGAAGACCAAGAAGAAGGAGAGGTAAGAGGTCAAGAAAGTCGCAAGACTCAATTTTGAACTTCAATGATGATGAGGATGAATCGACATGATGAACATCCACTTCACAAGAAAAGGAGACAAGCAACTACTTCACAACCTCCTCCGGCAAAGAAAGCCTTTGGCAAATGTAACCCCTTCCGAAATACCAAGTCATTACAAGGAACATCCACCAAAGACAAATTTCAAGGCAGGAAGAAAGGGCTAGAGGATCTCCTGACAGAAGGCCACCTAACAGAAAGGCAAGAAGGGATTCCCAGTTTGGCAGAGTAAATAGAGAAACTCATCAAGAAAGGCCAACTGATGCCCACATTGAGTATATGAAGACCAGTAATGAAGAGTCTTCATATAGGTGCATTCTGAACAAGAGAGGGTATTGGATTCTGGAACTACAACATCTACTCGGCAATGATAAGTTTCCAACTCCCATCCTCAACCAGATCCTGAAATGGAGAGAACGCAACCCAGAATTGCTAAAACCTGAGCACCTTCATGCCTGGCAAAACATTGAAGTAGAAAAGAGGAATGAAGCCAGAAAGATGGATCTTTCTTTTACATGTCCTTACCCAAAGCCTGATGATGTACACAAGGTAAGAAAACTGGATGGTAGCTACAGCAGAAAGAACAAACTAGGTGTTTCAACCTATGAGTCATTCTATATGACATTGGATGAATACCTAGATGATATACACTATATGGAAGAAATATACAAGTATTTCAACCTATCTCAGCTGCAAGTAGACCATGCCTGGGTCTGGGGAAAGTACTTCTGGGTCAAACATTTTCTGCGGAAGAATCACAAGCTTGGCAAGAGTTACCATGAAATATGTGACTTATCCAGAAAGACAGAGCTCTCTGTCAGAAGGATTCTTTATGACTATGTCCAAGAATGCAGAAAAGTGGATGATCATGCCAATTGATCTAGAAAGGGTGCTGAAGAACTTGAGGTATCTGAACCCAAGTTGCATTTCTGAAGACTAGTAACTTTAGAATACTCTCGAGCTCGACTCTCCTTTGTTCTAATTTACTTAGTATGTTTTGTTACTTTTGTAATCTTGCCGATTGTTTCGAATTTCTATATGTAAAGTTGCATCTCTTTCTCAGAACTGCACTCCATCTCAAGATCATACTTTATACATTTTAATAGATGACAACTTATCAAAGAAAGATCACTTCGTGATTTGGTTGATTTTACTTTCCGCACTTAATTCAACTAAAATTGAATATCATTTGCAATGATTAAGTGGTGGATTGTTTTCTTCCGTGATTACAATTTTGTAATAGACTTAAAAGATAGTCATGGATGACTGATCAAAAGGGGAAAATTTGTTAGAATATCTCATAGTATTTTGATCACTCATCACATGTTCTTATCTTAGCCAGAAAGGTGATTAAGTACTCTTGGTTCACTTGAACATTGTAAAAGAGGAAATCACTGAGTATGATTAGTCTAGTAAATCTTGTATTAGGATTATAGGTCTCTGAGTGTAATTTTTATTTCAAGAAGACCATGAAGATCAATCCTAGCAATTGAGCTTTTCTGAAGATTAGAAGACTGAAGATTGCACAAGATTTATGAAGATATCAAGGTTTAGTCTAACTCAGAAAGACTATGTCCTTAATCCTTTCTTAAGTGTATTTGCTTACTTTTGAAATATGATTCTGGACATATTACATCATGAGTATGGAGCATGCAAGCCATCAGAAAGGCTCATGTATCCGTTGAGACTAATGGACAATGAACAGTACTATGCATTAAATGCATCGGTAAATGTCGCAAAAAGCTACCTCTCCTAAAAATGAGATAGTGACTTCTGAGTACATAGTTCAAGATATAAACGGATATAATTTGATGGAGAGCACAACGGATATAATTCAAACGCCTCTCAAATTTATCTATATATATCACACACTTAGATGCTTGAAGAACATACCTTAGAACGCTCTATCTTGCAAACTTACCATCAAACAAAGTATTCTCTCAAGAACTCTACTACCCTTTCTGAAAGCTTTCTGTTGCTTGAAGAATCACTAGTAGTTCTAAGTTGTCCTGAACCTTAACAAGAGATTGTTATTCGTGAAAGAATTGAACTATCAGATACCCTTTCTGAAGCTCATTCTCCGTAATCTGACATCAATTACTGGTCAAGAAGAGCGATCGCCATCCACTGAACAAGTGTATTAAGTAGTCTTGTTCTATTAGGCTCTCTGAAAACATAACTGAAAAGTTATACGAGAAGCCTCTCTGACAAACCTCATAACCAACACCATCAAGGCATGGAGTAGAGGAAGTACTTGATTTGGGAAATCAAGGAATAATTCCAAGGTTATCTGAGTAGAGGAAGTACTTAGCTCTAGGAGCTGGGGAATTACTCAGGGGGAACATTTGGTTGGGAACCATTTGTTTAGGAATCTTAGAATAGGATTATTGTAAGGTGAACTCAATTATATGTTCTAGTGAATTCTAGGTCCCAGAAAGACCGAAGTGGATTAGTTGGAGGATTACGCCACCTCCAGATACCACTATACTTGCTGTGTCATTTACCTTTCTGTATTTACATTTCAGCAAAGCACACACACACACTTATTGTTTCTGTACTTACCTATCTTAAAGTCTTCCGCGCTCTGAATTTAAGTATTAGAAACCCCCAGGTTTCTGAGAAACTGTGTTTATCGACAAAAGTTTTAAAAGACTATTCAACCCCCCCCCCCCCCCTCTAATCTTTTACTTTGCCGTTATCTGGACCAACATAGATGTTACTGTGTATAGGGCTTGGTTGATACCTTGACTCAAGGCCCATGCGGGGAACTTGATATTAAAGAAGGCTTATCCGTCGGTTTGATTGTGTTTGTAATGGATCGCTTTCCGACGCCTTGCTTTATAATTGTTTTTGGGATAATGAAAGTATGATTCTAGTTAAAAAAAGAAAAGGTAAATTTTGGGATTTGTTTATTAGAATGTGAATGTTTTGCGGGTTGACAAAATGAACTACCCATAAAATTGAAAAGAAAGGGAAAAATGGAAGGATGTTTTTTTTGGGAACAAAAATAGAAGGGTTTAAAGCATAGTATTTGTTTTACCATGGTTGAATGTCGTATAATTAATTTAATTAATTTTATTGATTGTAACCCAACTATTGTATTCTACCACGCAAAATATAAAAATAGGCAAACAAACATAAATGTTATTACTGAGAACATAGGATACTTAATTATAAACATAGGTGTTTTTTTATAAACAAAAGTACACTATATTTACAAAATAGATGTTTTACTTCAAAACATCTAGTAAGTATGTTTTTTCATAAGAACATAGAACGGTCTATTTTTTAATTAAGTATAGACGGTCAACTTTGTGTTCTGCCTAATATTTAGAACACGTGCTTTGAATGCAATATCTATAACTAAAAAGGTACACACATATATTTGAATCGCCTTTACTTCTTTCCTTAAGATACATCTCTCTCTTTAATTTGTTTTCTAAATTATCAGGCAGGATGGTGCGATTATAATTATGAAGCTCTGGAATGTATACCAGCGTGTATTGCATCTCACTTGTAGGAAGTCGTGTTTGATGGTTTTTTTGGTTATAAGGATCCCAAATATGATCTAAGAAAAATTTATATCCAAGAACACAGTGCAATTGAAGAAATTCCGTATTTTTACATCATGTGGGAGTGGGACCCGTAAATCTATGAAAGAAATTATAAATAGGTTATCCACTATGACTAGATGTTCTACTTCTCCAGACATCATTCAGGTGAACAGTAAATATAGAGAAAATGAGTCGGTTGAGACATATTTTATGGCATCAATTTGAAATCTAATATTATGGGAATATTTTTCCATATAATTATGATATGATGATTCTTGTTTTGTGGTAATATTATAATTTTTGGAGTAAAAATAATGTGGATCAAGGGTGGCTTGGTAGTGGTGGAAGAAGAGTGGTGGAGGAAGAAGAGATGGAATAAGAGTGGTGGAATGGTGGCAGATCTGGTGGAAGGGACGCTAAATTAGGGTTTTATCCATCGTTAGTTTTAATATTTTCTCAAAATTTAATTAAATATTTAACGACGGATAATCTATCCGTGGTTAAAATACTATTTTTTATTTTTTAAAAATTAAAAAGTCAACAAACTGTAACGATGGATGAATTATCCGTCGTTATTTAACGACGGAAACAACGATGGATTAGCGACGAATAGGGCGAAACACTCTATCCGTCGCTAAATTTGACCGATTGGTCGCTAAATAGCGACGGATAGCATCCGTCGCCCCTTTCCGTCGCGATTTGACAGATTTCTTGTAGTGCATATATATTGAATGTGCATACTTAATGACGCTGCCTTCGCTGGTACCACTCAAGATCTCAAGTTGACGATAAGCCTCGTCATAAGAGTTTACCCACATGTTCACACAAGGCTTGATCCGATTCCATCTACCCCGGAGAGAATTTCCAGTTTAAACTTACGGATTCCGCATGTTATCCCTCCTTGCCTCGTTCCACTTGTCCAACACATGCTTGGAGAACATAGTAGTGTACTTGATGTTTGTCCCTTTGATGGGATCTTCACTCACTGACATGAACATTTAGAGTGCAAGATCTTCCTCGTGCGAGAATTTCTTCGGCCCTTCATCACAAATTGGCGGTGTCGGGAGCGGCGGATGTGGCCTTCTTTGCACGTTTTTTTCCTTTGGCCATCCCCTTCCCCTTGGACTATCGTCGTGGTGGTTGAGTCTCCGGGACAGTTTTTGGGTAATCGTAATTAGGAGGGCGGTATGCACTAGGGGGGAGATATGGATCGTATGGTGTGTTTGGGTTGGAGTTTGGGTTAGTGGACGGTTGGCTACTACGACCTTGAGATTCCATGTAGAGTTGGAATTATTTATTTTCCGTTTCCTTAAAAGAACTCCATTGATTTATATATATATATATATATATATATATATATATATATATATATATATATATATATATATATACACGATTTGATTTAGACAGAATAGAACACAATTTTTATTTTTGTAAATTTTAAAAAGTAAGTTTATTTTTAGTGTTGAATTCTCTTTTTTGTTTGTACGATTTCAGATTCCAGTTGATTCTTGAATGATGAAAGCTCGTTAAAGATCGTATGTAGTAAGAAATCTTGTATTGTCCGGTCATGATTATCATGTTAGCAATATACTACTTGATGATGATATTCTAAGTCAAATATTTGCCCGACTCTACTAGAGGATGAAAAGTAACTAGTATCTTGTCAAAGGATCGAACTTCGATGGACCTCGCTCATGTACAAGTTAGACATTCATGATCGGCATGGAAGCTAATCCCCAAAGTTTTGACAACTTTCTCAATACAACACTTCCTTCTCATCAACGCCTAAGAATCTTTCAAATTGCTAGAAGAGTCACTTTGCCGAGAGAACAAATGATTATCAGAGCTGGATCTCTGCTACACTGGAACATAACCTCGAGATTTTAATAGTAAAACTTGATAGTCTAGATTTTATCTTGCCCTGCAGCACCCTCCTTAATAGCACTTCGTTGAGACAATTGAGTTTTGAGGACGCCTGCGACTGCGAAACCACTTTGAGAATTGATCATGTGAAGAATATTGGAATGCGTGCCCTATATATAGATTTCTCCCAAAATAGGAGGGAACTCTATGATCGCGCCAAGTGTCTGGCTCTGATTGAGCCAACAATGCTTCAATAGGCCCAAGACCCATTAATGACTCTCTAATCCATTCCCTTTTGGGCTTTCGGGGGAAGATCAGTCATTAATGTGAGAGTTTGGAGACCTTGTTGCGGTCTGCCGGCTAAGATCCGAGGAGGTAGGTCCGGACCGTCCCAGGTCAATATGGCGATCTCACAGTCCTTGCACTGTCCGGAGGAGGCAGTCTGGGACATGAGGTTCGGATCTCAATACTCTCAAGTGGCCGTTTACTTGGTTGCTTGCGAGGTTAGGACTGGTGTGTCCAAGTTTACGTCCGGGTCGGTCCCCATAGGTCCGGACCCTAGCGTGGGTCGGACTTATCGTACTAGAGTCCCAGGTTCGCTGTTTTACCCGGGAGGGTTGGACCGGTCGTGTGCTGAAAGTCAGTCCTCAGGGTCACACCTTATGCCTCGGACAGCCACACAGCTTAGTTCGCCTTGGATTCGTTCCAAAGGCATCTATGATGGATTGGACATATTTCAGTATCAACATATGTCCCCCTAGTTTCCAAGTATCTTAGTAGAAGATAGTTGTGGAACTATAGTTAAGTATGGAGGGGACAATTTTGTTTTTTAGGTTCAATCCATCCCTCTTAAGCAGAAAAAGGTGTAATCCGTGCTCCATGTAGTCCTTAACTTAATCTCTCCCCCCCCCCCCCCTCTCCCTCTTTTTTCCCTTTGGTTGCAGTCCGAGGGTAGAAGCTCGGGCTGCAACAAAAGGAGATAAGAGGTATTTGTAAGCAAGATCAAGTGTAGGTACGAAGGTCATCGGACGTGTATCCTCTGTGGATTGGGGATGATCCGAATAAGTATATCCGAATGGACGAGAGTCCGTGTGGTTGTGAGATGAAACCGGCCATTTTGGTAACAAATGGGGTGTGCATCTGTTCTCGGAATGATTCGAATAAGTATATCCGAACGGACGAGGGTCCGTGTGGTTGTGAGATGAAATGGCCATTTTGGTACCAAACGGGGTGTGCATCTGTTCTCGGAATGATTCGAATAAGTATATATCCGAACGGACAAGGGTCCGTGTGGTCGTGAGATGAAACTGGTCATCCGAGGGTTAAGTAGTGTGCTTCTTCTGAGAACAGTGAAGTTGTCGAATGTTTTTGTCATCGTAGGGTAAATTTTTTGTACCCATCCGTCATTTCTCTTGAGATTCTTGTACTAAGCCGTTGGATGAGTTGCGATCTATGGTTGAGATCAAATCCCGAAAAATTGCGACGGTTGGGCTTCCAAATATGACCTCCTATATATAGGGATTTTACCGCACGTCATTTTCACGTTCTAGAGAGATAATTTTCACAATTTCAGAGCTTCCCAAGCAAGTTTGAGCATTCTGAAGTAAGTGCAAGCAATCCGAAGCAAGTTAGAGTCACTCCGAAGTTATCAAAGCAACAACTGCCTTCGATCCAATTCGTCCGGAGTTCAAGTAAGTCTACTTCTTCCTTCTTGCTTTTGTATTGCCTTCCTTTCAAAGTGATGCGTGCTCGGATTGTTTTTGTTTTCGCTTTTGTTCTTAGCATGTTGCTTTCCAATTTTCTCCTGTTCAGATGTACGTACGGTAATTTTTTATTGATAGTTGTGTAATTTAGAACGAAGTAGACTTCTCCGGATAGATTGAGTAGTTGATACTAACTTCGATCTTACCCTTAACTGATTTTTCTAGCTAACCACGTCCGATGTAGTCGCTTATTCCGCTTCAAGTTTGATAGGAGACATAATTTGAATCTACCTAAATGACCTATCGGACTAAAAACTAAGAATCTCATCGTTTAGTTCTCTTTCCCTTAGGATGTCCGAGAGTGATAGTCAAAATCGATCCGAGGCTGAGGAATACGCGTCCGAAGTGATGTCTTTCCTGGAGAGCGATGAAGAGAACGCTGACGTTCCGGAGGATCAGCAGGGGCCGGAACTATCTTCAAGTTCGACTGGGGAAGAGCTCGAGGTAAGTTCTTCCTTCCGGTTAGTCGTTCCGGGTTCTAGGTATCCGAACGTCAGGATTACCAGGAAGTCTCTAATGTGCAGGGGGTCGTAGCGGTTCCTGAAACAAGCTCCTGGGCCATCGGAAATCTGCGTCCGCGTCGGGCTGGCAAGGAACTTCCGGTAGTTCGCTCTCTCATACGAAGATTAGGTTATAACTTTAGGATTAACCCTAATCATATGTTGTTTGTCCCGGATCCACAGGAGCCAGGTATCGAGGAGGTGTATGATACCTCCGAAGAACCACCCGCATTGGGAATGTATGAAGAAGGTACTGAGGATCGGGTGCAGTTGGTGGCCCCCGTCCGGACGGTGGTGGACTTGGGTTTGTCGTCTTCGGAGGAAGGAGTTGAGGAGGGCCGAAAGGATGGTAATGGCTCGGAAGAAGAGGAGGATGAAGTACAGCCCCCTCGTAAAGACCGTAGGGTGGCGTCCGGGCAAGCGGGGCCTAGTAGTCGAGGGGCCACAAGTTCAGCCCCACCGGACGTGGAGGAGTCCTCCGAGGGTCCGAAGAGAGGTGATGACGTGGCCCGGGTTAAGTTTCCTCAGATGAGGTACGAGGTGACACATCCGGATCCGGAGGGTGAATTGAATGAGGATTGCTCTTTGCCAACCTGCCCGTCTACGTTGACTCCCGAGGAGGTAGCGGAGTTCCGTAGGAAGTATGAAATTCTGGAGTCCGTGGAGATTCTCATTCCGGACGAGACGCATGCTTTCTATAATCCGCCCCCGGGCTACATGTGTGTGCATGAGATCACTCTTTTGTGCGGTTGGCGCTTACCCGTGGCGCCCGAGCTGATGGAGATACTCAACGATATAGGGTTGAGTCCCCACCAAATCATCCCGAACTCACTCGAGAACCTCATGTGCTTTAAAGTGATGTGTAAATACAAAGACATCCCCGTTTGTTTTGATACGTTTCGCAAACTTTTTTCTGTAAAGTTAAGTTTATCGCACGAACACTTTTATACGCTCGTATGTTGTCAAGCGTACACCTTTTTTGTGGAACCCCTTTCTTCTTTGGGGATTAATTGGTGGAAGCCTAGGCAGTCCGAGGAGGAATGATAGAAATGGCATTTCGAGAGGAAGTTCTTCCGAGGGGAGCTTCCAGATTGGAAGCCTCCGACTCGGAACATACCCTTGTAGATGCAGGCGCTCAACCGGAACCAAGACCCGGAGAAGTATTTCTTCCGAGGTTTAATTTGCCAACATCTTCCCTATCTAGCTGGCTTCTCGGAGCCAAGCTTTTGTGATGGGAAGGAGGATTTGAGTAAGTGCTCTTTACCTGGGCGTGTCTTATCTCCGGATCTGAATTTGTGTCTGTATGTTATTTTTTGTTGAATTTCACTTCATGTGTCTAACTTTTTGTTCTTCGGATCTGCAGAATTTTGGTTTGAGTACACCATGTCTACCTTGCGGAACTTGAAGAGGCAACAAAATGCCGCCCAAAGGAAAGAGAAGGAGGAGGGTGTCCGGACCCAAATTATCAAGACCTCCACCGTTCTGCCAATGGGGGAGCCCCGAAATGCTGCTGCCTTTCGAGTGGAGGAGACTCGGAGAGCCCAGGCGGGTGAAGATCCGCAGACCCTCCCCGTTCCTAATAAGGGGAAGGTTCCGAGTGCTTAGGGCTCAAAGAAGCCTCCTGTCTCTACGAGTGCGCCGGCTAGTGGATCGAGCGCTCAGAGCGGGCAGAAATGCCCCGCGGATAGTCCGATCCCCTAAAGAAAGGCAAGGGTACAGTGGTGAGTGAGTCGGACATCGATTCGGAGGTGGCCTGTCTCTCCGCAGTCTCGGAGCTCGACCGGATTGCCGAGCTAATGGCGGCTTATAGGAAGGTATGCCTTTGTTTTCTGAGAAGAGCTATTTTCGCTTTGTTTCGTCCGGAATACTTATCTTCGGAAATCATGTTTCTCGTAGCTTACTGCCGCGGTCTAAGCGTGCTCCAATGTGGCGGGTCGGAGGGCCACTTTGGAAGAGGATCTGAGCAAGGCTGAGGCTGCTCGGGCGCAAGAGGCATCCAAGTTGCATTCCGTGAACGAAAGGTTGAAGGCGGTTGTGGCTACGAAGAGGGAGTCCGAGGCGGAGGTGGCAAAATTGAAGAGCGCCGTCCTCCACCTTGAGAAGGATCTTAAATCCAAGCGTGCTGGCTTGGAGGATTATATTGACATCTCCCGGACCTTTAAGGATATGATTCTGATGAGCTGCTGCTGGTTCGGACGAAGGCGGCCCAGTATTTCTTGGATTCGGACTCCTGCAAGTTCATGCTTGAGTCGAAGTACGATGACGCTCGCCAGGATGGTTTTGATGCCGCGGTAGGGTAGCTCCGGTGCAAGGGGTTGATTCCGAGTGATGCGACTTGGAAGCAGAAGGCGTATCCGCATTTAAAGAGGCAGATGGCTCGGATTTCAACCCAGCGGGCGTCTTGGATGACGATCTGCTCAAGTGCGAGTTTGTGGAGCTGGTCTGTAACGAGACCAAGACAAAGAAATACAACCATGGTGGTTCAGATTGCCGCTCTTGTGCCTCGGGTGTTAATGTCCACCGTCTTTGTTCCGTTGGAGGAGAACGTGGAGCACAACCGGGACTGGCTGACTCTGCTCGGGCCTGTTCGTGGTCTTTCGGCCGACCTAGACTTGATGAAGGAGTGTCATGCTTTTCTTGAGGATATGAAGGTCCGAAGGGAAAGGAGGCTGGCGGAGGAAGCTCAGGCTAAGAGGTTGGCGGAGATCGAGGCGACCCTGGGAGCTGAGATTGGTGATACGCCCGGAGCAGGTCCGTCCGGCCAGGCCAAAGAGTGAAGACGGGGTATGCCCCGGAGAGCATGTAACACCGGTCTGTGGACCGTAAAACAAGTTTTTGTCTTGTTGTAAAGTTGCCTGGATAACATACCTTGTTTTGATTCGGATATATCTTTTGTGATTGCAAAATATATCGCGCTGATTCGGGCCCTCCAATAGCTCGGATCGTATTTATCACATGCTCATGTTTGTTTATGGTTTGTATATATGCACCTCGTCGTGTACTTCACAAACGTAGGTCAGTAGTGATCCGAGGTTATAAAATCAAAAGTTGTTGGAAAACACGAATCTTTTCCAAAATCGTTAATCAACAAGTGTTGTTGGTTCGGACGGCGGTCTATTGGGTCCGAGTCAATAAAACCCAATAATATCTGAATAAAGCAACTTTGTCGATCTCGGACCCGACGGTAGATCGGTCGGGCCAGACGTTTGTCCGGTCGTCTATTTTAAAGAAAAACTTTTTACCCAAATTCATAACAAGTGGGCGAGGTTCGGATGCAGAATATCTTTGTCGATATCGTAGGGCTCTGGAGTGCAACATCGCACCTTATATCGACGGCTTCGGATTGTTGTATCCGAATGGGTGACAGATCAAAGTAATTCATGCTACAATGCCATAGGCGGTTCGGATGGATTGGCGAGGTTGGGCCTCGTGGCCGGATATGTAGATCCGAGTAGCCAATCTCAGTTGCTAGCCCGGAGTTTGGCCCAGGTCCAGTCGTTGGCCCATCATTTGGCCCACAACTAGGCCCAATTCATGGCCCAAGCCCATGGGTTGCGAATACAGGCCACGTGGCGGCCGGTGATTGGTTTCAAGATTCTATAAATACCCTTGGATTGTATGGCTTTTCCAGATCATTCCATCCCTTTCAAAGTACTTGACTCGGATCTGTGGGTCCGGATAATCTGCTCGTCTGGGTTGGCTTATGGCGATCCTATGAGTGATCCACCCGGTGGCAGCCTTTTCGTTCAGATGGCTTGTCACGGGGCGGATCTCTCTTAGGATCCTCAAGGCCGATCTGCTCTATTGGACCTTTAATGATTCCGTTCCAATGCTCCTATGTAGGGATTCGCCCATCGGGAGCTTTTCGTGCGTCGGAAGAGTTGTCGCTGGTCGGATTCTTACTAGGGTCAACGGGACCGAGTCACCTCTATAAGTGGAAAATTTTGACTCGTAAAAAGCTTTACTTGAATGCCCGTGATCGAGGTCCGTCGTCCGTATCATAACAAGTTGGTCCGATTGCTTTGGTAGATCCTTTCTAGTATTCCGGCAACTCTTCCGATTGCTTCGGGATGCTGGAAACGAACGACCAAAGTTGTTGTGTCAAGTTGTGTGTGACTCGGAAGACTGTTCCAATGGTGATGAGTGAATCGGGGTTGTTCCAATTTCTGAGCTTCGTTCGAACCATATCGAGTCGGTCCGATCGCATCTGTCACTTGTTTCCAGTAATTGGAGGCCTCAAAAGGGGTTCTTGCAGTCATTGGGAAGAAGCGACTGATGTCATTGATCCGTTTCGAATGCGGTCCTGAAGGTCGTCACGGGGTTTGGCCATCCGACCGCCCAGTTAGTGGATCGATCTGCCGCTTCTTTCCAATAGCTAGAATCCTCGGCGGTCGCCTTAGTTTTGGAAAGGAGTGATAGATGCCGCCGTTCATCGTGGTGCACCTCGGATTGTCGTGATTGCATCCGACGCCTCGAGTTGGCACAATTGTTCCAATCGCTGTCCCGAAATTGTTGCGCTGACACGATCTCATCTCGCTGAATAACGCCAACATCCGAGATTCTCAACCTTCGACAAGTTGAAACGTCGGAACTTTCTCGAAGTTGATTCGGTTAAAGATTTAGTCATCTCCAAAGAATCGAGGTTCCGTAAAGGGGTTCCTCCGAGTGACTGGAGAGGACTACCTGCTGTTGTCGTATCTTTATGAGCTTGTTTCGGGGATCCGCTCTTCTCCGCCGATCTGGCTATGGACGCTTAGGATGCTCATTGTGGTGGGCCTTTGACGCCAACGTGGAGGTCTGGATAGTTTAGCGGTAGATTTTTATATGTTCCTTTCTTCTTTAAGTATTCTTGTATTCATTTGGGATGTTCGGACCCTCCTTCTGTAACTAGGTTCGAGACGTTCGAACCTTGTCTTGTAATTTGCAATAAAATTTGAATGTAGCCTGCGTCGGACCTTGTAGTCAATCTTCAAGTGAATTGCTTAACTTGTACGGACGAAGTCAGGAGCCCGGAGGAGACCGTGCGAACTTTCCGTGATTTAACGGAAATTCAATTACAACTGGTGGGCTTCAAGCCAAAAGTCAAAAGGATAGGTAAGAGCAACATCTTGACATGGTGTGCTCTCGTGGCAAACCTAGGCGTAGAATTTCTGCAAGTTTTTAGCATTCCATGTTCTCTTTAGCGCCCTTCCTTAGTCATGTTCTAGCTCGAAACTTTCATTAACTCTTGCTCTAATGACCTTGTAAGGTCCTTCCCACTTGGGTTTGAGCTTCCTGACGTTGCTTAGGATATCAGCTCTTCGGAGGACTAGGTCCCCGACCTGTATGTCCTTGGGAAAGACGCGCTTGTTGTAAGTCCGGGCGGTTATTGCTTGATAGCGAAGGATATTGGCCATTGCCTTGCTTCTTTTGTCCTCGAGGAGTTCGAGGTTATAGACCCTTGCTACATCATTCTCTGTTGATTGGTATTGTTGGATCCATTGGGTTTCCACGGCTATCTCAGAGGGAATGACTGCTTCGAAGCCATAAACTAGGGCGAAGGGTGTCTCTTGAGTAGAAGTGCGGGCTGTTGTGCGATGCGCCCAAAGGACTCCATCGAGATCATCTGCCCAACTGTCTCGAGAAGTTCTTAGCCTTTTTTCCAAAATATTCACTATGGTTTGTTGGTGGCTTCAACCTGGCCATTGGCTTGAGGGTGGCCGACGAAAGTGAAGCCTTTCTCTATCTTGAAGGATTGGTGCCATTCTTTCAACCTGGCTCCAGAGAACTGCTCTCCATTATCCGAGACTGACTCTCGGGAGTCCAAAGCGGAAGATGATGTTTTTCCAAATGAAGCTCCTCACACGACTTTCTGTGATGGTGGATACTGCTTCAGCCTCCACCCACTTGGTGAAGTATTCCACTGCGACAATAAGGAACTTCTTTTGGTGAGTGCCACGGGGAAAGGACCGACTATGTCTATTCCCCATTGATCAAAATGGCAAGCTATGATTGACGGAATCATAGGGTTGGACGGACGATGGGGTATATTGGGATAGTATTGGCAATCTTCACAAGCACGAGCAAAGCTGGCAGCATCCTTGTCAATCGTAGGCCAATAATATCCTTGCTTTATGATTTTCAGAGCCAAGGTCCGGCTGCCTTAGTGACTCCCGCAACTTCCGGCATGGATCTCTTCCAAGACCGTTTTAGCCTCGTGGGGTCCAAGGCTCCTTAGGTGAGTGCCGGTGAAAGATTTCTTGTAGAGATCCTCCCCCAGGATGAAGTATCTGTTGGCTCGGCAAAGGATCTTTCTTGCTTCTCTTGGATCTAATGGTAGAGAGCCTTCCTTGAGATAACGAGATATGTCGGTCATCCAGCTCCTCTGGGTACTCAGAAGGAAGACTTGACCATTGGAATTCATTAGGGAAGAATCTGCAAGAGTCATCAGGATGATGGTCCTTGTGTCCAGAGTTCCTATGGCAGAGGCGTACTTGGAGAGGGCGTCGACCTTTTCATTCCATTCCCTATTGAATCGTTCAAGTGTGAACTCTTCAAAGTGCTCAACTTCCCTCTTGAGAAGTTCCAAGTATCTGATCACGTTGGGTCCTTTAGTGGCGAAAGACCCAGAATACTGAGATTCAACGAGCTGAGAGTCTGTGTAGGATTTTATTTTCTTCACCTGAAGGGATCTGGCCATTTTCAAACCGATGAGGAGCGCCTCATACTCGGCCTTGTTGTTCATCACTTTGAAGTTGAGGGTGATGGCATACTCCAGCTTGGCGCCTTCAGGGCTTTCAAGGAGAATTCCTATTCCTCCAAGTTTCCCTGTGGAGGATCTATCCACCTGCAACGTCCAACATTCCTTGCTTCTCACTTTAGCCTCCTCCTTGAGGATGGGAGCTTCCTTGTCGTCCTTTGTGCTTTCGTTCATGCACCTATGCTTGCTTCTTGACTAAGATGCAAGTATAGAAGTGTCGGTTATCCCGCCCAAGAGGAACATGTGCCTTACTCATGTGGGAGTCATCTCAGGTTCTCGGCCTTTAGCCAAGAGTCGATGTCATCATGTGCTCTATCCTCGACTCCTTTCCATGGTTCTTTCTTTTTCTGGGATAGCTTCTTCTTGGGTGAGCATCACATAGCTCATTTCCTCTTGCCGATTGTTGGAACCTTCTTCGGTCTCCTCAGGGTAGTCTACCAGGAAGTCGGCCAAGACTTGTGTTTTCTTAGCTGAGAGAGCCTGATATCCAATGTCGTACTCACTCAACTCGATCGCCCACTTGGATAAGCGTCCTGACTGATCGGGCTTGCCCAAGATTTGCTTAAGTGGCTCATTGGTGAGGACCACAATCCGATGGGATTTGAAGTAAGGTTTTAGTCGGCGGGCAGTGTAGACGAGAGCAAAGGCCAACTTCTCTATCTTCACATACCTAGCCTCAGCTCCTACGAGAGATTTGCTTAGTTAGTAAACCGGCATGTGATCATTTTCCTAGATACGGACTAATACGGAGCTCATGGCCTCTAGAGTGCTTGCCAGATAAAGATAGAGAGGTTCTCCTTCCACTGGTTTTGACAAGAGTGGGGGCGAAAGGAGATAACTTTTTAAGTTTTCCAAGGCTTCGTCACATTCCTTTGTCCAATCAAACTTGTCTCCCTTTCTCAGGATTTTGAAGAAGGGCATGTTCTTCTCGGTGGATCGGGAGATGAAGCGGCTTAGTGCCATCACTCGTCCCAGGAGCTTCTGCACTTCGTTGATCATCTTCGGTTGTGGCAAGTCCAGGATAGCCGTTATCTTCTACGGGTTTGGACTAATACCTCTTTCCATGACCATGTACCCGAGGAACTTTCCTCCCTTCACGCCGAATGTGCACTTCTCGGGGTTGAGCTTCATTCCATACTATCCGAGGATAGAGAAGCACTTGTTGAGATGTTCTATGTGTTGCTCCTCAGTTTTTCTCTTCACTAGCATGTCATCCATATAGACTTCCATAGTTTTGCCCAACTCCACTTTGAACATCTTGTTCACCATTCTTTGGTAAGTGGCGCCCGCGTTCTTGAGGCCAAAGGGCATGACCTTGAAGCAGTAGACCCCTCCTGCCGCGAAGAAGGCCGTCTTTTTGACATCCTCTTGGGCCATCTTGATTTGATAGAAGCCTTGATAGGCATCCATGAAGCTGAGTAGCGCGCACCCCGCGGTGGAGTCTACGAACTGATCAATACGAGGCAAAAGGTAAGGATCCTTCGCGTAACTTGTCGAGCTAGAAGTCATTGCACATCCTCCACTTCCCTGGTGCTTTCTCCACAAGGACCAGGTTACATACCCAGTCGGAGTATCTAACTTCTTCAATGTGTCCTGCTTATCAACCTTTCCACCTCTCCTGCTATGATAGCATCTTCAGCAGGCCCGAAATCATTTCTCTTTTGGCAGATATGTTTTACCATAGGATCCATGTTCAGACGGTGAACTGCGATCCATGGGTCTATCCCTTTAAGATCATCGGTACTCCAGGCGAAGACATCACGGTTGTCCCAAAAGGCAGGTGATGAGCTTCATTTCTACCTCAAGGCCATCTGTTCCGATTCTAGTTATCTTTTGTGGATCCCCTTCAATTAATTGAACTTCTTTCATGTGACGCCCTATCACCTTCACAGATAATTACCGATAGTAAAATTATAATTTAGACGTGCGGAAGCTTTAAAAAGTACTTTGACCACAATTACATATGCATGCTAGCAAAATACATTTTCAGAAGCTTTATGCAGTAAATAAGCTTTTACAGAACGAAAGTCTTTTCATGAATGATATGCAGATGACGAGCCGAGGGAGAAGGATTGGAAACCAGCCGGCCGACCATGATGCATGACTTTACTTCTACTCAGCTCTCTCCTTTCCTTTGTCCTTATCTTCAAAGGCTATATAAAAAAAATACATCGCAATTGGGATGAGTTATGCTCAAGAAGTATAATCAAGAATGTGTCATTTAATAACCTGTAAAAATAACCGGCAACAAGCCATTTAGCACCAGGTAAACACATCACTTTCAGTCACATATATTCACAATCAGAACACGTGACTCCATTTATTTCACAGTTTCAAAATCACACCAGTTCACTTCACATTCCAACAGATCAGCTATAAACACTTGACATCATTCGCATTTATATAATAATGCACACGTGCTTAGTCATTTTCTTTGTCTGCTATGGCTCTGTTACGACCAGGAGTAATTCGTGATCACGATAACAAATTCATACAGAGTCCAAATTGACTGAACTCAGATTTCATATAGATTCCACTGCATTCGGAATTCTATATTTCACACAGAGTCCATCCAGTGATGGATATCCAGCCAAGCTGGAAAACACATGACTCAAGGTCATCAGCAGCCATAACAGAATCCTCTTATCTCTTATGATGCAATTCACATAATCATATATACATGCACATATATATATTCGGCTAACACTTTATCAGAGAATAATTATATTTTCAGATAGCAACTGCACGTATCACATCCGTACATGGGAGCAATCGATCACGTATCATCAGCCAATCACTTTTAGCTTTTCATCATTTCAGAACATAACATTTCACAGATATAGCACGCCACAGTATATTTTCACACATTTAATATCACAAATTCAACCATATAATTCACATATACATAGCTCGAACGCTAGCACCATAACAATAATTTCAAGTTACACATATTTGTCAAACAACAAGTTACCGAAATTATTTATAAAGATACTAAACAACGAGTTACTAAAATACACTTACCGTCGACCGTCCAACATGCTACTAGCAAGAATCAGATAATCTTTTCGCGATAAACCACTCGACATAACTCAATATCATAAGGTCGATTCACTATCCTCTACGAAGTCATATAATTAATCATCCTAATTGATTTTACTTGCAAGTGCTGATTATAAAGTATTAATGGTAGGTGTGTGTAATTGGTGTATCTGATTTCGTGAGGAAGGAATGATATACGTGTAGCGTGATAATGATCAAGTGCTAGACAAATGAAATGTTAATAGAAGTAATTATATCAAAACCTGTCCAGTGAATAGCGTGAATAAGTAGTGTGTGCCAATGTGATTTTCCCCCGGGATAAGACTTGGTAACAAGCAAATATGTTTTATCAATGTATATGGCGGTGGATTGAGTCGGTGAGACGTTATCCTCCAATGAATGACTAATCTCATAACAAAATAAAACAAATGTCATTAGTGCAAAAGGAATGAGGCGGGTAACTCAAACAAGATTATCAAATGTAGTTTATATATTATTTTGATTTTCAAAATATTTACACCAAATTTCGCTTATTTCGGTTTTACAAATACAATTCAAAGTCTAAAAAGGTCCACTAAACAAATACTATAAATTCATACGGTTCATTTTACAAAGGTCCGCTCTTTCATAGGACCTCGCTTGATGTAAACGTTAAAATTAAAAGTAGTAATGTCGTCCAAAACTATATAAATCAACGACAACAATTAAAATTCAATTACGGTCACATAATATAAGTTAATCTTTTTCATAAGTAAGGCCAATGATATAACACATATCAAAATATTAAAATTTTCTTAAAGATATATTTAAACATGCTTATGAAGTGAAAAGGTCGTATGTGATAATTCTCCCCACTAAAAGAAATTTCGTCCCTGAAATTATTCACGTAAAAGACGTTTACGTACTTTCAAGTAACAAGTTTTCATTCAAGACATACATTACAACAACACTTTAAACATATAATCACTTTCAACAATTAAGCAGATCATAACTCACCTAGCTTCAAATAAGATGCACGTGAATGTGACTGCTCAATGCTCCTTTCCCTCGAAAACATGTACACATCATAAATGCATCTTAATGTTTCACAATCCACACCACTTGTAATGCATGTGTCTACAGAACCCATACTTAGGGCTCTAATCTAATGCATGTGTCATGCAAACTATCAGCAGAACCCTTACCTGGGGCTCATCATGAACATGTTATGCATACTGTCAGCAGAACCCCTAACTGGGGCTCTGATACCACTAACTTGTGACGCCCTATCACCTTCACAGATAATTACCGACAGTAAAATTATAATTTAGACGTGCGGAAGCTTTAAAAAGTACTTTGACCACAATTACATATGCATGCTAGCAAAATACATTTTCAGAAGCTTTATGCAATAAATAAGCTTTTACAGAACGAAAGTCTTTTCATGAATGATATGCAGATGACGAGCCGAGGGAGAAGGATTGGAAACCAAATTTACCGACCATGATGCATGACTTTACTTCTACTCACTCTCTCCTTTCCTTTGTCCTTATCTTCAAAGGCTATATAAAAAAAATACATCGTAATTGGGACGAGTTGGGCTCAAGAAGTATAATCAAGAATGTGTCATTTAAAACTCAGAAAATAACCGGCAACAAGCCATTTAGCACCAGGTAAACACATCACTTTCAGTCACATATATTCACAATCAGAACACGTGACTCCATTTATTTCACAATTTCAAAATCACACCAGTTCACTTCACATTCCAACAGATCAGCTATAAACACTTGACATCATTCGCATTTATATAATAATGCACACGTGCTTAGTCATTTTGTTTGTCTGCTATGGCTCTGTTACGACCAGGAGTAATTCGTGATCACGATAACAAATTCATACAGAGTCCAAATTGCACTGAACTTCAGATTTCATATAGATTCCACTGCACTGGAATTCTATATTTCACAGAGTCCATCCAGTGATGGATATCCAGCCAAGCTGGAAAACACATGACTCAAGGTCATCAGCAGCCATAACAGAATCCTCTTATCTCTTATGATGCAATTCACATAATCATATATATTTTTATATTTATATATATATATGTATATCTATATATATATATATATATATATATATATATATATATATATATATATATTCGGCTAACACTTTATCAGAGAATAATTATATTTTCAGACAGCAACACACGTATCTCATCCGTACATGGGAGCAATCGATCACATATCATCAGCCAATCACTTTTAGCTTTTCATCATTTCAGAACATAACATTTCACAGATATAGCACGCCACAGTATATTTTCACACATTTCATATCACAAATTCAACTATATAATTCACATATACATAGCTCGTACGCTAGCACCATAACAATAATTTCAAGTTACACATATTTGTCAAACAACAAGTTACCGAAATTATTTATAAAGATACTAAACAACGAGTTAATAAAATACACTTACCGTCGACCGTCCAACATGCTACTAGCAAGAATCGCATAATCTTTTCACGATAAACCACCCGACATAACTCAATATCATAAGGTCGATTCACTATCCTCTACGTAAGTCATATAATTAATTATCCTAATTGATTTTACTTGCAAATGCCGATTATAAAGTATTAATGGTAGGTGTGTAATCGGTGTATCTGATTTCGTGAGGAAGGAATGATATACGTGTAGCGTGATAATGATCAAGTGCTAGACAAATGAAATGTTAATAGAAGTAATTATATCAAAACCTGTCCAGTGAATAGCGTGAATAAGTAGTGTGTGCCAATGTGATTTTCCCCCGGGATAAGACTTGGTAAGAAGCAAATATGTTTTATCAATGTATATGGCGGATCGATTGAGGTGAGACGTTATACCTCCAATGAATGACTAATCTCATAACAAAATAAAACAAATGTCATTAGTGCAAAAGGAATGAGGCGGTGTATGTAACTCAAACAAGATTATCAAATGTAGTTTATATATTATTTTGATTTTCAAAATATTTACACCAAATCGCTTATTTCGGTTTTACAACACGATTCAAAGTCTAAAAGGTCCACTAAACAAATACTATAAATTCATACGGTTCATTTTACAAAGGTCCGCTCTTTCAGAGGACCTCGCTTGGATGTATAACTGTTAAAATTAAAAGTAGTAACAATGTCCAAAACTATATAAATCAACGACAACAATTAAAATTCAATTACTATCACATAATATAAGTTAATCTTTTCATAAGTAAGGCCAATGATATAACACATATCAAAATATTAAAATTTTCTTAAAGATATATTTAAACATGCTTATGAAGTTAAAAAGGTCGTATGGATAATTCTCCCCACTAAAAGAAATTTCGTCTCGAAATTATTCACGAAAAGACGCTACGCACTTTCAAGTAACAAGTTTTCATTCAAGACATACATTACAACAACACTTTAAACATATAATCACTTTCAACAATTAAGATCATAACTCACCTAGCTTCAAATAAGATGCACGTGAATGTGACTGCCTCTACTTCCTTTCCCTCGAAAACATGTACACATCATAAATGCATCTTAATGTTTCACAATCCACACCACTTGTAATGCATGTGTCTACAGAACCCATACTTAGGGCTCTAATCTAATGCATGTGTCATGCAAACTATCAGCAGAACCCTTACCTGGGGCTCATCATGAACATGTTATGCATACTGTCAGCAGAACCCCTAACTGGGGCTCTGATACCACTAACTTGTGACGCCCTATCACCTTCACAGATAATTACCGACAGTAAAATTATAATTTAGACGTGCGGAAGCTTTAAAAAGTACTTTGACCACAATTACATATGCATGCTAGCAAAATACATTTTCAGAAGCTTTATGCAATAAATAAGCTTTCAGTAATCTAAAGTCTTTTCATGAATAATATGCATGACGATTTGCGAGGAGAAGGATTGAAACCAAATACCGACCATGATGCATGACTTTACTTCTACTCACTTTCTCCTTTCCTTTGTCCTTATCTTCAAAGGCTATATAAAAAAATACATCGCAATTGGGATGAGTTATGCTCAAGAAGTATAATCAAGAATGTGTCATTTAAAAACCTGTAAAAATAACCGGCAACAAGCCATTTAGCACCAGGTAAACACATCACTTTCAGTCACATATATTCACAATCAGAACACGTGACTCCATTTATTTCACAATTTCAAAATCACACCAGTTCACTTCACATTCCAACAGATCAGCTATAAACACTTGACATCATTCGCATTTATATAATAATGCACACGTGCTTAGTCATTTTGTTTGTCTGCTATGGCTCTGTTACGACCAGGAGTAATTCGTGATCACGATAACAAATTCATACAGAGTCCACCAGCACTGAACTTCAGATTTCATATAGATTCCAAATTGCACTGGAATTCTATATTTCACACAGAGTCCATCCAGTGATGGATATCCAGCCAAGCTGGAAAACACATGACTCAAGGTCATCAGCAGCCATAACAGAATCCTCTTATCTCTTATGATGCAATTCACATAATCATATATACATGCATATATATATATATATTCGGCTAACACTTTATCAGAGAATAATTATATTTTCAGATAGCAACTGCACGTATCACATCCGTACATGGGAGCAATCGATCACGTATCATCAGCCAATCACTTTTAGCTTTTCATCATTTCAGAACATAACATTTCACAGATATAGCACGCCACAGTATATTTTCACACATTTCATATCACAAATTCAACTATATAATTCACATATACATAGCTCGTACGCTAGCACCATAACAATAATTTCAAGTTACACATATTTGTCAAACAACAAGTTACCGAAATTATTTATAAAGATACTAAACAACGAGTTAATAAAATACACTTCATCGTCGATCATTCAACATGCTACTAGCAAGAATCAGACAATCTTTTCACGATAAACCACCCTGACATAACTCCGAATATCATAAGGTCGATTCACTATCCTCTACGAAGTCATATAATTAATTATCCTAATTGATTTTACTTGCAAATGCTGATTATAAAGTATTAATGGTAGGTGTGTGTAATTGGTGTATCTGATTTCGTGAGGAAGGAATGATATACGTGTAGCGTGATAATGATCAAGTGCTAGACAAATGAAATGTTAATAGAAGTAATTATATCAAAACCTGTCCAGTGAATAGCGTGAATAAGTAGTGTGTGCCAATGTGATTTTCCCCCGGGATAAGACTTGGTAAGAAGCAAATATGTTTTATCAATGTATATGGTGGTGGATCGAGTCTGAGACGTTATACCTCCAATGAATGACTAATCTCATAACAAAATAAAACAAATGTCATTAGCAGCAAAAGGAATGAGGCGGTGTATGTAACTCAAACAAGATTATCAAATGTAGTTTATATATTATTTTGATTTTCAAAATATTTACACCACCGCTTATTTCGGTTTTACAACACGAATTCAAAGTCGAAAAGGTCCACTAAACAAATACTATAAATTCATACGGTTCATTTTACAGTGTCCGTTTTTCAGAGGACCTCGTTTGGATGTATAACGGTTAAAATTAAAAGTAGTAACAAGCCGGTCCAAAACTATATAAATCAACGACAACAATTAAAATTCAATTACGGTCACATAATATAAGTTAATCTTTTTCATAAGTAAGGCCACATATATAACACATATCAAAATATTAAAATTTTCTTAAAGATATATTTAAACATGCTTATGAAGTGAAAAAGGTCAGGGGCGTGACATTTCATGGTCTCGTGGGGCTCCGTCATCGCGGCCTTTGGGAACTTCTCCTTGAGTGCCCCAGCTCCAATCTCTTCCCTTGCTGGAGCAGGTGGCGCGAGGAGAAAGTCATTGGAGCCTTTGGTAACTGAGAGAACGGGCGCTGTGGCTCCTCTTGTTGACATAATGTAACATTCCCAGGCTTCCCTAACATTGCCCACTTCCTCTTCTACTCCATTTGGAGTTGGAAACTTCACTCTGTAGTGTAGAGGGGAGGCAATCGCTTTGAACTGGTTGAGCCCCGGGCGGCCCAATATTACGTTGTAATCAAACACGCTATCTACCACCACGAAGAGAATCATGTCAGTTACTCTAGTTGGGAAGGTTCCCATGGAGACTTGCAGTGGTATGCTTCCGATGGGATGAACTACAGATCCTCCGAAACCTACTAGCGAGGTGTGGACTCGGCCATATTGAATGTTGCCCAAGTGCATCTGTTGTATGGTTCTTTTAGAGATGATGTTAGAAGAGCTTCCGGTATCAACAAGTACTTTGTCGATTTATAGTGTATGGCGACCAAGGCACCAAAGGAACGTCAGGACTTCTAAGATCTCCTCCACCAGATGTTGGTGGGGGAATCTCGCTATCGTCGAAAGTAATGGTGTTCGTGCCTTTCAAAGCTGGTGGAGCATAGGAGGATCTATCGTTGTTTCTCAAGTGTTGTGCGGTTCTTTCCCTTGCATTCCGGCTATCCCCTCCACTTGGTCCTCTCGCTATAGCGCTGATAACTCCGCTATAGGGAAGGTTCTCCATTTCCAGATCTTCGGGGTAACCTTGGTACCTTTTAGCATGTTGGAGTGGAGCTTCCTTCGGCGGTGGCGGTAAGGATCCTACCGGAGGTTCCGAACCGCATCCCTCTCTTCTTCGTTCATTCCTCCGTGTCTAGAGGGTTCCTCCACATACATTGGTTCTTTCAACTTTCCGCCCTTATCAACCCTTCTATCTCCGCTTTCAACTAGACACACTCTTTGGTCGAATGGCCCTTGTTTTTATGGAACCCGCAAGACTTTTGAAGCTCTATTCTTCTTATTGCCCCTTACGGGCTTTGGCCATTGAATGTCTAAGTCTTTCTCAACAATAGAGGCTAAGATGTCGGATCTTGGTCTGTTGAGGCGGGTGTAATCTTGATACCTTCTTGGAGGGCATCGGTCTCCACGGAACTCCCTCTTGTCTTTAGACTCCTTCCTTTGCTCGAACTTTCTGGACTGGAGTGGGGGCTCTTGCTTCATCGGTTCTTTCCCCTTCCTGGTCCCGGCTCTTATCGGGACATTTCAAGCATTTTCTCCATACAAGACTCCTTCGCAAATATCCTCTAAGTATTTCGCCCAGATCTCCTCGCTCGAGAGCTTCTTCCCGAGGTCCTCATTGAAAGTGTTGCATATAGGTGTCGGACCCTTTCTTTATGTCATGGGCTCAACTTGCATCGCGGCTTTGAAGTTTATCAAGGAAGGTCTCAGATCCTCATGCTCTTTCTGGATTATTTCCACCCAATGTTCTGTTGATACGGAAATATGTCCAATCCGTCATAGACGCATTTGGAACGAATCCAAGACGAACTAAGATGTCCGAGGCACAGTTCACCTGCAGGACCGACCTCGTAACACGATCGATCCGACCCTCCCGGGTAAAATAATGACACTGGGACTCTAGGACAGTAAGTCCGACCCACGCTATGGTTCGGACCCATGGGGTCCGACCCGGACGTAAAACTCGGACACATCAGTCCTAACCTCACAAGCAACTAAGTGAACGGCCAATTAGAGAGTAATGAGATCCGAGCCTATTGTACCGAACCGCCTCCTTCGGACAGTGCATGGACTATGAGATCGCCATATTGACCTGGGACGGTCCGGATCTATTGTCCGGACCTACCTCCTCGGATCTTAGCCGGCATACCGCAACAAGGTCTCCATACTCTCACATTAATGACTGAGCTGCCCCCGAAAGCCCAAAGGGAATGGATTAGAGAGTCATTATGGGCCTTGGGCCTATTGAAGCATCGTTGGCTCAATCAGAGCCGGACACTTGGCGCGATCCTAGGTTTCCCTCCTATTTTGGGAGAAATCTATATATAGGGCACGCATTCCGATATTAATGGTAAGGGAACATCCCGTAATCACTTCCTATTTCCGTAATCTTACTGAGTAGGACTTCACCCTCTCGCGAGTAAAGTCTCAAGTCCGGTTTGACATTAGACAAACCGGGTCTTAAGGTCCTAACCCCCCCCCCTCTGCAAGTCACTTGTGCAGGTCCTCATCCTTCTGCCCTTAAGGAGCTCGGCGGTCATCTTCGAGTATTACCTTGGCCTTGGAAGTAAGATAGCAACTGGGAAAGGAATTTAACTAAGTGTTTGGGGGAAAGACACCCTCAACATTTTGGCGCCGTTTGTGGGAACTCGTTACAAAAAGCTCCGTGCTCCTCAGCAATGGCAAGAACCAGAAAGTCCGCAAGAACCAACACCACTGCAGTTGGAACTCTAGCTCCAAGGCAAAGAGGCAGACCTCCAAATCGGAGAGGAAGAGTGGCAAGAGCCACTTCGGGAAATATGGACGATCATCTAAGCGACGGACATACCGCCAGCCTCTCTTCAGATGAGGAGGGAGCAATTGAGCCACTTCCAAGAGCTCAAGGAGTCGAGGGATAAGTTCCTCCGCCAGGACTACATGGACCTCCTCCTGGAAGGAATTTCACTCTTCCAAATGGACAAGTTATCCGCCCAAGTGAATTCGGTATGAACGAAGATCAATTCGGTCTCCTACTCACCACTATCCAAGGTTGCTTTGGCTCAAACAACCTTCAACCTCCCCAACCAACTCCTCCTCAGGCAGTCCCAAGATAAGCTGAGCCTGCCCAATCAAGGAATGAGCATCACCCAGTTCACCAGAGGTTAGGAGAGCAGACACAGCCCGAGGATCTGAGACACCTTCTTAACAGAAGAGTCAATGCATCTCACGAACAACGAGAGAGAAGCCCATTAAGACCACGAGTGGATGGAGTTGGGATCAGCCGCCATGGAGCTCCCCAGCACCAGGCAAGAGATCAAGTGGCTGAAAGTATTCCAATGATTCCCATTAACGATCTTCCTCCAGATGTGGCAATTAACCTAAGGACCAGTGTGAAGTTAACTATGAAGAAATCTATGTCCAACATAAGGCCTTAGAAACTCAAATTGCTACCTTAAGAAAAATGGTAACGGCACATGAGAAGGTGACACTTAGGGCCCCCAATCCTTTGAGTGATGAGATAAGAAAGGAGAGGAAGCGCCCTGACTCCATCATCCCAAATCTGGAGCACTATAATGGGGATACTTGTCCGGTTGGGCACCTTACTAGATATGAGAGGAAGATGGAGACCAATGGGTTGAATGATAACATGAAGGCTCCTAACTTCTCCTCTACTCTCTTTGAAGAAGCAATGGATTGGTGGACGTCTTTGCCTGATGGCTCCATCATGTCTTATGCTGACGTCGCATCTCTTTTCCTAAAGAGGTTCGAGCGCGCCAAGAAGAGGAAGAGGTCGGTGGAACACTTAGCGGGAGTAATCCAGAAGGAGCAAGAGGATCTGAGGACCTTCCTGGATCGCTTCAACGCCGCAGTGCGCCAAGTTGAGCCCCACAGCATCAAAGAAAGGGTCCGTCACCTTTATGCTAAAACTTTCAATGAGGACCTCAGAAGGAAGCTCTCCAACGAGGAGATCACAACTGAGAAATACTTAAAAGATATTTGCAAAGGAGTCTTGTATGGAGAAGAATACCGTAGAAATGTTCCGATAAGAGCCGGGACCAGGAAGGGGAAAGAGCCAATGAAGCAAGAGCCCCTACCCCGGTCCGGAAAGTTCGAGCAAAAGAAAGAGTCTAAGGACAAGAGGGAGTTCCGTAGACACCGAACCCCTCCAAGAAGGTATCAAGATTACACCCGCCTCAACAGACCAAGATCCGACATCTTGGCCTCTATTGTTGAGAAAAACATAGACATTTAGTGGCCAAAGCCCGTAAGAAGCAACATGAAGAATCAAGCTTCGAAGGAGTAGTGTAGGTTTCACAGGCATAAGGGCCACTCAACCGAGTAGTGTGTCCAGTTGAAAACAAAGATAGAAGGGTTGATAAGAAGTGGAAAATTGAAAGAACCAGTATACGCAGAGGAACCTTCTAGGCATCAAAGAAATGAACGAAGAAGAGAGGGACGTGGTTCGGAACCTCCGGCAGAATCCTTACCACCACCTCCGGCAGAGGTACCGCCACAACATACTCAGAGATACCAAGTTTATCCTGAAGGCGTGGAAATAGAAAACCTTCCCTATAGCGGAGTTATCAACGCTATAGCAGGAGGGCCAGGCGGAGGAGATAGCCGAAATGCAAGGGAAAGGACCGCACAACACTTAAGAAACAACGACAGAGCCTATGCGCCACCAGCTCTGAAGAGGACGAACGCCATTACTTTCGACGACAGTGAGACCCCCCCCCCCCCTCCAACGTCTGGTGGAGGAGATCTTAAAAGTCCTGACGTTCCTTTGGTCGTCTCCCTGGTCATCACCACTTATAAAGTAAACAAAGTACTTGTCGACATAGGAAGTTCTTCCAACATCATCTCTAAAAGAGCTGTACAACAGATGCACTTGGGCAACATCCAATATGGCCGAGTCTATACCTCGCTAGTAGGTTTCGGAGGTTCTGTGGTTCACCCCATTGGAAGCATACCACTACAAGTCTCCATGGGGACCTTTCCGGCAAGAGTGACTGAGACGATCCTCTTCGTGGTGGTATATAGCGTGTTGATTACAACGCAATATTGGGCCGCCCGGGGCTCAACCAGTTCAAACTAATTGCCTCTCGTCTCCACAATAGGTAGAAATTTCCAACTCCAAATGGAGTAGGAGAAGAAATAGGCAATGTTAGGGAAGCATGGTAATGTTGCTACATCATGTCAACAAGAGGAGCCACAACACCTGTTCTTTCAGTCGCCAAGGGACCTGAAAATGTCCCACCTGTACCTCCTATTCTGGCGCGAGAAGAAATTGGAGCCGGAGCACTCAAGGAGAAGTTCCCTAAAGCCGCAAGGATGGAACCCCATGAGGCTTTGAATGTAGTTCAAGTGATTGAAGGGGACCCAGAAAAGATAACCAGAATCGGGACAGAGATGAGCGCGGTAGTAGAAATGAAGCTCATTACCTATCTTCGAGATAACCACGATGTCTTCGCATGGAGCACCGAGGACCTCAAGCGGATAGACCCAAGGATCGCAGTTCACCGTCTGAACATGGATCTTACGGTAAAACACATCCGCCAAAAAAGAAACGATTTCGGGCCTGCTGAAGACCATCATAGCAGGAGAGGTAGAGAGGTTAATGAAAGCAAGACACATTGAAGAAGTTAGATACTCCAACTGGGTATGTAACGTGGTCCTTGTGGAGAAAGCACCAGGGAAGTGGAGGATGTGCAATGACTTCACACGGCTCAACAAGTTTTGCCCAAAGGATGCTTACCCTTTGTCTCGCATTGATCAGTTAGTAGACTCCACCGCGGGGTGCGCGCTCCTCAGCTTCATGGATGCCTATCAAGGTTTCTATCAAATCTAGATTGCCCAAGAGGATGTCAAAAAGACAGCCTTCTTCGCGGCAGGAGGGGTCTACTGCTTCAAGGTCATGCCCTTGGGCCTCAAGAACGCATACGCCACTTACCAAAGATTGGTGAACAAGATGTTCAAAGAGGAGTTGGGCAATACTATGGAAGTCTATGTGGATGACATGCTAGTGAAGAGCAAAACTGAGGAGCAACACATAGAGCATCTCAACAAGTGCTTCTCTATCCTTAGAAAGTACGGAACGAAGCTCAACCCCGAGAAGTGCACATTCGGCGTGAAGGGAGGAAAGTTCCTCGGGTATATGGTCATGGAAAGAGGAAAGAGGTATTAGTGCAAACCCGGAAAAGATAAAGGCTATCCTGGCCTTGCCACAACCGAAGACGATCAACGAGGTGCAGAAGCTCCTGGGGCGAGTGATGGCGCTAAGCCGCTTCATCTCCCGATTCACCAAAAGAACTCAAGGCTTCTTTAAGATCCTGAGAAAAGGAGACAAATTTGAGTGGACAAAGGAATGTGGAGAAGCCTTGGAAAACTTAAAACGTTATCTCCTTTCGCCTCCACTCTTGTCAAAACCAGTAGAAGGAGAACCTCTCTATCTTTATCTCGCAAGCACTCTGGAGGCCATGAGCTCCGTATTGGTCCGTATCCAGGGAAATGATCACATGCCGGTTTACTACCTAAGCAAGGCTCTCGTAGGAGCTGAAGCTAGGTATGTGAAGATAGAGAAGTTGGCCTTTGGTCTCGTCTACACAGCCCGCCGACTAAAACCTTACCTCAAGTCCCAATGGATTGTGGTCCTCACCCATGAGCCACTTAAGAAAATCTTGGGCAAGCCCGATCAGTCAGGACGCTTATCCAAGTGGGCGATCGAGTTGAGTGAGTATGACATTGGATATCAGGCTCCTTCGGCTAAGAAAGCACAAGTCTTGGCTGATTTCCTGGTAGACTACCCTTAGGAGACCGAAGAAGGTTCCAACAATCGGCAAGAGGAGATGAGCTATGTGATGCTCACTCAAGAAGAAGTGATCCCAGAAAAAGAAAGAACCGAGGAAAAGGAGTCCAAGGAGAGGTTATGTGATGACGTCCAACTCTTGGCTAAAGGCCGAGGACCTATGGATGGCTCCCTAAGAGTAAGGAAAATATTTCTCTTGGACGAGTTAACCGACACTTCTATACTTACATCTTCCGTCAAGAAGCAAGCAGAGGTCGCCAGACAAGAAAGCACCAAAATTGACAAGGAAGCCCCCATCCTCACGACGGAGGATAAGGTAGGAGGCAAGGAGTATTGGACGTTACAGGTGGATGGATCCTCCACGGGGAGACTTCGAGGAATAGGAATTCTCCTAGAAAGCCCTGAAGGCGCCAAGTTGGAGTATGCCATCACCCTCAACTTCAAAGTGACGAACAACGAGGCCGAGTATGAGGTGCTCCTCATCAGTTTGAAAATGGCCAGATCCCTTCAGGTGAAAAAGATCAAAGCCTACACAGACTCTCAGATCGTTGAGTCTCAGTTTTCGGGGTCCTTCGCCACTAAAGGACCCAACATGATCAAGTACTTAGAACTTCTCAAAAAGGAAGTTAAACACTTTGAAGAGTTCACACTGGAACGATTCAATAGGGAATGGAACGAAAAGGCTGACGCCCCCTCCAAGTACGCCTCTGCCTTAGGAACTCTGGACACAAGGACCGTCATCCTAATGACTCTTACAGATTCATCCCTGATGAACTCCAGTGGTCAAGTCTTCCTTTTGAATACCGAGAGGAGCTGGATGACTGATATATTCAGTTATCTCAAGGAAGGCTCTCTATCGTCAGACCCTAGAGAAGCGAGAAAGATCCTTTGCCGAGCCAACAGGTACTTCATCCTGGGGGAGGATCTCTACAAGAGATCTTTCAACGGTACTCACCTAAGATGCCTTGTACCCGATGAGGCTAAAACAGTCTTGGAAGAGATCCACGCCTAAGTTGTGGAAGTCACCAGCGGCGCTCGCTCAGAAAATCATAAGGCAAGGATATTATTGGCCTACGATTGATAAGGACGCCGCTAGCTTTGCTCGCGCTTGTGAAGATTGTCAATACTATGCCAACATACCCCATCGTCTGACTAACCCTATGATTCCGTCAATCATAGCTTGCCCGTTTGATCAATGGGGAATAGACATAGTCGGTCCTTTTCCCCGTGGCACTCACCAAAAGAAGTTCCTTATTGTCGCAGTGGAATACTTCACCAAGTGGGTGGAGGCTGAAGCAGTATCCACCATCACAGAAAGCCGTGTGAGGACCTTCATTTGGAAAAACATCATTTGCCGCTTTGGACTCCCAAGAGTCATAGTCTCGGATAATGGAGCGCAGTTCTCGGGGACCAGGTTGAAAGATTGACTCCAATCCTTCAAGATAGAACAACACTTCACTTCCATTGGCTACCCTCAAGCCAATGGCCAAGTAGAAGCTACCAACAAGACCATAGTGAAGATTTTGGAGAAAAGGCTAAGAACTTCTCAAGACAGTTGGGCGGATGATCTCGATGGAGTCCTTTGGGCGCATCGCACAACGGCTCGCACTTCTACTCAAGAAACACCCTTCGCCCTGGTCTACGGCTCCGAAGCGGTCATTCCCTCCGAAATAGCAGTGGAAACTCATAGGATCCAACAGTACCACCCAATAGAAAACGAAGTAGCAAGGATCTATGACCTCGAACTCCTCGAGGACAAAAGGGGCAAGGCACTAGCCAACATCCTCTGCTATCAAGCTATGACTGCTCTGGTTTACAACAAGCGCATCTTTCCCAAGGACATACAGGTCGGGGACCTAGTCCTCCAGAGAGCTGACATCCTAAGCAACGTGGGGAAGCTTAAACCCAAGTGGGAAGGACCTTACAAGGTCATCAGGCAAGAGTTAATGGAAGTTTCGAGCTAGAAGATGATCAAGGAAGGGCGCTACAGAGAAGATGGAATGCTAAAAACTTGCAGAAATTCTACGCCTAGGCCTGCCACGAGAAAACACCATGTCAAGATGTTGCTATTACCTATCCTTTTGTCTATTAGCCTTGAAGCCCACCAGTTGTAATTGAATTTCCGTCAGATCAATACAACTTTGTTTTCCTTTTACAAAAATTACGGATAAGTTCACATGGATTCCTTGGGGCTCCGGGCTTTGTCCGAACAAGTTAAAACAACTCGCTTTAAACTTGACTACAAGATCCGACTCAGGCTACACTCGGATTAGAAAGCAAAGAAGAGCTGCAAAACGATCGCAGTAACTTGGAAAGAATGCAGATTTTATTGCAAATTACAAATACAGGGTCCGAACAACTCGACTCGAGTTACAAGAAAAGGGGTCCGGAAACCCCAAATGTACAAGAATAATTGAAAGAAATAACAAAATCTATAGGCTAACTATCCGAAGCCGCCACTCCATCATCCGAGGTCCACCACCATGAGCATCCTAAGCGTCCGTTTATCGCCAGAACGGTGAAGAAGATCGGATCCGCAAAACAAGCTCATAAAGATACGAAAACAATAGGTAGTCCTCTTCAGTAACTCGGAGGAACCCCTTTGCGGAACCTCAATTACAAGAGACGACTAAATGCTGCAACTGGATCAACTCGAGAAAGTTCCGGACAATTTCAATTTATCCAAGATTGAGAACCTTGGATGCTGAGCGTTATCCACCGAGACGAGATCATGTCAACGCAACAGTTCGGATCGCTTCCTCCCAGAAATTGTGGGACACCCTTACGGATACTTCAATTTCCGGGACCAAGCGATCGGAACAATTGAGCCAACTCAAGACGTCCCAGACGCATTACTGACGATCCGAGGCGCACCATGATGAAACGACGGCATCTATCACTTCTCTCCAAAAACTAAGAGCGACCCTTCCGAGGACTCTAGCTATTGGAAAGAAGCAACAGATGTGATCGCACCGACTTGGAGCGATCCGGATGTCCAAACCCCGAGACGACCTTCCGGAGCACATTCGAAATTGGATCAACGACATCAGTCACTTCTTCCCAGTGATTGAGAGACCCTTTCAAGGCCTCCAGTTACTGGAAACAAGTGACAGATGCGATCGGACCGGTTCGACATGGTCCGAACGAAGCTTAATATTTGGACCTACCCCTATTTACTCACCACCATAGGGACGATCTTCCGAAGCACAGACAACATGACGCAACAACTTTCGTCGCTCATTTCTAGTAACCCGGCACAATCGACAGAGTTCCCGAAATACTGGAAAGGATCTACCAAAGTGATCGAGCCAACTTGTTGCGGTCCGAAATGAGTTATGATCCGGATGCAGGACCTCGATCAGGGGCATCCAAGTCAAACTTTTTCACGTCAAAGTTCTTCACTTACATGGGTGATTCGGTTCCATCGATTCGCCCAGCGACAGCCCTTCCGACACGCGAAAAGCTCCCGATGGGCGAATCCCTACATAGGAGCACTAGAACCAAGTCATTAAGGTCCAATAGAGCGGATTGGCCTTGAGGATCCTAAGAGGGATCCGCCCCGAGACAAGCCGTCCTAACGGAAAGGATCCCACCGGGTGGATCACTCATAGGATCGCCATAAGCCAAGCCAAATAGGCAGCTTGTCCGAACCCAAGGATCCGAGTCCGATACATTGAAAGGGCTGGATTGATCTGGGAAAAGCCGTACAAATTCAAGGGTATATATAGAATTAGGGGGCCAATCATGACCCGCCACATGGTAGTAACCACCGCTATGGGCTTGGGCCGGACTCTGGGCCTCAATTGGGCTTAACGACTCGGCTTGGCCATCTTTCTGGCGAAGAAAATTTTCTCCGACTAACGGCTACTCGGATCCGCCCAATCCGAACGAGTCACTCTACCTCGGCCAAATACTCCGGATTTGTCACCTATTCAGATTACTCCCATTAAAACTCTATTCCAAGCGAGACACTACTTTGATCGTAGCAAGTCATCAAAGAATCGAAGCAACCCCCAAGTCCCTACGGATTTAAGACCCAAATTTCTACAATCCGAACCTCGCTCACGCGCTACAAATTTGGGCTTAGTTTTTCTCTAAAAACCGACAACCGGACAAACGTCTTGTCCGACCGATCTACCGTTGAATTCGAGATCGACAATGCCTTATTCGAATATTATTGGGCTTTATTGCCTCAAACCCTACGTACTACCGTCCGAACCGACCTACGTTTGTCCAAGTCTTTATCAGTGTTTTCCGACAGCCTTCAATCCCAAGGCCTCGGATCACTACCGACCTACGTGTATCAAAACCCGCAATGAGATATTTTACGAATCAGACAGGAATGAACAATATGATAAATGAGGTCCGAGCCACTGGGGGCCCGGACCAGCGTATTATATTTCAAAACGACAAAAGAAGCAGAACATATTATCCGAGCAAACATAACTTTACAAGATAAAATAATTGTTTCACGGTCCACAGACCGGTGTTACAAGAATCTCTGGGCATACCCCCATCTTCACTCCGCTGGAGGGTCGGACGAACCCTCTTCTGCTCCGGACGGACCAGATCCTGCTCCGGACGTATCCCCGATCTCAGCTACCAGGGTCGCCTGAATCTCTACCAACCTCTTGGCCTTAGCCTCCTTGGCCAGCCTCTTTTCCCTTCAGAGCTTCATCTCCTCGAGGAAGTCAGGACAATCCTTCATCAAGTCTAAATTGGGCGAGAGTCCACGAACAGGCCCAGGCAGAGTTAGCCAATCTCGGTTATGCTCCAAGTTGTCCTCCAGTGGAACAAAGACGGTGGACATCAACACCCGAGGCACGAAGAAAGGCAGGTACGAACCACCATGATTGTACTTCTTAGTCTCGGTCTCATCACAAACCAGCTCCACAAACTCGCACTGGAGCAAGACATCATCCAGGACGCCCGCCGGATTGAAGTCCGAGCCATCCGCCTCTTTGAACGCAGAGATGCCCTCCGCTTCCAAGTCGCAGTCACTCGGGATCAACCCCTTGCATCGGAGCTGCCCTACTGCGACATCGGCCATCCCGCCGAAAGGCCATCATACTTTGACTCAAGCATGAACTTGCAGGAGTCCGACTCCAAGAAATCCTGAACCGCATTAGTCTGAACCTGTAGCAGCTCCTCGAGCATCATATCCTTGAACGTCCGGGAGATCCCAACATAGTCATCCAGACCATCACGATGGACTTGGAGATCCTTCTCAAGACAAAGGACGACACTCTTCAACTTTGCCACCTCCGCTTCAGACACCTTCTTCGCAGCCACGACCGCCTTCAACCTCTCGGTCACGGAACGCACCTTGGACGCTTATACCGAAAAGCAATTCACCTTGCTCAAATCTTCTTCCAAAGTGGCCCTCCGACCCGCCACATTGGAGCACACCTGGACCGTGACAGTAAGCTACGAAAAATATGACTTTCAAAGACAAATGTATACCTTCCTATGGGCCGCCATTAGCTCAGCAATCCGGTCGAGCTCCGAGACTGAGGAGAGACGGGCCACCTCCGAGTCGATGTTCGACTCAACCAACACTTTCCCCTTGGCTTTCTTGGCCTGGGGGATCGGACTATCCGAGGGGCGCTTTTGCCCGCTATGAGCACTCGAGCCACTAGCCGCGACTTGAAACAAATTTTCTGACGCTTTCGAGCTCCTTAGCACTTGAACCTTCCCTTATCCGAACGGGAGGGTCTCATGGATCTTCACCCGCTTGAGCTCTCCGAGTTTCCTCCACTCGGAAGGTAGCAGCATTTTGGGACTCCCCATTGGCGTGATTTGGAGGTCTTCATAATTGGGTCCCACACCTCCTCCTTCTCTTTTCTCTGAGCGGCATTTTGCTGCCTCTTCAAGTTCCGCAAGGTAGACATGGTGTATTCGAACCAAAATTCTGCAGATCTGAAGAACAAAAAGTTAGATACACGAGAATAAGGCAAAAGACAACATACAGACACAGATTCAGATTCACCGAAAAAACACGCCCGGGTAAAGGGCACTTACTCAAATCCTCCTTCCCATCACAAAAGCTTGGCTCCGAGAAGCCAGCCAGATAGGGAAGAGGTTGCCATATTAAACCTCAGAAGAAATACTTATTCGGGTCTTAGTTCCTGTGGAGCGCCTGCATCCACAAAGGTATATTCCGAGCCGGAGGCTTCCAATCCGGTAGCTCCCCTCGGAAGAACCTCCTATCGAACTGCCCTTTTTCTCGATCGGCCTCGGTGCTTCAAGCCGCTTCGGATTTAAGATATACTTCTTCCACCAATTGATCCCCAGAGAAGAAAGAGGATCCACAAAAAAGGTGTACGCTTGACGACATACAAGCGTATAAAAATGTTCGTGCGATAAACTTAACTTTACAGAAAAACGTCTGCGGAATGTATCAAAACAAACAGGAATATCCTTATATTTACACATTACTCTGAAACACATGAGGTTTCTGAGCGAGTTGGGGATAATTTGGTGCAAACTCAACCCAATATCATTCAAGATCTCCATCAACGCGGGCGCTACGGGTAAACGCCAACCACACTGCAGAGTGATCTCATGCACGCACATGTAGCGTGGAGGCGGATTGTAGAATGCATGCGTCTCATCTAGAATCAGGATCTCCACGGACTCCGGAATTTCATACTTCCTACGGAACTCCACCACCTCCTCCGGAGTCACTGTGGACGGGCAGGTTGGCAGAGAGCAATCCTCATTCAACTCACCCTCCGGATACGAATGAGTCACCTCGTCCATCTTCCGAGGAAACTTAACCCGGGCCATGTCATCACCCCTCTTCGGCCCCTCGGAAGACTCCTCCACGTCTGGTGGGGCTGAACCGTGGCCTCGACCATCGGGCCGCCGGACGATCATGCACCTCTCAGCATCGCTCCTGTGGATCCAAGACGAACGGGATATGATTAGGGTTAATCCTAAAGTTATAACCTAAGCTACGTATGAGGGAGTGAATCTCTACCGAAAGTTCTGGTCCTTGCCCGACCGACACGGCCGCAAATTTCCGATGGCCCGGGGCTTGTTTCGGGCACAGCTACGAACCCCTGCACATTAGAGACTTCCGGGTAATCCTGACAGTCCGGATACCTAAAACCCGGAACGACTAACCGGAAGGAAGAACTTACCTTGGGCTCTTCCTCGGTCGGGCTTGAGGATCGCTCGCCCGATCCTCCTAATGTTAAGGTCTTCATCACTCTCCAGAAAGGACATCACTTCCGACGTATATTCCTCTGCCTCGGAATGGTTTTGACTATCACTCTCGGACATCCTAAGGGAAAGAGAAGGAAACGATGAGATTCTTAGTTTTCAGTCCGAGAGGTCATTTAGGTAGATTCAAATTATGTCTGCTATCAAACTTGAAGAGGAATAAGTGACTACATCAGACTTGGTTAGCTCGAAAAATCGCCATGGTCGATCGAAGTTACTAACAACTACTCAGTCTATCCGAAGAAGTCTACCTCGTTCTAAATTACACAGCTATCAATAAAAAATTACCGTACGTATATCCGAGCAGGAACAACTTGGAAAGGAACATGCCAAACATTTAGAAGCAAAAGCAAAAATAATCCGAGCATGCATTACTATTGAAGGGGGCCAATGGAAAAGCAAGAAAACAAAAGTACTTACTTGAACTCCGAACAAGGTGGTTTGGAGACGGCTGTTGCTTTGCTAACTTTAGAGTGAAGTCTGACTTGCTTCAGATTGCTCAAACTTGCTTCGGATGATCTCAAAATTGCGAAAATTATCTCTCTAAAACGTGAAAATGACGTGCGGTAAAACCGCTATATATTGGAGGTCATATTTGGAAGCCCAACCATCGCAATTCTTCGGGAATAGATCTGAACCATAGATCGCGACTCATCCAACGGCTTAGTACAAGAATATCAAGTGAAATGACGGATGGATACAAAAAATTTTACCTTACGATAACAAAAGCATACGACAACTTCACCTTTCTCGGAAAAAAACACACTCAGCCTTCGGACGACCTATACATCCTCAGCTGTGGATCCTCGGATAATCCCGGAAATAGATACGTACCCCATTTGTTCTTACAAAATGGCCGGTCACATCTCGTAACTACACGGACCCTCGTCCGTCCGGATATCCATACTCGGTTCCGCCCAAAAATACATACGCACCCCATCTTTTCATACAAAATGGCCGGTCACATCTCGAAACAACACGGACCCTCGTCCGTTCGGATATCCATACTCAGATCATCCCCTAACCCACTAAAGGCACACATCCAGTAAACCTCGTACCTACACTTAATCTTGCTCATAAATACCCCTTCTTTCCTTTTGTCGCAGTCCGGACCTTTACCCTCGGACTGTAGTAAAAAGAAAAGGGGGGGGGGGGGGGGGGAGATTAAGGGCTACGAGGAGCACGGATTACACCTTTTTTCTGCTTAAGAGGGACGGATTGAACCAAAAAACGAACTGTGCCCTCTATACCTAACTATAGTTCCACAACTATCTTTTACTAAGATACTTGGAAACTAGAGGGACATATGTTGATACGAAAATATGTCCAATCCGTCATAGACGCCTTTGGAACGAATCCAAGATGAACTAAGCTGTCCGAGGCACAGGCCCGACCCAGAGGACCGACCCTCAGAACACGACCGGTCCGACCTTCCCGGGTAAAATAGCGACACTGGGACTCTAGGACAGTAAGTCCGACCCACGCTATGGTCCGGACCCATGGGGTCCGACCCGGACGTAAAACTCGGACACATCAGTCCTAACCTCACAAGCAACTAAGTGAACGACCACTTGAGAGTAATGAGATACGAGCCTATTGTACCGAACCGCCTCCTTCGGACAGTGCATGGACTATGAGATCGCCATATTGACCTGGGACGGTGTTGGTCCAGATAACGACAAAGGAAAAGACTAGAAGGGGGGGAGTGAATAGTCTTTTCAAACTTTTGTCGACAAAGCAGTTTCTCAGATATCTGTGTTGATATCTGATACTTAATTTCAGAGAGCGGAAGACTTCTTGTGATAAGTGCACGTGCTCAACAGGATATAAAGTGTGTAAATACTTAGCAAAGCAAATTAAACAATAAGTAACACAAGTATTTATAGTGGTATCCTTCAACTAATCCACTCGCCCTTGGTAGGACTTGAATTCACTAGATAAGATATTGAGTTCTCCTTACAAGATCCTATCTCTAAATCCCGTTTACACTAGGTTTCCAACTTAGTGTTCCCCCTGAGTTGTTCCCTGGTTTTCTCAGCCAAGTACTTCCTGTACTCAGAAACCTTTGAGCTATTCCTTAGTTTCCAAAACTAAATACTTCCTATGCTCAGTAACCTTGGAGTTGTTTCTTAGTTTCCCAAAATAAGTACTTCCTATACTCCACGCTGTGTACGGTGTTGGTTAATGGTTTTTGTCAGGCGAGTAGTCTTAATAACTTTTCAGTTATGTTTGAGTACTCAGAGAATGAATCACTTAACACACTTTGCAATGTGTGTGAGATGTTCTTTACTGACCCAAGTCAATGATAAGTGTTCCAGAGAATGAACCTCAGATACTTGATCCTTAGGTTCAACTCCTTTACAGATAACAAGGCTTGTTAAGGATCAGGACACTTAGAACATTCGTGCTACTTAGAAATCTAGAGCTTGAGTCACAACAGTAAGCTAGAGAGTAAGTAGGTAGAAGGCTTTTTATGCTTGAAAGTATACCACTTGATGTATCCAGATATGCAAGGTGTTCAGTGTGTAAGCACTAGTTCGAGGTGTATTTCAAGCATTCTAAGTGTTGATATTTATAGTTGAAAATCAAGCCGTTTGAAATAGTATCCGTTAGGCTTAGTGAAATTCAAACTACCGATATCTGTGTAATAGTAATGCAGAAAACATTTTCTCATTTCAGAGAACTCTGCTATTGTTCAGACATCTCTGTTCGTGCATTAAATGCATTGTACTATTTTTGTCCTGTAGTGCCAATGGAAATATGCAAGCTATCTGAGGCTTTGTACATCCATTTACAGAAACCTTTACATCTTCAGATATCTGTGAGAACATTGTTTCCCAGAAACTTGTTTTCAACAAAGGTATGAGTGTACATATCTGGGTGCACTTTTCCTTAGTCTTCAGCAATCTTGTGCAGTCTTCAAATCATCAATTTGTTGAACTCTTCTGCTGGACGCCTCCTTCTTGGTCTTCTTTAGAGATATAAAAAATACATTCAGAGACCTAACATCCTAAAGAAGATTTGCTAGACTATCATACTAAGTAATCTTCCTCTTTTACAATGTTCAAGTGAACTAAGAGTACTAGTTACCTTTCTGAGCTAAGATAAGTCATTGGGTTGCTGATCAAAATCTAAACAGATATTCCTTACAAATTTCCCCCATTTTGATCAGTCAACTATGACTACCTTTCAACCTATTACAATCTGGAAGAGGAAACAATCCAACACTTAATCTTTTCTTAAGATTTTTCAATTCATTTAAATTATGCGTAAAGTAAACATCAACCAAATCACAAGGTGTGATCTTTGCTGACAAGTTATCTTTTCATTAGAATGATATCTGAGAGTAAGTTCATCAGATATGTTACAAAGTGGGATTACAGATAACTTTTACAAGATACAATAAATTAAAGTACAATCAGCAAGATACAAAAAAAAATACATAGTTATTTAGGACAGCATGAGTATCCAAGCTCCAAGTGAACATCCTAATAACTAGTCTTCAAGTCTTCAAAATTAGTACCATGGATCAATCTGCGAATTTCCTATCACCAAACCTTTTTATATCATCATAGTAGTCATAATGAAGAGTTCTGACTAAAATCTCTGTGTCTCTGGAAAATCCACAGACTTCCTTCTAGGTTCTGGTAGGATTCTTCTTGGCAAGGTGTTTGACCCACGTATACTTTCCCCATTTCCAGGCATGTTCTATCTTGATATCTGACATCTTGAAATATTCATAGATAATCTTCAGATACCTTATGTCACCCTTGTATTAATGACTCAAGGGTTCCACAAATAATCTTGGTCTTGTGACTGTTCCAGTTATGTTGGGAATTCAATGCACATCATCTGGCTTTCCATATGGACATTCTTCAGAGAGGTCCTTTCTCATGGCTTCAACTCTCTTGATCACTTCAAAATCCAACCATGCTTTGATGTGATTGGCTTGTCCATTCTCCATGCCACGAGTTGTTTATGGTTTGGTTCTGGGAACACTTTTTCATTTACCAGTAAGTGCTTTAGTTCCAGAATCCAGTAGCCATTCTTTTGATTGATGCATCTGTAGACAGAGGAGTTGTTGTTGGTCTTCACATACTCAATCTTGGCTTCTTCTGGCCTGAGTGGAAGTTTTCTTTGTTCAGCTCTCATCCTATTTCTTCTCTATCTTGAATTCTCTTTAGCTGGGTTGCTTGAAGAACCACCCTGGATAGACTTGGTATTTCCAGAGGGTGTTCTTGCTGCTATTGGTTTTCCAGCAATGGGCTCAGATAGGCTGTCTATCCTCTCTCTTTTTCTTTGAAGAGGATTGTTGTCTTCATCTTCTTCATCATCATCTTCCAGATTTCTCTTGGAAGGAGTTCTGCAGCCTTCTTCATTGCCCAGGGGTTTGTTCTGTCCTTCTTCTTCTTTTTCTTCTTCTTCATCTGGATCAACCCCTCTTGCTTGTCTTCTCCTTGGAGCCTTGGTACTCCTTGGAGGTTTCTGTGCCATAGGCCTCTTACCTTTTCCTTCACCTGGTTGTTGGGAAGTAGTTGCTATTTGCAAAGCATTTCTACTTGGGGAGGGTTCTCTTATTCTCAATGGTGCTAGGGAAGTCTTCTTGTTTCCTCTTCCCCCTTTCTGAGCAGCACCATTACCCTCATACTCTTCCCCCTTAGTCATAATTGACTGACTATTCTTGACAAAGGAATCTGAGAGAGAGTCAAAATTCCCTTGCAGATAGTTGTAGGCGGCAACCAGTTGCTGAAGTTCGGCCTTGAGCTTCTGATTTTGTTTGATAATTCCATTTTCCTTATCAGTGAACTCTTCCAGAGGGCCTAGAATGGTATCTGCTTTGCCAACAGTGTAACTTGCCTCGTTAAAAGCTTTTTCAGCTAATGACACATCATTGTCCCTTACCATGCCAAGGTCTTTTTGAGCAATAACCAGGCTGGTTGTTCTCTGAGTGATGAGCTCAGCGAATTTCTTCATATCTGAGGGGACAGAGGCAATTACTTCCTTGTTCTGAGAAGCCAACTCCTTGTTGAGTTTCATCAATGTTTGGCATCTATTCTCATACTCAGCGGAGTGAACATTTGGCAGCTTTGTAAAGATTTGAGGAGCAATAAGCTTCCTTTTCAGATGAGAAACCGCTAGAAGTTCATGGCGGTGTTCTGCCAAATATTTCTCTTCTTCATCATCTGAGTCATCAGCCCAGTGATCTTCATCCTCTTGCGCTTCTTCATCAATATTTTCCAGCGCACCAACCATCTCATGGATGGGTTTCTTTCCTTTCAGAGAGGAAGAGGATGGTATGTCTTGTTGAGATGCAACCTTAGCATCATGATGTTCTTCAGATACTTCTTCAATATCTAAGTCCTTGGCAATCGCTTTACGTGCATCTTGGAGTTCTTTCAACTCCGCATATGCAGCCATTTCCTTGACAGTTAAGGCTTTCTATCTTTTCAAGTTCCGCCATGGACTTAGCTATCTTTTCTTCCAACTGAAGATGTAGTTGTTGTTCTTCCACCACCAATTCTTTGAGTTGAGCAACTCTGGATTTTGCATCATGAATCTTCTGAGAGTTATCATCAGAGAGCTCAACTACTTGTGCAGTAGTATTGTGTTGTTGGGGAGAAGGATGTGAGGATTTTTGAGGAGATGGAGGAGGAGATTTCTGAGTAGTCTTCTCAGTTAGCTTTGCAGCTATTGAGGCATTATTTTTTTTGTACAATTCCTCCTGTGCCAGGTGCTGGGGCATCATCATCATCCTTGTGATGGTCAGATGGAGGTTCTTCAAAGTTATTTTTGTCCATTTCTTCCTCCTCATCGTCTTCATATACAAGATTAATCACTTCTGGAATAGTGATCTTTTGCCCATTAACTTCCTCTTGCTCAGAGGGAATAAATTCCAAAGTCTGGGGCAAGACTGGCTTGAATGCCATCTGCAATCTTGTCTGAACATCAGCCTGTTTGAAGGCTTGCACCAGTTTGTGTGCCACTTCCTTGGAAAAATCCTTATGCAATAAGGTCGCAACCTGATATTATTCAGTAGGGAACATTGCATGGATGTAGTTCTCCAGGTCAATAGCCCATGCTCGTCTCGTTGGTTGATCTGTGATTCTCAGTATTTCAGAGAGATCAGAACACCTTAACCTCTGCCATTTCTTGAAGCATTGAATATGCTTTGGCAGGGTGTGAGTCTTGAAGAAGGGAAGAAGGCTCTCATAGTCATCTTTTGAACCCTTCTTGGCACTGTTTTGAGCCTGAAAGAGAGAGTTTTGAGTTAGATTCAAAACTTTATGAGTTATTTGAGTACTAGTGTGGACAGGTCTCTGAATTACCTGTGTGACAGGCTCAGAAATCTTGACACTTAAGGTTCCAGGGGACTCAGATATCTGGTTGTGAGGAGGAGGCCTTGATGTCTGGTCCTCAGCTACCTCTCTTTCTGCTTGAATCTGAGATAAAACATAACACTTAAAAAATTTCAACACAAGAAAAAATAGTTCAGACAACTTGGGTATCTGAGAAGCCAATTACCTCCACTATAGGAGGCTCAGATACTTGTCTGTCAGTGTTAGGAAATTTGATAGATATTTTGTTAGAAATATCTGTTTAGATTTTGATCAGCAACATGATGACTTATCTTAGTCTCAGAAAGGTGATTAGTACTCTTGGTTCACTTGAACATTGTAAAAGAGGAAACCCACTAAGTATGATAGTCTAGCTAATCTTGTATAGGATGATAGTCCAAGCGGAACAAGTTCAACGACATTGAAGATTTGAAGAAACTGCACAAGATTACTGAAATAGTTTTACAGATACCTTGGTCAGATATCTTGAAGACACAAATAGTCTTAAACAAGCTGTGTCACAAGAGATATCTGAGAACTGGAAGGTTTTCTGAAAACCAGGAAAGTTCCCACATATATCTACTCTCAGATACCTTGAGCCTTAACCACATTTCTGAAAAAGAAATATATTGCAACAAAGTTGTTTCAATAAAGTGGTGTCTGAAGATTGAAGATAAGGACGTGCAAAGAATCAAATAATACTAGTCTCTGATACTGAGCGTAGTTCCGTTGGCACTACAGGACAAAAAGTACAGTACAATGCATTTAATGCACGGACAGAGATGTCTGAATAAAAGCAACGGTACCTTCTGAAGAAGAAGACAAACCATCAAGAAGATTATACACAGATATCAATAGTTTGAATTTGATTTAAGCCTAACGGATACTATTCAACGGCATTCAAATTCATCTATAAATATCAACACTTAGACTACTTGAGAAGACACCTTGAACTCCAAAACACGTCAACAACATATTCTTCAAGCAAACTACTTATCCTCAAAGCTTTCATGCACTCAAAGCTCCTGATCTTAAGTAGCACTAAAGTTCTAAGTGTCCTGATCCTAAACAAGCACTGTTATCTGTGAAAGAGTTGAATTGAAAGATCAAGTATCTGATATTCATTCTCTTCAACATTTATCTAAGACTTGGGTCAGTAAAAAGAACAAGATACCATACATTGAAAAGTGTATTAAGTATACTTGATTCACAGAGCTATCTGATTAACTGAAAAGTTATTAAAGAAGCTCATCTGACAACTCAAACCAAAACCAACACCATCACTGGCGTGGAGTACAGGAAGTACTTAGTTTGAGAAACTAAGGAATAACTCCAAGGTTATTGAGCACATGAAGTACTTAGCTTGGGAAGCTAGGGAATAGCTCAAAAAGGTTTTTGAGTACAGGAAGTACTTGGCTGTGAAAGCCAGGGAACAACTCAGGGGGAACATTTGGTTGGGAACCATTTGTTTATGGAATCTTAGAATAGGATTTTTGTAAGGTGACCTCAATTATCTATTCTAGTGAATTCTAGGTCTTTGGAAGACCGAAGTGGATTAGTTGGAGGATTACGCCACCTCAGGATACCACTATACTTGTTGTGTTATTTACTTCTCAGACTTACATTTCAAAGAACACACACACACACTTTAACTGCTTTCGCACTTATCTATCTTAAGTCTTCCAAGGCCTCGACTCTAAGTATCGACATTCTACGTATATCTCGAGAAATAGTTTTATCGACAAAAGTTTTAAAAGACTACTAACCCCCCTAGTCTTTTTAGTTTGCCGTTATCTCGACCAACAAGTGGTATCAGAAAGGAGGTTCACAAGCCTCAGACTCAACCTAGATCCCAGATAGGTGAAGGAACTTTGTCCATTTACTTAGAACTATTTAATTTATGTCTTAAGTGTGATTGTCTCGAGTGATGCAATCTGCTTCAAACCGTAGAACTACGAGAAATGGAAAATAACAGGATGCTCCACCTTGAAGCCATAAGTGACGAAATGATCGAGGTAATAAAAAATGGCCCAATAGTCATTCAACAACTTAAACAAGTCATGGAGGTTTCTAATGGTAGAGACAGAGATCAAAGCGAAGGATCTTCACAAACCGATGCGCCAACAAGTGGGAGATCTACTAGTCAAGTTATTTTAACCAAAGCTCAGAGAACTCGGACATCTAAGATGCCAAGAGAAATCGTCTGGATGGTCAAGCTCGTAATATCATCATCGATCTACACTGAGCACATAAGGTAAACCGTGGGTGCTAAACGGCGAAAGTTGCTCGCAACCGATTGAAGAAATCTGCTTTATCCGAGAAAACTAAAGAAAACAAGTTCGAAGTTCTCAAGTTGAAATTTCAAAATTTCAAACAAGGACCCATCAAACTCGAAGAACTTGATTTCAGATTTACCACTCTCATGAGTGATATGGCAAAGACTTGGGAAAGCAATGATGCTCTCAATGTAAAAGATTAAGACTATTGTCAGAAGTCTTAACCACAACTGGGAGCATACTAAATTCTTTTATTTTAATCAAGGTATGCCAAATATCACTCCAGTGGAACTCTTCTCACATCTTGCTACGGTTGATTATGAGACAACACAAAGAGAACAAACAACTGAAAAGTTTCAGAATATTGCTCTAGTTGCTCAAGGAACTTCTGAAAAGAAGAAAAGCAAGGAAGAGACTGAGGATGCTCTTGCTGCAAAGCAAATGAGCAAATTTTTCAGTCGAGAAATTGAGAGAAGAAAAGTCAAAGAGAAGCTGAAAAAGCATCTAGGCTCAAACTATCACCAGTACAAAAATATGCAAAGCTCAATAACAAGCCACCGGTAAAGCATCATGTACTGAGGAAGTAGAAATTGGAAACGATATCTACTTCTATTGTCAGAAACCTGGTCACTTCAAGAAGGATTGTCCTACCTTCAACAAACTAAGGATAGGTGACAAGAAAGATAGAAGAATCTTCAGAAGAAGCCAGAAAGCTTTATTAACTGAAGAAAGAAAGAAAATCCAAACTCAACTGGATGCTCTAGACTATGAGACAGATTCTGAAGATGACAATTCAGATGACTCAATCTTACCATCACTAGAATTATGTGGAGTTACTCATGATATAATCGAATTCGGCCTCAAGAAGAATGAAATGTGTGGAGTTGCTGAGATTGACGGTCCAGACATCTCTAACATAGAAATCTGTCTTATGGCTGATGAGGTAACACATACTTCTTGTTATACTTATGAAAGTGATGAAGAAGAAATAAAAGATCTAGAAAATCTCAGGAAAGATCTTGCATCTATGAAAGAGAATTTCTAATGATCCGAGCTAGAGCCGAAAATCTTGAAGAAGAAAAGAATTCTCTTGCAAAGGAAAATTCTCAATTAGTTAAGATATCTGAGAAAAGGATGTCAAAAATGCATTTCAAAGCTCGATATGTGAGGAAAAGTCACATAAAGAAGCAATGGTCAATTATTTAAAGAAATATGAAGATCTTCTTTCCGAGAACAAGGAACTCAAAAGAAAGAATTATCTTTTCAATCTTATGCCAAAGCTAGTGACACTCTTCAAGTACAATCTTACTTAAGAGACCCTTCGAAAAGAAAGGACTTAGGTCAATACACGAGATTGTTCTATCACTCAATAAGAGTGAGGAAAGAAGAACATTTGTAAGTACTCAAAGAAGATGGTTCCCATGTAATCTATAGTATCGGTCAAGACTAAGATTGTTGACAAAGGAAAGGCAATGACTAAACCTTTGTGGGAAAAACAAGTCAAAATAAAATTGATGGGCACGCTTCGAAAAGAAACACAACACCTAAAAGTGTAAACACCCAAGCATATGTCTCTCAAAAGGGTAGAATTGCAGGAGTCGCAAATTCTCTCATGTCACTTTTTCTCGAAAGAAATCGATCAACCAGAGACTAGCAAAGTCACGAGAAAAGATCTCGATAGCTTCAAGTGCTCAAACGGTATCGCTATAAAGGCATTGGGAAACAACTTTCTCATGAATACAAACAAGAGCAAGAACAATGGTTAAAGGCTAGAATTGCTCAAAGCAATTATCGGTGGAAGTTGAATCAAGCCATCGAAAATCAATGCCGTGGCTAGAAGAAATCTGCAAGGAAAGCTAAGTTTGTCGAAAAGCAAACTCGTAAACCGACAGTATCCGAAAGCACCAAATGGAGCACCTAGGAACACACCAAGGAAGAAAATAATTCTTAATAATGATAATCATTCAATCGTAATTCTCCTTATGTTCCTATCAGACAAAAGAATGTTCCAAGGAAATTCATTCAAAATGGATTCCTACCGAAGATTGTTTAGTCCCGATGGTTCCAATGTAAATTGAGAACCTAATCTCCGTTCTCGTTATGCATAATGCTTCGGACTAAAGCACAATGGTCGTTTATAGTGGATGCGAAAGCACATGACAGAGATAAAGCAAATCGGTCGATTACAAAGCTTGCAACATACGTGACCGTATATCGATTTGTTGAGGAGAATTAAATCCTCTCGATTTGGCAACGCCAAATTGGGAACATTAACAATCACTAACGACATATGTTAAGGATTTGAAATATAATCTATTTAGTATGAGCCATTTGCATAAAGGTTTTACTATAAAATTCAAAGCAAAATATCGCAAACTAATTGACAATGAGTCAAAGGCATACCTTAGTTGCTCGGAAAGGCGCCTTTATGTTGCCGATTGGCATCCGCCACAATCAAGAATGTCTCATGGTGAGTCAATCTGGTCACGTAAGAGCACCGTTATGGCACAAAAGAATGAGTCACTTGAACTTCAAAACTCAACAAACTTGCCGAGAAAGAGTTAGTGGGCCTTCCCAAAACGCCTTCGTAAAGGATAATATCTGCTCGCATGTCGATGGGGAAACAATCCAAAATCTCTTTCAAGTCCAAAACTAGACACTCTAAGTTAGACCACCGCAACTACTACATATGGATCTTTTGAATCATCTCAGAATTAGTTATGCAAGAAAGAAGTATCTGCTGTTGTCAGATGACTTCTCAAGATTCACTGGGTCAGTTTTCCAAACACAACCGACGCCAGGTGGAGATACCAAACTTGTCAAAAAAGCTTGAAGTCATGAAAATGACAAGGTATCCGCAATCGAATGCACTATGGTAATCGAAGTTTGTCAACCAAGACATAAAGGAGTTTCAGACCGCAAAGGTATACAACACCAACTTTCCAATCGTAAGAACACCTCAACAAAATGGTGTTGCGTAAAGGAAAACAGAACCCTTAAAGAAGCCGCAAGGACGATGCTAATGACATCAAATAAGTGAAATTTAATGGGTCAAGTCAGAAACACTGCTACACTCGTAATGTATGTTTGATAAACAAACACCATGACAAGACCCCTTATGAAATCTTGGTTGGTAGACCCCCTAATATCAAACATCTAAGAGTATTTGGTTGTAGATGTTTTGTTCTAAACAATGGAAAAGATTATCTGAGAACATTTCAACCAAAGGCAGATGAAAGTGTATTTCGGCTATTCCACTAATAGCAAAGCTTCATGAATTTACAACAAAAGAACAAAGAAAATTGAAGAATTAGTTCATGTTGTATTCTATGAAGAAGCAAGAAAACACCTCCTAATGATGAACTCTCAGAAAGGTTCAATGAACTAATGTTGAGGGATTCTGAAGAAGAATCCTCAGAAAGGAGAAACATCATTACGGAAAGGAGGATGACTCTGACGTAGAAAAGAATGAAGTTCCTAGTAACAACAAGATGACTCACAAACATGATGAAGAATTTCCTATGAAACTTCCAGAAATGGAAACTGAAGATGTTCATCATAAAACTATCTCTGGAAATAATCTCTCTGAAAGACATGTTCTAGATAGCTCAAACGCTGAACAAGTGTCGTACATTAATCGCCCTTTCCGAGGAGCAAAATGTCTTCGACATCGAAAAGTATCAAATCAAAATCAAAGGATTCACATTCAAATCATTCGATATTGATCCTACTAACACTAAACCTATGATGAGATGGATCAAGGATCATCCCGCAAAAGATGTGATCGACCAATTAATCAAGGTGTTAGGACTAGGAGAGCGATAGTCGAAAATGCTAATTTTCTTCGATGTTTCATCTCAAATATTGAACCCAAAATATAGAAGAAGCATTAGGAGACCAAGATCGATCACTGCAATGCAAGAAGAGTTGGATCAATTTGAGAGAAACAAAGTATGGAAATTAGTTCCATTCGTGGAAGGAATATCTGTGATTGGAACTAAATGGGTTTTCAGAAACAAAATGAATGAATCTAGTGAAATAACCAAAAACAAAGCAAGATTGGTGCTAAGGATTTACCTGCATCAAGGCTTAGATTTTGATGAGTCATATGCACCAGTTGCCAGATTGTATGCAATAAGACTCTTTCTAGCCTTTGATGTCATAAAGATTTTAAAGTTTATCAGATGGATGTCAAAAGTGCATTCTTGAACGGTGAACTTGCAGAAGAAGTTTATGTTGAGCAACCACCTGGCTTTGAAGTTTCCTCAGAAAGTAGAATGGTCTATAAACTACAGAAAGCTCTGTATGGACTGAAACAGGCTCCAAGAGCATGGTATGACACTTTGGACAAATACCTTCTGGAAAGTGATTTCAAGAAAGGTGAAGTTGATAAAACTTTATTTACCTTAAACCATGATGGGAAACTACTCTTAATTCAAGTATATGTTGATGACATCATATTTGGATCTAAGGACAAGCAACTTTGTAATGACTTTGCAAATCTCATGAAATGTAAGTTTGAGATGAGCATGACGGGAGAAATGAATTATTTTCTAGGATTGCAAGTCAAGCAACTCAATGATGGAATATTCATTAGTCAAACAAAGTATGCAAAAGATATGCTCACAAAATTCAATCTTAAGCCTTCTGAAAATAATGCTAAGATACCTATGAGCATTGGAACCAAAATGACCTATACTGATTCAGACAAAAGTGTTGAAGAACATAAGTATAGGAAATTCATAGGTTCACTACTTTACCTCATCGCAAGTAGACCTAATATTCAATACGCTTGGAGTGTGTGCTAGATTTCGCATAACCATGCAAACACACTACAACATTGCTATGAAAATATTAAGGTATGTAAAAGGTACAGTAGATGTAGGATTGTGGTATCCTAAAGAAAGCGGAATTAGTTTAGCTGGGTACTCGTATCGATTTTGCCGGATCACTTGATAGGAAAAGCACCTCAGAACTTGTCGCTTCGGTACTAGACTTATCTCATGGTTTAGCAAGAAGCAAAACTCAATTGCAACTTCTACCACAGAGGCTGAATATATTGCTGCTGGTTGTTGTGCAACACAAATTCTGTGGATACAACAACAACTTAAAGACTATGGACTCATTGAAGAGAAAACTCCCATTTTCTGTGACAACACAAGTGCTATTGCAATTACACAGAATCCTAAATTTCATGCCAGAACAAAGCATATTGATGTTAGACATCACTTCATCAGAGACCATGTTGAAAGAGGCAATATAGAGATACTCAAGATTGGCACTGAAGACCAACTTGCAGATATCTTCACTAAGCCACTACAAGAAAGTAGATTCTTAGCTTTAAGACATAGTCTTGGACTAATGGAACTACCAATGAACTGAAAGAGTTCAGAACTGAACGGCATCCAGAGAAGAGGTATCCGAACGGCATCCAGAGAAGAGAAAAGAGAACTGAACGGTATCCGTAAGTCAAAAGGCTAAAGAGCAAAAGATGCCTTAAGATCTCTCAAACGGAACTCAAATATCTGAATCACTCTATAAACTAAGGAACACAAAGGAGAATAGTACAACTATCTGCAGTCAACTACTCTCTTGAAATTCGCATTATTTCTATCTTGATGAAAAACTTGGAAAAATCCTAAGTATAAGACAGATTCAGATGCAAACAGTGTTCTTGGTCATACACAAACGTGATTTAGATAGCTAATAGCCAAAATTCATTAAATGGGAACAATTACACTTGTTGATTGTGATCATTGCTGAAGAAGCAATGGTGACCCTTGATGAAATTAAGCGATTGATCTATACGGTGGAAATTAATTCACAATAAATAGTGGACTGTAAAAATTCTGACAAGGCCCACTTTGCATTTAATGCCGAACTAGCTTTTGCTCACGCCTGCTTGCAAATCACAGATACGTACACACAAAATCAATTTGTATGTATTTGCCTGTTGAGATTCTATAGGATTTTGGCAAAAGAAATCACTTTCGCCTAATCCAAAATTCCGACTTGCACAAAAATAGCAAAACCTTCTCTTGATTCTCTGCAAATCTTCTACAATCTCTGCAAATCAAGATTAAGTTTTTCTACAAAGAATTACTAAATCAAATCTCTTTCAAACACCAATCCAAATCTACACTATATAAAGAGATGGCCCCAAAGAATTTTTCTACACTGAAATCTCAATCCTCCACTGGTACTGCTGAAAAGCAAGCACCAGAGTTGGTTATTGTGAACAACCGAGTGGTAGGAGATTTTAATCCTGACCATTGGACTTCAAATCACAGAATGATTTGGGGTGGTGCCATGGTTGAGGAATACCTCACGGCTGCAATTGAAAACCAAACCGATGTAAAATGTATTCGACATGCTTGAAAAGGCACAAATCAAGGGTTTTCTATCCGCCGCAAGTGGAATCTCATCACTTGATGTGTTGGAATTCTACAACAACCTGTGATAATTTCGTGTTTCTAAAGGCACGCAATAGTGTTCACAAAACCTCACCCAAGGAAAGGAAATCCTTCCGGATCAACAACTTTCAGAAGTTGTTCGAAGTTTCAAAATCTTGGAAAGGATTTTGAAATAAACACCAAGGACGATGATCTCCTTGAAGGTGTTATAGAATCAGATAAAGGACGTGTGATCTTGAAAATCGATACACCCACGTAGTTCAAGCTTTCCGACATCCCAACCGCATATCCGATGGTTCATCGATGTATCGCTTGCATTCTTCACAGATGCTTTGATGGTCTACAAGGAGGTGCTGATTCAGATAAGCCAAGAACGATGGATCATGATGTTCTTGCTGAATCAACAAGAAAAACGGCTGGAAAACCCTTTTAACTGGGGGAAAGTACGCCTTCATGAAGTTTGTGAAGAAGATTCAAGGCTTCGAGCCTAAAATCGCAAAAGGACTAGCTGAGCCAAAGGCCATGAGGGCTATGGTCTCAAGATATGCTACTTGTCGGAGAAGCTTGGCATCGAGCTCGTAGAGAGACTCCCGACCGAATAGCCAACACTAACCTACTCTACAAATATGAGTATACAAACTTGTTGAAAAAGGTTACTGGGTCTCAGAAAGGTTCTAAGAAGCGAAAGTCTGAAAAGGTATCTGAAGAAAAGGTTATACCAAGAAGCCTGTAACTTCAAGAAAGAAGTCTCACGGCAAATCAAGACATACCCATCGAGGTCAAATTCTCGATCCGCAGTATTGCCGATGAACTGATAAAGGCAAATGAACTCATCAATGCTGCAAAAGAGTTATCAACTACTGAACAAGTAGACTCAGCAAGAGAAAGTGCTTTCAGAAATGTGAAGACTATTGCAGAAAGCCTTGCTGATGAACTCATAAATGCTGCCAAAAGTGGTGAAAACACTAAGCCCTATCCGCAGAAACCGCAAGTAATGGACCAATCGGCCCTTAATGCCGATGAGAGCTCGACGATGAAGATGAGAAGCTAGTCATCTCAAGTCCTAGAAAGAACAAAAGGGCTAAGGTTATCAAATAGTAATCGTGAAAAGGTTTCAAGAAGAACCTACAACTCAAAGTTAATGAACAAGCACCTATAGCAAAGGTTGTTGGTAAACACATCATCGGAACGCTTTACGACAACTTCAAAAAGCCCCGATGAGTGGTATTTTAGTGTCAAGATCGATGGAAACGCCACATCTAAAAATCTGGAAGAACACTCTCGACCAATCTTCCGCCTGCATAACCACAACAACCACAACCACAACAGCCACAAGTGGTTGATGAAATGGTAAATGAACTCCATTTTGAATTACCAGCAATGCAGTATGTTGAAGAAAATCCTGCAAAAGAGCAGGTTCCCCAACTCAATGAGAGGGATCAAACTAAGACATCTACTCAGAATGATCAACTGGGAGGCAAATCGAGTTACACTCGTGAAAGGTGTGAAGTACCAAACTTCAAACAAAGAAGTGTTATCGAACAAGAAGACCAAAGTATAAAAGGGTCACGAAGTTTCAGAGACCAATCACCGACATGGATCAGTAATGAATGGTTTCACTCATCTTGTGAAACTTTATGCTTATATATATCATGTTACTTATAAAATTTCTTTGTTACAGCTGAGTTAGAAACACGTAAACAGAGGAAGTCGGAAGCTTGCCTTTAAACCGAGAAGGAGGTTCCCCAACCTCACCTCTTAAGAAATCGAGCTGCGTACATGTGATAAATTGATTCTTAAGATAACACTTTTCACCATATGTTCATGTGCTTAAAGTAAATGTTTCTAATAGCTCCAATCGAGAAAGAGGAAGATAAGGTAAATGCAAAAGGACCCGTAAACCAACAAGGTTTCAAGAACACATCATCGAGCCTTCCCATATGAAGGAATATATATATATATATATATATATATATATATATATATATATATAAATATAAATATATATATATATATAAATATATATATATATATATATATATATAAATATATGAAAATCAAGATAAAATTCTTCACCTTGGGTTATCTTAAACTTCTTCTAAATTACTCAATACTTTCTACTCAGTGCTCACTGTAAGTAGAAGTGCAAGGGACAGAGTTGCGACATCCTCAGATTTATGGAAATTGATGAGGCATCAAGGCCTTCATCACAAGAAAAGATTCCAGAGATCCAAGTCTCTGAGAGACAAGTATCTGAGCCTCCCATGGAGGTAATTGACCTCTCAGATATCTGATTTGTCACTTAAAGTTTTCTTGATAAAATTTCCTAAGTATTGTGATAATTTTAATTCTCAGGTTCAAGAAAGAAAGGTTGATGAGGACCAGACTTCCAAGTCTCCACTTCACAACAAGATATCTGAGACACCAATTGTCTCAGTAGCACAAGTCTCTGAGCCTGAAGTACTTACTCAGGTAACTCAGAAACTAAACTACACTTCTACTCAGATATCTATAAAAGTTTTGAAGCTCACTCAAAACTCTTTCTTTCAGGCTCAAACAAGTGCAAAGCAGGCTCCCAATGATGAGAAAAGGGATCTCCTTCCCTTCTTCAAAGCTCAAACCCTGCCAAAGCATATACAATGCTTCAAGAAATGGCAAAGGTTAAGGTGCTCTGATCTCTCTGAAATATTGAGAATCACAGATCAACCAACCAGACAAGCACGAGCTCTTGACTTGGAGACATATATCCATGCAATGTTCCCTACCGAACAAAGACACGCCATGATTTTATTGCATAAGGATTTCTCCAGAGAAGTGGCGCTTGATACAAGCCTTTGAACAGCAGATGGTCGACAAGATTACAGATGGCATTCAAGCCGCCTCTGCATCGCAATTTATACCTTCTGAACAAGAAGAGGTTAATGGGCAGAAGATCACTATTCCTGAAGTGATCAATCTTGTATCTGAAGATGATGAGGAGGACGAGATAAACGAAAATGACTTCGATGAACCTCCCACTGATCATCACCAAAAGGATGACACAGACAACAAGGATGATGATGATGCCCCTGCACCAGGGACCGGAGAAATTTCACAAAGAAATCATGCCTCAACTGCTGAAAAGCAAATTGAGAGGAAAGCACAGAAATCTCCGTCTCCATCTCCTCAAAAGTCAACTCATCCATCTTCCCAACAAAAGGTTAATACTGAACAAGTAGTTGAGGATTCTGAGGAAATCACTCAGAAATTGTTGAATACTCAATCCAGAACTGCTCAACTCAGACAATTATTGGAAGAAGAACAATAGCTCCATCTTCAACTGGAAGACCAGATAGGTAAATCCAGAGACAAGCTTGACCAACTACAAGATCAATATCTGCAAGAGATGATTGCTTACTCTGAGGTTAAAGAGCTACAGGATGCTGTAAATGCCATCACCAAAGAACTCGACATCAAGAAGTATTCAAATTCAAAGATGATGCTAAGGCTGCATCATCTTCAAAAGAAGTACCGTCCTCCTCCCAAAAAGGGAAGAAACCAATCTCTGAGATGGTTGATGGACTCGACACAATCGATGAGAATGTCCAAGAGGATGACGATCACTGGGCTGATTACTCATATGATGAAGAAGACAAGACTTTAGCAGAACATCGCAATGAACATCTAACTGTTTCACACTTGAAAAGGAAACTGATTGCTCCTGAAACATTCAGCAAACTGCCAAATGTCCACTCCCATGAATAAGGAAGTAATTGCCTCCGTCCCCTTTGAAATGAAAAAGTTCACTGAGCTTGTTACTCAGAGAACAACTAGCATAGTCATTGCTCAGAAAGATCTGGGAATGATAAGGGACGATGATGCGTCTTTAGCTGAAAAAGCTTTCCAAGAGGCAAGTTACACTGCTGGAAAAGCAGATGCCATCCTAGGCCCATTGGCAGAGCTCACTGATAAGGACAATGGACTTATCAAGCAAAATCAGGAGCTCAAAGCCGAACTTCAGAAGTTGGTCATTGCTTACAATTATTTGCAAGGGCATTTTAACTCTCTCTCAGATTCTTTTATGAGACTGAGTCAGCCAACAATGACTAAGGGGGAAAGAGTGTACAAATCTGGACCTCAAAGTCAGGGGGAATGGGAAGAAGGAGAAGAAAATAAGAAGAACTGGAGTCGTGTGGCTCGTAGAGGAAGAAGAAACATGAAAACTTCCCACCACCACTCGTAATCAACGAACCCTCCTCAAGCCAAGTCGCTTGGTAAATAGTAGCTTCGTAAACCCATCAAGGAACTACAATGATAACAAGGGCCATGGCACGTAAACCTCCAAGGAGTACCAAGGCTCCAAGGAGAAGACAAGTTAAAGGATTGATGAATCTTCCAAGAAGAAGAAGGTCAAATCAAGTCCTCGGGCAATGAAGAGGGTCAGAAACTCTCACAAGATCTAATCTTGATGATGATGAAGAAACCGATGAAGATGAAGCTCCTCTTCACGTAAAAAGGAAAATTGAAAGCCTAATCGAGCCCATAGTCGCAAAGCCCTAGCGCCTAAAACACCCTCCGGAAATACCAAGTCTATCCGGTGGTTCCTCAAGCAACAAACCCAAAGAGAATTCAAGACAAAGAAGGAACAGATCGAGAGTCGAAAGCAAAGACAAAGTCAACTTCCACTCGTGCCGTAAGAAGCCAAAATAGAGTATGTGAAGAATGACAATGATTCCTCCGCTCTGTGTGCATCAATCGTAAAAATGGCTATTGGATTCGGAACTTAAGCATCTACCGTAAATTCAAGATTTCCGTAACCAATCCATAAACAACTTATGGCATGGAGAAAAGATAAGCCAACCTTGATCAACACCAATCACATTAAACTCGTCGATTTTGAAGTTGTCAAGAGAATCAAGCCATGAGAAAGGACCTCTCGATGAATGTCCATATGGAAAGCCGATGATTTGCATGTAATTCAATATCACCGAACAGTACAAGAGCAAGACTCATTGTGGAACCCTATGAGTCGCTCTATCTAATCAAGATCAATACAAGGGTGACATCAGATATCTGAGGATTATCTACGAATACTTCAAGCTTTCAGATATCAGAATAGAGCATGCCTGGAAGTGGGGAAAGTATCTGTGGGTCAAACATTTTGTCAAGAAAAATCCTACTAAAACCTACAAAGAGGTCTTTGGATTTGCCAGAGACACTGAGATGCTAGTCAGAACACTTCTCTATGATTATTGTGATGACATCAAAAGGTTTGGAGATAGGAAATTTGCAGACTGATCCATAGAACAACTATTGAAGACTTGAAGAGTTGAAGACTTGAAGACTAGTTTATTAGGTTGTTTACTTGGAGCTTGGTTACTCCTGTTGTCCTAATTTACTATGTAGTTTTTATTGTTTTTTTTTTTTGCTGACTGAGCTAAACTTGTTTCATGTATGTAAGTTATCTGTAATCTTTCTTTGTAACTTATCTGATGAACTTACTCTCAGATAGTATTCTATAAAAGATAACTTGTCATCAAAGATCACACCTTGTGATTTGGTTGATGTTTACTTTCTGCACTTAATTGAATAAATTGAAAAATCTTAAGAAATGATTAAGTGTTGGATTGTTCACTCATCCAGATTTGTAATAGGTCAGATAGTCATCGTTGACTGATCAGAAAGGGGGAAATTTGTTAGGAAATTTGTTAGATATTTTGTTAGAAATATCTGTTTAGATTTTGATCAGCAACAGGATGACTTATCTTAGTCTCAGAAAGGTGATTAGTACTCTTGGGTCACTTGAACATTGTAAAAGAGGAAACCCACTAAGTATGATAGTCTAGCTGATCTTGTATCGGATGATAGGTCTCAAAATGTAATTTTTATTTTATGAAGAGAAGACCAAGAAGAAGACATCCAAGCGGAACAAGTTCAACGACATTGAAGATTTGAAGAAACTGCACAAGATTACTGAAATAGTTTTACAGATACCTTGGTCAGATATCTTGAAGACACAAATAGTCTTAAACAAGCTGTGTCACAAGAGATATCTGAGAACTGGAAGGTTTTCTGAAAACCAGGAAAGTGCCCACAAATATCTACTCTCAGGTACCTTGAGCCTTAACCACATTTCTGAAAAAGAAATATATTGCAACAAAGTTGTTTCAATAAAGTGGTATCTGAAGATTGAAGATAAGGACGTGCAAAGAATCAGATCATACTAGTCTCTGATACTGAGCATAGTTCCGTTGGCACTACAGGACAAAAAGTACAGTACAATGCATTTAATGCACGGACAGAGATGTCTGAATAAAAGCAACGGTACCTTCTGAAGAAGAAGACAAACCCATCAAAGATTATACACGAGATATCAATAGTTTGAATTTGATTTGCTTCAACGGATACTATTCAACGGCATTCAAATTCATCTATAAATATCAACACTTAGACTACTTGAGAAGACACCTTGAACTCCAAAACACGAACAACATATTCTCTCAAGCAAACTACTTATCCTCAAAGCTTTCATGCACCAAAGCTCCCCGATCTTAAGTAGCACTAAAGTTCTAAGTGTCCCGATCCTAAACAAGCACCGCTTATCCGTGAAAGAGTTGAATTGAAAGATCAAGTATCTGAGATTCATTCTCTTGAACATTTATCTAAGACTTGGGTCAGTAAAAAGAACAAGATACCATACATTGAAAAGTGTATTAAGTATACTTGATTCACAGAGCTATCTGATTAACTAAAAAGTTATTAAAGAAGCTCATCTGACAACTCAAACCAAAACCAACACCATCACTGGCGTGGAGTACAGGAAGTACTTAGTTTGAGAAACTAAGGAATAACTCCAAGGTTATTGAGCACAGGAAGTACTTAGCTTGGGAAGCTAGGGAATAGCTGAAAAAGGTTTCTAAGTACAAGAAGTACGTGGCTGTGAAAGCCGGGTAACAACTCAGGGGGAACATTTGGTTGGGAACCATTTGTTTAAGGAATCTTAGAATAGGATTTTTGTAAGGTGACCTCAATTATCTATTCTAGTGAATTCTAGGTCTTTAGAAGACCGAAGTGGATTAGTTGGAAGATTACGCCGCCTCCAGATACCACTATACTTGCTGTGTTATTTACTTCTCTGTACTTACATTTCAAAGAACACACACACACTTTAACTATTTCGCACTTATCTATCTTAAGTCTTCCGCTCGATTCTAAGTATCGACATATCTACACAGATATCTGAGAAATAGTTTTTATCGACAAAAGTTTTAAAAGACTATTCACCCCCCCCCCTAGTGTTTTACTTTGCCGTTATCTGGACCAACAGTCAGAGACTTGTGCAGTCTCTGGCTCGTTTTCTTGTGATGAAGGCTTGAAAGCCTCATCAATTTCCATTTGTTGTGGGGAATGTGCAGATGACTCCCCATCAACTTCTACTTCTGTTTAAACTTGTAAGAAGATAGTGTTAGATGTTTAGGAAAATGATCAGAGATTGTATCTTTATGTATCTGAGTGAAATACCTTCTCTGCAGAAGGTTCAGATGCTTGTGACTCAGAGACCTTAGAAGTCTCTGGCTTGTTCTCTGAACAGATAGACTTTGCAGTCTCTTCATTTTCCCTCTCAGTTGGAGCCTGTTTAGAAACAAACACAAGAAATTTAGACAAGTGTTTAAACACACATCTGAGAACTAATCTTAAGGAACTTTTATATACCTGTGAAACGGGCTCTGGTTCCCTAAGTGGAGAAGCCACAGAGGCTTCTTTCTCAGATTTTGAGACAAGATTTTCAACTTCCTCTTAGTTTCTTGTTTCTAATTCAGCTTGTAACAAAGTATTTTCATTAGTAACAAGACATAAGACATAAAATTTTCACAAGTAAAAACCATCAGTTACCTGAGCAATATCAGGCTGAGTAGTCTCTGGAACTTGTGACCCTTCCACGAGTTGGACTCGTTGTTCCAGTGTTGCTACTTTGTTGGAAGTTTGAGGTACTTCAAACCTTTCCTGAGTGGCTAACTTAGTTGCCTCCCCTGTTTGATCATTCTGAGTAGGTGTCTCAATGTGATCCCTCTCTTGGAGTTAGGGAACCTGCTCATTTGCAGGATTTTCTTCAGCATACTGCATTGCTGACATGTCAAAATGGAGCTCATTGACCATTTCATCAACCACTTGTGGCTGTTGTGGTTGTGGTTGTTGTAGTTGTCTAGGAGCAGAAGTTGGAGCATTTGAAAGCACTTCCAGACTTTTCAGTGTGGTGTTGACATCAGCGTCTACCAACACTAAGTTACCACTCATCAAGGTTTCTTGAAGTTGTTTAAGTGTAACTTGCCTTGATGGTGTGTTGGCACCAACAACCTTTGCTATAGGTGCTTGTTCAGCAACCTTTGAGCTAGTTTCTTTCTCAGCAACCTTGGACCTTTCGTCCTCTTCCCCTTTATCTTAGTTACTCTTTCAGTAACTTTGGGGGCTGGGATCTCCTTCTCTTTGTCCGATTCGGCATCGAAATCTGGAACGGAGCTATCCAAAATCCCGACAGTTTCTGCGGAGAGCTCTGGGAGTTTTTCACTACCCTTAGCAGCGTTGATGAGTTCATCCGCATGGCACTCAGCAATGGTCTTGACATTTCTGAAAGCACATTCTGTGCCTTTTGCAGCATTTATGAGTTCATCGGCAGGGCTTTCAGTTGTCATGGGGGCAGATATCTAAGAGTCGACATCCACAATTGGAGTCTCTTCTATCTTGCCAGCAGGCTTCTTCTTTGAAGCTCTAGGCTTTTTGGTCGCAACGGGACCCTCAGATACCTCCTCAGACTTGCGTTTCTTGGAACCTTTCTGAGACGCAGCAACCTTCTTCATCATATTTGTGTGCTCATACTTATAGAGCAGATTGCTGTTGGCAATTGTTTCCGTCTCTCTGAGAGTGATTCCCAGATTTTCCAAGATATAGCATATCTTCATGCCATAGCTTACTGTGGCCTTTGGCTCAGCAAGGCCATTCACAATTCTTGGCTCAAAGTCTTGAATTTTCTTCACAAACTTCATGAAGTCGCATTTCCAATTGAAAGGGTTTTCCAGCCTCTTGTCTTGTTGGTTCAATAGGAACATCAACATCCATCGTTCCTGGCTTATCTGGTCAGCTCCTCCTTGGAGACCATCAAAGCATTTGCGAAGAATGCAGGCCAACACATCCCAATGGACCATCAGATGTCTGGTCCGGATGTCAGCATGCTTGAACTCAGTGGGTGTATCTGGCTTGCCCAGATCACAGACCTCACTATAGAGTTGTCTTACACCTTCAAGGAGAGTCTCATCCTTGAGGTCAATTTCAAAATCCTTTCCAAGATTTTGAAGTTCAAACACATCACAGAAAGCTGCTTCATCCAGTAGTATCTCGTGATTCTGAACTTTGGTCTTAATAGACACTGTTTCAGTGCCCTCAGAGTCCTTTGAAACCACTGTGGAGTTGTTGTAAAACTCCAGCACATCCAGTGATGAGATTCCACTGGGAACTGCAGATATGAATCCTTTGAGATTTGCCATTTCAAGCATACTCAAGATTAACTTCCTATCTGCCTGGCTTTCAATTACAGCCGTCAAGTGTTCTTCAATGAAGTCACCCCCCTAAATCATCCTGTGATTGGAGGTCCAATTCTCTAGGTTAAATTCTCCCACTAGTCGATTATTGGTGATAACCAATGTTGGTGGTTGCTGCAAAGAAGCACCAGAAGATGTAACTTGTGGAAGCACGTTTGGGAGGCATCTCTTTATATAGAGTGTTTTCCAAAGCGGAAAGAGATTTAGGATTTGAGACTTAGCAATTCTTTGCAGAAATACTAAAGAAGAATCAGTGTTTGCAGAGATGGATTTGCAGGAAAAAAACTTGGTGTTTTTGTTCTTTTTGTGCAAGTGAAAAATGTTGGATTAGGCGAAAGTGATTTCTTTTGCCAAAATCCTATATATATAGCAAGCGAATCTCAACAATCATATACACACAAATTGATTTTGTGCATTTGGGACTGTGTACATGCATAGAGGCGTGGGTGTAAACTGCTCTCGCATTTAATGTTAGTGGGCCATGACTTATTTTCACAGTCCACTATTTTTACGGATTTAATTGTGGTCTTAGAATTTTGAGCGGTAAATTCATCAAAGGGTGGGATTGCTTTTCCAGCAATGATCACAATCAGCTCATGTAATTGTGCCCAATTAATGAATTTTGGTCATTAGCTATCTGAGTCGCAATGTATCTGTAACTAGGAGACAAATGGGTTTCTGAGATTTCATCATCAACAGTGAATTTGTTTGTATATTTCACAAAAGTAGAAATATTACAAAACACGAGAAATTAGTTGACTACTAGTAGTTGTACTATCTTTCTCTTTTTGTGTTCCCCCTTACTAAGTAATCTTATGTACATCCGAGTATTGCCTCATAAGTCTTTAAATGGCTATTTTGCTCCTTTAATTCTATAGATATCTGAGTACCCGTTTCAGATATTTACTTTTCCAAAGTTTCACCACATGCCTTTGATATCTGAATTCTGCCATGTATATCCAGCCTTTCTTTTCCAATCTCGCTCTTTCCGAGTTCTGCCTCAAAGGATCTCTGATTAGCTCCTTGGTAGTTCCATTAACCTTAGACTATGTCTCAAGGTTAGGAATCTACTTTCTTGCAGAGGTTTAGTAAAGATATCTGCAAGTTGGTCTTCGGTACCAAGCTTGAGTATCTCAATATTGCCTTTTTCAACATGATCTCTGTTGAAGTGGTGTCTAATTTCAAAGTGCTTTGTTCTAGCATGAAACTTAGGATTCTGAGTGATCGCAATAGCACTTGTGTTGTCACATAAAATGGGAGTTTTCTCTTCATTGATGTCATAGTCTCTGAGTTGTTATTGTATCCACAATATTTGTGAAGCACAACACCTAGCGGCAATATACTCCGCTTCTGTTGTTGATGTGGCAATTGAGTTTGATTTCTTGCTGAACCATGATATTAGTCTGGCACCAAGGAATTGACAAGTTTCTGAGGTACTTTTTCTATCAAGCATTGACCCAGCGTAGTCGGCATCTGAATAGCCAACCAAACTCATTCCACTATCTTTTGGATACCACAATCCAACTTCTACTGTACCTTTCACATACCTTAGAATTTTCATAGCAATGTTGTAGTGAGACTGCATCGGATTTGTTTGAAATCTTGCACATACTTCAACTGCATATTGAATGTCTGGTCTACTAGCAGTGCGGTATAGTAGAGACCCAATTAACTTCCAATACTTGTGTTCATCAACACTCTTGTCAGATTCAGTATAGGTCATCTTGGTTCCAATGCTCATAGGTATCTTGGCAATCTTTTCAGAAGGCTTTAGATTGAACTTATTGAGCATATCTTTTGCATACTTTATTTGACTAATGAATATTCCATCATTAAGTTGCTTGACTTGCAACCCTAAGAAATAATTCAATTCTCCCATCATGCTCATCTCAAATTTATTTTTCATGAGCTCAGCAAAGTCTTCACAAATTTGCTTGTCCTTAGATCCAAAAATTATGTCATCTACATAAACTTGGACTAAGAGTAGTTTCCCTTCGTGGTTCAATGTGAAGAGAGTTTTGTCAACATCTCCTTTCTTGCATCCATTTTCCAGCAAATATTTGGCCAACGTGTCATACCATGCTCTTGGAGCTTGTTTTAGTCCATATAGAGCTTTCTGAAGTTTATATACCATCTTGCTTTCTGAGGAAACTTCAAAGCCTGGTGCTTGATCAACATAGACTTCTTCTGCAAGTTCACCATTTAGAAATGCACTTTTGACGTCCATTTCGTAAACTTTAAAGTCATTATGAGCTGCAAAGGCTAGAAAAAGTCTGATTGCATCCAATCCTGCAACTGGAGCATAAGACTCATCAAAATCTAGTCCTTCAGTCTGGGTAAATCCCTTGGCAACCAACCTTGCTTTGTTTCTGGTTCTTTCACCAGATTTATTCATTTTGTTTCTAAAAACCCACTTAGTTCCAATGACAGATATTCCTTCAGCAAATGGAACTAGTTTCCAGACTTTGTTTCTTTCAAATTGATCCAATTCTTCTTGCATTGCAGAGATCCAATCTTGATCTCTTAAAGCTTCTTCAATACTCTTTGGCTCAATATATGAAATGAAACATCTATAGAGACAACTTGCATTTTATGCAATTGCTCTCCTAGTTCTTACTCATTGGTCCAATGGACCTATCACATCCTTTGCATGATGATCTATTATCCATTTTCTAATGGGTTTTGAACTAGTAGGATCACTGTCATGTAGATCTGAATGTGAATCATTATGATTGTGATAAGATACTTGTTCAGTATCTAAGATATCTGGCACATTTGATGTGTCATTGATATCTGACACTTGTTCAGTGTTTGGGGTATCTGAGATCGGTCTTTAAGCAATCTCCGACTCAGAAACCTCTTCATGGTGAAGATTCTTAGAGATCTGATCCATTTCTGGATTTCTTCGAGGAAATTCTTCATCATGTCTTAGAATCATCTTGTTGTTACTTGACATTTGTTGTCTTTCATCGTCAGACTCATCTTCTAAGTATGTGACCGAATTATTACCTCTCTGAGATTCTTGTTCAGAATCTTTGATCAGAAGTTCCTTGAACCTATCTGGGAGTTCTTCCACCAAAGGTGCTTTCTTGTTTCCTTCATAGAATACTACATGAACAGATTCTTCAATCTTTTGTGTCCTTTTGTTGTATATTCTGTAAGCTTTGCTATTCATTGAATAACCAAGAAATACACCTTCATCTGCCTTTGGTTGAAATGTTCCTAGATATTCTTTGCTAATGTTTAGAACAAAACATCTGCAACCAAACACCCTTAAATGTTTGATAATAGGGGGTCTACCAATCAATAACTCATAGAGAGTTTTGTCATGGTGTTTGTTTATCACACATCTATTCTGAGTGTAGCATGCTGTGTTTACAGCTTCAACCCAATAGATTTCACATATTTCAGTGTCAGCCAACATTTTTCTGGCTGCTTCTTTTAGGGTTCTATTCTTCCTTTCAGCAACACCATTTTGTTGTGGTGTCCTTACTGAAGATAGTTGATGTTGTATACCTTTGCAAGTACAAAACTCTTTTATGTACTGGTTCACAAACTCAGTACCATGGTCTGTTCTGATCACAGATACCTTGTCATTTATCATGACTTCAAGCTTATTCAGCAGATTAGGTATCTCGGCCCTTGCGTCAGATTTCTGTTTAAGGAAAACAACCCAAGTGAGTCTTGAGTAGTCATCCACAACAACCAGACCATACTTCTTTCCTGCATAACTTGTTACAGAGGACTCAAAGAGATCCATATGTAAAAGTTGCAGTGGCCTCACACTGGAATGTCTAGTTTTAGACTTGAAAGATGTTTTGGCTTGTTTCCCTAGTTAGCAAGCTGTGCATACACCATCCTTTTTGTATGCCATTTTAGGTAATCCAACTACCAACTCTTTCTTGGCCAGCTTGTTTAGAGTTTTGAAATTCAAGTGACTCATTCTTTTGTGCCATAGCCAGTTTTCTTCAGTGTAGCCAGATTGACTCACCATGAGGCATTCTTCAGTTGTGGCGGATTCCCAATCAGCAACATAGAGACTTCCTTTCCGCCTTGCAACTAAGACTACCTTCTTTGACTCATTGTCAATCAATTTGCAGAATTTAGATTTGATTTTCACAGAGAATCCCTTATCATCGAATTGACTCATGCTTAGAAGATTATATTTCAATCCTCTTACATGTAGTACACCTGAGATCGTAAGATCTCCCAATTTCAAATCTCCGAATCATACCGTTGATTTACTTCTCCTCCTGCAAATCTAATATCTGGTCCAGTGTTGCTGTTGGTCCAGATAACGGCAAAGGAAAAGACTAGGGGGGCGGGGGTGAATAGTATTTTCAAACTTTTGTCGATAAAGCAGTTTCTCAAATATCTGTGTGGATATCTGATACTTAATTTCAGAGAGCGGAAGACTTCTTGTGATAAGTGCACGTGCTCAACAGGGTATAAAGTGTATAAATACTTAACAAAGTAAATTAAACAATAAGTAAATAACACAAGTATTTATAGTGGTATCTGAAGGTGGCGTAATCCTTCAACTAATCCACTCGCCCTTGGTAAGACTTAAATTCACTAGACAATAAATTGAGTTCTCCTTACAAGATCCTATCTCTAAATCCCTTTTACACTAGGTTCCCAACTTAGTGTTCCCCCTGAGTTGTTCCCTGGCTTCTCAGCCAAGTACTTCCTGTACTCAGAAACCTTTCGAGTTGTTCCTTAGTTTCCAAAACTAAGTACTTCCTATGCTCAGTAACCTCGGAGTTGTTCCCTAGTTTCCCAAACCAAGTACATCTTATACTCCACGCCTTATATGGTGTTGGTTAAAGGTTTTTGTCAGGCGAGTAGTCTTTAATAACTTTTCAGTTATGTTTGAGTACTCTGTAGAACAGAAATCACTTAACACACTTTGCAATGTGTGTGAGACGTTCTTTTCTGACCCAAGTCAATGGTAAGTGTTCCAGAGAATGAACCTCAGATTCTTGATCCCTAGGTTCAACTCTTTTACATATAACAAAGCTTGTTAAGGATTAGGACACTTAGAACGTTCGTGCTACTTGAAATCTAGAGCTTGAGTCGCAACAGTAAGCTTAGAGAAAGTAGACAGAAGGCTTTGTATGCTTGAAATTATACCGCTTGATGTAATCAGATATGTGAGTGCTAGTTCAAGGTATATTGTGTTCTGTGTGTCTAAGGCGTGTTCAAGCATTCTAAGTGTTGATATTTATAGTTGAAAAACAAGCCGTTTGAAATAGTATCCGTTCGGCTTAGTGAAATTCAAACTATCGATATCTGTGTAATAGTACTACAGAAAACGTTTTCTCATTTCAGAGAGCTCTGCTTTTGTTCAGACATCTCTGTCTGTGCATTGAATGCATTGTACTATTTTGTCTCAGAGTGCCAACGGAAATATGCAAGCTATCCGAGGCTTTGCACATCCGCTTCGTAAACCTCAGACCTTCAGATATATGTGAAAACATTGTTTCCCAGAAACTTAGTTTCAATAGAGGTATCTGAGTGTACATATCTAGATGCACTTTTCCTTAGTCTTCAGCAATCTTGTGCAGTCTTCAAATCTTCAATTTGTTGAACTCTTCTGCTGGATGAATCCTTCTTGGTCTTCTTTAGAGATATGAAAATTACATTCAGAGACCTAACATCCTATACAAGATTTGCTAGACAATCATACTAAGTAAACTTCCTCTTTTACAATGCATGTTCAAGTGAACTAAGAGTACTAGTTACCTTTCTGAGCTAAGGTAAGTCATTTGGTTGCTGATCAAAATCTAAACAGATATTCCTAACAAATTTCCCCCATTTTGATCAGTCAACTATGACTACCTTTCAACCTATTACAATCTGGAAGAGGAAACAATGCAACACTTAATCTTTTCTTAAGATTTTTCAATTCATTCAATTGAAAGTAAAGTAAACATCAACCAAATCACAAGGTGTGATCTTTGCTGACAAGTTATCTTTTCATTAGAATGATATCTGAGAGTAAGTTCATCAGATATGTTACAGAGTAAGTCCACAGATAACTTTTACAAGAGGTAATAAAATTAAGTAGAATCATTAAAGATACAAAAGATACATAGCTAATTAGGAAAACAGGAGTATCCAAGCTCCAAGTAAACATCCTAACAACTACTCTTCAAGTCTTCAAAATCTTCAAGTCTTCAAAAGCAGCACCATGGATCAATCATAGAATTTCCTATCACCAAACCTTTTTATATCATCAGAGTAGTCATACAAGAGAGTTCTAACCAATATCTCTGTGTCTCTGGCAAATCCACAAACTTCCTTGTAGGTTCTGGTGGGATTCTTCTTTGCAAAGTGTTTGATCCACAGATACTTTCCCCATTTTCAGGCATGTTCTATCTTGATATCTGACATGTTGAAGTATTCATAGATAATCTTCAGATACTTTATGTCACCCTTGTATTGTTCTTGAGTCATGTAGAAGGAATCATAGGGTTCCAGAGATAGTCTTGGTCTAGTGCCTGTTCTAGTTATATTGGGAATTCTGTGCACATCATCTGGCTTTCCATATGGACAATCTTCAAAGAGGTCCTTTCTCATGGCTTCAATTCTCTTGATCACTTCAAAGTCCAACCATGCCTTGATGTGATTGGCCTTGATCAAGATTGGCTTGTCCATTCTCCATGCCATGAGTTGTTTATGGATTGGTTCTGGGAACTCTTTTTCATTTACCAGTAGATGCTTTAGTTCCGTAATCCAAGAACCATTCTTTCCGATTGATGCATCTGTAGACAGAGGAGTTGTTGTTGGTCTTCACATACTCAATATTGGCTTCTTCTGGCCTGAGTGGATTTTCTCTGTTCAGTTCTCATCCTGTTTCTTCCCTGCCTTGAATTCTCCTTTGGTGGGTTGCTTGAAGAATCACCCTGGATCGACTTGTATATCCAGAGGGTGTTCTTGCTGCTATTGGTTTTGCAACAATGGGCTCAAATAGGCTATCTATCCTCTTTCTCTTCCTTTGCAGAGGATTGATGTCATCATCTTCTTCTTCATCATCTTCCAGATTTCTCTTGGAAGGAGTTCTGCAGCCTTCTTCATTTCCCTAGGGTTTGATCTGTCCTTCTTCTTATTTATCTTCTTCTTCATCTAGATCAACCCCTCTTGCTTGTCTCCTTCGAGCCTTGGTACTCCTTGAGGTTTCGTACATCGCCTCTTACCCTTTGAAGTATCTTCAGATGGTTGCTGGGAAGTAGTTGCTAAATGCAAACTTGGGGAGGGTTCTCTTATTCTCAATGGTGGCAGGGAAGTTTTCTTGTTTCCTCTTCCCTTTTTCTGAGCAGCACCATGACCCTCAAATTCTTCCCCCTTAGTCATAATTGACTGACTTATCTTGACAAAGGAATCTGACAGAGAGTCAAAATTTCCTTGCAAATAGTTGTAGGCGGCAACCAATTTCTGAAGTTTTGTCTTGAGCTCCTAATTCTGTTTGATAAGACCATTGTCCTTATCAGTGAGCTCTTCTAGTGGGCCTAGTATGGCTTCTGCCTTTCCAGCAGTGTAACTTGCCTCATCAAAAGCTTTTTCAACTAATGACATATCAGCGTCCTTACCATGCCAAGGTCTTTCTGAGCAATGACCAGGCTGGTAGTTGTCTGAGTGATGAGCTCAGCGAATTTCTTCAAGTTATCTGGGACTGAGGCAATTACTTGTTGACTCTGAGAAGTTAACTCCTTGCTGAGTGTTAGTAAAGTCTTCCTTCTATTTTCATACTCAGTGGAGTGAACGTTGGGCAGTTGGCTGTAAATATTAGGATCAATAAGCTTCCTTTTAATATGAGAAACCACCAAATTTTCATTTCGGTGTTCTGCCGACTTCTTCTCTTCTTCATCATTTGAGTCATCAACCTAGTTATCTTCATCCTCTTGCGCTTCTTCATCAATATTTTCCAGCGCACCAACCATCTCAAGGATGGGTTTCTTTCCTTTCAGAGAGGAAGTGGATGGTATGTCTTGTGGGGATGCAGCCTTAGCATCATGCTGTTCTTCAGATAATTCTTCAGCATCTAAGTCCTTGTAATCGCTTTATGTGCTTTGGAGTTCTTTCAACTCCGCAAGTGCAGCCTTTTCTTTGATATTTAGGCCTTCTAATCGTTCAAGCTCTGCCTTGGACTTAGCTATCTGTTCTTCCAAATGAAGATGTAGCTGTTGTTCTTCCTCCAACAATTCTTTGAGTTGAGCAACTCTGGCTTGTGCATCATTTATCTTCTGAGAGTTGTCCTCAGAGACCTCAACTACTTGTGTAGTAGTATTTTGTTGTTGGGGAGAAGGATGTGAAGATTTCTGAGGAGATGGAGGAGGAGAGTTCTGAGTATTCTTCTCAGTTAGCTTTGCAACTATTGAGGCATTATTTCCTTGATCAACTCCTCCTGTGCCGGGTGCTGGGGTATCATCATCATCCTTGTGATGGTCAGAGGGAGGTTCTTCAAAGGTATTTTCATCCATTTCTTCCTCCTCATCATCTTCAGATACAAGATTAATCACTTCTGGAATAGTGATCTTTTGCCCATTAACTTCCTCTTGCTCAGAGGGTATAAATTGCAAAGTCTGGGGCAAGACTGGCTTGAATGCCATCTGTAATCTTGTCTGACCATCAGCCTATCTGAAGGCTTGCACCAGTTTGTGTGCCACTTCTTTAGAGAAATCCTTATGCAACAAGGTCGCAACCTGATACTGTTTAGTGGGGAACATTGCATGGATGTAATTCTCCAAGTCAAGAGCTCGTGCTCGTCTTGTTGGTTGATCAGTGATTCTCAGTATTTCAGAGAGATCAGAGCACCTTAACCTCTACCATTTCTTGAAGCATTGAAGTTTCTTGGGCAGGGTGTGAGTCTTGAAGAAGGCAAGAAGGTTTTCATATTCATCGTGTGAACCCTTCTTGGCACAACTTTGAGCTTGAAAGAGATAGGTTTGATTTAGTTTCAAAACCTTAGTAGATATCCGGGTGAAAGAGTAGTTAGATATCTGTATTACCTGTGTGACAGGCTCAGAGATCTTGACTACTGAGGTTCCAGCGGCCTCAGATATCTGGACATGAGGAGGAGACTTGGAAGTCTGGTCCTCAACATCTCTTTCTACTTGAACCTGAGATAAGACATAACACTTAGAAATGTTTCATGAAAAGAAGTGAGCAAATTTTGTATCTAAGAAGCCAATTACCTCCACCATAGGAGGCTCAGATACTTGTTTGTAAGAGACTTGTACAGTCTCTGGTTCTTTTTCTTGTGATGAAGGCTTGAAGGCCTCATCAATTTCCATCTGTTGTGGGGTTTGTGCAGATGACTCCCCATCAACTTCTACTTGAACCTGTAAGTAGATAGTGTAAATGTTTAGAAAGATGATCAGAGAGTTTTCTTTATAAGCTTACTTGTATCTGAGTGAAATACCTTCTCTGCAGAAGGTTCAGACACATTTGTCTCAGAGACCTTTGATGTCTCTAGCTTGTTCTCTGAAGAGATGGATTTTGCAGTTTCATCATCTTTCTTCTCAGTTTGAGCCTATTAGAAACAAACATTTTAGAAATTAGTTAAGTGACTAACTTCACATTTTTGAGACAAGTTTTAAGGAACTTTCATTTACCTGTGTGACAGGCTCGGGTTCCCTAAGTGGTGAAGCCACAGAGGCTTCTTGCTCAGTTTCTGAGGCAAGCTTTGCAGCTTCCTCTTGATTTCTTGTTTCTAAATCAGCCTGTAACAAAGAAATATAATAAGTAACAAGACACAAACATAAAAATTTCACAAGTTAAAAACCATTCAGCTACCTAATCATTGTCAGGCTGAGTGGTCTCTGGAACTTGTGACCCTTCCATGAGTTGGTCTCGTTGTTCCAGCGATGTTTCTTTGTTGGAAGTTTGGGGTACTTCAACCCTTTCCTGAGTGGCTAACTCAGTTGCCTCCCCTGGTTGATCTCTCTGAGTGGGTGTCTCAGTTTGATCCTCTCGAGTCAGGGAACCCGCCATTTACAGATTTTCTTCAAAGATATCGCATTGTTGGCATGTGAAAATGGAGTTCATTTACCATTTCATCAACCACTTGTGGCTGTTGTGGTTGTGGTCGTTGTAGTTGTCTGGGAGCAGAAGTTGGAGCATTTGAAAGCTCTTCCAGACTCTTTAGTGTGGTGTTGATATCAGAATCTACCAACACTAAAGTTCCACTCATCAGGGCTTCTTGAAGTTGTTTAAGAGTAACCTCCCTTGATGGTGTAGTACTACCAACAATCTTTAATATAGGTGCTTGTTCAGCAACCTTTGAGCTGGTTGCCTTCTCAGCAACCTTAGACCTCTTGGTCCTCTTCCCCTTTGTCTAAGTTACTTTTTTAGTAACCTTGGGGGCAGGGATCTCCTTCTCCTTGTCCGATTCGTCATCGAAATCTGGAATGGAGCTATCTAAAATCCCAGCAGTCTCTTTAGAAAGTGCTTGTACTCTTTCATTTGTCGCAACGTTTCTGAAAGCACTTTCTGCGCCTTTTGCAGCATTTATCAGTTCATCAGCAAGGCGCTCAGCGTTGATGAGTTCATCCGCTGTGGGCGCGGATATCTGAGAGTCGACTTCCACTATTGGAGTCTCTTCTATTTTGCCAGCAGACTTCTTCTTTGAAGCTCTGGGCTTTTTGGTCGCAACGGGACCCTCAGATACCTCCTAAGTCTTTCGCTTCTTGGAACCTTTCTGAGACGCAGCAACCTTTTTCATCATATTTGTGTACTCATACTTGTAGAGCAGGTTGCTGTTGGCAATTGTTGCCGTCTCTCTGAGAGTGATTCCCAGATTTTCCAAGAGATAGCATATCTTCATGCCATAGCTCACTGTGGCCTTTGGCTCAGCAAGGCCATTCACAATTCTTGGCTCAAAGCCTTGAATTTTCTTCACGAATTTCATAAAGGCGTACTTCCCCCAGTGGAAAGGGTTTTCCAGCCTCTTGTCTTGTTGGTTCAACAGGAACATCATCATCATCCATCGTTCCTGGCTTATCTGGTCAGCTCCTCCTTGGAGACCATCAAAGCATCTGTGAAGAATGCAGGCCAAAACATCCCAATGGACCATCAGATGTCTGGTCCGGATGTCAGCAAGCTTGAACTCAGTGGGTTTGTATGGCTTGTCCAGATCACAGACCTCACTATAGAGTTGTCTTACACCTTCAAGGAGAGTCTCATCCTTGAGGTCAATTTTAGAATTCTTTCCAGAATTCTGAAGTTCAAAGATATCACAGAAAGCTGCTTCATCCAGCAGTATCTCGTGATTCTGAACTTTGGTCTTTATAGACACTTTTTCAGTGCCCTCAGAGACCTCTGAAACAACAATGGTGTTGTTGTAAAACTCCAGTACATCCAGTGATGAAATTCCACTGGGAACTGCAGATAGGAATCCCTTGAGTTTTGCCTTTTCAAGCATACTCAGGATCAACTTCCTATCTGCCTAGCTTTCAATCACAGCCGTCAGATGTTCTTCGATGAAGGCACCTCCCCAAATCATCCTGTGGTTGGAGGTCCAATTGTCAGGGTTAAAGTCTCCCACTACACAGTTATTTGTGATAACCAAAGTTGGTGGTTGCTTTCCAGCAGCACCGGAAGATGAAACTTGTGTGGAAGCACGTTTGGGAGCCATCTCTTTATATAGACTGGTTTTTGGAAGTCGGAAAGAGATTAGGAATTTGAGACTTAGTAATTCTTTGCAGAAAAACTAAATGGAAATCAAGAAATAAGAGAAAGATTTGCGTAAAACTTGCTTTTTGCACTTTTTAGTGCAAGTGTAAAATGTCGATTAGGCGAAAGTGATTTCTTTTGCCAAAATCCTATATATATAGCAAGCGAATCTCAACAGTCACATATACACAAATTGATTTTGTGCATTTGGGACTGTGTACATGCATAGATGCGTGGGTGTGATACTGCTCTCGCAATTAATGTTAGTGGGCCATGACTTATTTTCACACTCCACTATTTTTACGGATTTAATCATGGCCTTAGAATGTTGAGCGGTAAATTCATCAAAGGCTGAGATTGCTTTTCCAGCAATGATCACAATCAGCTCATGTAATTGGGCCCAATTAATGAATTTTGTTCATTAGCTATTTGAGTCGCAACAGATCTGTGTAACTAGGGACAAATGAGTTTCGAGAATTTCTCATCAATAGTGCATCTGCTTGTATATTTCACTTAAAGTGGAAATTTTTCAAAACACGAGAAATTAGTCGAGTATAAGTAGTTGTACTATCTTTCTCTTTTGTGTTCCCCTACTAATTGATCTCATGTATATCCGAAAATTCGCCTCATAAGTCTTAGCATAGCGAGTTTGCTCCTTTTAATTATATTGAAATTTGAGTACCCGTTTCAGATTTCTGTTTAGCCAATGTTTCACCTCATGCATTTGATATCTGAGTTCCCGTCACAGATATCTGAGCTTTTGCTTTCCAATCTCTGTTCTTTCTGAATTCTAGTCTCAGTGATCTATGATTAGCTCCTTGGTAGTTCCATTAACCCTAGGAAGACTAGTAACATTAGAATACTCTCTTGGAGCTTGGACTCTCCTATGTTCTAATTTACTTAGTATGTTTTATTACTTTTTGTAATCTTGCTGATTGTTTCTGAAATTCTCTATCTGTAAAAGTTGCATCTTACTCAGAACTGCATCTATCTCAAGATCATACTCTTATACATTTTAATAGATTACAACTTATCAGCAAAGATCACTTCTTGTGATTTGGTTGATGTTTACTTTCTGCACTTAATTCAACTAAAATTGAATATCATTTGAAATGATTAAGTGGTGGATTGTTTTCTTCCGTGATTACAATTTTGTAATAGGACTTGAAAGATAGTCATGGATGATGATCAAAAGGAAAATTTGTTAGAATATTCATTAGTATTTTGATCACTCATCACATGTTCTTATCTTAGCGAGAAAGGTGATTAAGTGCTCGTTCACTTGAACATTGTAAAAGAGGAAATCACTGAGTATGATTAGTCTAGTAAATCTTGTATTAGGATTATAGGTCTCTGAGTGTAATTTTTTATTTCAAGAAGACCATGAAGATCAATCCTAGCAATGGAGCTTTTCCAAGATTAGAAGATCAAGATTGCACAAGGTTTATGAAGACACAAAGGTTTAGTCTAACTCAGAAAGACTATGTCCTTAATCCTTTCTTAAGTACATTAACTTACTTTGGAAATATGATTCTGGACATATGACATCATGAGTATGGAGCATGCAAGCCATCAGAAAGGCTCATGTATCCGTTGAGACTAAAGGACAATGAATATGCATTAAATGCATCGCGAAATGTCAAAAAGCAAGTCCTCTCTGAAACAAGAGATAATGACTTCTGAGTACATAGTTCAAGATATAAACGGATATAATTTGATAGAGAGCACAACGGATACAATTCAAACGCCTCTCAAATTTATCTATATATATCACACACTTAGATGCTTGAAGAACATACCTTAGAACGCTCTATCTTGCAAACTTACCATCAAGCAAAGTATTCTCTCAAGCACTCTACTACCCTTTCTGAAAGCTTTCTGTTGCTTGAAGAATCACTAGTAGTTCTAAGTTGTCCTGAACCTTAACAAGAGATTGTTATTCGTGAAAGAGTTGAACTATCAGATACCCTTTCTGAAGCTCATTCTCCAGAACGGACACCAATTACTTAGGTCAAGAAGAGCATCGTCATCCACTGAACAAGTGTATTAAGTAGTCTTGTTCTATTAGGCTCTCTGAAAACATAACTGAAAAGTTATACGAGAAGCCTCTCTAACAAACCTTATAACCAACACCATCAAGGCGTGGAGTAGAAGAAGTACTTGATTTGGGAAATCAGGGAATAACTCCAAGGTTATCTGAGTAGAGGAAGTACTTAGTTTGGGAAACTAAGGAATAACTCCAATGTTACTGAGCATAGGAAGTACTTAGTTTGGGAAACTAAGGAATAGCTCAAAAGCTTTCTGAGTACTGTGGGGAACACTTGGTTGGGAACCTAGTGTATTTAGGAATCGAGAGAAGATACTTGTAAGGTTAACTCAATTATCTGTCTTAGTGGATTCTAGGTCTGAGAAAGGCCGAAGTGGATTAGTTGAAGGATTACGCCACCTTTAGATACCACTATAAAGACTTGTGTTATTTACTTTCTGCAATCTATTACTTGCTTTATTTACCTTGCTAAGTATTTACACATATCTTGCTGAGCACGTGCACTTATCACAAAAAGTCTTCCGCTCTCTGAAAATAAGTATCAGATATCTTCATAGATATCTGAGAAATTGTGTTTATCGACAAAAGTTTGAAAAATACTATTCACCCCCCCCCCCAGCCCTCTAGTCTTTTACTTTGTCGTTATCTGGACCAACACAAGTGTTTTTCAATAAACAAATTTTGCAAAAGATATCTGAGAGCACAAGGTTTCTGAACGAGGAAAAGTTCCCACAGATATCTACACTCAGATACCTTGGATAAAACATGTTTCTAGGAAACAATGTTGTAACAAGTATCTGGAGATGTGAAGGTCTCTGGAAAGGGACGTGCAATGCTTAAAAAAAGCATGCATAGTTCCGTTGGCACTACAGGACAAAAATAGTACAATGCAATAAATGCACAGACAGAGACATCTGAACAAAAGAGGAAATCTCTGAAAGGAGAGAACGCCTTCCGCAAAGATTATTTACAGATATCAATAGTTTGAATTTAATTAAGCCTAACGGATACTATTCAAACGGCATGATTTTCAACTATAAATATCAACACTTAGAATGCTTGAAAGACACACCTTGAACTTACATTAAATACACAGAACTCTCAACAAGAACACTATCTTTCAAACTCTCAAACATATTACTTACCTTCAAGCTTTATGTTGCGACCAAAGCTCTTGATTCTAAGTAGTACAAAAGTTCTAAGTGTCCTGATCCTTAACAAGCATTGTTATCTGTGAAGGAGTTGAATTAAGATTTCATATCTGAGATTCATTCTCTTGAACACTTATCATAGATTGGGTCAAGAAAGAACAAGATACCATACATTGAAAAGTGTATTAAGTATACTTGATTCATAGAGCTATCTTCATAACTGAATAAGTTATTAAAGAAGCTCACCTGACAAACTACCTTAATCAACACCTTAAACGGCGTGGAGTATAGGAAGTACTTAGTTTGGGAAACTAAGGAATAACTCCAATGTTACTGAGCATAGGAAGTACTTAGTTTGGGAAACTAAGGAATAGCTCAAAAGGTTTCTGAGTACATGAAGTACTTGGCTGAGAAAGCTGGGGAATAACTCAGGGGGAACACTTGGTTAGGAACCTAGTGTATTTAGGAATCGAGAGAAGATATTTGTAAGGTTAACTCATTTATCTGTCTTAGTGGATTCTAGGTCTGAGAAAGGCCAAAGTGGATTAGTTGAAGGATTACGCCGCCTTTAGATACCACTATAAAGACTTGTGTTATTTAGTTTCTGCAATTTATTACTTTCTTTATTTACTTTGCTAAGTATTTACACATATCTTGCTGAGCATGTGCACTTATCACAAAAAGTCTGCCGCTCTCTGAAATTAAGTATCAGATATCTTCACAAATATCTGAGAAATTGTGTTTATCGACAAAAGTTTGAAAAAGACTATTCACCCCCCCCCCCCCTCTAGTCTTTTACTTTGCCATTATCTGGACCAACAAGTGGTATTAGAGCGGGAGGTTCCAAGCCTTCTGCACTGAACCTAGATCCCAGTTAAGTGCCCACTAACTGCTTTTCACCTACACTTGATTTTCCTGTTTAGTGTGTTTACTGCAGGATGTGTTTAAGTGACGCTCCAATTCTCAAGTCAGAGAATTATGAGAAATGGAAGAACAACATGTTGCTCCACCTAGAAGCCATCAGTGATGAAATGATCGAAGTAACTCAGTAGGCGGACTGTCCAGTGATGAATCCTACCCAAGATCCTGTCAATCAGAGGTTGATATTGCGCTACTGTGAGTCGACGATGCGATAATGGCACTCCTAAATACTTCACAGGAAGCTGCCCAAGGGAGAAACCCATGATGGTCAACAACTGCTGCCGCACGGCTTGGTCCAGGCCGCCAAAGAAGATTTTTGTCTTTGCGGCATTGGCCCACAATCCCGTAGCCAATGAAAATTGGTCGAACTGCCCCAGTAATAACTTCACAGATCCCACATCGCCTCGCATAAATAGCATCAAATCATCCGCAAAACAGAGGTTGGTAATATGAAGTTTTTCACACTTCGGATGAAAGTTGAAATTCGGCAAATCCTTCAACTTCCGTAATAAGTGATGTAGATATTCCATGACAAGAACAAAAAGAAATGGAGAGAGAGGGTCACCTTGACGCAGCCCACGCCTAGCTTTTAGAAGCTTGGAAGGAGTCCCATTAATCGAGTATCGATAAGATACTGTCGTGACACAGCACAAAATCCATCCCACAAAGCGGGTAGGCAATCCAAGCTCCTTCATTATCACTTCCAAGGCTCCCCATTCCACAGTATCATAGGCCTTGTGTATATCCATTTGAATCATGCACCTTGGGGAAACGCCCTTACGGCCATATCCTTTAATCAGTTCCTGGGCAAGTAGAATGTTATCCTGGATAACTTTATCTGGTAAGAAGGATGACTGACTATCATCCACAATGGTATTGATCACCTTTCCCAACCGAGCCGTAATAATCTTCGATATAAGTTTATAGATGACGGAGCAGCATGCAATAGGCCGCATGTCCCGTACCCCCTTGGCCGAGTTAGATTTTGGAATCAACGTGACAAGAGTGCAATTAATGGCACGATACATGGAAGATGTGTCGAAGAAATCTTGAACCGCCGCATAAACATCATCGCTCACTGTATGCCAGGCACGTTTGAAGAAGTGTGAGTTAAAACCATCAATACCCGGTGCCTTGAGATCTCCAATATCCTTCAATGCAAGGTCAACCTCTAATCGCGAAACTGGCTGTATAAGAGCAGCCCTATCATCCAGTGCTAGTTGTCTACCTCCGCGCAGAGCCACTACATCCACTCCAATACGCCGGGAGGCCTCAGATCCCACCAGATTAGTGTAGAAGGCAAGGGTTTCCGCCTCAATGTCAGCAGCCGTGTGGAGAACTCGATCATCTTCAGTTTCAAGCCGGTGAATGCCAATTTTTCAATTTTTCTCTCGAACCTGGGCATGAAAAAAGGAAGTATTACCATCCCCATGTTGTATCCAGTTAATCTTGGATTTCTGTCTCAGTATATGTCATCAATATCCATCCATTTTTCCAGATTTTCAGTGTCCTCCTTCACTTGATGTATCAACAGAGCATTAAACCTATCACGCCTGAGTTGTTCCTGCCTTTGTTGGAGTTGTCCCCGTAATTGCAGGATACGTTTCTCCACACCATGAATACGCGCATGGAGACCCTTCATATCCGGCTTTAGGTTTTTCAGCTTCATCCATATACGTTCCTGTGGATTATTAGGTCCTTGTCGACCCCAAGAAGTCGCTACAACTGTACCAAAGTCAGGAAACTGGGTCACAAAATTTAAGAATCGAAACCCCGACCGCTTTAGTTTGGTAACCACATAATGCCGGAATCTCAGTGAGGAATGATCCGAAATTCCAGGGGCCAAGACTTCAATATCGGCCATTGGGTTTGCCTAGAACCATTCCACATTCCCTAGAGCTCGATCAATACGGGAATAGATAGTGCCATGTGTATGCTTATTCGACCAAGTGAACCAATCTCCCACCGAAGGAACCTCAAATAGGCCAGTATCCTCCATCATTGATGCGAAGTCCCTGAACTCATGTGCAAGGATTGGGTTTCACCCAACCCAGTCCTCAACACTCAATACATTATTGAAATCCCCTATGCAGATCCATTGTTCATGAATGCTGGATGCTAAGTCCGTCAAATCCTTCCACAAACGGCCCTGCTGGCTAAGGTGGTTATGGGCATAGACAAACGTTAAAAGCTCCTTATCAATTCCATCTGAATCAAACCATCGACAATGAACAAACTGATCCGAGCAACATATAAACTGACCTGAACCCGAGATGGGTCCCAAGCCACCCAAATCCGCCCAAGTACATGGGATGAGTAGTTATCCCAGAAATTCCATCGTTGCCCCAATATTTTCCGTATCCTATTCTTGTTTTCCTATTTTACTCGTGTTTAAAGTAGGCCAGCAATACTAATATTCCAATCTAGGAGACGGGAGCCAATCTCCTTATGTTTTGCGACCTTGTTTAGCCCCCTGACATTCCATGCTAACATTTATATTGGCCCGAGTCCTCACCAGAGCCAGATCCAAGCTCAAGCGACGCGAAGCCATTCCAAGTAGTTACTATATCTTCAGAAGCACGAGGTTCTCTACCATTCCCATGCTGCTCTATAAGGCCCGGGGACCGTCGTCTCTGCCGAACTGGAGACCACCCAGCCCCATCATCTGGCAGAGGTGCCTTATCGGAGTTGACCAAGACGGGGCAAGGTTCTGCGATCTTCTCAAGGCCAAGTGTTGCCTGCACTACACCCTCCGAACTGGAGACCACCCAGCCCCATCATCTGGCAGAGGTGCCTTATCGGAGTTGACCAAGACGGGGCAAGGTTCTGCGATCTTCTCAATGCCAAGTGTTGCCTGCACTACACCCCCCGAGGGAGCTATCTACCCGTGGCAATCCATGCCCGGCGCTGCCCAGCAGCCTGTTGTCTCCCATCCCTTGGATTAGCACCCTTCTTCCTTGTTTCATTACCCCTCACCAGATCCTTGTCCTCGGCACATACATGCCCTGATCGTTGACACTTCCGCGTAATAAAGGATGCCATTCAGATTTCTCTGTGTTGATTTATCACATTCCCCTGTCGATCTTTTAACGTGACAGACTTGTGGAGTTCCTGTGTGATGTCAATATCAATTAAAATCCTAGCATAGGACACCCTCAACTTCTTAGCCATGCATTCATCAGTGAACAATGGCTCGCCAATGACGCTAGCAATCTTGCTTAAACTCTTTGCTCCCCATAGGTATAAAAGGAGTTGTTGGAACTTAACCCTCTGTGCAAGACGAGTCATGTCCTCCTTAAGTTCAAAAGTTCTTGACCAAGGCCGCAAAACCATATGTCGTCCATAGATATAGTACGGACCACCATCCTTAACCGCATCCCTATCTTCCTCCGACCTGAATCGAATGATAAAGTAGCCTTCCTCGTTGTAGTATAGTTTAGGAAGAACAACAAAATTCCATACCTTACTCATAAAATTCTTTACTGCCGTCATGGATAGGGAGTTGTCTATCACATACATGATAAGCGAATTCTTCCAGATAAAAGCTCTGATTCAATATCCTCATCTTCAATCTCTACAATGATTTCACCCTCAACCATAGGAGGGGCGGTATATGGGATGGTCATGCCACGGTCCGAGACACGATTACCCCTGATAATGTCTACCCACGGAGTCGGGGAAGGCCTAGAGTCTCGAGATTGTGGCTGCAATTTGGTTTCCCCAATCAGATTCACATCCTTTGTCGTAGCGTGTTTCTCAGGTAACTCCAGACGGTCATCATCCAAGCTAGGGTCATTATTTAATCCAGAATAAAAGTTTGGGGTAGCAGGATCCGAAGTCACAGACAGATCAAGCAGAGGCTATCGATCGGATGGCGTCGGCAGTGAAGCTTCCTGATTGCTAGGGTTCACTAATTCCTCTGATCTCGCTGTGATATCTTGATTCTCATCGTTCAGGGAAGAGGCCGCAGGTGAGGTCGTATACCGAATTTATGAGGTCACGAGACAGTCAAGGGACGGCTTTTTTGGCAGCTTCGAATAACTTAACCCTAACTTTTTCAGTCGAGTTACTATTCTATCAACACTAAATTGGAACTCAAGTTGAGTTTGAATCGAATGCCAAACATTAGGTTGATTTTTTTATCAAAAGTCGAGAGTATAAAAACTGTATAAAACCAATAAAATTTTAAAAACTCTTACACACCCTATATATAGAAACCCTATAAAATTTAACTATATCACAAACTCGATTTCTCAAAATTCAATTACTATTAACAGTTATAACCTATTAAAATCCGGTCAATTTAAGTTGCATGTCAAATAATCACTGGGTGTAATCAAATCGATATGTATATATATATATATAATTTACTCAATCATACTACGTTGATAGAGGAGTTAAATATACTCTCAATTACATTTTCAAAGTTTAGTAGAAAGAATGGCCAAAAATATAGAAAGCCCAATAATTTGTTTTCTAATTTATATATGTATCATTTAATGATTAACTTCCGAATATTTACACCTTACACAAACCACAAGAAATCATCCATTAATACCACCTCAGCAAAGGGAATGGACAACCACGAAAAAAACTTAACCAGTGAAAGCGTAGAAAATTGTCACACAATTGAATGAGTTGGATGGTCTAGAAATGCTCTAAATCTTTTTTGATTAATGTATAATATATATAAATTGAAATTTATATTCAAAATATTTCATGTAGTGTGTATATAAGATAGAAGGTAATATTTGAATAAATAATGACTAAAAAGTAGAAAACGGGGTTAGAATTCACATAAATGTTGATAAGATGATGGTTTTTATTTAATCCAATACGTTACTTTGTTGCTAATTTTTAAAGTGTGCATTTGTAATTGGACATCTAAATAAATATTGATTTCCTTATAAATGGAGCGGCATTAAGTATTTAATAAATGCTCTATTTTCAAAACTTTATTATTTCACTTTATATCATTTAATAAACTTACATAATCTTTAATTTAATATATAAATAATTTAATTAATTAATAAAATATTCAATTTTCGTGTCTATGGATTCGTCTTGTCGCATTGAATCTATATATATGTTCAAAATATTTTTCGGAGTTTCGTAGATAAATATATATGAGATTAAATAAAAATTATATATGGAATCAACATACTAAACATAAATCATGGAAGTTATATGGTGCACTACATCTTAACTACTTAATATGTTCCACAACCAATATACCAAATTTAAAATTATAACAATCAATCAAAATACACTTGGAAAAAAAATGACCAATAGAAATGCTCGAAAGTGCCACATCAGCATGACACATGGCTATGCTCTCAAGGGTCTTTGATGCTAGGGGGTTCCCACTAGTCCATATTCTCTAAAGTTTGACAAGTGTCAACTCATTTAATTTTTTTCTATTTTCTTTTTTTCTAATATTTTAACCTTAACCATAGTTAGAGTCTTGCTATGTTTTTAAATTAATTTATCTGAAAATTTTGGAAGAAACATCAGGCCCCGTCACAAAATTCTAGTTCCAAATTAAATCTTCAAAATCAAAATCGTCCGTTAACCTAAAATTTTATTTTGAGGATGAAAGCTCCAGTTGCTCTAAAAAGTTGAACCCTTTTATGTTAAATATGAAGAAGATTTTTTAATGGCATCAACATCAAGCGGACATCAAGAGTCAATTTATCTTACTCATTCAATTACAATCTGGTGCATACATGTTAACTTTTTAATTTAAGATGTAAGATCTGAATCAAGTTAGATACGATTTTCTCCCTTTTATTTATCATTTTTTGCAATTATGTAAATTATTTTATTATATGAAAATACCTGTTAAACTGAAATTTTGTGACGGGGTCTAATGTTTCTTCCAGAATTATGAGATAAATTAATTTACAAACATGGCTAGACTTTAACTATAGTTAAGGTTAAAATGTTGGAAAAATAAGAAAATAGAAAAATAATTAGATGAATTGACATTTGTCAAAATTTGAAAAAGGTGGACTAGTGGGGAACCACTTAGTATCAAAGAAACCGCTCACAAGGCTTGAAAATGTGTTCAATACTTCAATTTATACTGATAAACTATGGGTGAAGTGGATACACTGCTACTATATAAAAGAACAGGATGTCATGGAAGTCACAATAACTTCGAGCTGCTCCTGGTTGTTGAAAGCCATAATGAAGGCACGAGATCTCGTGCAATCTACTAGTATGTGGACGATGGCCTTGCTTGCCCCACGTTTTCCCACCAGACTACTTTATAAGGAGATCCGAGGGGCCAAACAGGAAGTCAAATGGAAGAAATTCTGGTTCGGAAACAAGGCAAGGCCGAGAGCTATTTTCTGCACTTGGATGGCACTCCATGAACGACTGGCAACACGGGACCGAATCCGCAGATGGGACCCGAGCATCGACTCGACCTGCCTCTTCTGCCCACAAGTAGAAACACAACAGCACTTATTCTTCGAATGCCCCTATGCGAATGGTGTCTGGTCTCGGGTACTGACATGGCTTAAGATCAACCGCACACCACAGGGATGGAACTTGGAACTTGACTTGATGTGTCGACGCTTTGGAGGCAAACATTGGAAAGCGAAGCTCCTAAAAAGTGCTCAACCGCGCCTGGATGGATCCACGCTTGCGCACACACTATGCTCAGTTAATATTAGCTTGATAGATTAGTCTCTCTCTTGTTTTCTACTAGTCATTTAGCGTTTTTTCTGGATACTTTGCCTGGATCTCAGGATCGGCGTGTACTTAACAGATTGGAAGGAAATAAAATGTTTAATGCTTTCCAAAAAATGTGTTCAATACTTCAATTTATAGATATATAGATTTTACTGTTTGGGCCAATGCGAAGGTGACACCTCAAATATAATTCATCTTGATAAGTGAGAAGGGGTCCATTTATTTCCGTCCCATAGGTTTTCTAGATAATATTTTAGTAGCTATTTAGACAGAGAATGCTAATTAAAGTCACAATCTGGTTTGTAACGTTGGAAAATTCATCAATATAATGAAAATAATTCCAAAATTCAAACCCCTTTACACCTTCTTCTCCAACACCGGCGTTCTCCGACCGCACCGCCGCACCAACCGTAGGAAATAACATCGTCTTAGCTGGCCCTCTCACCACCCTTCCGCTGGCCGACCAGTAGGTGCTTCAATTTCAGGCCTAAGCCAAGCCGCTCCCCAACATCGCTTGATTTCGAATATTAATTAAGGCTTAAATAATTGAAGTTCGTGTAGATAGCATAGCAAAAGAAGCAAGGTTTTTTTTTCTTGCTCTGTTAACAATCAAGAGATGTGCTATGTATATGTTCAATCCTCGTAGACAGTAGTACTGTATTCTTAATTCATAAAATCTTTGTAATACTGATGCAACAGATAATTTAATGGTATTAATTGTTTATTTTGATTCTTGAAATTTATGGGTGATTTCAGCTTTTCCTTCTATTTTGTGCGTATCAAAACCTCATCAGGAAGAAGCTGAAAATTGTGATGTTGGTGTTTCGAATTCTTTGGAGCAACTCCGTCATCCAAAGTTACCCCTTTTTTGTTTTGTACATCAGTTATGCTATTGTTCTAGATCATATTTTGTAATTCCCAAATCAATTTTCTTCAACGGGTTTCTGAAACTCGGTGTTGATTCGTTCATTAAGTTGAATGACAGAGTTGCTCCAAAGAGTTCGATGCCGCGACGGCGAGTTGAGAAGATAACGGCGTTGGAGAGAAGCGGCCACTGCAATGCGTTCAGTCAATTAACTGAAAAGAGGAGTAATTACAATTATTAAATATTTAATGATTTAGGAAATATTTTCCGTACACAGTTCTTAACATCTGGAAAAAGTTTTTTCGTTTTTATGAAGATAACTTTTATGTAATCAAACAATAACAGACATGGTCTGGTAGTCAAAGTACAAGACAAATACAATTAAAAAGGCAATTCACCTACTTCATCACTGTCACCATCCACATCTTTGGCTAACAGGTGAGCAATTTCATTTCCACTTCTTCTGATATGCGCAAATTGCACAGAATTGAATAGATCCAATTTCCTCCTACATTCATCAATATAATTGCCTATTGCAGATAAGTTGAGTGCTGAGTCCTTGAGGGCTTTGATGACCACCAAGCAATCTCCTTCAATAATTACATTTCTCCAGCCAAATTGCAGTGCTAGATCGATACCTGCTGTTGCCGCCATGGATTCCGCCACTTCATGGTTTGTTATAAACGGGATCCTCGCCTGCGCCAAGCTAAGACTTCCCCCCATTCATTTCTTGCAACCATGCCCAAACCCACTGATCCGCGAGCACTGGAAACAGAGGCATTGACATTTATTTTGACAAAGGATGGAGGAGGATTCTGCCAGTTACTCGGAGCTTCAGGTGTCTGTGAAGGTGCGAAATGAAGCTGGGCAGCGTTGAATCTTTCCAGGTACTCCTTTCTGTGTTTAACAGCATCTTGGGGATCTCGACCCTTTTCCCCATGTAAAATTCGATTTCGATTATTCCAGATCGACCAGCAATAGACCACAAATAGTGCAAAGTCTGAAGAATCCAGTCTAGATCTCACCAACTCGAACCAGTCCCAAATATCGTCTCCTGTATACTGCAGACAAGAAACAGATAGCCCCGATAAAGCCCAAAACAAACGTGCATAGTGACAATCATAGAAGATATGCAGACTTGATTCAGCTCCAACTTGACAAACGGACTTCGGTAATATTTTACGATGCTTCAGATTCACAATAGTAGGCAAAGCATTACGCAATAATCTCCAACTGAATATCTTAACTTTATTCGGTATTTTTAGCTGCCAAATATAGTTCCAATTTCAATTTATCTGTTCTGTACTACTCGTATTAATTAAGCACAAATTAAAGCAAATGGAGGCAAATAGCCTATAGCAAATTTTAGCCCAATGTAGAACGAAGTTAAAGAACATAATATTGAAAGGACAAAATCTGTAAAAATAGAAATTGATTAATTTGATCATCAATGTAGAACTCACATCAGTATCAATACATGCACTATGTTGAGAAGTATTCAAAAGGGAGTGAATCATTAGCACACACATTATGAACAATAACAACTTCTCCAGATGCACCAATTTTTGCTTTCTGCAGCTCGACAATATCCTCGTCCCAAACTTTGTTCCGGTTCCCATCTTTGTACGCTCGGCTGCACAAAATGAAGTAAAAGAAATTCGTGACACTCAGAGCATTAAGAACCCAATAGTAGTAGTCATAGTGCCCCAGGTTCAAGTTACTCGACACCTAGCTCACACGTCCGCCTCATAGAGCTATCTGCATAACTGAACAAGTTATTAAAGAAGCTCACCTGACAAACTACCTTAACCAACACCTTAAGCGGCGTGGAGTACAGGAAGTACTTAGTTTGGGAAAGTAAGGAATAACTCCAAGGTTACTGAGCATAGGAAGTACTTAGTTTGGGAAACTAAGGAATAGCTCAAAAGGTTTATGAGTACAGGAAGTACTTGGCTGAGAAAGTCGGGGAATAACTCAGGGGGAACACTTGGTTGGGAACCTAGTGTATTTAGGAATCGAGAGAAGATACTTGTAAGGTTACCTCATTTATCTGTCTTAGTGGATTCTAGGTCTGCGAAAGACCGAAGTGGATTAGTTGAAGGATTATGCCACCTTCAGATACCACTATAAAGACTTGTGTTATTTACTTTCTGCAATTTATTACTTGCTTTATTTGCCTTGCTAAGTATTTACACATATCTTGCTGAGCACGTGCACTTATCACAAAAAGTCTTCCGCTCTCTGGAAATAAGTATCATATATCTTCACAGATATCTGAGAAATTATGTTTATCGACAAAAGTTTGAAAAGGACTATGCACCCCGTCTTTTACTTTGTCGTTATCTGGACCAACATGCCCTAGGATGTCCGAGAGCGATAGTTAGAATCAACACGAAGCTCACTATTATGATGATGGATTAAACCAAGAATCCGAGTCTGTTATGGTGACCTCGTCCGCATTAGACCACCCGGAATTGGAGATTCCACAAAATAACCATCCTGCGGAGGAATGTAGCGCGGTCGTTGTGCAAGTTGTCTCTTCTGGAGATTCAGATGCTGGGCATGGGGTCCGAGACTCTGTCACTACTCGGAACGAGACTGTGATAAACCAGACAAATGTCATGAGAACAAAGGTACGAGTCCAATCTCGGACCATCAAGCGTGATGATGGCATGCTAATACGAGTGTGCCTCAGATAACAAGGAGGTGATACTGATCGTGAGGCGGAGGATGTAGAAATGTTTGAAGCTGGTGAAGAGGACCCTGTTGCGACGGGAATAGGTCTGAACAACCTAAGTACATCTGGGAGACCCGAAGGTGGAGAAGAAGAGGATGAAGGAGAAGAAGAAGAAGAAGAGGATGATGACGAGGAGGAAGAGGAGGAAACCCCTCAAGCTGCTCGTTCACGAGGACGTTCCGGGCGCCGACTTGTTTTGCACCCAGGGGTGCCCGCTCAACCTAACCTGCCACTGGTTGCGGGCCGTGGAGCTCAAGCGGCGCGGACTAAATTCCCTCGTCCTGCGTCCGCCGTTTTGATAGCAGATCCGTACGATGAGCTCAACGCGGATGGTTTGCTTCCCACATGTCCGTCCAAGGTGAGGCATGAAGATATTCCTAAGTGGAGACGGAAGTGGGAGATTTCCGAGTCCGTCGAGATTATGGTTCCATAGCCCGGGCATGCCTTTTATAATCCGCCCGCTGTATACATGTGTGTGCACGAAGCGGCCTTCTCCTGTGGATAGAAGGTTCCCATCACGTCCGAGCTGAAGCACATTTTGAACCACATCGGCATCGGTCTGAGTTAGGTTATCCCCAAATCCTTGGGAAACCTTATTTGTTTCGCAGTCTTTTGCGCAAACAAGGGTCAGTCGGTAAATTTTGAAAACTTCCGACAATTATTCAACGTGACCTTCAGTCCGGGGAATCCCCTCTTTTACACGTTTGTGAATAGGAAGTCATACAACTTCATTTCCGATCCTATTTCCTCGCTCGGATCGAAATGGTGGGAAAAGTATGTCTTCGTGCAGATGGCTTTGAAGCCTGGGGAGTCCACGAGAAGGCGGGAACAGTGGGGGTTGCCCACAAAATTTCTGAGGGAGAGCCTTCCGGATTGGCGTCCTCTTCCTAAAAACGTGGCTCTGTGGGTGGCGGAGATCCATAAGAAAAATAATCCACCAACGTATCCGTTTCACGAATTGATCTATCAGCCACTGCCGTACTTGTGCGGACTGACTGACGTCGTCGAGGTCGGAGGGAAGACCGACTTCTGTAAGGATCTCTAATTTAGGACTTATATTTTCCCTTCTTTTAAGTGTCACACCTAACTGTTTCACTGTCATCCGCAAGTTGTAATTCGATAAACACGTGCCGGACATTATCTGTTTCTTCCGCGGCTTACTGGTTCGAGTACATCATGTCGACCCTCCGAGAGAAGAAGAAGTAGCAGAGGGAGCAACAAGCCCTTAAGCTTGCCACTGGCTAAAGGGCCAAAATCATCAATACATCCACGGGTCTACCTATGGCCGACCCAAAAAATGCGGCACTATTTGCTGCTGAGGAGGAGCGACGGAAGAAGGCGGGTGAGGATCCGCAGGTCTTGGAGGTACCCGAAGGCAAAGGTCCAAGAACCCGCAAAGACATCTGCCGAAGCCACCACCATTGGGTGCTCCGAGGACGTCTGGGCCTGGTGGTTCCGCTGTGTCCGCACCTCCGGGGGATGTGTTGATGTGGGATGCCATCGTCTCTGGCAAGAAAAGGGGTGCGACCTCGGATGCTTCTCCCGCATCGAAGAGGCAGCTTTTCTCTGTGGTTCTGCCGTTATCCGACCAGGCGGCCCTTGACGCATAGTATGAACGGAGTCGCGGACTCCCTGAGGTTGAGAGGGTCGGAGAAATACATGAACTCCATCAAAGGGTAAGTACTTTTTGCGTGTTTGCCTTGTTTGATTTTAGGTTTTGACTAAAAGTATAACTTCTAACTGTGCAGACTCCTTGTAGCTCGATGATGGCCATGATGGAAGGCCATGGAGCGGGCCACTATCAAGAGGACCTCAGATATCACGACCGGATGAGGCGGAGAAGGCGAAGCGGGCGGAGGCCCAATTGAAGAAGAAGGACACTGTTATTGCTAAGTTGAAGGCTAACTGGGAGTCAGCCAAGTCGGACCTAGAGTGGCAGGAGAACTTCATTGACACATCAATGAAGGCTTTCTTGGAGTCCAAGGATGCGCTCCTTGAAGATCTCCAATTTGCCCGGCTTGAAGCCGTCAAAGACTTTAATGAAGTCGGACTCTTTCAAGTTCTTTATAGCGGACAAGGCTGACGCTCTTCGTCTGGAGGGGTTCTCATCCGCTATCGGCCAGTTGCAAGCAAAGGGGAAGTCGTCCCAGATGAGCGAAAGGTGGAAGGGTTGGTGCCTCCAAACTTTGATTGGAAGGTGGAAGGGTTGGATCCGTCCGCGGACGCTGATGGAGTTGAAATTCCGATGGAAGTCGTCCTGGATGAGCGGTTAGCTGCGTGTGAGTTCGCGGAGGTGGTTACCGAGGAAGGTGAAATTGAGATCAACAACGGCGGATCTTTTCTTCCCAAATGTGTCCCGGAGGCTATAGGGAAGGTATGCTTCACGCCTTTCCATGATAACATGAATTATCTGAAGAATTGGTACTTCATGCCTTCTCGGGTCGTTAGCCATGACGCGGACTTTAACTTGTTCGAGAACATCAAGGCTTCCTTTGATGCTGTTGCCGAGTCACGCGCGGGCACCTCTAATGCCAACCCGTCCTCCATCAATCCGCCTGGAACTAATGAAGTCGGTCCAAGCCAGCCCCCTCCTCAATGAGAAGTCTGGGGTATGCCACGTAGTAATGTTGTAACTTATGAATACTAACTTTTAATGGCATGGGTCTGTCGCCAAGTACACTGATTTCTCGTTCAGTATTAGTAACGCAAGTACAGTATGCTTCTTTTAATATATCAATGTTTCTGTTCTTATGCTTTCTTGATCCGTCATGTTATGCATAGTCTTTAGTAGTCTGCATACACAAAACTCTTGCAAGCTCGGATCACGTTGAACACTATTCGATGTAAATCAAGTAATCTAATACTCGGACTACTTGATATACTTAACCTTCGGGTGTTTCTGCAAATGAAGTTTGTCGGACTTGCCGATGAATGAATACTCGGATACTTCTATAGGGAAGTTAAAAACATGGGCTCAATATGATCAGCTAAGGTAAGCCCAAATGATCCAATACTGTTTGGCCCTTACGGATGGCCCAAGCCCATTTTCGATGTCAGTCTTCTTACGTGGCGGACGCTAATTGGTTCGTCCTATCTATAAATACCCGAGTTCCCACTGCATTGATAGCATAAATCTGATTCTAATTTTCATCTTGTCGAAAATTTCATCCTTCTTTCTCAAGCTGGGACTGATCTTGCAGTTTGAGCCTAGCGGTCCCAATAGAAAGACGATTTCTTGACTAGTCTCCCCCTCGAGACTCCCGTCCACTCTCAAATTGGCATGTATTGTTTTGAGTTTGAGAGTGGCGTGGGTCTACAGGGATAGATTACTCGAGATCTGTTGTTAGGAAATGTAGATCCTGGCAAATTTTCCTATCTGAGTAAGCTGACGGGCGACCCCATCGGTCGTATGTGTGATCCACCCGGTAGGAGCTTTGTCCTATCCGAGGAGTTACTGGCGGGTGGGTCATGATACGATCAATGTGCCAGATCCGTGTTTTGGATTCAAACGAATGGATGTTTTGAAGAATCTTAACGTCCGGAGACTGATTCTTGAATTGTCCGTATTACAGGTACATCCCACTACCGTTGTCTATGGAAGGATTGATGTTGTTGGTGTGCTGATGGATCCGTTACTTGAGGGATCCTTTGGCGAAGTTATGGTATATCTCGGAGAATAGGACAGGCTTTTCCGTTGTAGTGTAGATATTGTACGGGTTCGTATACATATATCTGATCGTAGTACATACAAAGGAGATTGTATATACCTTTGACTATTTGTACAAACAAGATTGTTGTTAGAATCTCTTTGCCATGTAAAATTTCGTTATGAATCGAAAGATGAGAGTTGTATTGATTTGCCGTAAATTCAATTACAACTTGTGGGTTACGTGGCCAATGACAAAAGAGTTAACAAAAACGTAACTGGCGGAGTTTTTCGTAACAGACGGTATAAACCCAGAATGTCAAATCAACTGGCGGAGTTTCATGCAACAAACCCTAAGCATAGAACTTTTGAAGGTTCTTGGCATTCCATGTACGCTTGAGTGGGTGTCCGTGCTCGTCCTCCAATTCATAACTTCCATTCACTCTTGCACCAACGATCTTGTAGGGTCCTTCCCACTTAGGCTTGAGCTTCCCAATATTGCTCAAGATATCAGCTCTGCGGAGCACTAGGTCTCCGACCTGTAAATCTTTAGATTGAATATTCTTGTTGCAGGTCCTAGCTATCGTTGCTTGATATCTATGGATATTAGCCAATGCTTCGGTCCTCTTCTGTTCTAGCATATCTAGGTCATAGATCCGAGCTTCCTGATTGGCGAAATCATGGAATTCTTGGATCCTCATTGTTTCGGCTGCAATCTCCGCTAGTATGACTGCTTCCGTGCCATAAACCAGAGCAAATGGGGTCTCCCTAGTTACAGTCCATGATGTGGTGCGGTGAGCCCAGAGTACACCATCTAGGTCATCCGCCCAACTATCCTGAGAGGTCCTCAGTCGCTTCTCCAGGATCTTAACAATTGTCTTGTTCGTGGATTCAGCTTGTCCATTAGCCTGTGGATATCCGACAGATGTAAAGCATTGCTCAATTTTGAAAGAGGCTAACCATTCCTTGGGTCTGTTGCCTGAAAATTGAGCACCATTATCTGAGATAAGAACTCTTGGTAAAACAAACCGACAAATGATGTTTTTCCAAATGAAGGTCCGCACCCGGCTTTCCGTGATATTGGCCACTGCTTCCGCTTCTACCCATTTGGTGAAATATTCCACAGCTACAATTAAGAATTTCCTCTGTTGAGTGCTTCTTGGGAAAGATCCGACAATATCAATGCCCCATTGATCAAACGGACATGCTATGACTGACGGAATAATAGAGTTTGTCGGACGATGGGGGACATTCGCATAATACTGACAATCAGGGCAATTTCGGGCGAAGCTCGCGGAATCCTTATTAATGGTAGGACAGTAGTAACCTTGTCGGATGATCTTTTGAGCGAGAGTCCATCCACCAGAATGACTTCCGCAGCTTCCACTGTGAATTTCCTCAAGCACCGTCCTCGCTTCTTGTGGATCCAAACATCTCATATGTGTCCCAGTAAAGGATCTCTTATACAAATCTTCCCCAAGTATGAAATATCTGTTTGTTCGGCGCAGTACACTCCTTGACTCCTTCGGATCAGCTGGTAATGATCCATCCTTGAGGTAACTAAAGATATCCGTCATCCAATTTCTTCCTGTTTTAGTGATCATAATGGTTGGAGTAGGACTTATGACGGATGAGTTCGTAATTGTGAGTAGAATGACTCCTCAGATTCAGAAAGTACCGTGGACGCATACTTTGCCAGAGTATCCGCTCTTTCATTCCATTCCCTATCAAATTTTTCCAGGGTAAACTCATCGAAGAGAAGCACTTCTTGCTTCAGTAGCTCAAGATACTTGATCATTGAAGGGCCTTTTGTGGCAAAAGCACCAGAAAACTAGGCTTCAACCAACTGTGAATCCGTGTAAGCATTGAGTTTCCGGACTTGTAGGGACTTGGCTATACGTAGTCCGACCAACAGTGCTTCATATTCAGCCACATTGTTTGTAACTTTGAAGTCCAAAGATATCGCATAGTCGAGTTCCGCTCCATCAGGGCTTTTAAGATAGATTCGGATGCCTCCTACTCTTCCGGTGGATGAACCATCCACTTATAGTGTCCAAACATCGGTTGGGTGTTCCTTGATTTGGGGATCTTCTATAAGCTCCTGAATTTTTTAACCTTGTTCCTCCTCCTTCTGAGTATCCTGGTCGGAGTTATCAGTTTTTTATTCATTTAAGATATCATCAAGGAGGAACATGTCGTTAACCCGAGTTTCCTCCCATGAAGTAGTTCGAGATTGATTGATGAATTGAGCATCTTCAAGGTTATTCGGGTTGGTCGTTGGCGGAACTGATTTTCGTTTGATCTGCTTGGTGATTAAGCACTCAAATGCCTGTTTATCCGAGACTTTCTCTGACTCCGCTTCAGGGTATTCCGCTAGGAAGTCAGCAATAACTTGAGCTTTTTTGGCTGTTGGAGCCTGATAGCTAATGTCATATTCGCTCAGCTCAATTGCCCACTTAGAGAGTCGTCCAGATTGGTCGGGCTTTCCAAGGACCTGTTTCAAAGGTTCCGTAGTTAGGACTACTATCTTATGAGACTTAAAATAGGGCTTTAACCGCCTTGCGGTGTAAACCAAAGCATATGCAAATTTCTCAATCTTTACGTATCTTTTCTCCGCCCCAGCGAGGGCTTTACTAATATAGTAGATTGGCTTGTGATCATTATCTTGGATCCGAATTAGCACGGAACTCATTGCCTCTTCCGTAACTGCCAGGTAGAGGTAGAGTGGTTCTCCTTCTACGGGTTTGGAGAGTAGTGGAGGGGAATGGAGGTACTTTTTCAAGTTTTCAAAAGCCTTGCAACATTTCGCAGTCCACTCAAAGTTCTCTCCTTTCCGGAGGATTTTGAAGAATGGAAGATTCTTCTCCGCGGATCGTGAAATAAAACGACTTAAGGACATGAGACGTCCAATAAGCTGTTGTACCTCGTTGATGTTCTTCGGTTGTGGCAGGTCTAGGATAGCTTTTATCTTCTCGGGATTAGCACTTATTCCCCTTTCGGTGACCATGTAGCCCAAGAACTTTCCGCCCTTTACTCCGAAGGTGCACTTCTTCGGATTGAGTTTCATTCCGTACTTCCTAAGGATGGCAAGGCATTTGTTCAAGTGCTCTATATGTTGTTCCTCAGTTTTGCTTTTAACAAGCATGTCATCCACGTACACCTCCATGGTTTTGCTGATTTCCTCTTTGAACATCTGATTTACCAGCCGTTGGTAGGTAGCTCCTGCGTTTTTTAGTCTGAAGGGCATCGTTTTAAAGTAATACAACCCTCCTGCAGCAAAGAAAGTTGTTTTCTTAATATCCTCTTTGGCCATCCGAATCTGGTAAAAGCCTTGATACGCATCCATAAAACTCAGTAACACACATTCGGCAGTGGAATCAACTAACTGGTCAATCCGTGGCAAAGGGTATGGATCCTTTGGGCAAAACTTATTCAACCTTGTGAAATCATTGCACATCCGCCATTTACCCGGTGATTTCTCAACTAGGACCACGTTGCAAACCCAATCGGAATAGCGGACCTCTTCAATGTGTCCGGCCTTCAGGAGCCGGTCAACTTCCGCGGATATGATGGCATCCTTGATTGGACCAAAATCTTCTCTCTTCTGGCGGATATATTTAATCGAGGGGTCCATGTTCAGACGGTGAACGGCGACCCTCGGATCTATCCCCTTGAGGTCGTCAGTACTCCAAGCAAAGACATCCTTGTTGTCTCAGAGACAAGCAATGGGCTTCATTTCCACTTCCGTATTCATTTCCGTTCCGATTCTAGTCTTCTTGTCCGGGCTTTCAACAACAAGTTCAACATCCTTGAGAGTCTCATGAGGCTCAATCCGCGCTGTTTTGGGAAACTTGTCCTTCTGATTCCCTATCCCAATGTTAGGATTCTCCTTCTTGGTGGGAGAATAATCTGCGGATCATAAGTCAGAGAGACTGCCAACATGGGAGCGGATGCTCTCCTGGTAGACATGATGTAACACTCCTAAGCTTCTCGAATGTTTCCTACTTCTTCTCAAATCCCGCAGGGAGTCGGAAACTTCATTCTATTATGGATGGTGGAAGATATAGCTCGGAATTGATTGAGCCCCAGACAACCAAAGATAGCATTGTAGTCAAAAGTTCGATCCACCACTACAAATCGGACTAGTCAGGTCACTCATGGATGTGTCCCTACGATACATGAAGCGACGCTTCTACAGAGGGCGGATTCCTCCTCCAAACCCTAATATGGAGGTATCGACTCTCTCATCGGATTCTTCCCATTCATCCGATCTATTGTCTTTCATGGCGATGTTTGAGGAACTCCCTGTATCTACTAGGATCTTGTTCACCCGATAAGTTGATATGGCTAAAGAAACCACCAGTGGAACATCCGGATCATCTATGTCCTCACCTCCTACCGCAGGAGGAGGAACCTCACTGTCATCAAAGGATATAGTGTTGGTTCCACGGATCACCGGAGCGACGTAGGGTCTATCATTATTCCGCAGATTCTGAGCTGTCCGTTCTCTTGCATTCCTGCTATCGCCCCCAGTCGGTCCTCCTGCTATGGTGTTGATCACTCCACTGTATGGAAGATTCTCCATTTCGATATCATCATCATACTTGTACTGGTGGGGATCTGTCCGAGTTGGATGATTGTCATGAGGGGTAAGGACAATGTACGGTCATGGCTCACCGCCTTCTCTTCTCGGTTCCGTCCTATCATGCCTAGAAGGTTCGTCCGTGTAGACGTGCTCCTTCAACTTTCCCTCTCTTATTAAGTGTTCAACCTCAGTTTTTAGTTGAATGCAATCGTCCGTCTCATGGCCACGGCTCTTGTGAAACTTGAAATACCCTTTTGCATTCTTGTTCTTTCGGTTATTGTGTGATGGCTTTGGCCATTGAATATCCAACTTCTTCTCAATAATGGTTGCCAAGATGTCCGATCTTGGTCTATTGAGACGAGTATAATCCGCATATCTTCTTGGCGGACTCCTTTCCCTGTTGAAACTCTTATCTCTGTAATCCTTCTTCGGATCAAACTTTCCATGGCGTTGCTCCTGCTTTATTGGCTCTTTTCCTTTCTTAGAACCAGCTCTCACTGGAACATTCCGTCGATACTCCTCTCCGTACATTACCTCTTCACAAATGTCATCCAAATGCTTTTCACTTCTCACTTCCTGGCTAGAAAGTTTCCTGTGGAGTTCCGCGTTGTAAGTATTAGCATACAGGTGATGGACCCATTCCTTAATACTGTGAGGCTCAACTCGGAGGACCTCCGTATTGAAGCGATCTAGGAAGGTCCTAAGATCCTCTTGTTCTCTTTGTATAACTTCTGCCAGGTGCTCCACAGTTTGTTTCCTTCTTTTCGATTTTCCAAATCGTCACAGGAACTTGGATGAGAAGTCCGCATAGGATCTTATTGACTTGTTTGTCAATGTAGTGTACCAATCCATGGTTGTTCCGAAGAGACTGGATGAGAAAGTGAGAGCTTTTGTATTATCACTCATCCCTTTGGAATCCATCTTACTATTGTACCTTGTCAAGTGGCCCACATGACAAGTATCTCAGTAATAGTATTGCAAGTCCGGAATCACTTGATCCAAGTTCTTGTTTCTTTCTTTTTCTTTCATGATATCATCACACAAAGGGTTCGGTGCACTAGTAACTATCTGCTCATGATCCTTTACCAAGCATTCGAGATTGAGAATCTGGGCTTCCAAGGCTTTTTGTTGATCATAGATTTCTTCTGCAGTCATCATCTCTCCCGTTCTAGGATGAATTACCACATCCACGGGAAGTTCATCTAACTGGACCAGTGGAATGGTTTCCGCTACGTGATCTCTAGCATGGAGGTAATCATCATGAACTCCTGTGTCGCTTATTTCCGTCTTCTTGATATGCTCTCTGCCCATTTGGGCATCCTTCTCATCAAGCCTGGGAAGCAGAGTCTCTCCTGTCTAGGAGATTCTGCAAATCCTCTTGTGGTAGCTGATTCCCTAACCTCTGTTGGATTGGATGTAGCTCGTTCCTTGATAGAGCAGGCTCTGCTTGCCTCGGATTAGCCACTGGCGGAGTGACTTGCTGGGGTGGGACGTTGTTAGACCAAAGACAACCCTGTATTATCGTAAGCAGTCGACCAAATTGATTCTCGCTTAGTCCGAAGTCGCTAGTGCGGACGATACGACCATCTGGCATGGTAAAGTGTTATCCTAGAGGAGGGCCTTGTGTCCCTACCGGAGGAACTTAAACATCCTCGTCTTCGTGATTTTTAGGTACAATATTCTCTGGAACATTACGGACTCCCCTGGACGGAATGTATCTTCCATCATCGGAGGATGGACTTGTTGTGTGACCATCACTCGGATATCTCCTTCCCTCAGCATTCCTTTCTGCTACAGTGGCCCTCCGTCCTCTGTTGGGTGGACGTCCACGAGGACGTGGAGGTGGAGTCCCTATGCCAGCAACACTGGTCCGTGCTGTCCGTCTCGTTCTTGCCATTAGCTCAGCTTAGACACGGAACCTTTTGTAAGGTTTCCCACTGACGGCGCCAAATGTTGAGGGGTTGAGCCTCAAACACTAACTAAACTACTACAAATCCCTATTCTAAGGTCCGCCTCCAACTTGAAGTCCGACCTGGTCACTTGGTCCGAGCCGGGACACCTGAAAAGACTAAGTGGGGGGAGGGGGTTTAGATAGGTAACCCGGTTTGCTGGATGTCAAATCGGGAAGAGACTTTACTCAAGAGAGAGAGGAAGGCTCTCAATGTAGTAGTTATGAGGGAAGTTATGACAGGAGTTGACTTACTATAATGTATGGGACCTTGTCCTATATTTATAGTTATCATGTACTTACGAAGTGGTTCATAAGATGATGCCAAGTGTATGTTCAGGATTTGGACAACAATGCTCCATTGGCCCATGGCCCAATAGTATGTGAGGGTCTAACACTATTAGATGGGCCTGGGAGGGTAGATTGATCATTTCTCCCCTTAGAGTACTATTTCCGCTGATGGGTCTGTGTGAGACCCTTTGGAATGATCCGAGCTCTGTTGAGTTGGTCTGTTCCTAGGTAACTCAGTGACGGTCCGAGATACTAGCTGCTCGGAAGTATCTTGGAGGTTCCAGTGTATACGTTTGGTCTTATTGTTAAGATAGCGTCCGTGTTTATCTCGTCCGATCCGTTTGGCATCCTAGGACTGACAGTGTGTGGTCCTTGGTGAGACCATGTGACCTTTTGTCAAGTTCGGAAGTCGTGCACCTATCTAGGTCGGACCAGCTGAAAAGGTACGTTAACTTGAGCGTACTGATTGACCTGGAAGGATTTCCTTAAGGCGGACTAGCCAAGGTCGGATAAGTATTGAATTGGCTATTTTAGCCTTGATGCGCTCTAGGACACGCTCTATGGCGCCCATAACGGATTGGACATATATCCGTATCAACACTCAGAATGTTAGTTTCAGGGCCAACAATGTTAAGAACAAAATAGTATTAGTTTCAGCATCATTAGTATTAGTTTCATAACACACATAAGTTAGCATACTAATTAGAGTTACAAAATACAAGCATTCTGAACTTTGCATTTATATGTCCATCTATTATCTTATGGAACAACACCCTGAATGGTGTTTTATATAGGCTTTTCGAATATTTTTTCAGGGCTAGAGTTTGGAGAAACTTGACACACGTTTTTAATCCCCCGCGTTTAAATGTTGTTTCCGTGGCCTTTTGCTTTCCTGAAACCAACAGAAAAGACTCATGAAATCAACAGAACTGGCTCCTGAAACTAACTCAAAGACTCATGAAACCAACAGAACTGGCTCCTGAAACTAACTCAAAGACTCATGAAACCAATAGAACTGACTCCTGAAAGTAACTCAAATACTCATGAAACCAACCTGAAACTAACTCATAGACTCATGAAACCAACAGAACTGGCTCCTGAAACTAACTCAAAGACTCATGAAACCAACAGAACTAAAGGTGTATTCAAATTCAGTTGATTAGGTTCACCATTTCCCCTAGGATTTTAGAATTATAAGTTCCTGAAACTAATACTATTTTGTTCAGAAACTAACATTGTTGGCCCTGAAACTAACTTTAATGAACCTGAAACTAACATTCTGAGTTCTTGAAACTAACTTTAATGAAACTGAAACTAATATTAATGAACCTGAAACTAACTTTTCTGAGTTCATGAAACTAATACTAACGATGATGAAACTAATACAAATGATGTTGAAACTAATACTATTTTGTTCTTAACATTTGTTGGCCCTGAAACCAACATCCTGAGTTTTTGAAACTAAACCTGAAACTAATACTAATGAACTTGAAACTAGTTCCTGAAAAACTATTAAACGAAAGCGAGGTAGCTAGATAGAAGACGTGTATGAAACTAACATTTATTGGCCTGAAACTAATTGTAAACTAACTTTAGTGAATATGATAACATTGTTGACTTTGAAACTAACTTTAATGAACCTGAAACTAACAAATTTTTGTGTTCCTGAAACTAACTTTAATAAACGTGAAACTAACTTTAATGAACCTGAAACAAACTTTCAGATTGATTTCGAACGAAAAAATTGAACGGAAAGAGCGAAATGAATTTGGGAGCAAAATGCAGATAATTGGACTGGAACAATATCCCCTCAAAGAGTATAGATACAATATAATCATGCCAATAAGTATTTGAAAATCATAGTTCATTCACCACTAAACATAACCCACAGATTATCTACACGAAAGTGGAGATTTAGGCTACAAAATCACACTAAACAATTCTACTAATCCAACTACAAAATGACACTCACACACACCTAGTGAGCAAAAGGCTGTGAATTTAATTTCATAGGGCATTGTCATAACATGCCACTGGCAATATAGACGGGACACGAAGGAGCATTTCATTCATAAAATAGAAAAGTGAAAGGTGCCACATAACATGGATCTCATCACCGAATATGGCGTCTTCTTCCACCGGACAATCGGCAATGGCGGTTTCCAATTCCAGCGTCCTCGTCCTCCTCCGACGGTGCAACGGCGGTGTTGAAGCTCTCGGAATCGGCAACCATGGTGGAAAAATGAGAGGACGGTTTGGTAAAGAAGAAGAAGAGTAGAGTTGTTGTTTGGTGAAGAAGAAGAAGAAGCAGATCTGAGATGATGAGGATGATTAGTAAGGGAGCAGAGGAAGGGGAAGATGTAGGTGAAAGTGAGGGGTAGTTTTGTCCAGTCATATTTGATTTAAATTATAATGGCCTTAATTGCAACACTTTTAGCGAGTGGGTTTTATTTGCAATGGTTTTGCTATAGTGATTTATTTTGCTATAGTGATGTATATATATAGTTAGTTGTTGATAATACCAAGTATTTGTGATTTATTACGAGTCAAAATATGTGTAGGGTAGATTATTATGTATATATATAGTTAGTTGTTGATAATACCAAGTCTTCGTAATTTATTACGAGTCAAAATAAGTGTAGGGTAGATTATGTATATATATAGGAGAAACTCTCATGAGAGTCCGGAAAGTTCTGAGATTCTTACACAAAAAGATTCAGCCGCACAATTAGTATACAACAATAGACAATTTACAAATAAACAATTTACACACAAAGCCGCACAATTAGTATACAATATTGCAGGACTCTCACAAAAACTTGGACTTTCACAAGTTTGTGTATATATATAGTTAGTTGTTGAAATACCAAGTTTTTGTGATTTATTACGAGTCAAATGTATATATGTTTTACATGCAGTTGTATACTAACACATTTTTCCTGTATTTGTTGCATGTTTTTGTAGATGCCGCGACAAAGGAAACCTACATACGTTCCTCCCCCATGTAGTAGGTTGCCTGGCGGTAGCCAGGCGGAGGGTAGTCGAGCAGGAGGTTCAAAGTCAGAGGAGTTTGAGGAGGGTCAGAGTCAGAGCAGCCGGTCTGCGGTTCCTGAGACCCCACCGAGTTCGAGCAGGGGCTCGACATCGATCTGGGGTAACTTACCAGATGACGGGTGTCCCTTCACCGATTATGTGCCCGGAGCGGTGTGGCATGGGAAGCCTGTGATGTTCCCGAACGGCCCATCGAAGTAAGTATTATGCATTTGTATATAGAACATAACTTAAGATAATTTATGTCTCTTCATTGTTGTACTATACTAATTAATATTCGTTTCTTGTATCTTATACATTGTTAACAGCTTATGGCCTCCCGAGGTTTCATCAAAACTCGGTGAAATAATCAGGGCCAAGAGGGAGATCCCGGGGGGCGAGAAGTGGTCGAAGATCACGGACCGGCTGAAGGCAGAGTACTTTAATGAGTTGCGGGTAAGTTTAAATTTGGCATTGCTTTATTTCTTATTTTAATCGTTGTTTTAATGTGAGTGGTATGTTAGCCACTGAATTTGGGTGATATGTTAGTCACCATTGTGTTAGTAAAAGGATAATGTGAGTGGTATGTTAGCCACTATATGTGAGTGGTATGTTAGCCGCTGAACTTGGGTGATATGTTAGTCACCATTGAATATGTTGTGTTATCTTATTAAATTGATGTCTTTATTTACGTTATGTAATTTGGATGTTATGCGGAATTTGGAATGTAGAAAGACTTCTTCATTCCCAACGCCTTAATTCCCCGGATATGGCCTGTCTTCGAGATGTTGGGGTCAAATTTATATAGGAAGATGATTAGCGATGCTAAAAGAAAACGCAAGATGCAACATTAGATGGGAGAGGCCGAGTGGGAGCATTGGGAGAATCGAGAAGGAACGCATCCGAAGTCATGCGGACTGTAACAGAGAGAACCATTTGCAGGCTGTCTGATGGTACCGGGGTGGCCAGGCACCACTATGGGTCGCGATCTGTTGCCACGGAGCACCGTAAAACGGTAAGTGTACCATCTTATTTCTCAGTTTATTCGTACATGTGTTTTGTGTTTAATTTCTACACACTTACTAGCTAAATGTTTGCATATATATGTTCTTCAGGCGGAAGCTGGGGAGGAGAAGAGCGCGCTGGCCCACTTTAGAAGAGCCAAGCTGAAGGATGACATATGGGTGGACAGACGGTCCGAGGCTATTGCGGTATGTTTCTTTTGTTAAAGTTCATATTTGTGTAGTATAAGTTATTTTGAAAACTGTAACTCATGGTATATGCACTTTACGATTTCAGGCTGAGGTTGAGGCGAAGATCACCGATACCGGTCGGGTGCTAATAGTTGAAGAAGAAAACAACATCTTCCTAGCCGTCAACCCAATAGACAACAATGGCCGAGTATATGGATTGGGGAGTTACGGCCCTGCACTGGCTAATCCTAGCTACTCAGCATCCCAGCTAACCAGAGCACCAATTTTCACATAGGAGTAGGTCTCGGAGTTGGTGCAGCCACATGTGCTGGAAAGGGTGCAGGCACATGTGCAAGAGCAGCTAGCTAAACAACAGGAGGATTACCTGCATCTTCAGCAGCGGATGGAGGCTTTCATGGCCATGTACCCCCCGCCCCAAGATAGTTAGTTTGGACTTATGTTTTTCTAACTTCTTATTTTAGCTTATGTACGGATATTTCATTTCATTACGGATAATTTGTATTCGTCGAATGTTTTCTGTTAATTAATACAATTTCATTATTCTGGATTTATTATCGTAGATTAAATTTGTGAAACAGGTGAAATACGACATTAGGCATCAAAATTTAAAAAAAAAAAATTAAAATCTGCAAATTTAGTAACAGATAAATTATCCGTTACTAAACTGTTTCTGACTTTTAGTAACGGATAAACTATCCGTTACTAAGTCTCTATTAAAATTAAAGCAAAAAATTCACCTTATTAGTAACGGATAGTTTATCCGTTACTAAAAGTCAACAGATCTATCCATTACTAAACCCGTTACTATTTAGTAATGGATAGTTTATTCGTTACTAAACTTTTAGAGACGAAGGAAATAGTGACGGGCTTATTATCCGTTACTAAATCCGTTACTAAGGACTTAGTAATGAATCGGTAGGCATTTACTAACGGATTTATCTGTTACTAAAACCTGTTTTTTTGTAGTGAGTTTCCGTGGAGAACGACATCCCGAGTTAACTTACCGCTATTACTGTGTGTTTGCGAGCTTCCGACAAATATAAATTTAATCTTTGATTGTAATTGAGGATTATAGGTACTACAACACATTCAAATTCTCAAGTGCACATCAATACACTTTTCTCCTTTGAGTGGTAGCCGTGATATTATTCTCCATGTTCCATAAAGTGTTATAACTTCTCTACTTCTACTTGGGGGGGGGGGGGGTGTACATCCATCGTAGATTATATTGTATTGTAGATTGATGAAACTACCACAGTAGTAGAATAACTCCCGACATCGGTCTAACTGAACAATTGAAGAATACAAAGGTAATCATTCAGGATGAAGCACCTATGACCGATAGCTTCTGCTTTGAGGCTCTTAATCGTAGTCTCAGGAGGTTCTGATGGTAGAGGATTGAACATGTCATTTGGAGGGTTGGTTGTCGTTTGTTGTGGGGATTTTCATACAAATCATGTCGTTATACCAAAAGGTAGTAGGCAGGACATAGTTCACGCCTCTATTTGATCAGCTAAAAAACTTCAGAGTTCATTTCATATTTTGAAGCTTATACCAAACATGCGTGTAGTTTTTTCTAACATTATCAATTATCACTGTGTATTTTCTTTTCGAATATTACATTTATATTATGAAATTTGATATAGCGTATGTTGACTGTATGTTATTTAGTTGCAGTATGGGGCTCACTAACTGAGGTTGAGAGTGATAAGAAATTTGTTGTACGGTTGTTGCAAGTTATAAACGGTTAAGTTGGTGGTAATAATGATGGCGGGGTGGAATTCAAATTTTCAAAGGATATTTTGATTGTTGATACTCCCGAACAAAATGCTTAAATAGTAAGAACACATATCCAAGCATATTAGACAATGTCCGTGGCGATCAATACTTACAGGAATATGATAGATCTATTCCATCTCCGACTAATGAGATAGTTTAGGATGTCAATGATTCATGTCACTTTTACATGAGATGCCACTGAGTTCATTAGTTTGAATAGCATATGTCCCGATGAAGATGATATCGCCAGTAAAGAAGATGTATATTTTACCGAGTTCCTAAACACTATTAGGACATTTTGGATACCAAATCATACCATTCGAACAAAGGTTGGTTATCCTATGCTTCTTTGGATGACCAGTAGAGCAAGCTTTGTAACAAAACTAGATTGACTGTTACTGTAATAGGAAAACATGTTATAGAGGCAAAGACGATACATTGAAATAATGCAGGAGTGAAGGTTTTCATACCTCAGAGGTACTCATCCCTTTGATCTGACTAAGTTTCCTATTAGATTATAGGGAAAATAATTTTCTCCGTGCGTCTGTTTTCTATGCAATGACAATCAACAAGGGTCAGTATTGTTAGCTCATTGTGGACTCTACCTCCTAAAGTCGATTTAAGTCATGGTCAGGGGTGTTTTGCAATCTTCCATGTATATTTTTTTATACTAATATACGTTATACTTAACTAATCAAAATACATGTATTTATATTTCATTATTGAGTACTTTTTTGTTTTTTTTTTTTAGTAAAAAAGTGGTTATATTAAACCAATAGAAAAAGAGCTGTAGCCCAGTATAGTACAAAGAATTGAACACATCAAACTAATAGCAAAGTATAAGTTTCTAAGTAATTTCAGTAACTCAAAAGGTAGACCACCAAAACCAGACGAATCTAGCGCGAAATTGTGACAGAGTCGATGTGCTAATCCATTGGCCTCCCGTCGAATATGTCGGAAGTGCACTTCAACAAAAAGAGAGCAGGTTTGTTTCACTTCAGCATACACAACACTTGCTAGAGATCTTTGTTCCATCTGTGAACTAAGAGCTTTAATAACAGTAGAGCAATCACCTTCAACAATAAGTTTCTCAAAACCCATATCTTTTGCTAACCGAACAGCCAATCTCGCAGCACATGCTTCTGCGTTTTCAGGTGATAGTTACCTTGAAATCACTTCCTTCTCCAAGCTAACACGAATCATGTATGATCTCGCGCAACAACTCCTAGGCCTCCCCCCGAGTTGGATGGTGAAATAGCCGCATCAAAGTTAATTTTAATCCACCCCGGAGATGGTGGTTGCCAAGGTCCATGATTAATGTGTTTATCTGATATATCTGCTCCCACTGGAGTATACATATTTGATCTCAGAAATTGTAGGTACCTGTATACAAACTGCAATATATCCATAGGAGCATACTTAGCATTCTCGTGCAACACTTTATTATGACTAAACCATATACTCCAACACGAGGCAACCATAAACTCAAAATCTTTGGAATCCAATCTGATCTTTATTCCAGAAATCCACTCCCACTCTGTTTCTGCGTTGAAATGGATACTAGACGCTGCAATGGGAGAAATGGCCCAATACATTCTAGCATAAGCGCAGTCCCGAAAAATATGCAGGAGAGTTTCTGCACTTCATTCGCACAACACACAAGTATCATCTTCACTGATATGTCTTCTCTTAAGTTCTGCCTTATTCGGTACGACTTTACGTAATAATCTCCACAGGAGGTGTCGAATCTTTCCGGGCAGCTTCATATTCCAGATGTAGTTCTAGTCTCGTACTTGTTGGTTAGAAGTAGAGCCAACTACTGCCTCCAATCTTTTGTGGTTCAGTTTCATGGCCAAGTGATAGGCATAGCTCACAGTGTACAACCCACTCTTAGAATAATGCCACACCTGTATATCTGGGGTGTTGTGGCCTGCTACAGAAATTTTCAAGATTGCCTTAACATTATCCTGCCAAAACAGATAATTAAGAATTAGCAAGTCCCACTCGTCAAGCGAGGGATGTAAAAGAAAAGAAACTTTTAAAGGTCCATCTCGATGCAAGTCAGGAGTTTTGGGCTTAAAAGAAGAATTATCAGGAATCCAACAATCATTTCATAAGATCAATAAGTTCCCCATTTCCAACCCTCCAACGTATCCCTTCTTTAACTAAGTCAATAGCAGCACATATACTCTTCCAAGTATACGAGCTATTAGGCTTAGGGTTGGCATTAAGAACATAAAACGCCAAAGTTGTTTTCCTAGAAGAGCCAAATTAAAAGAACGTAGATCCCGGAAACCAAGACCCCGTCCCTTTTACTCTTACACAATTTTTGAGTACTTATTAAAAATGTTGTTTTGCAGTTGATGATTATTCATATGGCTAGAATATTGTATACATTGACTTTGCATTCTATGTTTAATTTACTCGATGTATTGAACCTTTAATTATTTTAATTATACTTATCATTTAAACGATATTTTATTTCAATATTACTTATATTAAAGTAAATTAATGCCACAGGTTACTACTATTATTAATGAAATTTCTGAAAAGATTATATTTTACTTATAAATATCAGTCGGTCCATGTCCATAGAGCCAGATGTATAAATTTTGCATCTCCAGCTCAGGCCAAGACACATTCGATTTCCCCCTTTCTCCATCGCCACCTCTAAACCCTCGCCGGAATAATTTCAACTCTCGCTCCGCCAACATCTACGATTCGACCCCAATCGGAAAATCCTAAATTCTTCATTTCGAAACACTTCTATGACAAACCCTAAATCATTCATTTCTTCATCACTTCTTTGATTGATAATTTTTGTTAGTGACGGTGAAATGGCGCTGGGTGCTTCTGACTTACCGGCGATATATACACTGCTCGGTAACTCACTGAGCGGCGACATCAATCTTCGAAAGCCCGCGGAAGATACCCTTGCTCAATTTGAGAGTAGGCCTGGTTTCTGCTCTTGCCTTATGGTATGATAACTGTTTATTTCTTTTCATTTTTCGATATGCATTGTAACTGTCTGTGAATTGGACTTGGATAATTTTTGTTGTTCAAGTGATGTAAACCTGGGGGTTTTATTCCTGTTGGTTGTCTGATGATACTTGCAGGAAGTTATAACAGCTAAGGATTTAGTGTCGCAGACGGATGTGAGATTAATGGCATCTGTGTACTTTAAGAACAGCATCAACCGCCATTGGAGGAACAGACGCGATTTAACGTTGGTGATTTTATCTCTTGCATTGTGTTATTCTCATACTAGGTTTTGATTTTTTGAGGAATGAAGTTTTTAGGATCATTTGTTTGGGTCTGTGAATATATAATAAGTTAGAATGCACAATTGTTTAATTGCTTTCTGGCAGAGTAGTTCTTTCAGTGTCACCAATTTGAAACAGTAAAGTGTATGTATCTTATGTTATAATTTAGTGTTATTACTTCTTGTCAGAGACAGACCAATTGGGCCTTGTTATTGATATATGTCAATGATGAAATGAATAGTTTGGATTGTTGACCACACGACGCATTGTTCAAAGGCTTAATTCAAGTTAAGGCTTATTGATTTCCTAGTAAAATGTTTTTAGCTGAAGAATACCATCATAGCATAAACAAGAAGGCTTTTATTTTATTATGAATATAAGAACATAACATTCAGCAACCATGGTTTATTATTAGTACATCAGAATTCAGACCATGGATTAAGTTTTTGTTTTCATTACTATTTTGGCTACTCAAATGATACTTCTGAAAAAGTTTTCTCTTGGTACTCCTTTGAAAAAAGAAATGCAAACCTTATAAAGCAGATACGCATTTTGGGAATTACAAGATTAACAGTTGTTTTCATTTTAATGGAGCAAAACGTTGAAACCTTTACGAATTTTTGGGGGAACATTTAGAGAGTAATCCATGCTTTAGATTAGTGAGCAAGGTCAGTGTGGCGGGATGTCTCACAATGTACATTTCAGTTACATTTGTAAAATAATATTGTTATCTCCCCTTTTGTTTGTTTGATATGAGCCTTGATGTAAAGGTGACTTGAATCATGAGCATAGCTTAGAGTTCATTAGCCTGTTTGGTCTTGGTTTATAAGGTTTGATCTCTATGGCCTACCTTGGTTTTCTGGATATTCTTGATACCTCTGTTGGTACTTGTAAATTGGGGTATACCCCTCTTATACTTGTACATTTTACGTTGAGCTTCTTTCAAAGTTTAATTTTGTGCAAAAAAAAAAAAAAAAAAAAAAAAAAAGATTTGATGTACACCCTTAATGAATATCTTTTCCATCTTAGCATATTCACCTAGCAGTAATGCTTGTTGAAGAATGACCTTCGATTGTGGAATTGGTATTATCCTTCTAGGACTTGATGGTAATCACATCTGGAATCTATACGCCAGATGATATTAATGCCACGTCAATATACTCATTTGAATTCTTGATAGCAATACAAGTTACAAACATGAAAAAACAACAGAAGCTGTTTGTCTTGTAGGCATGGGGTAGCTTAATAGTTTTTAGCTGGGAACAAGTTGTGATGGAGAAAAATCCGGAAAGGGCTTTCATTTTGTCTAACACTTGCTATATATTTTGATGATCTGAAGGTTGCACCAGGAGATAATTGGATGGTACCGCAGGGTAGTTTGTGTGACAATGAACAGAAGTTATTATGGGCTTTAAGAGAAAATATGTAGTTGTTTGTTAATTAGGGAAAAGAGGCAAAACCTGGTATTGGTCATGGTAGATAAAGAATGATGGTCAATAGTTAGTGTAGATGGATATAGACAAGTTTGTGGGGCACCTGTGATATACTACCTCGCCTATTCAATATGATTGACATTGTACTTGGAGTATAGTTGCATGTGTTAACTTTTGAAGAATCTCCGAGGTTTTAGTCTGTATATCCCTTTATTATCACAATTAGTTTAGTTTCCGTAAAGTACCATTTTATCATTACATGTAGGTCTATGAATCCCACATTGTGAAATGCTTCTTTATGTACGTTTCTTGCAAATGGACAAGCATATACATGTTTATCTCAAACGTTCAACTTCATGCAAATCTTGTTGCTGTGGGTCTATCTTACATTTACTTGCACAGACGCATTTTAGTAGCTTCACATGCATTATTGATTTTGATAGTCCTGCCACATGTGATTGTACAATATATTAATGGAGCTTCCCATAACTGAACCTGGCTTGACCATTTACTCTGTAATATCCATATTCTTGAGTTGTGTAGCTCAAAAGCTCAATTTTATCACTTTTGTGATCTCCTAATCGTAAAATCAACTCCTTTTGTGTGTTAGAGGATTCTTCTTTTTCTTCAAAGTAAATCTGTAAGCAGCATGATTTTTTTTAATATATTCAGAAAAAAGTAAAGCTGTAATGTCGGTTACATAATTATTGTTGAAATTTTCTGCTAGTTTTGTGCTCAAGGACTGTTAATATTATTCTTTGATCACTTCGAAGTTACACTTCCAATTAATAATGTGGATTTTTGTTCCAGACAAGTTGAAGCCACATGTATATTTGTAAATCTTCAAAATTTGTTAAAGTTCTATACAATGAACCAAGAGGCCTAGGTCCAATGAGGAGCAAGTTTTTTCCCTTATGAAGAAGACAACTCCCTACCCTGTAATTATGAAACTCAAGCTGTCTTATAAATCTTGTAACTGGGGCGAGCATGAGCAGACAAAGTGTTCAGCTGCATATGCTGTTAGAATGGTTTTGATGTCATTCTTGCCTTCTTGGTATAACTTACTCCCTCCGTTGTTTTACAAGCTTTACTATTTGCCATTTCGTGGTTTTTTTACAAGTTTAACGTTTCCATTTTTAGAAACCCACTATCTCCACTTATTAATGTTTAAACACTCTTTCATACTTTATGTATTCTCTTTCTTACTTTTTCTATTATCTCTCTTATTTTTACCATCTACTTCCTTTTTTTATTATATTTCCTTAAAATTTTGACTTTGTCAAATGTTAAAGCTTCTAAAAAAACGGAGGGAGTACTTTGTAGACGGAATTCGTAACATATAATGAACATTTTTCTCGTTGAATCTATTACGTTCCGATGTTTTCCTTTCTCTAAGCTGGAGTATCCTGATTAGGCTGTGTCTAATATTTCATTTGCATTAATAAATGGTGGTAGATTGATGCTAACATAGCTCTTGGAAACTGCTATGCAGGGGAATCAGCAACGAAGAAAAATTGTATTTGAGGCAGAAATTATTATCACACTCAAGAGAGGAGAATTATCAGGTTAATTCTTATCCAGCTTTGCGTAGCTTGCTTTGATTGTAGTTATTTATGTGTTCCTACCTGAGTTCTACTAATATATTTCCTTTGCAAACTATTGACACAAGCATTAATTTGATTTTCTGGCCGAGCCCATCTCTTGCTAATTACACATGATCAAAAACTTTCTCCTTTGTCAATATCACTAATAATTCTGCTTCATATGTTTACCGCTTTCTTTTACAGATTGCTCTTACATTGGCTGTACTGATCTCAAAAATTGCTCGCATTGACTACCCTAAGGAATGGTATGCTCCTGTCTATCAGTTTAAGAAACTTGCCTATGAATATGAATGCTTCTTCTCTGTGCTATTTGTTTCTAGCTATATACCAGATCTCATTGATGCAGAATTCTATTTTACCTCCTGTTGGAACGCAGCATCTTAGAATATCCACGTGCTGTTAAATATTTACCTGCACTTTTATAAGTGGTGTTGATGTGTTTCTATGATGTAATTCTAGGCAGGCATGGTCATCCAATGCACAGAGAATCTCTGAGTTCTTAAATTTAATTGGCTCCACTAGATTGTTATAGAATTCCCCCCCCCTAATCAGAGAAGTTTGCACATAATTTTTTTTTTTTGCAAGTTCATCATTATTCAGTTATTCTAAAACTAGAATTTGCGTAACACGCTTCCGTTTTCACTTTTTTTTGTTATAGAACCTCGTTCTCTATTTACAAATACGATGTGTGCTTGTTAACCATATAAAAATGACAGTTCCTATAACCGTAACTCTGTTTTCATACACCCCTCCATTTTCTACTTTATAATCGTTGCATTGGCATAATTGGTTCACATTTTATTGAATCTTCTTAGGAGAAGCAATATTTAAGAAAGAGATTGTACAATTTTGGTGTTGCTTATTCCTTGTAGATAAGTAGTTTGCTTAACTTGATCGAGGTAGATTACACATTGTCTGCTTAACCGATCACCATTTAGCATTGTCACCAAGAATTCATCAACATACACAATTCTAACTATCTGAAAGTATGATGTAAAGACTCACTCACTCCACTACAAGCAGGACAACACAGTTGGTAATAATAATTTGTTTCCTCAAGTTATCAAATACATGTAAGACTGATTTTTGATTAAACAGAAGAGGTATACAAAAGATACTGTCTATGGTTATCAGATATCTTGAACTTGTAAATCCACCCAAGATATTGTTCAAAGTCTGGGATGGTGTTCTCAAGTCATAGCCATAAAATGCTGTGATTACATCACTTGCTTATGAACTCTCAGGTCCCTTCATCTCTTTGAATATCTCTGTAGCAAAATTGCAAAAAGTAAGTGTAATATGAATTACCTACCATGCAAACTACAGAACACTTCAAATTGCACAAGTCATAAGAACAACATGATTGAGCCCTTGAGAAAAAACTATCGGGAATGTTATCAAATCATCACTTTAACTGTTTTATCTACAGAGTACAAGATATTTGGCTATAACATTAAAATATTGGATTACATAGTAAACTCTTGTTACTTAGATTTTCTCTTTGCTAACTCATTTAGCAAACAATAAGAACAGGTGACATCTAGCAGCTGAGAAGTAGACCAGGTCAACGTTACATACATATGAGTTTAGCTCACTAGTCCAGATCTTCACCATAAACATATGTATGAGTTTCAGTTTTTACGCATGAGTATAGAAGCTACCCACCTAATAATTCTAAACTTCAAGATCTAAACCCCCAACATTTCACTGAATAAGTGGTTTTCAGTGATCATTAATCAATTTCGAATCCACCAATATGTAAGAAAATTGATCCATCAACACAAAATTAATCGCTCCAACAGCAAAAGAGATTCTAATAAGGCTGCCAAATGGTTCATTATTACTACAAGTACCAGAATCAATAACTCCAAACTTATTGAGAAATAAGAGAAACATTATAAAATTTGAAATCAATTAGCAGAATGGATAACAAATATTTTATAAAAGTACTGTCATGACCCAATATCCAATCAACTAAATACGAGTAACCAAACGTTCAATATAACCAAATTACTCATTACAATCAACTGATTACAGCTCAATCGATTAACAAGAGATGAATCCACTGATGAATCTGCCGATCACCTGTGAATGAATGGATTAGGATCGATAACGGAATGAGTAGAAAGCTTGAGAGAAATGAATGATGAGAATTACCTCAATCATCCAACTCCGTTTGTCACTACGCCTTCTTGCGTAAATAGCAATTCCGCGCAACAGAAATGGTTTGAGAGGCACATTGATCGAGACAGATTCTAACGGCCATTTCACCTGAGTGATAGTAAAAAAGGAAGAAGAAACAATAATAACTAATTAAACTTTAAATCATGGATAGTAAATCTTAAGTCGCCAGAACGAAAGTAAAGTCGCGCTCCAAATGCGGCTAATTCGTCTTTCATCACATTGCCCTTCCCTTATAATTGTCTTGTCCTCGAGACAATGGAAAATCCGGAAACTGAGCTTGAATAGTCGGAAGCTTCTCCCAAGTACCTTCTTCTGGTGCCAGGTTACTCCACTGAATTAGTAATTCTTCCACTGTGCGGCGGCGCATTTTAGTGAGACGGCGTTGGAGAATACGCTCTGGAAAAATCTTGGGGATACCATCAGGAGAAATTTCTGCAGAGTTGGAGATGGGCTATACTTGGTCTTGATTTGTTTCTTCAGTAAGGAGACGTGGAACACATCGTGCATACGAGTGCCTTCTGGTAGTGCCAGTTGATAAGCGACAGGGCCAATCTTAGCCACAATGGGAAAAGGCCCATAATACTTCACAGATAGCTTAGTTTGACGTTTAAGGAACATATTGTGTGTCTTAAAAGGTTGCATCTTTAAGAATACATTGTCACCAACCTGAAATTCACGCTCACTTCGATGCTTGTCAGCAAAATGCTTCATTCGTTCCTGTGCTTGTAGAAGATTGTCCTTGAGAACTTGAAGCATCTGTTGTCTAGACTGCACCAAACTTTGAGCTTGAGAGCTAGATGTTTGGAGGTAAGGACCCATAGCAAGTTGTGGAGGAGCAAAACCATAGAGTGCTTCAAAAGGAGAAGTTTTGAGAGAATGGTGGAAACTGGTGTTGTACCACCATTCAGCCATAGCTAACCATTGAGACCATTTCTTCTGTTGGTTGTGTATCATGCACCTAAGATAAGTCTCCAAGCACCTATTTACTCTCTCAGTTTGCCCATCACTTTGAGGATGATAGGCTGTACTCATGTGCAATTTTGTGCCCAATAGTTTGAAAAATTCCCTCCAAAATTCACTGGTAAAAGCTGCATCTCTGTCACTCACAATGCTCTCTGGTAAGCCATGTAGTTTGTGAATTTCCTGAAGAAATATATTAGCAAGACTTTCAGTAGTGTAGGGGTGGCTAAGTGCCAGAAAATGTGCATATTTGGTGAGCCTGTCAACAATCACCCATATCACTTTCTTGCCATTTGAATTAGGAAGCCCTTCAATAAAATCCATTGAAATACTACACCATGGTCTATCAGGAAGCTGCAGGGGTTGGAGTAAACCAGGTGAGGCCACATGCTCATTCTTGCATTGTTTACATGTCACATCCCTGGATGAACGGCTCAATATCACCTTTCATACCCTTCCAGTAAAATAGACTTTTAGCTCTCATATAACTGGAACGTATACCAGAGTGGCCACCTAGAGCAGATGAATGAATAGCCTGTAAAATCTTCTCCCTGATGCCACCCTGATTGCCTATCATAATCTTGCCCTTCCTCCTAAGTAACCCATCCATGATAGTATAATCTCCATCAGATGACAATAATGTAGCTGTCATAAGAGACTCAATGTTGGAATCACCTGAGTAGCTGGACAAAATCTCAGTGATCCATTGTGGTTTGGATGTGTGTGAGCATATTACAGACCCCTGTAGGGTGATCTTCATCAATTGGTTCATACTTCCTGATGCCACTAGATTGTGCTTGGCTTGTTTATACTCTATCACAAAATCATAACCAAGCAGTTTATAGAGCCATTTCTGTTGCAGTGCTGTCACAATTTTCTGCTCAAGCTAGCATGGTCTGTTCTAATGATAAATTTAGAACCAGTTAAGTAGTTAGACCATTTGCCTACTGCAGTGAGAATGGCTAGGAGCTCCTTTCATATGTAGATAAAGCTTGATTCCTGGGACAGAGAGCCTGGCTAAAGAATGCAATTGGCCTTTGATCTTGCATTAACACAGCTCCAATGCCATACTGACAAGCATCAGTCTCAATAATGAGTTGCTTAGTGAAGTCAGGTAAGGCTAACACTGGTGCTGTGACCATTTGTTGCTTGAGTGAATGGAAAGCTTGTTCAACTGTCTCATTCCATTTAAAAGCTCCTTTCCTTGTCAGATCAGTCAGAGATTTAGCAATGACTCCATAGTTAGCTATAAATCTCCTATAGTAAATAGTCAAGCCAACAAATCCCCCGAGCTGCTTCAATGTTTTAGGAATAGGCCAATCTAACATGGACTTGACCTTCTCAGGATCAGTAGCAACTCCCTCTCCACTGATGATATATCCTAAGTAATCCACATGATCTACTGCAAAAGTGCATTTAGATCTCTTAGCATATAACTCATGTAATCTCAGTATTATCAACACCTGCTCCAAGTGTCCATGATGCTCCTTCAAATTGGCACTATAAATCAGAATATCATCAAAAAATACCAGAACATAGCAAAACTTCATTCATCAAATTCTGGAAAGTAGCAGGAGCATTTGTTAATGCAAATGGCATGACATTGAATTCATATTGACCATGGTGAGTAACAAATGCAGTTTTGGCCTTGTCAGCTTCTTTCATCCTTATCTGAAAATAACCCTGCCTCAAATCTATCTTGGAAAAAATCCTTGCTCCATGCAATTCTGTAAGCAAATCCTCTATGACAGACATAGGGAACTTGTCTTTTATAGTAACTTTAGGCGCTTGTAATCAATGCATAACCTCCAAGTTTGATCTTTCTTTTTCACCAATAGCACTGGTGAAGCAAAAGGACTACATCTACTATTGATTTGCCCTGCAGTAAGCATATCTTAATCAACTTCTCAATCTCATTTTTGAGAGTATGAGAATACCTGTAGGGCCTGAAATAGCTGTGCCATCAGACCATGTGATGTCTTGTTGATGAACTTCTTGATAAGGGTGTACACGGGCGGGTACGGGCGTTTTTTTTTATCAAAAGTCTAACCGACCCACCATATGCGGGTGGCACTAATACTATACCATGGCGGGTGTGTATTTTGTCAAACAGTGGCGGGTTGGGTGACACTTAAGGTGGGTGGGTGGCTGACGGTTCTCACACGTACACGCACAAGGGGAAATAAAATAACAAGAAGAGGTGAAATCAACAATATAATCATTCTCAATGGTTCATGCATATAGGAGACAATGAGCCATTTATGCATATTTCATGTAAGATGCAAGACAAAAACTATGAAAAGACATGTTTGTTGTAGTAAATTAACATCTAGACATGAAGAAACTTTAGTTATGTTACTGGGCACATTGAGATGTGAGGATATGATAGTAAGAATTAGTAACTATATGTAACATAAACCTAATGTTATTACTTATTTACATTATATTAGTAATACCAATAATAAAAATATTATTAGCGGGCGGGGCGGGTGTACATCCCTAAAACTGCCACCCACCCGCTACAGGCGGGTTAACATCGTTTCAAACCATGGCGGGTTTTGGTAAAAAAATTAACCGGCGGTTGCGATTATGTGGCGGGTGGTTTGGCGGGCGGTTTTTTTTTTTTGATGTACACCCCTACTTCTTGAGACCCTTCCCACTCATACTCCTGATATGAACATCATCCTCAACCCCTCCCAGCTGTAACTTCCTGCCATTTTTAGTGACCACTATATAATTTTTCCTCTAAGTAGAATGTGATAGGATCACGATTCCACATCCAATCATGTCCCAGAATTACATCACATCCACCTAAAAGGATGATCCTAAACTCTGCCTCAAACTCATGACCATGAGTTAGCCATTTGAACCTTGAACATTTCTCCCTACTAATAGTTCTCTCTCCATTAGCCACAGTAATAATCCAAGGAAGAGTTGTTTCAAGTGAACAATGCAACTCTCCCACAGATGACACATTCAAGTAACTGTGAGTGCTTCCACTGTCAATGAAAATAGAGATTGGTCTCTTATTAACTGTACCCCTGAGTTTCATAGAATTTGTGGTTCTTACACCATGTAATGCCTGTAAACTGATTTCTCCATCAGGTGGTTGTTCCATCCACTCAGCTTCCAGTTCTTCCTCAGTACCATCGCTCTCATCATCTCTCAATATGATTTGAAACAACTTAGCACATTTGTGGCCAAATGAATATTTTTCATTACAGTTGAAACACAAACCCTTCTCTCTTCTACTGTTGTACTCAGCCCTTGACAATCTCTTAAAAGGCATACTGGGATGGTCTTTATAGCTAGGAGCAGTATTGGTAGCCTGACTAGTGGGTGGAGGTTTGTAACTGACTTAACCACCATAGACAGGTTTAGTCCCCATCTTCCCCTTCCTACTCCAGATCTCAAGAGTGTTTTCTAGTAGTCTAGCCTGACTCATAGCTGCAGTTAAATTCTTGGGCTAAACAACTGTACTGGAGCTCTAATTTCCTCTTTCAATCCTTTCATGAAACATGACACAAAGAACTCTTCAGTAGTGGCAGGATGCCTAGCCCTTACTAGACTCTTAATCTCCTCAAAACTCTCAATATAGCTATTAACATCACCCTTCTGCATCAACTGAGTGAATTCTACCACAATATCTTCACTCCCAACCATCAAAAACTTCTCTAATAACAGGTTACAGAAACAATCCTAAGGTATATTCAATTTTCCTTCCACATACTCATAATACCACAAATCAGCTGGCCCATTCAGATAATATGCAGCATGAAAAACCTTATTGAACTCATCCATGGGGTTATTTTGAAAATACCTGTTGGCTCGCCTGATCCATGATCGAGGATTCTCTCCAGAAAATTCATGAAACTCCAAATGATGAGCTGGTGGAGCCAGTTGATGCATTCCAGAGTTTGGTGTTGTAAACTCTGGTGTTGTGAAACGTTGTTATGGTATTTTATATGTTTCCGGTCTCTTCTCAGTCGATCCTTCCTCTGATGTAAACTTCTCCTTCCGACGAGCTTCCTTGTCGAGATGAGAGTTTACCAGCAACTCAATCTGTAGCTTCAGCTCGCCAAGTGTTTGATCCACTGAGATAACCTTCTCCGACACAGCTTCCAGCTTCTGATTGACTACAACAAAATCAGCTTCGTGCTTCTTTGTTGTATCAAACAAATCTTTCATTCTAGTATCCATGGCGACAAAGCTCCCAATCGAACAGTAACCTGGCTTTGATACCAATTGTTATGACCCAATATCCAATCAACTCAATACGAGTAACCAAACGTTCAATATAACCAAATTACTCGTTACAATCAACCAATTATAGCTCAATCGATTAACAAGAGAAGAATCCACCGATGAATCTGCCGATCACCTGTGAATGAATGGATTAGGATCGATGATGGAATGAGTAGAAATCTTGAGAGAAATGAATGATGAGAATTACCTCAATCATCCAACTCCGTTTGTCACTGCGCCTTCTTGCGTAAATAGCAATTCCGTGCAACAGATTTGTTTTGAGAGGCACATTGTTTGAGACAGATTCTAACGGTCATTTCACCTGAGTGATAGTAAAAAACGAAGAAGAAACAGTAATAACTAATTGAACTTTAAATCATGGATAGTAAATCTCGCCAGAACGGAAGTAAAGTCGCGCTCCAAATGCGGCTAATTCATCTGTCATCACAAGTACATACATCCAGGTATTATTGGAATTGCCATCCGCAGTAAGAAACGAAGCTTGAGTGAAGTTAAGCTCTAAATCCAGACCGATTTCGACCTTGTTTCATGATCTGTATCGACATCATGGGAGACTATGTATCCTGCTGATAGGACCCTACCTTGCCCCCATGCTGAAGAATTCAGATCAAATTAAACCATACCAAACATAATATACCTTAATAATTTGTACTTACAGACATGATAGATGTTTCATGATCAAATCAAATCATATTGAATCGAATTAAAATAGGAGTACCCATTTGCCGAAACGAACAAAGTGCGAAGGGGTGGTTCCGAAGGTGCAAAGAGGATCGGATCTGACCCTTATGTAGCTTTTGGTTGCTGCGACTTCAATTTAGGCGGAAATAGACGAGCTCAACCAGCCGATTTCCATCCCAAATCAATGAGGGTTGGATTCATACTTCTGATTAGGGTAAAAAAGAAATCAGAGAACGTATCAAAATGAAGATCAAGAAAATTATAGAAGAAGAATCATACAAAGGAAAGATGTGGATGAGAAAATTTGACAAAGAACAATGATACCTATAAACAAGTGTAAAAGGGAAGATGAAGAAATAAGTCTGTCGTTTGTATGATTCTGCCAGGATCGAGAGATCTGCTAAAGGATAGAGTACGAAGAAAGTAAAGAAGATAGGACACCGAAGAGACGGAGAAGAAAGAAATTGTACAATTGTCCACGCACCACGCGCTAAGTTTTTGGTTATATACTACCTATAATAATGCAAGTTCTAATTTTTCAAAACGCTTTCCTGGGTAACAGTGGCACTGTACCTCTTATGCTAACGCCCAACTACAATCCACTGATTCTTTCAGTGGCTGAACTCTATAACTTGTAATTTAAGATTTAGCTTGAAAAGAAAGAAGAAAGAGCTTCTGCCATGAAATACCACACGCTAATGTCTCATTTGGAAGAAGAAAGAAAAAGGCCGCATATTGTACTTTATGTACCAATATATCAGCTATTGGTACTGTTGATATTTTGATTTCAAAATAAATTAATAAATTAGGAGGCCTGCATAGTATTACCGTAATTGCATGTACTGTTGATTATTTTCGCTGAAAGATGACTGAAAAATGGCATTTAATTATCCTCCCTCCATGCTTGGATATTTTTGATGTTAAACAAAATCTCTATACTAAGAATGAATTGGGTTTACTTGAAAAGAACACTGAGCTAAGGAAGATCTCAAAGACTCCCAACTTTTTGGAAATTCTAGTTTTATTCAACTAATCCAGTGGGGTTGATATCAATTTTTGAAGATCCTAGACTGAGATTGAATTGACCATCTTTTGTGAACCATTTAGAATTATTTAACAGTTATTACAAGCATCAAATGCAATGATGGTTTGCTCTATGTTTTAATTGTTGAATTCAATTTTGCATACAGGCCAGACTTGTTTTCTGTGTTGGCGCAACAGCTTCAGTCAGCAGATATTTTAACTTCTCATAGAATATTCATGATTCTTTTTCGGACATTGAAGGAGTTATCAACCAAACGTCTCACATCTGATCAGAGGACATTTGCTGAGGTACAGACGCGAAATCTTTAGCTTTTCTTTGCAAACTTCAGAAAAAACCGGAACCAAGCTTTGCCTGAGAATAAAGGTCTCAATATAGAAGAAAATGCATTAAAGAAATTATGAAAGCTCTTTCTTTTGGGCTGATAATCGATTAGAAGATTTGGCCTGTATGAATTGGTATTGGTTTAATACCCAAGTTACCAACAATGGCAGTCGTTTAAGTATGTTAACGATACATCTATTCCACGATTAAAAATTCGAACATAAGAACTCTGCACCCATATATCATGAGTATTTAATAGGAAGCTATTTCATATGCTTAGTTATTATGTAAAAAAAATGAGAATTTTTTTGACGATGGAAGGGTTCTATGTGGGTTCAAGTCTTACTATGGTAGTGCATGTCTGCTGTAGGACATGAGTATAGTTTAAATCTTTGCCTTTTCTTCTGATAGTAATATAATATAGCATGTCTCCTATTGTAACGGTTGCGGACCAAATCCTCCCTGGTGTTCATGGTACCCCCTCCCCCCACACACACTAGTTTCTTAGATATTTACGTTATGCCCGGTGTTTAAGCTGAAAATGTGTAGTTATGGTGCTGTGTATCTTAGAGAACATGATCATTATATATATATATATATAAAAGTGAGGGGTGGCACACACGATCTATTACCAAGATTGCTACTCAATATTATGAACTCTGCGATGTGTTTTTGCTTCATTGTTTAATGTGTTTTTTTGATTAAAATATGAAGAATCACATTTCTTGTTCACTGAGTATGTTCACGGTTGCTCATTTGGCAGATAACAACCCAATTCTTTGATTACAGCTGGCACCTTTGGCAGACCGATGTGCAAAATATTTTGCATCATTTCTCGGTGCTTTCTCAATCGTCTGATAATCAGGACGATATTTACTTAACGTGTGAAAGATGGTTTCTGTGTTCAAAGATAATTCGTCAATTAATAGTTTCTGGTTTCCAAAGTGATGCCAAGTCGATACAGGTAATAAATTGGGTCGTTGCTGGTAGAAAGTTATGAGCTTTATTCTAGATTCTCTTCCTTTCTTCTTCTGAAGCTAAGTGGGATTTTCCTTTCGGTGCCATGTAGGAAGTGCAACCTGTGAAAAATGTCTGTCCTGTTGTGTTGAATGCCATTCACTCCTTTCTGCCATACTGTGAGTTTCCTTTTTTAATTTTATTTTTTATATCGTAGTTGTTTGATAGAGCAGATGATTTAGGGATAAAGAAGGATATGATTTTGTTGTAGCAGTATGTACTTTTTCTGGACTCGGGAGTTATATTGAAACAACATAAATAAAATAAAACATTACACCCTAATCTCTGAAGACACTGATTATTGAATAAGAAAATCTAAGACTCTTTAACTTCCTAATTTGATTTGGACTTTATTAGGTAATAAAGTAATACCTTCCTATTAGGCTTGAACACTATATGGTAACTTGTCTATCAGTACTAACGGCCTATAATAATACTGCTACTGATTCTAATATTATTAGGACTCTAGGCCCGTAACAATTCTTCCCCCTTAAATGATCCTTGTCCTCAAGGCTGTCTTATCTCCTGTAAACTCGTGTAACGTGCGGCCGGGTGATAGAACTCTTGTCCAGCCTTCTCCCCGCAGGGACCTTCTCTTCTTGTATACACGCATCACCAATAGGTGACATAATTCATGTGCAACTTTCGAGACATAATATGCTGTGATTGCCCTGTCGATGGAATCTTCTTGTAATTGACCTCTCTACTTGTCAAAGAGACATAATATACCGCAACTCCTTGTGGATGTAAAACACATCACTGGGAGAGCCGCCCCCTCAAAATGGGCCTGACAGTGCTCGGCCAGATTAGTCGCACGTAGCTAATACCGGTGGGAAACTACATAAAATTCTCTACTGAACATGTAAGAGTCTATAAGACTATAACAACTTCTTCTCCCTTTCGTTCCCTCCTTGCCCTCAAGGCTGGATTTGGAAACATAACCTGACGAATGCTGTACCACAAATAGTTGCAGCACGGGGTTAGGTACTTAGGTTCAGCCACACAAACCTGTAATTCGGAATCAGGAGGTCAGGAGGCTCAAAATCAGCAAGATGCAATTCATCTCGGTAGTTGTTGATAAATTGATGCAGAAGATGCATCCTGTCTTCCACAATTTGAACACTGAGTGATGAAGTAGTGGCAAACTGAACTGCTGGTTGTGGAGAGATAAAAGGATTGTGGTGCATGTGTGGCTCTGAAAAGATAATTACCGTCCTTGGAAACTTTATACTACATCGAGGAGGACCTGGGCCGGGCTTCGGAAAATTAAGTACCCCGTTTCGAATTTTATATCAAGTAATTGGTTTAGACTCCAAAAAGGCAAGGACCCTGTTGGAAACTTTATTGATAGGTTCGTTTCCCGGAAATGTTGAAACAATATATTGCTCAACGAGATATGTACCTGAGATTCTGTTGGCCTGGGGTCTGACCGGGTAAGTCTTCCATCTCTATTTGCCCACATGGAAAAATCTGAAATCTAAAAGCTGCGAACCAGGAATCAAGAACATGAAACCCCAAACAAGCCTGAGTTGAATTGCTGAAACTGGAGAAGCAATGCAGAAATTCAGCAACTTAAATACGCAAATCTTAAACAGATTCTCAGACATAGTAGAGCGGATCGGGATGCCAATGCGAACTGGTCGGACCAATAGATAGAGCCAAAGATATAGGGATCAAGAACGATAGGATTTTGTTTAAGCAATAGCTACTTTCATTCTGGAGTTCTATTGAAATAACATAATATAAAGACACCAATCTCCAAAGAGATGAACCACTCTAAAGGGCGAAACGAACTCGATTGAGCAAAATAGACTAATTTCTTATCTTGGCTATCGATTAATAAACCCTATGATTCTTATATAGAACAACTTCCTAACTTGTCTTGGTAACTTGTCTTAGATAATAAAGTAATAGTAATTTCCTAATTAGACTCTATATGGTAACTTGCCTACCAATGCTAAAAGTCTATATTAATATCGAATATATTAATTCTATTAATAATTTAAGACTCTTGGTCAGTACATAGTTGTTTAGTAGGTCTCTTGAGACTTGTTTGCACGTTATGTACGGAACCTGTTGGCATGTAGTTAGTCTGTCGATTATATATTGTTCTATATTCTGGTGCATTCAATTGCCTGGAAAAAATCTGTGTTTTTATGCAAATGAATGTTTTAATGTGTGGATGTGTGAGTAAACTTAATAGCTTTGTGAATGCCAATTCCTTTCAAAAATCAAAACGACTCCTTGTCATGTGATCTGCCCCTTCCAATGCTTCCACATGAATGGGAATCTTGTTTACCATCTCTAGTTGAATTGACTGCGAGATCCAATCTATTATTTTGCTCAACTATTCAACCAGAGAGTAACTACTAGAATGAGTTCTTATCGAGGAATTACAGGTTTTCTTGTGCGTAGATGTTACTGGAAGGGTAAAGATGTGCTGATTTTCAAATTTTATGCAGATTCATCTTTTCAAGAGAAACATCCCAAATTCTTGGATTTTCTCAAGAAGGCATGCATCAAGTTGATGAAGATTTTAAATACAATTCAGCACAGGCATCCTTACTCGTTTGGTGACAAAAGTGTACTTTGGCCGGTGGTTGATTTTTGCTTAAATAAGATCACAAATCCTGAGACAGAAATATTGTCATTTGAGGACTTCTTAATTCAGTGTATGTCAATGATGAAATCTGTTCTGGAATGTAAAGAATACAAGAAAATTGTAACTGGGCGTGTCATGGATGACAACAGACTCACCCTTCAGGAGATGAAGAAAAATGTATCTAATACAGTTGCTGGTGTCTTAGCTTCTCTGCTGCCCAATGAGCGTGTTGTGCTACTATGTAACATATTAATAAGAAGGTATGGGCAAAGTCATCCAGGCAATGTACTCCTGTTTTTCCTGCTAAATATCTATTGAAGGTAAATCACTTGAAAAATGAAGGCTCCATCAGGTGATAGAAAATGTATTAGTGGGGCTCGGACCCTTCATGTTGCTCTGCCTGATATCTTGATTTTTATAAGATATATTATACCTGTAACCTGTTAACTTTTCTTGCTGCACCCATATTCCCATCCTATCACTTGAAAAGTGCAACTGGCAGCTCATGTCTCGTCACTTGAAAATTTGTAGAATCCATTTCATAGCCCACTTCATATGTGGCTGTACATGCCATTCCAATTCTTGCACCAGTGTTGCTCGTTCATGTTTTAAGGGTAGAATTGTCTGTTCTTGCACCAGGGTAGAATGGTCTGTCTACATTGCACTATTTTCTCACCTATGTGTTAATGTAAAGGTGTACGCATAAACAATGGAATATAACGCCTTTGACAACTGCCATTAGGTTGGATTCTGTAAGTTCATATCTAATTCAGCTAATTGTCTACATCTTTTCTGCTAAGGGAATGTGAGTTGCAACATTCTTATTTTAAATAATAAAGAGCAATTATCTTTTTATATATGCATGTGTGTGTGTGTGAAATTGTGAATTTCAAACCAAACCTGGCCCTGTATTTAATTTTTTTTTATGTCCAAGCTATCTAGGTTTTGATCCATCCTACATCCCCAGAGTTTACATAGCCCATCAGAGTAACTCGCAGCACTTGCTGATATCTGTGGATGTTAACGTCTTTTCTTGATTATGTTCAGTTTATTTTCTTCCTGAACTGGAATTAGTTGCCCCATTATTTTATGTTGACATTTCATATTTAGTGCAGCCTATAATGTGGTTGTCATGGGCCTCACAGTAGTTGTAGTCAAAGTGCCATGATGAACTGAATGTTCACGCACCTCTGTTTTGACTCCCTTTTTTTTCCTCCATATATACATGACCACATTTTCTTTTTCTTAAACAGGTATTTTGTTTTAACAGCAATCGACGTGGAAGAATGGTACCAGAATCCTGAATCATTTCACCACGAGCAGGATTCTGTTTTATGGTCGGAAAGATTAAGGCCGTGTGCTGAAGCCTTGTACATTGTTTTGTTTGAGAATCATAGCCAAGTAAGTTATGTAACTTTCTGGTTTCTGGTCGTTCTCAGTGCTCTAGGTGTTACTGTGGCTTACGTGTATCTTTCAAATTTTCAGCTGCTAGGTCCTGTTGTTGTATCCATTCTTCAAGAGGCAATGAATGGATGTCCTTCTTCTGTTAATGAAGTAAATCAACCCTTGCTTCTCAAGGATGCTGCTTATGGTGCTGCTGCATATGTCTATTATGAACTTTCAAATTTTCTCAGCTTCAAGGACTGGTGAGTCGTTTTCTTTTCTAGATGTGGAGGTATTGAACTCAGTTAAAGCAAGTTCCAGTGAAACTTCCAAGTCCTGTGGTCTTTGGTGATGAGTCAGTAATTTCTTGGATTTTGGGTATTTGTTTGCATATTTAGGGAGTGTTTGGTATAGAGTTAAAACCTTGAGTTATGTTAAAATTTAGGTGTTTTAACCTGGTTTTCTGAACTTTAGTTCTTAACCAAACATACACTATATGATTTTTATGACATGTGCAATACTTCGAAATTCGAATAGAGGTAATCCCGCTCCCGCTATTTGGGGTTGGCTGCTCCGTCCTGCTATCCCGGATCCATAATATGGTTATTGACATATCCCTAATCCATTGGGCACTTCTGTTATTATCTGACCATTATCTTGTTCATCTGATTTGAGGGTCTTTCTGTTACTCCGATTTTTATATTCTATATCCACACACCACACATACAATGTGCTATCTGCCAACTCTGGGCAGAATGCATTTTGGAAGCACTTCCAAAGAATTCCATTAGATTTCGTTGGCAGGAGCTAATGGAAATTCTGATACTCTTATGCAGGTTCAATGGTGCATTATCTGTTGAACTCACAAATGACCACCCAAATATGCGGATCATCCATAGGAAAGTTGCATTAATTTTGGGTCAGTGGGTGTCTGAGGTAAAGTGCTTGTCCTTCTGTTTTGTCTAGTCATTGGTCTACTACTGCTATTCTTAATAATCTCTTGCTTCTATTTCCTACATCCCATTGTTTTATTGTTTAATGAACCTTGGTCCCTGGTATCTTCTTTACGGATATTGATATTGTGCCTCTTCTCGTTGCTAGATTGTGGTTTATTTTCTTTTTTGTGATTCATAGAATTTTTATTTGCAAGCTAACACCAAGTGCTTGACGTCTTATTTAACATATAATGATATAACAGTGATAAATTGAGAATCAGACGTAGATACAAAGAGGTAGACTATATTTCATTCCAGTCTATGCTAGAATCTTTGTTTGAAGAATTTCTTGATAAGAAATAAGTACATAACATCTACATTAGTCCGCTACAGTATTCTGAGTTTCTGACTATGATATGGCCATCTTTCTGCTGCCAAAGTACCAAATTTGGTCAATCTTCCTCTCTCGAACTGATCAGTTCAAGGCAAAAGAAAACTAGATCTGACACATAAATTATTATAAATTAATGTTGAGAACAAACTCCCTGCCAAATTTTGAACGGAATACTAGGTTTTGCTGGTTATGCTAGTTCTGAAGTGCTGGGCTTTCCTTTTGATTATTTTGTGAAGTTCAAGCTGTATGCCTAGACTAACATAATGATCCACCAAACAAACTCGCTTCTTAATGATACATGTGTCTAGCTTAGGAATTCTTTAGATATTTGGAAATCTCGGGATTGGAATTATAGGCAGGAAATAATATAACCAGTGCACCTGAAGAAGGTTTGTAAAAATACCTGATATATATATATATATATAAAAGAGCCGGAGCTCAAATTTTATTAATAAGATAAAGACAAAACAGGGGAACCCGTGGAAACAACAAACTAGCACCTGCAAAGGAAACTACCCCAAACACCACAAAACCACTAGGAGCAAAACAACAAGCTCACAATAACAAAACGGAATCCAAATCAAACTTGCTTAGCATCAGTCTTACGAGTCAAAGGTCGAGAAAGTGGGAGAGGCACAATCATAAACTGGAGAGATACAATCCAAACTGAATGGAAGGTATATTTGTTTCAATGTATAGACATATAGTTATGTGCTTTACTAGTAGTGAGGTGTGTTTAGTATCCCTGTCAAACTAACGCCATTTGCTGGTTCTTCCTCAATTTGTTTAATGATGGTCTTCTTTTTTTATTGAGGTTTCGCTTTTCTTTTCTGCAACTTTTTCTTCCTCCTCTCCAGTGATGGGTTCACTTCTGCATCATTTAGTCAGTGTAACTGGATAGTTGTAGTTATGAATACTGTGTCTGACAGGCATTTTGCTTTGAATGTTGATTCTGTACTGGACTTGGATGGCAAAAATTTCTGGCACATGGAATTTTTCCAAAACATTTCTACATGAGTTGAATAAATAATGTTTCACCTTTGTAGACTATGATGTAATTTTCTATGATACATATGCTCATGCTGAAGACTAACAACTTGGTTGAAATTGTGACGCACACATGAATCATGACACATGTAGATCACATGATTTTTGTTTACTACATTAGTTCAAGTGATTGATGACATTGTAACAGTTCCATTCATCACAGATATTTGTGACGAATTTGCTTCCTGATTCTAATTTGTTTACAGATTAAAAATGACACCAGAAGACCAGTCTATTGCGCTCTAATTAAATTGCTTCAGGAGAAAGACTTGTGTGTTAGGGTATGCATACTACTTCTCCCCAATTTCCTCTGTATAATTTTACAACTCCGTTACGCTCTTTCAAACTTACAGTTGAATTCTTAATTCATTGTCCAGCTGGCTGCAGCACGATCTTTGTACTTCCATATTGAAGATGCTAATTTCTCGGAGCCAGACTTTTTGGATCTTCTTCCTGTCTGTTGGGACTCGTGTTTCAAACTGGTGGATGAAGTTCAAGAGTTTGATTCAAAAGTAGGTTTCGTTCTCTTCTATCTCTTCTTTCACACCAAGTGACATTAGAACTTGGAAATTTAAAATGCTTCCAAGTCTGTCATGGCATACCACTTACTACATTTTTTAAAAATAAGTTATTTATTTATGAAATGCGAATGGTGAGAAAAGTAAATGGCCAGCTCTTTTCATTCGTAACTACCTGGTTTTCTGTCGATGCATTCTTCTTGTCATGCATAATAACCATTGGTATGGCATTAGGTCAGTTTCCATCTACACTCGATATCATTTGGCAGAAGCCTGTACGTAGACCTTTATTCTCTCAATGGTTTGACTGATAAATTACTATGTATTCTATTATACTCTGCATCATCATCATCATTTTTTTATGTAAGTTCTTGTTTTCATGAACAAATGCATTCAAGTGAATCTTGTTTGTTAGAAACACTTTTCAGTTATCTCATTTTTTGTCATATTATCCTTGTTAGGCAGATATATTCCTATTATCAACTGACCTTGTTTCTTAAGTTTTCCAACCATAATGTATCATTGTCAAATCTTGTTTCAAAAGTTGTTATTGACTGAGCTGTTTTAAACAATGTGCTAATTTTACCTTTCTACAACTACTGTTCCTAGGGATGTTCCACACCTTTTGTCATCTGGCCTGAACCTTAATGTTGTTTCCTCGACAATTTATCTTCAGGTTCAAGTCTTAAACACGGTGTCTGCTCTCATTGCAAACAGCTCTGATGTTATTCCTTATGCAAACAAGTTGGTGGAGTTTTTCCATAAGGTAGTACTTTTTCTTATGTCACTAAGTTTATTCTAAGTGCATGGTCTTGCTGTATGCATATGTGACGTGCATGTGTTAAGAGAGAAATATATCCTTTGTTCATTGTCTTTTATATAGTAGTAGTATAGTACCCCCTCCGTTCTTTTTAAAGGTTTACTTTTTGCCATTTCGGGAGTTTTTTTTAAAGTTTAACGTTTCCTTTTTTGGAAACCCACTATCTCTACTTATTAATTTTTTAAACACTCTCTTTCATACTTTATCTATTCTCTCACTTACTTTTCCTATTCTTCATCTTACTTTTTACCACTTAATATTTTATTCCATTTCCTTAAAATTTACACAAAACCAAAAGGTAAACCTTGTAAAAGAACGGAGGGAGTATATAAGTAGAAATTTAGGAAGTAATTTATTCTTCTATTTTCCAGCATATTATTTTGACCAAGTATGTAATCATAGGCTTGGGAAGAGTCCTCTGGTCAAAGCCTCCTGCAGATTCAGCTCCTCACAGCACTAAAGAACTTTGTAGTTGCACTTGGTTATCACTCTCCTATCTGTTACAACATGCTGCTGCCCATTTTGCAAAGTGTAATCAATGTAAATAGTCCTGATGAACTTCTGGAAGATAGCATGCAGGTCTGTGGCTCAGACTGTCCAGTTTTAAATGATTGTATTGATTCCCGGTGACCCAACCTTTAGCAGTAGGAATCTAACTTTTCTTTGTGTTGACATTATTTGCAGTTGTGGGAGGCTACTCTTTCTCATGCCACTACAATGGTGCCTCAGCTATTGGGTTATTTCCCATGTCTAGTCGAAATTCTGGACAGAAGTTTTGATCATTTAAAAGTAAGGGTGGTTTCCGACTGTTGCATTTTTCCTGCCTTGCAAGAGTGTTCTCTATTTTGATGGCTACCTTGATGTTTAGGTGGCTGCCAGCATTGTTGAAGGCTACATAATTCTTGGTGGGTTAGAGTTCCTTAATATGCATGCACCAACTCTCGCAAAACTCCTTGATTTGGTTGTCAGTAATGTCAATGACAAAGGATTGCTTTCAGTTCTTCCACTTGTGGATGTTTTGATTCAGGTAGCTGACCCTGGACTTATTAAGCCATTAAATTAAATGAAATCATCATGTGGTATATCATATCATATATGACTGTTTCTGTTAATCTGTTTATTTATATATGCCTTGGTATTTTTCTCTAAAAGTTTTCATGAAAAAGAAGAATTTTATTGATCCATGTGTGCAAGGTATGCTGCGTACCTGGTAATTTCAACTGGATTTATGATATTCTGCCTGTTGTGTGATTGCATTCTTCTTTTCCTTCCCTTTTTTTGTTTCTCTCCTCTCTCACACTCTGTGCTATCTCCAAGCAAATCACATTCTTCTTTCTCATTTTGCAGTGTTTTCCTGCAGAAGTTCCTCAATTAATTAGCACTACTATACAGGTAAATAGGTCCCCTTTTTATCTTTGATTTTATTACTGCTAGTCTCTTACTCCTTCCATTCTATTACAAGTTTTCCGTTTGTCCAAATATGGCATTCTTTTACAAGTTTTCCATTTTTGGAAACCAACTTTCCCCACTATTAATTATTTACACTCTCATACTTCACTCGTTCTATCTCCTATATTTTTATCATCCTGACTTTATCAATATAATCTCTGCAAATGAGTTTCTATTGTTCCATCTTGAACTTTGCGCCATTTACAAGGGGAAAATTTGTAAGGGCATGGAGGGTGTAGTAAATCTTCTTTGTTGAGAGAAATGTGCTTCGCCTTGTCAAAGTTACAGTTGAGCAGTTTTCTGGCTCTAAAGTTGCCTCCTAGTGCTGTTATTAAGTTGGGCTCCCCCCTAGAAGAAATAAATAAAGTTGCACTCTTTCCCTTTTGACAGATTCAGCAAAGCTAATCATTGGAAAGAATATAAAGCTTGTACACGTTTCTTAGTAAACAATATTGATGTCAGACTGCATTAGAACGTTTGTCTTTCTTGGTCTTGATGGTTCAAATGAGAATTGAATTGAATAAACAAACAAGAAAATCTAGTTGATGATGCTTATAATCGGCATATTTGACTAATAACTAAGTAATTTATTTCTATCCATGGCATCCCTACTATTGAGAAAAAATCAGTCTATTAATAAATACTGAATTGTTGACCTAATCAACTGGCATATTCATTGCTAAAAATCTGATTGCTGAAGTCATTAGAGCAATATTGATGGGAAAGTGTTTGTTATGCATGTGGTCAAATTGAAGAATAGCGAATTATACTTTCCATTCATTGACCAGTGCTGAAGACCGTACTCTAGTTATGTATTGAATGGGGAGAGAGGTAAAATCTGCCTCGACAAAAATATTCAAATCAGTGCTATCAATCGTGGATTGCGGTGCGTTGCATCTGGCCATAGGCACACACACATAACATGCATGTATTTAGAGATCTATACATATGTATACATGTATGTATATAGATGCATGCATTTATATACATACATTAAATTGACCATGTGAAAATGCTTTATAAAATGACGTCTCATTATGGATCAAACTCATTGTAAAGGAGCTGGATCAGAGGCGGTGGCTGCGTCCTCTGGTTTTCTACTTTTGAGAATCAATAGCTAGGATGAAAGAGTAAACCAGCTACCACTCCACAAACAATTTCTTGCCTTAAATTTCACATTAGTACTAGAACTCCTTGAAAAAATTGAGACAGAATGCCTTACCTTGCCCACACATGGCTCCGCCAGTGCATGTATGTATATAGATGCATACATATACATGTATGCATGCATGCATTCATGCATGGATGTATGGATGTATGCATCCATGCATGTGTGTGTGCACGTGTCAACTTAATTTAAACTTACAATAACCAAATTAATGACAACTGATAGAATTCTTCAGAGAGAGAGAGTAATAAAAACGAGGGTGGGGGTATTATGTGTTATTTTTCTGTTCTTTTATACCTGTTATTTTACTGACTAGAAATTTTGGATCTGAATGTCTCCATCCATGTCTAGAAATTGATTGTCATATGCCTGAGTGGTGGAGACGAGCATGATCCTTTGAAGACGGCCGTAAAAGCATCAGCAGCAGCCATACTTGCACGGATCTTGGTCATGAACACTAATTACCTTGGACAATTGACTTCAGAGCCATTACTGTTAGTACAGCTTCAGAATATTGGGTTCCCTAATGAAGAAAACATACTCCTTTGCCTGGTTGATGTGTGGCTTGACAAGGTAGGATTACCATCAACTGCATCTGTTACAGTCGTCGTGAAAGCCAAATATAAAATTTGTTTCGTTGTCCTTGCACTTGAAAGAATGATTTTGTGCATCAATCAGTCATACATTGCAAACTTGTGATCCATTAAAAAATGTGTTAACTTCATTGATTTTTATCCATGGTCTCTAGTACCTGGCTTCTTGTTAACGCAACTTATCATGTGTACCTCTTTAGACACCAACCACTTCTTGTGGAACTCCATACTTTTCAAATGGGAATGAAACTGATTTTTTTGCCCAATTCTTCAAGCTTCAAGGGATGTCATAATCTTTTGGCTACCATGGTATTTCTGTATTTTGTAATAGGGTATGGTTAATAGTTAATACCTGTTTGTTTTGGTGATAATAATAGGAGCTAGACTCCACCTTTCAATCTTGGAAAAAAAAAAGTATGTCATGTTACTGTACAGTTGGTAATACAAGTCAAAATTCTTTTTTTTTTCCCGTTTTCTTTGAATTGATGTGAAGGTGTCGATTTCGAGGTTGTTCACCTTTGGTAAGCCTGTAGGTCTCATTTTTGCACGAAATGTTTCACTATACTCTCAGATAGAAAATGATAATTTAGTTATAAATTAAGTAAATTCTTGCTGTATCTGGAACCATTATATTTCTCTTCATGGGGTGCACAGCCATGCCTGTACCCTTTTTTTCCCCCTTTTTTATTTTTATTTTTATTTTTATCTTATAAGGAAACTCTCACCAACACAAACTCAACCACAAATACCACATCCCGAAGGAGTGCCTCCAATGGGGGCACCCAAGTTCTATGCCACTTGAGATGTCCCTCTTTTACTCCATTTACGACATATTTCTTGTGCTCTATTGCAGGTTGACAATGTGGTTTCCATGCAAAGAAAGACCTTTGGACTGGCCCTATCTTTAATTTTAACCTTGAGACTGCCTCAAGTTCTTGATAAACTTGATCAGATATTAAGGTATTCAGATACTGAATCTTGGTCTATCTGTTTTACCCTATTCGCACAAATTCTGTTCCTAAAGTGGTGGTGTTCTGATAATGATAGTGCATGCACGAGTGTAATACTGGGTGGAAGTGAGGACTTGACTGAAGAAGAATCAAGGTACATCATCATATAGGTGTAACATTTCTTATGATCTCATTATATCACACTTCCGCTGAATCGACAATACTGAAATTTTCCTTATTTGCATTCAAATTGTGACATAGCAGTAGTGACAACAATATGCAGTCGAGCAAGTTACAGATCCCTAGTAAGGAGTTGAGAAGGAGACAGGTATTTTGTTTCTCGATTTTATGCAGCTGCATAGGTGTACGTCTTTTATTAACTAAGTCGTTCCTTCATCTTTGTTTCCAGATAAAGTTCTCTGATCCAGTGAACCAGATTTCACTGCAGAAGTCTGTGAGGGACAACCTTCAGACTTGTGCAACTTATCATGGAGAATCATTTAACACAGCTATATCTAGAATGCACCCAGCTGCATTTGCTCAATTGAAACAGGCATTAAACATGCCATAGACTTTTGGGCTTTTAAGTTTAAACTGAAAAGTTATCTTACATGGTCCCTTATTTTGCATTTAAAGGGATGGGAATGTGGGTAAGCTTCTTCAACCCATTCATTTCCTTGTGCATCTCACTTCTCAAAAGGAAATGTAATGCACCAAATACCGACTATGAAAGTCCTTGTCCATGCATGCTGGAGACACATTCATAGAAAGTCACTTGCATCTGTACTTGTATAGTTGTATGTGTCTGGAAATGAATTCATACGTTCCGTTTGAATTTTCTTTTCCAGGTGAGACTGAAGCTCCATGATTTGGTTGAGGGGCATTTCATACATTAGTTCAATTTGATTGTGCCATAGTTTCTTTTGAGCCATTGGAATCCAAGGTGGTATTTTTGTCAAGGCGTGTCCGGCGGAACCACACTGTAAGTAGTGTGATCCCTTGATGTCATAGTTTTTTAGGCATAAGGGTGAGAGATCGGTGTGTTTCAGGCATTTGCTCTGAGCGCTGTGCATTGCATTACATCATCTGAACAGCTTTCTTGTAGCGTGAAGTCACTCTGAGTAGATTTGAGAATTTAATCTTATTCTTTATATTGATTGTTACTTTGGGTGGCGGCGTGTTAAATGAATTGGGAGATTCTTCTAGAGCATTTAGAGGTCATAAAAGTAACTGTACAATGGTGATGTGGAGTGAGAACTAAATTTTAGAAATCTTTTTATCCTTGGAAGAAACTCCTCTTTCCCACCATTTGCATGGACTTATTTTGTACTAAAATTCGGGAAGACTGAATTCTCTGTTATATTCGTTAATGTCAGCCCACATGATTAGCGGGCTGCTGAGTTGGGTTTTCTTGTCAACAGTGGGGACATACCGGTAATCAGGACTGCATCAAATCGGGTTTAGCATATACTACATGTTATTTTGCCTCATGGTGCTCTAAACACATAAATCAGTTGCTACAAGTGTAGTAAAGCACATCGGGACAATATAGCGTCCTGTAGTATTGACAAAATCCTAAATTCATGCTCCCTAATATATTAACATGTGTAGTAGTACATGATTAATGCATGGAAGTGTTTTAAATTCACTCATTTTATTTTCTGAGTGCATTTGTGGAATTAAAAGAAATGTTTTGAGGCCCTCGAGTGGTGAAGATGTTACTAGGAACTTTTTTTTTTTTTTTTGAGAATAAATGATTTCATAATCAAATTCAAGTGTTAAGCAATTACAAATCAAAAGGCAAAGTTACAGCACCACAACTATCTAATCTAACATCTTAGTTAATCTGTGTGCAATTACATTTCCATCCCTTCTAATATGCTTAAATTGTACAGAGGAGAATGATTCTACTAGCAGTAATCCTTCTTGAATGAACACACCAGCAGGAGAAAACAATTTGTCAGCACAACGGAAAGCATTCATAATCGAAATATTATCTCCTTCCACAATCAAATTCTGCCAACCATTATGCAAAGCCAATTTGAGCCCTGTAACTACTGCTGCAGCCTCCGCAACATCTGGCTGAGTAAGGAACGGAATTGTAGTATGCTGCCAGGCCAGAACCAAATTTTCATGATTATGCGCCACCACCCCAATACCTGCTGAAGTTGGATTTTTGAATAAAGCTGCATCTATATTAATCTTCACACATGAAATTGGCGGCGGGATCCAATTAGACTGAATGGCACCTGGACAAGGAATCGCAAATAATTCCTTGGCTTCCTGAAATCTGCGAATATAGTCATAGATAAAACTAACAGCAGTCTGAGGATCAGTAATAGACTTTCCATGAACCAACCTATTGCGCTGAAACCACAATCCCCAACATAAGCAAGCAAAAACAGCAAATTTCGGTTTATCAAGCATCCTATAAGCATTCTGAAACCAATCCCAAACATTAGCTACATGAAGATTATTGATGGCAGAAGGTAAATTAGAAAGGGCCCAGAAAAGTCTTGCAAAAGTGCATTCTTTGAACAAATGTAATGGTGATTCTTCACTATTATTGCAAAATGAACAGACAGATACATCAAGGATCCTTCTCTTTACCAAATTCGATGATAAAGGTAAACCATTCCGCAATAAACGCCACACAAACACCTTAACCTTGTTCGGCAAATCTAGCCCCCAAATAAAATTCCAATTCTGAGATAAAAGAGAACTACTGCATCCTGGAGTATTTTGAATCTGCTGCGTTTTCTTTAAATTTCTGGACAGGTGATATGCTGATTTGACAGAATTGTCCCGAATTAGCAAAGTGCCATGTCTGAATATCCTCCAATGCAAACCTGTGGAATTGGAATGCTGAGTATAAGATTAGCCTCCTCTTCCCAAAACACTGTACGCACAATAGCCTCTTCCCAACTCCTAGATTCATGATTAATTAAAGAGGCTACTGCAGTGTCACCCAAATCATAAACGTCTGGAGTTATGGCTTTAAGATTAGAGTCCCTAGGAATCCAATTGTCTTTCCAGATACATATATTCTCACCATTGCCAATCCTCCATCTAATTCCCTTCACCAAATCAATTGCCCCACTAATGCTCTTCCAAGTATACGAAGCATTTGAATTTGGTCTAGACTCTAAAATACTGCAATTAGGAAAGTACTTTGCTTTAAGAACTCGACTTAGGATAGTATCCGGGAAGCATAAAATACGCCACACCTGTTTCCCTAGCATAGCTTGATTAAAGGAACTTAAATCCCGAAACCCCATGCCACCATCCCTCTTACTATCACAAAGAATATCCCATTTAACCCAGTGAATCTTTCTATCCTGTCCCTCACCCCACCAAAACCTTGCCATAACAGCCTCAAGCTCATGGAGAAGATATTCTGGCAATTTAAAGCAACCCATAACATACATTGGAATAGCTTGTAACACAGATTTAATTAAGACCTCCTTACCAGCTTTGAATAAAGATTTTTCCCCAAATCCTTTAGTTCTACTCCAGAATCTATCTCTAATCCACCCAAATACCTCTCGTTTTGACCGACCCATTTCTGTAGGCAAACCTAGATATTTTTCATGTTTTTCAACAACCCGAACAGGAAGGCAACTCCGAATATCCTCTACCTTTTCCAAACCTGCATTTTTACTGAAAACCACCGTAGATTTCTCAAGATTAATTTCCTGTCCTGATGCCAAACTATATCTATGCAGAATAGAATCAATCTCAAGAGCAGAAGAGCGAGAAGCATCACAAAATATGAGAGTATCATCAATAAAGAGTAAGTGTGAGATCCTTGGTGCTGAAGGGGTAACAGCAACCCCTCGCAACACCTCCCTACACTCGGCATCAACAATAAGCGAACTAAAAGCTTCAGCACAGAATAAAAATAAATAAGGAGAAAGAGGATCTCCTTGTCTAATTCTTCTCTGAGGCTGGATATAACCACAAGGTACACTGTTTACTGTAACGGAATAAGAAACAGTGGTCACACATAGCATAATCAGCTTAATGAAGTGCTGATGAAATCCTAACTTTTCTAGCACACGCTTTAAGAAGGACCATTCCACTCGATCATATGCTTTGCTCATGTCCAGTTTTAAAGCCATAAAAACGTCTTTGCCTTTAGTTTTTCTTTTTAAAAAATGATTAATCTCATAGGAAACTAAGACATTGTCAGTAATTAACCTATTAGGCACAAATGCAGATTGGGTTTCAGCTATGATATTATTCATATATGGTTTCAAACGATTGGTAATAGCCTTTGACGCAATCTTGAAGACAACATTACTTAAACTTATAGGTCGAAACTGACTCATCAATACTGGCGTGTCACATTTAGGTATGAGAATAATATGAGTGAAGTTTAATTTTGGATTAAGAATATGGTCATTGAGGATAGACAGAGTACAGGATATAACATTTGAACCAATAATATGCCAAAATTTCTGATAAAACAATGCAGGCATACCATCAGGGCCAGGCGATTTAGTAGGATACATATTGAAAAGTGCAAGTTTTACCTCTTCAGCCGTGTAATCTTTCACAAGTTCCTGATTCATGCTGTCATTCACTTTATTTCTCACAGTCTGCACAACATCCTCGATTTCCTCCTCAGACGGTCCTCTGGTAGAAAAGATCGACTGAAAGTAGTCAGAAGCTATCCGACCCATCTCATCCATTGAATCCTGCATTATACCATTCTCCTCCAACAACCCACTAATTTCATTCCTTTTCTGCCGTTTCGTAGCTGCCGAATGGAAAAACTTAGTATTCCGATCCCCCTCAGCTAACCAATGAGTTTTAGCACGCTGTTTCCACATAGATTCTTCCCGATCCAGAATTTCCTCTAATTTGAGCTTAATCTCCTTTTTCCTGCTTTTTCACACTCGCCGTATAAGGTTGGTAACGCAGCTCATCCAATTCCTTGCTCAAATTCCGAATTTGCGTTTGTACATGACCAAAGGAACGTTTACTCCAGTTAGCCAGACCAACTCTACAGTGATCGAGATTTTGGAGCAGATCGATATTATTATCCCAATGCTGTCTGATGTTATCTTCACAATCTGATTTTCTCAGCCACATACTCTCAAAGCGAAAATGTCTATGAGTCCTCCTTGGATTTGCATTTTGCCCCTGCAGTTTCACTAATATCGGCAAGTGGTCTGAGTTCCTTGTGGATAAGTGTAAGACCTGGGCCATTGGAAAACAATTTAGCCATCCACTAGTACAAACAGCTCTGTCCAAACGAATTTGGGTATTTCGTGGTTCTTCTCGTTTACTATTCCAAGTATATTTATATCCCGAGAATCCCATGTCGATTAATGCATTATGCTGAAGAGCTTCCCGAAAATCTCTCAATCTCCATTCGGGAGTTAAAACACACCCTAGTTTCTCATCATGTTGTAAGATTTCATTAAAGTCACCAAACACCATCCAATCCCGACCAGAATAATTTCTTAATCGCTTTAAAAGATTCCAAGTGCTCTTTCTTTTGGATGAATCTGGTTCTCCATAAAAACCACTAAGACGCCAAATAATATCATTAGGAGATAATTGTACATTAGCATCAATATGATTTTTTGAGTAAATAATAATGGATACAGAGACATCTTTCTCCCATAATAAAGCTAAACCACCAGAGAAACCTATTGCTGGAACACAAATACCAAATAAATTACATTGCTGTTTAATGTTATCAATCCCAGAATCTCCTAAACGGGTATCCATAAGAAAGATAACCTGGGGACGATGCTCCTTAAGGAAATTCCTCAAGGCCCGAACTGTCCAAAGGTTCTCCACTGATCCATCCATATCAGTATTCTTGTGTTTCTTAGTGACACGTTCCTCCTCCACTTTGGGTTGAATATCCATACTATTCTTCTGTTTACTCATTCCAGACCCCATCGGACGACCCCTTTTTTTTCCCGACTCTGATCTAATGTCGATACCAGTACCAATAATGCGAGAATAATCTTTCCTAACCCGTTTCGTATAAGTACCCAACTTCTGTTCATGATTATGAACTGCAAAAGATTTTCTCGCATCAGCTAATAAACCTGCAGGTTGGTTTGTCTGCATTGGAGTTGAAATATGCGGCCCAATAGTTGTGTGACTAGATCCATCAATCAAATATGTAGTGGCCTGGTCAAGTGAAATCATAGCATGTTGGGCCTTATCCATAGTAATACCATTATCAGGCAGAGTATTAGAATGGAAAAGGCCCAAATCCAACTCCATATCTGATTCAAACGTAGGCAGAGGTTGAGAAGCGATAGACTTGGTTAGATCAGTTGAATCATCTTCCATAACCGCTTTCCCTTTGTCCACAACTGATTTCTTTTCTTCCTCAACTGTTTCATCATGAATTGCAACCGTTCCAGTACCAGTTACCCCAATATCCGGATAACTGCTTCCATACCCAAATTCACCAGCAGTGACAATCGGAAGAGTCTCACCTTCCCCAGAATTGGCCGGACTTCTTGTAAGATCAACTTTTCCAAAACTAGCATCAGCAAAATGATTCTCAGCACTTCCGGAAACATGTTTCGACTGTAAATTGTTAATATGTGTACGTAGCCAATCCCCGTATTGCAATTTCTCCTTTGGTATTTCCCCTGTTTCTGAAGCAAATTCAATACCATCCCGACAATCACGAACTAAATGACCAAGACGACCACAGTAATAACAGAAATTTGGCAAACGTTCATAAGCCAAACGAACACATATTTCCTCACCATTTGGACCTTTGATTTTAATCACACGTCTGAGAGCTTAGTGATATCAATTGTGACATGAAAACGGAGCACCGAACCAAAGATGGACTTATTCTCGTCGTACCCCGCAGGAACAAAAGCACCCATAGTATTAGCCAAAAACTCAGCCATTTGTCGATGCAGCATAAAGATTGGGACACCGACTGCATGAACATGGAAGTCGCAGAGATTCAGATTAGTGTTATTGGGATCCTGACCAATACCAAGCGGACGCAAGACGACCAAATTTTTATCGAAAGCCCAAGGACCCATTGCTAGAATACGATTCTTATCCACTAAATGACCAAAACGAAACAAGATACGATGTTCCCCAACCTTCTGAATTTTCACAGTGGAAAACAAATTCCATCCTCCTAACATTGCTTTCTCAAAGGAGTCCAAATGGATAACCTTACGAGTCAACACACGACCGACTAAACACAAATCAGGATTAAGAGAAGAAGTTTTCCAAACTTCAGTTGGTACAGATACCTGCTCCCCCTCAGAATCCGTTAATTTCAACTTCTGACCCAGATCAATGATTTCCTGTTCCATTGTTGCGACTGAGAGAGAAACGGAGATGTTCCGTAAACTATGAGAAATAAAGAGAGTACAGCACCAATCAGACCTGTTACAGAGACACAAGAAGAAGAAGAAAAAACAAACACCCACACCAGTAATGATACAAAGGATAAACGGGAAGGGAAAAGGTTAAACTGACAAAAAGATAGTATAACTATAAGATTAATCTTTATTTATTTATTTTTTTTTCAAAGTGTTTTAAAGGCAAAGCAACAGGACACACGTTTCCACATAAATCAAGCAAAAGGATCTTCCAAAAAGCAACACTCGGAATGAATTTTAGTGACCTTACACAAACTCGGAATTTTGGACGGAGACTCACAGGTTTAGGTTAACGATGAAGATTGAGACTTTCAAATTAGAAAGAACTCAAATTCCTTGAAACATGAAAAGGTCGTGATGGTGATTTAGTGGATTATATGAGTAAAATCCATTTTTTTTAACTCCGTGTGAGATATTTTAATTTTCAATTTTAGTGTTACATAGTGGACTTGTCTAATTGATGTACTAAATATCAATAACTATGTACAATTAAGGTAATTTTAGTGTTACATAGTGGACGCGTCAATTGATGTACTAAATATCAATAACTATGTACAAATAAGGTGCTAATTGCACTTAGAAGGCAGGCTGTGGCACTCCCGCATGAGTGAATGTCAAAAGTTGAAAGATAGCATGAAAATCTGGTCATTTGCAATACATCGTGGATTGGACTATGCCCTACTCACACGTATCAGATTCTTCTTTTTCGGATTCTTTTATGTGGGCTTTCTACATCAGCTTATTTTCCCCACCAAAAAAGTAAACGGGAAGCTATTCCCGAGACAGAGGAAGTAGTAAAAATATAAGATTGTAATAGGTTGTTTGACTAACGATTAAAATTAAGAAGTATATTTCTTAACATGTACAAGTATATGTTCGCACTTAACTTTTCAAAGTTCTTAAGTCTTTTATAATTAAGTGACTGACTTTTAGTGACCAAATCTACTTTAAAAAGATAGTTAAATAAGTTGCTGAAAGTATTTCACTAATCCACCTCGCCCTTCACAAGGAATGGAATTCACTAATTAAGACATGAAATTGAGGTTACTTACAAAATCATATCCTTAACTAAATCACTTTAACCCTTCCCAACTTAGTAACATTGAACCCTCTTTCTTTGACTTTCCAATTCAAATACTCCGATTTCTCCAAGGGGTTTTCCATAACTTTCCAAGTTAAGTAGTTCCTCCCTTAACCCTGCTCCAAGGGGTTTTTCTTAGTAATCCAACTAAATAGTTCATCTCTTCTTCTTAACACGCCTGCTGAGTGGTTGATTTGTGGTTGTCTTTGTCAAGATAGTGTATACTTAATCACAATGTTTCAGTGACTTTGGTATACAAAGAAACTCCACTTGAATTCCTATATTCCAAGGAATAAGTAGACATTTAATGGAAAACAAGACTTCTTATTTAGATGAAAGAACAATTTAGTCGCAACTTAAAGCTTGTTCTGCCGCTTTACATGTAGCTTCACAAAGTTTTTGCCTTGTAGGAGTTTTGAGACTTAGAGCGTTGGAGAAAGATTGAATGTAAGCTTGTGTCTGGTGTAGTTGGTGTTGGGTTGTGTATTCTCAGCTACTAAGTGTCTCTATTTATAGTTCAAATCAATCCCGTTGTGATTACTATGTCTTTACATGTTCTAGCAGTCTGAGTAACTTGTCCAATTACTACTGGGATCTCAGTAGAAAGGGCACCAGTACCATTTATGTTGTTATTCTCAAGCTCTTCAGCAGCCTTTTCTTCATTCTCAGTACTGGGAGGAGGCATGTTGACATTGTTTTGCTCTTTTATTTCTTTGTAGATTTCTTCCTCCATTGGTTGTGGGACCATCTCCAGTACTGGGACCATCATGTCTGATGGTGCAAAACCGCCGTTGAAGCACCGGTCAGAGTTTCCAACTACAACGTAGAAGTTTGAATTTATAATTGCCAAGATCTTCTCTCAAACAAAACAAGGTAATGTAGTGAAAGTTGACCCGAGTATCGATCTCTTATACGAACAATAAAAATAATTTCTATGCAAAGGGTTTTTTTAGACCAGTTAACGAACTAGACATATATCTAGAAACATGAGATACGGTAGTCGTAGAATTATCATGAATAGTGATGCGCTCAGAAATTACTACTTATATTGACACAAGTAGAAAAAGCGATTGTTATAGACAGACAAGGCTTTTATGCACAGGATCATTCTCTCGAAGAATTGATTAAGCTAGTTCTATAGAATAGGCTCGCTTGTGTTGGTTGTAAATAGATAGTTTGGATTGTGATACTTCAACCCTAGAATATAATCTAACATGCACAAGACAAGGTAAAACCTAGATCATGCAATTCTACAAACAATGAAGCAAAGAAATCCTTTCATGAAGTGTGCTGATACGAGAATGACCAATTAAGGATACACTAATCGCAGTTCATCACCTTACTATTGATAGTTCAACCAAATACGGGCTACAAGTACGTAATCACTACAAAGAGCCTGTCACGAGCTATGCAATCATACGGATATAGCCTAATTAATGATTAAGACACTGCCAAGTTCACACCAATACACCAAGATTCAGTAATCAAAGTAACAACCTGTCACGTACAAACTTAAACAACAATTTGCACGATTAATACCTGGATACGTCAGTGATAAGAGATCGTCTGAAAGGAAATATACTTCTATTGCAAGAGAGATTGAATCTCTAGAGTGTTTACAATGCTTGAATTGAAAGAAAATTGACCAAGAAGGTTTTAAGATATGTTAAAGATTGAATACAAGTGACCTATTTATAGAACCAAGGAAGTAGAAATTTGAAATCATGGGAAAAAACTGCCAGAAATCGTGGTTAAACTAGTCTTGGTCAGCACTCGCCGCGGTGAGCCTCTAGATAGTGCCTGCTTGTCAGCCTACCTCTCATGAGATCGTTTCGCTTTTGCTCCTCTGGACCGCGGTGAGCCTCCCATCCGGGAAAACTCCCATTTTTTCCACTTCTTCCTATTTTTACTCCCTTTTCTCAACCTCCTTGGAGTAGTGGCCCACTACTTGGCCTTGGTGTGCTTCTAGAAGCTTGGATAAGCTTCGATTTTGCATACGCTCCTCCAAATCCTTGCCTTTCACACTAAAACACCTGAAAAAGTACAAAAATACACAAATACCCAAACGTAAAAATGCACTAAAACACTACAAAAAGGCTAAAGGACATAACAAAACACGGTTAACAAAAGACTAAATGAGTCTTAAAATATCGACTCATCAAACTCCCCAAACCGAACCTTTGCTCGCCCTTGAGCAAACAAAACTCTAAAACGTCCTAAAAAAGAAAAAAACACATAGACACGACACAACACAGAATAGTTCAATCAACAATCTACCGGAACAACTATTGCAAGAGTCAAGCCTAAAACTGATGTAAACTTGTATCCCCTGTAACGTTGGAAATTATCTTAGCAAAGATCACAATCTTCCGTTTCACAAGTAAATAAAACTTCGACTTACCCTAGCAGTCACTCACAAAGGATAATTTAAGGGCAACTCAAGTCTCTCTTCTGGAAGTGTCCAGTAAATAAAGGTAATTGCTCAAGACTTAACTTAGGAAAGTGACAACAAATGTCACAAAACTGCCACTAATATTACATGCTTTTGCACTTAATTCAAACAAATCAGAAAGGACTTTTAGTGAAAAGGTCGAAATCAATACATAGAATAGAAATAGCTGTCGTCCTCGTGCTTTGCTTTTTTTGCACGTATTATTTTCTTTTCTCTTGGGCTTTGCTTTTTTTTGCAAAGATTTTCATATTTTTTCATTTTTTCAATTTTTTTTAATCTCAATGTTGCAAGTGTATTCCAATATGTTGTTCATGATCCACACTTTTGTGCATGTCGGTTTGGAGTACACCCCATAGGGCTGTTACGCGAGTCGAGCCTTAACGAGGGCTCGACTCGTTAAGGCTCGAGCTCGGCTTGCTCGATAAGGTAAACGAGCCGAGCTCGAGCATCATATTATGCTCGTTTATGTAATGAGCCGAGCTCGGCTCGGGTCGATAAAGCTCGTTAAGAGTAATTATTTTAATAAATTTATATTTTTTAAACATATTTTTAATACTTTTAATAGATAAGGCTCGTTAAAGCTCGATAAGGCTCGTTAAGACTCGTATTTTTTCGAGTTCGAGCCGAGCTCGAGCCCGTTGTTTTTACTCGTTTTGTTAACTAGCCGAGCCCAAGGTTGAGCTCGAGCTCTCGACTCGGCTCGTTTAACAACACTACACCCCATCAACCCTCACAACATACGAGAACCGCCCACGCACTGGTTTATAGGTATTATATGGCATGCAATTTGAGAACATAACCATCAGCCCTCACAGCATACACACAATCAGCCCCACGTTGGTTTATAGGTAGTATTTGGAAATGCCCAACACGATCTCAAACGATCACAAGTGATCTTGGAAAAACATTTCGAGATTTTTTTTTTTTTTTTTTAAGAACGGCAGCAAGCAATACAAAACAATTTTCAGAATCGACCAAATGCTCAAAATATAGAGTGTAGTGAGTCTGAGTGTGAAGTAACAAGTACCCTTCTCCCCAAACCTGTTCCTTGGAACTTCTCACCGGCTTTTTGACTACTAGAATAGGAAGACTTTCTATTTACAAGTAAAACGGACTAAAGTGATTTTTGAAAATTCCTTAATACTAGTTAAAGGCCATCAAAGATCACATCTGTAAAAGGCTTATCTAATGCAATAGATAACCGACTTGTCAAAAGAACTCAAACTCAACACACAAAAATTTTTGAAATAGGCCAAAAAATTAGGCCAAAAGATGACTCACATAAGACTACGTAAAAGTGGTTGACATACCATCCCACATAATCACAAGAGTGGCTAACATACCACTCAACACCACCAAACTAAAAATAGAAAAACAAAGAAACACATATGGGCAATTTTCACGCAGCCACCTTTTTAGATGGCCCTTGAACGTTTGGATCCCTATCGTTTCAAAATTTACATTGAGGTCCATTTTCAGCCAAAATGTTGACTTTATGTAGAATGTCCCTTTTACCCCTCGAATAAAACATTTCCTTTAAAATTGGTATATTGAATTAGGGAGAATAATGCTTTTCTTTTAAATGGTATATTTGAAAATAGGAATAAAACATTTCTTTCAAAATAAAAGCTCCCATTTCCTCTCTTCTTCTCTTTGTCCTTCCAAAACCTTCTCCTCCATTTTCGTCTTCAATACCTCCATGTCTGCAACTAAAAAAGCTCCATAATCCATTGATTTTGACATCTAAAACTGATCGAGCTGATGAAAGAAGGTTTCGCGTTGATTCGGAATACTATTGGGGAGGCGATTGAGAATAATTCTAGGAAACTGAAGCAGCAGCACAACCTTCGGAGGGAACCCATCCCATTCACCGGAAAACCCATTCACCTCGGGAACCCATCCCATTCACCGGAAAACCCAACTCCAGACCCCTAAAAACCCACGAAATCTCCGACGAAATAATCCAATTCCGCAAAATCTCCGTCCCTCAACATGTGGTGGAGGAGGAAATCTGGTGGCGCATGGAATTAGAGCATGGAGGCGGTGCAGTGGGAACTGGACAGAGGGAGGCGGCGCAGTGGGTATCGGAGGGAGGCGGGATAGTGGAGGTGCAATGAATATGGCGGAGGCGGAGAAAAGAAGAAGGAGAATAAGGAAGCAAATAACCAGTGGAGGTGCAATGAATCTGCCATTGAAAAGGAAGCAAACGGATTTGGGAAGAAGGAAGAAGAAGGGATGGGGGTAAAAAAGTAAATAACCAGCGAAAAACATAAAAATTACAATGAGATCCATCAACAGTAAACATTATTACAAAGAAGTAAGGTGTGCATGAAACCTAATTACAGTGAAGGACGGAATGTGCAAATCACGTGACAATCCGTTCATTAAATAAAAGGAAAAAGAAAAGGCAGTAAAAATTGCAGAGGGGCATTTTTGGCAAAGAAAATGATTTTTTCACTCTCTCTCATGTGACATCATCAGCAAAGTTGACTTTTGGACTTCAATGTAAATAAAATTTTGATGCAGTTCAATGTTTGTCCTTTTCCGTAAATTGTGAAACGTTAGGGACCCAAACGTTTATTCAATATCTAAAATTGTGGTCAGGTGAAAATTGCCCCATATACATATATATACAATGCAGCGTAAAAATTCATACCGAGGCATTTAATCAAAAGAACATACAACTTCCCTCCCTAAACCTATTCGATAGCTAGACCCTAGCATAAAGAATAAATAAAAGAGTAAGTTGTAGAGTTACCGCCCGTAGTATGCCTCGATCGGCATGATCAATGGAAAGAGGGCGGACCTTGGGGTTCGGAAAATGATCCTCCACCATACGGCTGCTGCCAATCATCCATCTGAGCTTTGCGCATATGCTCCATCCGCGCTAGGCGCTCAGCCGCCTTTTGTGTCCGACATTGACATGTGCCTCGAAAGACTCGATGTACATGAGTTCCACTGATCCATATGCTCACTAAACCGCTGCGATACTCTATGTATGCTCCTGTAATATGTGGTAAGCCCTTGGTGGCACCCCTGCAACTCCATGTAATCGGAAGCAAGCATGGATGCCTCCCCTCGATATGCTCAAGTTGGGGACCCATCCACTCCTGAAATCGGGTACTCAACCTCTCAAATCCGTCGGTCAGATTCTCCCCTTCTTCGGTGTGTGGTGGATCCTGAAGATCTCCCCTTCCTTGCTCAGCCTGAACCCATATGCATCCGGTCTAACTCGAGGAGCAGCCACTGAGTCTCGGGAACTCCCTTCTCCGGTTTTTTGCTTCTTGTTGGACACAACCTTCTTCTTGGGTGCCATACTACCTGGATAAAAGCTATTAGTATATGCCACAACACCCTTCATCAACACGTAGTAACACGAATGCCTAGTCCTAGCTCATTTGAATGTAAACCATAGTGCACTCGGTGTTATCTACAACATACTCTTCCCCAAACCAATTCTCAGCAAGTAGTAACAATTATGCCTTATACTAGAACAGAAGCATGTAAACCATAGTGCATCAAATTGTTACTACAAGTGTCTTCTCTTATTCTATAGTGCAAAACATATCCTACTTAGTTACATGAAATAATCAAATGAAAAACCAAGTTAATACGCAAACACATCTCAACATGCAAACTTCATCAACCAAACACTTATCAATCCCCACAAATTCCACTAAGCTATCATGGATTGTGACTTAACATAATATTTACGAAGATACTAAGCATAGTCACATACTCAATTAATCATAATCAAATACACAAATCCAAAATGCAAAGCATAGAGAGTAGAAAGAATTACCTCGAATCCGGAGAAATTGATGGATGCAAAGAGGAATTGAAATCTTGCAAGAAGTAGAGGAACTCACTAGCTTCAAATCGGTCTATTACCCCCACTGAATTGGTGGAGAATTGAGAGAAAACTTCTAAAATTGGGGAGAAAACGGAAATGGAGGTAGAAAAAATGAAGAAGGCCGGCCTTCTCCTTCTCTATATGCCAGTGCTTGCCGCGGTGAGGGCCTCATTGAAATGAACTCACCGCGGGGACTCTTGAACAGAAAAATTTCTGTTTAAGGGTGACTGTGGTAAGCCAACTTTCTTGGCCTGCTCACCGCGGTGAGCACTGTTCCCCATAAAAAATTAATAAATTTATTTTTTATTTTAAAAAAAATAATAATACTACAGTACGAAAACAGTAAATCGTTCAAATGCAATGCAAATTAAATTACAAATCACAAATACTAGCTATATTCTATCCTACATCTAAGTGCAAAGCGGTAAATGTGCTTTTGTTATAGTCGTTATCATCGACTTCTTCCTTCTTCGGGTTAGCAAATTCGTAGGGACATTTGCCACCCCTGTTACTTACCTTCTTTGTCTGCACACTCCAATCTTGATCAAGATCATACTCCTTAGCCTCAGGCTCAAGGAACGTTGGTGGCTTTTTTACCATGACCTTAGGTATCAGAAATTTTCCGTACCTTGCCATATATATCTGCAGAAATTTTTTCTCTATTCTAACAGAACTAAATGAAATGTTAGTTTCCATTAGTACTAAAAAAAAAAAAAATCCACAAGAATAATTTTTTTTTGGGTTTTTTGATTTTTTTTGATTTTTTCTTTGGTTTTTTAGATAAATAAAACAAAAGATACGCAACTAACACAATTGATCCTACTCTAAAAGAACGTAGGATTCAATTCCCCGGCAGCGGCGCCAAATTTCTGATGCGCTCAGAAATTACTACTTATATTGACACAAGTAGAAAAAGCGATTGTTATAGACAGAATTCCACACATTTGTGCGTGCTAGTTTGGTATACATGCCATCAACCCTCACAGACATGTAGCTTTTTGGGCCACGCCGGTATGTGGGTAGTATTTGTAACATGCCCAACATGAAAACGGTGATGACGAGGACCACATATCCACTCCGAGAATTTTGTACCTTCGCTTTTTTCGATACTTTCTTTTCTATTTTTTCTAGAGCAAGAGCTAGTGATTTTTAGCACCGGTAATACAAAAGTAGGGCCAACAAGGTTACCTTTCGATGATGTTCATCTCCCACTTCTCCCCCAAACTAATTCTCGATCATGATCAACATAATTTTCCTCCATTCTTTGGAACTCGTTGCTTCATTTCTTCGTTCAAGCTCGGCGGTAGGTTGCTGTCACCGCTTAAGTAAAGCATGTATAGGATATATGGTGGAGTTTCATAAGGGCTCAAAAAGCTTTCAGAGGGGTTAGTGAAAGGTATAGAAAAAGATTCAGAATGGTGAGTACTACTAATCACATTCATCCTACTGACAAATAAGGACTCGAGGGTAGCAGTGTTCACACAGCTGGACACATGACTTAATTGGAGTAGCAAGTAAACTTACTCATCAAAGTAGCATGGGTCGGGTTTGGTCAGAGCATATATTTAGTAAGTAGCGAAGCATGAAAACAAATCAACGGCCCCTCATCTTAGTCATAATTTACACTTAGTACTCTTCCACAGATCAACCCGTTTTTCAAAAAGCAAAAGACCTTAGACGTAATAGATAAGATTAAAACATAAATTAAACTGCAAACTACTAAGTGCGAGTATTTAAAGTTATTATAGACCGAGCAAATAATAGTCAAATTCCTCCCCCAAACCTAGGTAAGAGCAGATAGAGAAACTAGTTAGGTGAAGAGAAAAAAGAAAAGATACTCCCCTCTCATTGCTGTCTTCTCCATGCAGATGGTGTTTCAGGACGAAGTTCCTCCAAGAGGCGGTGGAGGATAAAATCCTTGGTAGTGCTGTGATGGATCAACCCCGGGCGGTGGATAGAGCTGTGGCGGTGGGTAATAAGGTGGATACTCAAAGTGACCATACCCGCTAATGTTCTCCTGCTGGAAAGAGATTTGCTCGTAGTTGTGTAGGTAGGTAACATGATTGTTCCATTCCGAACTCCGGCCCATTTCGTTCATTTCATTTCACCTTTGCGCATTCCCTTGACTCCCCATCTGGTAGTTGTTCACAAATTCATTGAATGAATTCATGTTAAAGGCTCCTTGCGGCGGATCCGCTATCCCCTTTCTTCTAAGTTCGACTTTGGCAGCCTTCTCGTGCATCTCAAGCAGGTGGATGGTTCTGCCTTCATCAAATGGTTCTATGAGCGGAGCGTATCTTGACTCACTAGTAGGAACCCCATTCTTCTCGCATATTGCGGTGATAAGACTGGAAAATGGCAGGTTCCTTCTTTTGTTCCTACTCACCAATTGCATTTCTTTCACGATGGTTCTTCCAACATCAATGTAGTGACCTTCCATAATTGCGTAGACAAGTGTGGCTACGCCATCTTTAAGCCCTTCGTGGTGCAAGGTTGGCTTCAAGTTGGTCTCTACAAATGCATCCAAAACCTTGCTCGTTTGTTGAGCGTAGCCCTCGGAATGGATATTCCCACTACATCCCCTTTAAATCTTTCTCCGAGTAATACCCTTGGGATGTTTGGTAAGATATTTTCATACTCCAACTCGTGATATGCCGGTTCCTTGTATTCGCCATGAATGTGCTCCTCTGGATGTTGAAGAAATTATTGATAGCTCCTGGCCCAAACATGAACTCTACCCCTCGAACGGTGATGGGGGTGATCTAAAAGTGCATCCTCCGGCTTGTCAATCTTTAGTTGGAAGTATTCCGCATAGAACTCCCGGACTATATCTATGTCGTATCCTTGGAGGATGGAAGTCAAGGTTCCCCAAACATAGAGACTCATGACGTCATGTATCCAGTTAAGGGCATGGTTCATTCCCCATCCGATATCTATGTTCCTCTTCGGAATTACTCCTCGGTCGCTATTAACTAATAGCCAACTCTGAGCCTTGCTTGAGAGAGTCGCCGATGCCGCTTTCTTTCCTTTCTTTTCTCTCTTAGTGCTTGGTTCACCTACATCCTTTCCTCCTTGGTTTCTCCCCACAGTACCTAGGCCAAAAAGTGTGTGAGATAGCATGTTTGGAGTTAAATCAATTCTAAAGCTTACATGCAAATCCAATGGGGTTTCTCCCCCAAACCTAATGTGTGGCACAATGCATATGCAAGATTTTAGCTTGTAATAAGATCAATAGCCACTTCAAAGTAATGCAAGAACTAAGCATGCAACTCAAGTTTTCAAATTGTGTCATGCATCAAGTTGAAAGGCAAATTGTAATGTAGTCTCCATCCTATGAGCATATGACAATGCAAACATGTTTTCTAAGCATATTTCATCAAGTTAAGATCATGTGAGCACGGAATCGAGGGAGAAAGGGGTCGACAAAGGAGTTTGTTCTATTGAGACATTTTATCGAACACTTGGTAGGCAAGAACAAAAACCTTCAAATTCTCAATCGATTTGTCAAATCTTCATCAAGCAAGTGTTAATAAAGTGAATACTAAAAGTAAGCATGTATCCACATATGTAAAACATCAACAAATCAATCAATTGAAGCACATAATTGCAAAGCACTCAAGAAGAAAGAAGAAAGTGCAAGCAAAGAGTTGAGAGATATAATCATTGAATTAAAGATGTAATGAAGATAATAATGAGTAAAGATCACTTACTTGATGTTGATGATGAATGGGCAAGCTAATAATGCAATAGTGAAGATAGAATTATAGAGCAAGTGAAGAATTTTGGAAGATAAATGAAGTGGGAGAGGAAAAATTCTATTTTGGGGGTTTTAAGGGGAGGGGGAGTTGGCTGGGAACAGCCCACTGCGGTCGACAGTCGACCGGTGAGGCTGCTGCCCAAGCCCCTCACCTTTGCATCATTTCACGTTTTTCGATTCTTTTTGATTTTTTTTCATTTTTTCAAAAGGCAAACATAACAAATAAGAAATCTTGAAAGGATTTGAAAAGTTTTTCGAAAATTGTTTTTGGCACGAAAAACAAGAAAAAGACAAAATTTGAAAATGCGAATGTAAAGGCGTAAAATTAAATGTGACCTTGGGTTGACTCCCAAGAAGTGCTTGTTTTAGGTCTTATAGCTTGACCCCTGGTTATTGACGACTCAGTTGCTGGGGTAGGACCCCCGATCTCTATCAGTGCAAGTAGTCAGCCAGTCTTCCATGAAGCTCGGGTCGGTATTCCAATCCTTCACTCCCATGTTGAATCGGTCACCTTCCCTTGTAAACTCGAACTTGTAGAGGGTACTACCTTCATTCTTGAGTCGGTTTCTAAAACCCTTGTCATCCTTGAAGTTCTCGTAGCATAGCCCCTTATTACCCATTTTCCACCTCCCGGTCATCCACTTATCCAGATAGATCTTATAAGGTTTGTTCTCCTTGTCTCTCGGATCTAGAAATTGGAAGTGAATCTCATGCGAGTAGAAATAATTCGTATCTATCTCCTTCATCTTTGTCAGCGCATCTTGAAATTCTTCAGGTGGTTGACCCTTCTTTCTCCTTGGTGGTCTTTCAGCCACAAGCTTCCCTTTCTTTAGATGCGTCCTTTCGATGGACAACTCTACGTCACTCTGCAGTCCATTAACAAACATAGAAACTCTTTTGCCGGTTATATCGATAATGGTGTTAGTCATTATTACAAAGGGCCTTCCCAAATACAAGTTTCTATTGTTGTCATTCTCGTAGTCGACTATCAGCAGGTCCACAGGAACTATCAGAGTACCTATTTTGATGAGAACATTTCTAACTGTTCCATAGTTCTTTGCTATGCTCATGCCAACGTCGTAGGACATGCCACATACGTCAGTTTTTCCTGTTAGCCTAAGTCTGTTGTACATCTCTAAAGGGATAACATTCACATCGGCCTCCAAGTCCAGAGTAGGGGTTTTCTTTCCACTTATTTCTCCTGAAATTCTCCAATTGGTTCCTTTCCCCGTTGAGGTACTTGCACAATCTCATGGAGTCACCTTCTATACGTAATTCACTGGATAAGGTAAAGTTAAAGCGAGAGTGAGAAAGCTTATCGAGAAGTTTTTCGGAAGTCCGCCTTTCTTCCGCATCTGTCCGCATTATGGCTTCCTCTTCATCTTCTTCTTTTTCCTCATCACGTTGTTCTAGAAGTATCATCAGCCTTTCCTTCTACTTCTTCTACCTTCTTGTTGATCCTTGTTGTTGGTCCAGATAACGGCAAAGTAAAAGACTAAAGGGGGGGGGGGGGGGGGTGAATAGTCTTTTAAAACTTTTGTCGATAAACACAGTTTCTCAGAAACCTGGGGGTTTCTGATACTTAAATTCAGAGTGCGGAAGACTTTAAGATAGGTAAGTGCAGAAACAATAAGTATGTGTGTGGTGCTTTGTTGAAATGTAAATACAGAAAGGTAAATGACACAGCAAATATAGTGGTATCTGGAGGTGGCGTAATCCTCCAACTAATCCACTTCGGTCTTTCTGAGACCTAGAATTCACTAGAACAGATAATTGAGTTCACCTTACAATAATCCTATTCTAAGATTCTTAAACAAATGGTTCCCAACCAAATTTTCCCCCTGAGTTATTCCCACTCCTGAGCTAAGTACTTCCTCTACTCAGATAACCTTGGAGTTATTCCCTGATTTCCCAAATCAAGTACTTCCTCTACTCCACGCCTTGATGGTGTTGGTTATAAGGTTTTGTCAGAAAGGCTTCTCGTATAACTTTTCAGTTATGTTTTCAGAGAGCCAAAGAGAACGAGACTACTTAATACACTTGTTCAGTGGATGGCGATCGCTCTTCTTGACCAAGTAATTGATGTCCGTTCTGGAGAATGAGCTTCAGAAATGGTATCTGATAGTTCAACTCTTTCACGAATAACAATCTCTTGTTAAGGTTCAGGACAACTTAGAACTACTAGTGATTCTTCAAGCAACAGAAAGCTTTCAGAAAGGGTAGTAGAGTGCTTGAGAGAATACTTTGCTTGATGGTAATTTCGCACGATAGAGCGTTCTAAGGTATATTCTTCAAGCATCTAAGTGTGTTATATATATAGATAAATTTGAGAGGCGTTTGAATTATATCCGTTGTGCTCTCCATCAAATTATATCCGTTTATATCTTTAACTATGTACTCAGAAGTCACTATCTCATTTTTTCGAGAGGATCGCTTTAAAAGATTTCTGATGCATTTAATGCATAGTACTGTTCATTGTCCTATAGTCTCAACGGATACATGAGCCTTTCTGATGGCTTGCATGCTCCATACTCATGATGTCATATGTCCAGAATCATATTTCGAAAGTAAGTTAATATACTTAAGAAAGGATTAAGGACATAGTCTTTCTGAGTTAGACTAAACCTTTGTGTCTTCATAAACCTTGTGCAATCTCCAGTCTTCTAATCTTTAGAAAAGCTCCATTGCTAGGATTGATCTTCATGGTCTTCTTGAAATAAAAAATTACACTCAGAGACCTATAATCCTAATACAAGATTTACTAGACTAATCATACTCAGTGATTTCCTCTTTTACAATGTTCAAGTGAACCAAGAGTACTTAATAACCTTTCTGGCTAAGATAAGAACATGTGATGAGTGATCAAAATACTAACAGATATTCCTAAAAAATTTCCCCCTTTTGATCAGTCATCCATGACTATCTTTCGAGTCCTATTGTAATCCTGGAAGAGAAAACAATCCACCACTTAATCATTTCAAATGATATTCAATTTTAGTTGAATTAAGTGCAGAAAGTAAACATCAACCAAATCACAAGAAGTGATCTTTGCTGATAAGTTGTCATCTATTAAAATGTATCTGAGAGTATGATCTTCAGATAGGTACAGTTTACAGAAAGAGATGCAACTTTTACATATAGAGAATTTTAGAAACAATTAGCAAGATTACAAAAAGTAATAAAACATACTAAGTAAATTAGAACACAGGAGAGTCCAAGCTCCAAGAGAGTATTCTAATGTTACTAGTCTTCAAGTCTTCGAAAACGCAACTTGGGTTTAGATACCTCAAGTTCTTCAGCACCCTTTCTGGATCAGTTGACATGATCATCCACTTTTCTACATTCTTGGACATAGTCATAAAGAATCCTTCGGACAGAGAGCTCTGTCTTTCTGGATAAGTCACATATTTCATGGTAACTCTTGCCAAGTTTGTGATTCTTCCGCAGAAAGTGTTTTACCCAGAAGTACTTTCCCCAGACCCAGACATGGTCTACTTGCAGCTGAGATAGGTTGAAATACTTGTATATTTCTTCCAGATAGTGTATATCATCTAGGTATTCATCCAATGTCATATAGAATGACTCATAGGTTGAAACACCTAGTTTGTTCTTCCTGCTGTAGCTACCATCCAGTTTTCTGACCTTGTGTACATCATCAGGTTTTGGGTAAGGACAGGCAAAAGAAAGATCCATCTTTCTGGCTTCATTCCTCTTTTCTACTTCAAAGTTTAGCCAGGCATGAAGGTGCTCATGTTTTAGCAATTCTGGCTTGCCTTCTCTCAATTTCAGGATCTGGTTGAGGATAGGAGTTGGAAACTTATCATTGACAAGTAGGTGTTGTAGTTCCAGAATCCAATACCCTCTCTTGTTCAGAATGCACCTATATGAAGATTCTTCATTACTAGTCTTCATATACTCAATGTGGGCATCAGTTGGCCTTTCTTGATGTGTTTCATTGTTTATTCTGCCAAACTGGAAATCCCTTCTTGCTTTTCTGTTTGGTGGCCTTCTGTCAGGAGATCCTCTAACCCTTTCTTCCTGCCTTGGGGCTGTGCTGGTGGATGTTCCTTGTAATGACTTGGTATTTCCAGAAGGGGTTCTGGCTGCTAAAGGTCTTGCTGCCAGAGGAGGTTGTGAAGTAGTTGCTTGTCTCCTTTTCTTGTGAAGTGGATGCTCATCTGTGTCAGATTCATCCTCATCAACATTGAAGTCCAAAATTGGAGACTTGCAGCTTTCTTGACCTCTTACCTCTCCTTCTTCTTGGTCTTCTCCTTCTTCAGGATTATTCTGGTTGTTCCCATCTGAGATCCTAAGGGACTTGGTTCCCCTAGTTATCATACTTCTCAGCCTTCTGGCTGGTTGATCTGGAACAACTTCTTCAGCAAGGGTGTCTCCAGTGGTGTTCTTAATGACAAGTTGACTTGAGGAGGGAGGAATTGATTGTTTTCTTTTTTTCCTCTGCCTTTCTGAGGCATCTCTTCTTCCCCCTTAGTCATGAATGATTGACTCCTGATAGCATAAGCTTCAGAGAGAGTTTCAAAGTTTTTCTGGAGATTGTTGTGCACCCTGACTAATTCTTGAAGTTCTTTCTTGACTCTGTTACGCTTAACCGGTTCTGCTCCTTTACATTGAGCTCTTCAAGTGGTCTTAGGATGGCGTTGGCTTGCGAGCATGGCTGGCTTCATTCAATGCTGCATTAGCATTGTTACAATCCTCATCCCTGACCAACCCTAGGTCTTTCTGAGAGAGAGCTATACTGGTTGCTCTGTTGAGTAAAGCAGTAGCCAATGGCTTCATCTCTTCTGGGACGGATTTTAGCACTTCTGTATCTTGGGCAACTAGTGTCTTTCTGAGCTCTAAAAAGACACTGTTCCTTGCACGGTGCTCTTCAATTCTTGAACTACTTGGTGCAGAGAATATATGAGGAGCAAGTAGGGCTCTTTTGTGTTGAGTGACAAGTCTCTCATCTTCTGCTTCAGTAATCAAGTTGTGGGTTTCAGCATCACTATCATAATCCTTTTCTTGGATTGTTTGTAGATTGACAATCTTCTTCTGCTTTCCATCAAGTGTGCTGGCCTTCTGAGAAGATGTAGAAGGTCTTTCTGATGCAGTCTCAGCATCATGCTCTTCATCATCATTGTCATCCATGGAATCTATCTCAGCAGCTGTGATAACAATGGCATTTTTCAAATTTCTTTGCTCATCTAGGAGTGCCAATTCCTTGGCATTAGCTTCTTCGAGCTTCTTGATTTTGGCTTCCTTTTCATCAACAAGAGCTTGAGTCTCAATGTTGATTCTCTTCTCTTCTTCCAATACCTTTCTGAGTTGTTCAATCCTAAACTCAGCGGCTGAAATTTCTTCTATGGCATCATTGTGTTTAGCCTGTTGGGTATCTTGATGAGACTTGGGAGGTGATGATGATGGAGCTTTCTGAGCATTTGAAGGAGTAGCCTTTTCTCCACTTCGTTTGCTAGCTTTCTGAATCCCGCCTTTTCCAGGTTGGGGATCATCATTCTGATCATCATCATCACTCTTGTTCTTTGCTTCTTGGTTTGGATGCTCAGAGGGAGGTTCTTGAAAATCATTTTCGTCCATCTCCTCGTCATCTTCTGAAACCAGGTTGATCACATTTGGGAATGTAATCATCCTCCCATTAACTTCTTCTTGTTCAGCAGGATAAGTAGTGAGCTTGCTGGGCAAGGCAGGATGGGTAACCATCTGCTCTTGGGTTTGAGCATCCGCAGACTTGAAATCTGCTATAAGTCTTTATGCTACTTCATGAATGAAGTCTTCATGCATCAGAGTGGTAAATGAGTAGGACTCTGTTGGGAACAATGCATGGATATAATCTTCCAGATTGAAGGCGATTGCTCTCTTTTCTGGGACGTAGATTACTCTGGCTAATTCTGAAAGGTCAGCCTTTCTGAGTTTCTGCCATTGTCTGAAGCACTTGAGATGTTTCTTTAAAGTGTGCTTCTGGAAAGCCTTGAGTAAATCAACTGGCACTAGACTTTGAGCCTGAAAGAAGGTGTTCAAGTTAGTTTTGTTCAAACCACTTGTGTTAGTATCTGTGTACAAAAGTAAGCTTTCTGAGCATACCTGTGTAGAAACACTAGGCTCATCTGCTTGGATTTTTGCTTGATTGGGCACAAAGGCCTCAGATACCTTGTTGTGAGGAGAAGTCTGATCCTCATCAACCTTTCTTTCTCCTTGAGCTTCCAAGTGAGGAAGCTCAGTAGCATGTTCCTCAGAAACCTTGGGGGTTTCTGGCACCTTTTCTGCAGATACTGCTTGTTCAGCAGTTTTAGTTTCTTTTGGAAGAGATAACACAACGATTTCTTCATCCAATTGTCCTTCTGACTGAGCCTTCTCAGCAGAAGGCTCAGTAAATACTTCCTCAGAAAGCTTTTCAGCCTCTGGAATCTCTAGGTTTTGGGGTGTTGGTTCCACCACCACTACTTCTCGATTGGAGCACTGGGGATGTGCTTCTTGATGTTCTGAGGTTGGAGGAACCTCTTCTTGATTCAAGGGGGTGGACAGGTTTTCTTCCCCCTGAAAGTGTGTCTCCATGTTGGCCTGAATAGGGTCAGGCTGATCATTGATCTCTTGGACTTGTGGTGATTCCACAGTCTCTCTGTGCTCATTATTGTTCTCCTCTGCAGTATCATTCTGAGTCTCCATCTCAGTTTGATCCCTTTCTGAGAGTTGAGCTCTCTCAGAAGGTTGAGGAACTTGTTCAAGAACAGGGTTTTCTTCAGCAATATTAAGTGCTGGCATTGTGAATGTGGAAGCAATGTCAGGATCTTCCAGCATTCTATCTTCCTCACCCAGGCCTTCTTCTTCCTCACAAGTGAGGGCTCTTGTCTTTCTGAAGAGCTGAGCTTGATGCTCCTCCATGGGTCTCATACTTGAATATTTTAAGTACTTTTGCAAGTACTTCATCATCCTCAGAATCACTATTCTGTGTTAGTGCAGACCCATCTATGATATTTCTATCATCTCTGGAGAGTTCTGGGGCATTCTGGTTCAGGTGTCTTGGGGCATTCTGGAGTTGCCTTTCTGGGCGTTCAACATCTTCTGAGATCTTGTCTCCAGAAGGTTGTGCCTTTTGTATGCTTAGGGACTTGGAGGCTCTTTTGCTTTGAGTCCTCTTTCTCTTGGCAACTGGAGGTTTAGCTTGAGCTTGCTCAGAGACCTCCTCACCTTGCTGTGCAGTTTCTTCTTCTTCTGCCTTTCGAAAAGTGCGTTCTCGTGACAAGTTTCTCCTTTTCTTCAAAGGCGTGTTTGAAAAGGGAGTTGGTGACTGGGATATCCTGCCTCTCTCTGAGAGTGATTCCCATTGTTTCCAGAATGTGACAGATTCTGAGACCAAAGTGCATATTGGCCTTTGGCTCAGCAAGGCCATTGATGATTTTGGGCTCAAATTCCTCAATATGTCCAAGGAATTTGTTGAAGGCGTACTTCCCCCAATTGAAGTGGGTTTCCTTCCCTTCATGCTTCTTGTTCAGAAGATGCATCATCATCCATCTCTCCATGCTTATATGGTCTACTCCTCCTTTGTTGCCATCAAAGCAACGGACCAGAATAAGAGCTAAAGTACTCCAGTGTTTCTGGAGATGACTAGTTCTGATGGCTTTCAGAACAAAGTCTCCTGGGCAACCTTTTGCATTTTCTAACTGGATTGCTTCAAATAGCTCTTTGACGCCTTGAATCATGGAAGCGTACTTGATGTTGATGTCTTCAATTGTTCCTCGAATTTTCAATCGGAATATCTTGCAGAAAGTCTTGCAGTCTAGAACAATTTCTTGTCCTTGGACTTCAGTCTGCATGTATTTCTCTTCTTCATCATTCACAACTTTTGTGAAGATTTTGGAGTTGTTATAGAACTCCAGTACATCCAGTGTGGATAGTCCACTGGGTGCAGCTGATAGAAGCTTGTAGATATGGGAATTCTTCAGCATCCCCATTATCAGTTTCCTTTCTGGTTTTGAATGTATAACTGCTGGTACATACCTCTTTACTAGAAAAGCTCCCCAGTTCATTTTGTGGTTAGGGTTCCAGTCCGATGGGGTAAACTTTCCTGTATATGCTTATTCAACACCTTAAGTTCCTTTCCTCCTTGCTTTTCAGCAGGAGCAGATGATGCGGCCTTAGTGTTCTTGGTGGTCATCTTCTTGGGTGCCATCTTTTATATAAAGTTTTGAGTGAGTGTTTTTCAGATGAATTTTGCACAAATAATCGAGATTAGTCTATCTTTTCAGAAGACTAAGCACAAGAAGTTGAGTTTTGCAGAGGGGTTTTGCAGAAATCTTGAGAGATTTTGCTGTTTTGATGCAAGTTTGAAATTTCGAAATTGGTGAAAGTGTTTGTCTTTTGTCCAAATCCTATATATATATATAGCAGACACAATGTACATAGATACAACATACATACAACTGAATATGAATGCGTCTTTGCATCTGCATAGGCGTGGTACGTCCTTTGTACTTCATTAAATGCGTAGTGGGCCATGTCTGCATTTATCAACATACATTACTTGCTTTGTTTTAATCTCAATCGTTGAGATCAAACGTTTATTCATCAAGGGATTATATTGAATATCTTGTAATGATATCAATCAACAAATGGTAATGTGCCGACTTGATGGATTTTTAATATGCTACATTCATTGTGTCACTTAGTAAAGAGTAGGAACACTTAATCGTTTGAGTTTATCATTCTGAGTGTCAAGTCCTTATCTATATATTGTTTATCATGAAAATGGTAAAAATACAAGACATTGTACATGTTTGACTTTCAGAACTTATACCTTTTGGGCTTTGTGTGTCCATTTCTCTTTATGACTAAATAGCTTTCTGAATTCAAGTGTCAGAAGCTTCAGTTGTTTGAATGTATTTGACCCACTCTCAGTAAGTAAGTTCTAGTTTTATTTACTTATTGAGTGTGTACCAACCTTTGCCTTTCAGGATACCCGTTCCAGAAATGTTTTGCCTTTTTGAGTGTTGCTACTCAGAAACCTTTGCATCACTTCTTTTCAACTTGGCTTTCTGAGAACCTGTTCTCAGAGGCCTACTTCTTTTCTACCTCACTTACTCAGACGTTAGAGATTCTGGACAATTTTTCAGTCCTTAGGCAACTCCATTAATCCAAGATTGTGTCTCAAAGTCAAGAACCGGCTTTCTTGTAAGGGCTTGGTGAAGATATCTGCAAGTTGGTCTTCTGTGCCAATCTTGAGTATCTCTATATTGCCTTTCTCAACATGGTCTCTGATGAAGTGGTGTCTAACATCAATGTGCTTTGTTCTGGCATGGAACTTAGGGTTCCGTGTTATTGCAATAGCACTTGTGTTATCACAGACAATGGGAGTTTTCTCTTCATTGAGTCCATAGTCTCTGAGTTGTTGTTGAATCCACAGAATTTGTGTTGCACAATAACCAACAACAATATATTCAGCCTCTGTGGTAGAAGTTGCAATTGAGTTTTGTTTCTTGCTAAACCATAAGATTAGTCTAGTTCCCAGAAACTGACAAGTTCCTGAGGTACTTTTCCTATCAAGCATTGATCCAGCATAATCAGCATCTGAGTAACCAACCAAACTCAATCCACTTTCTTTAGGATACCACAACCCTACATCTACTGTACCTTTCACATACTTTAATATTTTCATAGCAGTGTTGTAGTGTGATTGCATTGGATTTGTTTGAAATCTAGCACACACTCCAACTGCATATTGAATATCAGGCCTGCTTGCAGTAAGGTAAAGTAGTGAACCTATCAATTTCCTACACTTGTGTTCATCAACACTCTTATCTGATTTAGTATAGGTCATCTTGGTTCCTATGCTCATAGGTATCTTAGCGTTCTTTTTAGAAGGCTTAAGATTGAACTTTGTGAGCATGTCTTTTGCATACTTTGTCTGACTAATGAATATTCCATCATTGAGTTGCTTGACTTGCAATCCTAGGAAATAGTTCAATTCTCCCATCATGCTCATCTCAAATTTACTTTTCATGAGATTTGCAAAGTCATCACAAAGTTGCTTGTCCTTAGATCCAAATATGATGTCATCAACATATACTTGAACTAAGAGTAGTTTCCCATCATGATTTAAAGTGAATAAAGTTTTATCAACTTCACCTTTCTTGAAACCACTTTCCAGAAGGTATTTGGCCAAAGTGTCATACCATGCTCTTGGAGCCTGTTTCAGTCCGTAAAGAGCTTTCTGTAGCTTATAGACCATTCTACTTTCTGAGGAAACTTCAAAGCCAGGTGGTTGCTCAACATAGACTTCCTCAGCAAGTTCACCATTCAAGAGTGCACTTTTGACATCCATCTGATAAACTTTAAAATCTTTATGAGCTGAGGCGAAAGAGTCTTATTGCATCCAATCTGGCAACTGGTGCATATGACTCATCAAAATCTAAACCTTCAGTCTGGGTGAATCCCTTGGCAACCAACCTTGCTTTGTTTCTGGTTATTTCACCAGATTCATTCATCTTGTTTCTGAAAACCCACTTAGTTCCAATCACAGATATTCCTTCTACAAATGGAACTAGTTTTCAGACTTTGTTTCTTTCAAACTGATCCAACTCTTCTTGCATTGCTGAGATCCAGTCTTGGTCTCTTAATGCTTCTTTTATAGTTTTTGGTTCTATGTTTGAGATAAAACATCCAAAGAGAGAATTAGCATTTTCTGCTATTGCTCTCCTAGTCCTAACACCTTGATTGATTGGTCCAATCACATCTTTTGCAGGATGATCCTTGATCCATCTCATCATGGGTTTAGGGCTAGTAGGGTCAACATCTATGTGATTTGAATGTGAATCACTATGATTATGACTTGATACTTCTTCAGTATCTGTGACATTTTGCACATCAGAAGAGCGGTGAATGTCTGACACTTGCTCAGTGTGAGAGCTTTATGGGACATGCCTATCAGAGAGGTCATTTCCAGAGTTGGCTCTCTAATGAACATCTTCAGTTTCCATTTATGGAATTCTCATAGGAAATTCTTCATCATGTCTGAGAATCATCTGGTTGTTACTAGGCATTTCATGCTTTTCTTCGTCAGAGTCATCCTCTCTTTCCACAATGATGTTTTTCCTTTCTGAGGGTTCTTCTTCAGAATCCTTTATCATTAGTTCCTTGAACCTTTCAGAGAGTTCATCAGCAAGGGGTGTTTTCTTGCTTCCTTCATAGAATAAAACATGAACTGATTCTTCAATCTGCTTTGTTCTTTTGTTGTAAACTATGTATGCTTTGCTATTCATAGAATAACCAAGAAACACACCTTCATCTGCCTTTGGTTGAAATGTTCTTAGATACTCTTTTCCATTGTTAAGAACAAAACATTTACAACCAAATACTTTCAGATGTTTGATATTAGGGGGTCTACCATCCAAGAGTTCATATGGGGTCTTGTCATGGTGTTTGTTTATCAAACATCTGTTCTGAGTGTAACATCTTTGTGTTTACAACCCAATAAACTTCACTTATTTCAAAGGTCATTAGCATTGTCCTTCTTTGCTTCTTTAATGGTTATATTTTTCCTTTCTTCTACACCATTTTGTTGTGGTGTTCTTACATTGGAAAGTTGGTGTTGTATACATTTGCTGGTACAAAACTCCTTTATGTACTGGTTGACAAACTTCGGTACCATGGTGCGCTACGATTGCAGATACTTTGTCATTTTCATGACTTCAAGCTTATTCACAAGTTTGGTATCTCCACCCTAGCATCGATTTGTGCTTTAGAAAGACAACCCAAGTGAATCTTGAGAAGTCATCTACAACAACAGACCATACTTCTTTCTGCATAACTAGTTACAGATGATTCAAAAGATCCATGTGTAATAGTTGCGTTGGTCTAACACTTAGAGTGTCCGGTTTTGGACTTGAAAGAGATTTTGGATTGTTTCCCCATCGGCGAGCAGATACCATCCTTTACGAAGATGTTTTGGGAAGGCCAACCACTAACTCTTTCTTAGCAAGTTTGTTCAGAGTTTTGAAATTCAAGTGACTCATTCTTTTGTGCCATAACCAGTGCTCTTCTGTGTGACCTGATTGACTCACCATGAGACATTCTTCAGTTGTGGCAGATGCCCAATCGGCAACATAAAGATTTCCTTTCTGCCGATCAACCAAGACTGTCTGCTTTGACTCATTGTCTATAAGTTTACAATACTTTGCTTTGAATTTCACAGTGAATCCCTTGTCTGCAAACTGGCTCATGCTAAATAGATTATATTTCAAACCTTTAACATGTAATACGTCAGTGATTGTTAATGATCCTAATTTGACGTTGCCAAATCCCAGAGAGGGATTTAATTCTCCTCCAAATCGATGTCCGTCCATTGTTGCAAGCTTTGTAGTTTACCAGATTTGCTTTGTCTCCTGTCATGTGCTTTCCGCATCCACTATCAAATAGCCATTGAGCCTTAGTCCAAGAGGCGTTCTGCACAAAACAGGAAACAGGAGTTAGGTTCTTGCTTCAGAGATAGAACCATTTAGACTAAACATTCTTCCAGTAGGAATCCACTTTTTAGTGAATTTCTTGGGAGTTTGTTTTTGTCTAACTTGATCAGAAGAAAATGCAATAAAATCAATAATTTTGATCTCAATTTTCCTTCTTGGGGGTGTTTCTAGGTGTTCCCTTGGTGCTTTCTGGACCCTGGGTTTCTGGGGTTGTTTTTCAGCAAACTTAGCCTTTCTGACCAGATTCCTTCTAGCTCTGGCATTTAGTTTTTTAGTGGCTTGAGATTTCTTCCACTTCTATCTATTGCTACGTGCAATATCAGCCTTGTGCCATTGTTCTTGTCCTTCCTTATATTTTTGCAAAAGAACTTTTCCAATAGCACGATAGCCAATGCCATTTCGAACACCTTTGGCTTTCTGAATACGTTCTTCAGAAGCCTTACTAGTTTCTGCACCATCTTTATTTTCATAAAATGGTACAGTAGAGAATTTGCCTATTCCAACAATTCTTCCTTTCCTAGTAATGTAGCAATGTGGATGGTTGCATGTCTGAGGGTTGTGTTTCTTTTCAGAAACCTTATCCACAAGTTTCTTGTGAACTTGTTGTTCTTTCAAAGGCTGGGTTGCTACTCCTTTTCCTTTGTCAACTACCCTAGCTTTCTGACCAATACTATAGGTGGTTGAAGAACCATTCTGTTGACTTTTTACAAAGGTCAACCTTTCATCACTCTTCTTCAGAGGAGATGAATTACTCGATTGTTCAACAAGTCCAAGTCCACCTTTCTCAGAGGGATCTATCAGATAGGATTGAACCTCAGTGAGAGTGTCACTAGCCTTTGCATAAGATTTGAAGGATAGCTCTTTCTTTCTGAGTTCTTCATTTTCAGAAAGCAGCTTCATCAATTTCTTATTGAGTTCATCCAAGGCTAGTTTGTGAGAATTTTCATTCTCAGATATCTGAGCTTTCAGAAAGGCTATTTCAACATTCTTGTTCTCAGATACTCTGGTTAGCTCAGAAACCTCTTTTTCAAGAGTTTTTTTGCTTTCCTCTAGAATTCTGGTTTTGGATTTTGCTTCCAGAAATTCTTTCTCATAACGATCCAATTCACTCTTGACCAACTCCAGATCCTCAATTCCATCATCACTATCATAGTACAGAAATTGTGAATTGTTAGTTACCTCATCAGCCATAAGACACATTTCAATGTTTGAGATGTCTGGACCAACAATCTCAGCAACTCCACACATTTCATTCTTCTTAAGGTCGAAGTCGATTACATCGTGGGTGATTCCACACAATTCTGGTGATGGTAGGTTTGAGTCATCTGAATCTCCATCTTCAGAATCTGTCTCAATGTCTAGAGCATCAAGTTGAATTTGAATCTTCTTCCTTTCTTCAGTCAGTAAGGCCCTTTGATTTCTCTTGAAATTTCTTCTGTCCTTCTTGTCACCTGTCTTGAGCTTATTTAAAGCAGGACAATCTCTCTTGAAGTGACCAGGCTTTTGTGATAGAAGCGGATATCATTTCCTATTTCTGCTGACTTCAAGATTAACACCTTTACGAATGGGGTGTTAGGAGAGTTGTTCATTTGTATGTTCTTGTACTGATGATAGTTTGGGCCAAGATGCTTTTTCAGCTTTTCTTTAGCTTTTCTTCTCTCAATCTCTTAACTCAGAAATTTCTTCATGTGTCTTACTGCAAGAGCATTTTCTTCAGATGTATCTTTGGTATCCTTCTTTTCAGAAGAACCTTGAGAAACTAGAGCAACACTTTGCAACTTTTCAGCTGTTTGTTCTCTCTGAGTTGTCTCATAGTCTACAGTGGCAAGATGAGAGAAGAGCTCTACTGGAGTAATATTTGGCATCCCTTAGTATAAAAGAACTTAGTGTGCTCCCAGTTGTGATTGAGATTTCTGACAATAGTCTTAATCTTTTCTGGCTGGGAGTATCTGTTGCTTTCACCAAGTGCAGCCATATCACTCATGTGTAGTAAACCTGAAATCAAGTTCTTCTAGAGTTTCAGTGGGACCTTGTTTAAAGTTTTAGTTTTCTTTGGTTTTCTCAGTTCCGGCACAGATTTCTTCAATCAGTTGCCAGGCAACTTTCGCCGTTTTAGCACCCCACAGTTTACACTGTATGTGCTCAGGTGTCGATCTGATGATGATATTACGAGCTTGACCATCCAATCTGTGTCTCTTGGCATCTTCAGATGTCCAGAGCTCTCTTGGCTTGTCTTCATACATAATGCTTCCACGAGCAACATGACCACTATCACTAGCAGCCATATCCTCGCTTCCATCTTCCTTGTCTGAGGCTTTTCTTCCATCAGACATCTCAAGAATAACTGTTTGAGTTATACGATTTTGATAGGCCCTTCATTGATGACATAGATCATCTCGTCACTAATGGCCTCCAGATGGAGCATCATGTTGTTCTTCCATTTCTCGTAGTTTTCTGGCTTCAGAACGGGTGCATCACTCAGAGACATACCTACACACTTAACACACAAATTATATAGTCCTCAGAAAGAAACAAAGTTCCTTCACCTATCTGGGGATCTAGGTTGATCTTGAAGGCTTGTGAACCTCCCTCGATACCACTTGTTGGTCGGATAACGGCAAAGTAAAAGACCAGAGGGGGTGAATAGTCTTTTAAAACTTTGTCGATAAACAGTTCTCGAAACTGGGGTTTCGATACTTAAATTCAGGCGCGGAAGACTTTAAGATAGGTAAGTGCGAACAATAAGTATGTGTGTGTGCGCTTTCTTTGAAATGTAAATCTGAGAAGGTAAATGACACAGCAAATATAGTGGTATCTGGAGGTGGCGTAATCCTCCAACTAATCCATTTCGGTCTTTCTGAGACCTAGAATTCACTAGAACAGATAATTGAGTTCACCTTACAATAATCCTATTCTAAGATTCCCAACCCCCTGAGTTATTCCCCAGCTCCTAGAGCTAAGTACTTCCTCTACTCAGATAACCTTGGAGTTATTCCCTGATTTTCCAAATCAAGTACTTCCTCTACTCCACGCCTTGATGGTGTTGGTTATAAGGTTTTGTCAGAAAGGCTTCTCGTATAACTTTTCAGTTATGTTTTCAGAGAGCCAAAGAGAACGAGACTACTTAATACACTTGTTCAGTGGATGGCAGTCTGCTCTTTACTGACCCAAGTAATTGATGTCCGTTCTGGAGAATGAGCTTTAGAAAGGGTATCTGATAGTTCAACTCTTTCACGAAGAACAATCTCTTGTTAAGGTTCAGGACAACTTAGAACTACTAGTGATTCTTCAAGCAACAGAAAGCTTTCAGAAAGGGTAGTAGAGTGCTTGAGAGAATACTTTGCTTGATGGTAATTTTGCAGGATAGAGCGTTCTAAGGTATATTCTTCAAGCATCTAAGTGTGTGATATATATAGATAAATTTGAGAGGCGTTTGAATTATATCCGTTGTGCTCTCCATCAAATTATATCCGTTTATATCTTGAACTATGTACTCAGAAGTCACTATCTCATTTTTCATAGAGGACTGCTTTTTGTAGCATTTCTGCCGATGCATTTAATGCATAGTACTGTTCATTGTCCTATAGTCTCAACGGATACATGAGCCTTTTTGATGGCTTGCATGCTCCATACTCATGATGTCATATGTCCAGAATCATATTTCGAAAGTAAGTTAATATACTTACGAAAGGATTAAGGACATAGTCTTTCTGAGTTAGACTAAACCTTTGTGTCTTCATAAACCTTGTGCAATCTTCAGTCTTCTAATCTTCAGAAAAGCTCCATTGCTAGGATTGATCTTCATGGTCTTCTTAAAATAAAAAATTACACTCAGAGACCTATCATCCTAATACAAGATTTACTAGACTAATCATACTCAGTGATTTCCACTTTTACAATGTTCAAGTGAACCAAGAGTACTTAATCACCTTTCTGGCTAAGATAAGAACATGTGATGAGTGATCAAAATACTAACAGATATTCCTAACACTTGTCGTCCCTTTCCTTTTTCTTTTCCGTAAACTCCCTTACCGACTTTAAATCCTTGAGGATGAAATGGATCTTTCCTTCCAATAGGGGTGTTTCCTGCTGAGCCAGTGTTGTTGGTGCGGTTACCCTTATCAGTGTTATGGGGGTTAAAGGTCGACTCCGGTGTTGCCTAACTTCGTCCCAGGTTCAGTCTGGCAGAGGAGTTCGGTTTGATGATGATTCACAATCTTGAATGTAGTTTGCCTCCTCTGACGGTTCATTATGTCCATCTCCTCCTTCGAACTCCCTCTTGGATTGCTCGGCCTCTATATCATCTAGCCTTTTCAGATCATTTTCCATGGAACCTCCTCGACGGCACGAACCTCCTTAGACCAGGCACTTCTTCCTCGTCCCTTTTGCATGGAGTTTTCGCTGAGGTTCTCACATACCTCCCAAATACTTCTTGGGGGTACATCCAACAGGTTCCCTTGACATGCCTCGTCAATAAGTACTTGGCTGATAGAGTCAATTCCCTTGTAAAAGTTGTTGACTTTGTCGAACAGCGTGTAAGAGTGCATTGAGAACATGTCAAGTAGATCCTTGTATCTTTTCCACGCTTCGTAGAATATTTCTTCGTTTAATTGGTTGATTTTTTGGTTTTGGCTCTTCAGGTCGGATGTCATCTTCAATGGGAAGTATCTGAGCATAAACTTATTGAAAACCTCGTTCCATGTGGTCAAGCTGCCTGGCGGTAGTGAAATAAGCCAGTTCTTCGCCTTGTCCTTAAGGTAGCTAGGGAAAACTCTTCTTCTGAGTTGACACTCCGTGAGCCCATTCAATGGTATACCTCCAACTATTGCATAGAATTCTTTCATAAAGTGCATCGGGTCCTTGGTTGGATTCCCGTAGAAGTGTGGTAGTTGATTCAGATGAGTTCCATTCAGATCATATTCTCTCGCAATCCTCTCCAGATACATGCTCAAGGCATGCGGTGTAAGCCTTGGCATAACATAGTCGCGCATGGGTCTGTCGTCTTCATCTACCAGTTCCACCCTTGCGTAGTTATCCCTTCTCCAGTTCTCATCCAACCTCAATCTTTCCTTGGCTATCCTTAGCCTTTCCTGTTCCAGCTCTTCTCTCTCAGCTTGGATCTCAAGTTGAATCTTAAGCAGTTGCTCAAGTTCAAAAGTTGCGACATTTCCAGATGGATAGTAATTGCTGTTTTATTCTCCACTCATGTTGCTGGATGATTCCATGGCAGTCGTAAACAGTTTTCGCCTTTCAAGCTTATCTATGTCGTCTTTAAACGGTACTACTGGTGTTCCCGCACTTTACCTGCCTTGCATAAAGGCTAACAGACAAACCTTTGCAGATACGGACATATAAAACTAAAAAGGTAATAAACATAAATCTAAAATTACGTGCTTGTGGATTTTTTCATAAGAATACAAACTAATACGAAAAAGAAAATATTTTTGGGTCTTTTGCTGTGGAAATCGATTCCCACAGGTTATATATAATTTTTTTGGGTTTATGCTATACGAATTGAAAGACATTGCTTAAATTAAAAGAGAAAGAAAGTTTTCAACTTATCTCGGACAATCGAAACTTGCTTGCGCAATCAAGTGACCCCGGCAGCGGCGCCAAATTTTGATGTGCACTCAGAGATTTTGATTTCGTTGTAGAATCTGTGTTAGGAATATCTGTTTAGATTTTGATCAGTAAATCCTAATCACTTATCTTAGTTCGAAAAGGTAACTAGTACTCTTAGTTCAGTTGAACATTGTAAAAGATGAAGCTTACTGAGTATGTTAGTCTAGCAAATCTTGTATATGATGTTAGGTCTCAGATTATAATTTTTATATCTTTGAAGAAGACCAAGAAGCAAGCATCCATCAGAAATGAGCTCATTATGGAAGATCAAGAGACTGCACAAGATTGCTGAAGACTAAGGAGAAATGTCTCCTCGGAGACCTTGGCTTAGATACCTTGAAGAAACCATGTGTCTTTGGAAGACAAGTATCTCCATAGATTTATGATACCCAATGCTCACTGAGTAAGGATATGCAAAGCCTCAGATAGCTTGCATTGTTCCGTTGAGACTACAAGACAAAGTTAGTACACTGCATTTATTACGCTGACAAAGATGTCTGACCAAAAGAGAAAATCTCTGAAAAGAGACAAAGCTCACTGCAGTACTATCTTCATATATCAATAGTTTGAATTACATTGTGCCTAATGGATACTATTCAAATGGCATGATTTTCAACTATAAATATCACCACTTAGAATGCTTGAAACATACACTGAACACCTTAGACAGAACATTACTTGCGATATACTTTAAATCATACAAGCCTTCTACCTACTTACTCTCTAGATTATTGTTGCGACTAAAGCTCTTGAATTCTAAGTAGCACGAAAGTTATAAGTGTCCTGATCCTTAAACAAGAATTGCATATTGTGAAAGAGTTGAATCCTAGGATAAAGTTGCCACTGATATCTGAGATTCATTCTCTTGAACAACATCAAGACTTGGGTCAGTAAAGAACAACTTACCATACATTGAGAAGTGTATTAAGTAAGATTGATTCTATAGAGCTCTATGAGATAACAGAAAAAGTTACAAGAGCCAGCTCACTTGACAAACTACCATAACCAACACGAAACAGGCGTTGAACACAGGAAGTGCTTAGTTTGGAAACTAAGGAATAGCTCAAAGGTTACTGAGTAGAGGAAGTACTTGGCTGAGAAAGCCGGGGAATAACTCAGGGGGAACACTTGGTTGGGAACCTAGTGTAAAAGGGATCAAGAGATAGGATTTTGTAAGGAGAACTCATCATCTTATCTGAATGGATTCAAGTCCTGAAAAAGGGCGAGTGGATTAGTTGAAGGATTACGCCACCTTCAGATACCACTATAAAGCTTTGTGTTATTTACTTACTGCACTTTACTTATTGCTTATCTATTGCTTCCTAAGTATTTACACACCTTATTGCTTGCTGACTTGTGCATTTATCACAAAAGACTTTCACTTTCTGATTATAAGTATCAGATACCTGTAAAGATATCAGAGAAATTGTTTTATCGACACAAGTTTGAAAAGACTATTCACCCCACCCCCCCTCTAGTCTTTTACTTTGTTGTTATTTGGACCAACAAGTGGTACCAGAGAAGGAGGTTCTTTAACCTTCTGCACTAAACCTAGATCCTAGATAAGTGCCTACTAATAGCTCACCACCTACACTTGCTTTGTTTGTTTAGTGTGTTTGCTGCAGGATGTCTCTAAGCGATGCACCCACTCTCAAGCCAAAGAACTATGAGAAATGGAAGAACAACATGATGCTTAACCTGGAAGCTATCGGTGATGAAATGATCGAAGTAATAAAGAATGGCCCAATTGTCATTCGACAAGAGAAGTAAGTCACTGAGGTTTCTAATGGTCGAGACAAGGAACCTACTGATGTCGATGGTTCATCAACAGCTGGCACAACTTCAGGTGCAAGACCAATAGGAGCCATTGCTTATGAAGCAAAGCCCAGACATCTCTGGACATCTGAAGATTCGGAGAGAAACAGACTGGATGGTCAAGCAAGAAACATCATTATACGTTCTACTCCAGATCACATACAAGGTAAACCGGGGGGTGCTAAACGCGAAAGAAGCACGGGCGGTGATTGAAGAAATGCAGATCGAGAAAACCAAGGAAAACAAATTTGAAGTTTTGAAGCTCAAATTCCAAAACTTCAAACAAAGTCCTACTGAGACACTTGAAGAACTTGATTTCAGGTTTACAACATTGATGAGTGAAATGGTTGCACTTGGTGAAAGTGAAAGATAGTCTAACTCTAAAAAGGTTAAGACTATCGTGAGAAGCTTAAACCAAAACTGGGAACATACTCAGTACTTCTATTTCAACCAAGGGATGCCTAACATCACTCCAGCGGAGCTTTTCTCTCACTTGACAACTGTCAATTATGAGACATAGCAAAGAGGACATATGACTGCTGAAACATCACATAATGTTGCTCTCATAACTCAAGGTACTTCTGAAAAGAAGGAAACCAAAGAGGTGACTGAGGAAAATGCTCTTGATGTAAAGCATATGACAAAATACGTATGTCAGGAAATTTAAAGAAGAAGGACCAAAGAGAAGCTGAAAAAGCATCTAGGTCCCAACTATCACCAGTACAAAAGTATGCAATTGACTAGCTCGCAGAATAAGCTTGCTCAGCAAGCATCAAGTGCTGAGGGAGCAAAAATCAAAAACGATATCTGTTTCTATTGTCAGAAACCTGATCACTTGAAAAGAGACTGCCCAGCTTATGCCAAGCTTAAGACAAGTGACAAGAAAGATAGAAGAAATTTCAAGAGAGGCCAGAGAGCTATGCACTGAGGAAAGGAAAAAGATCCAAATCCAACTGGATGCTCTTGATCTTGACTCTGAGTCTGAAGATGAGGACTCAGATGATTCCAAACTAGCTTCACCATAGTTGTGTGGCATCACTCATGAATTGGTTGACTTTGGTTAAAAGAAGAAAGAAATGTTTGGAGTTGCTGAGGAGGTCTATCCAGATTGCTCCAACATCGAGCCATGTTTAATGGAAGATGAGGTAATCACTATTTCTCGATTTGTAAATTATGAGAGTGATGAGGAAGGAATGAAAGATCTAGAACACCTCAGAAATGAGATTGATCTTTATGAAAGAGAATTCATGGTTGTCCAAGCTAGAACCAAGATTCTCGAAGAAGAAAAGAAAACTCTTGAAAAGGAGTTCTCACAACTGCAAAAGCTATCTGAGACCAAGGATGCTGAAAATGCATTTCTAAAGGCACAGATAGTTGAGACAGAAAAGTTACATGAAGAGGCAATAGACAAACTTCAAAAGAAGTGTGAAGGTCTTCTTTCTAACAATGTTGAACTCAAAAAGAAAGAAATGTCCTTCCATTCTTATGCCAAAGCTTGTGACACTCTAACTGAAGTACACTCTTACTTAAGAGATGCCTCAGAGAAAGTGGATGTGGGAAGCACATGACAGGAGACAAAGCAAATCTGGTAAACTACAAAGTATGCGATACAGGACCAGATATCAAATTTGCTAGAGGAGAAGTGAATCCAACTGTAGGATTTGGAGATCTACAATTGGGAGCCCTCACAATCACTGGAGTACTACATGTGAAGGGATTGATATATAATCTTCTTAGCATGAGTCAATTTGCGGACAAGGGGTTCTCAGTGAAGATCAAATCCAATCTCTGCAAACTGATTGACAACGAGTCAAAGCAGGTAGTCTTGGTTGCTAGGCGGAGAGGAAGTCTCTATGTTGCTGACTGGGAATCCGCCACAACTGAAGAATGCCTCATGGTGAGTCAATCTGGCCACACTGAAGAGAATTGGCTATGGCACAAAAGGATGAGTCACTTGAATTTCAAAACTCTGAACAAGCTAGCCAAGAAAGAATTGGTTGTTGGACTACCTAGGATAGCATACAGAAAGGATGGTGTATGCTCAGCTTGCCAACTAGGGAAACAAGCCAAAACATCTTTCCAGTCTAAAACTAAACATTCCAGTGTGAGGCCACTGCAACTGTTACATATGGATCTCTTTGAGTCCTTAGTAACCAGCTATGCAGGAAAGAAGTATAGTCTGGTTGTTGTAGATGACTACACAAGATTCTTTTCGGTTGTTTTTCTCAAACAGAAATCTGACGCAAGGGCCGAGATACCAAATCTGCTGAATAAGCTTGAAGTCATGAAAAATGACACGGTATGGTACTAAGTTTGTGAACCAGTACATAAAAGAGTTTTGTACTTGCAAAAGTATACAACATCAACTATCTTCAGTAAGAACACCACAACAAAATGGTGTTGCTGAAAGGAAGAATATGACCCTAAAAGAAGCAGTAAGAACAATGCTTGCTGACATTGAAAGAAGTGAAATCTATTGGGTTGAAGCTGTAAACACAACTTGCTACACTCAAAATAGATGTTTGATCAACGAACACCATGTTAAGACTCCTTATAAGTTATTGATTGGTAGACCCCCTAGTATCAAACATTTAAGGGTGTTTGGTTGCAGATGTTTTGTTCTTAACAATGGAAAAGAATATCTAAGAACATTTCAACCAAAGGCAGATGAAGGTGTATTTATTGGTTATTCAATGAATAGCAAAGCCTACAGAATCTATAACAAAAGGATATAAAAGATTGAAGAATCTGTCCATGTAGTATTCTATGAAGGAAACAAGAAATTACCCTTGAATGAAGAACTCTCAGATAGGTTCAAAGAACTTATGATCAAGGATTCTGAACAAGAATCTCAGCAAGTAAATAATTTTGTCATTCACTTAGAGGATGAGTCTGACAAAGAAAGGCGATCTTTGCTAAGTAACAACCAGATGACTCTAAGACACGATGAAGAGTTTGCTATGAGAAATCAAGAAATGGATCAAAACATTGAGAATCTTTATCATGAAAAAGTAACTGAGCAGGTTGTTGCTCTAAATCCTGTCTCAGATACCCAGGACACTGAACAAGCGTTAGATATCCCAAGCACATCACAAGTGTCAGATATCTCAGATACTGAACAAGTATCTTATCATGATCATAATGATACTAAAATGAATCAAAATGATAATGATGCTCCTACTTCTAAACCCATTATGAAATGGATAAGAGATCATCCTGCAAAGGATGTGATAGGTCCTTTAGACTAAGGGGTCTTGGAGAGCAATTGCTGAAAATGCAAATTCTCTCTATGGATGTTTCATCTAAGACATTTAACCAAAGACCATTGAAGAAGCATTAAAAGACCAATATTGGATCTTACCAATAAGAGTTGGATCAATTTGAGAGAAACAAAGTCTGGAAACTAGTTCCCTACATTAATGGAATATCTGTCATAGGTGATGAGGTGTTTTTTGACACCTCATTTAACCCTTTTTAACCTATTTTTATTAGTTGTTTAGTTGTGTTTTGTATATATTTTGTGTTGTTTCTTGTGTTTTATGTGTTTCCACCATGTATCCAGGTTTTAGGTGTTTTCGTGAAGAAATGAGGATAAAATGGTGCATTTTATTGCATTACCGGAAAGACAAAAGTTCCAAGGTCTCAAAGGTGGTGGAATGTGGAGTTCGATGATCGAAACGGAAGTGCATTTGGAGTTTGGATGAAGTTTCTACGACCGTTTAAGTGAAAACTTGCGAAAGTGGAACTACATTGGAGCAGTCTAGCCATTTCAGGCATAACTTCATACGATATCGGATTGACCTCAAATTGGCGGCTATGCGAAGATATGACAAATAGGAATCTGGAGGTGAAGATGGAGAAGCAGGCGATCGCCCGCTTCGACACCATTTGGGGTGATCGCCCCACTTGCCTCAAACGTTCCGGTCGATCACCCCGAACGCGGTGACTCTATGTCACCACGTACAGAGATCCGGACGATCGCCCGGTCCGTTTTGTAACGCCTGTTCACGCTTTTTTTATTCATATTTTCAATTTTTTTGTGTTCAATTAGATATAAAATTCTAGCATTATAAATATCACAGGGCCTAAAACACATGTTGTTTCAAATCATCAGACTTCATTCCAGATTTTAATCTCCCCATTTGAAATTCCCCTTTTACTTTTCTCTCTTCCAAGAACCCTAGAATTACATCAACAATTGTAACAAACCTTTGGATGATTATTGTAACACAATGAGAACCCTTGAAGGGTTTGGGTCTTGAAATTCAATTGAAGCTTTTCATCCGTGGAATCAAATCCATGACAATTTTGTAATTGGCTGAACTTCTTTTGCTGAATAGATAGATTTTCATATGATTTGTGTATATGCTTTTTGCATGTTGGATATGTGTGGATCGCGTAGCTAGTCATCCTATGGGCCGGTGGTAATAATTTTGGGATTGGAGCTAGTATAGGATCTTTTGGATGAAATTACAATGTTGTTTTGTTTGTTGAATTCTTGCGAATCGTTTGATAGTTCAATGTCTTAGCAATCTTTTCCTGATACCCAAAATCCACAAGAGGGATTCGCACCCTCAAGGTTAATTATGATTTTAGCCAAACACATTCGACTACAAACGCTGACTAGTAGAATTGACGACTCTACTACATTCATTAAACGATTTCACTTTCAAAAGTCATATCCTTCATTGCAGACCTTACTTGCTAGCATGAACTATTTACTTACCACCGACCTATGTTTCTTTATAGAGATAAAGCGAAGCGTTCTTTGTATGATTGTTTCTAGGGGGTTGAGTCGAGTTGATTGGTTGGGTCTTCATAAAAAACCTTGAGTTACATCTGTTTTGAAGCAAAAACCTATCACGAATCTCTGTTACTTGCTTTACTTTCTTTCCAATCGATTAACTAAACTTGCATTTGCAAACAAAGCTTAGTCAAGTCCTTCGAGAACGACACTCGGGGAAACTCATCACTTCACTACGGTTTTCTAGTGATCTTGATTTGTGCCTTTGGCTATAAACAAATTACAGAATTGATTTAACGAATCAAGTTTTTGGCGCTGCTGTTGGGGACTTGACTCCTTGTGTTTGTATTTTGTGATTTTTCTGACTTGTATATATATTAGTTAGATTTCTGTTTTCGTACTAGTTTGGTAGAACTACTCCTGGTTTCTTATTTCCGTGCGTGTAGGGCATTACGGATGACTCTTATTGCGAAGTTTGTGATGATGGAGGATATGGGCATGATGAGAAATATTGCATCTCCAGGAGGAATCTCCTGAACATCGAGCAAAAAGAGGGTGATAAATTCCATGACACTTGGTACAGGTATATGGAATTTGAGGGAGAATGGCCAAATAATGATTTGCGCGAGGAGGGCATCATGTACTATTTTCGCAAGAAGCTGAAAGGGACAATAGGAAGCTAGTAGATGCTGTCGCTGGAGGTTACATTAAGAGTGTGGATCTAGACCTGGCAAGAGCGTTCTTTGAAAAGACTGCTCAACTGTCTAGGATGCATTCCTTTGGGTACGTGCCAACATGGCTGATTCAAGAGGACGAGTCTGGGGTGATGGAAGAAGAGATGTCAGATTCCATTAGTACGCTAGATGAAGAGACTTCTTCCTTTCTTGATGATGGAGGCATGTATATCCAGGATATTGAAAGCGCTTCCATGTTACCAGAGCCTGTAGAGAGCCATATGCCTCATCACCCCGACACCACACATATAGTGGTTCCTGAGGGGAGTTTTGTTGATCCTTTCTGCCCTTTCTCTTTATTTTCTGTTTATGAGTCTTATGTGGTGAAACTTGAACATATTAACTCTCGTCATACTCAATTGCAGGATCAAATAAGCACTATGGGATCGACACACAATGGAGCAGAAGGAATTCACTGGATGCTCCAAGTAGGCTCAACGCCTACTCAGAATTCGTTCTCGTATGAGAATGGATAACATCAATGGATCATAGTCAAGCTAACGACTATAAGAAAAGGCGCTTTCCGGGGGTAAGATTTTATTTGCTTTCGTAGTTAGAAATAATAATGGGGATTTTTTTCCTTGCTTCCTCTTTCCTCACTTATGCTTGACTCTCGGGGACGAGCTAAGGTTCAGGTTTGGGGAGGGGATTTCTCTGTTTTTCTTGGTTTTTGTTTGTTTATCGCTTTGTTAGTGGTGGTCGGTGAGTCACATAGGGTTGCATGTCCATGTGTGGCCGGTGTGCCTTGCTTTGTTTACTACTTTGTTAGTGGTGGTCAGTGAGCCACATAGGGTTGCATGTTATTTGCGGCCAGTGTGCCTTATCTGTTTATGTTTTATGTGTCTCTTTTGCCTATTTTTGAAAAATTTTGTGAGTCTTGAGTCGAACTTCCAAGTCGAATGTCCTTTGTTCGTGACAAACTCTTTTGATGCTTATGTTTTGAGTATATACTAATTAGTATTGGTTGTTGAGTCTAAAATTTTTCGAGTTCGTTTCCCTTGTAAATAAGAAGTCTGTTTAGCTTTGTGGTCCAAAAACATGTGAGTAGCCTTATTTGAGCCGATGAAAAGAATATTATACCGGTAAGAACTGTTTTGTGTGACTCATGGGATGTGCAATTTCTTTTTAAAAGATTGTTGCGCCATTTCATACTTATGCGTGTTCTGATTAGATGGGAATGACAAACAACATGCTTTAAACATTTGATACCCTTCCAAACCCGTTCTAAAGAACATGTTTGGGGAGGGGATTTTCATTTTTTATGACTAATTGAGAGATGTGTAGTTCTGATTTCTGTTCCCAACAAAAATATTTTTTAAATAAGGCTCGAGGTGTTTCCATGGTCTTAAGTGATCACCGTAGGTCGTGTTGGGCATGTTCAAATACTACCATATACCGGCTTGGCCTTTTATCACCTATATCACCGTGAAGGTTGATGACACGTAGCTAAACCAACACGCACAAAAGTGGAGACCTTCTGATGTGTCAAATCAATGTTTTAAATTTGTTTGTAGCCAAGAGTTAATTCTCAACACTACGAAAACTTGTAGTGCAGTAAAGGTAACCCCGAGGTCGGTCTCTCAGGACTTAACTAAGCTTTGTTCTTTTCACGAAATATAATTATCAACAAGAAAGTAGTAAAAGGGTTGTTTTTTTGCTGCGGTAGCGAGTTCTAATTACTAATCTAACTCTAACTCTCAACGCAAAGAAATCAAACACATGTATATCGATCTTATCAAGATAATTTATCAAATTACAGAGTGGTAATGAATAATCGATGCTAGCTAGCAGGAATAGATGCAATAATAATGATGTCGATTTACTCTAGTTATCATAGGGACACGTCCTAACGATTATTACAGTGCTCGAGTTTTTTCTAGGAAGACACCTTATATCAGATAAGGTACAAAGGACTATGACAATGAACAAACTGAATTTGTTCTACAAAACATATAGCATTGGTGAAGGCGTCAATTCCACCAAGCTACAATTAATAAGCTAATGTAGTTATGTGTTTGCTACGAAACTATGGAGTATGCAATCTCTAGACGTTTTGGTGGTAAATCAGATTGCATAGTCCTTTGATGATTTTGGGGTTAAAAACACAATACACATAATTACATAGGCATTTAATCAAAAGGGCACAGAGTAAATCCCATCTTACTTGTTATTGAATTGCATAAACCCTAATTAGCATGCATTGAATCATCACCACCCCATAAAGGGGTGTCTAGCTACTCATGCTCATCACAAGTAAGCAAGAAATAATCAAACAATCCAACGTCAATAATATTAAACTATGAAAAAGGAGAAATTGTTACCAAGAGGCTGTCACTAAACTTGGAGGATGACAAATCCCTAAATCAATCGGTAGAATATAACCAATGTATTTATAATTGACAATCACGAACAAATACAATGTAAATCGGGTTCAATTCTCCGGTAATATGTGGTGAACGAATTGACCCAAGAATGAAATCTAGGGTTTTGAGAAGAGAATAGAACAAAAATAATGAGAATCTGATGAAAAATCGTGAACATTGGATATATATATATATATATATATATATATATATATATATATGCGCCTGGCGTGCGCCAAGTCTCCCAGCTCCGGTTTTTGGCACTTTTGAGTGTCCAAACGTCAGAATTTGGAAATAATTCCTGCATGAAAGTTGTAGCTCTTGGTCATATATATGCGTAAACACCAAAATCAGGTCAATCGGAGTTAATATGAGAAAGTTATGGCCAAAATACGAGTACTGCTCCAAGTTTGCACTTTCACATATCTTCGCTCGAACATCTCTAGAATCTCCATCCTAACTCCTAATCCACTTCCGTTTTGACCTTTGGACTCCGTTTTCAACCGTCATTAAGACCTTGGAACTTCTTTGCTTCCATTAATGCATTAATATGCATTGTTTTAGCCTTATTTCAATGCGATTTCACCAAACACCTACAAAACACATAAAACACGAAAACGTAACAAAACTCGAATAAAATAAACTATAACTACACTTAAGAACGACAATAAGACGGTAAAAATAGACCAAATAAGACGAAGTAAAATCGACTCATCAAACTACCCAAACCGAACCCTTGCTTGTCCTCAAGCAACAGACTCTCTAAAAAAATCTAGAAAAAATAAAGAACACATAGACAAACAGATAAAGTCTTGGTCCCAAGCTACAGTGTCTACAATTACAAGTATTAAACCCGAAAAATGCAAGAGGTTTGAAATTACACTGACGTTTGCAGAAGAACAAGTTGAAATCCAAGAAGTTAGTTTCCCGAGTAAATAGAACTGAAGTCTAACCCGGTAATCCCTCACAAATGGATCCTATGCAACTATCTCTCACTCTCCTGGAAGTGTCCAGTTGGGCTAATCACTCAAGCAATCAAAAAAAGAAAAGAAGGTGATACCTCATGCAAAGTATTCTATCAGTTATGTCATAAGGGACTTTAATCAACACTCTATGACAACTTTAGACTCGTAAATGACAATCATTCTCTCTTTTTTCAATTTTTATACCTTTTTTGCATACTCATTTTTTGCAGTCATTGTGACCCATATGCTTATTTTGTCTCTTTATTTTGGTAGTGTCTGTTTTACCGAAAGTTTGCACTTTTGTGTGTGCTGGTTTGGTGTACACGCCATCAACCCTCACGGACATATGGCTTTTTAGGACCATGTCGGTGTGTAGGTAGTATTTGAAACATGCCCAAAACGACTAACGGTGGCACATGCGCCATCGATACACCCCGAGACTTATTATAATATTTTTTTGAGAGAACAAAACCAAATTACAGTCGTATAAAAAATACGGCGCACATAAACCTCCTCCCCAAACCTGTTCTTATGAACGGGTTTGGGTTGAGCAAATAAGGAATGAAAAACATGTCGTTCGTCATTCTTAACTTACATAAAGTACACATGAGCATGATAAGGCGCAAACAAGAGAGTTTGCACTTCCTAAAAAGTCACACAAGTACAAATTTCGCCGGTACAATGTTTTTTCATCGGCTAGGTTTGCTCACAGGATTTGTGGACTACAGAATTAGAACAGACTTTCTATTTACAAGCGAAACGAACTTAAAGAATTTAAAACATGCCAGCTGCTAATAATCAGAGATCATTCAAAACTCAAGCATTAAACAGGTTTAACTCATGCAATAGACGCTCGACTTGGGAGTCAGACTTAGACACATCAGAAGATCACACAAACAGGAAAAAGACACACACGACAGACACATATCTCGATAAGTACATGAAAGCTACCTCCCTCCCCAAACCTAGACTAGAGCTGGTCCCCAGTGAATAGGCTAGAAAGAAAGAAAGATGACAATGTACTTCCCTGAAACGTGTGGCGGCTGCTATCCATTATCGAACGGGAATGAATCCCTTGCATCCTTCCTGCCAAGCTCAGAAATTTGGGAGCCATCCTTAGCTCCTCTCCTCCTATTTTCCATGATTCACTGCAAACTAAAATTAGATAAATCAAAAACTAAAATAAACTAAGGGAATCAAGGGGAAAGTAAAAATGACAAAGGGGGTCGAAACTCCCTGGCCAGTCTTGCGTGTGAGCTGGGGCTGGTAGGTATAGATCACTGGAAGTGGGGGAACAGTAAGTGAATCCGATGGTGGCATCTGGGTGGTATCAGGTGTCTGCTCCATCTCCAAATAGTCGGAAATGGGTGGTTCAGTCTCCTCGTCGGTCACTTCGGTGGACGTCTCCTCCTCCATGACTAACTGATCGTCTAAACTCTCACAAACTCCTTCAACTGAAATGGGGGTTTCTTCTTCAGTTACAGTGGTAGTGGTCTCATCTTCTGCCAGCTCATTAGCATCTTCTTGGTCATAAATAGCTAGCAACTAGGCTGCCAGTTGGCTGATTTAAGAAGTTAAGGCTTCAGTAGCTAGACAGTTGATTGTCCCCTCTAGTTTATGAGGAGTCAAAGTCATAATCGTTCCTCCTGCGGCTCTATCCACCATCTCTTGGCACTCACCAGTTATACTGTTGTAGAAACTCCACATGAGCTCTCCCAATGTCAAACCATGGTTCTTATGACTCTGACGTAGCTCCTTAAATCTAAACCATGCTCTGTCGAGTGTGTCTCCAGAAACCTGTCGAAAATGACAGAGCGGGTACCTATCTGCACAATTCGCTGCAACATGACCGTCCATTCCACACTCATTGCAATACGAGTAATCCATACGCTCTTGCACACACACAAAAGAAACCAAAGTAGTTTCGCAAAACCAATCTACGCTAAAAAAGGAAAAGCAAATAACAAAAACTAACTAATATATACAGTCAAAAAATTAAATTCCGTAATAAAAAAGAAGTTGGAATAAGTGATTGTCTGATAATGAGCAAGGAAAGGGATTAGTGCCCCCGTCAAAACAACAAAAAAAGAGCCCTTTGGAACGATAAGGAGAGGAAAAAAAGAGGAAAAAACGGCGTCTTTGTCTAAAGAAATGCCTTGCGAAAGGGCAACAAAACATTTAATGCTAAATTCTTAGAAAAATGGAAGAAAAGTTATGATTCATTCCGATTTTAAGTATTCTAGCTTGACACATTAAGTTTAAGTATAATTATCAACAAGAAAGCAGTAAAAGGGTTGTTTTTTACTTCGGCAATGAGTTCTAATTACTAATCTAATTCTAACCCTCAACGCAAAGAAATCAAACACATGTATATCGATCTTATTAAGATAAGTTATCAAATTACAAAGTGGTATAATGAATAATCGATACTAGCTAGCAGCAATAGATGCAATAATAGCGATGTCGATTTACTCTAGTTATCACTAGGACACGTCTTAACGATTATTATTACTGTTGATACGGATATATGTCCAATCCGTTAAGGGCGCCATAGAGCGTTTCCTAGAGCGCATTAAGGCCAAAATAGCCAATTTAGTACTTGTCCGACCTTGGCTAGTCCGCCTTAAGGAAAACCTTCCGGGTCAACCAGTACGCTCAAGTCAATACACCATTTCAGCTGGTCCGACCTAGCTAGGTGCACGACTTCCGAACCTAACCAGAGGTCACATGGTCTCACCAAGTACCACACACTGTCAATCCTAGGATGCCAAACGGATCGGACGAGATAAACTCGGACGCCACCTTAACAATAAGACTAAACGTATACATTGGAACCTCCAATATACTTCCGACCAGCTAGTGTCTCGGACCGTCACTGAGCTACCTAAGAACAGACCAACTCAATAGAGCTCGGATCATTCTGAAAGGTCTCACACGGACCCATCAGCGAGAATAGTATTCTGAGAGGTAAAAGGACCAATCTACCCTCCCAGGCCCATCTAATGGTATTGGACTTTCACATACTATTGAACATACACTTGGCATCATCTTATGAACCACTTCATAAGTACATGACAACTATAGATATAACACAAGGTCCAATACCGTAAGGTAAGTCTCATGTGATAAAGTTTCTCATATCATAACTTCCCTCATAACTACCATTGAGAGCTTTCTTCTCTCTCTTGAGTAAAGTTTGTTCCCGGTTTGACATCTAGCAAACCGGGTTACCCATCTAACCCCCCCTCTTAGTCTTTTCAGGTGCTCTAGCTCGGACCAAGTCATCAGGTCGGACATCAAGTTGGAGGCGGATCTTAGATTAGGGATAGTTAGTGTGTGAGGCTCAACCCCTCAACATTTGGTGCCGTATGTGGGAATCCTGACAAGAGGTTCCGTGTTTAAGCTGAGCTGATGGTGTTGGTCCAGATAACGGCAAAGGAAAAGACTGGGGGGGGGGGGGTGAATAGTCTTTTACAACTTTTGTCGATATACACAATTTCTCAGATATCTGTGAAGATATCTGATACTTAATTTCAGTGAGCGGAAGACATTTTGTTATAAGTGCACATGCTCAGTAGAGTAAAAGTGTGTAAGTACTTAACAAGATGACTAAAGAAAGGTAAATGCAGTAAGTAAATAACACATCAAATTATATTGGTATCTGAAGGTGGCGTAATCCTTCAACTAATCCACTTCGGCCTTTTTCAGACCTAGAAATTCACTAAGATAGTTGTTGAGTTCTCCTTACAATAAACCTATCCCTTGATTCCCTTTTACACTAGGTTCCCAACCAAGTGTTCCCCCTGAGTTATTCCCCGTTCTTCATCCAAGTACTTCCTATACTCAGAAACCTTTGAGTTGTTCCTTAGTTTCCCAAACTAAGTACTTCCTATGCTCACTAACCTTGGAGTTGTTCCTCAGTTTCCCAAACTAAGTACTTCCTGTACTCCACGCCGTCTATGGTGTTGGTTATGATGGTTTGTCAGGCGAGTAGTCTTAATAACTTTTTCAGTTATGTAGGAATACTCTATTGAACAAGGATCACTTAACACACTTCGCAATGTGTGGTGATATGTTCTTTACTGACCCAAGTCTATGTTAAATATTTTGGAGAATGAAACTCAGATACTTGATCTTTTGATTCAACTCCTTCACAGATAGCAAGGCTTGTTAAGGATCAGGACACATAGAACTTTCGTGCTACTTAGAATTCAAGAGCTTAGTCGCAACTACAAGCTAAAGAGTAAGTAGGCAGAAGGCTTGTATGCTTGAGAGAAAGATACCACTAGTTGTATTATCAGAGAAGCTTAAGATATTCAGTTCTGTGTTCTTGGTATTTGCAGCGTGTCTTTCAAGCATTCTAAGTGTTGATATTTATAGTTGAAAATCATGCCGTTTGAAAAGTATCCGTTAGGCTCAAATGAATTTCAAACTATCGATATCTGAAAATAGTACTGCAGAAGACATTGTCTCTTTTCAGAGATTTCCTCTTTTGTTCAGATGTCTCTGTCTTGCGCATTTATTGTACTATTTTTGTCCTGCATTGCCAACGGAACTATGCACGCGTTCTGAAGCATTACATGTCCTTTTCAAGAGACTCTCACATCTCCAGATACTTCATCAAAACATTTTTTCCTGGAAACAAAGTTTTGTTCAAGTATCTGAGTGTAGGTATTTGTGGGCACTCTTCCTCGTTCAGAAACCTTTTGTTCTCAGTTATCTTTTGCAAAACTTGTTTATTGAAAAACACTTGTTTCTTCAAGATATCTGGACATAGGTATATGATGAGACCAATTTACTTTGTCTTCAGCAATCTTGTGCAGTCTTCAAATCTTCAAATTTGTTGAACTCTTCTGCCGGATGCCTTCTTCTTGGTCTTCTTCAAAGATATAAAAATTACATTCAGAGACCTAACATCCTATACAAGATTTGCTAAACTAACATACTTAGTGATTTTCCTCTTCTGTAGTGTTCAACTGAACCAAGAGTACTAAGCACCTTTCTGAGCTAAGATAAGTCATTAGGTTGCTGATCAAAATCTAAACATATATTCCTAACAAGTTTCCCCCTTTTTGATCAGTCAACGATGACTATCTTTAAAACCTATTACAACTTGGAAGAGGGAACAATCCAACACTTAATCATTTCTTATGATCTTTTCAATTCATTTAATTAAGTGCAGAAAGTAAACATCAACCAAATCACAAGGTGTGATCGTTGCTGACAAGTTATCTTTTTATAGATTGATATCTGAGAGTACGTTCATTACATATGTTACAAGGAAAGTTCACAGATAACTTTTACAATGAATAAAACACATTTTAGTACAATCAGCAAAATAAAAAAAACTACTTAATCAAATAGAACAACAGGAGTAACCAAGCTCCAAGCTTCAAGTCTTCAAAAACACTTCAGGTTCTCAACAACCTCAAGTCTCCAGCAACCTCTATGAGTCAATTGGCAAATTCCCTAACTCCAAGCCTTTTGATGTCATCAGCATAATCATAAAGCAGTGTTCTGACTAACATTTCTGTGTTTCTGGCAAATCCACAGACTTCTTTGTAGGACTTGGTGGGATTCTTTCTTGCAAAGTGCTTGACCCACAGATATCTTCCCCATACCCAAGCATGCTCAATTCTGAGATCAAAGAGTTTGAAATACTCATAAATGATCTTCAGATATTCAATATCATCCAGATATTGTTCTTTAGTCATGTAGAATGACTCCTAAGGTTCAACATCCAGTCTTGGCCTTGTGCCTGTTCCAGTCATCTTGGGAATTCTGTGCACATCATCTGGTTTCCCATAAGGACATTCAAAGGAGAGGTCCTTTTCCATTGCTTCAGTTCTTTTGGAGACTTCAAAATCCAGCCATGCTTTGACATGCTTTGGATTTATCAGTACTGGCTTGTCTTTTCTCCATGCCATAAGTTGTTCACATATAGGAACTGGGAATTTTTCATTTACGAGCAGGTGCTTTAGTTCCAGAATCCAATGACTATTTTTCTGGTGAATGCATCTGTAAGAGGTTTGACTGTTGTCAGTCTTGACATATTCAATCAAGGCATCAGCAGGTTTTTCAGGTGCAGCCCTGCCAAATTGAGTGTCTCTTCTCCTCTTTCTTCTTGTTTTGGCATTCTCTCTTGGGGGTTTGCTTGAAGAACCACCCTGGATAGACTTGGTATCTCCAGAGGGTGTTTTGGCTGCCAATTGCTTTGCAGCAATAGGCTCAAATAGGCTATTAACCCTTTTCCTTTTCCTGTGAAGAGGAGCTTCATCTTCATCAGTCTCTTCATCATCATCATCATCATCAATGTTAATCTTTGTGGGAGATTTGCAACCTTCTTTATTGCCCTGGGATTTGATTTGGCCTTCTTCTTCTTCTTCTTCTTCTTCTTCTTCTTCTTCTTCTTCTTCTTCTTCTTCTTCTTCTTCTTCTTCTTCTTCTTCTTCTTCTTCAGAAGACTCTTCAATCCCTTTTACTTGTCTTTTCCTTGGGGACTTGGTTCCCTTTGGAGGTCTCTATGATCTGGCCCTTGTTGTCATTCCTTGTTTAGGAATTTGCTGAGTTGTTGCTACTATCTGAGTAGCAGCTTGACTGAAGGAGGACTCATTTATTCTGAGAGGTGGTTGTTCAGATTTTATTTTGTTTCCTCTTCCTCTTCCTCTCTGAGCACCTTGAGATCCTTCCCCCTTAGTCATTGTTGACGGACTAAGAATCACAAAAGATTCTGAGAGGGAGTCAAAGTTGCCTTGCAGATAGTTGTAAGCAGCAACCAACTTTTCCAGATCAGCCTTGAGAACCTGATTCTGTTTGATAAGTCCTGTTTCCTTATCAGTGAGCTCTGCCAGTGGACCTTGAATAGCATCTGCTTTTCCAGCAGCATAGCTAGCCTCATTGAGGGATTTTTCAGCAACAGTATTGTCGTCATCCCTTACCATGCCTAGGTCTCTCTGAGCAATGACCAAGCTTGTTGTTTTCTGAGTGATTAACTCAGTGAACTTCTTCATTTCAGCAGGGACTGATGCAATGATTTCTTCATTTTGTTGAGACAACTCCTTTCATAGAGTTGCCAGAAACTGGTATCTGGCCAAGTAATCATGGGAGTGGAGATTTGGTATCTTACTGAAGCTTTGAGGAGCTATCAGTTTTCTCTTTAAGTGAGAAACTCCCAAGTGAACATTGGCATGTTCTACCAAGGTTCTGTCTTCTTTATCATCTGAGTCTTCATCCCAGTGATCTTCATCCTCTTGGGAATTTTCATCAATATTTTCTAGCCCAGCAACCATCTCAGAGATGGGCTTCTTTCCTTTCAGTGAGGAGGAGGATTGTACATCTTGTGATAATGCAGCCTTAGCATCATGCTTGTCTTCAGATACTTGCTCAGTATCTAATTCTTCAACAATTTCCTGAACAGCAAGCTGGAGTTCTTTCATCTCAGCATAAGCATCCATTTCCTTGATGGTAAGATCTTCAATCTTTTGGAGCTTTGCTTTGGATTCAGCTATCTTTTCTTCTAGTTGAAGATTTAGCTGTTGTTCTTCCTCCAACAATTGTTTGAGTTGAGCAACTCTGGTTTGTGCATCCAATATCTTCTGAGTGTTGTCCTTAGAGTGCTCAACTACTTGTTCAGTAGTGTCTTTTTGCTGGGGAGAGTGATGTGTAGACTTCTGAGGAGATGGAGGAGGGGAATTTTGTGAACTCCTCTCAGTGTGCTTTTCAGCAATTGAGGTATTATTACCATGTGCAGTCCCTCCTGTACCTGGTGCAGGGGCATTATAATCATCCTTGTGATGATCAGAAGGAGGTTCTTCAAAATTATTCTCATCTGTTTCCTCCTCATCTTTAGAAACCAGATTGATCACTTCAGGAAGTGTGACCAATTCCCCATTTACTTCCTCTTGTTCAGAGGGTATGCAATCTAGGGACTTAGGCAATGGAGGCTTGAATGCCATCTCCATTCTGGTCTGATCATCAGCTTTCTCAAAAGCTTCTATGAGCTTGTGTGCAGCTTCTTTGACAAAGTCCTTCTGCATCAGAGTAGCAAAAGAGTACTGCTCTGTTGGGAACATAGCATGGACATAATTCTCCAATTCAAAAGCTCTGACTCTTCTCAATTGGTAATCAGTCACCTTTGTTAATTCAGTCAGATCTGAGCTTCTGAGCTTTTCCCACTTTCTGAAACACTTGAGGTGTTTCTTGAGAGTGTGGTCTTTGAAGAATGGAAGTAGTTATTCTGTTGAGGATGCAGAGACCTTTGGCACACTTGTTTGAGCCTGAAAGAAAGAGTTTTGAGTTAGATTCAAAACTTGTGTAGATATCTGAGTACTAGTGTGGTTAGGTTTTTGAGTTACCTGAATAAGTACATCAGGCTCAGAGACTTGTACTACTGAGGCAGGGGGTGCCTCAGATATCTTGTTGTGAGGTGGAGACTTGGGAGTCTGGTCCTCATCAACCTTTCTTTCTGCTTGAACCTGAGAATTAAAATTATCACAATACTTAGGAAATTGTCATGAAAGAATTTATGCAATTAAGCTTCAATGATCTCTGAGTTTTTCAATTACTTCCTCAATAGGAAGCTCCGAATCATTTTTCTCAGAAACTTTCTCAGTTTCTGGTGATTTTGCCTTGGGGGCTTCATCAATTTCCATGGGTGCAGGGGATGTTGCAATTCTTTCCCCTTGCACTTCTACTTCTGAATGAGCCTGTAAGTAGAATGTATTGAGTAATTAGAGAAGAATTCATATTAACCCATAATGAAGAATGTTTATCACTGATTTTTATATACCTTCACACTAGAAGGCTCAATGACATTTCCTTCAGAAACCTTGACGGTTTCTGGGTCCTTTTCTGACATTTTTGCCTTATCTTCTTCTTTCTCAGTTGGAGCCTATTAGAAACAAACACTTAAGAATATCAGTCAAGTGTATAAAGCACATATCTGAGATGTTATATCTTAAGGAACTATCTTCTACCTGTGAGACAGGCTCTTGTTCCTTAAGTGGTGGGGCTATGGAAGCCTCATTCTCAAATTCTGAGGCAAGCTTTGCAGTTTCCTCTTGATGTTGTGTTTCTAATTTAGCCTGTAACAAAGAAATTTCATTAACTAACAAGATTAATACGCACCAAATATCACAAGTAGAGATTGAAACCATTCAGCTACCTAAGCAGTGTCAGGCTGATTTGTCTCTGGAACTTGTGACCCTTCTATGCATTGGTCTTGTTGTTCCATTGCAGCTTCTTTGTTTGAAGTTTCAGGTACTTCAGGCCTTTCCTGAGTGTGGGACTCAGTTTCCTTCCTTGTGTGATCTTTTTGAGTAGGGGTCTCAGTTTGATCCCTCCCATTGAGTTGAGGAACCTGCTCAATTGTAGGATTTTCTTCAGCAATCAGAAGTGCTGGTACATCAAACTGTAATTCATTCACCATGGCTTCATTATCATCTGGTGAATCATGTGGATTAGATCTGGAAGGTGAATTAAAGTGCGGCTCATCCTGATCCTTTTGTAACAGTTTGTATAGTGTGGAGGCAATGTCAGAATCCTCCATCACTATATCACCACTCCTCAAAGCTTCTTCTACCAGCTTGAGTGTGTCTTGTCCAGATTCCTTGGACTTAGGTGCTATCTCAGCAACCTCTGTACTAAGTGCTTCTCCAGCAACCTTAGTAATGGGTGCTTTCTCAGCAACCTTTGAAATAGGTGCTTGTTCAGCAACCTATGGTGTAGATTCTTCTTCAGATACATCTTTTCTTTCAGCATCCTTTGAACTTGTTGCTTTTTCAGCAACATTAGCCCTTTTTGATTTTTGTAGGACTTTGAGAGATGACCAATTTATCATCATCATCAGAGCCCTCATCAGCATTATGAACTGATTGATCCATAATACCTGCGGTTTCTGCAGATAGGGCTTGATACCTGCCACTACTCTCATTCTTACCAATGGGTTTATCAGCAAGGCTTTCCTTGGTAGCATTGATGAGTTCATCCGCAGTTGTATCTTTTGCAGCATTGATGAGTTCATCTTCGTTGATGAGTTCATCAGCAGTGGCGACAGATATCTGAGAGTCGACATCCACAATGGGTATGCCTTGTGATTTGCCAGCAGACTTCTTTCGTGAAGTTCTAGGCTTTTAAGAGCCAAGAGTTAATTCTCAGCACTATGAAAACTTGTAGTGCAGTGAAGTTAACTCCGAGGTCGGTCTCGAAGGACTTAACTAAGCTGAGTCTTGTTTACGTATAGTAATTACAGTAAAGAAAGCAGTAAAGGGTTGTTTGCTTCGGCAGCGGGATGATAAACTAGAGTAAACAACTATTTGCAACTACTAGAAACTGAATTAACACTAACGAGATTGAAATATGAATGGGGGAAATTATGGAGTGGTAACATCAACATGCTAGCTAGCAGGATACATGTGATTCACGGGATTGACTACGCAAGTTGTCACAGTCTTGAGTTAAAAAACGAATAGCACTAGTGAAGGCGTCAGTTTCACTAGGCTACAATCAATTTGACTAACCTACTATCGCGGTTTGCAACTAACTGTCAGATCAAGCAAGACGAGAGACATTTTGGTTGGCAAGGCTTAAATGCCTAATCTAACAGTGATTTTGTCTAGAAAATCATCAAACGTGATAGCAGGAATAGTAATTAATCTAAAAGGCACAAGTAGTCGAATCCCGATGCACTTCGAATCACATAAACCCTAGCTAGTATGCATTGAATCAGTCACCACCCCATTATAGGGGTGTTTAGCTACTCATGACGAGTGAAAGCATAATCATACTAGCAATAAATATAATCTCAAGCACAAAACAAAGATTCGAGAGGATTGATACAATTTTTCCCTTCATTGTCACAAACCCTAGGTAGAAATTGAAGAACGCAAACGAATCGATGCAAAAGCTGTGTAGATAATCTCCCAATCAACGTCAATCATCGGATTACAAGGGAAAACGGTTCAATTACCTCAAATCGGGTAATTGTCTTTGAAACTAGGTCTAGTTCTAGATCAAGGTGTGTGTTCTTGACAATAGAATGATTATTCCAAGTAATTGTGTCTTGTTCTAACTAATAGAAAGGAGAAAAACTAGGTCTGGACGAATTAGGAAACAAAATCGCAGAGTTACGACAAAAGAAGAAACTGGCGTCATGATAATCAAGATCGGCGTCGATCTCCAAATTAACATGCGGTTGGCGATACACCAAACGATAAGTTCTGGCGTCGCTTGATTTGATAACTGTCGCCAGGTTCTTACCGAGTGACCGTTTTGCCCATTTGACGCCTTTTGACTTTGATTCTTGATATTTCGGCCTTTCCGCTCCACTTCTAGCATCCATACGAGGCATTCGAACTCCATATCTTGTAGATGCTTATAAAATACACCATTTTGCCTTCAATTAGCGCGGTTTAGCCAAATATCTACAAAACACACAAAGAACAAAACAAGTAAAAATACTCTAGGAAAACTAAATAAAACTATACTCAAGGATGAAAAAAAGACGATAAAAAAGACCAAATGAGACGGTATAAAACCGACTTATGCATCTATTCTCTCACACTCCTGGAAGTGTCCAGTAGGGGAAATCACTCAAGAATATAAAGAGATAAGGAAGGTGACATGCATCACAAAGATGCCTCAAATACCTCATGCAATGTACTCAATCGGTTAAGTTGGAAGGGACTTTTTTCAAAGCTCTGTAACAATTAGCAGTAGACTCATAAAAAGGCAGCCGTTCTCTCTTTTTTCAATATATATATTTTTTTCATCTTTTGCATACTCTTTTTTGCAGTCTTATATATGACCCATATGCTTGTATATTTTTCCTGTCTCAATTTTTTGGTAGTGTCTGTTTTACCGAAAGTCCGCACTTTTGTGCGTGCTGGTTTGGTGTGCACGCCATCAACCCTCACGGACATATAGCTTTTAAAGGCCACGCCGGTATATAGGTAGTATCTGAAACGTGCCCAACACGACTAACGGTGGTAACTAGTACCATAGATCCACTCCGAGACTTATTTTATTTGTTTGAGAGAACGAAAAACCTGAACACAGTCTTTATCAATACAAGTAGGGCACATAAACCTCTCCCCAAACCTGAACTTGGAACGGGTTAGGCATCAGCAAATAATAACGTAAAACATGCCGTTCGTCATACTGAACTTACACAGAGTACACATGAGAATGATGAGACGCAAACAAGGGAGTTTGCACTTCCCGAATTAAATCACACAGGCACCGGTACAATATGTATTCATCGGTTAAGGTTTACTCACAGGCTTTTTGGACTACAGAACTAGAGCAGACTTAGCAAACTTAAACATGCAAACTGCTAATAGTCAAGGATCAGTCAAAGCAAAAGCATTAAACAGGTTTAGTACATGCAATAGACGCTCGACTTGGGAGACAGACTTAGACTTAACAGACTGAATAAGAAATACAAAACAAAGTACGAAATACAGAGAAACAAACACATCCGAAAACATGCCAGTAAGAAGCCTAAGGCAGATCAAAACTCGAAACACCCCCTCCCCAAACCTGAACTTGTGCTCGCCCTCGAGCAAACGAGTGAAAAGAGAAAAAGTACAGAGTTGATAAGATAGAGGCTTCCCTGATTGAAGGTTTCTAAGATGCCGAGAAGGTTGAGGAGATGACCTGATACTCAAGAAGAACGTTAGAAAACAAAGAACCGAGCTAGCAGGCAAAAAGGAGGGTTTTTTTTTTTCAAAAGAAAGGAACTGGCGTCACCAGTTTCCAAACCTTAGTTACATTAGTCGGCATCACCGGTTGCTAATCGGCGTCGCCGATCGACTAGCTAAACAAGCTATTTGTCTGACGATTAGTTTACGCTAATCATGGCGTTAGCGATTAGTAATCAAGGCGTCGCCAGTTTACTGCGTTCCAATGTTTTGCCCGCTTTTGACCTTCTAGCTCAACTAGACTCGACTAAAAATAACAAAATACACTAAATGATAAAACAAAAACGATGCTAACTTACCTGGCCATTTACCGGCCAGTACTTGTTCCAGCGCGACCTAGATCCCCCTCATTCGGATTCAAGTGGAAGTTCTCAATCTCTCCAGCAGAGTCAACAGCTTCCACATATGGCTTGACTCGCTGCCCGCTAACCTTGAATGTCTCTCCAGTTTCCAAGTCTTGGAGTTCAACGGCTCCATGAGGAGCCACCGAGACTGTCTTGAAGGGTCCATTCTAGCGGGTTCGAAGTTTACCTGGAAAGAATTTCAAACGTGAATTGAACAACAAAGCTTTCTTACCAGGTATCAGTTCCTTCCGAACAATGTCGTGGTCATGGTACTTCTTGGTTTTCTCCTTGTATATCTTCGCGTTCTCGAACGCATTCAATCGCAACTCATCCAGCTCAGATAGTTGTAGAAGTTGTTGCTCTCCTACTTGGTCCTGCTCCATGTTGAGCTCTGAAATTGCTTAATGAGCCTTGTGTTGCAATTCCACGGCAGATGGCAAGCTTACCCATACACGAGACGGTAGGGGGTAGTCCCAATCACTGTCTTGTAACTGGTGCGGTATGCCCATAATGCATCCGGTAACTTTTCAGCCCAATCCTTCCTGTTGGCGTGCACCACTTTCTCTAGAATCTGCTTGATCTGTTGGTTGCTGACCTCCACTTGACCAGATGTCTGTGGGTGATATGGAGTGGCTACCCTATGGTATACCCCATATTTCTTCATAACACCTGCATACAACCGATTCACAAAATGCTTGCCCCATTGCTTATGATTGTGCGAGGGGTACCAAAGCGAGCGAATATATCTTTGAGAAATCTAGTAACAATAGGAGCATCGTTAGTTCTAGTTGCAACTGCTTCTACACATTTAATCACGTAATAAACTGCAACTAAGATGTATTCATAGCCAAAGCTAATGGGGAACGGACCCATGAAATCGATCCCCCAAACATCAAAAGGCTCAACCACTAGATTACCAGTATATGGCATCTCCTGTTTCTTAGCAATGTTACCAGTGCGCTGGTAACGATCACAACGGAGGTAGAATGCCTGTGCATCTTTCACCACTGTGGGCCAAAAGAATCTTGCATTGAATATCTTGTGGGCAGTTTTCGTGCCACTGTAGTGCCCTCCACACTCCTTCTCGTGGCAAAAACTCAGGATGCTTCCCTGTTCTATTTCCGACACACTTCTCCTGAGCACATCGTCGGCACCTATCCTGAAAAGATTCGGATCATCCCAAATGTATTTCCTGCACCGCTTTTCAAAAGCTCTCCTTTCAGAGGCTGACAAGTTAGGCAAAACAAAGTTAGTAGCTAAATAGTTAACTATATCAGCAAACCATGGCTCAGTTCCTAAACTCATTATGTGCTCATCAGGCAGTACATCACGAATAGGTGGGGATTCATCATCTATAGAAGAGGGGGGAAGTCTAGACAAATGATCAGCAATTAAGTTCTCTTTTCCACTCTTATCTACTATTTCACAGTGAAAATCCTGCAACATCAACATCCCCCTAGTCAACCTGGGTTTCGACTCACTCTTGGCTAGAAGGTGTCTGTTAGGAATATCTGTTTAGATTTTCATCAGCAACCTAATGACTTATCTTAGCTCAGAAAGGTGGTTAGTACTCTTGGTTCACTTGAACACTGTAAAAGAGGAAACTCACTAAGTATGATAGTCTAGTAAATCTTGTATAGGATGTTAGGTCTCGAATTGTAATTTTTATTTTCTGAAGAAGACCAAGAAGAAGACATCCGGCAGGAAAAGTTCAACAAGTTTGAAGATCTGAAGACTGCACAAGATTGCTGAAGACAAGGGTTTTTCAGATACCTATGTCCAGATATCTTGAAGAAACAAGTGTTTCGAAACACAAGTGTTGCAAAAGATATCTGAGAATAAAAGGTTTCTGAAACAAGGAAAGTGCCCACAGATATCTACACTCAGATACCTTGGACATAAATGATGTTTCTGAAAAGAAATATATTATAACAAGTTGCTTCAACAAATGGTATCTGGAGTTGTGATAATCTCTGGAAAAGGACGTGCAAAGCTCCAGAAAGCGTGCATAGTTCCGTTGGCACTACATGACATAGTATAGTACAGTGCATTAAATGCGCGGACAGAAATGTCTGAACAAAAACGGTAGCTCCTGAAAAAGAAGACAAACTCACTAAGATTATATACGGATATCAATAGTTTGAAATTGAGTTAAGCCTAACGGATACTATTCAAACGGCACTCAAATTCATCTATTAATATCAACACTTAGACTGCTTGAGAACACACCTTAGAACACCCTTAGAACATTGAATACTCTCACAAGCTCTCTCAAGAAAACTACTTACCTTCAAGCTTTCTGTTGCGACCCAAGCTCTTGATTCTAAGTAGCACTAAAGTTCTAAGTGTCCTGATCCTTAACAAGCATTGCTATTTGTGAAAGAGTTGAATTAAGATTTGATATATGAGATTCATTCTCTTGAACATTTATCATAGACTTGGGTCAGTAAAGAACAAGATAGCATACATTGCAAAGTGTATTAAGTATACTTGATTCATAGAGCTATCTGAATAACTGAATAAGTTATTAAAGAAGCTCACCTGACAATCTACCTAAACCAACACCTTAATCGGCGTGGAGTACAGGAAGTACTTAGTTTGGGAAACTAAGGAATAACTCCAAGGTTACTGAGCACATGAAGTACTTAGTTTGGGAAACTAAGGAATAACTCAAAAGGTTTCTGAGTACAGGAAGTACTTGGCTGAGAAAGCCGGGGAATAACTCAGGGGGGACACTTGGTTGTGAACCTAGTGTATTTAGGAATCTAGAGAAGATACTTGTAAGGTTACCTCATTTATCTGTCTGAGTGGATTCTAGGTCTGAGAAAGGCCGAAGTGGATTAGTTGAAGGATTACGCCACCTTCATATACCACTATAAAAAGACTTGTGTTATTTACTTTCTGTAGTTTATTACTTGCTTTATTTATCTTGCAAAGTATTTACACTTATCTTGCTGAGCATGTGCACTTATCACATAAAAGTCTTCTGCTCTCTGAAATTAAGTATCAGATATCTTCACAGATATCTGAGAAATTGTGTTTATCGACAAAAGTTTTAAAAGACTATTCACCCCTCCCCCCTAGTGTTTTCCTTTGCCGTTATCTGGACCAACAAGTGGTATCAGAGCAGGAGATTCCCAAGCCTTCTGCACTGAACCTAGATCCCAGATAAGTGCCCACTAACTGCTTTTCATCTACAGTTGATTTGTTTGTTTAGTGTGTTTGCTGCAGGATGTCTTTAAGTGACGCCCCAATTCTCAAGCCAGAGAATTATGAAAAATGGAAGAACAACATGATGCTCCACCTAGAAGCCATCAGTGACGAAATGATCGAAGTAATAAAGAATGGCCCAATAGTCATTCAACAACTCAAGCAAGTCATAGAGGTTTCTAATGGTAGAGATAGAGAACAAAGCGATGGGTCTTCCGCAGACGGATCGTCAACGGTGGAAGACACGCGGTCAAGTTATTTACTGAATCCAGAGAGCTCTGGACATCGGAAGATGCCAAGAGAAATCATTTGGATGGCTGTGCTCATAATATCATCATACATTCTACTCGAGCACATACATTATGGCGTGGGGTGCAAAACGCGAAGTGGCACGGCAATGATTGAAGAAATCTATGCCGGCACTGAGAAAACAAAGGAAAATAAGTTCAAAGTTTTGAAGCTCAAATTCCAAAACTTTAAACAAGGTCCCAGAGAGACTCTTGAAGAACTAGATTTCCGGTTTACAACACTTATGAGTGACATGGCTGCACTTGGTGAGAGTAATAGATATACCCAGTCAGAAAAGATTAAGACTATTGTGAGAAGTCTAAATCATAACTGGGAGCACACAAAGTTTTTCTACTTTAACCAAGGAATGCCAGATATCACTCCTGTGGAACTTTTCTCTCACCTTGCCACAGTTGACTATGAGACAACTCAAAGAGAACAAACAACTGAGAAGTTGCAGAATGTTGCTCTAGTTGCTCAAGGAACTTCTGAAAAATAGAAAGGCAAGGAGGTGACTGAGGATGCTCTTGCTGTAAAGCAAATGGGAAAATATGTCAGTCGAGAAATTGAGAGAAGAAAATCCAAAGAGAAGCTGAAAAAGCATCTAGGCTCAAACTATCACCAGTACAAAAATATGCAAAGCTCGCTGAACAAGCCGGCTCAGAAAGTATCAAGTACTGAGGAAGCAGAAATCGGAAACGATATCTATTTCTATTGTCAGAAACCTGGTCATTTCAAAAAGGATTGCCCTGCCTTCAATAAACTAAAGACAGATGACAAGAAAGACAGAAGAATCTTCAAAAGAAGTTAGAGAGCTATGCTCACTGAAGAGAGGAAAAAGATTCAAATCCAACTGGATGCTCTAGATATTGAGTCTGATTCTGAGGATGAGGATTCAGATGATTCCACACTGCCTTCCCTAGAAATGTGCGATGTTTCTCATGAAGTAATTGACTTTGGTCAAAAGAAGAAAGAAGTGTGTGGAATGGCTGAAGAAATCTTTCCAGATATCTCCAACATTGAACCTTGTCTAATGGATAATGAGGTATCACATACTTCCTGTTATACTTATGAAAGTGATGAAGAAGGAATCAAAGATCTGGAAAATCTCAGAAAAGAACTTGATCTCTACAAAAGAGAATTTCTATTGGTCCGAGCTAGAGCCGAAATTCTTGAAGAAGAAAAGAATTCTCTTGTAAAGGAAAATTCTCAAATAATTAAGATATCTGAGAAAAAGGATGTTGAAAATGCATTTCTCAAGGCTCAGATATCTGAGACCGAAAAGTCACATAAAGAAGCAATGGCCAATCTTCAAAAGAAATCTGAAGATCTTCTTTCTGAGAATAAGGAACTCAAAAAGAAAGAACTATCTTTTCAATCTTATGCCAAAGCTAGTGACACTCTTACTGAAGTACAATCTTACTTAAGAGATCCTTCAGAAAAGAGAGGACTTGGGCTGGACACACACACAGACAGTTCCACCACTCTGAATAAGAGTGATGAAGGACGAACATTTGTCAGTGCTCAGCAAGGTGATTCCCAAACAATCTACAGTATCGGTCAGAAAGCTAAGATTGTTGACAAATGAAAGGTAGTTGCGACCAAGCCTTTGTGGGAAAAACAAGTCCAAAGGAAAACTGTTGGGAATGTCTCTGAAAAGAAATATAACACTGAAAAGTGTAATCACCTATAATGCTATGTCTCTCAAAAAGGAAAAATTGCAGGAGCTGACAAATTCTCCTATGTCACGTTTTCTGGAAAGAAAATAGATTATCCAGAGACTAGCAAAGCTTCTGAGAAGAGATCTCAGATAGCACCAGGTGCTCGGAATGGTATTGGCTATAAAGCCACCGGGAAACAACTTGCTCGTGAGTACAAACAAGAGCAAGAACGATGGTTAAAGGCTAGAATTGCTCACAGCAATTATCAGAAGTGGAAGATGAATCAAGCCACAGAAAATCTGAATGCCAGGGCTAGAAGAAATCTGGCTAGGAAAGCTAAGTTTGCTGAGAAGCAGACTCAGAAACCTGATAGGTATCTGAAAGCACCAAATGGAGCACCAAGGAACACACCAAGGAAGAAAATAGTTCTTAATGACAATGATACTAATCATTTAACTAGAATTCCTCCTTATGTTCCTATTAGACAAAAGAATGTTACTAAGAAATTCATTCAAAAATGGATTCCTATTGGAAGATTCTTTAGTCCAGATGGTTCCATTGTTGGTATGAGAACCTAATCTCCTGTTTCCTGTTTTGTGCAGAACACTCTAAAGACTAATTCAAAGTGGCATTTTGATAGTGGATGTGGGAAACACATGACAGGAGACAAAGCAAATCTGATTGACTACAAAAAGTGCAATGATGGACCAATTATCAGGTCTGCTGGTGGAGATGAAAATCCAACCATAGGTTTTGGCAATTTGAAGTTTGGAGCCCTTACAATCTCTGAAGTACTTCACGTAAAGGGATTGAAATATAATCTCCTAAGAATGAGTCAATTAGTAGACAAAGGGTACACTGTCAAGATCAAGTCAAAACTATGTAAAGTGATTGACAATGAGTCAACGCAGACAGTCTTAGTTGCAAGGCGTAAAGGAAATCTTTATGTTGCTGATTGGGCATCCGCCATAACCGAAGAATGTCTCATGGTGAGTCAATCTGGCCACTTGAATTTCAAAACTCTGAATAAGCTAACCAAGAAACAGTTGGTTGTTGATTTACCCAAAATGGCATATAGAAAAGAAGATGTATGCTCAACTTGCCAAATGGGAAAACAATCCAAAACATCTTTCAAGTCTAAAACTAGACATTCTAGTGAAAGGCCACTGCAAATGTTACATATGGATCTTTTTGAATCCTCAGTAACAAGTTACGCAGGAAAGAAGTATGGTCTGGTTGTTGTTGATGATTACTCAAGATTTACTTGGGTTGTCTTTCTCAAACACAAATCTGATGCAAGGGTTGAGATACCTAACTTGCTGAATAAGCTCGAAGTCATGAAAAATGACAAGTTATCTGTAATCAGAACAGACCATGGTACTGAGATTGTGAACCAGTACATCAAAGAGTTTTGTACCTGCAAAGGTATACAACATCAACTATCTTCTGTAAGGACACCACAACAAAATGGTGTCGCTGAACGAAATAATAGGACCCTGAAAGAAGCAGCAAGAACAATGCTTGCAGACACTAAAATAAGTGAAATCTATTGGGTTGAAGTTGTAAACACAACATGCTACACTCAAAATAGATGTCTGATTAACAAACACCATGACAAAACTCCTTACGAGCTTTTCATTGGTAGACCCCCTAGTATCAAACATCTAAGGGTGTTTGGTTGCAGATGTTTTGTTCTCAACAATGGAAAAGAATACTTGAGAACATTTCAACCAAAGGCAGATGAAGGAGTATTTCTTGGTTACTCTCTGAATAGCAAAGCCTATAGAATCTACAACAACAGAACGCAAAAGATTGAGGAATCTGTTCATGTAGTATTCTATGAAGGAAACAAGAAAATACTCTTGAATGATGATCTCTCAGATAGGTTCAAAGAACTAATGATTAAAGATTCTGATAAAGGATCCTCAAAAGGAAACAATTCTACCATTCAAATAGAGGAAGAGTCTGACGATGAAAAGCAACCTATGCTTAGTAACAACCAGATGACTCTACGACATGATGAAGAATTTCCTATGAGAATTCCAGAAATGGAACAGGTTACTGAGAACCTTCATCATGAAGAGGTATCTGAAAATGAGACTGCTGAAATGCAAGTTCCGGATATCTCTAACACTGAAAAAGTGTCAGATATCCATGACATTTCCCATGTGTCAGATATCCCAGATACTGCACAAGTATCTCATCAAGATCATATTGATTCACATTCAAATCAAAATGATATTGATCCTACTAGTTCAAAACCCATTATGAAATGGATAAGAAATCATCCTGCAAAGGATGTGATTGGTTCCACAGACCAAGGAGTTAGAACTAGAAGAGCAATCCCTGAAAATGCAAATTGTCTCTATGGATGTTTCATCTCAAACATTGAACAAAAGACTATAGAAGAAGCATTAAAGGATCAAGATTGGATCTCTGTAATGCAAGAAGAGTTAGATCAATTTGAGAGAAACAAAGTCTGGAAACTGGTTCCATTTGTTGACGGAATATCTGTAATCGGAACCAAGTGGGTTTTCAGAAACCAAATGAGTGAGTCTGGTGAAATAACCAGAAACAAAGCTAGGTTGGTTGCCAATGGATTCACCCAGACTGAAGGACTAGATTTTGATGAATCTTATGCACTAGTTGCAAGATTAGATGCAATAAGACTCTTTCTAGCCTTTGCAGCTCATACTGACTTTACAGTTTATCAATGGATGTCAAGAGTGCATTCCTAAATTGTGAACTTGCTGAGGAAGTCTATGTTGAGCAACCACCAGGCTTTGAAGTTTTCTCCGAAAGTAGGATGGTCTATAAGCTTTAGAAAGCTCTGTATGGGCTGAAACAAGCTCCAAGAGCATGGTATGATACATTGGCCAAATACCTACTAAAAAGCGGTTTCAAGAAAGGAGATGTTGATAAAACACTCTTCACATTGAACCATGATGGGAAACTACTTTTAGTTCAAGTATATGTTGATGACATTATATTTGGATCTAAAGACAAGCAACTTTGTGAAGACTTTGCTGAACTCATGAAATATAAATTCGAGGTGAGCATGATGGAAGAATTGAATTACTTCCTAGGGCTGCAAGTCAAGCAACTCAATGATGGAATATTCATTAGTCAAACAAAGTATGCAAAAGACATGCTCAACAAGTTTAATCTAAAGCCTTCTGAAAAGAATGCTAAGATACCAATGAGCATTGGAACGAAGATGACCTATACTGAATCTGACAAGAGTGTTGAAGAACACAAGTATAGGAAATTGATTGGATCTCTACTGTACCTCACTGCAAGTAGACCTGATATTCAATATGCAGTTGGAGTGTGTGCTAGATTTCAGACAAATCCAATGCAATCACACTACAACATTGCTATGAAAATATTGAGGTATGTGAAAGGTACTGTAGAAGTTAGATTGTGGTATCCAAAAGATAGTGGATTGAGTTTGTTGGCTATTCAGATGCCGACTATGCTGGATCATTGCTTGATAGAAAAAGCACCTCAGGAACTTGTCAATTTCTTGGTGCTGGATTGATATCATGGTTCAGCAAGAAACAAAATTCGATTGCCACATCTACCACAGAGGCTGAATATATTGCTGCGGGGTGTTGTGCTTCACCGATATTGTGGATACAACAACAACTCAGAGACTATGGACTCAATGGAGAGAAAACTCCCATTTTCTGTGACAACACAAGTGCTATTGCCATAACTCAGAATCCTAAGTTTTATACTAGAACAATGCACATTGATGTTAGACACCACTTCATTAGGGACCATGTTGAAAAAGGTAATATAGAGATACTCCAGATTGGCACTGAAGACCAACTTGCAGATATCTTCACTAAGCCACTACAAGAAAGTAGATTCTTAGCCTTAAGACACAGTCTTGGACTAATGGAGCTACCTAAGAACTGAAAAAGTTCAGATATCTGAAGAAGATATCAAAGGAGAGAGAAAAGGAATCTGGAAAGGGTATCCAGAGAGAGAAATCTGGAACGGGTATCCAGAAAAGAGGAATCTGGAAGGGGTATCCAGAAAGGGTAAAATAGCTATTGAAAGATCTCTGAGATGGGTACTCAGATATCTAGATCACTCAGTAAGGGGGAACACAAAAGAGAATAGTACAACTGTCTACAGTTAACTACTATCTTGAATTTGTATTATTTCTATCTTTGTGTAAAACTGTGAAAAGACAACAAGTATAAGATAGAATCAGATACAAACAGTATTCTCATTCACACAGAAACGTGATTCAGATAGCTAATAGCCAACATTCATTAAATGGGCACAATTACAATTATTGATTGTGATCATTGCTGAAGAAGCAATGGTGACCCTTGATGAAATGGGCGATTGATCTTTACGGCAGAGATTAACTCTCAGTAAATAGTGGACTGTTGAAATTCCGACAGGGCCCACTATGCATTTAATGCCGAACAAGCTTTTACCCACGTCATACGCAATACGAGATACTTACACAAAATTAATTTGTATGTATATGTCTGTTGAGATTACATTGCTATATATATAGGATTTTGGCAAAAGAATTCACTTTCGCCTAATCCAACATTCAGACTTGCACAAGAATAGCAAAAACCATTCTTCAACCTCTGCAAATTTCTGTTAGTTTTTCTGCAAAGAATCACTAATCTCTCATCCAAATCTCTTTCAAACTTTCGAAACACTTGTTTCTTATAAATAGATGGCTCCAAAACGTGCTTCTACCCAGAAATCCCAAAATACTACCACTGGTATTGCTGAAAAGCAAGCACCAGAGTTGGTAGTTGTAAACAATCGATTGGTAGGAGACTTCAATCCCGATCATTGGACTTCAAATCATAGAATGATTTGGGGTGGTGCCATGATTAAGGAATACCTCACGGCTGCTGTTGAAAATCAAGTCGATAGAAAGCTGATACTTGACATGCTTGAAAAGGCAAAAATCAAGGGTTTTCTATCAGCTCTACGCAGTAGAATCTCTTCACTATACGTGTTAGAATTCTACAAAAACTCCAGGATTATATCCTGTGTTTCTGAAGGCACTGCAATAGTGTCTATAAAAACTTCAGTCCAAGGAAAGGAAATCCTTCTGGACTTAACAACTTTCTGCACATTGTTTGACCTTCAAAATCTTGGAAAGGATTTTGAAATAGACACAAAGGATGATGATCTCCTTCAAGGTGTAAAACAATTTTACAGTAATGTGTGTGATCTTGAAAAATCAGATACACCCACTGATTTCAAGCTTGCTGACATCAGAACCAAACATCTGCTGGTTCACTGGGATGTGTTGGCATGCATTCTTCACAGATGCTTTGATGGTCTACAAGGAGGTGCTGAACAGATAAGCCAAGAACGCTGGATGATGATGTTCTTGTTGCAACAACAAGACAAAAGGCAGGAAAACCCTTTCAATTAGGGAAAGTACGCCTTTATGAAGTTTGTGAAGAAAATTCAAGGCTTTGAGCCTAAAATCGCTAAGGGACTTGCTGAGCCAAAGACCACAGTAAGCTATGGTCTAAAGATATGCTACTTGCTGGAAAAGCTTGGCATTGAGCTCAGAGAGAAGGCTGACATATCCAACAGTAACCTACTCTACAAATATGAGTATACGAACATGATGAAAAAGGTTACTGGATCTCAGAAAGGTTCCAAGAAGCGAAAGACTGAAGAGGTATCTGAGGGAAAAGTTGCGACCAAGAAGCCCAGAACTTCACGAAAGAAGTCTGCTGGCAAATCAGAAGGCACACCCATTGAGGTTGACGATTCCCAGATATCTGCCGTCACTGCTGATGAACTCATCAATGAAGATGAACTCATCAATGCTGAAAAAGAGGTATCAACTACTGAACAAGTAGACTCAGCAAGAGAAAGTGCTTTCAGAAATGTTAAGACTATTGCCGAAAGCCTTGCTGATGAACTCATCAATGCTACTAAAGAAAGTAGTGAAAGATGCCAAGCCCTATCTGTAGAAACTACAGGAATTATGCACCAATCAGTTCCTAATGCTGATGAGAGCTCTGACGATGAAGATGATGAACTAGTCATCTCTCAAGTCCTAGAAAAATCAAAAAGGGCTAAGGTTACTGAAAAAGTAACTGGTGTAGAGGTATCTGAAGAAGAACCTACACCACAGGATGCTGAACAAGAACCTGTTTCAATGGTTGCTGAAGAAGCAACAGTGTCCAAGGTAACTGGACAAATTACACAATCAGAGCAAGAAAGACTGAAGCATATTGAAGATGCTCTGATGAGTGATAGCTTAGTGTTGGAGGATACTGCCATTACCTCAACACTCAACAGTCTGTCTCAAGCACAACAACCACAACAGCCAGATGTGGATACTGCTGAAATGGTACTTGAGTTACAGAAACCAGCATCTTTCATTGCTGAAGAAAATCCTGCAAAAGAGCAGGTTCCCCAACTCAATGAGAGGGATCAAACTGAGACATCTACTCAAAATGATCAACCAGGGGAGGTAACTGAGTTGCATACTCAGGAAAGGTCTGAAGTACCTGAACTTCAAACAAAGAAGCTGAAATGGAACAACAAGACCAAAGCATGGAAGGGTCACAAGTTCCAGAGACCAATCAGCCTGACACTGCTCAGGTAGCTGAATGGTTTAACTCTCTACTTGTGATAATTTGTGTTTATTAATCTTGTTAGTTAATAAAATTTATTTGTTACAAGCTGAATTAGAAACACAAGAACAAGAGGAAGCTGGAAAGCTTGCCTCAGAGACTGAGAACGAGGCTTCAACAACCTCGCCTCTTAAGGAATCTGAGCCTGTGCTACATGTGATAAAGAGTTCCTTAAGATATCACTTTTCAGTTATATGTTAATATACTTAACTAATTAAGTGGATGTTTCTAATAGGCTCCAACTGAGAAGAAAAATGAAGAGACTAAAAAGTCTATCTCTTCAGAGAAGAATCCAGAGACTCTCAAGGTCTCTGAAGAACGAGTATCTGAATCTTCTGCAGAGAAGGTATTTCATTCAGATATCTATATTCTTAAAAGAACAAATCTCTAATCATTTTTCTTAAACTAACACATTCTACTTAACAGGTTCAAAAAGAAGTAGAAGTTGCTGAGGAATTGCCCACTCAATCCTCACAACATATGGAAATTGACGAGGCATCAAGGCCTTCATCACAAGAAAAGATTCCAGAGACTGCACAAGTCTCTGAGCGACAAGTATCTGAGCCTCCAACGGAGGTTCAAACAGAAAGAAAGACAACTGAGGATCAGACTTCCCAGTCTCCTCCTCATATCCAGATATCTGAGGCACCTGAAACCTCAGTAGTCAAGTCATCTGAGCCTGTCACACAGGCTCAAACAAGTGCCACTAAGGTCCCGGTTGATGAGAAAGAGGACCTGCTTCCTTTCTTCAAGGAACACACTTTGCCAAAGCATCTGAAATGCCTTAAGAAATGGCAAAAGCTCCGATGCTCCGATCTACCTGAAATCTTAAAGGTGACTGATCACCACACAAGGAGAGCACGAGCCATTGACTTGGAAAACTACATCCATGCCATGTTCCCCACTGAACAATATTCTTTCGGAACATTGATGGATAAGGAGTTTGTCAAGGAAGTGGCCAGAAAGCTGATCCAAGCTTTAAATCAAGCTGATTGTCAGACCAGATTGCTGATGGAATTCAAGCCTACTTTGTCCCAAACTCTATAGCATATACCCTCTGAACAAGAGAAAGTTAATGGGCAAACGGTCACTATTCCAGAAGTGATCAACCTGGTCTCTGAAGATGACGAAGAGAAGGAAACTGATGAGAACAATTATGAAGATCCTCCTTCTGACCATCACAAGGATGAAGATAAGAAGGATGATGATGATGCCCCTACACCAGGGACAAGTGGGATTACACAAGGAAACATTGCCTCAGCTGCTGAAAAGCACACTGAGAGGACATCACATCAATCCCCTCCTCCATCTCCTCAGAAATCTAATAATCCAACTCCCCAACACAAAGATACTACTGAACAAGTAGTTGAGCACTCTGAGGGAACAATTCAGAAAATATCAGATGTACAAGCCAGAGTTGCTCAACTCAAACAACTGTTGGAGGAAGAACAACAGCTACATCTTCAACTGGAAGAAAAGATAGCTGAATCTAAAGCAAAGCTCCAAGAGATTGAAAATAAAACAATCAAGGAAATGGAAGCTTATGCTGAAATTAAAGAACCCCAGCTTGCTGTTCAGGCAATTGCTGAGGAATTAGATACTGAACAAGTATCTGAAGACAAGCATGATGCTAAGGCTGCATTACCAAAAGATGTACCATCCTCCTCACTGAAAGGAAAGAAGCCCATCTCTGAGATGGTTGCTGGACTAGAAAACATTGATGAAAATGTCCAAGAGGATGAAGATCACTGGGCTGATGACTCAGATGATGAAGAAGACAAGACATTGGCAGAACACCGCAATGAACATTTAGCGGTTTCTCATTTGAAAAGGAAGCTGATTGCTCCTGAAATATTCAGCAAGCTGCCAAATGTCAACTCCAATGAATACTTGAACATATATCAAGTACTGGCTAAATTGAAAAAGGAGTTATCTTCTCAAGCTAAAGCCGCCATTGCATCAGTCCCTGCATAAATGAAGCCATTCACTGAACTCATCACTCAGAGAACAACCAGTCTGGTCGTTGCTCAGAAAGATCTAGGCATGGTTAGGGATGATGACCAAAACTTGGCTGCAAAAGCCTTTGAAGAGGCTAGCTATGCTGCTGGAAAAGCAGATGCTATTCAAGGCCCACTGGCAGAGCTCACTGATAAGGACAATGGTCTTATCAAGCAAAATCAGGAGCTCAAGGCCACTCTGGAACAGTTGGTTGCTGCTTACAACTACTTGCAAGGCAACTTTAACTCCCTTTCAGAATCATTTGTGATTCTTAGTCAGTCAACAATGACTAAGGGGGAAGAATATCAAGATGCAGAGAGGAAGAGGAAGAGGAAGAGGAAACAAAAGAAAATCTGAACAACCACCTCTCAGAATAAATGAGCCCTCCCCCAGTCAGACTGCTCTACAAATAGTGGCCACCACTCAACTTCCTGGAAAAGGAATGACAACAAGGGCTAAAGCACAGAAACCTCCAAGGAGTACCAAGGCTCCAAGGAGAAGACAAGTAAGAGGGATTGATGAGTCTTCTTCTGAAGAAGAAGAAGGTCAAATCAAATTCCTGGGCAATGAAGAAGGCTACAAAACTCTTACAAGAATTAATCTTGATAATGATGATGATGAAGAGACTGATGAAGATGAAGCTCCTCTTCATAGAAAAAGAAAAATTGATAGCCTAACTGAGCCAATAGCTGCAAAGCCTTTGGCAGCTAAAACACCCTCTGGAAATACCAAGTCTATCCAGGGTGGTTCTTCAAGAATTACCCCAAGGGAGAATTCAAGACAAAGGAGGAACATGTTGAGAGCTGAACAAAGACAACTTCAACTACCACTCAGGTCTGAAGAAGCCAAGATTGAGTATGTGAAGACCAACATTGACTCCTCTGTCTACAGGTGCATAAATCAGAAAAATGGCTACTGGATTCTGGAACTCAAGCACTTACTGGTAAATTCAAGGTTTCCAGAACCAGTCCATAAACAGCTCATGGCATGGAGAAAAGACAAGCCAATCTTGATTAACACCAACCACATCAAAGCCTGGTTGGATTTTGAAGTAATCAAGAGAAGAGAAGCCAGGAAAAAGGACCTCTCTGATGAATGTCCTTATGGAAAGCCAGATGATGTGCACAGAATTCCCAATATCACTGGAAAAGGCACAAGAGCAAGACTTGTTGTAGAACCCTATGAGTCCTTCTACTTGACTGAAGATCAATACAAGGGTGACATCAGATATCTGAAGATCATTTATGAATACTTCAAGCTATCAGATATCAGAATCGAGCATGCCTGGAAGTGGGGAAAGTATTTGTGGGTCAAGCACTTTGCCAAGAAAAATCCTACCAAAACCTACAAGGAAGTCTGTGGATTTGCCAGAGACACAGAGATGATTGTCAGAACTCTTCTCTATGACTACTCTGATGATATCAAAAGGTTTGGTGATAGAAAATTGCAGATTGATCCATGGAACTACTTTTGAAGACTTGAAGTGTTGAAGACTTGAAGACTAGTTTATTAGGATGTCTACTTGGAGCTTGATTACTCCTGTTGTCCTAATTTACTATGTATTTTTGTATCTTGCTGACTGAGCTGAATTGTATTATGTACTAAAGTTATCTGAAAACTTTTTTGTAACATATCTGATGAACTTACTCTCAGATATCTTTTTCTATAAAAGATAACTTGTCAGCAAAGATCACACCTTGTGATTTGGTTGATGTTTACTTTCTGCACTTAATTATATGAATTGAAAAATCATAAGAAATGATTAAGTAGTGGATTGTTTCCTTATCCAGATTTGTAATAGGTCAGATAGTCATCGTTGACTAATCAAAATGGGGGAAATTTGTTAGGAATATCTGTTTAGATTTTGATCAGCAACCTAATGACTTATCTTAGCTCAGAAAGGTGGTTAGTACTCATGGTTCACTTGAACACTGTAAAAGAGGAAACTCACTAAGTATGATAGTCTAGCAAATCTTGTATAGGATGTTAGGTCTCGAATTGTAATTTTTATTTTCTGAAGAAGACTAAGAAGAAGACATCCAGCAGGAAAAGTTCAACAAGTTTGAAGATCTGAAGACTGCACAAGATTGCTGAAGACAAGGGTTTTTCAAATACCTATGTCCAGATATCTTGAAGAAACAAGTGTTTCGAAACACAAGTGTTGCAAAAGATATCTGAGAATAAAAAGGTTTCTGAAACGAGGAAAGTGCCCACAGATATCTACACTCAGATACCTCGGACATAAATGATGTTTCTGAAAAGAAATATATTATAACAAGTTGCTTCAACAAATGGTATCTGGAGTTGTGATAATCTCTGGAAAAGGACGTGCAAAGCTCCAGAAAGTGTGCATAGTTCCGTTGGCACTACAAGACAAAGTATAGTACAGTGCATTAAATGCGCGGACAGAAATGTCTGAACAAAAATGGTATCTTCTGAAAAAGAAGACAAACCTGCTACAGTACTATACTCAGATATCAATAGTTTGAAATTGAGTTAAGCCTAACGGATACTATTCAAACGGCACTCAAATTCATCTATAAATATCAACACTTAGACTGCTTGAGAACACACCTTAGAACACCCTTAGAACATTGAATACTCTCACAAGCTCTCTCAAGCAAACTACTTACCTTCAAGCTTTCTGTTGCGACCAAAGCTCTTGATTCTAAGTAGCACTAAAGTTCTAAGTGTCCTGATCCTTAACAAGCATTGCTATTTGTGAAAGAGTTGAATTAAGATTTGATATCTGAGATTCATTCTCTTGAACATTTATCATAGACTTGGGTCATACATTGCAAAGTGTATTAAGTATACTTGATTCATAGAGCTATCTGAATAACTGAATAAGTTATTAAAGAAGCTCACCTGACAATCTACCTAAACCAACACCTTAATCGGCGTAGAGTACAGGAAGTACTTAGTTTGGGAAACTAAGGAATAACTGCAAGGTTACTGAGCACAGGAAGTACTTAGTTTGGGAAACTAAGGAATAGCTCAAAAGGTTTCTGAGTAAAGGAAGTACTTGGCTGAGAAAGCCGGGGAATAACTCAGGGGGAACACTTGGTTGGGAACCTAGTGTATTTAGGAATCTAGAGAAGATACTTGTAAGGTTACCTCATTTATCTGTCTTAGTGGATTCTAGGTCTGAGAAAGGCCGAAGTGGATTAGTTGAAGGATTACGCCACCTTCAGATACCACTATAAAAGGACTTGTGTTATTTACTTTATGCAGTTTATTACTTGCTTTATTTATCTTGCAAAGTATTTACACTTATCTTGCTGAGCACGTGCACTTATCACAGAAAAGTCTTCCGCTCTCTGAAATTAAGTATCAGATATCTTCACAGATATCTGAGAAATTATGTTTATCGATAAAAGTTTTAAAAGACTATTCACCCCCCCCCCCCCATTCTTTTACTTTGCCGTTATCTGGACCAACAGTATCTAAGCGCAGCGTGGTCACTTTGCACAATAACCTCGTATCCAATTAAATAAGACCGAAATTTATCTAGAGCAAAAGTAACAGCGAGAAATTCCTTCTCAGTGATCGTGTAATTGACCTGAGCACTGTCTAAAGTCTTATTGGCATAGTAAATTATGCGATATTACCTATCCATCTTTTGGCAAATTACAGCCCCTACAGCAAAATCAGAAGCATCACACATAATTTCAAAGGGCAAGTTCCAGTTAGGAGGAACTACTATAGGGGCCGAAACTAGTCTCTTCTTGTGGTCATTAAAGGCTTCAAGGCAAGATTGATCAAAGATAAAAGGGACATCTTTTCCCAAAAGGTTGCTCAAAGGCTTTGAAATTTTTGAAAAGTCTTTTATGAATCTGCGATGAAAACCAACATGCCCAAGAAAAGACTGCAGTTCTTTGACACAAGTAGGGGGTGGGAGCTTTTCAATTATCTCTACCTTGGCCTTATCGACCTCAATCTCCCGCTTTGACACTATATGTCCAGAACTATACCTTCTTCTACCATAAAATGGCTCTTTTCCCAACTAATAGTCAAATTGCAATCTATGCACCTCTGTAAGACTAATTCAAGCTTTTTCAAACAGTCATCGAAAGAATCACCAAAAACAGAGAAGTCATCCATAAATACCTCGACGTAATCCTGTACCATGTCAGAGAAAACGAAAAGCATACATCTCTGGAATGTGGTGGGTGCATTGCACAGTCCAAACGGCATTCTCTTGTAGGCAAAAGTACCGAAAGGGCAAGTGACTGTTGTCTTGGCTCGATCCTCCTGAGCTATGTGAATCTGGTAGAAACCTGAAAGACCATCTAGAAAACAGTAGAATGCTCGCCCAACAAGGCGGTTGAGCATCTCGTCAATAAAGGGTAGGGGGAAGTGATCCTTTTTGGTAGCGGCATTCAATCTCCTATAATCTATGCACATACGCCACCCAGTTGTTTTCCTTAAAGGAACCAGCTCCCCTTTCTCATTCTTTTCTACAGTTATTCCAGACTTCTTAGGTACTACATGGATTGGGCTAACCCACTTACTATTAGGCACAGGATAAATCATGTCACTATCAAGCAGCTTAATGATCTCTTTTTTCACTACATCCTGAAGAGCAGGGTTAAGACGACGCTGTGGCTGCCTAACTGGTTTAGTCCCTTCCTCTAGAGCAATCTTATGGGTACATCGGGAAGGGTCAATACCTTTGATATCACTAATGCTCCAACCTATGGCCTGAGAGTTATTTCGCAGTATCGCAATCAATTTCTCTTCTTGTTCCACAATCAGTTTAGCCGAAACTATCGCGGATTTTGAATTTCCCTCTCCCAGGTAGACATACTTAAGGTGGCTAAGAAGTTCCTTATGTTCTAGAGGTGGTTCTATTATGTTCTAGAGGTGGTTCTAAAGTTCTCTGCTCACCCTCTACCTCTAAGATTTCCTCTACTTCTTCACCAAAAGGTATCGACTCGCAGCTATCTAGGAATTAGCATGCTCTACTGCTTCATTATCCAAAAGATCTTTATCAGTTTCAAGAGTTAGAGCTGCTTCTAACTTATCTCTAGTGATAGTTTGCATATAAGTGTTCAAAACTAATTCATCTAAATAATCGGAAAAATTGCAATCATAGACATTCAAAAAATTGCATTCCTCAGTATTAAGACCATTGACATTAGTTTCGCTAGAGATAGTTACCTTTTCTCCGAGCACTTCCAAATGAGCTATCCCCTTTTTTACACTAACAAAAGCGTTTGTTGTAGCCAAGAAGGGGCGTCCCAGCAGAATGACGTGTTTCTTCAGCTCGGTTTCTGCTGGGCTGTCAGTCCTCAGGATCACAAAATCGGCCGGTATCAGCAGCTTGTCCACCCTGACCAAGACATCTTCCACTATTCCCAAGGGACGCCTCAAACTCCGATCATCCATTTGGACTACCATTCCCGTGGGTTGAATTTCTCCAAGTCCAAGCTATTTGTAAATAGCGTAGGCCATCAGGTTGATACTTGTGCCGTTATCTAACATAGCTTTGGCCACGTGGTTCTCCCCTAAGCTGATATTGATGATGAAACTCCCGGGATCCTTCTTCTTTTTCGGTATCCCAAAAACTGCATTGACTGTTTTAGGCATGATCTCCTTTTCCCCTCTTCGATAGACCCGTTTATTTGTACATAACTTTTTGAATTTTTTTGACCATGCTGGGACATCACGGATCATATCTAGTAAGGGAATGTTGATCTCAACCTTCGACAAACGGTCAAAAAGGGGGTTACCGGCGCGTATGTCCTTGTCATCAACTTTCTCCTTAAGTCGCCCGGGAAAAGGAACATGAGGAGTAGGGGCCCTGTATGGGTTTGGACTTTTATGAAGCTGTGGCTCCCCTCTATTCTCCTTCTCCTTGACCCAGGAGCCATCAGAGGTAGCTGGTGGCTCATCCCTGGCACCCGTACCTGTAGTACCTGAGACAGTAGGTAAATCATCAGTAATTTCAACAATATTCGGTTTGGTTACTTTTTCGCTTCGCAGTGCCGCAAAGACTTCTTCTTCCTCCTGATCAGCTGCGTCCTGTCTGTCTAAACTAGCACTGAGTTATGCTGCCAAAAAGACGATCTCATTAGTTGTTTCAGTGACAACTTCAATCCTGGAATCAGTCTCTACTTGTTTGGTGCTGGTTGCTGCAAACACTTCTGACATAGTAGTCATGGCCTCCCGAATCTCACTTTCTGGCTCAGGCGCAAGAATATCAGGATCTATTTCCACACATTCAGCTCGAAAAACTCTCTCTGGTCTGCTCAATCCGGCTATCTTCTCGTCAATGTCGAGAATTTCACAATAGGGCTCAAAATCTGGCTCAACCTGTGGCACCCTTGTTCTCTTAGCTTGCACTGGGGCCCGTACCTTGCGATTTGAAGTATCAGCTAGCACATTGAACACCTCTTTGAGCTCAGTAGGTTTTTTACTTCCAATTCCACCACTAACTATATCCACCGACTCATGGCATGGCTCGGTCAGTCCATCATAGAAGTGCATTGCCAAGTCGGCATCCGAGAGTCTATGGTTAGGGCATTTATACTTAGCTTCCTTAAATCGGTACCAAGCCTCATGGAATGGCTCATTCCAAGCCTGTGTAAACCCAGTAATCTCTTTCTTGAGCTCCACCAATTTGTGATATGGTAGGTACTCATTCAAAAACTCGGCCATCAATTCTTTCCAAGTTTTCAGCGAATCAGGTTCACATTCAGCCAACCACCGTTTCACCCCACCAATCAGAGTCAAGGGGAATAAACATCTGCGGAGTTTACAATCATCCAATCCCCTCTTAGGGATGTCTGAAACCGCATAATCGAAGCTCCTTAGGAAGTCCAATACATCCTCATTCATGCCCCCATAGAAGCAGCGTAGGCGGTTCATGTCTTCTTCTGTAACCTCGTATTGACGAGTATCTCCTTCCAGGAATATTGCAGGTTTCCTACCTACAAAAGCTGGTTCGTAAACTGCCCTCATTGTTGCCATGGCCATAATATATGCTGCAATAGAAACACAACACCAGAACTATGCAACGTAAGTACCCATTAGTCAAAACAAGCACTCAAGACGAGAAACACAGAGGTAACAAAGGAAAAAGAACTAACGAAAACAAAAACAAAAACTAGAAAAAGAAAAAAAAACAAAAATACTATAACTAAAATTCGTAAACATAACAAAGGAGTTAAGTCCCCGGCAGCGGCGCCAAAAACTTGATGTGTCAAAATCAAAGTTTTAATATTTGTTTAAGAGCCAAGAGTTAATTCTCAACACTACGAAAACTTGTAGTGCAGTGAAGTTAACCCCGAGGTCGGTGTCGAAGGACTTAACTAAGCTGAGTCTTGTTTATGAATAGTAATTACAGTAAAGAAAGCAGTAAGGGTTGTTTGCTTCGGCAGCGGGATGATAAACTAGAGTAAACAACTATTTGCAAATACTAGAAACCGAATTAACACTAACGAGATTGAAATATGAATGGGGAAAATTATGGAGTGGTAACATCAACAAGCTAGCTAGCAGGATACATGTGATTCACGGGATTGACTACGCAAGTTGTCACAGTCTTGAGTTCAAAAACGAATAGCACTAGTGAAGGCGTCAGTTTCACTAGGCTACAATCAATTCGACTAACCTACTATCAAGGTTTGCAACTAACTGTTAGATCAAGCAAGAGGAAAGACATTTTGGTTGGCAAGGCTTAAATGCCTAATCTAACAGTGATTTTGTCTAGAAGATCATCAAACGTGATAGCAGGAATAGTAATTAATCTAAAAGGCACAAGTAGTCGAATCCCGATGCACTTCGAATCACATAAACCCTAGCTATGATGCATTGAATCAGTCACCACCACATAATAGGGGAATTTAGCTACTGAAGACAAGCGAAAGCATAATCATACTAGCAATAAACATAATCTCAAGCACAAAACAAAGATTCGAGAGGATTGATACAATTTTACCCTTTGTTGTCACAAACCCTAGGTAGAAATTGAAGAACGCAAACAAATCGATGCAAAAGCTAGGTAGATAATCTCCCAATCAACGTCAATCATCGGATTACAAGGGAAAACAATTTAATTACCTCAAATCGGGTAATTGCCTTTGAAACTAGGTCTAGTTCTAGAGGAAGGTGTGTGTTCTTGACAATAGAATGATTATTCCAAGTAATTGTGTCTTGTTCTAACTTATAGAAAGGAGAAAAACTAGGTCTGCGCGAATTAGGAAACAAAATCGCAGAGTTACGGCAAAAGAAGAAACTGGTGTCGCCAGTTAGAAAACTGGCGACGCCAGTTTGGAGACTGGCGAGCGTCGCCAGTTCTTCTAGAGTGACCGTTTTGCCCCTGTGACGCCTTTTGACTCCGATTCTTGATATTTTGGCCTTCCCGCTCCACTTCTAGCATCCATACGACACATTGGAACTCCATATCTTGTAGATTCATATAAATTACACCATTTTTCCTTCAATTAGTGCGGTTTAGCCAAATATCTACAAAACACACAAAGAACAAAACAAGTAAAAATACTCTAGGAAAACTAAATAAAACTATACTCAAGGATGACAAAAAGACGGTAAAAAAGACTGAATGAGACGGTATAACTGACTCATCAACTCTTATCAGCCAAGTATCTTTTGGAAGGAAAAAGAACTCCTGAGATAAGAGAATAAAAAAATTGGAAGTTGAAAGTATATGCGAAAACATTCTGGAAGGATAGAGAAAGTGTATAAAGTCATTTTGGTTCCAATGCTCATAGGTATCTTAGCATTCTTTTCAGAAGGCTTTAGATTAAACTTGTTGAGCATATCTTTTGCATACTTTGTTTGACTAATGAATATTCCATCATTAAGTTGTTTGACTTGCAACCCTAGGAAGTAGTTCAATTCTCCCATCATTCTCATCTCAAATTTACTTTTCTTGAGCTCAGCAAAGTCTTCACAAAGTTGCTTGTCTTTAGATCCAAATATAATGTCATCAACATATACTTGAACTAAAAGTAGTTTCCCTTCATGGTTCAAAGTAAAGAGTGTTTTATGAACATCTCCTTTCTTGAAGCCACTTTCCAGCAAGTATTTGGCTAAAGTATCATACCATGCTCTTGGAGCCTGTTTCAGTCCATACAGAGCTTTCTGGAGCTTATAGACCATTCTACTTTCTGTGGAAACTTCAAAGCCTGGTGGTTGTTCAACATAGATTTCCTCAGCAAGTTCATGGTTTAGGAATGCACTTTTGGCATCCATTTGATAAACATTAAAGTCATTATGAGTTGCAAAGGCTAGAAATAGTCTAATTGCATCCAATCTTAAAACTGGAGCATATGACTCATCAAAATCTAGTCCTTCAGTCTGGGTGAATCCCTTGGCAACCAACCTTGCGTTGTTTCTGGTTATTTCACCAGACTCATTCATTTTGTTTCTGAAAACCCACTTGGTTCCAATTACAGATATTCCATCAACAATGGAACCAGTTTCCAGACTTTGTTTCTCTCAAATTGATCCAACTCTTCTTGCATTGCAGAGATCCAATCTTGATCCTTCAATGTTTCTTCTATAGTTTTAGGTTCAATGTTTGAAATGAAACATCCATACAGAGAGTCTGCATTTCCAGCAATTACTCTCCTAGTTCTAACCCCTTGGTCTAAAGGACCAATCACATCCTTGGCAGGATGATCACTTATCCATTTTATAATGGGTTTTGAACTAGTAGGATCAATATCATTTTAATCTGAATGTGAATCATTATGATCATGACAAGATACTTGTTCAGTATTTGAGATATCTAGCACACGAGAAATACCATAGATATCTGACACTTTTTCAGTGTTAGAGATATCTGGGATTGGATTTTCAGCAATCTCATTCTCAGAAACCTCTTCATGATGAAGATTCTCAGTAACCTATTCCATTTCTGGAATTGTCATAGGAACTTCTTCATCATGTCTTAGAGTCATCTGGTTGTTACTAAGCAATGGTTGCTTTTCATCATCAGAGTCATCCTCTATGTGAATGACAGAATTGTTTCCTTTTGAGGATTCTTCTCCAGAATCTTTAATCATTAGTTCTTTGAACCTATCTAAGAGTTCTTCATTCAAGGGTACTTTCTTGTTTCCTTCATAGAAAACTACATGAACAGATTCTTCAATCTTTTGCGTTCTTTTGTTGTAGATTCTGTAGGCTTTGCTATTCAGAGAATAACCAAGAAATACTCATTCATCTGCTTTTGGTTAAAATGTTCTCAAGTATTCTTTTCCATTGTTAAGAACAAAACATCTGCAACCAAACACCTTTAGATGTTTGATACTAGAGGGGTATACCAATCAAAAGTTCATAAAGAGTTTTGCCATGATGTTTGTTAATCAAACATCTATTTTGAGTGTAGCAGGCTGTGTTAACAGCTTCAACCCAATAGATTTCACTTATTTCAGTGTCAGCAAGCATTGTTCTTGCTGCTTCTTTTAGGGTCCTATTCTTCCTTTCATCAACACCATTTTGTTGTGGTGTCCATACTGAAGATAGTTGATGTTGTATACCTTTGCAGGTACAAAACTCTTTTATGTACTAGTTCACAAACTCAGTACCATGGTCCGTTCTGATTACAGATACCTTGTCATTTTTCATGACTTCAAGCATATTTAGCAAGTTGGGTATTTCAACCATTGCATTAGATTTTTGTTTGAGAAATACAACCCAAGTGAATCTTGAGTAATCATCAACAACAACCAAACCATACTTCTTTCCTGCATAGCTAGTTAAAGAGGATTCAAAAAGATCCATATGTAACATTTGCAGTGGCCTTTCACTGGAGTGTCTAGTTTTAGACTTGAAAGATTTTTTGGATTGTTTCCCCATTTGGCAAGCTGAGCATACACCATCTTTTCTATATGCCATTTTGGGTAATCCAACCACCAATTCTTTCTTGGCTAGCTTGTTCAGAGTTTTGAAGTTCAAGTGACTCATTCTTTTATGCCATAGCCAATTTTCTTCAGTGTGGCTAGATTGACTCCCCATGAGACATTCTTCAATTGTGGAAGATGCCCAGTCCGCAACATAAAGACTTCTTTCCGCCTAGCAACCAAGACTGTCTGCTTTGACTGATTGTCAATCAGTTTGCAGAATTTTGATTTGATCTTTACTGAGAACCCCTTGTCAGCAAATTGACTCGTGCTTAGGAGATTATATTTCAATCCCTTTACATGAAGTACACCAGAGATTGTAAGGGATCCCAATTTCAGATCTCCAAATCCTACAGTTGGATTTATTTCTCCTCCAGCAAATCTGATATCTGGTCCAGTATTGCAAACTTTGTAGTTGACCAGATTTGCTTTTTCTCCTATCAAAATGCCATGTTGGATTCTTCCTTGGAGTGTTCTGCACAAAACAGGAAATAGGAGTTTAAGTTCTCATTTCAATGATGGAACCATCTGGACTAAACAATCTTCCAGTAGGAATCCATTTTTGTATATATTTCTTAGGAACATGCTTTTTTCTAGTAGGAACATAAGGAGGAATTCTATGTAAATGAGTAGTATTATCATTATTAAGAATTATTTTCCTTTCTGGTGTGTTCCTTGGTGCTTCTCGTGGTGGTTTCAAATACCTGTCAGATTGCTGAGTCTGCTTTTCAGCGAACTTAGCTTTCCTTGCCAGATTTCTTCTAGCCCTGGCATTCAGATTGCTTGTGGCTTGTTCTTTCTTCCACTTCTGATGATTGCTTTGAGCAATCCTAGATTTTATCCATCGTTCTTGCTCTTGTTTATACTCACGAGCAAGTTGTTTCCCGATGGCTTTATAGCCAATTCCATTTCGAGCACCTGGTGCTATCTGAGTTCTCTTCTCAGCAGCTTTGCTAGTCTCTGGAACATCTTTCTTTCCAGAAAATGTGATGATGGAAAATTTGCCTGCTCGCGCAATTTTTCCTTTCTGAGAGACATAGCACTGTAGGTGATTACACTTTTCAATGTTATGTTTCTTTACAGAAACGTTCCCAACAGTTTTCTTTTGGACTTGTTTTTCCCACAAAGGTTTGGTCGCAACTGCCTTTTCTTTGTCAACAGCCTTATCTTTCTGACCAATGCTATAGGTTGTTTGGGAACCATCTTGCTGAGCACTAACAACTGTTATTCTTTCATCACTCTTATTCAGAGTGGTAGAACTATTTGTTTGTGTGTCCAGCCCAAGTCCTCCCTTTTCTGAAGGGTCTCTTAAATAAGAGTGTACTTCAGTAAGAGTGTCACTAGCTTTGGCATAGGATTGAAAAGATAGTTCTTTCTTTTTGAGTTCCTCATTTTCAGAAAGAAGATCTTTATATTCCTTTTGGAGTATATCCATTGCCTTTCTGTGTGACTTCTCCATCTCAGATATATGTGCTTTGAGAAATGCATTTTCGGCATCCTTTTTCTCAGATATCTTGAGTAATTGTGAATTTTCCTTCTCAAGAGAATTCTTTTCTTCTTCAAGAATTTCGGCTCTAGCTCGGACCATTAGAAATTCTCTTTCGTAGAGATCAAGTTCTCTTCTAAGATGTTCTAGATCTCTGATTCCTTCCTCATCACTCTCATAGTTTATGAATTGAGAAATGTTGGTTACCTTATCAGCCATTAGGCAAGGCTCAATGTTGGAGCAATCTGGATAGATCTCCTCAACAACCCCACATAATTCCCTTTTCTTTTGACCAAAGTCAACCAATTCATGAGTGATGCCACACAACTCTGGTGAAGGTAGTTTGGAGTCATCTGAGTCTTCTTCCTCAGATTCTAACTCAATATCAAGAGCATCCAGTTGGATTTGAATCTTTTTCCTTTCTTCAGTGAGCATAGATCTCTGACCTCTCTTGAAGTTTCTTCTATCTTTCTTGTCACCTGTCTTTAGCTTATTGAAAGCAGGGCAGTCTCTTTTAAAATGACCAGGTTTCTGACAATAGAAACATATATCATTTTCAATTTCTGCTTCCTTAGTACTAGATGCTTTCTGAGCCGGCTTGTTCAGCGAGCTTGATAGCTGCATATTTTTGTACTGGTGATAGTTTGAGCCTAGATGCTTTTTCAGCTTCTCTTTAGCTTTTCTTCTCTCAATCTCCTGACTGACATATTTTCTCATTTTCTTCACAGCAAGAGCATCTGCCTCAGTCATTTCTTTGGTACCCTTGTTTTCAGAAGTACCTTGTGTCACTAAAGCAACATTGTGAACTTTCTCAGCAACCACTTGTCCTCTCTGAGTAGTTTCATAGTTGACAGTAGCTAAGTGAGAAAAGAGTTCTACTGGAGTGATATTTGGCATTCCTTGGTTGAAATAAAAGTACTGAGTATGTTCCCGGTTTTGATTCAAGCTTCTCACGATAGTCTTAACCTTTTCAGAGTTAGAGTATCTCTCATTTTCACCAAGTGCAGCCATTTCACTCATCAGTGTTGTAAATCGAAAATCTAGTTCTTCAAGAGTCTCTGTGGGACCTTGTTTAAAGTTTTGGAATTTGAGCTTGAAAACTTTGAACTTATTTTCCTTTGTTTTCTCTCAAACATGCATTTCTTCAATCAGTTGCCGTGCCACTTTGCTTTTGCACCCACGATTTAATCGTATGTGCTCTAGAGTGGAACGTATGATGATATTACGAGCCTGACCATCCAGTCGATTTCTCTTGGCATCTTCCGATGTCCAGAGCTCTCTGGGCTTTGGCTCATAAACAAGTTGACCAGTAGGTCTTCCACTGGTTGACGCATCTGTCTGTGAGGAACCGCCACTTGGTTCTTCATCAGTGGGATCTCTGTCTCTACCATTAGAAACCTCTACGACCTACTTGAGTTGTTGAATGACTATGGGGCCATTCTTTATCACGTCGATCATTTCTCACTAATGGCTTCTAGGTGGAGCATCAAGTTGTTCTTCCATTTCTCATAGTTCTCTGTCTTGAGAATTGGAGCGTCACTTAAAGACATCCTGCAGCAATCACGCTAAACAAACAAATCAAGTATAGGTGAAAAGCAGTTAGTGGGCACTTATCTAGGATCTAGGTTCAGTGCAGAAGGCTTGGGAACCTCCTGCTCTGATACCACTTGTTGGTCCAGATAACGGCAAAGGAAAAGACTGGGGGGGGGGGGTGAATAGTCTTTTACAACTTTTGTCGATAAACACAGTTTCTCAGATATCTGTGAAGATATCTGATACTTAATTTCACAGAGCGGAAGAATTTTTGTGATATGTGCACATGCTCAGCAGAGTAAACGTGTGTAAGTACTTAACAAGATGACTAAAGCAAGGTAAATGCAGTAAGTAAATAACACAGCAAATTATAGTGGTATCTGAAGGTGGCATAATCCTTCAACTAATCCACTTCGGCCTTTCTCAGACCTAGAAATTCACTAAGATAGTTATTGAGTTCTCCTTACAATAAATCTATCCCTTGATTCCCTTTTACACTAGGTTCCCAACGAAGTGTTCCCCTTGAGTTATTCCCCGGCTCCTGTGTACTTCCTATACTCAGAAACCTTTGAGTTGTTCCTTAGTTTTCCAAACTAAGTACTTCCTATGCTCAGTAACCTTGGAGTTGTTCCTCAGTTTCCCAAACTAAGTACTTCATGTACTCCACGTCATGTATGGTGTTGGTTATGATGGTTTGTCAGGCGAGTAGTCTTAATAACTTTTTCAGTTATGTAGGAATACTCTATAGAACAAGGATCATTTAACACACTTCACAATGTGTGGTGATATGTTCTTTACTGACCCAAGTCTATGTTAAACGTTCTGGAGAATGAAATTCAGATACTTGATCTTTTGATTCAACTCCTTCATAGATAGCAAGGCTTGTTAAGGATCAGGACACTTAGAACTTTCGTGTTACATAGAATTCAAGGGCTTAGTCGCAACTGTAAGCTAAAGAATAAGTAGGCAGAAGGCTTGTATGCTTGAGAGAAACATACCACTAGTTGTATTATCAGAGAAGCTTGGATATTGGGCCTGTTCTTGGTATTTTCAGTGTGTCTTTCAAGCATTCTAAGTGTTGATATTTATAGTTGAAAATCATGTCGTTTGAAAAGTATCCGTTAGGCTCAAATGAATTTCAAACTATCGATATCTGAAAATAGTACTGCAGAAGACATTGTCTCTTTTCAGAGGTTTCCTCTTTTGTTTAGATGTCTCTGTCTTGCGCATTTATTGCACTTGTAGTATTTTTGTCCTGCAGTGCCAACGGAACTATGCACGCGTTCTGAAGCATTGCAGGTCCTTTTCAAGAGACTCTCACATCTCTAGACACTTCATCAAAACATTGTTTCCTGGAAACAAAGTTTTGTCCAAGGATCTGAGTGTAGGTATTTGTGGGCACGTTTTCTCGTTCAGAAACCTTGTGTTCTCAGATATCTTTTGCAAAACTTGTTTATTGAAAAACACTTGTTTCTTCAAGATATCTGGACATAGGTATCTGATGAGACCAATTCCCTTCGTCATCAGCAATCTTGTGCAGTCTTCAAATCTTCAAATTTGTTGAACTCTTCTGCTGGATGCCTTTTTCTTGGTCTTCTCCAAAGATATAAAAATTACATTTAGAGACCTAACATCATATACAAGATTTGGTAGACTGACATACTTAGTGATTTTCCTCTTTTACAGTGTTCAAGTGAACCAAGAGTACTAAGCACCTTTCTGAGCTAAGATAAGTCATTAGGTTGCTGATCAAAATCTAAACAGATATTCCTAACAGATGGCAAGAACGAGACGGACAACACGGACTTGTGCTTCTGGCATCGAAACTCCACCTCCACGCCCTCGCGGACGTCCACCCAACAGAGGACGGAGGGCCATTGTGGCAGAAAGGAACGCTAAGGGAAGGAGATACCCGAGCGATGGTCACACAGCAAGCCCATCCTCCGATGACGGAAGAGACATTCCGTCCAGGGGAGTCCGTAATGTTCTAGAGAATGTTATACCTGAAAATCACGGAGAAGAGGATGCTCAAATTCCTCTGGCAGGGACACAAGGTCCTCCTCCAGGTCAGCACTTTACCATGCCAGATGGTCGTATAGTCCGCACTAGTGACTTCGGATTAAGTGAGAATCAATTTGTTCGACTGCTTACGATATTCCAAGGTTGTCTTGGGTCTAACAATGTCCAACCCCAACAAGTCACTCCGCCAGTGGCTAATCCGGGGCAAGCAAAGCCCGCTCTGTCAAGGAACAAATAATGTCCGATCTAGCAGAGGTTGGGGAATCAGCTACCACAGGAGGATTTGCAGAATGTCATAGACAGGAGAGCCACTGCTTCCCAGGTTCGATGAGAAGGAAGTCCAAATGGGCAGAGAACATATCAGGAAGACGGAAACAGACAGCCCAGAGCTCCGCAACAGATACCTCTGAGGGCTAGAGATCACGTAGCAAAAACCATTCCTGCGGTCCACTTAGATGAACTTCCCGCGGATGTAGTAGTTCATCCAAGAACGGGAGAGATGATGAATACGGAATAAATCTATGCTCAACAAAAAGCCTTGGAAGCTCAAATTCTCAATCTTGGACGCTTGGTAAAAGATCATGAGCAGATAGCTACTAGTGCACCAAATCCTTTGTGTGATGATATCATGAAAGAAAAGGAAAGAAACAAGAACTTGGATCAAGTGATTCCAAACTTGGAATACTATTACGGAGATACTTGTCCTGTGGGCCACTTGACAAGGTACAATAGTAAGATGGATTCCAAAGGGATGAGTGATAATACAAAAGCTCTCACTTTCTCATCCACTCTCTTCGGAATAGCCATGGATTGGTACACTGCATTGCCGAACAAGTCAGTAAGATCCTATGCGGACATCTCTTCCAAGTTTCTGAGACGATTTGGAAAATCGAAAAGAAGGAAACGGACTGTGGATCACCTGGCAGAAGTTATACAAAGAGGACAGGAGGATCTTAGGACTTTCCTAGATCGCTTCAATGCGGAGGTCCTCCGAGTTGAGTCTCACAATATTAAAGAACGGGTCTGTCACCTGTATACTAATACTTACAACACAGAACTCCGCAGGAAACTCTCCAGTCAGGAAGTGAAAAGTGAAAAGCATCTGGATGATATTTGTGAAGAGGTAATGTACGGAGAGGAATACCGAAGGAATGTTCCAGTGAGAGCTGGATCCAAGAAAGGAAAAGATCTAATAAAGCAAGAGCAACGCCATGGAAAGTTCGATCCGAAGAAGGATTACAAAGATAAAGGTTTCAACAGTGAAAGGAGTCCGCCAAGAAGGTATGCGGATTATACCTGATGTTTCAAATCAAAGTTCTAAATTTGTTTTAAGCCAAGAGTTAATCCTCAACACTAGAAAAACCTGTAGTGTAGTGGAGTTAACCCCGAGGTCGGTCTCGAAGGACTTAACTAAGCTGAGTCTTGTTTACGTATAGTAATTACAGTAAAGAAAGCAGTAAAAGGGTTGTTTGCTTTGGCAGCGAATTTGTTCTATATTATCTATCTACTTATGCAATCTAACTAGAAAACAGATTAATCTAAACAACAATGATATGAATAAGGAGAATTATGGAGCGGTAACATGAAACAAGCTAGCTAGCAAGATACATACGATTCATAGGATACATTACGCAAGTTGTCACAATCTTGAGTTCAAAAATGAATAGCACTAGTGGAGGCGTCAATTCCACTAGGCTACAATCAATCTAGCTAATCCTACTATTACTGTTTGCAATCTAAACTGTTAGATCAAGCAAGACGAAAGACATTTTGGTGTATTGATTAAATGCTTAATCTAACAGTGATTTTCCTGGCATGCTCGACAAACAGAATAGCAAGATATGTGATTAATCTAAAAAGCACAAGTAATCTAAACCCGATGCACTTCGAAACTCATGAACCCTAGCTAGCATGCATTGAATCAGTCACCACCCCATAATCGTGGTGTTTAGCTACTCATATTATGCGAAGACATAATCAATATTGTATATAAATAGGCTCCAAACATAATCTAAAGCAAGAAACAAAGATTCGAATGGATTGATACAAATTTACCCTTCGTTGTCACAAACCCTAGGTAGAATTGAAGAACTGAAACGAATCGATGCGAAAAGCTATGTAGATAATCTCCCAATCAATGTCAATCTTCGGATTACAAGATAAACGGTTCAATTACCTCCAATAATAGGTAGGTAATTGCCTTGGAAAGGTTCTAGGTCGAAAAGCAATAAGAAGAGAAGAATAATAATGAAGTTGTTTTTAAAAGATCAAGAAAATAGGCTATATATAGTGAAAAACGCTCAAAATCACGATCTAGGCCGAAAAAGGGCCGAAAACATCCCAAAAGGGAGTTGGCGCCGGCAAAAAATGGAGCTGGCGTCCGCCAAAGCTCCATGGCGTCCGCCAAGATTGAGCTGGCGTCCGCCAGGCCCTTTTTGGTCCTCTAAACGTCGGAATCTGGAGATGGTTCCTTCTTTAAAGTTGTAGATCTTGGTCTTATCTACGCGTGGACACCACGATCAGGTCAATCAGAGTTCATATGAAAAAGTTATGGCTAAAATTCCAAAGCTGCTCCATCATAGTTCGAATTTCGCACGCTTTCACTTAAACGGCTCTAAAATCTTCGTCCGAACTCCGAATCCACTTCCGTTTCGACCGATCAACTCCTTTTTCAACCACCTTTCAGGTACATAAACTTCTATGCTTCCATTAATGCATTAAATGCACTGGTTTAGCCCTTGTTTTAATGCGTTTTCACCAAACACCTACAAAACACAAAAAACACAAAAACCTAACAAAACACTAATAAAACACATAAGAACTATACTTTAGAATGGCAATAAGACAGTAAAAAAGATCGAATGAGATGATGTAAAATCGACTCATCAATACCTGTCTCAATAGACCAAGATCTGACATCTTGGCCACCATTATTGAGAAGAAGTTGGATGTTCAATGGCCAAAGCCATCTCACAATAACCGGAAGAACAGGAATGCAAAAGGGTATTGCAAGTTTCACAAGAGCCGTGGCCATGAGACGGACGATTGCATTCAACTGAAAACTGAGATTGAGCACTTAATAAGAGAGGGAAAGTTGAAGGAGCACGTCTATACGGACGAACCTTCTAGGCATGATAGGATGGAACGGAGAAGGGAAGACAGAACAGCAGAACCGCAACCATGTCCGCTATCCTTGCCTCCTCCGCCAACTAATCATCCATCTCGGACAGATCATCACCAATAAGGTCGTGTTCGAGAAGAATCTCAATACTCCACTCAGAAATACTCAGAATTCCAAGATTTGCATGAAAAAGGCCGCTGGTTGCGACCCAAACTACCGTGGTCGCGACCAGCGGTGAACTCTTTCCAATTTTGCCGCTGGTCGCGACAGGCATTACCTTGGTCGCGACCAGTGCTGCAGACGCAGTTTCTGCGTGTATATTACCTAATTTTTAACGCAGATTTAGACACTTCTTTTCTTACGTTCTTTTTGACTCTCAAGCAAGAAACCCTAGTTTGGTTCTCTTGGCTTAGTTTATGATCGATTTGCTCTTGTAATCACATATTGACATTGGATTTTGATCCTGGAGGTTAGATTATCAATCGATTCATTCTTTCTCTTGCAATTACTTCTCTTTTGTGATTGATTGATTGATTTATGCTTGTAATCTCTACTATGATGCTTAATTCGATTATGACTTTCTTTGTGCATGCTATTGCTTATGATATGAGTAGCTAATCTCTTCGATAGATTCGGTAGCAATGTAGGATTAATCGAATTAGGATCTTGACCTAGGGTTTGTTCATATGTGTTAAGTTCATTATCAAACTTCGTAAAAACTCCGATTTCGTACTCCACTCTTGTATTTTCAAACCATTCAGGTTAACAATCAATCCTCTGACAATCGTTTGATTAACTACTTCACATTTTCAAAGAATGTCTTTGTTAAAACTGAAATCGAGAATTTATCTAGACAAATAACTGTGACAACATATGAACACATGGTCTGATCCATATTCGATATATCCGAATGCTGCCATATATATTTCCCCTCTCTTGATTCAAATATACTTTCGTTTACTTAGTTTAATTTATAAAACCATCTCAATCATACAAACTGCTACTTGAAAACTCTCATGTTTGATACTTTAAAACGTCATAGTTTCCTAGTTAGCTCCTTGAGAACGATCTAGTAGTTAAGGCTTGTTTACTCAACACTGCTTTAGTTACTTTGAATTTTATCAAGTACTAATTTGAGCATATCACCCCCCTCCCCCCAACTCCATACCCGTTATGGATCAAGAAAGTAGAGAGAAGATCGAAGAGAGTTTCTCCGCCTAGAGAGTATCTGCCATATCCCCCCCCCCCCAACTACCGCGGTCGTATGTGGTCACCCACCACCATACACAAAAATTGTCATCTACAATCACAATTGCATATGCTACGGTTGTATTCCCCTCCCCACCCCACCCTCAATGTCACTGTATAGTTTGCTTTTAATAATAAATAGAAAGAGAATGGTAGCTGAGTGACATAACAAATTAATCGAGAAAATAATACAGTCAAACTTTTATGTAAACAACGTTGGTCATAGTTTCGGTGGACAGTCATTTATCCAATACAAAATGATTAAGTATTTTTTAATGCTAACTATATAAAACACAACTCGCCACATGCTTTTAAAGGGGTAGAATCCAACCCGAATTCTTACAGGACTAGACGGGTTGGTATCATATATATCAGGTCCTCTAACCGCACACGACCCATTAATTAGTAACGGATGCATGTTTAAAAAAAAATGTATCCCTCAAAGAACCAAAATAAATTATAAAAGTGTGTAACGCAATAACAAGGTAGATTTAAAAAGTGTGGGTGGTTTATTTGGTTACTTTTTTGAAAAGTTTCAAAGTACGAAATAAGATAAACAATTTACTTTAACTATAACATTGTTAATATGAAAAGAGAAATGATATATATGTAACTGTGTTTTTAAATAGACCAGTAAATTCATGTTAGTTTTTTTTTTTATTTCATTATGTGTGAGTATTTTTTATACTCTTTGTATTTTTAGAGTGGTTATTAATAAACAAAAAATTTCTGTTTCAAACAAAAAATAATCTTATTAGTGATATTTTATTATGTTTTTTGTATACAATAAACAAAAGTAGTGAGGGTCCATCTAAAAAGTTATTTCATCTCTGCCTCCATGCGATATAAAAAAATGGTCCATCATTTTGTGTAATATAATCACGTAATAAATATGAGTAATTCATATAACTTTGAAATATTTAACTTCACTAATTAGGGGTTCCCAGACACGCTAAGTGATTCACCTATATGATTATTTACATTTGAATTTTGGATTTGTATGCGCCATGTTAATTATTCTTATGATTTGTCGATTTGGGTTTCAATCTAGGACAAATTGATTATGTTTTGTATAATGCTCTATTTTTAAACAATTTATGTCATTTAATAAATATATTTTTTTATTAATTAATAAAATAATTTATTTAATTAATAATTAAATTCAAGATTGATGTATATGGATTCGTCTTGTCGCGATGAATCTAAATATATATTCAAAATAGTTTTTGGAGTTTTGTAGATAAATTTACATAAGATTTAATCAAAAATATATATACACTGAACGTAGTAAAAATACATAGTTAAGTTATAAGGTGTATTGCATTGTGAATAATTAAAATGGTCCAGGATTTGTATTCAAATTTACAATTTACTATTTCCTTTTTCATTTACTTTTGTAAAGGAAGTGAGTTAAAAATTAGATATGAGTCCACATATGATTTTTTCTTATGTGTCATGTGTGGTATTTCAAACATATCATCAGTTTTTGTATATATATGGAAGGTGTATATGATATTTTGCGGACCAAAATTACTTTATATTTTCCATTTGTTATTTTTAGTAAAATAATTTTCTGAATTGAATGCTATTACATATGTTATTAGTCTCTCTCCCTTCCCCATCCCAAAATACAAATGAATTTCACCAGTTAACATTGCAATATCATCTTCATTTTTTCTGATTTGAGCATCATTACGTTTTGGGCAAATATCATAAATATTTATTTCTTTTAAATGGTAGAAAAATCATATGATCACTTGAATTGGTGTTGTATAGTGTTTTCTAATATTCAAGATAAACATGATTTTGTAAACAATATGGCGAGATGTTTTAATTAAGTTGATTTAACCATTCTCACACAAGTAGAAGTTATTTAACCGCAATTAAGTTTTTTGTTACCTACAATATGTTCTAGTGGTTCCTGGTTCTTGGATGTTGTACAAACGTTATCATTATAGTCATTTTTGGATTTTTTGCTAATAATATTGATCATGAACGTTAAAAATGTATCTATATTTATGTCTATAGTAAATATTTTATGGTAAAACACCAATTTTCACGCTTAAAATAGTTGATCATATAAAACGACATTGAATGGCAAATATAAAATGTTTACTGATAAAACATTATAGTTTTAAGTCCGTCCTTTTTTTAAATTTATAAGGGAGCATCCCCAAAAGACTTTGCATCTAAATTACTTTCTCCATAATTAATTTTTTCCATAAAATTCAATATTTTTTCATATCCTTAATTAATATTTTCTAACGGTATAATGCATCATTCGTCCCAATTTAAACTTTCCACATTTTATTTTGATCCGTCCCAATCAAAATTTCATACTTAAAGGAAAATATATCTCCCACTTTATTAACTCTCTCCATCTCATACTTATTCACTATCTTTTATACTTTATTCACTATGTCTTTGTTTATTCATTAAATTTTACATTTTCTAAATTATTCTAATTATTTATATAATACTTTTAAAATCCATGTTAAGGCACACGTCAAGTTGAGTCTGGACGAAGTATAAGAGTAATGGTGTCGAAAACGGATTAAAAATTCAATGTGTACTACTGTTCTCTAGGATCTTAAGGGGTCTAAATAATCCTTAATTAAGATATCAAAATCAAATTGTTTCTCCATTTTTTTTTTCCTTTTAGATAATGATTAAGCAAAAAGTATAACCTTGTATAGGAACTGTAAGCATTAAAAAGGAGCGAGCTAATGAACTCATTCACACAATATGTATCAAGATTCAATTTTTCAAGCCAATATCTCATTATCTCATTGTTTTAATACACATATAGAAGCATATTTAACTAAGCCAGACATGACAAAATTATTGATATTATAAAAGAAGAAGAAACTCAGGGAAATTCAGCAAGACAACTCTTGATTTCATAGGCAGCTACAATAGTGTTTTATGTGTGGCCTTTTCAGCTTCTAGTCTTACAAGCAGTAGTTCGAAAGGTGCCAGAAAGTATGAGGTCTTCTTTCAAAGTGAAATTGGGGTAAGAAAATTCACAATAAGCAAATTCACACATATATAATGAGACTTTGCAATTTCTTTTCACTATATTAAAGAAGAAAAGTTTGCATTGTAACTGCAACTTTTCTAAATAGATATACTTCACTGGATAAAACAAATTCTCACTATTACATACAAACATTTTAATTTCCCTATCGACCGGAGTAATTTGGTATAGGCAGAATCAGACGGTCATTGGATGGTGCAAATACATCTTAACATACTACATATATGAATCCTTGAGAGTTGTGTGGTGTATGTATCAAATTTATCCAAAAAAAAATCATTCAATCCGTACTTAAAATCTAAATTAAGAACAAAAAATCCATACCTGAAAAATACATAATAATGTCCATTTAGATCCTCATGTATCAAGCTTTGATCAAAAAAAAAAGTATCAAGCAAACCAATACGGATTAAGAGCCCTCACACATACGAAAGCAGTTAACTCTCATTTATCAAAACAACGAGGCACTTCGTAAAAAAAACGCCATGAGTTTTGAAATCTGTTTACCTAAAGAATACCACATGTTCCATAAACTATATAAAGAGAAATAGTAAGACAACCTTGTGACAACCATGAAAGATTGATTCCTAACGCAACACAAAGTAATTGCAATGTACCACAGAACTTCACATGATCTGTACCTGAAATTGTTTTTAGACGAATTAAGAACAACAAATATCTTGATTTAATTCCGTCGAAATGTTCATCCGGAAGACAACGTAACGGACTGTCAAATCTACCAAAGTGATTACTAAACACTAAATGAATAGTTTCATAAGTACATCAAATCTCAAATATCTAAATAGATTAATTTACCTGCAGTGAGTTTTCAAGCGAGAGAGATTGGCCCTGTCAACTTTCTTTAGAAAGCTGGTCCAGAAAGATGATCGTAGCAGGGCAAGTAGGAATATAATCGGGCTGAATCGATCGATTTTGACGGAGGTGAATAAATGAACTTACAAATGATATATACAGGTAAGATTATGAAATAGCTTGTGAAACCACCTCTTGCTCATGCAATATGATTAATAATGTTAGGGCAACTAGCATAATAATATAAACATACAATTTGGGTGAATGAACTAACCAAAAAATAGATAGCCCAAATATGTTGAATCCATGAATAGCTAGAAAAAATATAGGAGGTGAATTTTGATTGCCATTGACATCTTGAAGTAGTCTAGAAGTCGAAGTAACTTCAACCGTCTTCTCGCCGGATCAACGAAACCTTTAGGACGTTTGCAAATTGTCATCACTCATTTTCAGAATTTCCCATCTTTATAGAAAATGGCCAATGCAAGTTGTCTGATGAAGGCTTTATAGAGATGCCGCTGTTCATGTATTTGAAAATTTAGGGTTAAATAAGACTGATTAGGCTGTAAATATATCTCTCTATTATAGTGGAGTATTGTTATTGGTCATTTTTTTTAATGTTTGTATGTATATAAATCGAATTTACCTAACGATATAACACTAATTGATTTGGACCTTTAATATTGCCGAAATTAGAGGATTTTACAATTAAAACTGAGATTAAATACACGATTTAGCACTGTTTGACAAATTATAATAAAACACTGCCAAATATAGCGAACTCATAATTGATACCTTAAATATGGACTATCAAAAATAGGAAGGAGTTGAATTAGTCAAAGTATTTCCTTACTTATAATTGTTTCGAATATATATAGGAGGCTGGAAATCTTCATATTCACCGAATCTTTTCCATATCCATCTTGTATGTATTGTGTAAAATAACTATTAATAGGCTCCATATGTATCGAATTTGGTGGGATTTTGTAGATTTCGATTGATTACATCTACAAATAGTTACAAATATATTATCATTGATAGAACTAAAACGCGTTAAATGGGCAAGAATAAACTTTACTTCATTATAATTGTTTTGTAATTTTTTAACCCAAGAAATTGAAAAATTGAAGAAATTCTCACATTGCTTTGAGGCAAAGTCCTATAGTTAGAATTGAGAATAAAAACTTGTCTTTTAAATATATATAGATTAGATACCTTAATTTTTTTGTTTAAGTATATATATAATGTTTAAAGAATTATGGAAAGTTCCAAATCTTAGTGTTGATACGGAACAATTTCCAATGTGTTTAAGACGTTTTAAAGACGAATCCAAAGCCGAATTAGTCTATACTCACTTAGAGGCTCGCCCAGGTGGTCCGATACCACTGGTCCGACCCTCACAAGAGCATCCGGACTTTAGTTCAAAGCAGGAATAGGTCCAGACACACTATCCAACCTACCTCACCACTTGTACCGCTATCTCTGTACAAGTATTGGCAGAGAAAAGACTAGCTTCGGATCGCGAGACCTATGGGTCGGACATCTCACCACCAAAAGACCAAGTGTACTGAGCTGGAGCAAATAGCTTAGTCCGATCCGGACCGAAAGTATGTCGTTAGGTCCGCTTCATGACCGAAATACCACTTATGCCTCACACAAATTCAAAGAATTGATGGGTTAAGTCATCTAACGGGCTTTTCAATAAAGACATCGGTGATATCTTTCTGTGATCTTGTAAATCCCTCGTATGACACAGATTCCCATGCTACAGTAAGTCACTATTCCCCATAATCACACTTTTACAGAGTAGACACTCAATCTCTCTCAAATAAAGTCTTTATCCGATTTGATCAGTGTGAAATCATGGTCATCAAGGGGAGAATCAATCAATGCCAATTCATCAGCCTTGGATTTAAGGTGGTGAAGGAATTCAGCCACTGGCCGTGACCCAATTTGCGCGCTTGTGATTTCAGATTTCAATTGCATCATCCGTGCACGAGATTTACTTGCAAAGATTTGGTGTATCGCCTCCCACGCAGCAGCAGATGTAGTGTAGGAGGTGATATAGGGGCTGACTTCATCCGTGATGGAGCCTTAAATCGTAGCCAGGACAAGTTTATCATGTCGGAACCAAGGAATACGGTGGAGACTTTTCATCCGGGGCCGGTACGGACCCGTCAACATAACCAAAAACACCATGGTCATGGAAAATCGAAGTTATAAACGATCTCCATTGAGGGAAATTTTTTCGGTTCAGTTTGTGGGAGTGGGGAAATGGTGTCGTGATTGTAACAATTGGGGTGAGTGTGTTAACTGCGGTGGAGGTATCGTTGGTGTTATTAGATGTTGCTGTATCATCGGAGGCCATGGGAGATGGGTAAAATCAAAAGGTAGAAGAAGTGAATTGTTGAGATGAATGGAGAGCTGGCGGCAGAATTGTGTGGTGGAGAATTGTGTGGTCTAGGTCAAGGACTTACCTTTACTGATACCATATAAAATACTAGAATAGACAAGAATGTGTGAAATGGGTTATTCTATTACTATGTGGGTTACCCCATTATATACAACATAGTACACATCTACATATAAGGAAAATGCAATTACAATCTTTACCTAATAAAATCCCATGATTTGAGCTATGAAAGCTTCTACACAATTATCATCCTTAATATATTTATTGTGTAATTTCATGGCAGATGGTTGTTGCAAGCGTGAACAACACCAACTTTCTATCGCATACGATTCGAGACATCAGCTCCATGGATCACACAACCAGGCTGAAGAGCAACCAACTCCTTGGAACACACAATCAATCTGAAGGATGATAAGGATACTCAAGGTTTCAAACAGACAGTGATCACTTATTGACTTGTAGAGTTCTGAACGGAAAAGAAATTTTATGTCGATCTATTAGCTTTGCAGCGTTTCTGCTAGTCCTGAATTTATGGATGTCATAAATCATAACTGGTTTCAATTATGCATTTGACAAGGAGATTAATAATTAAGAGAAATTTGGTATTATGATTATCAATTCATCTTAAAGAAGTAATCATACTAAAGTACAAACTTTTAAGGAGCTTTGAGGGATTCTTGATAATACTGATGCAGAAATGTGGAGTTTTAAAGCATACACTTGTGACTTATTCATTTACCAGAAATATAATGTCGTGATATTCAAGTTCAGATACATCTAATACTTGTTGGACCACCAATAGACACCTTTGTTTTTTTCATCTTCATCTGCTGCAATGTACATGCAGTTCTGTGAATCCCTCCACAACGCCTTTAAGATCGGAGTGTTATCAGAGTTATAATACTCACCCAACACTGGCTTGATAGCTTTTGTCGCCTCCACGGCATGGTAATGTGGAAGGTTTGAGAACAAGTGATGCGCGACGTGAGTATCCACCAGGTGATGGAAAGCACTGTTGAGAATGAATCCGTAGTCCCTGTCAACAGTTGCTAAAGCTCCCCTTAGCCAATTACCCGTGGCATCATAATGGGGCACCGGCATGAGTGTGGTGTAAATTCGTAGTCAAAACCAAACACATGTTCGCTATAATCAAGGGAATACCGTATATAAATATAACCCATGAGGCGCCATAAATCGTGGCCAATGTGTAACTCACGTAAAGAGAGGCCACAATGCCCACATCGGTTATCATGATTAAAGCACGCTCCTTATCAGAAAAAATTGGACTGTAAGGGTCGAAGTGGCTCGCGAACCTGTCGTACTTTCTCCCGGCCATGTTGAGACCAATGTACAAGTACCAGCCGAAAGTAAGGCGGATTGCGATTGCCAAGGCTTGGTATGGAAAACTATCACCATATTTGTCCACATGGTACCATTTTCTTGTTGCCTTGAATTTGGGAACGTACACCTCGTCCCGCTCTAGTGAACTAGTATTTGAGTGGTGGCGTCGGTGGCTGATTTTCCACGAAAAGTATGGGGTTAAGAGGGCGGAATGTAAGATAAATCCAATACCGTCATCTAACCATGAGTAGTCACTGAAGGAATGGTGGCCGCATTCATGGCCTATGATCCAAATACCAAACATTACGCAACCTTGGCTGACCCAATAAAGCGGCCATGCCAAGACTGCAAGAGAGCGCGGGAGGAGTTGGATGTAGTTGGTGGCGATGTAGTAGAAAAGAGAGATGAGGCCAAGGTCGCGAAAGAGGTAGGCAAAGGAAAGGATGAGGGAACGTTTGAAGCAATGTGGTGGAATTGCTCTTTTGATGTCACTTAGTGTGAAAGGAGGCTGTGTGTGTTGAAAGCGCTCAACTTTGCCTTCAGCACCCATTTTTGATGTCACTTGTTTAGTGTAAAGAGAGGCTTGTTTTATCTTTCTTTCCTTTGTCTTGTTTAAGCTCTGTGTGTTTCTTGAGAGGATTTTAAGCTTTATATAGATGACTAAAACGTGGTTCTTCTTTGTACGTTCCTTTGTATAGCGCCGAACATCTTGTTAGGTTAGGTTGAATTAGTTCAGCACACCAATTGGTTAAACGATTAAACTATTCGCTTTAGTTTAACTTGAGTCCTTTCAAGCCAAAAATTAATATAGATTTTCGTTACTAATACTTGTTAGTAGAATTTACAAAAAGTACATCATCAGTAACATTCCTAAAAATATATTATTTCTTATATTTAGAGATTCCATCAGTTGTATGCTAGTACTTCTATCACAACGCTGAAGCACGAGTAAACTATATAAAACCCCTTCGAATATATAAAAATATCATCAAACCCTCTTAATTATTAAATTTGCGTCAAACCTCCTGAGTTATAGTATAATTTGCACGGAACCCCCTAGCACCACAAGTGTATTAGACTAGCCTAGAGAGTCAATTTTAGAGGGTTTTGCGCAACTTTATGATAATTAAGGGTATTTTATGCAACTTTTAGTACTTTCATTAAAAAATTATAAAATTATTAAAATTTAATTATATTATTTTAAATTACCATTTTATAATCACAATTGGTAAAATTATTTTTCCTAACTGTGATTAACCAAGAATGTATATAAGCATCAATCTTGCAAGTTTTCTTTTGTATTTCATATGTGTGTGTCAAGATAGCAAATTTGATTGCCCCTTTATGTTTTTAGAGAGTAGTGCATGTGTGCACAATGGTTATATAGATCTATTGTTAATGAAATAGAATCATGCCGTCTGTTTGGGATTGGATTTTAGAAGAGTTTACTCTTTTAAAATTGAGTTTGAGAAACTTTTGCTTTGTTTGTCTATTTTAGAGGAGTTTCATGTAAATTGAGTTTTCATACTCAATTCCAACATATTCTCTCTCTAGCCCTTGAGTTATCTCCTCCTTGTCATCAACTTTTATCTTTGCTACTTTTTTTTTTTTTTTTTAATAGTGGTACTAAATATGTAAATCAACATTTCCATACGTTCAAGGTACGATTCTTTAGTGGTTGTTTGGGAATCGATTAAAAAGGATCGGATTTTGATTGAATTTTAACTCTGTATAATAACTAAATTATAATTAGATTTTGAAAAATTGTGTTTATAATAGAATTAAAGTTTTAATTATAGATTTTATAGGGTTGTATATAGGGTGTAAGAGTGAAGTGATGTGTCTAAGAGTTTTTAAAATTATCTGATTGGTTTTAATGTTATTTAATTGCTTTAAATTTGTTATAATAATGAAAAAGTAAAGTGAGAGAAAAAGAGTATGTAGAACGATAATTTAATTTAATTATGAATAGTGATGGATTAAAAATGAGTATTGTTCAACGCGATTAAAATCGCATGACAAACATGATGAAAATGATAACTCGATTAAAATCGGGTTGTTTAACTGGGAGTTTCTTATGGATTGATTTCCGAAAAGAAAAGTGCACATTTTAGTATAAGTGACATTCTCAATCTCTTTGATCTTTATTCAACTTATTTGAAACTTAGGGTGTTACAAATTAACTACTTGTAAAATAAAACCAAGGCCACATCTCATAGTCTCCATCTATTGTTGGAATTTGTTAAATTTAGAATAGTTAGCGATTACTTTCAAATATTTATCGAAAAGTCCTTATCATAAATTATACAATCACATCAATAAAATCAATAATAGATAAACACATTTTATTTCTTAAATAAACCTAACATAAAATCCCGAAAATACACCCAATCAAATCATTTTAACTACCTTAAACAATCATTCTATTAAACCTTAATTTATACAATACTAATACAAATCATTTCTTTCTTACACATTCTTACATAATCTATTCCAAATACCCTACTCAACCCCATTAAAATCACAATTCACTACCAAACGTTGATTTTTAAAACTCTGCTAAAATCCAGTTACTATTCATAATCTCCGTTTTTTCAAAACTCCGCTAAAATTCAGTTTTTAAATCCACTCCCAAACAGTCAGGTGGTGTTTACCCAGGTTTTCTACTCTTTATTTCGATGAGCAATTTGTCTGACCAATTTAGTGAATTTTAGTCTATCTGCAAATTTTGTTGTAGTGTTTAATTTCTAAGTACCGTATAATTTATCACAAAGTCTCATGAGAGACGATTTGTATATAACTTATATAGACACAGTATCTGTTATCAATAAGATCATCCATGTTATTAATCAAAACGTCTATGTTGTTAACGAAATAAGTCTTTTTGTAATATGAAAAATACCAATGTTGAGAACATATGTGTTTTGATCAATAACATCGATGATTTTCTTAACAATATAGGTCCGTTTCTAAATAAATTATCTAGAGACCGTCTCTCAGAAGACTTACTCATAATTTATTGGCTTTAGCTTTGTATATGATTATCATAATTAGCACAAACTATAAATATGGATCATACGTAGTCGATTATGGTAACTGATTCACTAGCTTAAATATGGTGTTATCACTATGAGGGGTTTGATTCTATTGTTACTTCTAAAACGAGTCGTATCATGTCAATAAGAGCCGTAAGTAAAAATTACAACTATTAATAAGAGCCACGAAAGTCTCAAAAGGTTGTCTTAATCACAAAATTAGATGATATGAAAAACGAGGTAGTATAAGGAAACATAACGTCAGCATAGAATATGAGAACATGCATAACATTTTATACAAATTCTTATCGTAATTTGAGGAAGCCACTTCCAATCATGAGAGGATGTTGAACACAACAACTTAACAACAAATTCAACTTTCTTCTTTAACATATCCTTCTCTTCATATATAAAATCCAAAAACTTTGTTCCTGAGGAAGTGTAAATAAACGTGGAAGAAACATCTAACGAGACAACTATGTATATACCAAGAAGATATTACATTAGTAAATGAGCTTGGAAAAAGAATTATCGGTGCGAGCATTGGGAAAGTATGTTGTAATACCGAGAATATCCCTGAAATCGAACGACGGTCTAAAATGTCCAATACCTTTCAAGAGGGAATAGTTTCCAAGATTATGATTTGGAATGACGATAAACAAGCCACATGGACATACAATGGACATAGTTAGGATATATTTGCCATAATCAATTTTCTCTAAGTTGATCTATATAACGCTTCACACTGTGTAGTGTGTGACTCGAGTTCTAGTATCTAATAAAACAATAAAATGCGCAACGAGTGTAAAAATATATGATTAAACCTTAAAGTGAAGTTTTCACCACATTAAAACACCATATTAATTTGATAACTAATTCATTAAAGGACTCTATTTGAATTGATTTATAAATTTTCCAAAATTTTAACGTTTTATTTTAATCATTTAGAAAATAGTGGAAATATGATATTTTAAACAATAAGAAAAACAGGCTAACACCAACTGCAAATTCATATTGTTGAAGGTAAAAATTATGTTGATGTTAAGATTTACGAACTTATTTTTTCTATTGGATAAAGTGTTGGTGATAGAAGTGTGGTAATGCAGTAATAGAATAAAATCTTGTTGCTGAATTTCGCAGCATTATTATTTTGTCGGTAATCTGTTGTATGAAATAAAACAAATAATATAATACCTACTTGTGGCCAATGAAACTCGAACATGCATCTCAAAGGTTAGTAACTTGTTTACCAATACATCAACTAAAACTATGTTAACTACTCCCTCGGTCCATTAAAAACGTCATAAAAAATTACATTCTCTTAGTTTAAGGAAAATTAGTTAAATATTACTTTGGGGTGGTATTATATTGATTAATTAGAAAGTTGGTGATAAAGTAAGAGAGAAAGATTGAATAAAATGAAGATAATGGAGTAAAGAGAAATAATAAAAAAAAATTAGTGGAATAAAAACTTTGTTTTTATGATTTAGGAAGTTAATTTATAGAGAGACACCGAAAAAAGAAAAGTTGTGAAATTTTTAATGGAACGGATGAGTAACATGTATAATATATATATAATTGATGGTTTAACTGTAATTTTTTTCACTATGTTTGCTCTATATATACTCGGTATACAATAAATATTTAATCGGACATTTATTTGTAATTAATATGATATTTAAGGGCTTAATAATACAACCTTTCTCCGCATAATAATGAGATACATTTCTTTTATGAATATCCGTTTAATAATGTCCCATATAAAAAACAGTAAAAAGGTAAACTCCATTAACAAAAATCCCTTTCTTAATTTATTATCTATATCCTATAATTTTTTCACTTTTTATCATTTCTCCATCTTTTTCTACGACCTACTTATTTGTACACTAAGACTGCTAGTAAGATAGCTAGGGCCAACCAGACTGTTTGTGATATCCTATGTATTGATTTAAAAAAGAAACCCTTATATTTATCATTGTCTTATAATGAAATATTCTTTAGTACATCTTTTATTTTAAAAACCCATGAAGAGCTCAATTGGTTCACGTCGTGGGCAAATTGATGAGAAATCCATGGCAGACAAATTGGATCTCCAGTTAGTCTTAAGTTGGGAGCTGAATAACAAGGGGATTTTTGGCAGATTCCCCTCAAGTTGTTTAGGTGTTAATTAGACTTAGGAATAGTTTAGTGACTTTTTGTCTTTTAATAATAATTAAAATAATAATAATAATAATAATAATAATAATAATAATAATAATAATAATAATAATAATAATAATAATAATAATAATAATAAGAGGAGGAGGAAAGTACTGGAGATACACCGAAGTGATTGTTTAAATAACAGAGGGAACTATGAGTACAAAACTTCACTTGACTTCGCTGTCTTCGTCAATTTTTAGTCAAAAACAGCATCCCCAAAAAAATTTATCACGGGTTTTATTGGAGTATTATAACCATTGTAACTGAGGTCAACAGTTGCATGCTTGATGCTTAATTAATAGCATGACACTTTTATGTAACAATATTAATATTAGTACTGATATGATGATTAGATAATACTTCCTTCATTTTACATTTGCGGTTTAAGATTAATTCGTCGTCAAAGTTGAAAAAGCCAAAAGTTAAAGTGTAAAGTATTTATTTTTGACGGAGGATGTATAATCCATGGTGACTCACTTTTCTCATACATTAGTCACCACTTACATATTGTGATTAATGTTGTCACTGGTAAAGTCACTCAAACTCAAAAGAGATGGTGGACGGATAAGGTGATTGGAGAATGATAAGATGACTCAATGTCGAATTCCGAATTAAATTTATGGGTGTCCAAATTACACTAATAGAATAATATTTAAACTAGAAGTAGTACTTCTTCCGTCTCGCAGAACTTTATACATTTATCGTTTTTAACGATCCCACATAACTAATTACTTTACTAAAATAGAAAGCTACACCACACTTAGGGATGGCAATGGGCCGGGACGTTCTCGGGCTGGGCCTGGAATTATTTTTATTTATATTTAGTTTGAATCATTGTTCGTGATATGCATAATTAATAATGGCATAGTTACATATAGCCCAAATGGTTGGAAGTATGAATATTTATTCTTATTTATTTCTAAGACCCATGGACTATTTGTCATTTTAATTTATTTTAATTCATTTTAAGATAATTATTTTTGTTTGTATATTTTAATGTTTCATGTAGTATTTAACATAATTTACAATCATATATAAAACTTAATCCACATATATAAATATATAGATATAACATATTTATCACATAATGAAACCTATAAATTTTGGGCGAAGCTTAAGGGCCTGACAGTTAGGCCCGAGCCCAGGCCCATGAGCCTGAAATATGCACAAGCCTGGGCCTAAATGGCCCATAGGCCCGATCAAATGGGCATTGATCGGGCCGGACGGGTTCAACGCCATGCCTAACAACACCCAATAAATTATAGATAATCTCAAATTTACATACAAATTACACATTTTGCCACTAAAAATATACTTTTTCACACCTTGTAATCTTTTTTCATTACTTTTACTTTTTACCTAAAATTACACACAAAAAGATAATGTATGAAGTTCTACGGAACGTAAAGGAGTATAATTTTAGAAAGGGTAAATTTCATCACCCCTCGTAGATGTTCTAATTACACATGTGTATCAATTAGATAAACAATAACACGGAAGTCCTGCTCGACATAAATCAATTATATATATGTCACTTGATTTTTGGCGAATTAAAACAAGGAAGATGCATATCTATCCCTGCTGAAATATTAGATTTTATTTATGGCCCGATAGTCTTGGTTTATCGGTATCACGACAAGGTACATGTGGACTTGGATGAAATTGACATTTTTTTATGAGGTACTAAAATGTGATTGATACATGACCGTTACTAAAAAAAAAAAGTTGTTAGGGTTGTTATAGTGAGGTTATTTATACCTCAAAACAGGCAAATTCAACACATTTGCTCTGTTTTTTTCTTAACTAAAATTAGCAACATTCGAAAATGGATGATGTTCATCCAATTTGCATTAATTCAAAGTCTCGAAAACGGACTGTTCTATCCATTAAAAAGTATCAACTAAATCAAGAAAGATTTTATTGGAGATGTCAAATACATGGGGATTTGAATGGTGTCATGTGGAAGAAAATGTTCGAACACAACGAGGATAAATCATAGAAGTACAGTTGTTAATATGAATTTTTTCCATCACTATATCAACATACTTCAAGATGCCAAAATGTGGAACAATAAGCTAGAAGGTGAAAACTAGTTAAGAAGAACATGATGGTATTACAACCAATTGACAATGGAATGCAGACTCAAGAAGACAGAAGAAGAGAACTACAACTGGAATGGAGACTCAAGAAGACAACGATATTAAAATTAGGCAACTCTTTTGTGTAAACCTTTTCTTGTTTGATGTATACCTGTTTGTGCAAATAATTAATGCATTCAAGTAGATAAAATTCAACAAAAAGCAGTAGATGAACTACTTTGTATTGAACTATTTTCAAATGTATGTTTCAATACAAGTTGAGTAGCACCCAACAAAATGTGGCAAAAACAATGAAAGTACTATGTAGTTCCAACATATGATTAAAAAATACCACCAAATCAGACTTCACATATCAAAGAAGCACAAATTGCCAAAAAACTACACCATTATCATATCTTTAGCCCAAACCATGATCCTAATCATCTTCCTCTTCGAGTACTACTTCCCCTGCCAGGGCTAGTACCTCTTCCCCTGCCATTGCCACATCCCCTGCCACTCCCACTGCCATTACCCCTACCCCGGCCTGTATCCCTTTCATTGAAGCTCCTTCCTCCCTTGCTCTTTTCCTTCCTCTAATGTCATTTGTAGCCTATTTGGACACAATAATTTCATGTAAACCATTTCAATCAAAACAGTCACAAACAATCAAAACAGTGACAACAATTCACTTACATCATTTTGTTTCATTTCAGTTGTAGATGCATTATGTTCATTTTGGGTTGAAAATACATTTTGGTCATTTTGAATTGCAGATGCATCACTATCATCTTCCTTATTCTAAAATGAATAGAAACATGATATCAATAAAAGAAACCAAGAAAAACTGTAATTAGAGAAAACACTTAGAAAACTTACCAAGGTTTGACTTTCCTGAAATTATAAATTCTCACTCCACATAAGCTGAACTTAAGTGGCATTTTTATTTTCTATATTGGAACCTTAGCCTTTCTTGGTCCTTCATCGATGTTTGATGATACAAGAAGCTTTCCAAGAGGTCTCAACATCAGTTGGTGAACATTCATGTTGAGTCAAATCATTAGGCCAAAACCTATACTGAGTCAAAGTCTGAATCATCATATCAGACGCCCCTACATATACTGACACCTTTGTCAAATGAGAAGTGATTGTAGGGGCATATGATAAGGTGATTCTGATAATATGCCCCTACATATACTGACACCTTTGTTAAATAATACAATCACATCTTTAGCAGGATGATCTGTTAACCATCTTTTGGTTGGCTTTGAAATTTGAGGGTCAATATATGTATTTTGCATTTCAACATCCAGATTCTCGTTATTGGATACTTGTGACTACATGAGGTTGCAGAGATCTTTCAGCAGGTGGTTCCATTTCCATGTTTTTTGCGAGAAATTCCTCATCATGTTTTAGAGTCATCTTGTTTTTACTTGGTACAAGGGATTGTCCTTTATTCGCCAGACTATCTCTTCAATCGTTTCTGAGATAATCAACTTCTTAAATATTCCTGAAAGGTCCGTTCCAGTAGGCTCTGATCGTTTGTTTCATAAAATACCACATCAACAGATTCTTCAATCTTTTGTGTTATTTTGTTAAATATTCTAAATGCTCTCAAGTATTCTTTACAATTGTTAACAACAAAACACTTGCATAGAATTTCTTTATCAAACATCTATTTTACGTGTGGAAAGCAGTATTAATTGCTTCAACCCAATATACTTCACTTATTTCAGTGTCATCAAGCATAGTTCTTGTAGCCTCTTTTAGGGTTCTATTCTTTCTCTCTGCAACACCATTTTGTTGTGGTGTTCTCACTGAAAGTTTTTGGTGATGTATGCCTTTGGAGGTACAAAAATCCATTATGTAATGATTGAGAAATTACCATGTTCTGTCCTAATGATAGAAACCTTGTCATTTTTCATGACTTCAAGCTTGTTCAACAAGGAAGGTATTTCTGTTTGCGTTTCAAACTTGTTTCTTCAGAAAATTACCCAAGTGAATCTTGAATAATCATCCACAACAACTAGACCATACTTCTTTCTGCCAGTAGCTAGTCACTTAGGATTCAAAGAGATCCATCCGTAATAACCGTAGTGGTCGTGTATTGGAATGTATAGCTTTTGTCTTGTATAAAGTTTTGGTTTGTTTACCAAGTTGACATGTTGAGCGCATATGCCTTCTTATTTGTATGTCATACTTGCGAGACAAATAACTAAATCTTTCTGAGACAACTTGTTCAGTGTTTTGAAGAAGACATGGCTTATTCTTTTATAGCATAGCCATCAAATCTCAGTTTGACCTGGTTGACTCGCAATAAGGCATGCTTTTATCGTAGTAGTTCTCCAATCCACAACATATAGATTTCCTTTTCGCATAGCAATTAGTACAACCTCTTTTGATTCATTGTCAACCAATCTATATTCTTGAGACTTGATCTTTATTTTGTATCCTCTCTCTACAAACTGGCTCATGCTGAAAAGATTGCATTTGAGTCCTCTTAATAGAGTACACCTTTGATAATGACGCATCCAATCCTCAGATCTCCAATACCCAATGTTAGACTTAATTCTCCCCTAACAAACCTTATAACTAGTCATTTATTGCACGGCTTACAATTAACAAGTTTGCTAGATTTCCAGTCGTGTGCTTCCCACAACCACTATCAAAACGGAAGGAGGGATTTATGCTTTCCGTGGCTGGTCTTTGTACAAAACAAGGAGAATTGATTAAGTTTCCATTACTCTAATGGATCCAGAAAGTTCAAACATTCGACCAGTTGAAACCCAAGCTTTGGTAGTCTTGATTTGAATGTTTCTTTGTGCGTACATAAGGGGTACTTTTCCAAATGATCCTTGTTTGGAATTAACAAGGAACCTTTCGTTAAGAGTCCTTTTGGTGTCCTCTCTTGTTTAGAGAGTGCTTTACCTTCAGAACTTGCTTTTCAGCGAGTTCCCTTTGAAAGAAACAAAGGACCGGGATTTTGAACTTCTAACTTGTCAAAACACTGTTGGGATCAATGTTGAACCAACATTATTATTACTTGAACTTGAACAAATAAATAGAACACAGTGGATTGTACACTTTGAAGAACAAAACAACTTTTAGCAGGTATAAAAATACACGCCGTACATAGACGTAATATCCACTATCAATGAAAGAGGATTTAAAAAAATTAGATTCAAACTTTCATGAGTTGAAAGCTTGAATTGCAAATAGCTAAACAGTAGAACAGTTTCACCTATTCTAGTATCATTCACCTAGATCAATCTAAGTTATCAAGATCACACACCTGATATGACCATGAAATGTGCATTTTTACCTACTTTTAGACCCTCGTTTTTTGCCCAAGATTCAATACTTATATCATATTATGGCCAATTACCAAATTCTTGTGTATTTTGTAGGGTATAATTGTGTTTTCGGGGAATTGCACGATTTCCGATGCCAAAACATCATATTTATGCGAAATCAAGGAAAATAAGGAAATACACTAATTTGCCCGTACACGGAGTTCGAGGAGTCCAATTAAGGCATGTTACTTACTGATAATGCTCAAACATTGAAGAAGATGTGACGCCCTATCACCTTCACAGATAATTACCGACAATAAAATATAATTTAGACGCACGGAAGCTTTAAACAGAAGTTCTTTGACTTTATTTACATGCATGCCAACAAAATAAATTTTGACCTACTTTATGCAGTAAAATTGCTTTTACAGTACAAAAGTGCTTTCATGTATGATATGCAAATGACGAGCCGAGGGAAAAGGATTGGAAACAAGCTGGCCGACCCTTGATGCATGTCTTAACATCGTTTCCGCTAAGATCTGCCTGTGCCTCAATATATGTAAAAATATCATCGCATTTTGAATGAGTTACGGATCTCAATATACTCCTCCGTCCCGAGAACTTCATACGCTAAGGTTAGCTTAGCTTTATGCGAAATAGTAAAATAAATAAAATAATAGAAAAATAAATAAAATAATGGAGGTAATTAAGATCTAATCTAAATACCAACAGCTCCATCCATATTTATTATATAAAGCACAATGGTCTAAACCTCACCAGATTCATTTAGTCCTACGTGAAATTTTGTGGAATTAGTTACATTTTAGTCAGTATATATTTCAATGTTATTTTTGGTATGTTGACTGCATATATAATTTTTATTAAATCTCATATAACGTTATCTAAAAAAATTCGAAAAATATATGGAACATATATTTGAATTCGACATGATTTAATCCATGTACACCAATCTTGAATACTATTATTAATTAAATAAATTATTTTATCTATTAAAATAAAATATAAATTTATTAAATAAGATAAAATGAAACACCTAAATTTTAAAATAGAGTATTTATTAAATTAATTCAATCCTATGTGGAATTAGTTGCATTTTCAACCGGTATATACATATTTCATGCTTTATTTTTGGTATGTTAGTTGCATCAATAAGTTTTATTAAATCTCATATAACTTTATCTACAAAAATCCGAAAAATATATTGAACATATATTTGAATTCCCCGTGACAAGACGAATCCATAGACACCAATCTTGAATATTATTATTCATTAAATAAATTATATTATTTATTAAAATAAAATATAAATTTAATAAATAAGATAAAATGAAATAATTAAATTTAAAAAATAGAGCATTTATTAAATTAATTCAATCCTATGTGGAATTTTGTGGAATTAGTTGCATTTTCAACCAGTATATATTTCACTGCTTATTTTTTGTATGTTGGCTGCATATATAGTTTTTATTAAGTCTCATATAAATTTATCTACAAAACTCAGAAAAATGTTTATGTTTATATTAATAGATATTTATATTTTCAATTAATATATAATAGATATTTATATTTTCAATTATACATTCGATTCTACGGTTGAGCAAATTCCGGGTAGGGGGAGAGAATTTTGTTGTATAAAGTTTTGCCAGGTTAAACGTGAGGAACTGAGGCTAATGTTTTAGCATTAAGATTATCATTGGGTGTTTTTATATAATATAATATAATATAATATAATATATAAAGTTGATGAGCTAAACCCACCAGATTGATTCAAATTCCATCCATCCTACGTGAAATTTTGATTCTACGGTTAAGCAGAGTCTGGATAGGAGAACGCAGTAGTGTTATTGCTAAGATCATGTGAGCAATGTTATTGCTTGGTGATAAAATTTTATATCTTATAGTTGCTGAAAATGCGGAAGGCCATGAATAGTATTTTTTTAATAGATGATTATTATTACAACTATTATTATTATTATTAATTAAATAAATTATTTTATTCACTAAAATAAAATATTAATCTCATATAACTTTATCTACAAAAATTCAAAAAATATGTTTAACATATATTTGAATTCGTCGTGACAAGACGAATCTATATACACCAATCTTGAATACTATTATTAATTAAATAAATTATTTTATTCATTAAAATAAATATAAATTTATTGAATAAGATAAAATGAAATAATAAAATTTTAAAAATTAAAAACGACTCATTAAAACACATTATAAATAATTAACGTAGCATCAAGCATTCAAAAAGATACTCATTTTAAATAGTTTAGCATCAAACATTCTGGACAAACTAAAATATACGATTATTTCGATTAGCCTCATATATATATATCCATACGACCATACCATTTGCGCACTTTCGGTTATTCTGGCACTTTCATATATTTTTCTACTATATTCTAAAGTTAATGGTTTACTTTGAAGCACACATGATCCGCATGTGCATAAATGATACTTGGAGCGCTTTCTAATTACTTGGACATTTTCGAATACAAAATTAAAGTAAAAAGAAATTCATTTTAAGTTGTATTAACTCTCTACGGTTTTTTTTTTTTAATTTTTGAATTTAGGTTTCAACTTTTCTCTAAATACTTATGTATGAAAAATAATGAATAGTAGGAGATAGTGAATGAAGTAGAAGAGGTGAGAAGGTAAAAAATAAAGTAATAAATTAATTTTCAATTTTTAGGCATGTGAAGATGAGATCTATCCATATATTATAAAAACCAATTTTTATTATCAATGTGAGAAATTATTTCATTTTTTTAGATTAAAAAATTACAAAACAATTATAATCAGGGTAAATTTATTTTTGATGCCAAGTTCATGCTTATTTGGTTATGTTACCTTCACAATTTTAATCTAATTTTGGTTACATAATTATGCCAATGATATTCAACCTTTGCAACTATTTATAAATGTGTATTCTAAATCCCATAATTCAATCAAAATCGCCACACACACACTAATTTTCTTAATGGGCATGAATCCAGATTGGAGGACCTTTGGATCTATGCTTGACATAGTTCCTTCAACTAATCTTCTAAGAATGTTCTATGAATTGTATAGTAGACGTGTTATTTTCAGTTCCAGAAGATAGAAAAGACACACGTGAGCTAATTGGTGGTGTGTTGATCTTTACATGTCTATCAACAACTTTTTATATGTGAAAACTTTCAATTTCCTTTTCTATATGTATATGATTCGATCGGCAGGATGAGGTATAAGGTTTCTCTTCTCTATGATCTCTGGCTGGAAGGACTGGTTCTATCCAACCCGAATTCCAACCCTGTTCGAAATAATGATGTTCAGGTACGGTCTGGTATATACTCAAACCCGTTCCATACCTTTGTTACAATACCCGACCACAACATTTTATGTTTAAGTTAGTAAAAATTACATTTTTTTCCAAATGGAGGGTGGGGAGGAGTCCAGATATACTCTGCAAGGAAACTCTTCGATCTTCTCTACTTTCTTAATACATAACGGGCCTGGGGGATCTAATACTCTGGTGGGAAACTCTTAGATCTTCTCTACTTTCCGATCTCCATAACGAGCTTGGGGATTTGATACTCTAGGTGAGGAAACTCTTAGATTTTCTCTACTTTCCGATCTCCATAACGAGTGGGAGGATGGGATCACCGATACTCTCTAAAGTGGGGAAAATGTTTTAGATCTTCTTACTTTCTTGATCTCCATGACGGGCCCGGGGTCAGATACTCTCTGGGAAACTCTTCTATCTTCTCTTTACTTTCTTCATCCATAACGGCCCCGGGGACAACCGTATCATGTGAAATTATGTTCAGAATAATAATTTCGTGGTATGACGATACCACCGCGGTTATTGGAACCGTGGGTTGGAAAAAACAACCGTGATATGTGAAATTATGTTTGTATAATATTTGTGTGTGTGTGGTAGGGTACAATCACATGAGATTTTAACAACCCTATTGATTGTTAGATACTTTTGTATTTTATTTTGGTTCGTCGAGGATAGATTTTTTTATAAAAAACATGTACCTATTACTAATTAAAAGATGGTAGAAGATTGTGTAGATCTGGAGAAGATTACATGTCGAGAAGATGGGGTAGAAGGAGGCGCCTAGTGAGTGAAAAATAGATTTGATCTTTGGTTTTGTATATATACCTAGGTCACTAGGGTTTGTTGAAGTTAATAGTTGTAATTAACTTAAGTGGGTTTGTTTGAATTAATTGTAATGGCAAAGGTGTAATTTGATGGAAAATGTAAGATTTTTTATTATTTGTTGTGTGTAGTAGCCTTTTTAAGAATGTATGAAGCTTCATGAGATTACTAAAATTCAAGAATGTATGAAGCTCATGACGGAGGAAGTATAATTAGTAACAGGTCATTTAATAACTAAGTAAAATAACCGGCAACAAGCTATTTAACAACAATAAGTATATATCAGAATCACAATTCGAGTCACTCAGATTCATTATCACTTAGAACACATGGCCTTCAGATATTTCACAATTTCCAACACATCAGTTCACTTTTCAATCTTATCACATCAAATAAAAATCATTTCACATAATTCACATTTTTAATAATAATGCACGTGCTTAGTCATTTTCTCTGTTTGCTATGGCTCTTTTACGCACTGTGAGTAATTATGATCACTGATGGCCATATGCTACCATCAATTTCATCATAAAACACATAGAGTTCAATGAACTCGTGGCCAGACGCAGATCAGATCCAAATAATATGGAGAATTTTCACACATATAACACATGACTCAAGGTCGTCAACATATTTTCAGTCAGTCACTTTAAGCTTTTCACCACATCCAGAGCATAACATTTCACATATAGAACACCACTGTATATTTTCACATCTCATATCAACAAATTCAACCATATAATTCACATATACATAGCCCGTACATTAGCACCATAACAATAATTTAAAGTCATACTAAACAACAAGTTAGCGAAATTATTTACAAAGATACTAAATAACAAGTTACCACCGTCAAAAATCGCTACCAACATCTCTAGCTGCTAAAATACCGTCTGACCTTCACAAATCAATTCGGTTGCTATAGCATCCTTATCCATAGCTCCCGAATTTCATAGACAGTTTCTATCCCCTTTTCACCTTCTCTCCATCATCATTTCTTTCTTTCTTTTTATTTTTGGTTTCGTTCTGATCTGTGGTAATAAGTGACTGTGTGTAACAGTCGGTTTGGTAAATGTGTGGGGCGTAAACAATTTGGTGCTGAAGAAGCCAATTTTCTCATTAAATCTCGGAAGGATAAGGATCAGGTGCAGAGGCGGTGGACGTGAATCATACCATCAAATTTAACTAATAACTTTATTTATTTTTTTTTTGGAACAGAAAAAACATGTCTTATTTATCCAAATCAATGAGGTACATTTTAGGGCCGATATTTCCATGCCCAACACTTGCACAATACTTGGGAGTATCTAGATTACATGGCAAATCAAAACAAAGAAAACTAATAACTTTATTTTAATCAACCAATTATTTGCACCAGCCTACTTATTTCGGTTTCACAAAGACGACTCGAAAATTAAACAGGTCCACTAAACAAATACTATAAATTCATATGGTTCATATTACAGTGTCCGTTCGTTTATAGGACCTCATTTAGATACAAAACGATTAAAATCAAAACCGTAATGTTCTAATTCAAAACTATATAAAACAACGATAACTATTACTATAATTCAATTTCAGTCACATAATATCAATTTTTAACATCCAGTTCATATAGCACAAATACACCATGTCACATTATATAATTTAATTTTTCACAAATAAGGCCACGTATATAACACATCAAAATATTAAAATTTACTTAAAAACATATTTAAACATGCTTATGAGGTGAAAAAGGTCAGGGGCGTGACAGAAGACCACTTTTTAAAAAAAGAGAGTTGCAAAGCCCGAAATCAACACGCGAGACGAAACGACCAACATTTGGTACCAGATAGCTAACTGCTGTCAATAGGTCATCACAAAGGAGCTCATTGAATCTTCCAAAGCTCGTTAAAGTTCAAGCCGAGCCCGCCATGCTAAACCTTCCTTATACACTATGTGCAGTTTTTGCACAAAATTTCCAGTATAAATAATTGTGTTGAGGTCTCATAATCACACACTGCGATCAAAAGCAGCTCTCATGAGAGAGAAATAGTCCTTAGGGAAGTGAAACCCCAAAACAGCAAAACCTTGGCCGTCAGCAACCTGTAGAACAAAACCCTAGCCGTCAAGAACGAAGATATCAAGACTAAGCTTTTCTTTTCTTACTTTCTCGATTTCTCGTGTGTTCTGTTTATTGCAATTATGAGTAGCTAAATACTTTCTTAAAGGCGAACCGCCGAAACTCTGCGTGTTACTTCTTTATATACCTTGATATATTAATGAATTGTTTATTAGAAGTAATTCGTATTTGTACAACTCTATTCATCCGACTCTCTTTAGTTATTTATGTATTTATTGAGGTACTAAAGGGTCCATTATTACATGCTAGTAGAGATAATAAATTTACTTGTTTATCTTTTCTAGGAATGTGGCGTAATGTATTATTGAGTGACACAACAATGGCATTTACTGAGTGGGGGTGCTGATACTGACCGAGAATTGGTATTTAGCACTGAACCTCGCTGTCGCTAGAGGCATATACGTTGTCTGTTATTCATGTCACGCACCAAAACCAAAATACTTGGGCGCGATCGGCCGTCTATCGTGAGATGGGCTCACGCCAAGACGAACCCTTCCTTTAATCCTCAAATACATCAATTATTTCATAGTGGTACAAACAGAGCATCTAAAATCCATTACATAGTAATTACAACGATTACAAATCCTCAAACGATTACAACGATTCCAATACTACAAGTCATCCTATACAATACAAATCTTAGAGTCGCAGCAACTACTAAACAACCTTCACATATCCATCACCTGACTACCGTCTCAACTCCAAAGTATGTTCGTCCAATCACTTACTAAATATCTAAAAAATAAGTTGTAAGGGTGAGCTCCTGGCACTTTTACCCGGATCAAGTACATATGAAAAGTTTACATACATATACACTCCATTTTTATATCAAACATAGTCGAAAATCATTTTGCATGGAACATATGTCACAATAATCACAATTCACATTTAGCTCGAATCAAATATACACTACGGCCACACAAACCGTGGTGGCACACAGGTCGGCTTTCACATAACATATCCCCTAACACAATAGGGTCACACATTACACTGGGAGTACTCCAAAGCACGACATTCCCCCGAAAGGGTCACACACTTCATAGGCATATCGATGAGCTTAAATGTACACATAATCCATGCTTTATCAAATAACTTTCACAAATCGCAAAGACAGACAAAACATTTTGGGATACACATACTTGATCCTTTTTCGAATAGACTATTATATCAAGTCCCATAACATGATATAATAACCATAAGTTATTTGTCAAACTTTAAAACAATACATATACATATATTATAACAATAAAATAAAGCAAAAGTGCCAAGAGTTCCCCTTACCTCAAGGTCGATACGAATCCAAGTCAAACTTAAGTAATCCGGAAAACCCTCCGTTATCTTGCACATCGAATCCTCCAAAGTCACATTGAACCAACATTCATTCAAAGCACCACTAAAACACTTCGCTCGTCTCTAATGCGTTTAAAAGGTCGAAAAGGCAAAAGTAGGTTACAAGGGCAAAACGGTAATTTCTGTAGCTCGAAAAAATAGGAATAAATGGTGGAAGGCACAATTGTAATTCTGCAACATCCAGGGGTAGAACAGTAATTTAAACAGGCCGAAACAGGCTGCAAATAAAAAGAATACAAAATATGGCTCTAGTGAGATTTGAACCACGGACCTCATGCCTAACAGTCCACAACTTCTTAATCGGCTTGTGTTAACAATTCTACTACCAACATATTTAATAAATCTTCACCTGCTTATCCAAATTAATTACAAACATTTCCTACCCTACTCAAATTCTCAAAATAAGGTCCTTTAAGTTTCTACAAATATTCACATAGGTCCCTACGAATTCAAAAACTTTCCAACCTCCATGAAATCGAACCAAACTCCTCCAAATCCAAGCAAGGGCTACGGGAATCGATTACCCACCATCTCCTCCATCTAAAACCATCAATAACAGTCCAAAACATCAATGAATCGGTCCAATTGAATCGCGAGATCGGTCTCCCTATCTCTTGTTTCTGTTTCGCGATCCATAACCCACAATCTTCAATTGATTTGATCCAAACCTACTCGATTTCAGTCATAAATCCGTTGTACTCTCGTAATTATCAAGATCGAGTAATAACAAGATCTAATGTAACGATAAGAAGAAGAAGAGAGCGCGTATAGAAAAGATGAAGAAGAAGAAAGAAAGGAAATAACCAACATAAATAAATAAACCTAATGGGCTTTCATACAAACTGAACCTGGACTTTCGAAGCTAACCTACTTCAAATAAGATCCATAGAATCCCTTAAATCAACTTAAAGTCCAAAAACATTATCGTCTCCAAATTAAATACTAATGGACGACCCAAAAATAAATTCCGGGATTTTACAATTCAAGTAGTTGGAAGTAGCACGGACGAGCTAGATTGGGGATCCTTTACACCTTTTAATCATTCATTACAAATTTATTCACGATTGTCTGCATGCTTAAGAGTTCAATCTGCTTTCAAAAACCTTTTTGTTAATTGTTTGTGCATCATAATTACATCGTTATTTGCTTATTCTTATGCTAAGTTTTCGAGGAGAACGGCTGTCAAATTATGGAGAACATATCATAGAATCTATGATGAAAGTTGGAAACAATGCCGGATCAAAGGTCTTCATACCTTAAATGGTTTTGACACGGTTGACCGTTACCAAATTTCCCTTTAGGTTCCAATGAAGACAGTTCATGTCAACTGTTTGTTACACAATGACAATAAAAAAGAGTCAATGACAATCTCTAGCTCATGCCAGCCTATATCTACCTAGCCCAGTATTTAGCCATGGTTAACTTTATATTACGTTCTCAAGAGTTACAAGCAAAACGGGCTTGAACGTGTTGATTCTTGATGGAGAACGAAAACCCACTAACACGACAACTAATGTGGTTTATAAGGAGGTTTTATGCCTATTTCATTTTGTTTGATAAATCATGTTCTCTTAACTTGGATGTTGGTCCAGATAACGACAAAGTAAAAGACTAGAGGGGGGGGGGGGGTGTGAATAGTCTTTTAAAATTTTTGTCGATAAACACAGTTTCTCAGAAACCTGGGGGTTTCTGATACTTAAATTCAGAGCGCGGAAGACTTTAAGATAGGTAAGTGCAGAAACAATAAGTATGTGTGTGTGCTTTGCTGAAATGTAAATATAGAAATGTAAATGACACAGCAAGTATAGTGGTATCTGCAGGTGGCGTAATCCTCCAACTAATCCACTTCGATCTTTTCTGAGACCTAGAATTCATTAGAACAGATAATTGAGTTCACCTTACAATAATCCAATTCTAAGATTCCTATACAAATGGTTCCCAACCAAATGTTCCCCCTGAGTTATTCCCCAGCTCCTAGAGCTAAGTACTTCCTCTACTCAGATAACCTTGGAGTTATTCCTTGATTTCCCAAATCAAGTACTTCCTCTACTCCACGCCTTGATGGTGTTGGTTATACGGTTTGTCAGAGAGGCTTCTCGTATAACTTTTCAGTTATGTTTTCAGAGAGCCTAATAGAACAAGACTACTTAATACACTTGTTCAGTGGATGACAACCGCTTCTTACCGACCTAAGTAATTGATGTCCGCTCGAGAATGAGCTTTAAAGGGTATCTGATAGTTCAACTCTTTTACGAATAACAATCTCTTGTTAAGGTTCAGGACAACTTAGAACTACTAGTGATTCTTCGAGCAATAGAAAGCTTTCAGAAAGGGTAGTAGAGTGCTTGAGAGAATACTTTGCTTGATGGTAAGTTTGCAAGATAGAGCATTCTAAGGTGTATTTCAAGATCTAAGTGTGTGATATATATAGATGAATTTGAGAGTTGTTGGAATGATATCCGTTAGACACAATACAAATTAAGTCCATACTTATCTTGAAATGAGTACTCAGAAGTCCTTGTCTCATGTCTCAGAGAGGACTGTGCTTCAGCAGCTTTTCTGCCGATGCAATTAATGCACTTGTACTATTTCTTGTCCTGTAGTCTTCAACGGATACATGAGCCTTTCTGATGGCTTGGATGCTCCATACTCATGATGTCATGTGTCCAGAATCATATTTCAAAAGTAAGTAAATACACTTAAGAAAGTATTAAGGACATAGTCTTTCTTGAGTTAGACTAAACCTTGATATCTTCATAAATCTTGTGCAATCTTCAGTCTTCTAATCTTCATAAAAGCTCCACTGCTAGGATTGATCTTCATGGTCTTCTGGAAATAAAAATTACACTCAGAGACCTATAATCATAATACAAGATTTACTAGACTAATCATACTCGGTGATTTCCTCTTTTACAATGTTCAAGTGAACCAAGAGTACTTAATCACCTTTCTGGCTAAGATAAGAACATGTGATGAGTGATCAAAAAACTAACAGATAGTCCTAACAAATTTCCCCCTTTTTGATCAGTCATCCATGACTATCTTTTAAGTCCTATTACAAATTTGTAATCCTGGAAGAGAAAACAATCCACCACTTAATCATTTCAAATGATATTCAGAATTAAGTGCAGAAAGTAAACATCAACCAAATCACAAGAAGTGATCTTTGCTGATAAGTTGTCATCTATTAGAATGTATCTGAGAGTATGATCTTCAGATAGGTACAGTTTACAGAATAAGATGCAACTCTTACAAATAGAGAAATTCAGAAACAATCAGCAAGATTACAAAAAGTAACAAAACATACTAAGTAAATTAGAACAAAGGAGAATCCAAGCTCCAAGAGAGTATTCTAATGTTACTAGTCTTCAAGTCTTCAGAAATGCAACTTGGGTTCAGATACCTCAAGTTCTTCAAAGATCCTTCGGATCATTGACATAATCATCCACTTTTCGCATTCTCGGACATAGTCATAAAGAATCCTTCCGACAGAGCCTGTCTTTCCGGATAAGTCACATATTTCATGGTAACTCTTGCCAAGCTTGTGATTCTTCCGCGTAAAATGTTTGACCTGTATACTTTCCTGCACCTGTGCATGGTCTACTTGCAGCTGAGATAGGTTGAAATACTTGTATATTTCTTCCAGATAGTGTATATCATCTAGGTATTCATCCAATGTAATATAGAATGACTCATAGGTTGAAACACCTAGTTTGTTCTTCCCGTAGCTACCATCCGCTTTTCTTACCTTGTGTACATCATCGTGCTTTGGGTAAGGAGCAAAAGAAAGATCCATCTTTCGGCTTCATTCCTCTTTTCTACTTCAAAGTTTAGCTGCATGAAGGTGCTCAGTTTTAGCACATCGCCTTCTCTCCATTTCGTGGATCCGTTGAGGATGGAGTTGGAAACTTATCATTGACAAGTAGATGTTGTAGTTCCGTAATCCAATACCCTCTCTTGTTCAGATGCACCTATATGAAGACTCTTCATTCGGTCTTCATATACTCAATGTGCATCACTGGCCTTTCTTGATGAGTTTCTCTGCTTACTCGCTAACCGGGAATCCCTTCGCTTTCATTAGGTGGCCTTCCGTCAGAGATCCTCTAACCCTTTCTTCCGCCTTGGGTCATGTTGGTGAATGTTCCTTGTAATGACTTGGTATTTTCAGAAGGGGTTCTGGCTGCCAAAGGCCTTGCTGCCAGAGGAGGTTGTGAAGTAGTTGCTTGTCTCCTTTTCTTGTGAAGTGGATGTTCATCTGTATCAGATTCATCCTCATCATCATTGAAGTTCAAAGTTGGAGACTTGCAGCTTTCTTGACCTCTTACTTCTCCTTCTTCCTTTTCTTCTTCTTCAGAAGTCTTCTTCTCTTCTGAGATTCTAATGGACTTGGCTCCCCTAGTTATCATACTTCTCAGCCTTCTGGCTGGTTGATCTGGAACAACTTCTTCAGCAAGGGTGTCTCCAGTGGTGTCTTTAATGACAAGTTGACTTGAGGAGGGAGGATTTGATTGTTTTCTTTTTCTTCCTCTGCCTTTCTGAGGCATCTCTTCCTCCTTAGTCATGAATGACTGACTTATGACAGCATAAGCTTTAGAGAGTGATTCAAAGTTTTTCTGGAGATTGTTTTGCACCCTGACTAATTCTTGAAGTTCCTTCTTCAGCTCTTTGTTCTGCCTAACCAGTTCCTGCTCCTTTCTGTTGAGCTCTTCAAGCGGCCTTAGGATGGCGTGGGCTTGCAGGACAGCATGGCTGGCTTCATTCAATGCTGCATTAGCATTGTTACAATCCTCATCCCTGACCAACCCTAGATCTTTCTTAGAGAGAGCTATGCTGGTTGCTTTATTGAGTAAAGCAGCAGCCAATGGCTTCATTTCTTCTGGGACGGATTTTAGCACTTCTGTGTCTTGGGCAACTAGTGTCTCTCTGAGTTCCAAAAAGATACTATTCCTTGCACGGTGCTCTTCACTTCTTGAACTACCTGGTCCAGAGAAGATATGAGGAGCAAGTAGGGCTCTCTTTTGCTGAGTGATAAGTCTCTCATCTTCTTCTGCAGTAATCAAGTTGCGGTTTTCTTCAGCATCACTCTCATAATCCTTCTCTGGGTTTGTTTGCAAGCTGGCTAACATCTTTTGTTTGCCTTGGAGTATGCTGGCCTTCTGAGAGAATGTAGAAGGTCTTTCTGATGCAACCTCAGCATCGTGCTCTTCATCATCATTGTCATCCATGGCATCTATCTCAGCAACTGTGACAACAATGGCATTCTTCAGATTTCTTTGCTCATCTAGGAGTGCCAATTCCTTGGCATTAGCTTCTTTGAGCTTTTTGAGTTTGGCCTCCTTTTCATCAACAAGAGCTTGACACTCAATGCTGATTCTCTTTTCTTCTTCCAACACCTTTCTGAGTTGTTCAATCCTGAACTCAGCGGCTGAAATTTCTTCTATGGCATCATTGTGCTCAGCCTGTTAGATATCTTGACGAGACTTGGGAGGTGATGATGATGGGGCTTTCTGAGCATTTGAAGGAGTAGCCTTCTCTCCACTTCCTTTGCTAGCTTTCTGAATCCCGCCTTGTCCAGGTTGGGGATCATCATTCTGATCATCATCATCATCACTCTTGTTCTTTGCTTCTTGGTTTGGATTCTCAAAGGGAGGTTCTTGACAATCATTTTCGTCCATCTCCTCGTCATCTTCTGAAACCAGGTTGATCACATTTGGGAATGTAATCATCTGTTGGTCCAGATAACGGCAAAGTAAAAGACTAGAGGGGGGTGAATAGTCTTTTAAAACTTTTGTCGATAAAACTATTTCTCGACATATCGTGTAGATATCGATACTTAGATTCAGAGCGGAAGACTTAAGATAAATAAGTGCGTAAGCTTAAAGTGTGTGTGTGTGTTCGAAATGTAAGTACGTAAAAGTAAATAACACGCAAGTATAGTGGTATCCGGAGGTGGCGTAATCCTCCAACTAATCCACTTCGGTCTTCCAAAGACCAAGAATTCACTAGAATAGATAATTGAGGTCACCTTACAAAAATCCTATTCTAAGATTCCTTAAACAAATGGTTCCCAACCAAATGTTCCCCCTGAGTTGTTCCCCGGCTTTCATAGCCAAGTACTTCCTGGACTCAGAAACCTTTTTGAGCTATTCCCTAGCTTCCCAAGCTATGTACTTCATGTGCTCAATAACCTTTGAGTTATTCCTTAGTTTCTCAAACTAAGTACTTCACCATACTCCAGTTGATGGTGTTGGTTTTGGTTTGAGTTGTCGATGAGCTTCTTTAATAACTTTTCGCTTAATCGATAGCTCGTGAATCAAGTATACTTAATACATTTTTCAATGTATGGTATCTTGTTCTTTTTACCGACCAAGTCTTAGATAAATGTTCAAGAGAATGAATCTCAGATACTTGATCTTTCAATTCAACTCTTTCACAAATAGCAGTGCTTGTTTAGGATCAGGACACTTAGAACTTTAGTGCTACTTAAGATCAAGAGCTTTGGTCGCAACAGAAAGCTTGAGGATAAGTAGTTTGCTTTGAGAGAGTAAGATGTTCAGCGTGTTTATGGAGTTCAAGGTGTGTCTTCTCAAGCAGTCTAAGTGTTGATATTTATAGATGAGTTTGAGTTCCGTTTGAATAGTATCCGTTAGCTTAAATCAAATTCAAACTATTGATATCGTGTATAATCGTAGCGTGTTTGTCTTCTTCTTCTTGGTTACCATTGCTTTTGTTCGTACATCTATGTCCGTGCATTTAATGCGTTGTACTATACTTTTGTCTCAGAGTGCAACGGAACTATGCTTTATCGTAGACAAACTTGATCGATTTCTCGATTCTTTGCACGTTCTTATCTTTATCTTCGATACCACTTTTATTGAAACAACTTTGTTTGCAATATATATTTCTTTTTTAAATGTTAAAGCTCAAGGTATCCGAGAATAGATATCAGGGACACTTTCCTTGTTTTCAGATAGACCTTTTATTTCTCGAGATATCTCTTGTGACATAGTTTGTTTAAAACTATTCGTGTTCAAGATATCTCGCCAAGGTATCTAAAAGCTATTCAAGAATCTTGTGCGCTTCAAATCTTCAATGTCGTTGAACTTGTTCGCTTGGATGTCTTCTTCGGTCTTCTCTTCATAAAATAAAATTACATTTTGAGACCTAACATCCTATACAAGATTAGCTAGACTATCATACTTAGTGGGTTTCCTCTTTTACAATGTTCAAGTGAACCAAGAGTACTAATCACCTTTCTGAGACTAAGATAAGTCATCATGTTGCTGATCAAAATCTAAACAGATATTTCTAACAAAATATCTAACAAATTTCCTAACAAATTTCCCCCTTTTTGATCAGTCAACGATGACTATCTGACCTATTACAAATCTGGATGAGTGAACAATCCACCACTTAATCATTTCTCATGATCTTTCAATTCATTCAATTAAGTGCAGAAAGTAAACATCAACCAAATCACAAGGTGTGATCTTTGCTGACAAGTTATCTTTTATAGAATACTATCTGAGAGTAAGTTCTTCAGATAAGTTACAAAGAAAGATTACAGATAACTTCAATACATAAAACAAGTTTAGCTCAGTCAGCAAAAATACAAAAATACATAGTAAATTAGGACAACAGGAGTAACCAAGCTCCAAGTAAACATCCTAATAGACTAGTCTTCAAGTCTTCAACTCTTCAAGTCTTCAACAGTAGTTCTATGGATCAGTCTGCAAATTTCCTATCTCCAAACCTTTTGATGTCATCAGAATAATCATAGAGAAGTGTTCTGACGAGCATCTCAGTGTCTCTGGCAAATCCACAGACCTCTTTGTAGGTTTTGGTAGGATTTTTCTTGACAAAATGTTTGACCCACAGATACTTTCCCCACTTCGGGCATGCTCTATTCGATATCCGAAGCTTGAAGTATTCAGAGATAATCCTCGATATCCGATGTCACCCTTGTATTGATCTTGATTAGATAGAATGACTCATAGGGTTCCACAATGTAGTCTTTCTCTTGTGCTGTTCTGTGATATTGATTCATGCACATCATCCGCTTTCCATATGGACATTCATCAGAGAGGTCCTTTCTCATGGCTTCAGTTCTCTTGACAACTTCAAAATCCAACCAGGCTTTAATGTGATTGGTGTTGATCAAGGTTGGCTTATCTTTTCTCCATGCCATAAGTTGTTTATGGATTGGTTCTGGAAATCTTGAATTTACCAGTAGATGCTTAAGTTCCAGAATCCAATAGCCATTTTTCTGATTGATGCACCTGTAGACAGAGGAATCATTGTCATTCTTCACATACTCTATTTTGGCTTCTTCTGGCGTGAGTGGAAGTTGACTTTGTCTTTGCTCAGCCTCACCTGTTCCTTCTCATCTTGAATTCTCTTTGGGGTTGTTGCTTGAAGAACCACCTCGATGGACTTGGTATTTCCAGAGGGTGTTTTAGCGCCTAGGGCTTTTGCATATATCGATTAGGCGTTCAATTTTCCTTTTTCTGTGAAGAGGAGCTTCATCTTCATCAGTTTCCTCATCATCATCAAGATTAAATCTTGTGAGAGTTTTGACCTTCTTCATTGCCGTGGACTTGATTTGGCCTTCTTCTTTTTCTTCAGAAGATTCATCAATCCCTTTAACCTGTCTTCTCCTTGGAGCCTTGGTACTCCTTGGAGGTTTCTGTGCCATGGCCCTTGTTATCATTGTAGTTCCTTCAGTAGGTTTCTGGGAAGCAGCTACTATTTGCAAAGCAGCTTGGCTTGAGGAGGGTTCATTGATTCTGAGTGGTGGCTGGGAAGTTTTCATGTTTCTTCTTCCTCTCTGAGCCGCACCAGCTCCAGATTTCTTCTTGTTTTCTTCTCCTTCTTCCCATTCCCCCTGACTTTGAGGTCCAGATTTGTACACTCTTTCCCCCTTAGTCATTGTTGGCTGACTCAGTCTCATAAAAGAATCTGAGAGAGAGTTAAAATGCCCTTGCAAATAATTGTAGGCAGTGACCAACTTCTGAAGTTCGGCTTTGAGCTCTTGATTTTGCTTGATAAGTCCATTCTCCTTATCAGTGAGCTCTGCCAATGGGCCTAGGATAGCATCTGCTTTTCCAGCAGTGTAACTTGCCTCTTGAAAAGCTTTTTCAGCTAAAGACGCATCATCGTCCCTTATCATTCCCAGATCTTTCTGAGCAATGACTATGCTAGTTGTTCTCTGAGCGATGAGCTCAGTGAACTTTTTCATTTCAGAGGGGACGGAGGCAATTACTTCCTTGTTCTGTGAAGACATCTCCTTTTTCAGATGAGCCAGTACTTGGTATCTGTTCATGTATTCATGGGAGTGGACATTTGGCAGTTTGCTGAAAGTTTCAGGAGCAATCAGTTTCCTTTTCAAGTGTGAAACCGCTAGATGTTCATTGCGGTGCTCTGCCAAAGTCTTGTCTTCTTCATCATCTGAGTAATCAGCCCAGTGATCTTCATCCTCTTGGACATTGATCTCATCGATTGTCGAGTCCAGCAACCATCTCAGAGATTGGTTTCTTCCCTTTTTGGGAGGAGGATGGTACTTCTTTTGAAGATGATGCAGCCTTAGCATCATGCTTAATTTCAGATACTTCTTCAGTATCGAGTTCTTTGGTGATGGCATTTACAGCATCCTGTAGCTCTTTAACCTCAGAGTAAGCGATCATCTCTTGCAGATATTGATCTTGTAGTTGGTGAAGTTGTCTCTGGATTTAGCTATCTGGTCTTCCAGTTGAATATGGAGCTGTTGTTCTTCTTCCAACAGTTGTCTGAGTTGAGTAGTTCTGGATTGAGTATTCAACAATTTCTGAGCGATTTTCTCAGAATCCTCAACTACTTGTTCAGTATTAACCTTTTGTTGGGAAGATGGATGAGTTGACTTTTGAGGAGATGGAGACGGAGATTTCTGTGCTTTCCTCTCAGTTTGCTTTTCAGCAGTTGAGGCATGATTTCTTTGTGAAATTCCTTCGGTCCCTGGTGCACGGGCATCATCATCATCCTTTTTATCTGTGTCATCCTTTTGGTGATAGTCAGTGGGAGGTTCATCGAAGCCGTTTTCGTTTATCTCTTCCTCCTCATCATCTTCAGATACAAGATTGATCACTTCAGGAATAGTGATCTTCTGCCCAGTAACCTCTTCTTGTTCAGAAGGTATAAATTGCAAAGTCTGGGGCAGAACTGGCTTGAATGCCATCTGTAATCTTGTCTGACCATCTGCCTGTTCAAAGGCTTGTATCAAACTGTGCGCCACTTCTCTGGAGAAATCCTTATGCAATAGAGTCGCAACTGTGTACTGTTCGGTAGGGAACATTGCATGGATATACGTCTCCAAGTCAAGAGCTCGTGCTCGTCTGGTTGGTTGATCTGTGATTCTCAATATTTCAGAGAGATCAGAGCACCTTAACCTTTGCCATTTCTTGAAGCATTGAATATGCTTTGGCAGGGTTTGAGCTTTGAAGAAGGGAAGTAGGTCCCTTTTCTCATCATTGGGAGCCTGCTTTGCACTTGTTTGAGCCTGAAAGAAAGAGTTTTGAGTGAGCTTCAAAACTTTTGTAGATATCTGAGTAGAAGTGTAGTTTAGTTTCTGAGTTACCTGAGTAAGTACTTCAGGCTCAGAGACTTGTGCTACTGAGACAATTTGTGTCTCAGATATCTTATTGTGAGGTGGAGACTTGTAAGTCTGGTCCTCATCAACCTTTCTTTCTTGAACCTGAGAATTAAGATTAATACAATACTTAGGAAATTATTTGAAAGAATTTGTGCAAAAATGCTTTAATGAGTTCTGAGTTTTGGACTTACTTCCTTAATAGGAAGCTCAGAGTCATTTTTCTCAGAAACTTTCTCAGTTTCTGGTATTCTTTCATGTGATGTTGCCTTGGGAGCTTCATCAATTTCCATTGATGCAGGGGGTGTCGCAACTTTTTCCCTTTGCATTTCTACTTCTGAATGAGCCTGTAAGTAGAAAGTATTGAATATTTTAGAAGAAGTTTAAGATAAACCATGATGAAGAATATTTATCACTGATTTTTCATGTACCTTCATGCTAGAAGGCTCAATGATGAGTTCTTCAGAAACCTTGTCGGTCTCTGGTTTGTCTCTGACATTTCTGCCTTATCTTCCTCTTTCTCAGTTGGAGCCTATTAGAAACATTTACTTTAAATGATTAAGCACATAGAAAAATGACTGAAAAGTGTTATCTTAAGAATCAATTATCACCTGTGGTACAGGCTCAGATTTCTTAAGAGGCGAGGTTGGGATAACCTCCTTCTCAGTTTCTGAGGCAAGCTTTCCAGCTTCCTCTTGTTTCTGTGTTTCTAACTCAGCCTGTAACAAAGAATTTTTATATAAGTAACAAGATATACAAGCATAAAATTTTTCACAAGGTAGGAGTTAAACCATTCAGCTACCTGAGCATTGTCAGGCTGATTGGTCTCTGGAACTTGTGACCCTTTTATACTTTGGTCTTCTTGTTCCAGTACAGCTTCTTTGTTTGAAGTTTTAGGTACTTCACACCTTTCCTGAGTGTGCAACTCAGTTGCCTCCCTGGGTTGATCACACTGAGTGGATGTCTCAGTTTGATCCCTCTTGTCGAGTTGGGGAACCTGCTCTTTTGCAGGATTTTCTTCAGCGTGTTGTAATGCTGGTAATTCGAAATGGAGTTCATTTACCATTTCATCAACAACTTGTGGTCATTGTGGTTGTGCAGGCGTAAGATCGGTCAAGAGAGTGTTCTTCGATTTTAGATGTGGCATTTTCATCAAGATTCCGACACTAAATTACCACTCATCAGGGCTTCTTGAAGTTGTGCGTAAGAAACGTTCCCTGATGATGTGTTTACACCAACAACCTTTGCTATAGGTGCTTGTTCAACAACTTGAGGTGTAGGTTCTTCTTCAGAAACCTTATCACCAGTTACTGTTACAGTAACCTTAGCCCTCTTTGTTCTTGCTAGGACTTGAGAGATGACTAGTTCATCATCTTCATCGTCAGAGCTCTCATCAGCATTGGGAACTGATTGGTCCATTACTCCGCGATTTCAGATGGGGCTTGGTGCTTTTCACTGTTTTGGCGGCATTAATAAGTTCATCAACAAGGCATTACGCATTAGTCGCAACATTTACGAGCACTTTTTCTTCTTTGAGTCTACTTGTTCAAGTTGATGACTCTTTTGCGGCATTGATGAGTTGATCGCCTTTATCGATTCATCGGCAAGGTCTGCAGATATCGAGAATCGACAACCTCAATGGGTGTGTCTTCGATTTGCTGCCAGACTTCTTTCTTGAAGTTCTGGGCTTCTTGGTCGCAACCTTTTCTTCAGATACCTTTTCAGACTTTCGCTTCTTAGAACCTTTCTGAGACCCAATAACCTTTTTCATCAAGTTTGTATACTCATATTTGTAGAGTAGGTTACTGTTGGCTATTTCAGCCGTCTCTCTGAGCTCAATGCCAAGCTTCTCCAGCAAGTAGCATATCTTCAGACCATAGCTCATGGCCTTTGGCTCGGCTAGTCCTTTAGCGATCTTAGGCAAGCCTTGAATCTTCTTCACAAACTTCATGAAGGCGTACTTTCCCCAATTAAAGGGTTTTCGGCCTTCTGTCTTGTTGATTCAGCAAGAACATCATGATCCATCGTTCTTGGCTTATCTGGTCAGCACCTCCTTGTAGACCATTAAAGCATCTGTGAAGAATGCAAGCCAATACATCCCAGTGAACAATCAGATGTCTGGTTCGGATGTCAGCAAGCTTGAACTCAGTGGGTGTATCTGATTTTTCAAGATCACACACGTCACTGTACAATTGTTTAACACCTTCAAGGAGATCATCATCCTTGGTGTTTATTTCAAAATCCTTTCCAAGATTTTGAAACTCAAACAACTTACAGAAAGTTGTTAAGTCCAGAAGGATTTCCTTTCCTTGGACTGAGGTTTTGACAGCCTATTGCAGTGCCTTCAGAAACACACGAAATTATCCTGGAGTTGTTGTAGAATTTCAACACATCGAGTGATGAAATTCCACTTGGGCGAGCAGATAGAAAACCCTTGATTTGTGCCTTTTCAAGCATGTCAAGAATCGACTTCATCGGCTTGGTTCTCTATTGCGGCCGTGGTATTCCTCAACCATGGCACCACCCCAAATCATTACGTGATTTGAAGTCTAATGGTCGATTAAAATCTCCTACCAATCGGTTGTTCACAATAACTCTGGTGTTTGCTTTTCAGTGATACCGTGGAGGATTGAGATTTCGTGTGGAAGAATTCTTTGGGGCCATCTCTTTATATAGCGAGGAATTTGGTGTTTGAAAGAGATTTGATTGGTAATTCTTTGCGTAAAAACTTAATCTTGATTTGCGAGATTGTAGAAGGTTTGCGAGAGAATCAAGAAGGTTTTGCTATTTTGTGTAAGTCGAATTTTGGATTAGGAAAGTGATTTCTTTGCCAAAATCCTATATATATAGCAATAGAATCTCAACAGATAAATACATACAAATTAATTTTGTGTGTACGTATCTGTGATTTGCAAGCAGGCGTGAGCAAAGCTAGTTCGGCATTAAATGCAAAGTGGGCTTTGTCAGAATTTTTGATCCACTATTCTTGTGAATTAATTTCCACCGTATAGATCAAACGCTTAATTTCATCAAGGGTCACCATTGCTTCTTGACAATGATCACAATCAACAAGTGTAATTGTGCCCATTTAATGAATTTTGGCTATTAGCTATCTCTGAATCACGTTTTGTATGACCAAGAACACTATTTGCATCTGAATCATCTTATACTTAGGATTTTCCAAGTTTTTCATCAAGATAGAAATAATGCAATTTCAAGAGAGTAGTTATTTGAGATAGTTGTACTATTCTCCTTTGTGTTCCCGTTTATGGAGTGATTCGGATATCGAGTTCCCGTCTCGAGATCTTAAGTCGCTCTTTGCTCTTTTCGACTTCCGGATACCTGTTCAGTTCTCTTTTCTCTTCTCTGGATGCGTTCGAGATACCTCTTCTCTGGATGCCCGTTCGGCTACCTCTTCTGGATGCCGTTCGATTTACGAACTTTTCAGTTCATTGATAGTTCCATTAGTCCAAGACTATGTCTTAAGGCTGAAATCTACTTTCTTGTAGTGGCTTAGTGAAGATATCGCAAGTTGGTCTTGATGCCAATCTTGAGTATCTCTATATTGCCTTTTTCAACATGGTCTCGATGAAGTGATGTCTAACATCAATATGCTTTGTTACGGCATGAAATTTAGGATTCGTGTAATCGCAATAGCACTTGTGTTGTCACGAGAAAATGGGAGTTTTCTCTTCGAGTCCATAGTCTTTAAGTTGTTGTTGTATCCACAATTTGTGTTGCACAACAACGGCTGACAATATATTGAGCCTACGTGGCGAAGTTGCAATTGAGTTTTGCTTCTTGCTAAACCACGAGATAAGTCTAGTACCGAAGCGAAGTTCTGAGGTGCTTTTCCTATCAGCGATGATCCGGCATAATCGTCGAGTACCCGGCTAAACTCAATCCGCTTTCTTTAGGATACCACAATCCTACATCTCTTTTACATACCTTAATATTTTCATAGCAATGTTGTAGTGTGTTTGCATCAGTTTATGAAATCTAGCACATACTCAGCGTATTGAATATCGAGTCTACTTGCGATGAGGTAAAGTAGTGAACTATCAATTTCCTATACTTATGTTCTTCAACACTCTTATACGATTCAAGATAGGTCATTTTGGTTCCAATGCTCATAGGTATCTTAGCATTCTTTTGAAGGCTTAAGATTGAATTTTGAGCATATCTTTGCATACTTTGTTTGACTAATGAATATTCCATCATTGAGTTGCTTGACTTGCAATCTGAAAATAATTCATTTCTCCCATCATGCTCATCTCAAACTTACTTTTCAAGAGATTTGCAAAGTCATTACAAAGTTGCTTGTCCTTAGATCCAAATATGATGTCATCAACATATACTTGAACTAAGAGTAGTTTCCCATCATGATTTAAGGTAAATAAAGTTTTATCAACTTCACCTTTCTTGAAACCACTTTCCGAAGGTATTTGGCCAAAGTGTCATACCATGCTCTTGGAGCTGTTTGATCCATCTGAGCTTTACGTAGTTTATAGACCATTCTACTTTACGAAACTTCAAAGCCGGTGGTTGCTCAACATGAACTTCTTACGCAAGTTCACCGTTCAAGAATACTTTTGACATCCATCGATAAACTTTAAATCTTTATGAGTGCAAGGCTAGAAAAGTCTTATTGCATCAATCGCTTTTGGTGCATATGACTCATCAAAATCTAAGCCTTGATGCAGGTAAATCCTTGGCAACCAATCTTGCTTTGTTTACGGTTATTTCACGATTCATTCATCTTGTTTACGAAAACCACTTGGTTCCAATCACGGATATTCCTTCTACAAATGGAACTAGTTTCGGACTTTGTTTCTCTCAAATTGATCCACTCTTCTTGCATTGCGGAGATCGGTCTTGGTCTCCTAATGCTTCTTCTATATTTTAGGTTGATATTTGAGATGAAACATCGAAGAATTAGCATTTTAACTATTGCTCTCCTAGTCCTAACACCTTGATTAATTGGTCGATCACATCTTTTGCGGGATGATCCTTGATCCATCTCATCATAGGTTTAGTGCTAGTAGGATCAATATCGAATGATTTGAATGTGAATCCTTTGGGATTTTGATTTGATACTTTTCGATATCTAAGACATTTTGCTCCTCGGAAGGGCAATTAATATCGACATTTATTCGATGTTTGAGCTATGGAACATGTCTTTCGGAGAGATTGTTTCGAGATAGCTTCACGATGAATATCTTGATTTCCATTTCTGGAAGTTTCATAGGAAATTCTTCATCATGTTTGTGAGTCATCTGGTTGTTACTAGGCATATCAAGCTTTTCTACGTCAGAGTCATCCTCACTTTTCATAATGATGTTTCTCCTTTATGAGGATTCTTCTTCAGAATCCCTCAACATTAGTTCTTTGAACCTTTCTGAGAGTTCATCATTAGGAGGTGTTTTCTTACTTCCTTCATAGAATACAACATGGTGAGATTCTTCAATTTTCTTTGTTCTTTTGTTGTAAATTACATGAAGCTTTGCTATTAAATGGAATAACGAATACACCTTCATACGCCTTTGGTTGAAATGTTCTCGAGATAATCTTTTCCATTGTTTAGAACAAAACATCTACAACGAAATACTCTCGGATGTTTGATATTAGAAGTCTACCCAAGATTTCATAAGGGTCTTGTCATGGTGTTTGTTTATCAAACATACATTACGAGTGTAGCGGTGTATTGACTTCAACCTGATAAACTTCACTTATTTGATGTCGGCTAGCATCGTCCTTGGCTTCTTTAAGGGTCCTGTTTTCCTTTACGCAACACCATTTTGTTGAGGTGTTCTTCTGAGAGGAAAGTTGGTGTTGTATACCTTTCTTTGATGAAAACTCCTTTATGTCTTTGGTTGACAAACTTCGATACCATAGTGCATTACGATTGAATACCTTGTCATTTTCATGACTTCAAGCTTTTTGACAAGTTTGGTATCTCCACCACGGCATCAGTTGTGTTTAGGAAAGACAGCAAGTGAATCTTGAAGTCATCTACAACAACGGACCATATTTCTTTCTGCATAACTAATTAAGATGATTCAAAAGATCCATATGTAGTAGTTGCGTGGTCTAACTAGAGTGTCTAGTTTTGGACTTGAAAGAGATCTTAGATTGTTTCCCCATCGGCCCGAGCAGATACCATCCTTTATGAAAGATGTTTTGGGAAGGCGACCACTAACTCTTTCTTGGCAAGTTTGTTGAGTTTTGAAGATCAAGTGACTCATTCTTTTGTGCCATAACGGTGCTCTTACGTGTGACAGTTGGCTCACCATGAGACATTCTTCGGTTGTGGCGGATGCCCTATCGGCAACATAAAGATTGCCTTTCATGAGGAACCAAGTCATCTGCTTTGACTTATTGTCGATTAGTTTGCGATATTTTGCTTTGAATTTCTGATAAAACCTTTATTTACAAAGCTGGCTCATGCTAAATAGATTATATTTCAAATCCTTAACATGTGTCGTCGGTGATTGTTAATGTTCCCAATTTAGCGTTGCGAATCCCAGAGGATTTAATTCTCCTCAACAAATCACGATATACGGTCACGTGTTGCAAGCTTTGTAATAGAAACAGATTTGCTTTGTCTCTGTCATGTGCTTTCGCATCCACTATCAAATAGCCATTGTGCTTTAGTCCGGAAGCATTACACTGTGAGGAGCAGAGATTAGGTTCTCAATTCTGATTGGAACCATCGAGGACTAAACAATCTTCGATGGAATCCATTTTGAATAATTTCCTTGGAACATTCTTTTGTCGATAGGAACATAAGGAGAATTCTAATTGAATGATTATCATTATTATTATTTTCTTCCTTGGTGTGTTCTAGGTGCTCCATTTGGTGCTTTAGGATACATCGAGGTTTTGAGTTTGCTTTTCGACAAACTTAGCTTTCCTTGATTTCTTCTAGCCACGGCATTGATTTTCGGTGGCTTGATTGACTTCCACGCCGATAATTGCTTTGAGCAATTCTAGCCTTTGCCATCGTTCTTGCTCTATTTGTATTCATGAGCAAGTTGTTTCCCGATCCTTTATAATGATACCATTTGAGCACTTGAAGCTATCTAAGATCTTTTCTCGGCTTTGCTAGTCTGGTTGATCGATTTCTTTCGAGGAAAAAGTGACATGGGAGAATTTGCCAACTCTGCGATTCTACCCTTTTGAGAGACATAACTTTGTGTGTTTACACTTTTCGATGTTGTGTTTCTTTTCGAGCGTGCTACCAGTTTTGTTTTGACTTATTTTTCCCACAAAGGTTTATGCATAGCGCCTTTCCTTTGTCGACAATCTTAGATCTTGACCGATACTATAGATTGCATGGGAACCATCTTCTGAGTACTAAATGTTCTTCTTTCCTCACTCTTATTGAGTGATAGAACAATCTGTCTGTATTATTGAAGTCCTTTCTTTTTCTGAAGGATCTCTTAAGTAGATTGTACTTGAGAAGTCACTAGCTTTGGCATAAGATTGAAAAGATAATTCTTTCTTTTGAGTTCCTTGTTCTCGGAAAGAAGATCTTCATATTTCTTCGTAATTCGACCATTGCTTCTTTATGTGACTTTTAGGTTTAGGATATCGAGCTTTGAAATGCATTTTGACATCCTTTTTGAGATATCTTAACTAATTGAGAATTTTCCTTTGCAAGAGAATTCTTTTCTTCTTCAGATTTTCGGCTCTAGCTACGATCATTAGAAATTCTATTTCATAGATGTCGAGTTCTTTCCTTAGATTTTCTAGATCTTTTATTTCTTCTTCATCACTTTCATAAGTATAACAAAGTATGTGTTACCTCATCAACCATAATGATTTCTATGTTAGAGATATGCGGACCGTCAATTCATCCACATTTCATTCTTCTTGATGCGAGTGAGTCGATTATATCATGAGTAACTCCACATAATTACGGTGATGGTAAGGTTGAGTCATCGAATTGTCATCTTGAATACATCTCAACGTCTAGACATCCAGTTGAGTTTGGATTTTCTTTCTTTCTTGAGTTAATAAAGAAGCTTTACGGCTTCTTACGAAGATTCTTCTATCTTTCTTGTCTTTTGTCCTTAGTTGTTGAGCGAAAGGACAATCCTTCTTGAAGTGACCAGTTGGACAATGAAGTAGATATGTTTCCAATTTCTACTTCCTCGATTACATGATGCTTCTTTGGCTTGTTGATAGCTTTGCATATTTTATCTTGGTGATAGTTTGAAACTAGATGCTTTTTAGCTTCTCTTTGGCTTTTTCTTCTCTCAATTTCTCAGTGAACATATTTGCTCATTTGCTTTTACGACAAGAACATCTGGATCCTTCCTTTTCTTCTTTGAAGTTCCTTGAGCAACTGAGCAATATTATGCGCAACTTTTGAAATAATTGTTTATTGTTCTCCTAGAGTTGTCTCCATAATCTCTGATCAGCACAGATGAAGAACAACTCTCTTTGGGTGATATTTGGCATCCACTTGGATTTAAAGAAATAAAGGCAACTTTGTTGTGCTCCCAGGTTGCCGATTAGGACTTGACAGTTTTAATCTTTTCTGTGAGATATACATTGCTTTCTCACCAAATGTACATATCCATCTCCATAAAATGTAACGCTGAAATCAAGTTCTTCAGTTTGGTGGGACCTTGTTACTGAAGTTTGGAACTTCAGTTTAAAGAACTTCGAACTTGTTTTCCTTGGTTTTCTCGATTCAAAGCACAAATTTCTTCAATCGAATTGCAGAGGCGGGTTTGTAGTAATTTAGCACCCAGTTTTACTTCATATAAGTGCTTTTTTCAGGGTGTCGGAAATCTGATGATGATATTCACGAGCTTGACCATCCAATCATGTCTCTTGGCATCTTGAGATGTCGAGCTCTCTTGGCAATGTTCCTTTCATACATAATGCTTCCACGCAAACGTACGACCACTTTATCCTTTGGCGACCGCATCTCGCCCATCTTCATGTGTAAAGAGGATTTTTCTTCCATCAGACTTTACCTGATATATTGTTTGGAGTTATGCAGTGATTTTGATAGGCCCTTCATTGATGACATAGATCATCCCGTCACTAATAAGCCTCGATTGAGCATCATGTTGTTCTTCCATTTGTGGATTTTACGGCTGAGCGGGTGTCACTTCAGACATACACTATAACACTGAATTATATATAGTCCTTAGAAAGGGACAAAGTTCCTTCACCTATCTGGGGATCCTAGGTTGATTCTTGAAGGCTTGTAGGCCTCACCTTTCTGACTCTCTGCTTGTTGAATCGGATGGCAGCAATAAGTAAAAAAGACTAAGCGCGGGGGAATAGTCTTTTAAAACTTTTATCGATAAACATTGATAAACTGATTTTACGATACATATTAAATTCAAATGGCAAGACTTTAAAGATAGGTAAGTGCAGAAACAACAATAAGTAATAATGTGCTTTCTTTAATGGCTGTGGAAATATAAATACGGAAGGTAAATGATTCTGCAGCAAGTATAGTGAAGTATCACGGAGGTGGGCGTGAAATCCTTGACTAATCCACTTGGTCTTTTTCGAGACCTAGAAATTCACTAGAACAAATAATTGAGGTTCTTACAATAATCTATTCTAAGATTCTAAACAAATATAGTTCTGACCAAATGTCCCCTGAGTTATTCTGACTCCACAGAGCCTTGCTTCCTTCCTACTCGAGATAACCCTTGGAAATTGTTCATGTGATTTCCCCAAATCAGTGCTTCCTCTACTCACGCCTGTGATGGTGTTGGTTATAAGGTTTGTCGAGAGGAGCTTCGTATAACTTTTTTTTAGATTATGTTTCCTGAGCCTAATAGAGCAAGACTCATAATACACTTCAGTTGCAACTGGATGGCGATGTCCACTCTTTGACGAAGATAATTGATGTCGTTCGGAGAACAGGTGGGCTTGAGAAAAAGGTGTCGATGAATTGACTCTTTTACTTGAATAACAATCTCTTGTTAAGGTTGGAATGACAACCAGAACTACTAGTGATTCTTGAGCAGAATGACTTTGAAGAAAGGGTAGTGATGAGGTGCTTGAGAGAATACTTTGTGCGATGAGTAAGTTTGCAAGATAGGCGTTCAAAAGGTGTATTTCTAACATCTAAGTGTGTGATATATATAGATGAATTTGAGAGTTGTTGAGAATGATATCCGTTGACACCATGATTGATGGGTCCATACTGTATCTTGAAATGAGGTACTCGAGAAGTCCTTGTCTCATGTCTGGAAGAGGAATTGTGCTTAGCGACTTTTACCCGATCTGATTAATGCAACTTGTGCACTATTTCTTGTCACATGTAGTCTTCAGCGGATACATGAGCCTTTCGAGCTTGACATGCTCCATACTCATGATGTCGTATGGCGAGAATCTGTGTATTTCAAAAGTAAGTAAATACATAAGAAAAGTAATCCAAGGACATAGTCTTTCTTGGAGTTAGACTAAACACTTGATAGCTTCATAAATCTTATGCTTGATCTTGGGTCTTCTAATCTTCACGAAAAGCCCATTGCTTGGATTGATCTTCATGGTAATGCGGAAATAAAAATTACACTTTCGGAGAGACCTATAATCCTAATCTGAAGATAAGACTAGACTAATCATACTACGGTGATTTCCTCTTTTACAGTGTTTAAATGAACAAGAGTATAGCAATCATCTTTGTACAGATAAGAACATGTAAGTGAGTGGTCAAATACTAACAGATATTCCTAACATTGGATATTACTTGACTATGTCGATTAAACTTGAACTTTTTATATATATGCGCTAATATCGGGGAGTTAAAGAGAAAGTGATGAATCCATTCCATCCATATATTCGTAAATCACAATGGTATAAAATTTCTGATTAAATTACAGGTTCTACGTTAGAATTTTGTGTAATTGATTACATTTAGTTAGTATATATTCTATTCCAGTATTATTTTGGTATATTGGTATGTATATAATTTTTATTAAATCTTATACTAAACTTTATCTAAAAAATTCGAAAATATATGGAACAAATATTCGATTATAGGTATTTGACATTATTGAGCGCAAAATCCGCATGGTAACACCAATCTTGAATACTTTATTATTATTTAAATAAATTTTTTTATAAATTAAAATAAAATATAATTTTATTTAATAATATAAAATGAAATCTTGAGAATTTTAAAAATAGAGCATTTATTAAATTAGACATTCAATCTCGTAGAGTTGCATTTTCAAACGATATATACATATTTCATAGTTTTTTTTTTTATACATGTTGGGCATTTGTAATTTTATTAAATGTGAGTATAACTTATCTACAAAAATCGAAAGCCATATGAACATATATTTGAATTCCGTATTGACAAAACCCGAATCCATAGACACTTGACAACGATCTTGAATACTATTATTTATTTAAATAAATTATATTATTATTAAAATAAAATATAAATTTATTAAAAGATAAAATGAAATAAATTAAATTTAAAAATAGAGCGTTTATTAAATTAATTCAATCATCAATGATAGAATTTTTGGAATTAGTTCATTTTCAATAGGTATTATATATATTTCCTTTATTTATTTTTTATGTATTAGGCTGCATGTATAAGTTTTTATTAATTTATTTAAAACTCCTAAAAATATTTATGTTTATATTAATAGATGTTACATCATTTTAATTCATATATAATAGATATTTATATTTTCAATTATAATTTTGATTCTCACAGGTTGGTGATTAAGATAGGGAAGAATTTGTTGAATAAAAAGTTTTGCGGAGTTAAACATGAGGAACTAAAGGCCCACAATGTTTTAGCGCTTAAGTATCAATTGGATGTTACTAATATAATATAATATAGCCATAATATAATATAATATAATATAATATAATATAATATAATATAATATAATATAATATATTATAATATAATCGCCTAGAAGTTGATAGGCTATTACCATGAGATTCCATTCAAATTTCATCCATCTCGTGAAATTTTATTCTCTGATTAAGCAAAGTCTGAATAGGGCAACGTAGTAAGTGTTATTGCCTAAGATCATGTGAAAATTTTAGCTTTGTGTTTTCCACTTCATCAAAAGGTCCGGTGTTGTTGATGGAAAAATTTTGTTCCATATCTTTCATTATTAAACTTGCACCTATATACAAATCATTAATCATTTATATCTCCATCTCATTGCAATATTGATTATATAATTTTGTATTAATAAAGAAAAAAATCAGGTTTAAGTATTTTTACGATTTATTTTTACGTTTCAATTGGTGTTTCTCAATTATGCAAGGATAGTCGACATAAAAAAGAAGTGAAAAGTACTAAATAATATACTTTATTTAAGAGTCATGGTTTATCAGCAAGAATAATTAAGATTTGAGTGTACAAGCTTCCAGCAAAATTAAAACATTTGGTATAAGCAGATAGATGTTGATGAAATGGATTATATATATATTCTAAGAGGCGAAATCTAAAAGCTAATCCAGAAACTTTACAAAGAATGAAACTTATCTGACCTTAGGGCCATTCCAATGGTCATGGTGATGTGAAGTGAATAGTGGTATTAAATTGAAACCACGGTAGAAGCGATAATAAAAAATCTGGAAAATCCTTAATGTCAAAGGGTGCATTAGCCACAACCCACGAATAGTGGTTTTAATAGATTATTATTATCATTGTGTATTATTATTATTAATAATTAAATAAATCATTTCATTCTTAATGCTAAAATATTAACCTTCATATAACATCTACAAAAATCGAATAAATATTTTAACTTTATATATTTGAATTCATAAGTGGCCAGTGAAGCCAGATCTATAAAACCCGATCATGCCCAGATACTATAATATAATTAAATAAATTATTTAATCATTAAAATAAAATACTAAATTTATTGAGATAAAATAAAATAAAATAATGAAATTTTAAAATTTAAAAGCGACTCCATTTAAAATACATTATAAATAATTAACGTGGCATCAAATTGTTCAAAAGATACTCAATTTGGAAATAGTTTAGCATCAAACATTCACGGACCAAAACTAAAATATCACGAGTTATTTTGATTAGCCCCATACTTCATATATCCATACGATACATACAAGTTTGTACATTTGAGTTTATTTCATTTAAATATATTTTCTATATTCAATTAGTAAATTTTTGTTGCGTGCATGTATAGTATGGATACTTTAAAACAGGACATTTATTTAATTATAAAATAATTAAAACTCTCATTTTTGATTTTACTAAAATTAGTGAATAATGATCAGTCAGTTTTCCAAGTTATGGTTTATCTGATTAAGCTGTATAAATTCAATATAAATGGAGATTAATCATTTTTGATGGTATGATTAATTGTTATAAATGCAATCAATCAATCTAAATCTCATAAATTTATCAATCTACCACTTTTGTTCTATTGTGACATGGATCCGAGATAGGAGGACCTTTTTGGATTATGCTTGACATAATCATCAGTTGATCTTCTAAAATGTTTTGCTAGATAGTGTACTAGGCGACCTCTTTGAAGATGAAGGGCATATTAATTAAATGGTGTAGTGATCTTTATATTATCAACAACATTTTACATGTGAAGACATTCAATTTCCTTTTCTTTATGCATGAATTGATCGTGGGATGAAATTATAAGGTTTTCTTCTCTATGATACATGGAAGATGGTTTATATCAGCAATTTCAGCGTTGATATTAGTCATTTCATATAAAAGTATATGCCGAACGTTCCTTTTGCGTATTACAAATATTTTGCAGATTAAGTTAACATTCACATTTTTCAGTGGAGGGCGGGGGGGTGCACGCCTCTAGAAACTCTTGATCTTCTCTCTACATTCTTAATACACTGGAGCTGGGATGCAGTACTCTGCAGGTGACTCTCTTGAATCTCTCTCTACTTTCGATCTCACGCCAGGCGAGGCGAGGATCAACAACCCTCTCTAAAGCGGAAATGTGAAGATGTTTCTGTGCAGTCTCCATGGCGGTAGGAAGGAGGAGTCCTTGATTACTCTCTGTTGAGCTTCTCTATATTCTTTGCTACCTTCACATCCATAGCGGGCCGGGAGGGGAGAAACATTCCATGTGAAATTATGTTACGTGGGAGATAATAATTTTTATGTCTTTGGTAATTGTATATACCACATGAAATTCTTAGGAACCAGTGAGTTGGAAAAATATGTAACATGTAAAATCGTTTGTATATTATTTGTGTGGTGGGGCGACCACATATCACATGAGATTATTGGGAACAACCCTATTGATTGTGTTGTACTTTTGTATTTTATTTTGGTTCGATTTGAGAGACGAATTTTTTTGTAAAAAACATGTCACTTATTCTTAATTAACAGAGTCAGTGCAGTGGGGACCTGTTTTATAATACTACTATAGTTGTATAAATAAACATTGATGAAATATATTGAATGAAGATTATTCTGAGCCGACATGAAAGCCAAAGTTGTCTAGAATGAATTTGACTATCTTATTTTCTGGAATTAATTATTTTAATCCTCACATTTCTATTTATTATTAAAGTAAACTTCTACTAAAACCACCATACTTGAGTTTAGTATAATATATTAATATAAACTTTAAAGTTTATTATTTTGGCTATTGACTACATATATAGTTTTATTCAATCTACTTTGTTTTGTCTAAAAATAGAAAATATTTTGAACATATATATTTACGTTCTGTGACAAGGCAATTCATAGACACCCGATCTTGAATAGTATGAATTAAATAAATTATTTTATTCATTGAAATAAAATGCTCGTTGTTAAAATAAGATAAAATGAAATAGTGAAAATTTAAAAATAAGTATTTATTAAATTAATTAAATCACATGTGAAATTTTGTGGAATTAAGTTGCATTTTAAACTAGTATATCTTTGGTGTTTTATTTTTGATATGTTGGGCTGCGTATAATTTTTTATTAATGTCATATAAATTTCTCTACAAAACTCAAGAAAATATTTTGAACATATATTTGGTTTCATGAAGCAAAGGCGAATCTGTAGACGCAAATAGAATTATTATAAATATTCGTAAATCATTTATTCACTAAAATAAAACAAAAAATTTGTAAATAAGATAATATAAAGGCGATGTGCTAAATCACAATTCATTAAATTCATTGGCTTCGTGAGGTGCAATCACGGTTGATCATAGGCCGAATAGGGGCGTATTAGTGTTGTTGCTAGAATTATATGGGCAATGTTATTACTTGGTGATAAAATTTTATGTTTAGGTTGTTGAAATGCGGAAGGGTTGGCCATTCATTTGAAATCAATTGTTCAAGATTTTAGAAGACATATTATTAGAAAGTGATTGTTCTTTGTGATTCGTATGATATTTAAATTTTAGCTTTGTTTAAAGAAATTACAATTATTTGATGGAGAAATTAAGTTTTTGCCCATTCGTTAAGCGAGAGGCTAGCGTTTTTGTAGCGTAAATTTATCGGTTGGATTTCTTATAGTGATGTTGTTTGATAGATTTGTATTATTCATAGTTATGTAGAATTTATACTAAAGTTTTCGTTAATTATTTGTCCTCTCATTTTCTATTTGTTATTAACGTAAACTTCTGTGTAGAATTTTGGAGTTAGTTTCATTTTCAACGATTATATCTTTCCTTTATTTTATTTTTTTTTGTATATTGGCTGCATATATATTTTTATTAATTCTCATATAAATTTTATACAAAAATTGAAAAAATATTTAAACATATAACTCCTCACTCGGCGTTCTTCCAGTACATTATCATGCAGAAATTATCTGAAAGCGAGAGCATCCTGCATGCGAAAACAAATTCATCTAAATCTTTTTGACTTTATCTATATACATATTTTCATAAAATTAGGCTATGTGATACTATCTCTACTATATTGGTGCACTTAAATACAACTGCACATATTCTTCAAGGTTGTCTTTTTATTTAGTAATAATTCAAGGTAAATTTGGTATTTTATTTTGACAATAGGCTCCAGCCAGGATGAGGTTGGAGTGGTTGCACAATATTATCCGGGACATATTTGACTTGGATCTTGAGGGAGGAATACCATTTATTGCTGATTCTTAAATGGCCAGGGAGGTTGATCTGGGAAAATCTTGAGTCAAAGTTTACCACAGTAGGATAAATAAGAAATAACCAGAGCACGTATTAGTTCTTCACCATCACATTAGATTAATAAGTAATTGTTGCTCGGTATTAATGAAATGTAGCTAAAAGTACACCTGAATTAATATAGCATAATACAAGTGAGTAAGTTGATAGTATATATAAACTTTAATTATAATTTAAATATAAAGATCTCTCACTATTAAAAGAAAATGTAATGACACTATATACTACTTCCATTATTTACAACGATTTTTTATATATTAAAAGGAAGGAAAATTAAAAATTTTACTTGATTATAAACGTCTGATTATCTAGGAACTCAGTTCAACCATTGGCTTTGAAACAAATTTATAGATTTGATTGTACAACTACTAAAATATTTTTTACAATCAAATATTTCGACTAAAATGTAAATTTTTAATACTAATAAACATAACAACAATTATCCATTTACAATATTATTCTGCTTATATACAAAATCGTTTACTCATTTTATCTCATCTTCATGCGATATTGATTATCGACATTGATTATCGGTTGTATTAATAATAAAATTCAGTTTGCGTTTCAATTGGGTGACTTTTAGTGAGGAGGATAGATCCAACGCCAAAAAGTGAAAAAAATACAAATAATATACTTATTCAAATTTATTGTCCGTGTCCGGAAATCAAACCAGGCGCCCATTAGGCGTGTCCTAAAAGCGCATCAAGTGAGAATAGCCAATTCAAAGGCTAAATCGACCTTAGATAATCAAACATAAAAACCATCTAAAGGTAGCTAGTATCTGAAATCGACATACCATCTATTAGAGTCCGACCAATTCAAGCAGGTGACTTGAACACGACAAAGGTCATAGTCCTTCAAGAAATACATGGCCCCATGGGTCCTAGGATGCTAAGCAGACCGAAGACGAGAAAGTCTCGGAGCGCCACCACTGTTGAAATGGCATATATATGAGCCAAGAATACTTGGCGGAACTCCGAGGTTCGGACACCTTGAGTTGCTGACGAATCAGCCAAACATCTGAATCTGTCGCGAAAGGACTTACCATGACGGCAGCGTCTTGAATAAATGCTCTCGAGGAGAGAGAAGGTCGAAACTTCTCCCTCGAGGCCCATTCATTAAGTATTGATTCTTTAATAGCTCTAATGGGCAATGGGGCGAAATAGCGATGGTGTCGAATACAGGCATACACTTGGCATCATCTTGCCAAGCCACCCCTCATATATAGTAACTATAAATATAACACAAAATCCAGACGAAAGTAAGCAAGATCATAGTATTGAGAATCCCTAAATCGCTAAAACTCTTATCGATTTCATAACCTTCCCCATAACTATTACATTGAGCTTCAGCTCCCTATGGTAAAATATCTTACCCGGATTGACATATGCAATCCGGGTAACCCAGTCTAACCCCCCCTCTCGATTCCTTTTCCAGGTACTCTAGCTCGGACGGTATCGCTTGGACTTTAAGAAGAGGCGGATCCTGGAATTAGAGTTACTTGTAATAGTTTGTTATTTGAGGGTTTTACCTCGACATTTTGGCGCCATACATGGTAACCTTTACAAAAGGTTTCGTTTGGCCATTGTCATATGAGACAAGGCGGACAACACGGACTAGTCTTACGGCGTGAGGACTCCTACTGCGTCCGTGGGCGCCCGCCCACGGGGCGAAGGGCATTGTGCCGTGGAAAGACGGCTGGAAAGATATCCAGAAGCGATGGCGTACAGCCGGCTCGTATAGATGAGGGCGCTGCGGGGAGTCCAGATGGTCGAAATGTTATGCCAGCGGACCATGTCCCCGAGTTTCTCCGTGGCTTCAAACCGCCCTACAATTGACCGATTTACTATGCTGATGGCGTTAGCGTTGTAGCACTAGTGACCTGGGAACTAAGTGAAACTTCGATTTGATGAATTGATCCGACAATCCGAGGATGCCTAAAGGTCTATGATGCCCATCCTCGACGAAAGCCTCCGCGGTGGTGCCTCGGTTCAAGCGAACTGCGTTATCGAAAGCGAGCAGCGTCGATGATCCAGCGGTTGATTAATTTACCTCAAGTTTGAAACCTTCCTGAACCGGCGGGCGCCCGCCTCAAGCTCGGGGTGAGGAAGCCCGAGCGGAAGGAGAGTATCAAGAGGGGAATAATAGTCGTCGAGGAGTTCCGGCAAACCTCGAGGCAGGAGATCATATGTGAGAACCATTCCAGTGATTGGTGTTCCCTCGCGAGATATGCTTGATCCATCGAGGGGGCGGGGAGAGCTCATGACCTGACAAAATCTATGCTCAACGCGCTTTGGAAGGCCCAGTTAAGACCTCGGGCGCTGGTAAAAGATGGAAGCGGATAGCAACTACTAGTCGCCCGAATCCTTTGTGCGAGAGGACATCATGAAAAAAGCGACTTCAGGATCCGACAATTCGAGCTGGAATACTATTATGATGCTGTCTCGTTCGTCCTGACGAGGTATATGACAGATAGTTCAGGAATGGCGGCAATCTAGCTCTTACGTTCTCATCTCTCTCTTCCGGAGCGGCTATGGATTGGTGCAGCACTTTTCGAACATGTGGAAATGAGTCATATGGACCTTTCTTAAGTTCAGCACGATTTGGAAAGGTAAAGGGAGAAAGCGTGCCGTAGAGCACTGGCGAGGATTGCTCTGAAAGGGAAGCGAAGATATTGAACTTAATCAACTTAATAGAAGGTCTCAATTCGACCTGATATTAAAGAAGCAGGTCCGTCACACATGCTAACTCGACTCCAGAAACTTTCATCCCTTTGATTATGGCGAGATCCCATGCCTCTCTAAGGCGGGGAGGGAGAAGACATTAATGATCCGGATGTTCGGCTGGTGGTTGCTTTAACCATCGCAACTTACACGGGCAAACAAGATCCACAGTGAGACATGAAATTCCTCAGACATCACATCCAAATCGGCGATGGATCGAGATGAATGCGGGAAGAATCCAGATATGAGAAAGTCGACTCCTCCATAATGCCAAGGTTGGAGGAGGTATTGTCAATCCTTTATGAAGTGTCGCTTTTCCGTTTCTTTCCGGGAAGCCGCATCCATAAAAGGTGACCTGACAAAGTCCCAGATTTTGTAGTGATGAATAGGACTTTTGGGCTACAATCACCATCTTTTTAGAGGCGTCACCAGACTTTCCGATCAATTCCGAATTTATCTCCTCCTCTCCATATGAATGAAATTTCCGGCTCCATTGAGTTGGAGAAGAGGTGAGAAACATCGAAGTGACTTGGGAATGATACATTATGTCCACAAGAAGGCGTCCGCCCGTATAAGACATTTATACAGAGCTCAAATCCGTCGGCGTGAAAACTCCATGAAGTCCTCAAACTTCTTGGCCTTGCGGGGAATACAGGGGAGGACTCGGAAAATCCTAACAAGCAGGGCATTTGAATACCTAATCACCTGCTTATATTATTGGAAGCCCGTTTCATAGCGTTCAACCGGAAAATCTACCGAGATGCTCGAATTCATCAATCAGTCCTTTTTGCATCGTCGATACGAGGAAACCAGGTCAACAAATGTTCCTTCTCCAGCGATGTCTTGTGGCGGATCAGGTACTAACAACTCCGGATAGGAAATCAAGAAAGGAGGAACAAGATTTGGAATCTCGAGGAGCTCGAGAAGATCTCCCAAACCCGAAAAACATCCTTGAATTAATGTACGGACATTGGAAGTGGATGGATTCCTCCAGCTGGAAAGAGTGGAGAGAGGATTGGAATCTATCTTAAAGAGCCACGATGGTATGAACTACTCGACTCTGGCGATATCCTTGCAAATTCAAAGTGCGCAATAATGAAATTTGAGTATGAAGCAACATTGAGTAAGACTCGATACGTGAAATCCCTACAAGTTCGAGGCTCAAAGCTTCTGCGGACTCGCAATAATAGTTAAAGCCCAATTCTACGGGGAACTTTTTTGCCACAAAAGGTCCTGATGATCAAGTATGCTCATGAACTACTCGACGGGGAAGCGATACACTTTGAGAATTTACCACAGGAAAAGTTTGCAGGAGAGCACAGGAATGATAGAAAGAGTGGTAGCTCTACGGCAAAATCGCATCCTGGCAATGACGGCTCTGAAGACGAGGAGAGTAATCTGCACACTGCCTTCAACCTAAATTCGTCCGTCATGAGTCTCAATTCAAATTTGTCTCTGATGATTGTATGTGAAGAAAGCCCGGATGGCACGACATCTTTAACTATCTCAGGGCGGATCTCTACCAGCTATTGCAGAAGGAATCAAGAATTATGGAGTGCCCGGTCTTGAAAATGACAGATACTTTCTACTGGAAGAAGATTTGTACATGAGATCTTTTAGCCGGGACTCACTTGAGGTATTTGAGCACATGACAAGCAAAAGTAGCATGCTAGAAGATACCTGACAGCGAAAGGCTGCGGAAGTCATTCCGGGGAAGAACTCTTACCTAGAAAATCATACGACAAAGGCTGTCCTATTTTCTACATTGATAAAGGGTTCTATGTGCCCATTACACCGGAGATATGCCTGATTATCGATATTATCTTGAACATTCCACATCGTTAAAGCACGTCTGTGATTAAAATCAATCTCTTAGCATGTCCGTTTTGATCGAGTGGGGCATGGAATGTTGTTCGGGGACCGTTCCCAAGGGGCACTCAACACCATAAATTTCCTTACTTGTGGCCGTGGAATATTTTACGAAGTGGAGTAGAAAATTTGAAAATTGTGTGGCAATTCTGAAAGTCGAGTCACCGGGATCTTCATTTGGAAAAATATCATTTTATGCGCTTTAGCTTTACCGGACTTTATCTCGGACAATGGCAGCCCAATTTTAGAACCTTGAGCTCAAGGAATGGTTGGCGTCCTTCAAGATTGAACAACGTTTCACATGTTGGATATCCACAAGCTAATGGACAAGGCGGAGTCCTGGCGAATAATTGTTAAGATCTGGAAAGCGGCCGAGAACTTCTCAAAGAAAGATTGGTAGGATATTCTGGATGGCGTCTTTGTGGGCTCATCGCTTTTACTTACGGCAACATGCATTAGAAACTCCATTTGCCTTGGTTTTATCTTTCGAAGCGATTATACGGCCCGAAATTAGCATCGAAACTATGAGGGTCAAGGGAGTTCGATGGTTCCTTGTTCATTGAAGCTGGATATTCGATCTAGACATGTTGGAATAGAAAGAGCTGAAGCAACAGGTAATATCCACAGATACCAATATTTCTTGCGAAACTTTAGCTCTTGAGGAATGTTCAAGCAAAAAACTTGCGGGTGGAGACCCTAGTGTCAGGAAGTGACATTTTGAGCAATGTTGGAAAACTCGGCCCTAAATAGGAAGGACCTTACAAGATTATCGGTGCAAAGTGTGAGCGGAATTCTGAATTGGAAGATAGTCTGAACATCCACTCGGTACGTTGAATGCTAGGAACCTTGAAAGTTTCGCATAAGGATGTTTAAAGCGGACCCTTATCCATCATTTTGGATATTTTGGGCTTAAACTATCTATTACGGAACTCCGTGGAGTTACGTTTTTTGTTAACCCTTTTGTCATTGGCCGTGTAGCCACAAGTTGGTGAAATTGAATTTCAACGTGAATCAATACGACTTTACCAATTAAATAAATTTGAAGTTTAAGCGTTCACGGTGACAAGAAAAGTCAATGATGAATTTTATTCATACATGAGACAAAATATACATAACAATGTCTTTCACGGTCTACAAATCTCGGATCTTTATCCGGACACAAGATATTATACATAATCTATGGAGAAAGTCTCCAGGAATCGTCATCTCCGTCGAGACTATTCCTCGCGTCGGGAAAATCTTTCCATATCAATGGAAAGTATAGTTTACATGGAGACCGGTACTTGATCTACCTGCGAGATGGAAAATGGTTAGACATGACATAATCTTTCATGATATCCTTTGTGCCATGGTGATATAGATCCGATGTCTGGGGAGAACAAAGTACCGACAAACAATGGTATATCTGTTATCGAAATGACTTGAGATCTACGCTAACAACGTCTTTAGAGACTCGACTCTCTCTTGAAATTAGGAGGCTGTTACCAATTCTCTGATTGAGAGCCACTAAAGTAGGATTGGAAGAAAGGAGAATTAAGAGCTTTAATGGTTTACTTTGAGCAACCTATCATCCAATCACCTTTCTAGAAAAGGCAGGGAATCTGAAGGCGAAAATGACCAAAGCAATGAGAGATAGAAGAAGAATTTGGGATTAGTTTATGCGGTTTTGGTACTTGGAGTCGTGTCTTTTTATAGAACACTCCGACCCAATCGCGTCCATATGCCATGATTAGCGTCGGCCAATGGGCTTGAGTCACCCGTTTGGCGAGCGAGTGTTGGGTTGATTGGGCTTACCTACGATCGAGCTGAAGCCCATTAACCGTCGAATTTTTGGTGGTGGTCATCCTGAGGGCGTTCACGGGGAATATAATCCGACAAAGTAAGGATAAGAAAAAGGTGATGGTCTCATCTAATAAGGGTAGTCGAATTTTATAAACAAAATTATCCGAGCATATAAGCGCGGAAATTACAATTTTAAATGCGAGGACCATACATACTTCTCTGGACATACCTTGTCCCTTCAGCGGATTCAGGAAGTTGAGCCTTGAGACTCCGAGCCACTTCTTTGAGCGACCCGACTTCTGCTGCATTTGGATCCTCCTCGGATCATCTTCGGCGTCCGCTCCCTTTCTTCCTCACTAACCTCACAGCTATCCCCGGACATAGAGGAAGCCTTCAAAATCAAGAATGATTGGGTCATCGCGGTCCTTTACGGATAAATCGGAGGATCGTGTTTCATAGCACAATTTACCCAATGCCGATAGCGATCTCCGACAATGGGGTTTCCCGAGGGGAACCCTTGGACTATGAAGTGGAGTTACCTGGCGAGTGATATTTCGGCGGAATCTGAGACATCACGGAGAGCTCGGCTTTTGGAAGGTTGAAAGTGCTAAGCGGAGAGAGATTGGCGAAAAGTAAGCGATGAAAGGGCGATTACCATAGTCTTATTTATAGTAGCGATAGATCTTTACGATCACACCGTTTCATTCATCCGGCTACGAAGATGAAGCCGCGATAATAATAACTATTTCAACATTTCACCTTCCTCCTTCTAGAAGGATTCGCATCGAAGATAATTTGCTTAAGTGAGCGAGCGATGCGAGGATCGTGAATGATGGTTTGATTATTACGCATCGAGCGCCATCCACGGTGATCCTTGTTCTTAAGAGATGTGTATTTTATGATAACCCGACATCTGAGCAGCGGATAGAAGAAATAAAGAGGAAAGCAAGTAACAATTTAAAGCGGCAGGCGTTGCTCGAAAGATAGTTGTCTGAATGAAAGAGTAAATATTGTACATGGCGACATTCGTGCCATCAAAGATTATAATTCAAAATATTACAGATTACTCACGCAGGGGCATACCTGGACTTCTCCTTTGAGGGCGGTTGGCTCGGACCAACTTCTTCGGCTTGGCGGATTGGTGAAAGGCGAATTGGTGTAGCGCACGTCTTGCGAGATTGACAATTCCGAGCGAGGTTGAAATCGGCGTCATGGCAGCGACCGGCGGGAATGAAGTACCGATCCTTTAGGAAAGCCACAAGTTATCAAAAATGCAAACATATCTTTGGAGGGCATCAGGACACACGCTTGAAGGAAGGTCGCCCGTTAATGGCGTCAATTTCACCTTCCTCGGTGACCGGCTCCGCCAAATTCACCTGAACGTTCATCCGGTACATTGTCCACGAGGACCTCACTCCATTAGCATCGCGGAAGAATCAATCCTTCGCCTTCGATCGAGTCTGCGAGAGTAATCCTTGGGCTGCCAGTGGCGATAGCGGATGAAAACCCGTCAATGAGCGTCGGACTTGTCCGCCATATGGTGAAACTTCGCAAAGTCTTGGCGGCCTCGGCCGAGCAAATTGGAAGTCCTCAAGGAGGATATCCTTTGAGTCGAGGAAGGACTTCATCGACCTCTTGATAAATTCTCACCGCGATCGAGTCCGATTTTATCTCTCCTCCGGTGGTCTTCAACTTGTTGATGGCGTATCCTTTTCTTCTATTTGGGCCTCGCCCTTCACTTCTCCGCCTCATCAGCGGAAGTGGCCGTAGCCTTGTCGAGATCCTCCTCAATAGTAGCCATCACTAGCCTTCCACCCCTTAGCCTTGATGAAGCATCCGAGCTATAGGAAGTCCATTATAATCTGAAGTTAAATTTCTATCATCATGAGAACATGGCAGGAGAAAATATGAGGCGAGTTACTTACCCTCAAGTGGCTCGTGGAGCTCTCCAACCAGCTCGACCTCGGGGAGTCATGAGCCAGCTCATATTCCTTATCGAGGAAGCTGCTTGGTCGGATGGCGGGATAGCGGACCTTTGCCTCTTAAACTGCGAGAGAGGCATCGAGTTGCTACCTCTTCCTCCCAGGTTATGGCATCTCGCATCAACACCTCCCGGCCGAGGTCTGGATCGTGGGCACCTGGAGGCGGTGGTCTGCGAATCGCGGGACCTTTGCCCTTGTCGGGTACCACGAGGCTGTGGATCTTCTCGGACCTTGTTAGCTCGCCTCTCCTCCTTGATGAACAACTGCCCATTTTTGGGTCCGCCATGGGAGATCAGCGGACGTATTGATGATCTTGGCCCTTGGCGATGGCAAACTCGAGGGCTTGTTGCTCCTCTGCGGTCTCTTCTTCTCACAGGTGTCGACATGATATAATCGAACCGATTATTTGCGCATAACAAAGTAAAATTATCGATACAAATACATAAAGGGAGAATAACAAAACTGGAAATGAAAAATTCTGAAATTATTCAAAACCTTGGAAAGCATAAATCCTAAGTTAAGGATCCTTCTGAAATCGGTCTTTCAACTTCCACAATGGTCGAGGTCTTTCAAGTAGAAGCGTGGTAATTGTGGTCGATCCGTGGAATGGATCGTGGTGGATCGTTCTTCTTATGGATCTCGCCATACCACGAGCCACACATTCTTGAAGATGTGATCAGGATGCTCTCCATAATAACTTTGCGACCCCATTGCTCTCGCGTCCTCGCGGTTATCCGAGTTTTGAGGCCATCCACACAAAAATGTACTTATCCCACCGCCCGACCCAAGGAAGAAATGGAGTCGAGAAATGAAGTTGTAGGGTTTTCTAGCTACAAAGTATAAAACGAGGATTCCCGGACTAAAAGTAACATGGAAGGCGCTAAAGTTCTCAAAATTCACGGCCCTTCTTTTTTACAAAAATGGCGAAACAAATAATGTTACCCAAAGACTTTGGGATAACATTTCGGACCCGATCCGATGTGGTTGAGATATGCTTTAGCTTCGGCGTAATGGGACCTTCCATCCGCAATGAACGCCACTTCATACACATGTACCCGGTGGTAGTTGTAAAAAAGCATGCGAACTCCGGAACCATGATTTCCAGCGGACTCCGGATCTCCACCCGCCTCCACTCGGGGAATGTCCTCGGTTTTACTTTAGATGGGCGAGTGGGGAGTAGCAAATGCGCATTCAACTCTCGTATTCATCCACTATCACCACAGCGGACCTTGAGGCAGGGAAATTTGATTTTGGCGCCTTGGCGCCCGACCCTCTATCAATGGAAGATTAGATTGGCGGACACATGAGATGTAACACAATCCGGCGACGATGCGTCTCCATGAGGCGATGTTGACTTCTCCCCTTCCTCTCATCATCATCCTCTTCTTCTTCACCATCTTCCTCCTCCTCCTCCTCCCTCGCCACCCTCGGGTCTCCCGGATATGCTAAGTTGGGCCGGACTGTTTCGCCACCACGGTCCTCTTCTGACCTCGGACATTTCCCTTCGTCGATCTCCCGACCCTTTGTCGCCTTCCCGTTCGATTTGAGGCTCATTCGGATCACGGGCCTTGAGAACCACATGGTCGAGGGTGGACTAGCGACCTCGTCCTAGCAACATCTCCGGGCCTTGCTACGTCCGCTGAGGTCTGCTGCATCCCCGGACTCTCGACGGCGCGTCGAGTCCTGGAAACCACGAGATCACGGTAATAGTCTCTCCTACGGATGTGGTTAAGTCATGAATTTTCTCCATCATTGCAACCTTGCACCCGTGAGCGTTTGACTATCGGCTCCGGACATCCTGAGGCGGGAAGAAGCAGGTGAAAGCAGCGATTGTGATTGTCAGGGTTCATTTATATCTTATTATGACAAGAGGGTCAGAAATCCTACCTCGGGTTTTCTATATGAATTAGTCTCATGATTATAGAACTAAAACCACGGCACGAGGCGTGCCAATGGCACCATCATCGACCTATGCGTACGGTAACAAAAGTAAAACATCCCGATCGACTGCGCATCACCAAATAAGCATGCATTATCATGTTTGGTTATATTGAACATCTGAGACGAATCAACAAGCTACCGGTGAAAGAAAATTGTACGCTATAGCACAAAGGAGGAGTATTCCATTTAGTACCTTGCTTGAAACCTATCACTAGCAACATTTGCAATCAAGAATCAACAATGGATACTCGGGCAAAGCGAAAACATGGCATCTGGCGGGCATATCGCGAAGACAAGAAACTTCGAGGAAGAATTGAGGTATACTTACTTGACAAGTTGAATTCTTAAGCTTAGGCAGACGGCGAAGCCTTGCTAGCTCTCAGGTACAAATCTCGGTTTGGAAATCCAAGATTTTACGAGTTTCAATTGCTCGGATCGATCTTTGATTGCTCGAATTGCTTGAGAGTCGCTCCAGTTGATCGATGTGGCTAAAGTGGCGGTGATGGCTGACTATTTATAGGGGCAATTTAGGAAAGCCGAAGTCACACCACTTGGATTCAAACCCAGCCGTTGATCTTTTTAATCCGGTTGTGCGGTTCCGAGTGGCGCTTGGCATCACATTTTGCTTTATTAGAGGCGTCACATCACTTGGGTTTAAAATCCCAACGGTCGCATCGCTTTACCCGGGATCTTTCTCCGTGGGCCGGACAGGTAACTCATTGGGCCTCTTTGATTTACTGTTCAGCGGCCCAGGAGGACCATTTCACATATTTGGTCCAGCGGATAACTTCTATAAACTCTTCCCGGAGGACTTCGAGATCCTAACGTACTCGGATCTATATATCTAGGATACAAATACCTTTTCCATCTACGATCCGAGCTATTACATAACTCGGGGTGTAGAAAGAAAAAAAATTAGAAATATATTGAACTCACGAGAACAGACGACGGATCCCAAAAAAATTTTCCTTTTTGATTAACGATTGGACCGCTCCTGACATTTGTTCTCTTCATAGTTACCAACTATCTTCTACTAAGATACTTAGAAACTAGGGGACATATGTTAATCACGGACATTTATCCGATCCGTTAAAGAAGCGCATAAGCGTGTCTAAAAAGCATCAAAAGTGAGATAGCCATTTCAGGCTAGTCAGGCCTTGAATGGTCCGATATAAAGGAAACCATCTCGGTCGACTAGTATCTACAAGTCGACATACCATCTGACTAGAGTCGAACCAAGCGGGTGACTTCGAACACGACAAAGGTCACATGGTCCTTCGACTACAAGCATCGGTCTAGGATGCTAAATGGACGGCAGAAGAATCGGGCCGCCACCATTGATAAGACCAAGCGTATATAAGGGAACCCTGAGCATACTTGGGAACTCCGGTTCGGACACCTTGAGTTTCCCAAGCCGAATCAACCAAGCATACGAGATCATCCGAGGACTTACACGGACCTAACATGCGGAACAGTATTCTCGGAGGGAAAGGTTCAAACTACCCTCCCAGACCCATTAATTAGTATTGGATTACTATTCACTAATGGGACATGGGCCAAAGGTAGCATTGGTGTCGAAATCTGAAGCATACACTTGACATCATCTTATGAGACACCTCATAAGCATATGATAACTATAAATATAACACAAAGTCCAAGACCTTGAGGTAAGCAAGATCATAGTGAGAATCCCTAAGTCATAAACACTGCTCGATTTCATAACCTTCCCCATAACTATTACATTGAGAGCTTCGACTCTCTTGGTAAAGTCTCTTACGGATTGACATATGCAATCGGGTAATCAATCTTCGGTCCTTTCAGGTACTCTAGCTCGGACCAGTATCGCTTTAGACTTCAAGAAGGAGGCGGATCCTAGATTAGGTTACTTGTAATAGTTTAGTTGGTGTTCGAGGTTTTACCCCTCAACGCAAGTCATAGTTATCATGAGAATATGTTTGAGTGTACATCTCCTACAAAATTAAAACATTTCGATATGATAGATAGATGGTGATGAAGTGGATTATATACTCTAAGGACAATACTAAGCTAATCGAGCTTACAAGTATTAAACTCGTACATTATTATATAGTTTAACATGGCGAGCGTTTAAAGTTGTGTTAATTTGTATCATATGAGTGAACTTTGATTTAAGGAATTTGCACTTTGCATTTTGAAAATAGTGTATTACTGTGAAATGTCACAAAAACAATTCTACCATGACAATTCAAATGGTTGGTAAATGTTCAAAATATGACTCTTTAAAATGCCACCTATTGATGGGAAGTAACACTTTCAAGTGTAATGATATTGAGATCTGATAACATTTATAAATGAAATGAAGACACTCTCAATGGTAACTAATAACTATTACAATAACATTTGAAAGTGTTGGTTGAATTAGCTAATGTGGCAATGAATAAGATGTCATTGTACAATAGATTAGTGACATTACAGAATTAGCCACCCCTCTTGAAGTGACACTTCATAGAAAATGTCATTGAAGTTTAATATGTCACCCAAAATAACAATTAATAACACTTACGATGGTCATTAAATCCCACATTTGTTGTAGTGTGTGTACCATCAAATATTAGTTAGAAAAATTCTTAGACAATAGAATATTAAATTTAACACCATTTTTTGCACCTATTATATATTCCAGCGCATACATTTTCCTATACATGTTTAAGTTATGACAATTAACAAGAGTGAAACACTATACAATGGTATTAGTCATTTACTTTTAAGCGAATTCGGGTTCTATCGACTGAATTCAAACCCATCTGAAATAATGATGTTCATGTCAGGATGGGACATATACTCGAACCCTTTCCAAACCTTTGTGACAATACCGAGTTGCAACATTTTATGGTTAATTTAGTAAAAAGTTAGGGGTTTGATATGTTGTGGGTGGTTGCCCAAAAAACCACCACAATAATTGAAATTATGTTTATAGAATATTTTGTGTGTGTGTGTGGCGAAAGGAGCACATATCACTCCAGGGGTTGTTGGGAACCAACCCTGTTAACTGCGTTATACACTTTTGTATTTTATTTTGGTTTAGATTGGAGTATAAGTTATTAATTAACGTGTTGGAGTGCGTGTAGAGGACCCGATATAATATACTACTATATGTTGTCAACGTCGAGTGCGAGCGGTTTGAGATGAGTCCTACCCTTCCAAATCATATACATCATGATGAGTCGTATTTTACATTCTCCATAGTTACCATAAACAAAGACATAGTGATATGGTATTGGACGAAGGACTATACACATACACCATCGCTAACGTTGTTTGCAAGTAATTTTGATTATCTTATTGTCTTGATTAATTTATTTTATCCTCAAATTTATAATTATTATTAAAAGTAAACTATACGTGTAATAACAGCGGGTTAGTAATAGTTATTAGTAGTATATAGTATGCCGTAGTAATTGTAATGGTGCCAATTATTTCGGTTCTTTTTTATAATAATTAAGCAATTACCGAAAGTGACTCATAGTGGTGCCTGAGATGCTTGATTTGAGAGAGATTTACTTGTTCTTTGTTAAAACAAGTTTATATATTGGCTTTATTATTAAATGTTAAAAGCGTAATTAGTATACGGAGTGAATATATACCCTTCAAATAAGATCTTCGGTTTACTTTTCTACTTGTAAAATAAGGAGAATAATCTTATTATATTATTACATGTATATCACATATTACATGTGAGATTCAATAATATTGTATTAATTATATTGTATGTGGGGTTCATTCTAACTTTATATCAGAGTAGATTATTAGTTAATATTATTATTATTGTTAGAGACAAATGTACAAGAGTTTGTATCTAATTAGACTTGTAACTAGATGAAGTATTATCTGTTTAGGATACCCTTCTAGATTCTAGATAAGCTCCAGAAGCTTCTCATACTTATATATACCATATGTACTATCAGTTGAATATACTGAATAACACTATAGTTATTTCTCAACACGTTATCAGCACGATAGTGCTTAATCATGAGGAAGAAACCGAACACGATAGTGCTCGATTGACCGTACTCTTCACGAGAGAACTAATGTGAAGCATACTAGATGGTTGTATGCATATATGATTATCTAAATGGGCATGATAATTTCTATTTTGAGCCCTTATTACTAGCTAGTTTGAGCTAGTTTTTCCCTGGGGAGGAAGAACATGAGGAAGGTGGTAAAAATAAATTCCTAAATGAATTGATCCCCATATATTTGAAAGTTCAAACATGAACTAAATATTGACTTCATGTTACTATATCAAGATATGTTCAAACATGAAACTTTATGATTTGAATGTTAACTGCTATGACCTATATTTTGAGGTGTCTGAGTTGCATATTGATTATAGAATCTCATGTGTTGGACATTGAGATAACACTAATTTATTGATGATTTATTCCGTGAGTGAAATACGGTTCGATGCTAAATCTGATACACGAAGAATGGCAAGATAAATCGTTAGTACTCTTGAGGAGTGAATGCCATGAATGGCATGGATATCTGAATTATAATTAGATGGCCTATATGAAAGGAAATGGTACCGACAAACAATATTCAGATCTCGATGATCAGTACTGGCTTGAAAATTTAGAAAAGAGATTTGATATACGGTATACATGGGCCGAGAGACTTATAAGCATATGCAAAATCGATGGACATGTAAATAGGGATCTTACATGTGAGTCCATTCGATGACATCATGATGATGATAGAAAATGAGCTCATGGACTTGATGTCCTTTTGATGAAATGAATTCGAAATATGTTGTATACATGAATAATGACTGATTTCACTTACGACTCATATGGTTTGAGAAAGTTCAATGAGAGGAGATACCATCTCCGACAATTCAAAAGGAGACTAAAAGTATCATGTCGACGAACCTGGATTGAATAAGGATAGTTCTTGAGGAACTAAGGTTTCATATATAAACGTCTATGAATTAGTGAAGTATGAGATATGATTCTCATGACTCGTGAAGAGTACTATTGGTTACACCGATGTAAGCTCAACACAGGTTTGAGCATATAAGAGATTATTACAAGGAGTATTCTTACTATCTTTGAGATTCACATGGTCCAGAAATACCAAAATCAGTTGAGCTATTAAGTGCCACAATAATCCTTACTATACCTCCTGAAGAAGGTACATGTATTAATGACAGTCAAGCAAAAATGACTAGTTTTGCGCATTTCTTGAGAAATGGTTGCACTCTTTTTCCCTTTCTAGGTTTTTAACTCATTGGATTTTTTCCTAGCGAGGTTTTAACGAGCAACATTATAAGCGCATATATATCTCCATGATTGTGGCTGTTTGGTAAAGATAAGAGTTATATGGGCTTGTTGGATATCTTCTGATATAATGGAGTGATGTTATGAGATTTTGAAATAATATGATGTTTCAAGTGTTTGGAAAAGTTCTTCTTGAAGAAGACATGGCACATATTATAGAGGTTCTGCTCCGCCATCATCTATGAGAGTAGATTTCATCTAAATACAACATATTTGAAGATTTGCTCAAACACATCACATCCGACATAATCATTTCGGAAGTTAGTTTGGAAGATTGGAATTGTAGCAGTTCGAAGAAATGTGATGCATCGATCGGGGAGATGGATACATGCACTCTTTTTCCCTTAGTGAGATTTTATCCTGAATTTTTCTTAACAAGGTTTTTAATGAGTAGGTATTCCACGTATCAAGTACCAACGATCACCAACTCATGTTCATTTAAGGGGAGTGTTAGAGATAAATGTACAAGTGTTTGTATCTAGTTAGACTTGTAACTAGATGAAGTATTATCTATTCAAGATACTCTTCTAGATTCTATATAAGTTCTAAAAGCTTCTCATACTTGTATGTATACTCGTATGTACTTTCAGTTGAATATACAGAATAACACTACGATTATTTCTCCACAGTTATTGTTAAATGTAAAATTATATAAACTTATCTATATAAAATGGCAAATAAATGAAATGAAACAAGGCCAACATTTAAAATCGCAAAATGGTTATAATATTGAGGAACTGTTGTACTCCATATCAGTAGGCACATGGTACAACTAGCAAGGTTGCATATTTTGATATAGTTGGACTCAAGGTCCATAGCACGCAATTTCCGACTGAACTATTATAAACGTGGAAATTAAATACTGTATTCGTTCTGCATTTGAAATTGAATATGATTTCCCTGCCAAGATAGTGAGAGACACAAGAGTAGTAGGTACACAGATTAATATTTCTTTCATAAATTAATAAGATGACCTTGCACCAATTATTAAGATTACCTTGCCTTTAAATAACAGGTTCAATCGGTCAGCATTTCATAGAAAAAACACACACACCAGTTAATCAGATACTTTCCTCGAGGCAGCTAGTTCAATGGCTACTCTAACACAAACAACAATAACAACCACCAGGGCAAATATCCTTCCCAACACAAAACCTCCCTTCACCCTTGGCGACCTCAAGAAGGCCATCCCGCCCCACTGCTTCAAGCGATCGGTCATCAAATCCTTTTCCTACGTCGTCTCCGATTTCCTCATGCTTTATTCTTTCTACTACATGGCCTCAAACTACATCCATCTCCTCCCCCAAAATCTCTCATACGTCGCCTGGCCTGTCTACTGGATTTGCCAGTCACTTGTAATGCTCGCTGTGTGGGTTATTGCACACGAATGTGGCCACCGTGCATTTAGTGATTATTCTTGGCTCGACAACACTGTCGGAATGATCGTACACACCTCTCTCTATGTCCCATACTTCTCTTGGAGAATTAGCCACCGTAAACACCATGCAAACACGGATCAATGGAGCACGACGAGGTTTACGTCCCAAATCTCAAATCCGAAACACCTTGGTTCTTCAAGTACCTAGAAAATCCCATTGGACGAGCTATCAAGATCGTCGTCCTACTCACATTCGGCTGGCATTGGTATGTACTTTTCAACTTTGTTGGGGGCCGTTACGAAAGTTTCTCCAACCACTTCTACCCTTACAGCCCACTCTTCTTGCCTAAAGAGCGCCATCTAGTCTTGATCTCCAATTTCGGCATTCTTGCTTTCAGTTACGCTCTTTACAGCCTAGCAATGGTGAAAGGATTCACTTGGCTGTTAATGCATTATATTGTTCCATTTGTGATGTTGAAAGTGTGGCTTATTTTGATTACCTTCTTGCATCACACTCATCCTGCCTTGCCTCACTACGATTCCTCAGAATGGGAATGGCTACGAGGGGCTTTATCAACAGTTGACAGGGATTATGGTATCCTAAACACTGTTTGGCATAACATCACCGATACTCATGTTCTACACCATTTGTTCTCAACGATTCCACATTATCATGCTATGGAGGCATCGAACGCGATTAAACCGATACTAGGCCAGTACTATAACCCGGCGGAACTCCTATTGCGAAGGCAATCTGGAGAGAGTTTAAGGAGTGTATTTATGTGGAACCGGATCAGAGTACCAAGAGTAAAGGTGTCTACTGGTACAATTATAAAGATCTTTAGATGATCACAGAAGAAAATTAAGTACTAAAGTTCATGATTGTAATCTATATATAGTTTCTTTGTTGCTGCCTTGTCAAGTCTCAACTTCTTGTGTATTTGTTAAGCATGATACTTTATTTTCTCATGGAATAAAACATGAAATGTTATTAACATCGTAATTCATGTACAAACAATGCAATAAGAAAAGGTGAATCGCAATTTATGTCCTATAACTTGAAGTCCTATGCTTTTCTTTCCCTACGATTCCTATAGTAGCATTACACGTCCAGAAAGGACCAATCAGGACCACTCGCGTCTGCATTTTACTCATTCCTTTTAGAAAAATTGTGGTGTTTTTTTAAAAAAATATTTATATATGATTGATGTGGTATAAAAACGGTGAAGTCCCAATTAATAAGACTAGATTCTCCAATGCTTGGGTAAGGTGATATATAGTACTTGCACTACAAAAAACTTGCAACACCAACGCATAAGTTCAACGGAACAAATTTAAATTGCCACTGCAATGGAATTACGATAAAATCTAAGCGGTAATTTATCCTTAAAAAACATAATATAAAATAATAACAATATACCAACAAATTATCAAAATGGTCTAGGTTCCAATAATTTTTTGTTGGAAAACTGTTGGAAATATTAGAGCAAGCACTCAACACCAACATAACATTCCAACGTAAATAATTTGTTGCTATTTGTAACAAATTTATAACAAAATACAAACAAAAATTAGCATGGTCGCTAACATAGCAACAATTTACCAACAAATTTAGTTTTCTAACATAGTTCATTCAATTTATAAGTTCTCTAATTCACATCAATAAAGTAAAATACAATACCAAATTTGTTTCTGATATTATAAAGACATGCATTTTATAATAATCAATTAAGTCCAAACCAATAGCAATGTAATAAAATTTGTCGGAGAAGTTTTAAGAGACTAAGATTCTAGGTATATGGTTTGAGTTTTATTAGTGACTGTAAATTGGGAGAAACATTCGAATTGGTTAGACGAAAATTAGGATTGTAAGGTATACGTGTTACTCGAGATCATTCTTGTCAAATGTAATAATCAATTGTTAATAAAACGTATACAAGATAAGATTAAGTGTTTTATGTTGTGTAGTGGTAATAAATGGAGTTAACAATCTAAGAGACGCGGGTTCGAGTCACAAATCGACAATAATTTATTGAGTTAGTATACTATAAGGTAAGATTTTCCTATAGATTAGGAAAATGCAGTTCAATATAAAAACCGACCCTCTTGGGACGCCAGCGGTTTTTAAGGTGGCCGGACGAAAACCAACGGGCAGGCTTCCTATATATAGACTACGAAACACGCTAAAACCACGAAAAGAAAAAACACGATTGAAGGTGTTTTATGTGCGTGTTTATTGCGTTTTCTCGATTTCTACTTGATTACGCTAATTTCTGTTGGATCTCACTGTCTCCACCTCAATTCCACCGAGTTTCAACATCCAGGCTACTATGGAGATGAATCAGGTAAAAAAAAAACAAATATAGTTTTCTTTGTGTTTATGAGAGTTTCTATACATTTTGCCATGATTTTGTTGTTTTTCGTGATTCTCTGAATTTCTATGCATTTCACCATGATTTGTTGTTTGACGGCAATTTAAAGCGATCTATTGTTTCAATGTTAAGCTCCAAGCGTCTGATGCTCAAATCGATAAAACAACGAAGACGAAGAAGGAAGCGGCTCGATGTGGAATTCATTCGAAATTGAACACAATGAATCAATTACGTCCTTTGAACATACATTTACCATTTTTGCATATTCAAACTTCTTATTGTTTTAATGTTATGTTACTATTTTTAAGAAATATTGTCATAATTTTTATAAGATCTATTATATATTTAAGCAGCGATACTATTGTTTTAACCCGACATTAATTAATTTGGTTAATGTTCTTAGGCGTGAACATTCTCATGATTTCTGAATATATGTTATAGATCAAATAATAGCATTACGGTTTTAAGATGCTGACATTGTTTCCGCTTGATAATGTTTTGTGAGAAATTACTCGAGTTTTAATAATTACCATAGTTTTAAGGCGATCATTACATATATAAACATCTATATTCTTGTTTAAGCTTCGACATTAGCACCTTATTGATGTTTTAATAGCGTGCGATACTTTTAAGTTGATTAGATTCTGAGATATAAAAGCGTCGTTCTTTGTTTTTAACTTGTGACATTGTTTTTAAGCGTAGTTTTAACATACTCGTTGGTATTTAAGCGGAGTTATTCTTTTAAAACCATATCTTGTAGTTTGTAATCTTGTGGTGCATGGCTTAAAAAATAATACATTATACTTCTAAATGTGTAATTATAGTTTTAATGGTATATGTTATTGATTTAATATGTTATGTTATGGTTTTAAGAAGTGCTAAGAAATTGCTACTTTTATTTTAGACTGATGTAGTTTTAAACACCGCTATTACTGTTTTAATCTGAGTGTTATGCTTTTAATCTTACATGCATGTTGTGGTTTTAACGATAATGTTGATGTTTTAATACAATATGTTATGGTTTAAAAACTTTCTCTTATAGTTTCAAACAACAATGTTACTTCTAAATGTGTAATTATAGTTTTAATGCTATTTGTTATTGATTTAATATGTTATATTTTGGTTTTAAGATGTGCTAAGAAATTGCTACTTTTATTTTAGACCGATGCAGTTTTAAACACGCTATTAATGTTTTAATTAGGTATGTTATGTTTTAAAAGCTTTACATTATAGTTTGACCAACAATGTTACTTATAAATGTGTAACATCATCACTTAAAAACACAACATCATCACTTAAAAATACAACATTATCACTTAGAACCTAAACCTAAACTCAGAATTTCAACGTAAATTCTAAAACCCTAAGGGAAATGGTGAACCCCTAAATCAACTGAACATGAAAACACCCTCCGAGAGCTACGGTCTTAATTAGGGTTTAGGGTTTAGGACGGTCCAAGGCGGATTGTCCTAAACCCTAAACCATAATTAAGCGATATCTATTATTGATTTAATATGTGTAATTATAGTTTTAATGTTATCTATTATTGATTTAATATGTTATGTTATGGTTTTAAGATGTGCTAATAAATTGCTACTTTTATTTTAGACTGATGTAATTTAAACACCGCTATTACTGTTTTAATACAGTATGTTATGCTTTTAATCTTACATGTTGTGGTTTTAACGAGAGAATGTTGATGCCCAAAGATCATTGAAAGGTCTCCTTTGTAACATGTCGAGAGTTACTAGAAGTGTATGAAAGGCACTCGATGAACTTGGCTTCCCGATTAAGAAGGGGCGATAAGATACATAAAGTCGATATCAAAATTAACGATATATTTCATGTGCTCACGTTTGGCTAATGTGAACAGCAAGAGGTGTAAAGCACACATCTGAGTAAAAAACAACCAAATGAATGGATTGTATGAAATTGAAGATCATCAAATTGAGCACAACTGTGATCTCAATTGAAGCACCAAGCAGCAAGGGGTCTTTTTTTTCCCTATTGACTGAAATATTTCAATATTGTAATAACTGAATTTTCAAGAATATTATGGTGCAATATATTATGGTTTTAAACGTCTGTATTATTCGTTTAAGTTCAACTGTTACTGTTTTAATATTTTTCTGCATATTACTGATTTCTAATTATTTAAAATTTTCATATTATGGTTTTAATGTAATGTGGAGCGGTTTTAATTAGGTTTGTTAATGTTTTTAGCGAGGTGCTCATGATCCTAGATCTATAAAGGGTGTCACAGTAGTAACAGTAACATGGGAAGAGTTGCTAGAGGTTTATAAAGTGCACTCAAATGAACTTGGATTCTCTGTCAAGAAGAGTTCAAAACGATACATAAAGTCTGTCGACAAGGTTAATGAGATATATTTCATGTGCTCATGTAAAGGTTTTACAAGGGCAAAAAACCCAGAAATAGGAAATCCATCTCCAGTTGCATTGAACCAAATTGTTGTTCCTTCCCCTATTGTGGAAAATCACCCGACAAACAAGAGAAAAGGGGTAGGATAACAGTTACAAGGACGGGGTGCAAGGCACACGCAAGGGTGAAATATGACAGAAAGAATGATTTATATAGAATAGAAGATCATCACATTGAGCACAACAATGAAATGACACCACTGCAACTGAATCATTTGAAACGGAGCGAGCGTTCAATACCTGCAGAGATGGTACAAATAATTAGGCAATTTGAAGATGCAATATTAAACCAACCGATGCATATAATTTGATGGTAGTTCAAGCGGAGGAGAGGAATTAAATCGGCCATACAAAAAGACCACATAAACTATGTTGGCGGAATCAGTACAAAGTATAGAGCAAGGTGATGCATAAACCTTTGGTGAACAAAATGCGGTGAAAAAGTAGTAATTCTTGTTTTATACCTTTGTGTTACATTTTAAGGTTGTATGTTCGTGTTTTAATGCGCCTTTATTATGGTTTTATGCATATACGAACAAGTAACGATTGAAAGCTTTATGTTTGATTTTTTTTTTGTGTTGAAACAAAGGATGAAGACCGAATTTTATCACGCTACAAGTATGGTGAAGATGCTAGACTACAATGCATATTCTGGAGGGATAGTATAATGAAAGAAGACTACAAACACTTTGGGGATGTAATATTTGACACTACTTACAACACAAATAGATACAATCTTATTTGTGCTCCCATAGTTGGTGTGAACAACCACAGGAACACAGTTATGTTTGGTTGTGCTTTCCTATCGAGGAAAAACACGGAAACATTTGAATGGCTGCTCAAAGAATTCGTAGAGTCCATGGATGGCAAGGAGCCAATTACTATATTCACTGATCAAGACAAAGAATTGGCTAATGCTATAAATCAGGTATGAAAAAAAATGAACTCTACTTTCATATGGTTTCAGTATGGATATTGGTGGTTTTACTAGATATTGTTACTGTTTATGCCTTATGTTATATGTTCCTGCTAAGTTACAATTTTAATAAAGAAAGTGGTTGTTTTACAAGGGTATGTTATAGTTTTTAAAACAGAAAATTTGCTGCAGATTTTTAAAAAAATGAATTCTTCTTTCAAATGGTTTTAATATGGATAGTGGTTGTTTTACTAGGGTATGGTATAGTTTTTAAAACAACACATTTGCTGTAGGTTTTGGGTGAAAGAACTAGGCACAGGCTGTGTTTGTGGCATATTCAACAGAATGCTATCACATTTTGGAAGACTAAAGGCGATTTGAATTCAAGAAGGCATTTGATTATTGTCTAAAATTTGCTGATGAAGATGAATTTGAAGCTTGTTGGACAACAATGCTATTAAAACTCATTGATGAAGATTTTGAATGGTTTGAGAGACTTTATGCTATTTGTAGCAAGTGGTGCACGGCATTAAGCAAAGACTTCTACTCCGCTGGTTTCTTATCGTCTCAAAGAAGTGAAAGCACAAACAATGCCATTTGCTTTAAGGTAAATAGAACCACATCTCTAAGGAAGTTTTATGACATCTTCGGATACCGTAAAGAGGTGGAGAGTGTTGAACAAAAGAAAGGCTACGATGCTAACAATTCGGCACATTCGTTTGGAATTGAGTGTAGTTTGCTTGCCCATGCAGCTGAGGTGTACACAATTGAGGTTTTCAAGTATTTTAAAGCAGAGTTTTATGCCTCTATTGCTACAACTTGGAGCATGCAGTCCTACACAAGAAGGTAAGAATAATTTACATTTCGTTATTGTTTTAAGATATTTTCTTGAAGTGTTAAGAAGATTACTTACAAGTTTAAGAAAATAATGTTCTATGTGATTGTTATAAGCTAGTTTATGATACTTTTACACCTTAAAATTCTTTTAAACATATTCTATGCTCCCCTATTTATAATTTGTTTTCTCAATAGGAGCGACTTGGTTCTTAATATCTGACAGATGATACAACAAAAAGACACATGCACTATTTTAAGGAAGGTGAAGATGTAACAGTTGATTGTTCATGCAAGCAATACTCACCACTTGGTTGGTTATGCTTCCATGCCATTAAGGTTCTAACACATCACAATGTAAAAAAGATACCTGAGAAATACATCAACAAGAGGTGGACAAAAGGGATCAAGCAACCTAAATGGAATAAGGTCTACAAAGGTGGAAGCATTGTGCACAAAGAATCTGATGAAGCACTACCATGGCGTCAACTAATGTCAAGAAAATTTTACGATTTGCTGACATCATGCTCCAGCAATCATGATGCAAGGAGGTCAGTAAGTTTTAAACATGTTAGTTTGTGTTTTAAACTTATTCGTTTGTGTTTTAGTAATTTATACGTGTTTTAAAATAAAAACATTATAGTTATTGATTTAAGCATGTTACTCCTGGTTTTAATCTAAGTTGATATGGTTTTAATGATAACTGAATTTGTATTTTCCACAGGATAATTGAAGACGGATTCAACCGGGATCTAATACAAGTCAAGTCCATACTATCAATTCAAGCCACACAAGCACTTTCGGACGATAGTATTAAAGCAACAAGCACAAACACTCAAATGAATACCGTATCTCAAGCATCAAACCAACCTCAACTTCTTTTGGATCCAATCTGTGCAAATACAAAAGGAAGGAAGCCAAAGTTCACAAGCAAATTCAATAGAAAGAAGCCAATTTCAAAGGAGAAGTTTGCGTTTGAATCAGACACACCAAATGAGCGTCTCATATGATATTTTATTGTTTAGTAATATTTATTTGAAAGACATCAGAAATCTTTAAAATTTACAATCATGTAATGACTGATTTATCATGTTTGCACTTGATTATTCTTTTAATGAAATATAATAGACTTGTTTACTTGTGATTTCTTCATTTTAGTTTGTATCTTATAAGAGTATTTTCATTGTCGCTTAAAAACTACAATAAACCATCTTAAAAAAAACAATGAATCAACTTAAAACTATCAAGAAAAAAAAGACAAAGTTTGATTACTTGTGAATTCATTAATTTAGATTGTAACTTATACGAGTATTATCATTGTCGCTTAAAAAAATAATAAACTATCCTAAAAAAATAATGACAACTTAAAAGCTCACATAATTAATATTCAACACATAAAAACTTGAAAAAAAAAAACACTCTCTTAAAAACCTTCACATAAATGCTTAAAAAAAACACTCTCTTAAAAACCTTCACATAAACAATAAACACAACACTTAATAACATCTTACATAGAAACTTCGAAAAAGATCACCTTGTTCACAACATACTACAAAAGAAACACTTGTTCAAACTACAACCAAACTGTTTAAAACTACTAAGTACACATAATAAAACCACAACCATTGTTTAAAACATACACAACTTAAACAACTTCTATATCAAATCACCTGTTGGTCAAGTTAACGGAAAAGTAAAAGAATATGGGGGTTGTTGTATAGTCTTTTAAAACTTTTGTCGATAATAACTATTTCTCAGATATCTGTGTAGATATCTGATACTTAGATTGAGGCGGAAGACTTAAGATAGATAAGTCAGAAGCAGTTAAAGTGTGTGTGTGTTCTTTGAAATGTAAGTCTGAAGCGTAAATAACAGCAAGTATAGTGGTATCACGGAGGTGGCGTAATCCTCCAACTAATCCACTTGGTCTTCCAAAGACCTAGAATTTACTAGAATAGATAATTGAGGTCACCTTACAAAATCCTATTCTAAGATTCCTTAAACAAATGGTTCCCAACCAAATGTTCCCCGAGTTGTTCCCCGGCTTTCCTGACCAAGTACTTCTGTACTCGAAACCTTTTGAGCTATTCCTAGCTTCCCAAGCTAAGTACTTCCAATGCTCAATAACCTTGGAGTTATTCCTTAGTTTCTCAAACTAAGTACTTCCTGTACTCCACGCCAGTGATGGTGTTAGTTTTGGTTTGAGTTGTCAGATGAGCTTCTTTAATAACTTTTCAGTTAATCAGATAGCTCTGTGAATCAAGTATACTTAATACACTTTTCAATGTATGGTATCTTGTTCTTTTTACTAACCCAAGTCTATGATAATTGTTCAAGAGAATGAATCTCAGATACTTGATCTTTCGATTCAACTCTTTCACAAATAGCGATGCTTGTTTAGGATCGAGACACTTAGAACTTTAGTACTACTTAAGATCGGAGCTTTGGTGCATGTGAAAGCTTTGAGGATAAGTAGTTTGCTTGAAGAATATGTTGTTGATGAAGTTACGTGTCTCTAAGGTTGACGTGTCTCCTCGAAGCAATCTAAGTGTTGATATTTATAGATGAATTTGAATGCCGTTGAATAGTATCCGTTGAAGCAAATCAAATTCAAACTATTGATATCTGTGTATAATCTTATGTGAGTTTGTCTTCTTCTTCAGAAGGTATCGTTGCTTTTGTTCAAACATCTATGTCCGTGCATTAAATTCATTGTACTATACTTTTTGTCCTGTAGTGCCAACGGAACTATGCTTTGTATCAGAGACTTAACTTTATCAGTTTTCTCTGAGTTTTAGCACGTCCTTACCTTTAACCCGGATACCACTTTTATTGAAACAACTTTGTTTGCAATATATATTTCTTTATCGAAATGTGGTTTAAAGCTCGAGGTATCGAGTGTAGATATCATGGACACTTTCCTTGTTTTCGGATGGACCTCTTGACTTCTCGAGATATCTCTTGTGACATGATTTGTTTAGCAATCATTAGCGTCTTCAAGAAATCTGGCCAAGGTATACCAAAACTATTTGATAATCTTGTGCGGTTTCTTCAAATCTTCAATGTCGTTGAACTTTACGCTTGGATGTCTTCTTCTTGGTCTTCTCTTCATAAAATAAAAATTACATTTTGAGACCTAACATCCTATACAAGATTAGCTAGACTATCATACTTAGCGGGTTTCCTCTTTTACAATGTTCAAGTGAATCAAGAGTACTAATCACCTTTCTGAGACTAAGATAAGTCATCATGTTGCTGATCAAAATCTAAACAGATATTTCTAACAAAATATCTAACAAATTTCCTAACAGACACCCTACTTCTGGAGCTTGATTTTCAAAGACTCCAACCTCTTGTCAATTGTGCTATCTTTGTCCGTATCATCAGTTTCAACAAAGCCTTTGGCAGGTACAATATGTTGTTCCTTGGTCCTCTTTTCCATATCTTTTGCCTGCTTAAGCTTTGCTTTCTCCAGTTTTTCCTTTTCCTTCTCTTGTTTCTTCCTTTCCCTCTCAAGCTCTTTTAAACGCTTTTCTTCAGCTGCTTTGGCCTTCTTCTCCTGAGAAACTCTAGCCCTTGCAACAGCCTTAGATTCAACTTTTTCCACTGGTTTATCAGCTTTGTCATTGGGATCAGTTTTGTCCTCTGGAACATCAACATTTGCCTGTTGTTCCTCAGCTTCTTTATCTAGCAACTCCTTCATCATATCATGTTTGTTGACATCAAAATACTCAACCAAATCAAGCACAGTTGCTCTACAAGAGTTGATGTCAGCCAGAACAAGAGTGGCAGGAATCTCTGCTCTAAACAGGATACGCCCAGAAAGCTGAAAAACATAACATCATCAGTTAAAACAATAACGTGCATAATTAAAAACATAACATCATAAGTTAAAAACATAACATCAAACCTTAGAACCATAACATCAAACACTTAAAAACATAACATGATAACTTAAACACATACCATTGCTACAAACAAAACCTAAAACCATACACATCATAACTTAAAAACACAACAAAATCACTTAGAACATTAACATCATCACTTGAAAACATAACAACATCAGTTAAAACAATAACCTGCAAAATTAAAATTAACTAATATGAAGAAATTAAAAAAAAAAAAAAGTTCAGCATTCAAAACAAAAAAACATTATATTAAAAACCATACTATCAATAATTAAAACACCAATAAAAGAAAATAAAAACATACCAGATTCAAACTGTCAGAATCATATATGGCGCCCCTCGAAATTCCTTCATCTCATGCATTACATATAATGCACAATCGTTGTTGCCATCGTTTACCTCCAAGTCGAAAGGCATCTTGATATGATTGAAGGCAAACGATTCAACCTCAGTTGCTCGACTGTGTCCCTTGTTCTGAAGAAACTTGAAAAATGCATTTTTCTGCAAAAATAAATAAATAAATACACAATTATATCAACTAAAGCACTTAAAAGATCCATACCAATGTGTTGGCGTGTTCGAGAGCAATTGGCAGCTTCTCTTCAATCATTTTATGATTATCCATATGTTCAACAACATTCGATTCCATGTTCACAACGTAAACAGTATAGTGCTCAGAAGCATGAAGCACAAAAACAAATTGCAAAAACACAACATTATCACTTAGAACCATAACAAATAGACTTAAAAACATAACATAATAACTTAAAAACACATACCATTGATAACAACACAAATTAAAACCATAACATCATGAATTAAAAATCATAACAGAACAACTTAAAAACACAACATAATCATTTAGAATCATAAGGTTCTAACACATAAAAATATAATAGAAAAGAATGCATAAAAAACATATATAATTACCCATTTGATTTGTTCCAACTGCTGCGTAGAAATCGACTGAACAGACATTGAAAACCACGCATCCAAGGAACCTAATAAATCAGTTTGAACACGAGACGCTCCATTTTTTCTTTATTCTTCTCCAAAAAGTTCAACAGAAATGTCCAATTATCAATTACAGGACCCTTGATCATTTGTTTAATCTTCAAACTAGAAATATCTTCAAAGAAGACATTAATGCCATCAACAAAGGATACGATAGAATCATTGCTGGAAAAAAAATCAAAAACATACATTAGTATTAACACTTTAAAAAAAAACAACATCATGCCTTAAAAAAACAACATACAAGATTAAAAGCACATAGCCAGTTTTTTTGGAAAAACTACACTACATTGATCTATTAAAACAAAATAAAAATTTATAAAACAACCACAGAATGTCATAAAAGTGTAATACCAAGCTTAAACATGCAAAAAAAAAAAAAAACCATTCATAGATTAAAATAGTGATATAGTAACCTAAAAACAATAACAAAATGTCATAAAACCTAGCTGGTAAAAAGATAGAAGTGTACCTATCAACTTTCTCCGCATAGTCAGAAAATAAATAATCGGCCACCTGTTTCCTCAACAATTTCATTCCAGATACTGCAGACTTGTTTGATAACACGAAGTCTGAAACAAGATCATAATCAACCCCAGCGACTCGGCACTCAATACTGCATCCCATACCATCATTATAATCAATATCACCCAAGAAATTGGAGATATCAGCAATAGGATTCAAGTCGAAGAAAACTTCGGCAGAGACAGTATCATCAACATCATCTGCAGCATTCATCATCTCCACGTCTTTTGAAAGAACAACGACAGGCTGTGACTAAGGAGGAATGCCAGCTGTAGCAGCAATAGACTCATCAAAACTTGGAGTACCAAAATTATAGCCTAGATCAAATGAAGGCCCAGCTTCTATAGAATACTTACTTCTTCTCATCGGGGCGTCAACAACCTCCTTCTTCTTTTTCTGAGCCTCCTCAACAATGAAATCCAGCATTGCTAAAACCTCGGGATTGTTGTAGAAAGCTTGGATATCAGTCTGAGAACCATGCATCTTATCCCAGTCTTCATGATATTTTTTCTTATTAAGCTGAAATGGGCTAACAGCAGAGGAGGCATCACCAGCTGATGTACCAACCTGAGATATATTAACAGCTGCACCATCTTTGGGAACAACGTCATCACCAACAGTTATCAGTTCCAATTGAGATTAAGTTGCGCTTCCAGATAGCCAGTCTCTCCTCTTCAGCCTACAAAAAAGGAAAATAAAATAGAATTAATATTATTAAAAAAACATCACTGAAAAAACATAACGTTATCACTTAGAACAATAACATCAACACTTAAAAATATAACATAATAACTTAAAACACAAACCATTGCTACCAAGAAAACTTAAAACCATAACATCATCACTTAAAAACACAACATTATCACTTAGAACCATAACAGAGAGACTTAAAAACATAACATGATAACTTAAAAACATAACAACATAACTTAAAAAACAGAACATCATAGTTTAGAACCATAACAACATCAATTAAAACAATAACATGCTAACTTAAAAACATACCATTCCTACCAACAAAATTTAAAACCATAATATCAAAACTTAAAACCATAACAAAAAAACTTAAAAACACAAGATTAACACTTAGAACCATAAAAATCATAAGTTAAAAACATACCATTGCTACAATAAACTTAAAACCACAACAACAAAACTTAAAAACACAACATCATCCCTTAGAACCATAACATCATCAATTAAAACAATAACATGCTAACTTAAAAACATATCATTGCTACCAACAAACTTAAAACCATAACATCATCACTTAAAAATACATCATAATCTGTTAGAACTATAACATCAACATTTAAACACATAAAACATTGCTAGTTACAAAAAATAAAACCATAAGACCATCTCTCAAAACCATAACATCATATGTTAAAAACATAACACAAACCAAAAGAAATGAAAACTTACAGAATAACCCAACTTCTTAATATCACCGTCTTTTGGAAGCATCAGCTGGGATTGCAAGCCTGAATGTCACAAAATTTTCATCATCATCCGCCTCGGTAGACGGTTCAGCATTCCCCTTCTCCATACCAATATTTTTCTGCTGCCCTCGTGGTCATATAACAGCTGCAGCATTCAACAACATATCTACTTGATTATCAACTTTCTTTTCCAATCTAACTTCTTTGCTATCAACGGTAAGGCCCTCTTCATAACGGCTAATTGGATACACATTCTTCAACTGCAGACCCCTGCAATAATTGTCTTCTTCTTGATTGATCCTATTCAACAATCTCTTATTTGGCCAATGTTTTATCAAAGGCAATTCAGTTGGTTCTAACTCTCCCTTAAAGGGATACCTGTAGAAAAATAAAAAACATTAAAACCATAATACAAACACTTAAAACAAAAACAAAAGTTTTAAAACAGTAACATAAATAACAAAAAACAGTTATTGTAGAAACACTTCTTTACAAAAACACCATTAAAACAATAATATAATCAAATAAAACTATAACTAAATGAGTAAAAACATAAAGTGCACCTGTGAAGATAGAAGATCAGCAGAACAAGGACGCAACCACTAACAAATTGTGTATTAGGATTATCCAGGTACCTTGAAATACCCTTATCCAGCCTATCCAACACATATCCACACCAGTCCATACGCTTCACCTTTCCCACATCTTGCAGCACTGGCAACAAATTAAAATCAACAGTGTGATTTGCATTGGGAGAAAGTATGCAACCACACGCATACTGATGAGACAATATTCTAACATCTCATTTGGTCTTTTTTAGCGGTCTTTTGTTAGTCTTTGACCTCAGTTTTATAGTGTTTTTGTACGTTTTTATGCTTTCGTACTTTGTTTGTGTATTGTAGGATTTTTTGTGTTATTTGGTCCTGAAGGTGAAAATCGGAGTGAAGACATTGGTTATAGATCTCTGAATGAAGAGTAATTGGGTGAAGACGGAAGTGGATTCGGAGGTCGGACGAAGAATTGAGAGGCATTTTAGCGTGACTTGCAAAAGTGATGATTTACGGAGCAGTGTAGCCATTTTGGATATAACTCTCTCATATAAAGTTCGATTTACCTGATCTCGGTGTCCATGGAAATATAATTCAAAGGACTACAACTTTCGTTTTAGATTCGTAGCCAAATTCCTCCTGTAGAAAAAGATATTGACGTCGTAATCTGGCTGGCAGAAAACATCCGCGCAGCGGCGAGGATTTTTGTTCGCCGCCGCGAGAACTTACGAGAGCAGATTTCTGGACGGTCTCCTGGTCGAATTCTACTAGGATTCTCTTCATTTTTTCTTCTATAAATAGGTTTCTTTCACCATAACTTAATATATAACTCCTTTTACCCTAGATATACATAGAAAAAGCTCCTAGAGCTACATTGACATTGAGACATCTTGGGAGCTTGGTTATTCATTGATTTGATTCATCAAGATTATTGGTATTGATTTCTCAATTGCTTTATTCTTTACGATTCTTTGCATCTATGTTTCATATGATTATTACTATGAATCTTTGCATGCAATCATCAATTATGAGTAGCTAAACACCTTTGAATACAGTAGTATGTGAACATTTTGCATATTCGTTCTAGGGTTTATCAAATCACTCATATAGGTTAGTCTCGTATAAAATCTTCGTAAAAACCATCAATTCGATAAATGCATATTAAATTCTCTAAATTGTTCATGTTTAAGGATCGTGAATTGACGACTCACGATTTCTCCAGTATAATATCTTCTAAGAACAATTGGCTGAATCGAATTGATTGATTTTTTGTACAACGACCGTGTGACAAATATAACTGTTATCCCTAGTTCGAATTAGCATAATTGGATCTAGCTACTGTATTCATTCTTCTCTCATTGTTAATCATAATCTTAGCTTTAGTTAAACTAATTAGAAGTACAATCACTCAAATCTATCTGTTACTTACAAACAAACTGTTTACTCTCATTCGTTGTGGTAGCCTGATTAATTCTCTAGAGAACGATACCGAGTTAAACATAGTCTACAACTACAGCTTATTCTCTTAAGCTATTTAGAGTATAATTTGAGCTCATCACATATAGAACGAAAAGGCGTTTAAATTCATCACCGTCATCCTTCATCCTTTCCATGTACAGAGGCAGTGTTGCACAGTATACGCCATCATACTTCAGGGACTTCTTTTCCTTATTATATCTCTCCTTAAAATCATCCTTCAACCGTGGAAGCCAAAATTATCTTCTTATCAATGCATCGAGGGAGAAGAAAGATGTCTTGAATATCCCTGACTTGATAAACACTACTGTCAGACTTATCATCCCCAATGTTCTTAATACACACACCGGGCTCAAATTTGTTTACCAGAATTGGTAAAATACCACCTGGCATCCTTTTGATATCCATGTGCAGCAACCCACCAAAGCCAATAGAAATGACATCCTCCTTTTGCTTCACAGAGAGCTCTAACTTGCAAAAGTTAAAGCTCATGCAGTGTACAAACTTCTTCTCTGCACCAGACTCATCAACAACAACATTCTTCTTCTCACGGTTACGGAGTTTCACCTCCTTCCCTTCTACATTTTTTTCACCAGGCTTAGCTTTTTTACCCTTCACCACAACCCCTTCAACTTTCTTACCCTTGGAAGCACCCTGAGAAACTCCTGTACTATTCCCAATAACTGTGCCTCCCTGAGAAACCGTAGTCCTACCAATAACCTGAGTAGCAGTACTAGGGAGAACCTCAGTACCAGTACCCACAACCTCCGTAGATGTAGGCTGTGCACAGTTAATATCTTGCTCTCCAATATCAGAAGAAGCTGGTGGTGCAAAAAAAAAAAAAAAACATCAGTAACAGATCTAAAAAACATAAAATTATGTATTAAAAACATAACAGACACCGTTAAAACACTAACAAAACACATGAAAAAAATAAAGCCTTCACACTAAATAAAAACACAACAAAGACCCTTAAAAACACAACAAATGTCATTAAAAACACAACATACATTCGTAAAAAAACAAAACATAAAATCCTTCAAACCACAACATAGATACTTAATAACAAACAATATAGATCCTTAAAAACATAACATCGTACATTTAATATTTCAGCAACAGACAAAAAAGTGAAATCCAAACAAACAATAACACATATCCTTAAAACCATAACATAATACGCAAAAAACACAGGAAAAATAACATACAAATTAAGAAAAGCACAAACAACAACAAAAATCAGTTTACAACAACTTTAAAGCTTTCACACACTAACTAAAAACCACACTAACATCACTTACAAAAAATGTAAAAGCGTACATTCAAAATTCAACATAAGACAGAGTAAAACCATACAAAAACTACACCACACAGCCTTAAAACCATAACAGAAACTGGTAAACAGATAACAAAAAATGCAATTTCAAAAAAAAAATTACCAGATCTGGAGAAAAATAAACGCGCGAAGCTAAAATTCAAAAACACAAACAAACAGATGAACGAAAACACATCACAAAAAACCTTAAAACCATAACATAAACTGGTAAACAGATTACAAAAAATGCAATTTCAAAAACACAAATAACGGATCGGTGAAAATACACAGCGCATGCAAAAATTGAATACTCAAACAAAAACAGATAAACAAAAAACATCAGAACAAGCAAGTACAGGAACAGAAAAATCAAAAAATAGAGATAAACAACAAGTTTAGAAAAATCAGATAAAACTTACATTGCATTTCCGTAGTAGTCATTGCCTTCAACCTCTTCGCCGGAACTTCGACGTCATCAGAACCACCTTTCGCCTGAGATCTCTTTTTCGTCATACTTTAAACTTCAGAAAACACTTGAGGAAAACAAAACCCTTAGATCAATTTTTCCGTGATAAAACTGAAAGGAATCGCTTGATTTTATAGAACAATGTGGAGGAAAATAAACCGCTAACGATGAGGAAACTGCTACTTCGAATTTTGAAAATGGAGAAACTGCTTCCAACAACGATCAGATTGAAAAAACAAAGAGAGAAAATGAGAGAGAATTGATAGAATTATACGAAATTAAGAGAATTATGAAAAAATGAAGCGACCTCTCGGTTTTAGCGAGACTAATGATTACTCGGGGAAAAAATGTGATATCCGGTCAGTTGTTTTAATTTAATCCGGCCGGTCAGACCATAAAATACCGAGAACCGCGAGAAACCCTTGATTTTCCAAGTTTTATTGAAAATCTCCCCTTTTCTAAGACTTTAGCTAATTTATTATATTACTTTCCCTTTTTGCCAACAAATTAATGACAAAAAAAGAGATTACAAAACTCACCAACGAAATTGTCTTCCGTTGCTGAATTACCAACTCCACTATCACCAACAGTTTATCCAGCGGAAAAAAACTGTTGGTAAAGGTCAATACCAACAGAATAACAACTGAATATCAAGTTGGTCCTGCCCAGTTTTTTTGTAGTGTTGTATCTTGAGTGTGATTAACCTGCAAAAAAGAATTAATTGGCAAGGGGTTAGACCATTTTGGGTCGGCTTGCCTTGGACAAATAAGGTTTAGATTCAACTAGTTGGTCGGAGTACGAAACAGGAGCTCAGCCCCACTAACATAGAGAGTGGATTATTGCAAGTAATTAATTTCCTTAATATGCATGAGTAAATGCGCTGCTATTTATAGGCGATAGCTCTAGGAACAAGACTCTGGTTAATCGGTTGTTGGTCGACTCTATTAGATGATGACACGTGGTGTCGGAGTTTGTGGCACGTTTAGGCGGGTGCACTCAATTTGTGTTAGACATGGCCCACTAGAAACGGGATCACGGACCTATCGAAGGTTAGTTCCTGAAATCGGTCTTGCTTAGTTACATATGGCACTATAGTCATTGCCTTCTCCAACACAACGATTATAAGTGGGCACCAGAGGTCGGACCGTCTTAGTGTTCTAATTTGTTCTTTTTTTACAGGTTCTCCTTTTGTGGAGACGGGAGACCGGTCCTATCTTTATCAGGCGGTCAGACTTAGTAGGGAGGAGACTTTGGAACGTACGAAGTCTCCATAATCCGTTAATCCTTAAATCGGACTTATTAGTACGTATCATAACCCCCCCTCGTTTTCAAGTATCTTTGTAGAAGATAGTTATTAAATTCTAAGTTTTAATTCTTTTGTTGCCCTCCGGTCTCACGCCAGTCCTGTCTTCAAAGTTCTTGTAGGTGGGCTTCACTAATGGCCCAAATTTTTAGGCACAGGCCCATCCAAATTGTATCAGTCGCTGACATGTGTCGTCGATTGATTGGACCTGATTCTCTATATATACTCTCCCTCAACTCATAATTCGGTGATTCTTCCTTTATCACAGAAATTGATAAGTCGAGCTTTTAGATCACGGGCCGCCTCTCTCTTCTTCTTCTAATAGTGATTCAATGGCTCTATGCCGTGAGGCTCCCATAGGGAGCTTAGTTTGAGAATCATGATTGGATACTCATTCTTAGAGTTAATGGCTTCAGACTAAATGCAATGCCATATGAATAAGCCAGATCGATAAAGAAGAGTGGGGAGAGTCATGCTTAGAAGATATTTTCCAACAAACCAAGAGGGTCATTTAGAAGAAAGAGAGGAAGGAACTATGCGTATTCTTGTGCTGCTCTAGAATGCATGTCCCCTCAGTTTCAATGCCTTTTCTCTTTGCCTAGGCCATTCTCCAATTGTTCAGTGCAAGTATACGCCATGATAGAGCCTCGTCTGGGCTTCCTAATAGGTGATGTGTATGCCGAAGATTTTGATTTCGTTGTAGAGACTGTAATTCCCAAATACAATAAAAAATTAAATTTATAATTGCCAAATCTCACTAACACACCGTTTATAGCGGTAAGTTAACTCGAGATGTCGTTCTATCAGGAATAATGTTCGATTGAAATAGAATATAAAATGGTTGATTTTCAATAAAAAGTAAATAACAGATTTTTGGTATTTTTGAATAGGTAAAATAAACACGTAAGCAGGAAATTAATTTTAATAAGAATTGACGAACTAAGAACTTATAGAGAAAAGCATGTAAGCGTTAACATTCACTTTGATGAACGGTTTATATCAGGAATAATAGATAGCGATAGTTACGGCTGAAGAGTCACATAAGTCACATATCTTATACCAAGGCGCAGTCAGCAAAGATACCCTATGTAGACTATCGTCTAGCTCAAAGTTGTCACGAGCTGCTAGCTCAACATCATACCTCAGGCAGAATATCAACCTATAGACATAGCTGATACTTCCTAATCTAATGCAATGAATACTCATGTCTCGCGAAAACATAAACAAACCAAGCATCTTTCTCAAACAGCACCAATATGAACAACAATCGCATAACCAACATTGATGCTAAAACTATTCCATCATATATAAACCAAATAATCAAAGATCCCGGCTAACCCTTACACAGGTAAATTAGCCTGACATAACTGAAAGTAAATAAACAGAAAACTGAATTGAAATCATGTTTGAAACAACTAAACCGTAAGAAGATGGTGAGTGTCAACCCTCTACTTCTCCTCTTCGATTCCTCCTTGCTTGATCGATCTTGATGGCTTCCTTGATTGCTTGCTGACGGCTAGGGTTTTGGGGTTTCACTTCCCTGAGGACTGGTTCTTTCTTAGGAGAGTTGCTATTGGGGTTTCACTTCCCCGAGAACTAGTTCTCTCTCAGGAGAGTTGATTTGTGAGCTGGTGTTCATTACGAGACCCTTGAGGTCTTATTTATAGGTGAAATCTCGAGCTCCCACCGCCATTAGTGTATAAGGAAGGTTTAGGAAGATGAACCTTAGTCTGACAGGCCAGAAGAACGGACCAGAAAGAGAACAGGCAGTGCACTTCAGTCCACAGCTGACAGTAGTGACCCTCTCTGCGGTCCATAGGCGACCGCAGAGTACAATTCCTCCAGCTTCGAATCTGTTTCTTTTGTTCTTCCATTTCGGGCTTCGTAACTTTGTTTCCTCAAAAAGTTATCTTCTAAAAAGTTGTTGCATCTTCAATTATATTCGCACTGGCTAGTCACATGACATGTTTTGACACCTCGAACTCCGTGCAACTGTCAATCTGGCGTATTTGCTTCCCTGTCCCGATTTGGCACAATTATGCCGTTTTGGTGCCCGAAATCGTGAAAATCCTCAAAAACGCGATCATGACCTACAAAAAATACGCAAAGTTGGTAATTGACCATAAAACGATATAAATATTGAATCTAAGGCAAAAAAACAAGGGTCTAAAAGCATGCTAAATCGCACATTTCGTAGTCACATCACACCCCCAAATTAGTTTCTTGCTCATCCTTGAGCAAGGAAAAAACAATAAAAAGTGACAAAGAAATGATGCCAAACTCAACACTCCAATTTAAAACTTTCCCAGGATGAATTTTTCAAAATCATCCGCATTTAACAGCTAAGTCAGACATCGGAGATCATGAAGCCAAAAACGAACATCGATCTGTATCGTTGGGTTTCCAGATAACAAGATCAATCATAATTCACATAAGGACCTTACGACATGCGACTCATGCTTCCCTTCAAAAATTAATTTACCGTATACACAGACTTTTACTTTTGAGGCAATCAGAGATTAGGCTAGAAAAAGGATTAAGGTAGGATAAGTATAAGTAAGGCTAAATGCTGAGATATAGGTCTTCCATGCTCCTTATGAATACTACCCTGTCAAAAGTTCATCCCTTCTTCTCCACCTTCTCAAAATAAAGTCTGATGCTCTCTCTCTCTCTCTCTCTCTCTCTCTCTCTCTCTCTCTCTCTCTCTCTCTCTCTCTCTCTCTCTCTCTCTCTCTCTCTCTCTCTCTCTCTCTCTCTCTCTCTCTCGGCTCTTTTAGTCTCTCCGTTTTTTCGAAGTGTCTACTTTACCGAATTCTACACTTTTGTGCGTGCTGATTTGGTATACATGCCATCAACCCTCACGAACATGTAGCTTTAAGGGCCACGCCGGTATTTGGGTAGTATCTGTACATGCCCAACACGAAAACGGTGATCACAAGGACCATAGATCCGCTCTGAGACTTTTAATACCTTTGCTTTTTATGGTACTTTTCTTTTCTTTTTCTTTTTTTCAGTACATCTTTTATCTTCTTTATATATATATATATATATATATATATATATATATATATATATATAGAGAGAGAGAGAGAGAGAGAGAGAGAGAGAGCACAATAGAGAGCAACCACAACTTCCTTCTACTTCTCCTCCCCCAAACCTGTTAGTTTCACAGAGTTTACTTATTCCCAGAATCCCTCTTTAACTAAGCAAACTCACTTAGAGCATGAAAGACTTCTAAAACAACGTATATAAGTGAATCAAGATATTAAAAAAAATAAGGAAGGAAAGGTATTCTAAGATTGCCTCTTTATCTTTGTGTTACATGGCAAAAACTCATAAGTAGGTGCATGTAAAGTGTCTCGGTTCAAAATGTAAGATGAATATCTCTTGCTGATGAGAACATGGGTTCCTCAACAATCAACGTAAGTAATTGAAAGTGCCTCAATCATAATAACAAAAGACTTAAATATTAAATAGGCTTGAATAAACTTCGAGTCACAGCTCGGTAATCATCCAAAATAGGAAAGAAATAAAAGTGCGACAATTAGAAACTAAATATCAAAAAATAAGGCCCTAAAAATTTTGAATTTCGAGTTACCGTTACCCTCCCCCAAACCTACGTTTGTGCTAGTCCCTTAGCACAAAATAATAAAAAAGAAAGTAATGGTAACGAGAAAACTCCCCTATCAGGTATGGTGGCCGCTTCTTGGTAGATCACTCCGTCTCTTCATAATCCGAAACATTGGGGTCGTGCTCAGGCGTATAGCATTTCCTAGCTTCCTCCGGATATTCCTCCTCATAAACAAAACCACGTGTGAACGACCTTGCCCTTTAGCTTCTCTTGCTCCCTTGGTTCATGTTCTTCAAGTCCCTGCACCGTTTCTTCAAAGTCATTCCAGTTAACACATGATCTTTTGTTTTTGTGAGTAGGGTCAGGTTCTCCATTAATGAGATCAACAAAGTTAGCTTGCTCTCTCATTGAGCTCAACTTTTCCTCAATGATTTGCTTTTTCTTCACTGCGGGCACATGACTTGGCCTACACCCTCCGGTAGTCTTTCTTGCATGACGCCTCACCCTTGGTCGAAAAGAAGATTCTCCTTCGTTTATGTTGAAGTCACCTTTTCTTTTCCTTCCAAACTCTTCTTTATAGAAAAGATCACGAGCTCTCCTCAAATCTTCCTCCATCTCCTTCCTAGCTCTTGTGAGTGCTTCATCTCTTTCTTTCCTTATTTTCTCTCTTGTTTGCAAGAATTCTTTCTCCAACTTAGCTACAGCCTCCTCATGCTCATCTTGCAACCTTTTCCTCTCCCAACGATACCAACCTTCGTGATCCATTGTCAAAGTCTCGTACTAGGTATGTGGGTATTTCTCCTTGTCCTTCTTTTCATGATGTTCAATTCTTGCCAAAGGAGCGTCGAAGTTACGAGACAAGGTTCGGTAATGATCCTCTAGCTTGTGTGCCGCCTCCAACTCATGCGATGATCCTTCTTCCCTAGTCTTGCTACTTTATCAGTAAGGAGAGATAAAGATTATGATGGGAACGGAAGCATAATTATTAAGTGGAGTAAAAATTGTGTTAAAAAAATTAATTTTAAACATGATTCGAAATGCCTCCAAACTTTTTTAAAGTGTATTGCCATAACAAACACGTATTAAAATTTTCGGACCATCGTAAAACAGTGAGATTTGAGCCAAGTGATTTGCCAACCCATTTCTGGCACACCACTATGCAAAATTCTAGAGATTCAGCCTCCTCTAGTTTGATAGTCTTGACAAGACACTATCCGACTATTTGATCTAGAATTAAAAAAGTGAGTTAACTAAAAATTTTAGTTGATAAATAGTAATTGAGTTAAAATTAAATTATAAAAACTGGAGTTTCGAATACAGTTAAAAATTTATAAGATTTATATGGTTGTTATATAGGGTGTGTAAGAAGAAAGTCATGTGTTTGATATTTTGTAAGGATATTTGATTGGTTTAAATGTTGTTTGATTAGTTTAACATTGTTAGTTCAATAATCCATCTAGGGTTTATCAAAGGCGAGGGAATCGTAACAATCCGAACATGCAATGGATGCTGACGATCAGGGATGCGGAGGGATCGTCATCAATACCACAGCCAAAGCCGAACCATATTCCAAATCATCTGGGACCAACACAGGCGGCCTTAATGACAGATGTAGTTCGCGTGGAAATAAGGGGAGACATCGCAGCCAACAATCGGCTGATACAGCTCGAGACCAACTTGTTTCGGATGCAGCCCTTTTATCTTCTGCTAACGATCTTTCACTGGGGACAAAGGGATACAAATGTCATAACTTTCCGTCATTATGCTTCACTGGTAATCCTCTCGACGGGGCGGGAATTGCGTCATCTTATTCGGGTCAGCCCTTGGGAAATGGAACATCGATGCCGGTGGCAGCGATGTCGGTGGGAAACTCAGACGGAGGGATAGTGACACAACCTCCGACCGGGATAGGAATGGTCAAAATTGCTCTGGACTCAATGAGATTGCTAATCTGGAATGTCAGGGAGCCAGTAGACCAGCGCTGCAGGTGGCTTTAAGGAACTATATTCATCAGTTTCGACCAATTATGACGATAATCCTTGATATACGCATGTCTTATGAGAGCTCTGGAGAATTAGTACTCACCTTTGGATATACAAACCGAATGATCCTCTCTCCACCGGCGTCATCTCCACAGTCAGGTGGTTTCTGCGTATTATGGGATGAGGTGCCTATGGATGTTCAGCTTCAGGGAGCATCGGATAGAATTCTGCACTTTTGCCTTGTACTCCCTTGTCAGCCACTGCCCATTACTCTCTCGGCCGTCTACAACGAAGCGACTCTGTCCCGTCAACCACATGTATGGGCTTCTTTATGACATCTCAGTAAATCAGTTTCTGCTACTTGGATAATTGCAGGGGGACTTCAATGCCATGTTACATTCTTACGAAAAAAGCGGGGGCGGGAATTTTAATTTGCTAGAACTAGGGCTTTTAGTTCGTGCTTGGCTAATTGCTGTCTTTCCGACTTAGGCTATTGTGGTTCCACTTATACTTGGACTAATTCGTCTTATCGTTCCAATTTAATTTTTGAAAAACTGGATAGGGCGTGTGCGAATTCTGATTGGTTTAGGCATTTCCCTCTTACTTCAGTTTGTAATTACATAAGGCCGTGTCGAATCATAAGCCGCTTCTTATTGATACTAATAATGATAATATGCCTCCAAAATAAGTGATTAATCGGTATGAGAATATGTGGAAAGATAATGCTATTTTTATTAATCGTCTTACTAATTTCTGGAATCAATCTTCTGTGGAGTCTTTAGGTCTTAATGATACTTGTAAGTTACTTAATAAGGATTTGGGAAATTGGCCACTTAAGACCCTACATCATATTAATAAGCAAATTAGAACTAATCTGGTGCAAATGGAAAATATAGAGAATAAGGTTATAGCAAATCATGTACAGTATGGACCAATAATGGAAAAAATTAATTCTGATTACTTAGAAGCTTGTAATCTCAAGGCTACGTTTTGGGCACAACATGCTAAGTGCGAGTGGATTAAAGGGATTGATCATAACTCTAAATATTTTGATTCCCTTGCCACCCATAGGAAACGACGGAGTTTTGTGCATGGAATAAAGAATAATAATAATGTTTGGATTACGGATCCCATGGGAGTTGCTAATGAATTTTTCACCTTTTTCTCAAATCGAAGTAAGTCGAATGGAACTGAGTTGGAACCTTTGCTTAACATCTCGGTTCCCACTTTAGAAGAAATGGAAAAATCCCTTTTACTAAAACCGGTAACTAATGATGAAATCTGGGTGGCTGTTTGTTCAATTGGGCCAAACAAAGCCCTGGGCCCAGATGGAATGGGTGCGGTTTTCTTTCAACACCATCGGCCCATAATCTCTAAAACAAAGTTCGTAAAATGGTCCATGAATTTTTCAGAAACGAAATTTTGGAAGAAGGAATCAATCATACTCAAATAATAATTATTCATAAAGTGGATAATCCTCAGCTGGTCATGCAATTTAGACCTATAAGTCTTTGTAACGTCAGTTATAAGATTATTTCCCAAATTTAAGTTAATCGTATACGACCTTTTTTGGATAATATAATTTCCCCCTTCCAGAATGGGTTTTCTCGGGCCGTCAAATTAGTGATAGTATAATGTTAGCCCACGAACAACTTCATACCATGTCACGTAAAAAGAAAGGAAACACTCATTATCTGGCACTTAAACTTGATATCGAAAAAGCATATGACCATATGGAGTGGGATTTCCTTAATCTAGCCCTCCATAAGTTTAACTTTCCCCCTTCCTTTATCTAACTCAGTTTACTTTGTGTTAAAAGTGCGTCTTACCAAGTCAAAGTTATTGCCTTCAATTCTTAATCTTGGCATCCAACTCGGGAATTGTGACGGGGGGGATCCGTTATCCCAGTATCTTTTCATTCTGTGCCAAGACCTTTTTGTTGCAAAAATTCAGCAATTTGTCAACTGCAAGTTTATTGATCCCCTAAAGCCTAGTAAATTCTGCAATCCTCTTCCGATCCTGTGTTTCGCAGACGATTGCATGTTGTTCTGCAAAGCCAACAAAAAGTCCGTTGTAAATTTACAAAAATGTTTAATTATGTATGCGACTGCTTCGAGGCAGGCTATTTGTTGGAAAAAAGTCAATAATTTTGTTTTCCCCTAATACCTCTCTTGTTTTAAAAAGAAACCTTACTCAATTCTTAAATGTAATTCCTAACAAGCGTAAGGATAAATATCTCGGCATGCCTTTCCTGTTGGGTCGGAAAAAGGTTGACCTTTTTGACCAGTTGCTTCTAAAGACCCAATCAAAAATTGACATGTGGTACAATCGCTTTCTCTCCTTCACTGGCAGATCTACTCTTGTTCAATCGGTCTCATCAACAATTCCATCCTACGCAATCTCTGTTTGTCAACTGCCTCTTACCACTATCTAGGGTATAGATCGAATGAATAAAAACTTTCTTTGGTCAGCTAGAAAAGAGTATAAGAAGAAAGCTCGCTTGAGTTGGAGAGCGGTTTGCTTGCCACGGTACTTGGGGGGCTAGGGTTATGTAATCTTAAAACCCTAAATCAGGCTTACATGCTCAAGAACCTTTGGGGACTGCTTTCTCGCCCTAACTCCCTTTAATTGGGCCTATGTGTACAAAAAGAAATATTTTCATAATTCATCCTTATGGGATGCTAGGGTTTCTTTATCCCACAGCTGGTTATTATGGCGTTCGATCACTAAGTTCAGAGATTTACTCCGTAATCAGTTATTTTGGCAAATTTGGGACGGAACCAATGTTTCCTTCTGGTCTGACAATTGGATCCAACAGATTAACCTCTTGAGTTTTTGTATATCCAGGGGCGAATTTTGATGAAAAGGTCAGTAATTATATTGTCAATTTTCGTTGGGATATTCCGAAGCTTTCTACTTTTTTGCCCCTAAACATAGTTGCGAAGATAGTCACCATCCCCTTATCTAATCAGTTTTGTGATGACAAGTTGATTTGGCCCCATCATGATTCGTGGAAATTCACTCTCAAATCTGCGTACTCCCTCCTAATAAACGGAACAAGGCTACTACCTCAGGGGTCGTGGCATCGTATCTGGAATTTAAAAGTTCCTCATTTGGTTAAAATCTTCGTTTGGATGGTAGTATGGGATGCACTCCCTACTACTAGTTTTTTGATACGCCGACACATTTTCGTTCCCCCCTCCCCCATGTGTCCTTTGTGTCATGATGAAGACTAGACGTTTGACCATCTTTTCTTTCGATGCACGACCTTTGACTGGTTACGTGTTTTATACTTTCCATCTCAACTTTCCTTCTTTAGGTTTAAACAGTTGTTTACGTCTTTTAGTAATAATTCTGATATGCTGTGTAATTTAGTTTTATTAGCCTTGCTCTTTTGGAAGGCACGTAATGAGTTTGTTTTCTGACATGTTAATATTAATCAATTATTTATTTAAAAAATGCTCCTTAAAATGCATTCGTATATTAGAATATTGTTCCCACCCCCAACTCATACGCGTAAGAAAGTCATCTTTTGTAAGTGAAAATCACATTCAAATAAGCCTTTTTGTTTAAATATTGATGGATCATCCCTTGATGATCCGGGGCATGCGGGTATAGGTTGCATCTTAAGGGATAATACTGGTAAGTTTATTCGGGCCTGCTCTTCTTACATAGGCATGACGGATAATAATATGGTGGAGCTCCTAGCACTTAAAACAGGGTTGCTAGTCACTCGCCAGTTGCATGTTGATTTACTTGAGATACAAACTGACTCGTGTCTTGTGTTGAACTGTTTGAACAGGACGACGACCCCACCATGGTCGCATATTCATCTCGTGGATGAGATCAGGCGGATCCTTAGTTGTTTCACTGGATGGGAACTACATTTTTTCTTCAGGGAAAGCAACAAAATAGCGGACAGTTTAGCTAAGTACGGTAGTAGTAGTAGTATTAGTAGACTAGACCCCGCCCTTTCATCTGATGTACCCCATAGGTATGATTTGATGATTTGGGACGTTTGCCAATCGTGGCTTTTGGCTTCTATAACCTTGGACATGTATGATCGGGTACCTCGGTTCATGAACATCGATGGTACTCGTAGGGTTGTAACCTCTTCGGACTTTTAAATTAATATAAGTACTATTATCTTCAAAAAAAAAAAAAAATTGTTAGTTTGATTGAAAAAGTAAGAGTAGGGTAGAAAGATAGTATTGATTGCTTAGTGGAAAAAAATTGAGTTAAATTTGTAATGTAAAAGATACAAAAACAAATTCCCTCAAACATTTTAAATAGACCTTATGTTTCGATCGGTGCTAAATGTCCTGACTTGTCGTGCACCACATAGCACATCCAATATGACTTCCAGTCTTTGCCAACCCATTTCTGGCACACCAATCTGCTAATTGATCCCAACTCATCGTGCATGTGATGGTAATTAACTGTGGAGATTTATGTATTTAGAAATAGCTTATTTAGTTGTATTGATAATAGGGTCCCTTGATAATAATCAAGTCCAATACAAACCACACTCAAGTCAAATATCGAACTAGACTGCTACAAGGATGAATTTGGTATAATAACGAGCACACCCTGCAGATTATACGCATATATCTGTATAAGAACAATTGACAGCCTCAACAAGCCTTCTCCTTCAACTAAGAGAAGAAAACCTCGTAACTCTGAAGTGCATCTTGAGTTGTTATGAATGGATGTCGGGTTTGCAAATAAATTTCCGCAAGTGTAGTACTATGACCTGTGGGATGGAAAAAGATATACTGGAAAGTTGGGCTTCACGGTTAAACTGCAAGGTGGGCGAGTTCCCCTTTTTGTACTTGGGACTGCCCATTGGCGCAAAGCCATCTGACAGGAAAATCTGGAACTCGGTTTGTGAAAGAGTGGAGAAACGACTGATGGCTTGGGAAAACAACTACTTATCTCTTGGGGGTCAGATTGTGCTGATTAATGTTGTGCTAACCTCTTTGCCTATCTATTTTCTCTCCTTTTTCAAAGCTCCTTCTTTCGTTTTAAACGGTTTTTCAAAGCTTCAAAGACACTTTCTTTGGTGGGGTGTCGTTGGGGGGCCAAGGAAAATTGCGTGGCTTAAGTGGGAGATTATTTGCAAGTCAAGAGAAGAGGGTGGTTTGGGTATTAAGAATCTAGATTTATTCAACTTTTCGTTGTTAGGGAAATGGATCTGGAGATGCTTAAGGGGTGGAAATGGTATGTGGTTAGAAGTGCTGGTTTCTAAATATGGGAGACTTGAGGAAAATATTGAGAGTTGGGAAAGGGGTAAAACCAAAGGGTGGTCTTCTTGGTGGAGGGATCTCATTAAACATGTACGGTGTAGTCGTTATTTCCGGGAAGGCTTTTGTCGTAAAATTGGTAATGGGTTGTCAACTAGATTCTGGGCGGATGAGTGGGTGTTGGGAGGGGTGAGGTTGAGGGACCTTTTCCCGCGTTTGTATAGTATTGAGACCAATAAAGAGTGTGTAGTTGCTGAAAGAATTTCGTCGAGTGAGGTTGGTCTAGGTAGCAATTGGCGTTGGAGAAGAAATTTGTTTTCTTGGGAGGAGGATCTGTTCACGACTTGAACAGCTTTATTGAAAAATATCCTATTTTTTCTTCATGTGCAAATGACTGGACCTAGCAAAGGAGCAAGGATCTGAAGTATACAGCAAAAGATGGTTACACTCAGCTGAATCTTTTGAAGAGAAGTGTACTTACGCAAAGCTTGTGGTGGACGGATGCGATCTGGAACAAAGTTGTACCGCGTGGAAGGTGGTGTTTGATAGATTGCCGACGTTAACAAATTTAAGAAAAAGATCGATAGTACACCATGAAGTTTCTGCTAACTGCAAGCTTTGTGACGCTGGGATAGAAGAAACTTCAGACCATTTATTTTTTGGATGCACTTATGCGAAATCAGTCTGGCATTTGCTTGGGGCTTGGTTAGATACGCAGTTTGATGTCGACAACTTGGTTTTGGAGAATCTTTCGGGCTTTCTCAGGTTAGTCCCATCAAAATTTAAGAAGGTTTGGCAGGCAGTGTGGCATGGAGCAATCTGGCTGATTTGGAAAGCTAGCTAGGAATGAACTAACTTTTTCAGGAATTATCACAAGTCCAGGTGAGACTGTCGACAAAATCAAGTTCAATGTGTGGTCGTGGCTCAAAGCTAAAAACTTGCTTGTTGCATCATATAATTTTGTTGATTGGGAATTGAATCTAAAAGGCATTCTCAACTTGGTCTAATCTGCTGCATTCTAGTGCCGATCTTCATCCTTCTTCTGGTCGTTGACATACTGCTGGTTTCAGTTCCGCTATCTCGCAGATGGTGTTTTACTCTGATCTTTGTCTCTGTTTGGTTTCTCCTAGCCTGGAGCATGATTGTTGGTTCGGCTGTTCCTACTCTTCGTTTCTCGAGCTCAGGTTTTTGGGTTGGCTTACTCAGTTTCATTAAGTGTTGGTGCAGTGTATTCTCTTATACTTGTGGCTTGTAGTAACGGAATTACTTGCCCGATGATGCTACGAAGTTTTCTAAGTCCCTTTGGATGCCACAACAGAACATCACTAATGTCGGGGAATTTCTTTTCTTGCGACGTTAGTATTCCTCTATTGTTTGGTTTTGGTTTCACACCTCCTAACTCTCGGCCTAACACTTTGGTGTTTTAACATACTAGACGACGAGGTGGCCATAATTTAATCCGTCTTGGATCTTTGTAGTTGTCGTTTTTGGGGTTGTACTCTTTCCTTGCTACCTGCTTCTTGTGTAGAGTGTGTACTGCAATGCTCTTTTCTCAGACTACTGTTGTTTGGCTTCTTGTAATATCGGTCTAGAGAGGTTTTGATCTTGGTAATAGATTCATAAATCTGACAACGGAAATGTGACCTACTGTAATAGGTGGCTCCACCGGTTTGATAGGTCATAGCTAACAATTAACCTTCCATCCTAAAATATCACTATTAAAATTCTACCGAACCGGGCCAAATGTTGTGCTTAGTTGGTTGGCTACTCGGTGGACCGAATAGGATGGCCCAAACAGCCTTGCATTTGGTTGGGACTGTATAGAAGGTTAAGAAAGTAAATTTGTGTGAAAGCCCCATTACACCCTCACTATTTTAATGCGAAATGACCAAATGCCCATGTACCAATTAAGCTTAAAACAAGCTTCTCCCTCACAAAATTGCATTGGCCATCTATTATTTGGAGCGAATTGGCGATCGACTCCATTTCAATCTCCGGCAAGCGATATCCAAGATTTGAAGGCGCCACACTGCAGATCGATTTTGTTCTAGTTAAGTGGTACACATGTGAAATTCCTCAATTGTTATTTTGCTCGGTTAATGTTTTATAAACCTTTAACGCTAATTGTAATGGCATTATAACCCCTCAACGTTAAGGTTATAATTGTTACTCGGTAATTAATGTCTAATAAACCTTTAAAAATTTAACAGCTAAGTGTTGTAGGGAGATTTTAAGGTTCAACTCCATTTGTACGACTTAACGTACACCTATCTCAGTTGTATTAATCCACAACCATTAGATCGTTTGTACACATGTTATTGTAAATTGTAATTAATCATAACCACTCAAACAATGTTTCTTACTCATCTTTCATACTAAAACAACATTCTTCCCAATTCATTCATATGAACCCTAATTTATTAATCTTTGTCCCACACTCCCAATTCGATTCCATCAATTTGACTCCCTTCGATTGGACTCGTCAAAACAGATTCATGAAAGAAATAAATTTGGTGTTTATTATTCCAAACGTGACTCGATTACCATGGGTGCGGAAGAACAAAGAATGCCCAGGCCATGCCAACAAAGAACCTCTTAAATTGAGGGGGCCTATCTATGTATGTTGTCTTAAGAAATCCCACTGTACTACCTGTATTAGTCCTCAAGATCATTTGTTCATACTTGGGCATGAGACTATAAGCAAGTCCTCATCACTCTCATAATTTATGAATTGAGAAATGTTGGTTACCTCGTCAGCCATTAGGCAAGGCTCTATGTTAGATCTCCTCTGCAACCCCACATAATTCCCATTTCTTTTGACCAAAGTCAACCAATTCATGAGTGATGCCACATAATTTTGGAGAAGGTAGTTTGGAGTCATCTGAGTCTTCTTCCTCAGATTCTGACTCAATATCAAGAGCATCCAGTTGGATTTGAATCTTTTTCCTTTCTTCAGTGAGCATAGCTCTCTGACTTCTCTTGAAGTTTCTTCTATCTTTCTTGTCACCTGTCTTTAGCTTATTGAAAACAGGGCAGTCTCTTTTAAAATGACCAGGTTTCTGACAATAGAAACATATATCGTTTCCAATTTCTGTTTCCTCAGTGCTAGATGCTTCTTGGTAGCCATTGTTCAAATGAGCTTGACAAGCCATATTTTGTACTGGTGATAGTTTGAGCCTAGATGCTTTTTCAACTTCTCTTTGGCTTTTCTTCTCTCAATCTCCCGACTGACATATTTTCTCATTTGCTTCACGGCAAGAGCATCTTCCTCAGTCATTTCTTTGGTATCCTTATTTTCAGAAGTACCTTGTGTTACTAAAGCAACATTGTGAACTTTCTCAGCAATCATTTTTTCTCTCTGAGTAGTTTCATAGTTGACAGTAGCTAAGTGGGAAAAGAGTTCTACTGGAGTGATATTTGGCATTCCTTGGTTGAAATAAAAGTACTGAGTATGTTCCTAGTTTTGATTCAAGCTTCTCATGATAGTCTTAACCTTTTTAGAGTTAGAGTATCTCTCACTTTCATCAAGTGCAGCCATTTCACTCATCAATGTTGTGAACCGGAAATCTAGTTTTTCAAGAGCCTCTGTGGGACCTTGTTTAAAGTTTTGGAATTTAAGGAAACAAGAATAAATAAATAAATCTGCTCAATGCTTTGTTGTCAAGAAGAATGATTAAGGCCCACGGTGGAGTACTAGCAATGCTTTGTTGTCAAGAAGAATGATTAAGGCCCACGGTGGAGTACTAGAATTAATCTGTTTAATTAGAACCTAAGATAATAAATAAATATTTAAAATTTTAGTTTTGATTGTTAGATTTAGTTTATAATATATATATATATATATATATATATATATGAATATAAAACTATTTAAATAACGTTATAACCCCTTTTGTATGGTAAAATTTACATAAATTGACGTTGTATAATTTTTACAATAACGTGAACGGTCAAGATTAAGTACAATTTAAAATATAATTTGTGCAAATGATCTAACAGTTAAAAATGATTACAACTAAAATGGACGAATGGATGAATGTTAAGCCATTACAATCGTAGTCGGACCGTAGACTGGCCCAAGAATTGTAACAGTATCACTGTTCTGTAGTTGTGGCGCCTTCAAACCTTGGTCGGACATAAAAATAAGGGCGAATTACATAAGGTAACCTTAAATTTGGGCTAATTACATATTCAACCCCGGATTGGCAACAATTACATCCACGTTCAAAATTCAATCTCTCGTTGACCACCTTGCCAGCATCATCTTTCTCTCTGCTCACATGGAATAAAAATGTTATCTGAATTAAAGAAAAGCAAAATTAAATTTGAATTTGAATTTTCCATTAAAATAAAGGTAAAACAAAATAGAAAAGGAAGAAACCCTTCCCACTTCTCCCATTACCTCTAAAACCATCTCTCTCACTTTGCTTCCGTCATTCACCAAATCGAACAAAAAACTTCACTTTCTTGTTGTAATCAGTGAAATAACACACAGAGACAAGCGAATTGGAGTACCGGAAGTGTATGATACCAGTCGATTGCGAGGAATAGCTATTTCTTGGTTGAACAGGCGCGATGAATAGAGGTAAAATTGAACCCTATTTCGATAGATTATGCGTGTAATGTTGTGTTTAAAGTAATTGGTTTGCTTAGATTCCTGTAAAAATGAAGTTATGTGGGTAAAATTCTACTTAGTTTACGTAAAAAAAACCCCTTTTTCTTGTTTTTATTTTTTGGTTTAAATGATTCTTATATTGTTGTTTGAATACTGATTTTATGTTGTTTTTAGTTGAATGTTGTGTGATTGAGCATGTCGGATCCATGATTACTGAAACCGCAGGTAGTTAGGGTTTCTGTGAACTAATTATATGTTGTATTATGCAGCGAAAATTGAAACTTACAATATTAGGATTCATTGTGGGAAAGATTAGTATATGTTGGAGAATGTTAAGCCAACCAAGTATTCTCACAAAAAATTGATGAATGATGTGATGGCTACTGCATTAGAAAACTGTCTTTCTATGCTTTAGTATGAAGTGTGATATAGAGGGAACAGTGGATCAGTTGGAGTTGATTACTGATGATGATGTGAAAGTGATGTTTGAGAACAACAAGAAACATATGGAGGTTGAATTACATGTTGAGACTTTAGAGGCTATTCCTATTGTTATTGATGAATCATCCAGGAAGAAAAATAGGAGGTGGTCTGTACGGGAGGATGACAGTGAGTGGTTTAATCCTGATGCTACTCACTATAGGGCACCCCCTCCTGCAGATAATGTGAGGGAGAGAATGGAGAGAGTTTATAGGAGCAGGAAATGCAAGAAAAAAAGTTGGAGGGATTCATCAATGGGTAGCTCTTCTAAGGAACCTATTTATGTTGACCTAACTGATGAACTTAGTACTGATGATGAGAATGATCCTACTGATAATCCAATTCCCCCAAAAGCTTCTTCTCCTACTCCAACAATGGAAAAACTCTCCACCCCAACTCCTACTCCAACAACTGAAGAAGTCCCCACTCCAACTCCTACTACAACCACTTAACAAGTCTCCACTCCTTCTCTAACTCCTATTCCAACCACTGAACAAGTCTCCCCTCCTTCTCTAACTCCTACTCCAACCACTGAACCAGTCCCCACTCCTTCTGACCCTAATCCAATTCCAACTCCAATTCCTAATGAAGATGCCTATGTTCCTGGTCCTATTGAGGAACCAGAAGATGTTCCAGTAGTTGAAGTTGATGAAATACTGCAAAATTTTGATGTGGATGCCTTTCTTGCTAAACATTTCAGCAATCAGTCTATCCTAACCCCTCAAACTGCTGAAAGAGCTGAGAATGTTGAATTACCTACTGAGGATAGGGGAAGGGATAAGGGGAAAAGAAAGATGACTGAGGATGATTTCTGTGAGAATTGGAAGGATAAGGGGAAAAAAGATGTGTAACGCCCCGAAAATTTCACCAACTTTTAAAAAGACAAGGGCGTTAAACTAATAACAGGAAGACAATCTAAAAGCTTTGAGAAGCTGAAATTTGAACAGTTGACTTGCGAAAACACTATTTTTACAAGCAACGGATAAAAGTTACAAATATCCCATTTATAACCCACTTTCACTCAAGTTGCTGAACGTCTACCCGACTCGGTCCTCCACTAAACTCCGAAATATACAAGAAGGTAACAAAACAACTGTGAGATAAAACTCAGTGAGGTTCTGTGCTAAGTGAACAACGAAGTAAATAATACGAAGTAAGTTTTTGAATCAAACGAATCAAGATATAAATAATATAATCAAGAAACATATAACGAAGCGAAGAAACTATCGTTGGTGCAGTCAACCTTATAACCCCAATCCAAGCCCTTATCACTCCAGACAGGGTGCTACCACTGTCAAACGAAGACGAAGACCCTGCCATGGTACAGGGGTGAAACACTACTACTCCCAAGACCTCGGCGACTTCTGCCTCACGTCAAGGGATAGTAAGCAGAGGTACTTCACGAACAACTCGACAGACACAACTGCCCAAGTATGTCCACTCATAAACCCCCACCACAATTGTGCACATATCAGTCGAAGCAAATCAATAAATCGAATCATAACATATACATATATACATTTCTTTTGAGCGGAAGCATGAGAAAATTGTTTTAATGCAGTTTTCAAGATTTTGTTTTCATGAACTTTCACAATAATTGAGATGCAATACTATATATATAATATCATTAAAATAACTTCTTGTAGTTTCGCAAACTATACATATACTTTTGGGTAGAACACTCACCTTAGATAGCCTCGTAAAACTTAACACCCGCAAATCCTGATAAAAAGTAGCACTACTTAACAATTACTCAAAGATAAATTATTGCTACCCTTTAACCCCACAAAACTCTAGGCCAAACAAGTCAAGAACACACAATAACAACGAAGCACATAAATACATATCGATTTTAGCAATTTTGTTACTAACAACTGTGAAAATAAAAACAGAACAAAATAATGAGGTAAGCTAGAATTAAACCCGAGTCCTCTACATACTATACAATCAGGCAGATAACCACTAAGCCACAGAACATGTTGATAACAATTTCTCAAAAGAACAAATTTACCAGATAGACTGATCGAATCAGGCAGACCCAGAAAGAGCAAAATAAATGCACACATTGGATTTGAAAACACGACCTCCGCAAATCATATATCCTACCAGGTAATCAACCGGCCAGAACACAAGTTGAAACATTAATTACACAGTTTAGATCAAGGACAGTGTAGTGGCGTATGATTAGAGGAAGAAAATAACAAAACAAATATATACGCGCTTGCCAGGTTTCGAAACGGACAACTTCAGTGAAAACAAACACTTCATGCCAACCATTCAGCCACAAGTAATTCTTAAAAGCCAAATAACACGTTTTGAATAACAATTTCGTACAGTTTTGTAACTCTAAGCAGAAACAGAGCATATCAAAACAAATAACATGGCTTACAATACGCGGAAATAAGAATATTAGGGTTCTAGATTAAGCAAGAAACACGAAGAACACACAGAAACCCTCCCCTATGTTATGAGAAGGAAAATGAGGAATCCGTGCTTACCGAAAGCAAGTTAGAATGCGATCGAAACGAACTGAAGCTCCCTAGCCCTTGCAACTGATTCTACATAGAAGCCAAGAACAATGTTCTTGAGTTAGAAAGAGATAAAGGGACGAGGAAAGACAGATGTTGAGTTGAAGAACTTACGAGCGGAATCGATTTGGAGAAGAACGGAGAAGAAGAGGCGAAGACGGTGAACAATTTGGATTCTCAGAATGCTAGGTTTAGGGTAGAAAGCGTTGAGAGTTAAAGAACGAAGAGAAAGCTTCTGTGATGCGTATAAATCCAGTCGAGAAAAAAGGAATCAGTTAGGAGAAGGATAGCGAGAAGAAGCATGAAAGAAACACAACAAAACGAGACTCTAAAACCCAAGGCTAATTAATTACTCACTAACTAAGGTAATTAGTTAAATAGCTCTTTAACCACAAGGAACAAAATAAAATCAAGGAAATTAAAATAAGGAAGGACGAAAATCCGGGGTTTTACAAGATGACTGAAGATGATGAATGTGATAGGATGGATTGGGAGGATGATGTTCCTCAATCATATTATATGCATGAATCTGAAGATGAAGAAATTGGTTTCAATAGGACTAATCTGAGTTGTACTGATGATGATACTGAGGATATTGGTGTAAAGTATTGTAAACACTTTTAGAGACCTTCCTAGTCTTTAATCTCTTACATTCAAGCATTGTAAATACTTTTAGAGATTCAATCTCTCTTTCAATTGAAGTATTATTCTTTTCAGACGATCCCTTGTCATTGACGTATCCAGGTATCAATCGTACAATTACTATTTACTTTGTATGTGACAGGTTGTTACCTCTGATTACAGAATCTTAATGTATCGGTTGTGATTTATGACTTATCTACCATTAACTAGATAATATCCGTATAATTGCATGTTTGTTTGTGAGCTGTTGATAGTGCATCCTTAATTGGTTCGTATCGCATAAGCAAACTAGTGTAGATTATCCGTACTTATTATCCTTATTTGGTTATTCTCGCAATAGCAAGAGTGATGAGCTGCGTATAGTGTATCTGTAACTGGTTCTTATCGTATAAGCACGCTTTTCAAAGGTTTAATTAGCTTCATTGTCTGTAGAATTGCATGACCTAGGGTTTTACTTCTTGTGCATGTTAGAATTATCCTAGGACTGAAGTATCACTATCCACACACATTGTTACCAACCAACACAAGCGGATCTATTCTATAGAACTAGCTTAATCAATTCCTCGAGAGAACGACCCCGTGGTTAAAAGTTTTGTCTGTCTATAACAATCGTTTTTTCTACTTGTGTTAATATAAGTATTAATTTCTGAGCGCATAACTCTCTGCTAAGTTTGGGGGAAGAATTTGATTTGACTACTACTTGCTAAATTACTCGATCTGTAATAACTTTAAAATATTCGCACTTAATAATTTGTAGTTTAAATTACGTCTAAGAACTAAATTTATCTTTATGTGCTATGTCTAGGGTTATTTGCCTTTTTGAAAAGAAGGAAGATCCGTGATAAGAGTACTCGGTATAAAGTATGACTAGATAGGGGCAGTAGATTCGTTTTCGTGCTTCACTGCTTATTGAATATATGCTCTGACCTACCCCGACCCATGCTACTTTGATGAGTGAGTTTACTTGCTGCCCCAATAAAGTCCTGTGAACAACTGTGTGGACACTGCTACCATATATGCTCTATCCCTTTCACTAGCCCCTCTGAAAGCTTTTGAAGCCTTTATGAAACTCCACCATATATATCATATACATGCTTTACATAAGAGGTGACAACTATCCGCCGCCGAGCTTATACAAAGAAATAATGTAACGAGTTCCAAAGAATGGAGGGGAATCATGTTTTGACCATAATTGAGAATTGGTTTGGGGGAAAGAAGAGAAGAAAACCCTGACCCTAGTTCGAGAAATTGGTTTGGGGGAGAAGTGGAAGCTGAACATCATTGAAAGATAACCTTGTTGGCTCTACTTTTGTATTACCGGTGCTAAAAATCACTAGCTCTTGCTTCAGAAAAAAAAAGTACCAAAAAAAGCAAAGGTACAAAAGTCTCGGAGTGGATCTGTGGTCCTTGTGATCACCGTTTTCGTTTTGGGCATGTTATAGATACTACCCACATACCGGCATGGTCCTAAAATGCTACATGTCCATGATGGTTGATGGCATGTATACCAAACTAGCACTCACAAAAGTGCGGAATTCGGTAAAACAGACACTACCAAGAAATGTAGAGACTAAAAGAGCCTAATGATGGCCAACCAAAAACATATGAGTCGGTAAAACGACTTCAAAAAATAGTATGTCAAAAAAAAGAAAAAAATAAAGGAGCAAGTAGTCTATGTGTGAAGCAACCGATGAAGTATTTATGATGATGAAGGAGAAGTTGGAGAATTATCGTTAAAGGAAGACGAAGTTGAAAGAAGGAACTCGGTGTCCGAAAGGATAAGTCCCCCTGAAGTACCCTTGACTTTGCCTTACTCATCTTTTGATGATGCTTAGCCAACATTCCTCTATATTATCCTACCTATTTTACTTACCGAGCCAACCGGAGTACTACTTTGATTTGTGCCTTAACTTTTGGGAGTAGGATTGCATAACATTGCCGCGAGGCAATGATCTTGAAGTACACCTTGAGGGACATTGAGTTACACTTGTAACCGCTGGTTGTAGTGAGTGATGCTTACTTGTTATATGCCTGCTGTGGAGTCATAGAGGTCTGAGTTGAAACTAACTGAGTCAGTGGAGTATGAAACCCTAGAGACTAGCTGCTTATCTATGTCACGGTTTATGCTCTTTAATCATTTCATAGTCACTTCTTATTTACCGTTATTACCTTGCTCAAGGATGAGCAAGAAACTGGTTTGGGGGTGTGTTGTGACAATGAAATGTGCGATTTTGCATGCTTTTAGACCCTTGTTTATTGCCCAAGATTCAATATTTGCATCATATTATGGCTAATTACCAACTTCTGCATATTTTGTAGGTCATGATCGCATTTTTTGAGGAATTGCACGATTTTTGGTGCCAAAACGTCATATTTTGTCGAAATCGAGGAAAATAAGGAAATACGGTGATTTGGCTGTTGCACGGAGTTCGAGGTGTCAAAACATATCATTTGACCATTCAATGTGACCGTAGTGAGCAACCCATTGTGTATAAGGAAGATTTAGAATGGCTGGCCTTAGCCTGACGGACTTAGAAAAAGCCTGTTTCTAGAAAATTCCTAGTGACCGCAGTGAGCCTTTTGCGGTCACTAGGTGACCGCAGAGCTTCGATTCTATAGATTTCTATCTGTTATGTCTGTTCAATTATCTTCGCATTGGTTGATTACATTCCATGATTGAACACCTCGAACTCCGTGTACGGGCAAATCAGTGTATTTCCTTATTTTCCTCGATTTTGCATAAATATGACGTTTTGGCACCAGAAATCGTGCAATTCCTCAAAAAACGCGATCATGCCCTACAAAATACACAAGAAGTTGGTAATTGGCCATAAAATGATGTAAATATTGAATCTTGGGCAAAAAATGAGGGTCTAAAAGTAGGTAAAATCGCACGTTCCATTGTCACATCAGTGCCTGTGGAGAAGACGAACCAATCTTTCATAATGAATTAGGACCTGTTCTGGGAGAAATTTGTAGGAAATGCACAAGAACGCAATTTTTGGGATTCCTGGGTTTAATTGAGGGAAATGCATCAGAGGTTGATTTTAGGAATTAGAGCATTGATGATGAAATTCACTACTGAGATGCAAGAACCTAATTAATATTAATCCCAAAGAATTAGAATCTATAGGGATGCAAATGTCAATTAATATTAAATGAATCTTATAGGTAGTTTGAACGAAAGAAATTATTCCTATTGATACCGGCCGCAAAGTTTTCCAGTGTTCTAGGTTAGAAATTGCATTGTTGGTACTCCTTATTTTCCGTCAACGTAGAAATCGATCTAGTTCTTGGAATTTCAAACTTCAGCGGTGTGGTCCGAGCAACTCGAGAATGATGTTAAGGACGGAGTATCGAAGGTAGGAGTTTTTTGGGAGTTTCGAATTGGGTTTAGAGATTTCGAGTTTATTTGGTGGATTTGAAGGCTTAATCTTGTGTGTTTTGGATTAGACGACGATGTTAGGAAGTCGTTAAAACCTTTGCTTGGATTTGGATTGGAGAAGTTTGGGTTTAGAAAACTTTCAGAAATCGCAGGGACAGAATTGAAAGATTGCATAAACTTGAAGGAGCTGTGTTTGAGAATTTGATGTTTCCACGGGTTGGTTTGTAAATTAGTTAGTCAAATAGAGACTTTATAGGTTAAATATACTAACTCCGTCGAACAATCATTTGAAGTGAGTTTCGTGGTGGTAGAATCTCTGGTTGGTGAACAGGATGTTAGGGTTCGAAATCCCATGGAGCCATATTTCGTATTTGTTTTATTCCAGCCCCTTTTGTGCCCAGAAAATTACTATTTTGCCCCTGGACGTTGTGGAATTATTATTATGCTCTTCTACCAGATAAACCTCGTTGGAAAATTTGTTGGGAAATTTCTTGAGAAATTTGTTAGGAAATTTGTTAGATATTTTGTTAGAAATATCTGTTTAGGTTTTGATCAGCAACATGATGACTTATCTTAGTCTCAGAAAGGTGATTACTACTCTTAGTTCACTTGAACATTGTAAAAGAGGAAACTCACTAAGTATGATAGTCTAGCTAATCTTGTATATGATGTTAGGTCTCAAAATGTAATTTTTATTTTATGAAGAGAAGACCAAGAAGAAGACACCCAAGGTAACAAGCTCAACGACATTGAAGACTTGAAGAAATCGCTAAGATTATCGAAATCGTTGTTCAGATACCTTAGCCAGATATCCTGAAGACACGAATAGTTTTAAACAAACTGTGTCACAAGAGATATCTGAGAAATAAGAGACATATCTGAAAACAAGGAAAGTGTCCACAGATATCTATTCTCAGATACCTTGAGCTTTAACCACGTTTCTGAAAAAGAAACATATATATTGCAAACAAAGTTGTTTCAATAAATACAAGTGGTATCTGAAGATTGAAGATAAGGACGTGCAAAGAATCAGATAACACTAGTCTCTGATACAAAGCATGGTTCCGTTGACACTACCGGACAAAAAGTGTAGTACAATGCATTTAATGCACGGACAGAGATGTCTGAATAAAAGCAACGACAGCTTCTGAAGAAGAAGACAAAACCTGCTACAGTACTATACACAGATATCACTAGTTTGAATTTGAGCCTAACGGATACTACTCAAACGGCACTCAAATTCATCTATAAATATCAACACTTAGACTGCTTGAGAAGATACCTTAGACACACCTTGAACTGCATAATAGCGCTGAGCATCTTACTCAAAGCAACTTAATTACTCACAAAGCTTTCTGTTGCGACCAAAGCATTTGATCTTGAGTAACACTGAAGTTCTAAGTGTCCTAATCCTAAACAAGCAAAGCTATCTGTGAAGGAGTTGAATCAAAAGATCAACTATCTGAGATTCATTCTCTTGAACAGATATCATAAGACTTGGGTCAGTAAAATCGAACAAGATACCATACGCTGTAAAGTGTATTAAGTACCTTGATTCACAGAGCTATCGAATAATCGAATAAGTTATTAAAGAAGCTCATCGACAACTCATACCAAAACCAACACCATAATCGGGCGTGGAGTATGGGAAGTACATAGTTTGAAAAGTCGTGAATAACTCCAAGGTTACCGGAGTATAGGAAGTACTTGATTTGGGAAACTAAGGAATAACTCCAAGGTTATTGAGTATAGGAAGTACTTAGCTTGGGAAGCTAGGGAATAACTCAAAGGTTTCTGAGTCTAGGAAGTACTTGGTCAGGAAAGCCGGGAACAACTCGGGGGAACATTTGGTTGGGAACCAATTGTTAAGAATCTTAGAATAGGTTTATTGTAAGGTGAACTCAATTATCTGTTCTAGTGGATTCTAGGTCTCTGATAGACCGAAGTGGATTAGTTGGAGGATTACGCCACCTCCAGATACCACTATACTTGCTATGTTATTTACCTTCGTATTTACATTTCAAAGAACACACACACACATTAACCATTTACGCACTTATCTTTATTAAGTCTTTCGCTCCGATTCTAAGTATCGATATCTATTCGATATCTCGAGAAATAGTTTTATCGACAAAAGTTTTAAAAGACTATTCACCCCCCTCTAGTCTTTTATTTGCCGTTTTCTGGACCAACAAACCTATTGTTCCTAGGTCCAGAAAGTGTTGTTTTGCCATTTTACCCGTTTTCTCAATTTCGACCTATAATATCATACTAGAGACTATGTGGAGTTTACAGTCAGAAAAGATTATGACTATTGTCAGAAGTCTTAACCACAACTGGGAGCATACTAAATTCTTTTATTTTAACCAAGGTATGCCAAATATTACTCCAGTGGAACTTTTCTCTCATCTTACTACAGTTGATTATGAGACAACTCAAAGAGAACAAACAACTGAAAAGTTGCAAAACGTTGCTCTAATCACTCAAGGAACTTCTGAAAAGAAGAAAAGCAAGGAAGAAACTGAGGATGCTCTTGCTGCAAAGCAAATGAGCAAATATATCAGTCGAGAAATTGAAAGAAGAAAAGCCAAAGAGAAGCTGAAAAAGCATCTAGGCTCAAACTATCACCAGTACAAAAATATGCAAAGCTCACGAACAAGCCATTTCCGTAAAGCATCATGTACCGAGGAAGCGTAAATTGAAACGATATCTGTTTCTATTGTCAGAAACCTGGCCACTTCAAGAAGGATTGTCCTGCCCTCAACAAACTAAGGACAGGTGACAAGAAAGAGAGGAGAATCTTCAGAAGAAGCCAGAAAGCTTTGTTAACTTAGGAAAGAAAGAAAATCCAAACTCAACTGGATGCACTAAACGTTGAGACAGATTCTGAAGATGACAATTCAGATGACTCAACCTTATCATCACCAGAATTATGTGGAGTTACTCATTATATAATCGACTTCGGCCTCAAGAAAAATGAAATGTGTGGAGTTGCTGAAATTGACGGTCCAGACATCTCCAACATAGAAAACTGTCTTATGGCTGATGAGGTAACACATACTTCTTATACTGATGAAAGTGATGAAGAGGAAATAAAAAATCTAGAAAATCTCAGGAAAGAACTTGATATCTATGAAAGATAATTTCTAATGATCCGATCTAGAGTCGAAAACCTTGAAGAAGAAAAGAATTCTCTTGCAAAGGAAAATTCTCAGTTAGTTAAAGTATCTGAGAGAAAGGATGCTGAAAATGCATTTCTCAAAGCTCAGATATCTGAGACTGAAAAGTCACATAAAGAAGCAATGGCAGAATTACAAAAGAAATATGAAGATCTTCTTTCTGAGAACAAGGAACTCAAGAAGAAAGAATTATCTTTTCAATCTTATGCCAAAGCTAGTGACACTCTTACTGAAGTACAATCTTACTTAAGAGATCCTTCAGAAAAGAAAGGACTTGGGCTGAATACACAGGCAGATTGTTCTATCACTCTGAATAAGAGTATGGAGAGAAGAACATTTGTAAGTACTCAGCAAGACGGTTCCCATGCAATCTATAACATCGGTGAGAAGACAAAGATTGTTGACAAAGGAAAGGCAGTTGCGACCAAACCTTTGTGGGAAAAACAAGTAAAAAACAAAACTGTTGGGCACGTCTCTGAAAAGAAACACAACACTGAAAAGTGTAAACACCCACAAAGGTTATGTCTCAAAAGGTAGAATTGCGAGTCGCAAATTCTCCCATGTCACTTTTTCTCGAAAGAAATTGACCAACCAGAGACTAGCAAAGTCACGAGAAAAGATCTCGATAGCTTCAAGTGCTCAAACGGTATTGCTACAAACGATCGGAAAACAACTTGCTCATGAGTACAAGCAGAGCAAGAATGATGGTCGAAAGCTAGAATTGCTCTAAGCAATTATCGAAGTGGAAGTTAAATCAAGCCATCGAAAATCAATGCCGTGGCTAGAAGAAATCTGGCAAGGAAGGCTAAGTTTGTTGAAAAGCAAACTCAGAAACCTGACAGGTATCTGAAAGTATCATATGGAGCACCTAGGAACACACCAAGGAAGAAAATAATTCTTACTAATGATAACATTCATTCAAATAGAATTCCTCCTTACGTTCTCCGCATAAAAGCATATTTCAAAGAAATTCATTCAAAAATGGATTCCTACCGAAGAACTTTTAATTCGACGGTTCCATCAAAGATATGAGAACCTAATCTCCTGCTTCTGTCAGTGCGAATGCTTCCGGACTAAAGCACAATGGCTATTTGATAGTGGATGTGGAAAGCACATGACAGAGACAAAGCAACTGTTGATTACAAAGCTTGCAACACAGACCAAATATCGATTTTGGAGGAGAATTAAATCCTCTCTCGATTTGGCAACGCCAAATTGGGGACTTTAACAATCACCGACGTATTACATGTTAAGGATTTGAAATATAATCTATTTAGCATGAGCCGCTTATGCATAGGGTTTTACTATAAAATTCAAAGCTAAATCGCAAACTAATTGACAATGAGTCAAAGGCATACCTTAGTTGGTCGGCGGAAAGGCGCCTTTATGTTGCCGATTGGGCATCCGCCACAATCAAGAATGTCTCATGGTGAGTCAACTGGTCACACGTAAGAGCACCGGTTATGGAACAAAAGAATGAGTCACTTGAACTTCAAAACTCGAATAGACTTGCCAAGAAAGAGTTAGTGGTTGGCCTTCCAACATCTTCGTAAAGGATGGTATCTGCTCACCGCCGATGGGGAAACAATCTAAGATCTCTTTCAAGTCCAAAATCGTACACTCTAGTGTTAGACCAACGCAACTTTTACACATGGATCTTTTGAATCATCCGTAACTAGTTATGCAGAAAGAAGTATGGTTTGTTGTTGTAGATGACTTCTCAAGATTCACTGGGTTGTCTTTTCAAACACAACTGATGCCGTGGTGGAGATACCAAACTTCTTGAAAAAGCTTGAAGTCATGAAAATGACAAGGTATCTACAATCGTAATGCACCATGGTACTGAGTTTGTCAACCAGTAAATAAAGGAGTTTTGTACCTGCAAAGGTATACAACACCAACTTTCCTCTGTAAGAACACCTCAACCAAAATGGTGTTGCATAAAGGAAAAACAGACCCCTTAAAGAAGCCAAGGACAATGCTAATGACAATCAAATAAGTGAAATTTATTGGGTTGAAGTCGTAAACACAGCTGTTACACTCAAACAGATGCTTGATAAACAAACACCATGACAAGACCCCTATGAAATCTTGGTTGGTAGACCCCTAATATCAAACATCCGAGAGTATTTGTCAGATGTTTTGTTCTAAACAATGGAAAAGATTATCCGAGAACATTTCAACCAAAGGCGATGAAGGTGTTTTTCTGGCTATTCCACAAACAAAGAAAGCCTACAGAGTTTACAACAAAAGAACAAAGAAAATTGAAGAATCAATTCATGTTGTATTCTATGAAGGAAATAAGAAAACACCTCCTATTGATGAACTCTCAGAAAGGTTCAAAGAACTATTACTGAGGGATTCTAAAGAAGAATCCTCAGAAAGGAGAAACATCATTATGGAAAGTGAGGATGACTCTGACGTAGAAAAGCTTGAAAAGCCTAGTAACAACAAGATGACTCACAGACATGATGAGGAATTTCCTATGAGTTTTCCAGAAATGGAACAGGTTACTGAGAACCTTCATCATGAAGAGGTATCTAAAAATAAGATTGCTGAAATGCAAGTTCCAGATATCTCTAACACTGAAAAAGTGTCAGATATCCATGACATTTCCTATATGTCAGATGTCTCGACATCTTGAAAAGTATCAACTCAAACTCTTAGTGATTCACATTCAGATCACTTGGATATTGATCCTACTAGCACTAAACCTATGATGAGATGGATCAAAGATCATCCTACAAAGGATATAATTGGACCAATTAATCAGGGTGTTAGGACTAGGAGAGCAGTAGTTGAAATCGCTAACTCTCTTTGGATGTTTCATCTCGAATATTGAACCTAAAATATAGAAGAAGCATTAGGAGACCAAGATCGGATCTCCGCAATGCAAGAAGAGTTGATCAATTTGAGAGAAACAAAGTTCGAAACTAGTTCCATTTACGAAGGAATATCGTGATTGGAACTAAATGGGTTTTCGTAAACAAGATGAATGAATCGTGAAATAACCGTAAACAAAGCAAGATTGGTTGCCAAGGGATTTACCTGCATCAAGGCTTAGATTTTGACGAGTCATATGCACCATTGCCGATTGGATGCAATAAGACTCTTTCTAGCCTTTCAGATCTCATAAAGATTTCAAAGTTTATCGATGGATGTCAAAAGTGCATTCTTGAACGGTGAACTTGCGTAGAAGTTTATGTTGAGCAACCACCGGCTTTGAAGTTTCCTCGTAAAGTAGAATGGTCTATAAACCATGTAAAGCTCAGATGGATCAAACAGGCTCCAAGAGCATGGTATGACACTTTGACCAAGTACCTTCTGGAAAAGTGGTTTCAAGAAAGGTGAAGTTGATAAAACTTTATTTACCTTAAATCGTGACGGAAAACTACTCTTAGTTCAAGTATATGTTGATGACATAATATTTGGATCTAAGGACAAGCAACTTTGTATTGACTTTGCAAATCTCATGAAAAACAAGTTTGAGATGAGCATGATGGGAGAATTGAATTATTTCCTAGGATTGCAAGTCAAGCAACTCAATGATGGAATATTCATTAGTCAAACAAAGTATGCAAAAGATATGCTCACAAAATTCAATCTTAAGCCTTCTGAAAAGAATGCTAAGATACCTATGAGCATTGGAACCAAAATGACCTATCTGTAATCGATAAAGTGTTGAAGAACATAAGTATAGGAAATTGATAGGTTCACTACTTTACCTCACTGCAAGTAGACTTGATATTCAATATGTCGTTGGTGTATGTGCTAGATTTCAGACAAATCCAATGCAAACACACTACAACATTTCTATGAAAATATTAAGGTATGTAAAGGGTACAGTAGATGTAGGATTGTGGTATCCTAAAGAAAGTGGATTGAGTTTAGCTGGGTACTCAGACGCTGATTATGCTGGATCAACGCTGATAGGAAAAGCACCTTAAACTTGTCGGCCGGTACTAGACTTATCTCATGGTTTAGCAAGAAGCAAAACTCAATTGCAACTTCTACCACAGAGGCTGAATATATTGCTGCTGGTTGTTGTGCAACACAAATTCTGTGGATACAACAACTTAAAGACTATGGACTCGATGAGAAGAAAACTCCCATTTTCTGTGACAACACAAGTGCTATTGCAATTACACAGAATCCTAAATTTCATGCCAGAACAAAGCACATTGATGTTAGACATCACTTCATCAGAGACCATGTTGAAAAGGGCAATATAGAGATACTCAAGATTGGCACTGAAGACCAACTTGCAGATATCTTCACTAAGCCACTACAAGAAAGTAGATTCTTAGCCTTAATACATAGTCTAGGACTAATGGAACTACCAATGAACTGAAAAAGTTCAGGTACCTGGAACGGGCATCCAGAGAAGAGGTATCTAGAACGGGCATCCAGAGAAGAGGTATCTGGAACGGGCATCCAGAGAAGAGGTATCTGGAACGGGTATCCAAAAAAGAGAAAAGAGAAATCTGGAACGGGTATCCAGAAGTCAAAAAGGCTAAAGAGCAAAAAGAAAGCTTAAGATCTCTCAGACGGGAACTCAGATATCTGAATCACTCTATAAAACGGGAAACACAAAAGAGAATAGTATAACTATCTGCAGTCAACTACTCTCTTGAAATTCGCATTATTTCTATCTTGATGAAAAACTTGGAAAAATCCTAAGTATAAGACAGATTCAGATGCGAACAGTGTCCTTGGTCATACAGAATTGTGATTCAGATAGCAAGTCGCCAGAACTCATTAAATGGGAACAATTACACTTGTTGATTGTGATCATTGCTGAAGAAGCAATGGTGACCCTCGATGAAGTTAAGCGATTGATCTGTACGGTGGAAATTAATTCACAGTAAATAGTGGACTGTTGAAATTCAGACATGGCCCACTAAGCATTTAATGCCGAACTAGCTTTTGCTCACGCCTGCTTGCAAATCACAGATACGTACACACAAAATCAATTTGTATGTATTTGTCTGTTGGGATTCAACTGCTATATATATAGGATTTTGGCAAATGAAATCACTTTTGCCTAATCCGAAAATTCATCTTGCACAAAAATAGCAAATCCTTCTCTTGATTCTCTGCAAACCCTCTACAATCTCTGCAAATTAAGATTAAGTTTTTCTGAAAAGAATCACTGAATCAAATCTCTTTCAAACACCAATTTCAAATCTCTACACTATATAAAGAGATGGCCTCCAAGAACTCTTCAACAAAGAAATCTCAATCCTCCACTCGTACTGCTGAAAAGCAAGCACCAGAGTTGGTTATTGTAAACAACCGACTGGTAGGAGATTTTAATCCTGACCATTGGACTTCAAATCATAGAATGATTTGGGGTGGTGCCATGGTTGAGGAATACCTGTGGTCGAATAGAGAACCAAGCCGTAAAGCTAATTCTTGACATGCTTGAAAAGGCACAAATCAAGGGCTTTCTATCCTTCGCCTCTAGTGGAATTTCATCACCGATGTGTTGGAATTCTACAACAACCTGTGGATTATTTCGTGTTTCAAGGCACCAAATAGTGTCATAAAACCTCAGTCCAAGGAAAGGAAATCCTTCTGGACTTAACAACTTTCTGTAAGTTGTTTGAGTTTCAAAATCTTGGAAAGGATTTTGAAATAAACACCAAGGATGAGGAACTCCTTGAAGGTGTTAAAGAACTTTACAGTGACGTGTGTGATCTTGAAAATCGATACACCCACCGAGTTCAAGCTTGTCGACATCCCAACCGCATATCCGTTGTTCACTGGGATGTACTGGATTGCATTCTTCACAGATGCTTTGATGGTCTACAAGGAGGTCCTGACCAGATAAGCCAAGAACGGTGGATGATGATGTTCTTGCTGAATCAACAAGACAAAAGGCTGGAAAACCCTTTTAACTGGGGAAAGTACGCCTTTCTGAAGTTTGTGAAGAAGATTCAAGGCTTCGAGCCTAAGATTACCAAAGGACTAGCTGAGCCAAAGGCCACTGTAGGATATGGCCTGAAGATATGCTACTTGCTGGAAAAGCTTGGCATTGAGCTCAGAGAGACGGTTGAAATAGCCAACAGTAACTTACTCTATAAATACGAGTATACAAATTTGATGAAAAAGGTTACTGGGTCTCAGAAAGGTCCTAAGAAGCGAAAGTCTGAAAAGATATCTGAAGAAAAGGTTATACCAAGAAGCTCGTAACTTCAATAAAGAAGTCTGGCAAATCGAAGACACACCCAAAGAGGTTGTCAATTCTCGATTATCTACAAGCATGGCGATGAACTCATCAATGCCGCAAAAGAGTTATCAATCATCGAACAAGTAGACTCAAGAAGAGAAAGTGCTTTCAAATGTTGCGACTAATGCGAAAGCCTGGCGATGAACTCATAAATGCCGCCAAAAGTGGTGAAAAACACCAAGCCCTATTTGCGTAAACCGCAGAATAATGGACCAATCGCTCCCAATGCCGATGAGAGCTCGACGATGAAGATGATGAACTAGTCATCTCAAGTCCTAGAAAGAACAAAGAGGGCTAAGGTTATCAAACAATAATCGGTGATAAGGTATCTGAAGAAGAACCTACACCACAGGTTGCTGAACCTATAGCAAAGGTTGTTGGTGCAAACACATCATCAGGGAATGTTTCTCTTGCACAACTTCAGAAAGCCCTGATGAGTGATATTTTAGTGCTGGCAGATGTTGATGGAAATGCCACATCTAAAAATCTGGAAGAACATTCTACTGATCAATCTTCTGCTTCCAGACAACCACAACAACCACAAACACAACAATCACAACAGCCACAACAGCCACAAGTGGTTGATGAAATGGTAAATGAACTCCATTTCGAATTACCAGCAATACAGTATGCTGAAGAAAATCCTGCAAATGAGCAGGTTCCCCAACTCACTGAGAGGGATCAAACTGAGACATCTACTCAGAATGATCAACCAGGGGAGGCAACTGAGTTGCATACTCAGGAAAGGTGTGAAGTACTAGAAACTTCAAACAAAGAAACTGCACTGGGACAAGACGACCAATGTATAGAAAGGTCACAAGTTCCAGAAACCAATCAGCCTGAAACTGCTCAGGCTGAGTTAGAAACACAAACACAAGAGGAAGCTGAAAAGCTTACCTCAGAAACTGAAAAGGAGGTTCCCTCAACCTCGTCTCTTAAGAAATCTGAGCCTGAACCACAGGCTCCAACTGAGATGGAAGAAGATAAGGCAGAAATGCCAGAGACAAACCCAGAGACCAACAAGGTTTCTGAAGAACACATCACTGAGCCTTCTAGCATGAAGGATCAATCAGAAGTAGAAATGCACGGGGACAAAGTTGCGACATCCTCAAGATCAATGGAAATTGATGAAGCCCCAAGGCAACATCACCGAAAGAACACCGTAAATCGCGAAAGTTTCTGAGAAAAATGACTCTGAGCTTCCTATTGAGGAAGTAAGTAACTCAGAACTCATTAAAGCATATATTTGCACAGTTTCTTTCAAACAATTTCCTAAGTATTGGATCATTTTATTTCTCAGGTTCAAGAAAGAAAGGTTGATGAGGACCAGACTTCCAAGTCTCCACCTCACAACAAGATATCTGAGACACCCATTGTCTCAGTGGTTCAAGTATCTGAGCCTGATGTTCATACTCAGGTAACTCAGAAACTAAACTACACTTATACTCAGATATCTACAAAAGTTTTGAAACTCACTCAAAACTCTTTCTTTCAGGCTCAAACAGATGCAAAGCAGGTTCCCATTGAAGAAACAAGGGACCTACTTCACTTCTTCAAAGCTCACACCCTGCCAAAGCATATTCAATGCTTCAAGAAATGGCAAGTTAAGGTGCTCGATCTCTCGAAATATTGAGAATCACAGATCAACCAATCGACGAGCACGAGCTCGACTTGGAGACTTACATCCATGCAATGTTCCCTATCGAACAAGACACGCTAATTACCTTATTGCATAAGGATTTCTCCAAAGAAGTGGCGATAGTTTGATACATGCCTTTGAACAAAGTGATGGTCGACAAGATTACAGATGGAATTCAAGCCATTCCGCCTGCACTCGCAATTTATATCTTCTAACAAGAAGAAGTTAATGGGCGTAAGATCACTATCCGGAAGTGATCAATCTTGTATTCAAGATGATGAGGAGGAAGAAATGAATGAAAATTACTTTGATGAACCTCCCACCGACCATCACCAAAAGGATGATAATGACAAAAGGATGATGATGATGCCTTGCACTGTGGACCGGAGGAATTTCACAGAAACAATGCCTCAACTGTTGAAAAGCAACCGAGAAGACTTCACGAAATCTCCGCTCCATCTCCTCGTAAATCTACTCATCCATCTTCTAACCAACACGCAGATTACTCTTGAACAAGTAGTCGAGCTCAAGAAACCAATCGAAAATATTAAACACTCAAACCGAAGTGCTCAACTCGCATAACTGTTGGAAGAAGAACAATGCTCCATCTTCAATCGGAAGATCAAATAGCTAAATCCAGAGATAAGATTGATCAACTACAAGATCAATACGCATAAGAAATGATTGCTTACTCGAGGTTAAAGAGCTAAGGGATGTGCATGATATCACCAAAGAACTCGACATCAAGAAGTATCAAGACAAGCATGATGCTAAGGCTGCATCATCTTCAAAAGAAGTACCATCCTCCTCGTAAAGGAAAGAAACCAATCTCGAGATGGTTCTGGACTCGATACAATCGATGAAAATGTCCAAGAGGATGAAGATCAGGGCCGATTACTCGATGATGAAGAAGACAAGACTTTGGCGTAATCGCAATGAACATTTAGCGGTTTCTCACTTGAAAAGGAAGTGATTGCTCCTACAATATTCAGAAACCGCCAAACGCCCACTCCCATGAATACATGAACAGTGTCAAGTAATCGACACAACTTAAAAAGGAGATGTCTTCACGTAACAAGGAAGTAATTGCCTCGCCCCTCTCGAAATGAGGAAGTTCAGAACTCATCACTCGAGAACCACTAGCATAGTCATTGCTCGAAAGACTGGAATGATAAGGGACGATGATGCGTCTTTAGTGAAAAAGCTTTCCAAGAGGCAAGTTACACTCATCGAAAAGCAGATGCCATCCTAGCCCATTGGCGAGCTCACCGATAAGGACAATGGACTTATCAAGCAAAATCAGAGCTCAAGTCGAACTTGAAGTTGGTCACTGCCTATAATTATTTACAAGGGCACTTCAACTCTCTCTCAGATTGCTTTATGAGATTGAGTCAGCCAACAATGACTAAGGGGGAAAGAATGTACAAATCTGGACCTCAAAGTCAGGGGGAATGGGAAGAAGGAGAAGCAAACAAAAAGAGATCTGGAGCTGGTGCGGCTCAGAAAGGAAGAAGAAAAACTTCCTAGCCACCACTCAGAATAAATGAACCCTCCTCAAGCCAAGCTGCTTTGCAAATAGTAGCTGCTTCCCAGAAACCTACTGAAGGAACCAAAATGATAACAAGGGCCATGGCACAGAAACCTCCAAGGAGTACCAAGGCTCCAAGGAGAAGACAAGTTAAAGGGATTGATGAATCTTCTGAAGAAGAAGAAGAAGGTCAAATCAAGTCCCTGGGCAATGAAGAAGGCTGTAAAACTCTCACAAGATCTAATCTTGATGATGATGAGGAAACTGATGAAGATGAAGCTCCTCTTCACAGAAAAAGGAAAATTGAAAGCCTAACTGAGCCCATAGCTGCAAAGCCCCTAGCAGCTAAAACACCCTCTGGAAATACCAAGTCTATCCAGGGTGGTGGTTCTTCAAGCAACCCCAAAGAGAATTCAAGATGAGAAGGAACAGATCGAGAGTCGAGCAAAGACAAAGTCAACTTCCACTCAGGCCAGAAGAAGCCAAAATTGAGTATGTGAAGTATGACAATGATTCCTCTGTCTACAGGTGCATCAATCAGAAAAATGGCTATTGGATTCTGGAACTTAAGCATCTATTGGTAAATTCAAGATTTCCAGAACCAATCCATAAACAACTTTTGGCATGGAGAAAAGATAAACCTACCTTGATCAATACCAATCACATCAAAGCATGGTTGGATTTTGAAGTTGTCAAGAGAACTGAAGCCATGAGAAAGGACCTCTCTGATGAATGTCCATATGGAAAGCCAGATGATGTGCAATTACGAACATTCTCGAATGCATACAAGAGCAAGACTCATGTGGAACCCTATGAGTCGTTCTATCCGATGAAGATCAATACAAGGTGACATCGATATCCAAGATTATCTATGAATACTTCAAGCTTTCAGATATCAGAATAGAGCATGCCTGGAAGTGGGGAAAGTACCTATGGGTCAAGCATTTTGACAAGAAAAATCCTACCAAAACCTACAAAGAGGTCTGTGGATTTGCCAGAGACACAGAGATGCTCGTCAGAACTCTTCTCTATGACTATTCTGATGACATCAAAAGGTTTGGAGATAGGAAATTTGCAGACTGATCCACAGAAACACTGTTGAAGACTTGAAGAGTTGAAGACTTGAAGACTAGTTTATTAGGATGTTTACTTGGAGCTTGGTCACTCCTGTTGTCCTAATTTACTATGTAGTTTTGTATTTTTGCTGGCTGAGCTTAACTGTATCATGTATTAAAGTTATCTGTAATCTTTAGTTGTAACTTATCTGAAGAACTTACTCTCAGATAGTATTCTATAAAAGATAACTTGTCAGCAAAGATCACATCTTGTGATTTGGTTGATGTCTACTTTCTGCACTTAATTAAATAATTTGAAGATCTTAAGAAAAGATTAAGTGTTGGATTGTTCACTCATCCAGATTTGTAATAGGTAAAGATAGTCATCGTTGACTGATAAAAAGGGGGAAATTTGTTGGGAAATTTCTTGAGAAATTTGTTAGGAAATTTGTTAGATATTTTGTTAGAAATATCTATTTAGGTTTTGATCAGCAACATGATGACTTATCTTAGTCTCAAAAAGGTGATTAGTACTCTTGGTTCACTTGAACATTGTAAAAGAGGAAACTCACTAAGTATGATAGTCTAGCTAATCTTGTATAGGATGTAAGGTCTCAAAATGTAATTTTTATTTTATGAAGAGAAGACCAAGAAGAAGACACCCAAGCAGAACAAGCTCAACGACATTGAAGACTTGAAGAAACTGCGCAAGATTACTGAAACTGTTGTTCAGATACCTTAGCCAGATATCTTGAAGACATGAATAGTTTTAAACAAACTGTGTCACAAGAGATATCTGAGAAATAAGAGACATATCTGAAAACAAGGAAAGTGTCCACAGATATCTATTCTCAGATACCTTGAGCTTTAACCACGTTTCTGAAAAAGAAACATATATATATATATGCAAACAAAGTTGTTTCAATAAATACAAGTGGTATCTGAAGATTGAAGATAAGGACGTGCAAAGAATCAGATAACACTAGTCTCTGATACAAAGCATAGTTCCGTTGACACTACAGGACAAAAAGTATAGTACAATGCATTTAATGCACGGACAGAGATGTCTGAATAAAAGCAACGGCAGCTTATAAAGAAGAAGACAAAACCTGCTACAGTACTATACACAGATATCAATAGTTTGAATTTGAGCCTAACGGATACTACTCAAACAGCACTCAAATTCATCTATAAATATCAACACTTAGACTGCTTGAGAAGATACCTTAGACACACCTTGAACTGCATAAAAGCGCTGAACATCTTACTCAAAGCAACTTACTTACTCACAAAGCTTTACATTGCCAAAGCATTTGATCTTGAGTAACACCAAGTTCTAAGTGTCCCGATCCTAAACAAGCGAAGTTATCGTGAAGGAGTTGAATCAAAAGATCAACTATCCGAGATTCATTCTCTTGAATGAGATATCATAAGACTGGTCAAGAAATCGAACAAGATACCATACGCTGTAAAGTGTATTAAGTACCTTGATTCACAGAGCTATCTGAATAACTGAATAAGTTATTAAAGAAGCTCATCTGATAACTCAAACCAAAACCAACACCATAACTGGCGTGGAGTACAAGAAGTACTTAGTTTGAAAAATCAGGGAATAACTCCAAGGTTACCGGAGTATAGGAAGTACTTGATTTGGGAAACTAAGGAATAACTCCAAGGTTATTGAGTATAGGAAGTACTTAGCTTGGGAAGCTAGGGAATAACTCAAAGGTTTCTGAGTATAGGAAGTACTTGGCTGTGAAAGCCGGGGAACAACTCACGGGGAACATTTGGTTGGGAACCAATTGTTAAGAATCTTAGAATAGGTTTATTGTAAGGTGAACTCAATTATCTGTTCTAGTGGATTCTAGGTCTCTGATAGACCGAAGTGGATTAGTTGGAGGATTACGCCACCTCCAGATACCACTATACTTGCTGTGTTATTTACCTTTCTGTATTTATATTTCAGCAACACACACACACACATTAACTGTTTCTGCACTTATCTTTATTAAGTCTTCCGCGCTCTGATTCTAAGTATCAGATATCTATTCAGATATCTGAGAAATAGTTTTTATCGACAAAAGTTTTAAAAGACTATTCACCCCCCCCCCCCCTCTAGTCTTTTACTTTGCCGTTATCTGGACCAACAAACCTATTGTTCCTAGGTCCAGAAAGTGTTGTTTTGCCATTTTACCCGTTTTCTCAATTTCGACCTATAATATCATACTAGAGACTATGTGGAGTTTACAAGTGGTGATTTGGATGAAATGTGGCTTAATGTGACTTTGGAGGATTCTATGTGCAAGATAGTGGAGGATTTTGCGGATTATTTATGTTTGAGTTGGGTTCGTATCGTGTTCGAGGTAAGAGGATTTCTTTGATACATTTCCTTCTATTTTATTGTTATAGTATATATATATATATATATATAATATTTTATGATTTGACAAAAAAACTTATGGTTATTATATCAAGTAATGGTACTTAGTATAATAGTCTATTCGAAAAAGGATAAAGTATTTGTACACAAAACTGCTTTTGCTTTTACTGTGTGCGATGTGCGTAAATTATTTTGTTCAAAAGTATGGATTGAAATATATGTTTATGCTCATCGAAATTGCCTATGAATAGTTTGGGCCCTTTCAAGGGAATGTCGTGCTTTGGGAGATCTCCTATTGTTATGTTATCCCTTTGGTAGGGTATTGTTATTGTTATGTGAAAACCGAATTGTGTGCCACCACGGTTCGTGTGGTCGTAGTGCATTGTCTCATTGAGCTAAATATGTAAATTGTTATCGTTTTGACAATTAATTGTTCCATGCAAATGATTTTGGATATGCGAATGTATTGCATGTATATATGTATGTTTGAAATACTCTGTTTGATCCGGTAGAAGTGTCAATGAGGTTCACCCTTACCCACCCTTTTCAGATAATTAGTAAGTGATATTGGACGAGTCCATTAATTCCTTATGATTTCCCTACCTACTGCTAAAGTTGATATTGGGTGTTGGACTGCTCCGGTCCCTCTCTGTTTGCTCTGGATCTTCCCCTCTCTGTTGCCACGTGTTGAGCGCGAGTCTACCGGCTCACACAAATGTTTAACACTTTCCCTTGCAACATTATTCAGTCAATGCTGAAACTACTAAACATTCTTCTACTTCTCTTTTATGGTTTCCTCGACTTCGACTGCTCTAGTCTCCTCTCTGCCTACTCTGGATTTGACTTTATGCCCTCACTTGTTGATCCCTTCTATGTCTGCTCTGTGTTTGCCTCTATGTGGTCACATGTTGATCTCTTGTTATCTCTAGTTACTAAAATTATATATGTCAAGCTTTTGTTATCTCTTGCAATAATTATGAATTGGTATATTCATCTATATTAGTACCATTCGTCCGGTCACTGATACAAAGGCTCTTCTATCATATTCTTTTCTTCATCTGACATCCAGGATGAACATGCACAATAACATGTTCCTTTCGAGGGGGTGGGGTGGGGTGTCAAGATATATATATCAAGAATCAAGCCAAAATTGATTATTCAAGTTGTTTCATTCTAGTTAAAGGTGTATTGAGGTTTATAGTAGATTATGACTTTCCATTTCCTAGTTTATATGGTAGGCTAGTTTCTTATATTTTCGATTTCCTAGTTGTATTGGTTAGCTTAGTTTATATGTCTATTTAAATTTCTTCTATTATGTTCTCTCCATTCAATTATCATAACTACAATATTATTTTATCTCAATCTCTATATTATAACAAAATTGGCTGGCATCAGAATCAGATCGATCTAATTTCAGGCTAGTTGAATCATGCATCAAAATTAAAAAATTCAACATTGAGAAAGACTTATTGAACTTCATCAAATTAATTATACATCGCATTTTCAATTCAAATAAATCAAATATATCTAACTATGGCTTGTTTGTGTACCAATAGACACCTTTGAAGTTTTCATCATGATCAGGTTCAATGTAGACACATTCCTTTGCTTCTCTCCAGATGGCCTTAAGAATTGGCGTTCTATCAAAGTTGTAGTACTTCCCCAAAACCGGCTTGATTGCTTTCGTTGCCTCCATCGCATGATAGTGAGGAATGCTAGAGAACAAATGATGGGCAACGTGAGTATCTGTGATGTGATGAAGAAGGTGGTTCAAAATCCCATAATCTCTATCGACAGTTGCCAATGCGCCACGAAGCCAATTCCACTCAGACGAATCAAAATGAGGCAAGGCTGCGTGTGTGTGGTGGAGATATGTGAGTGTAACAAGGAAACCATTCACGATACACAGCGGAACACCGTACACACCCATAACCCATAAAAACCCTTTTACTATAGCAATGCGGTAAAGCCCATATAAAGCGACAAATCCAATATCAGTTATAAGGATTTGTGCACGTTCGCTATCGGAGAATATAGGACTATAGGGGTCAAAGTGGTTGGTGAATCTTTCGTACTTTCTCCCAGAGATGTTGAACAATAGGTAAAATGGCCATCCAATTGTTACACGGAGAAAGATCTTCAACATTGGTGATTCATCAACAAACTTCCCTAAAGCGCTCCTGGAAAAGTACATAAACAATTAATATATGGTAATAAGTGAAACAAATATGTGGGATATTACAAGTCACAAATCATTGATCTACGTTTAATTTTATGCTGATTGAGTGATAATTATACCTGTCATGTTTCGTTCTGGGCACAAACACCTCATCGCGGTCTAATGAGCCAGTGTTGGCATGGTGCCTGCGGTGGCTAATCTTCCATGAGAAGTAAGGAACAAGGAGTAGAGAATGGAGGATTAAGCCAAGAGTGTCGTCAAACCATTGGTAGTTGCTATATGCATGGTGGCCACACTCATGAGCAATGACCCATACACCCATAAGGACAAAACCTTGACATATCATGTAAAGTGTCCATGCCGGGTATTGGAGTGGATGGGGGAGGAGTTGGAAATAAGTGTTGGCGATATAATACAAGAGTGAAGCAAGAACGAGGTCATGAACAAGGTAGTAAGAAGAACGGAGGAGAGAACGTTGGAAACAATGGGGCGGTATTGCTTTCTTTATCTCGCCTACTGTGAACGGTGGCTTCAACCATTCAGCTCGCACTGGAACTCGGCCTCCCATCCCCATTATTTATGTATGTATTAACCTCAAATGGTAATTTGAACTCAAAATATTATAGGAAGTTGTATTTGTTGAAGGATGAGGATGGAGACACAAGTCGTAGAATGTCTCATTATATATATAGTTCCAAGATGCAGGTTAAGAAGTGAGTGTGCTAGGTCGGTCAAAGTTTGCCACCTACAATAACATTTTCTCCAATTACTTCTATATACTTTCTGCTATTTACGCGCTTGTACATATATCTAATGCGACATCTATTGTTAAGTAATTAATATATACATGACTTTCATCTGTATCAATGTCATGAACCGAAGCAATTTATGCAGAGAATTATATTTTTTTCCCATATAATTGTAAATTACTTCATAAGATTATCTGAACTGGAGATCAAATGTACGTACGTACGTATAATTAATATACATAAAGGACAGAACTAATGAAATCAATCATGTAAAGTGATTTTTTTGTTTTCCTAACGTTAAGTAACGATAGTCAAAATTGATGTGCTATTCATGAATCGTGAAAACTAATCACAAGTTTGATTGTACTGATCAAGTCATGTAGAAAAATGATAAAGTTTGATCGGGGTCTTTTAGAAAATTCAATAACTATAAGGTGACGGTCCATTTTAAGTAACTATGAAGTACTGAAGTCGCGATAATCTAAAAAATAACTAATACACTCCCTCCTTCACGAATGCATTTTGGCAGGTCGTAATTTTAACTTCTCATAACAATGATTGAAAATCTTTCTTTTAGTTTATTTATTTTATTTAATACTTTATTTACTATCTCTCATGTTTTATTCAATTTATTTATTACTTTATTACTACCACTTCTACTTTATTTACTCATCTCTTAAAACTTGTAACCGGATCCGCGAATATTTTAATCCGGATGAATGAAGTATGTTAGTATTATTTGATTTTTATGAATTGTAACTTAATATCATCTATACCATCAATTATTTTAAATTAGAATACCAGTTCTTATTTAACATATAAGAAGGAAGTTTTTAGTTGGTTGAGGGAGCGGGTGTGGAGTAAGACTCAGGGTTTTGGGGAAAAGTTTCTTTCTAGGGGTAAGGAAATTCTTATAAAGTCCGTTCTCCAAGCCATTCCCACTTACGTCATGAGTTGCTTTAAACTTCCCTATTATTTATTGCGAGAAATTGAGTCCCTTATCTTGACCTTTTGGTGGGGAGATGGTAAGAAAGACAAAATCCACTGGATGAAATGGGATACTCTATGTGATAGTAAGAGGGATGGTGGCATGGGTTTTCGGGATCTCCGTTCTTTTAATCTTGCGATGCTAGGAAAATAAATTTGGCATGTTATTCTTTACCCCGACTCTCTTCTTAGTCGAGTTTTCAAGGCCAAGTATTTTACTCATGGGGATATTTTAGATACTAGTGCTAAGCCAAATTCGTCCTACACTTGGAAGAGTATTTGTAGTGCTATGGCACTAGTTCATCAAGGTATAAGATGAAGTGGAAATGGAGAAGAGGTAAATGTTTGAAAAGATAATTGGGTACCACGAGATTTTATGCTTAAACCAATTACCCCTGACCTAATCATATGGCCTCCTTACCTGTTTAAGCTTTAATTGATCATGAGACTATGGCTTGGGACATTGATATTTTGAACTGGTTGTTTTGGGAAGAAGACATCTCGCTATTTTCGAATCCTGCTATTAACTAGGCTGTTCGGGATACGCGTGTGTGGCATTATACCAAACATGGATTCTATTCGGTGCGCTCAGCTTATTATTTGGCTCGGGATTAAAGAGGCGTACTGCGGAGGTTAATAGCGGTAGAAGTAGTTCTAGTGTTTGTGCTAATTGGGATTTTATTTGGGACTTGAAGCTGCCTAATTAATAAAATCAAAATCTTTACGTGGCGGCTTCTTAAGGCTGCTCTTCCTATTCTTGTGTTACTCAAACAACGTAATATTGTTGCTGAGTGTGTTTGTCCAGTCTGTGGGTGTAATGAAGAATCCATTTTGCATAAGTTTTATCGGTGTCATTTTGCGAGAGTTTTATGGGCTTGTTCCCCAATTCCTAATAGTGTTTTGTTTACAGATACTTGTTGCAGTCCTTGGGATTAGGTTCTCTCTATTTAAGCTAAAGCCACAAGGGAGGAGTTTGAAATTTTCATTTCCACTTGTTGGAGTATTTGGCGTAACTGGAATATGGTGGTACACGAAGCTCAATGGAAAGAGCCTTCTAATACTGCACAGTCTTTTAGTTACTCCCTCCATTCCATTAAAAACTTCCTAATGAGCTACTTTATCTTAGTTTAAATAAAATTAGTTAAATATTAGTTTGTAAGTGGTAATATATTGATAAAGTTGTAAGTGAATGATAAAGTAAGTGAGAGAGTGAATAAAATGGTGATAAAGTAGGAAAGAAAAATAATAAAGAATTAGATAGTGGGATAAAAACTTTCCTTTTTTAGGTTAGCAAGTTTCTAACGAAACACCAAAAAAGGAAAGTTATGAAGTTTTTAATGGAACGGAGGGAGTATGTGGCATAGTACAAGGCGGCACAACATCCATTTTCGCACCCCAGGCCACCGGAGCAGGATGTTATCTGGGATCCACCTGATCAGGGCGGAGACAGGATTTAAAAGTGGGGGTGGCGGAGTATTGTAACACGGGCACAATATGTAATTTAGTTAGATTGGGTTAGGACAGTCGGGTATCGGATCAATATTTTTTACACCAAATTCATCATACATATTTAAATATGAATATCCAAGTAAAATGAAAGGAAGGAAAGAACCACATCATGATAAAGGCAAACCAAAAATAAATAAATGACCCACTTTTATGAAAATCGTATTCTACGTCTCTTCATCTTCCCAAAATTATCAGTGATTGAATCAATGTCAAAACCTCGACAATTCATTTTTCAATATGCGTTATCAAATTGCTAGACAAGAAATCATCCTCCATCGAACTTTGGAGTCTTATCTATGCAATCCGTCTCTCATCATACTTGATCCAAAAGTATAAAAACTGCTCGTATAACCCTCTTAAATTAGTTAATTAGTAAAATGTCTCTTTAATCACAATGTCTTGGAAGAGAGGTGTATTAGTGTGACGGATTTGATTGACGCATAAGATATGTATAATGTTTTATGAGTACGTATACATTTTATATCATTTTTTATCTATATATATATATTACTGATGTTTTTAGTAAAATCTCTAATGTTATTGGATATAATTGTAATGTTTGTCCGTCTCTTTTAATCTCTTCATAAGTTCGTCTCTCAGGAGATTTACGTTACATTTATCAAATTTTATAATATTCTTAACTTATTTAATCATAAAGCCAACTAACTAAATGTACTTACTAACTAATTTAGGGGTGGCGGAACATATAATTTTCTAAAATATGCCTATAGTAATAAAGAAAATGAAAAAATTGGGGTGGCGACCCGCCACCACCTATCCCCCCCGCACCTGATGTCCGCATAATCAAAATAAACTTCGACGCCTCAGTTCCTCCACATTTACCATCTGTTGGGCTGGGGGTTGTAGCACGGAATAACAATGGGGAAATAATTGCTTGGCGTAGACAACGGCAAGATCATATTAAAGAACCGCAAGTGGCTGAAGCACTAGCAGCTCGCTTGGCAGTCGCTTTGTCTGTTCGCCGGGTCATTTTTGAATGAGACTGTAAGAATTTAATTCGAGATCTACAATCCTTTTCTCACTGCCTTTCTGCATCAGGTGTTTTGGTTCAGAAAATTAAACTGTTACTTTCGTTTTTTGACTCTGTAAGCTTTAATTTTGTTTCAAGGCGTGGAAACTCTTTGGCACATGCTTTGTCTCATAATTTTAGTTTAGATACAGAGGGGCATTCTGTTCTGCCTGATGATATTTTGCTGTAAGCTGAGGATTTTTCACTTATTCAATGGAAATGTTTAATTTGTGATAAAAAAAAAGTTCTTATTTAACATAAAATTAACTATTTTTAGTAAAAACATATCATTTGATCCAAGTAAAAATTAATAATGTTTCTTGTCGTATACTCGTATATATAACTATATATAATGCTTTTCCATGTTCTTTAATCACATTATACAGATCATAGTGGATTGGTGGGAACTTATATATTTTCTGCTATTTACGTGCGGGTACATATATACGACATGGTGGATTGGTGGGAACTTTCGTGGTTTTAAAATCTATGGACTTCTTGCTATGACGTCATGATTATATGCAGTATTTGAAAATTTTTATGTGCAATACATCAGTCAATGTTGTAGATTGTGGAATTTATAGAAATAATAAAAGATATATTAATGAAAAAAAATAACGTTTATGCGAGCATCTCTTATGCTCGTACAAATACTAGCATAAGGATATGCCCGTACACCATAACCTCGAAATAAAAATCTATATATTACAATTATATCAAAAACTTTGAAAAATTGCCAAAGGCGGTCTATATCACATTGCCAAAAATTAAGCAATGCTCCTAGTTAATACAAACCACAAGGATATTACGACACAAATTTTTTTACTAGTGATCACCACCTTAACTATGTGTAGTTTATGAGTAAATCACTATAAATGTATTGATTTTTTATTACTTGTTATACGTGGGATATGTGTTTTTAAAGTTAGGTAACTGATTAAAAATATACTCCCTCCATTTCAGAAAAAAGTGTTACATTTTACTATTCCGCGGTCAACCACAATTTACTCTTAAACGATATTAATAAATAAATTATTAAAATTATATAATGAAAATTTAGTAATTAAAATTTTATTATATGATTTTATTAAATTATTTACTATTATCGTTTATGAGTAATTTTTGGTCAAACTCGAAAACAGTTGACCGGTCAAAGTTAAAATGTAACAATTTTTCTGAAATGGAGGGAGTATTAAATTATATATAACGGACGAAATGATAATTCTATTTCTGTTGTGTATTTAGCACACATAATTTGATAGTTGCTTGCACAAGTCATTTTTGCACAAATGTATATACTTCTCACGCACCTTTTGTTAAATTTTATTTGGGTCATCGTCGTGTGGTGACAAATTCTGATCAAATGAATTATACTTGTTGGCTTTATAAACCTGGACCCATAGAGTTTGGAGAAACGACAAAGTTCCAAAAACGTTTTAGACTATAGGCTTGGTTTAATAGTATTCCGCTTTACACGACTTTTAATCTTACCATGTGCCGAAGCATTCCACAAAAAAATTCTTATTCAACTTGTTCAAGTGCAAAAGCACATGCAGAGGCAATTTGGAAACATACATAGCATAAGTATTGCATATGCTACAGACTGAATAAGAACTGTTCTGCATGCCAAAGAAAAGAACTTGTTATATACCAGACAGTAATTTGTTTAGAAGTTCTATCAATGATATCATCAAACAAATCAGCTTTTCTTCTGCAAAAAAGGAAAGGTATGCCAAGATATTTGTCTTTCCGTTTGTTGGCTATAACTCCTAAGGTATGTCTGAACTCATGCTGCCTTTGCAAGGGAACATTAGGAGAAAATAACACCATGGATTTAGCACAACAAATTTCTTGTCCAGAAGCTTTAGCATACGAAGTGAAGTTCTGATAAAAGAATTAGTTGCTTTGGAAAAGATCATGCATTTGTCAGCAAAACTTAACAAAGGATTTGGCTGTTAGAATAAGCTTTAGATTTTGATGAGCAATAATGCATGTCTATTTAGCTCAGCAAGTAGAAAGTACTCTTAGTCAACATATTTTAGAAGGGATATTGTAAAAGCGGAAATTTACTTAGATTGATAGAGTATGAAACATACCTGATAAGGAAAGAACCGAACGAACCGAACATTGACCTTAACGAATGTTTGTTCGTTTAATATATGTCATGTTCAGTTTATGTTCATGTTCAGTTCGTTAAGGTTTCAACATGTTCACGAACTATTATAGGTTTTGTGTGGGTTATATTATAAAATATATAACTTATTTGAAAAATGAAAATGATAAATTATGTTAGGAAATATTATAACATATATAAAATATTATAAAATTATTATAGATATAATTTGTTCACAAACAATTTGTGAACTACCGAACAATAATATTTGTGTTCGTGTTCGTTTATTAACGAACATATTCGCGAACTGTTCGGTTAGGTCAAACTCGAACACGAATTGTGCTTTGACTGAAATTTTTCGTGACATTGTCATGAACGTTCATTATATACACTCCTAACCAACATCAAGATCATAGGAACTACTAAATTTTGAAAATGGCCCAAATTGACCCCCAAAGATTGGGCATGCGTATTAAATTAAAAACATGGCAAATTTGAGATGTGAAAAGTAAACTCTAAGTAGTCGTTGGTTTCCTCTGGACTGTTCCATTTACCTTCACTCTCAGCAGATCCGCATCTCCAGATTTTGTCCTCCGACCTAAAGTGCTCGTCGGGGATCGATGGAAGAGTATTTTCAATTGATTCTTCTCCTGTCTCCCAGTATGTCTTGAATAGGTTCATCGGTGCTAGCAGATCTTCAAACGGAACAACCAATTCTTCTTCAAAGTCCATCCACCAGTCGTCTACGGCGAAATTGATCCTTGCTGCCTTTGCTTCCTCCAAAGTCACGCTCGGAATCCCCATTACTATCCTCCGATATATTCATTGAAATCTCCCTTCTTGCCACATTGATAATGGTGTTGGTGGTGGCCATAAACGGTCTTCCCAGAAGCATGGTATCATTGTCCGGGTCTTCGCAGTCCACAATCAGGTAATCCACAAGAATATCGAGCCCCTCCAGCTGAGTAATCACATTATGTACCTTGCCACCGGCATGCTGCTGTAGTAGAGCCATCGGCAACCAGTATGCCAGTTCTTGCTTCCACCATTCCTTCATGTTAAGCCAAGTTTCTTGTAGACGGCGAGTGGCATCATATATTAATGTTAGCCCCTAGATCCAGGGTTCCTGTGGCTGTTTTTCCCTTGATGACAACATTAATGTTGAAAGCTCCAGGGTCGGGTTTCTTTGGTAAGACTGGTTTGACCCTTTCCTCTTTGGCAGGAGAGTCTATTTCACACCCGAATGTTGTAGGAGAAGGTTTGAGGCCATTACCTTGCGTCCCTTCGGGGTTCTTTCATCCAAATTCAGTATGGTTTTCCCTCCTGATTCCTGTAAGCTTGGTAGCTTCAATAATAATATAGCTTTCTCGGTGTGACCCGGCAACTTTTTCTTATTCTGTTGCAGTTCTCCTACTTCCTTGGCGATCTGACCAATCTTCAGTTCCATTCCTCTCAAGGTGTTGTCAGTTCTCCTGAAGTTATCCTCAGCCTTGGCGATAAAGGATTTGGTCATTGCGGTAAACTCACCCTGCTGCTTCACAAATTTCCCGATGTTTCCCATCTCCTTCATTATAGTATCTATCTTGTCTTGCATGGAGGATGGTTTAAGCAGGTTTTGTGACGGCTTTGGTGGTGGTGTGGGAACAGGTGCCATAGTGGGTGGTCTAGGCGGTAATTCGGGTGGGTTTAAGCTAGGCCCATTACGATATGATAAGAGGGGGTGTTGGGGAATAAAGTTGTTCACCGATTGGTTCCGCGGTCTCCATTTCCTTGATTCTTGCACGTAGTGTGCCTCTTCCAATTATGTTGGTTCCTCTGGTTTTTTTATCCACAACATCCTTCTTTGCCATCCTTATCTCTATAGCTTCAATTCTCCTGCTGATCTGTTTCCAATGAGTTTCATCGATTGCTCGGACCTCCTTAGTAACCACCCTTCTTCCTCGTCCTTTATGCATAGAGTTCTCACTAAGATTCTCGCACACTTCCCAAATCCTTCTTGGGTGTGCGTCTAGCAGGTTTCCTTGACATGCTCCATCGATGAGTTGTTGGCTGATAGAGTCAATTCCTTTGTAAAAGTTGTTGACCTTGTCTAACAGCGCGTAAGACTGCATTGGGCATCTGTCAAGTAGATCCTTGTATCTTTCCCACGCTTTGTCGAAGGTTTCTCCGTCAAATTGGTTGAAGTTTTTGATCTGGCTCTTCAGTTCGGATGTCTTCTTCAACGAGAAGTATCTGAGCATAAACTTGTTGAAAACCTTGTCCCATGTAGTCAAACTACCTGGCTGTAGTGAGATAAGTCAGTTCTTCGCCTTGTCCTTAAGGAAGCTAGGGAAGACCATTCTTCTAAGTTGACATTCTGTGATCTCATTCAGTGGTATACCTCCAACTATTGCGTAGAATTCCCTCATAAAGTGCATCGGGTCCTCAGTTGGGTTCCCGTAGAAGTGTGGTAGCTGGTTCAGATGAGTTCCTTTCAGATCATACTCCCTCGCAATCCTTTCCAGATAGATGCTTGAGGCATGCGGTGTAAGCCTTGGCATAACATAGTCGCGCATGGGTCTGTCGTCTTCGTCTACCAGTTTCACCCTTGCGTAGTTATCCCTTCTTCGGTTCTCATCTAACCTTAATCTTTCCTCGGCTATCCTATTCCAGCTCTTCTCTCTCAGCTTGGATATCCAGTCGAATCTTAAGCAGTTGCTCAATTTCAGAAGTTGGAACATTCCCAGATGGATTGTCGTTGCTGTTTCCTTCTCCACTCATGTTGCTAGATGATTCCATGATGGTAGTAGGTAATTTTCGCCTTTCAAGCTTATCTATGTCATCTTTAAACGGTACTACTGGTGTTCCCGCGCTTCTCCTGCCTTCCATAAAGACTAACAGGCAAACTTTTGCAGATAGATAATACTGAAAAGATAATAAACAGAAATCTAAAATTACGTGTTTTTGGATTTTTTTTTAATAAGAAAACAAACTAATATGGAAAAGAAAATATTTTTGGGTTTTTGCTGTAGAAATCAATTCCACAGGTTTTACAATTTTCTTTGGGTTTATGCTATACGTATTTAAAAGACAGTGCGTAAATTAAAAAGCGAAAGAAAGATTTCAACTTATCTCGGATGATCGAAACTTGCTTGAGCGGTCAAGTGTCCCCGGCAGCGGCGCCAAATTTTGATGTGCACTCAGAGATTTCATTTTCTGTTGTAGAACATGTAATCCCTAAACACAATCAAGATTAAATTTATAAGTCGAAAGTCCTCAAATCTACAGTTTATAGCAGAAGTTGACTCGGGATGTCGTTCTCCACGGACAATTAGCATAGGAACAAGCAAATAATGTTTGTAAATTGTATGCAGAAAAGTAAACAGATTGAACGCATACATAATAATTAAATCGCAGTAAACCCTAAATTGCTTTGTTTGTAAATCAATGATGGAAAGGCGTAAAGGATCCCCAACCTCCCTCTGCTGTGCTACTCCCAACTACTTAGAATCAAACAACGTATTAGCCGTCTACAGGTAGCAAGGAAACATGCCAAAAGATCAAGTCGTAGTTAATCCAGACACCCTTACTAAACCAACAATGTGTTGTGTCACTCAACACACTATCTCATCATGTTCTCAGAAAAATCACACAGGATAATATAAAGTCCTTTACCAAGTCGTAGTTAGTAAGGATTTCCCACGTAAAGAGTTGGATGAATTACGTTTTAAAACTAATTTATTAATATAACACGGTATATAAAGAAGTAGCAAAAGCAGAGTTACGGTGGTTCGCCTTTACAAAAGAAAGTTAGCTACTCATAGTAATCTAAGAACATAAATCGAAATCTAGAGAAGAAAGGAAGAAGAAGCTTAGTCTCTGATGTATTCGTGCTGCTGCTTCTAGGGTTTCCTCCTTCTAGGTTCCTGACGGCCAGCGGTTTTGGTGTTTCACATCCCCGAGGACTGGTTCTCTGTTAGGAGAGCTGCTTTGTGAGCTGTGTAGAATTATGAGACCCCCTGAGGTCTTGTTTATAGGCCAAATCTCGAGCTCAAACCGCCATTGTTGAATAAGGAAGGTTTAGGAATGCGGGCTCTAGCCTGACAGGCCAGGAATCAGACCAGAACCACTTCACTGCGGTCGCCTGTAGACCACAGTGAACCCTTCTGCGGTCCCCTGTGGACCGCAGTCTTCGATTACTGCAGCTTCGAATATGTTTTCTTCGTTCTTCAATTTCGGGCTTCGTAACTTCGTTTCCTCGAAAAGTGGTCTTCTACAAAGTTGTTGCATATTCAATTATCTTCGCATCGGTTGGTCGCATAACATGTTTTGACTCCTCGAACTCCGTGCAATGGTCAATCCGGCGTATTCGCTTCCTTGTCCCGATTTGGCACAATTATGCCGTTTTGGTGCCTGAAATCGTGCAAATCCTCAAAACCGTGATCATGACCTATAGAAAACACGCAAAGTTGGTAATTGACCATAAAACGATACAAATATTGCATCTAAGGCAAAAAATGATGCTCTAAAAGTATGCTATATCGCACATTTCATTGCCACATCAAGAGTCTCTCTACTGTTTTCCCAAAGAATATATACATATAAGTCCCAGGGTGGATATGTGGTCTTAAGTGATCACCGTTAGTCGTGTTGGACGTATTTCAAATACTATCACATATCGGTATGGCCCTTTGTTAGGAATATCTGTTAGTATTTTGATCACTCATCACATGTTCTTATCTCAGCCAGAAAGGTGATTAAGTACTCTTGGTTCACTTGAACATTGTAAAAGAGGAAATCACTGAGTATGATTAGTCTAGTAAATCTTGTATTAGGATTATAGGTCTCTGAGTGTAATTTTTATTTCCAGAAGACCATGAAGATCAATCCTAGCAATGGAGCTTTTCTGAAGATTAGAAGACTGAAGATTGCACAAGATTTATGAAGACATCAAGGTTTAGTCTAACTCAGAAAGACTATGTCCTTAATCCTTTCTTAAGTGTATTTACTTACTTTTGAAATATGATTCTGGACATATGACATCATGAGTATGGAGCATGCAAGCCATCAGAAAGGCTCATGTATCCGTTGAAGACTACAGGACAAGAAATAGTACAAGTGCATTAATTGCATCGGCAGAAAAGCCGCTGAAGCACAGTCCTTTCTGAGACATGAGACAAGGACTTCTGAGTACTCATTTCAAGATTAGTATGGACTGAATTTGAATTGTGTCTAACGGATATCATTCCAACAACTCTCAAATTCATCTATATATATCACACACTTAGATGCTGAGAAATATACCTTAGAACGCTCTATCTTGCAAACTTACCATCAAGCAAAGTATTCTCTCAAGCACTCTACTACCCTTTCTGAAAGATTTTTGTTCCTCGAAGAATCACTAGTAGTTCTAAGTTGTCCTGAACCTTATCAAGAGTTTGTTATTCGTGAAAGAGTTGAACTATCAGATACCTTTTCTGAAGCTCATTCTCCAGAACGGACATCAATTACTTGGGTCAGTAAAGAGCAGACTGCCATCCAATGAGCAAGTGTATTAAGTAGTCTTGTTCTATTAGGCTCTCTGAAAAAATAACTGAAAAGTTATACGAGAAGCCTCTATGACAAACCTTATAACCAACACCATCAAGGCGTGGAGTAGAGGAAGTACTTGATTTGGGAAATCAAGGAATAACTCCAAGGTTATCTGAGTAGAGGAAGTACTTAGCTCTAGGAGCTGGGGAATAACTCAGGGGGAACATTTGTCAGAACCATTTATTTAGGAATCTTAGAATAGGATTATTGTAAGGTGAACTCAATTATCTGTTCTAGTGAATTCTAGGTCTCGTAAAGACCAAGTGGATTAGTTGGAGGATTACGCCACCTCCGATACCACTATACTTCTGTGTCATTTACCTTTCAGATTTACATTTCAAAGAAAGCACACACATACTTATTGTTTACGCACTTACCTATCTTAAAGTCTTCCGACTGAATTTAAGTATCGAAACTACGTGTTTCGAGAAGCGTGTTTATCGACAAAAGTTTTAAAAGACTATTCACCCCCCCCTAGTCTTTTACTTTGCCGTTATCTGGACCAACAAGTGGTATCAGAGTAGGAGGTTCACAAGCCTTCTGCATTGAACCTAGATCCCCAGATAGGTGAAGGAACTTTGTCCCTTTCTGAGGACTATATAATTTGTGTGTTAAGTGTGCAGGTATGTCTCTGAGTGATGCACCCTGCTCAAGCCGAAAACTACGAGAAATGGAAGAACAACATGATGCTCCATCCGAGGCCATTAGTGACGAGATGATCTATGTCATCAATGAAGGGCCTATCAAAATCGTATAACTCAAACAAGCATCGAGGTGTCTGATGGAAGAAAAGCCTCAGACAAGGAAGATGGAAGCGAGGATGCGGCTGCTAGTGATAGTGGCCGTGTTGCTCGTGGAAGCATTATGTATGAAGACAAGCCAAGAGAGCTCTGGACATCTGAAGATGCCAAAAGACACAGATTGGATGGTCAAGCTCGTAATATCATCATCAGATCGACACCTGAGCACATACAGTGTAAACTGTGGGGTGCTAAAATGGCAAAAGTTGCCTGGCAATTGATTGAAGAAATCTGTGCCGGAACTGAGAAAACCAAGGAAAACAAGTTCGAAGTTCTTAAATTGAAGTTCCAAAACTTCAAACAAGGTCCCACTGAAACTCTGGAAGAACTTGATTTCAGGTTTACTACCCTTATGAGTGATATGGCTGCACTTGGTGAAAGCAACAGATACTCACAGCCAGAAAAGATTAAGACTATTGTCAGAAGTCTCAATCACAACTGGGAGCACACTAAGTTCTTTTATTTCAACCAAGGGATGCCAAATATTACTCCAGTAGAGCTCTTCTCACGTCTTGCTACTGTAGACTATGAGACAACTCAGAGAGAACAAACAGCTGAAAAGTTGCAAAGTGTTGCTCTAGTTTCTCAAGGTACTTCTGAAAAGAAGGATACCAAAGATGCATCTGAAGAAAATGCTCTTGCAGTAAGACACATGAAGAAATTTGTGAGTCAAGAGATTGAGAGAAGAAAAGCTAAAGAAAAGCTGAAAAAGCATCTTGGCCCAAACTATCATCAGTACAAGAACATACAAATGAACAACTCTCTGAACACCCCCATTCAGAAAGGTGTTAGTACTGAAGCTGCAGAAATAGGAAATGATATCTGCTTCTATTGTCAAAAGCCTGGTCACTTCAAGAGAGATTGTCCTGCTTTAAACAAGCTCAAGACAGGTGACAAGAAGGACAGAAGAAATTTCAAGAGAAATCAAAGGGCCTTCTTGATCAAGAAAGGAAGATGATTCAAATTCAACTTGATGCTCTAGACATTGAGACAGATTCTGAAGATGGAGATTCAGATGACTCAAACCTACCATCACCAGAATTGTGTGGAATCACCCACGATGTAATCGACTTCGGCCTTAAGAAGAATGAAATGTGTGGAATTGCTGAGATTGCTGGTCCAGACATCTCCAACATTGAAATATGTCTTATGGCTGATGAGGTAACTAACAATTCACAATTTCTGTACTATGAGAGTGATGATGGAATTGAGGATCTGGAGTTGGTCAAGAGTGAATTAGATCGTTATGAGAAAGAATTTCTGAAAGCACAATCCAAAACCAGAATTCTAGAGGAAAGCAAAGAAACTCTTGAAAAAGAGGTTTCTGAGCTAACCAGAGTATCTGAGAACAAGAACGCTGAAATAGCCTTTCTGAAAGCTCAGATATCTGAGAATGAAAATTCTCACAAACTAGCCTTGGATGAACTTAATAAGAAAATGATGAAGCTGCTTTCTGAGAATGAAGAACTCAGAAAGAAAGAGCTATCCTTCCAATCTTATTCAAAGGCTAGTGACACTCTCACTGTGGTTCAATCCTATCTGAGAGATCCCTCTGAGAAAGGTGGACTTGGACTTGATGAACAATCAAGTAATTCATCTCCTCTGAAGAAGAGTGATGAAAGGTTGACCTTTGTAAAAAGTCAACAAAATGATTCTTCAACCACCTATAGCATCGGTCAGAAAGCTAGGGTAGTTGACAAAGGAAAAGGAGTTGCAACCCAGCCTTTGAAAGAACAAGAAGTTCACAAAAAACATGTGGATAAGGTTTCTGAAAAGAAACACAGCCCTCAGACATGCAACCATCCACATTGCTGCATTACTAGGAAGGGAAGAATTGCTGGAATAGGCAAATTCTCTACTATACCATTTTATGAAAATAAAGATGGTGCAGAAACTAGTAAGGCTTCTGAAGAGCGCATTCAGAAAGTCAAAGGTGTTCGAAATGGCATTGGCTATCGTACTATTGGAAAGGTCCTTCTGCAACAATATAAGGAAGGACAAGAACAATGGCACAAGGCTGATATTGCACGTAGCAATAGACAGAAGTGGAAGAAATCTCAAGCCACTGAAAAACTGAATACCAGAGCTAGAAGGAACTTGGCCAGAAAGGCTAAGTTTGCTGAAGAGCAACCCCAGAAACCCAGGGTCCAGAAAGCACCAAAGGGAACACCTAGAAACACCCCAAGAAGGAAGATTGAGATCAAAATTACTGATTTTATTGCATCTCCTTCTGATCAAGTTAGACAAAAACAAACTCCCAAGAAATTCACTAAAATGTGGATTCCTATTGGAAGAATGTTTAGTCTAAGTGGTTCTATCTCTGAGGCAAGAACCTAACTCCTGTTTCCAGTTTTGTGCAGAACGCCTCTTGGACTAAGGCTCAATGGCTATTTGATAGTGGATGCGGAAAGCACATTACAGGAGACAAAGCAAATCTGGTCAACTACAAAGCTTGCAACACTGGACCAGACATCAGATTTACTGGAGGAGAATTAAATCCCTCTTTGGGATCTGGCAACGTCAAATTAGGATCATTAACAATCACTGACGTATTACATGTTAAAGGTTTGAAATATAATCTATTTAGCATGAGCCAGTTAGCAGACAAGGGATTCACTGTGAAATTCAAAGCAAAGTATTGCAAACTAATCGACAATGAGTCAAAGCAGACAGTCTTGGTTCCTCGGCGGAAAGGCAGTCTTTATGTTGCCGATTGGGCATCTTCCACAACTGAAGAATGTCTCATGGTGAGTCAATCAGGTCACACAGAAGAGCACTGGTTATGGCACAAAAGAATAAGTCACTTGAATTTTAAAACTCTGAACAAACTTGCCAAGAAATAGTTAGTGGTTGGCCTTCCCAACACATCTTTCAGAAAGGATGGTATATGTTCTGCCTGTCAGATGGGGAAACAATCCAAGATCTCTTTCAAGTCCAAAACCAGACACTCTAGTGTTAGACCACTGCAACTATTACACATGGATCTTTTTGAATCATTTGTAACTAGTTATGCAGGAAAGAAGTATGGTCTGGTTGTTGTAGATGACTTCTCAAGATTCACTTGGGTTGTCTTTCTGAAGCACAAATCTGATGCTAGGGTGGAGATACCAAACTTGCTGAATAAGCTTGAAGTCATGAAAAATGACAAGGTATCTGCAATCGTAATGCACCATGATCGAGTTTGTCAACCAGTACATAAAGGAGTTTTGTACCAGCAAAGGTATACAACACCAACTTTCCTCTGTGAGAACACCACAACAAAATGGTATTGTAGAAAGAAAAAATAGAACCCTTAAAGAAGCAGCAAGGACAATGCTAGCTGACACTGAAATAAGTGAAGTTTATTGGGTTGAAGCTGTAAACACAAAGATGCTACACTCGTAATGTATGTTTGATAAACAAACACCATGACAAGACCCCCTATGAACTCTTGGTTGGTAGACCCCCTAATATCAAACATCTGAAAGTGTTTGGTTGTAGATGTTTTTGTTCTTAACAATGGAAAAGAGTATCTAAGAACATTTCAACCAAAGGCAGATGAAGGTGTGTTTCTTGGTTATTCTATGAATAGCAAAGCATACAGAGTTTACAACAAAAGAACAAAGAAGATTGAAGAATCAGTTAATGTTGTATTCTATGAAGGAAGTAAGACAGCACCCCTTGCTGATGAACTCTCAGAAAGGTTCAAGGAACTAATGATAAAGGATTCTGAAGAAGAACCCTCAGAAAGGAAAAACATCATTGTGGAAAGAGAGGATGACTCTGACGAAGAAAAGCATGAAATGCCTAGTAACAACCAGATGATTATCAGACATGATGAAGAATTTCCTATGAGAATTCCAGAAATGGAAACTGAAGATGTTCATCAGAGAGCTAACTTTGGAAATGACCTCTCTGACAGACATATCCCAGAAAGCTCTCACACTGAGCAAGTGTCAGACATTTACCGCCCTTCTGAGATGCAAAATGTCACAGATACTGAAGAAGTATCAAGTCATAATCATAGTGATTCACATTCAGATCACATAGATGTTGACCCTACTAGCCCTAAACCCATGATGAGATGGATCAAGGATCATCCTGCAAAAGATGTGATTGGACCAATCAATCAAGGTGTTAGGACTAGGAGAGCAATAGTTGAAAATGCTAATTCTCTCTTTGGATGTTTCATCTCAAACATTGAACCTAAAACTATAGAAGAAGCAAGAGACCAAGACTGGATCTCTGCAATGCAAGAAGAGTTGGATCAGTTTGAGAGAAACAAAGTCTGGAAACTAGTTCCATTTGTAGAAGGAATATCTGTGATTGGAACTAAGTGGGTTTTCAGAAACAAGATGAATGAATCTGGTGAAATAACCAGAAATAAAGCAAGGTTGGTTGCCAAGGGATTCACCAAGACTGAAGGTCTAGATTTTGATGAGTCATATGCACCAGTTGCCAGATTGGATGCAATAAGACTCTTTCTGACCTTTGCAGCTCATAAAAACTTTAAAGTTTATCAGATGGATGTCAAGAGTGCATTCTTAAATGGTGAACTTGCTCAGGAAGTCTATGTTAAGCAACCACCTGGCTTTGAAGTTTCCTCAGAAAGTAGAATGGTCTATAAGCTACAGAAAGCTCTATATGGACTGAAACAGGCTCCAAGAGCATGGTATAACACTTTAGCCAAATACCTTCTGGAAAGTGGTTTCAAGAAAGGTGAAGTTGATAAAACTTTATTTACTTTAAATCATGATGGGAAACTACTCTTAGTTCAAGTATATGTTGATGACATTATATTTGGATCTAAGGACAAGCAACTTTGTGATGACTTTGCAAATCTCATGAAAAGTAAGTTTGAGATGAGCATGATGGGAGAATTGAACTATTTCCTAGGATTGCAAGTCAAGCAACTCAATGATGGAATATTCATTAGTCAGACAAAGTATGCAAAAGACATGCTCACAAAGTTCAATCTTAAGCCTTCTGAAAAGAATGCTAAGATACCTATGAGCATAGGAACCAAGATGACCTATACTGAATGAGATAAAAGTGTTGATGAACACAAGTATAGGAAATTGATAGGTTCACTACTTTACCTTACTGCAAGCAGACCTGATATTCAATATGCAGTTGGAGTGTGTGCTAGACTTCAAACAAATCCAATGCAATCACACTACAACATTGCTATGAAAATATTAAGGTATGTGAAAGGTACAGTAGATGTATGTTTGTGGTATCCTAAAGAAAGTAGATTGAGTTTGGCTGGTTACTCAGATGCTGATTATGCTGGATCAATGCTTGATAGGAAAAGGTACCTCAGGAACTTGTCAGTTTCTGGGAACTAGACTTATCTAATGTTTAGCAAGAAGCAAAACTCAATTGCAACTTCTACCACAGAGGCTGAATATATTGCTGCTGGTTGTTGTGCAACACAAATTCTGTGGATTCAACAACAACTCAGAGACTATGGACTCAATGAAGAGAAAACTCCCATTTTCTGTGATAACACAAGTGCTATTGCAATCACACAGAACCCCAAGTTCCATGCCAGAACAAAGCACATTGATGTTAGACACCACTTCATCAGAGACCATGTTGAGAAAGGCAATATAGAGATACTCAAGATTGGCACAGAAGACTAACTTGCAGATATCTTCACCAAGCCCCTACAAGAAAGCCGGTTCTTGACCTTAAGACATAGTCTTGGGTTAATGAAGATGCCTAAGGACTGAAAAATGTCATGAATCTCTAAAGTCTGAGTAAGTGAGGTAGAAAAGAAGTAGGCCTCTGAGAACAGGTTCTCAGAAAGCGAAGTTGATAAGAAGTGATTCAAAGGTTTTTGAGTAGCAACACTCAGAAAGGCAAAACATTTCTGGAACGGGTATCCAGAAAGGCAAAAGTTGGTACACACTCAATAAGTAAATAAGATTAGAACTTACTTACTGAGAGTGGGTAAAATACATTCAAACAACTGAAGCTTCTGACACTTGAATTCAGAAAGCTATTTAGTCATAAAGAGAAAAGACACACAAAGCCCGAAAAGTATAAGTTCTGGAAGTCAAACATGTCCAATGTCTTGTATTTTTGCCATTTTTATGATAAACAATATAAAGATAAGGACTTGACACTCAGAATGATAAGTTCAATCGATTGAGTGTTCTTACTCTTTACTAAGTGATATAATGGATGTAACTTGTCAAAAATCCATCAAATCGGCACAATACCATTTGTTGATTGATATCATTACAAGATATTCAATATAAGCCCTTGATGAATAAACGTTTGATCTCAACGGTTGAGATTAAAACAAAGCAAATAATGTCTGTTGAGAAATACAGACATGGCCCACTACGCATTTAATGGAGTACGTGTGTGATACCACGCCTATGCAGATACAAGGACACGCATTCATATTCAGTTGTATGTATGTTGTATCTATGTACATTTTGTCTGCTATATATATATAGTACTTGGACAAAAGACAAACACTTTTACCAAATCCGAAATTTCATACTTGCATCAAAACAGCAAAATCTCTCAAGACTTCTGCAAACTCAACTTCTTGTGTTTAGTCTTCTGAAAAGATAGACTAATCCCGATTAATCTTGCAAAATCCCTCTGAAAACACTCACTCAAGACTCTATATAAGAGATGGCACCCAAGAAGATGACCACCAAGAACCCTAAGGTCACACTCCTGCCGAAAAGCAAGGAGGAAAGGAACTCAAGGTGTTGAATAAACGCATACGGGAAAATTCACACCATCCTTGACCGAACCCAAACCACAAAATGAATTGGGGAGCTTTTCTAGTGAAGAAGTATGTACCAGAATCATACCTTCAAGACCAGGATAGGAAAGCGATATTGGGATGCAAAAGTTCCCATATCTTCAAGTTTCATCACGCACCCAGTGGACTATCCACACTGGATGTGCTGGAGTTCTATAACAACTCCAAAATCTTCACAAAGGTTGTGAATGATGAAGAAGAGAAATACATGCAGACTGAAGTTCAAGGACAAGAGATCGTCCTAGACTTCAAGACTTTCTACAAGATATTCCGATTGAAAAATCGAGGAACAATTGAAGACATCAACATCAGGGATGCTTCCATGATTCAAGGTATTAAAGAGCTATTTGAAGCAATCCAATTAGAGAATGCAAAGGGTTGCCCAGAGACTTTGTTCTGAAAGCCATCAGAACTAGTCATCTCCAGAAACAATGGAGTACTTTAGCTCTCATTCTGGTCCGTTGCTTTGATGGCAACAAAGGTGGAGTGGACCAGATAAACATGTAGAGATGGATGATGATGCATCTTCTGAACAAGAAGCATGAAGGGCAGGAAACCCACTTTAACTGGGGGAAGTACGCCTTCAATAAATTCCTTGGGCATATTGAAGAATTTGAGCCCAAGATCATCAATGGCTTTGCTGAGCCAAAGGCCAATATGCACTTTGGCCTCAGAATTTGTCACATTCTGGAAACAATGGGAATCACTCTCAGAGAGAGGCAGGAAATCGACCACCAACTCCTTTTCGAGACGCCTTTGAAGAAAAGGAGAGACTTGTCGCTGAAGCACTCGGAGAGGCGAAGAAAGCCCAAAGAAGGTGATAAGGTTTGAGCCACCACTCAACCTCAAACTACCAAGAGAAAAAGGACTCAACACAAAAGAGTACCTAAGCCCCAACAAAAGGAAATAGAGGCACAACCTTCTGGAGACAAGGTCTCAGAAAATGTTATTCGCCCAGAAAGGCGGTTCCAGAAAGCACCAAGAATTCTGAGCCAGGCTGCTCTAGAAATCTCCAGAGATGATAGAAATATTATAGATGGGTCAGCTCCCAATCTGGACAGTGACTCTGAAGAGGATGAACAAATCCTAGAGGCACTCAAGAGGTCCAAGATAGAAACACATGGAGGAGCATCTAGCTCAGCTCCTCAAGGTCAAAGGAGCACTTCTGCCCAGCAGGAAGAAGAAGGCCTGGGTGAGGAAGATAGAATGCTGGAAGATCCTGACATTGCTTCCACATTCACTATGCCAGCACAAAAGGTTGCTAAAGAAAACCCTGTTCTTGAACAGGTTCCTCAACCTTCTAAGAAAGCTCAACTCTCAGAAAGGGATCAAACTGAGATAGAGACTCAGAATGATACTGCAGAGGAGACCAACAATGAGCACAGAGAGACTGTGGAATCACCACAAGTCCAAGAGACCAATGATCAGCCTGACCCTATTCAGGTAGCAAAAGTAGTTTGTATCTAACTTGTTAACATTAAAATGTTAACTTGTTACTCATAAGCTTCATTTGTTACAGGCCAACATGGAGACACACTTTCAGGGGGAAGTTAATTTGTCCACCCCTCTGAATGAAGAAGAGGTTCCTCCAACCTCAGAACAACAAGAAGAGCTTGTCCTACAGGTAGTTAAGTTATCTCTGAATAAGAAATAACTTGCTTGAAATATTCATATCTTGTGTCCTAACTTCTTAATGTCTCTTCTTAGGCTCCAACTGAGGAAGTAGTGGTGGTGGAACCAACACCCCAAAACCAAGAGATTCCAGAGGCTGAAAAGCTCTCTGAGGAAGTATTTACTGAACCTTCTGCTGAGAAGGTAAGTAATCAGTAATAGTCTCCTTCAAGAATGCTCTGGAAAACCCACTACTAAATCTTTTATGTTTGTTCTTACAGGCTCAGTCAGAAGAACAATTGGATGAAGAAACAGTTGTGTTATCTCCTCCAAAGGAAACTGAAATCACGAACAAGCAGTATCTGCAGAAAAGGTGCCAGAAACCCCCAAGGTTTCTGAGGAACATGCTACTGAGCTTCCTCACTTGGAAGTAAGTGAAGCCTCAGAAAGCATATTTCTATCTATCTTTCTCTGATAAACAAGTTTCTGAAACCATAATTGATTCTAATTCTCAGGTTCAAGCAGAAATAAAGGATGATGAGGATCAGACTTCTCCTCACACCAAAGTATCTGAGGTCTCTGAGACCAAACAAGCAGAAGTCCAAGCAGATGAGCCTAATGTTTCTACACAGGTATGCTCAGAAAGCTTACTTTTGCACACAGATACTAACACAAGTGGTTTGAACAAAACTAACTTGATCCCTTTCTTTCAGGCTCAAAGTCTAGTTGATTTACTTAGTGCCAGTTGATTTACTCAAGGACTTCCAGAAGCACACTTTAAAGAAACATCTCAAGTGCTTCAGACAATGGCAAAAACTCATAAAGGCTGACCTTTCTGAAGTAGCCAGAGTAATCGACGTCCCAGAGAAGAGAGCAATCGCCTTCAATCTGGAGGATCACATCCATGCATTGTTCCCAACAGAGTCCTACTCATTTGCCACTCTGATGCATGAAGACTTCATTCATGAAGTAGCACAAAGACTTATAGCAGATTTCAAGTCTGCGGATGCTCAAACCCAAGAGCAGATGGTTACCCATCCTGCCTTGCCCAGCAAGCTCACAACCTACCCAACTGATCAAGAGGAAGTTAATGGGACGATGATCACACTTCCTGATGTGATCAACCTAGTTTCTGAAGATGAGGAAGAGATGGACGAAAATGATTATCAAGAACCTCCCTCTGAGCATCCAAACCAAGAAGCAAAGAACAAGAGTGATGATGATGATGATCAGAATGATGATCCCCAACCTGGACAAGGCGGGATTCAGAAAGCTAGCAAAGGAAGTGGAGAAAAGGCTACTCCTTCAAATGCTCAAAGAGCCCCATCATCATCACCTCCCAAGTGTCATCAAGATATCCAACATGCTGAGCACAATGATGCCATAGAAGAAATTTCAGCCGCTGAGTTCAGGATTAAACAACTCAGACAGAAGTTGGAAGATGAAAAGAGAATCAACTTAGAGTGCCAAGCACAAGTTGATGAGAAGGAGGCCAAGATTCAAAAGCTCAGAGAAGCTAATGCTAAAGAATTGGCCCTTCTGGATGAGCAAAGAAGTTTGGAACGACAGATCAGGATTACCGCAGCTGAAATTGATGCCATGCGTACTGTTGATGAAGAAGCACAAGATGCTGAGGCTGCATCAGAAAGACCTTCTACATCTTCTCGTATAAAGACACTTGATGGACAACAGAAGAAGATTGTCAATCTGCAAACAATCCAAGAAAAGGATTATGACAGTGATGCTGAAGAAAACCGAAACTTGACCCCAGAAGAAGATGAGAGACTTATCACTAAGGAAAAGTTAGCCCTTCTGGCTCCTCAACTATTTTCTGCTCCAGGTGCATCAAGAAGTGATGAGCACAGGTCTAGAACATGTGTTTTATTGGAACTAAGAGACAGACTTGTTGCTCAAGACACTCAAGTCCTACAGTCAGTCCCAGAAGAGATGAAAGATTTGGCTGCCGCATTGCTAAACAGAGCAAACAGCATAGCCCTCTCTCAGAAAGATCTAGCTTTGATCAGGGAAGATGACTACAACAATGCCAACCTAGCACTAACAGAAGCCATCCATGCTACTCAACAAGCAGATGCTATTCTAAGGCCTCTTGAAGAGCTCAACAGAAAAGAGCAAGAATTGGTTAGGCAAAACAAGGACTTGAAGAAAGAAATCCAAGAACTGGTCAGGGTGCACAACAACCTCCAAAAAAACTTTGAATCACTCCCTGAAGCTTATGCTATCATGATTCAGTCATTCATGACTAAGGGGAAAGAAGAGATGCCTCAGAAAGGCAGAGGAAGAAAAAGAAAACAATCAATTCCTCCCTCCTCAAGTTAACTAGTCATCAAGGACACTAGAGATGCCCCTGTTGAAGAAGATGTTCCAGATCAACCAGCCAGAAGGCTGAGAAGTATGGTTACTAGGGGAACCAAGTCCCTTAGGATCTCAGATGGGAACAACCAGAATAATCCTGAAGAAGGAGAGGTAAGAGGTCAAGAAAGCTGCAAGCCTCACAACTGGAACCACAATGATGATGAGGATGAATCTGATACAGATGAGCATCCAATCCACAAGAGAAGAAGGCAAGCAAGCACCTCACAACCTCCTCTGGTAGCAAGGCCTTTGGCAGCCTGAACTCCTTCTGGAAATACCAAGTCAATACAAGGAACATCCACCAGCACAGCCCCAAGGTAGGAAGAAAGGGTTAGAGGATCTCCTGACAGAAGGCCACCTAATAGAAAGGAAAGAAGGGATTCCCAGTTTGGCAGAGTAAACAGAGAAACTCATCAAGAAAGGCCAACTGATGTCCACACTGAGTATGTGAAGACTAGTAATGAAGATTCTTCATATAGGTGCATTCTGAACAAGAGAGGGTATTGGATTCTGGAACTACAACATCTACTTGTCAATGATAAGTTTCCAACTCCCATCCTCAACCAGATCCTGAAATGGAGAGAAGGCAAGCCAGAATTGATAAAACCTGAGCACCTTCATGCCTGGCTAAACTTTGAAGTAGAAAAGAGGAATGAAGCCAGAAAGATGGATCTTTCTTTTGCATGTCCTTACCCAAAGCGTGATGATGTACACAAGGTAAGAAAACTGGATGGTAGCTACAGCAGGAAGAACAAACTAGGTGTTTCAACCTATGAGTCATTCTATATGACATTGGATGAATACCTAAGATGATATACACTATCTGGAAGAAATATACAAGTATTTCAACCTATCTCAGCTGCATATAGACCACTCCTGGGTCTGGGGAAAGTACTTCTGGGTCAAACACTTTCTGCAGAAGAATCACAAGCTTGGCAAGAGTTACCATGAAATATGTGACTTATCCAGAAAGACAGAGCTCTCTATCAGAAGGATTCTTTATGACTATGTCCAAGAATGCGGAAAAGTGGATGATCATGTCAACTGATCCAGAAAGGGTGCTGAAGAACTTGAGGTATCTGAACCCAAGTTGCATTTCTGAAGACTTGATGACTAGTAACATTAGAATACTTTCTTGGAGCTTGGATTCTCCTTTGTTCTAATTTACTTAGTATGTTTTGTTACTTTTTGTAATCTTGCTGATTGTTTCTGAATTTCTCTATCAGTAAAAGTTGCATCTTATTTTGTAAACTATACCTATCTGAAGATCATACTCTCAGATACATTCTAATAGATGACAACTTATCAGCAAAGTTCACTTCTTGTGATTTGGTTGATGTTTACTTTCTGCACTTAATTCAACTAGAATTGAATATCATTTGAAATGATTAAGTGGTGGATTGTTTTCTCTTCCAGGGTTACAAATTTGTAATAGGACCTAAAAGATAGTCATGGATGACTGATCAAAAAGGGGGAAATTTGTTAGGAATATCTGTTAGTATTTTGATCACTCATCACATGTTCTTATCTCAGCTAGAAAGGTGATTAAGTACTCTTGGTTCACTTGAACATTGTAAAAGAGGAAATCACTGAGTATGATTAGTCTAGTAAATCTTGTATTAGGATTATAGGTCTCTGAGTGTAATTTTTATTTTCAGAAGACCATGAAGATCAATCCTAGCAATGGAGCTTTCTGAAGATTAGAAGACTGAAGATTGCACAAGATTTATGAAGACATCAAGGTTTAGTCTAACTCAGAAAGACTATGTCCTTAATCCTTTCTTAAGTGTATTTACTTACTTTTGAAATATGATTCTGGACATATGACATCATGAGTATGGAGCATGCAAGCCATCAGAAAGGCTCATGTATCCGTTGAAGACTACAGGACAAGAAATAGTACAAGTGCATTAATTGCATCGGCGTAAAAGTCATTTGCCACGATCCTTTCTGAGACATGAGACAAGGACTTCTGAGTACTCTTTTCAAGATAAGTATGGACTGAATTTGAATTTTGTCTAACGGATATCATTCCAACAACTCTCAAATTCATCTATATATATCACACACTTAGATGCTGACAAATATACCTTAGAACGCTCTATCTTGCAAACTTACCATCAAGCAAAGTATTCTCTCAAGCACTCTACTACCCTTTCTGTAAGCTTTCTGTTGCTCGAAGAATCACTAGTAGTTCTAAGTTGTCCTGAACCTTAACAAGAGATTGTTATTCGTGAAAGAGTTGAACTATCAGATACCTTTTCTGAAGCTCATTCTCCAGAACGGACATCAATTACTTAGGTCAGTAAAGAGCAGACTGCCATCCACTGAACAAGTGTATTAAGTAGTCTTGTTCTATTAGGCTCTCTGAAAACATAACTGAAAAGTTATACGAGAAGCCTCTCTGACAAACCTTATAACCAACACCATCAAGGCGTGGAGTAGAGGAAGTACTTGATTTGGGAAATCAAGGAATAACTCTAAGGTTATCTGAGTAGAGGAAGTACTTAGCTCTAGGAGCTGGGGAATAACTCAGGGGGAACATTTGGTTGGGAACCATTTGTTTAGGAATCTTAGAATAGGATTATTGTAAGGTGAACTCAATTATCTGTTCTAGTGAATTCTAAGTCTCAGAAAGACCGAAGTGGATTAGTTGGAGGATTACGCCACCTCCAGATACCACTATACTTGCTGTGTCATTTACCTTTCTGTATTTACATTTCAGCAAAGCACACACACATACTTATTGTTTCTGCACTTACCTATCTTAAAGTCTTCCGAGCTCTGAATTTAAGTATCGAAACCCTGTGTTTCTGAGAAACTGTGTTTATTGACAAAAGTTTTAAAAGACTATTCACCCCCCCCCCCCCCCTCTAGTCTTTTACTTTGCCGTTATCTGGACCAACACCCTTAAGCTACATGTCCGTGAGGTTGATGGAACGTATACCAAACTGACACACACAAAAGTGCAGACTATCGATAAAATATACTCCTGCAAAAAATTGAGGTAAAAAGGGCCCAATGAGGCCAAACAATAAAGCATACAAGTCATTTATAATGATCTTAAAAAATAGTATGCATTAAAATATAAAAAATAAAAATAGGGGAGCAACAGTTAGTCTTTCCTTTCTTTATTTTGAGTCACGTGTTAAAGCCCCTTTCGACTGGATGAACTGAGTACATTAGCATAAGAGAGTTTTGGCAACTTGTGACAAAAGTCACCACCTAGTCTTTGTTTTGAGTGTTTACCTTTGCTGGATACTTAGAGAGAGAGAGAGAGAGAGAGAGAGAGAGTAGTTAATCACCTGTGAGGGATTACCGAGCTAAACTAAAGTCTTATTTACTTTGGAAACGAACTGGTGTGATTTTTGCTTGCTTTTCCCCCAACGTTAGTGAAAATTCAAATTTTTTGCATCTTTGGGTTTACTGCTTGCAAGGGTAGATTCGGTAGCTTGGTCGTTTAATTCATTTGTGTGTTTACGTGTTTATCTCTCTTATAATATACTTATAACTTGTAATATACTCCCTCCGTTCCATTAATAACTTCCTAACTTTCCTTTTTTAGAGTTCCATTAGAAACTTACTAACCCATAAATGGAAAGTTTTTACTCCACTAACTAATTCTTTATTATTTCTCTTTCCTATTTTATCATCATTTTATTAAATCTATCTCTTACTTTATCACTCACTTACAACTTTACCAATATAATACCTCACACAAACTATTTTTTAATGCATATTCCTTATTCAAAGAGAAAGTAACATGCTAGGAAGCTTTTAATGGACCGGAGGGAGTATCCATTTGTTTCATTTAAATTTTTACATTTTCTTAAATGGAAACCATTCTCTCAACTTGTATTTTAATCATTTTCATTCATATTTTATCTATTTTGTCTGACTTTTTACATCCTTCGTACCATAACAAGCTTCCCATTTTACGATTTTAGTCGTCCTTCCCATTTTGTCTGTCACATTGTACCCCACTTAACTAATTCCCACATAATTCTGTCATATTTACATCCTTACCAATTCAATATATCTTTTTTTATTCATTCTTTATTACTTCTTTCGTTTAAATAATATTCAATTTTTCATTTTGACAGTCCAATATGAAATTTTTACTCATTCTTCACTATTTCCCCACTTAACTCTTTCTCCTCCAATGTTTTGTTGAACAATAATTAATGCAAACGAAAACTTATGTTCCGGACGGAATAGGTACCATTTACTTACGACTTTATCGATATAAGTCCATTACTTTACCCATTTATCTTAATATTTCTGCCAATTTTAACTGTAAAACTTTTTAATCGTTATATATAGTTAAATAGGCTATTATTTAAAAAACACATTTAAGAACGTTGATTAATAATATATATATTTTTTTGGTCATGATTAACAATATTCATTGGTATCCTGATGATTGATCATGTGTAAGCTCTCAAACGTAGACTAATATTGGAATCAAATTTTATAAAGTAATCAAGCAGGCACCCCAACGCAGACTTTAGTGTACATAACATCTTTATTAGATTGCAGGAATATCCAACTGGTCCTGGCATTCGAGGGCCATTTAAATGTAATAGTACTAAACATAATTAATTAAGGTTGCCATTAAGCACCCTGATTTAGACTGAACGAACTAGAATCCTTTAAGATTCCGTCATCATGCAACACGTATCATAGTCTTGGTCGTTTGACAATTTGATTTCGACAGAAAAATTCAATGTCTAACAAATTTTTGAGAATTTATAATGAAGTATATGTTGAGGGAAAAAAAGAGCATACCATACATAAGAGTACCAATACGTTTTTCAATGGCCATAATCTAACTAATGGATGCCCAAGTTATTTAATAACACTACCCTTGTTTTTCTTAAATTGTTTATTTTCATAACAACAAAAATTTAGATGGGGAGACTAAAAAATGATTTTTGAAGATATTAGTATAATTATTGGTGGAATATTTTAAATAGTGTAAAAAGAAAATGAATAAAATATTAGAGGAGGGTGTAAATATTTAATAATGTTATGTAAATTAGGTAAAATTAAAAGGTAAATGTCACTATCATAAATAGGATGCATAGTACGAATAGGAATGCATAGTACACAGATAGTACGTGCATAGTATATGAGTTGAAATTTTTTTTGTAGAAAGATGGAAAAATGTGGATGCCTGTCGGATGCATCTGCCTATAAATAGGCATGATTCTGATGAATGAATGATATCTCAGAAACATTTTTCACTCAGTGCATAACGTTCTTCCTTTTATATTTCTAATACGTTATCAGCACGAGCTGCTCTAAATCAATTCTAACAGGAAGAAAACTCTAAGAGAAGAAAAATAACATATTTGAAATGACAATCACAAGCATTAAAGGAGAGACATGCCTGGCAAATAGTGCTACCACTCACACCAAATTGAATAATGCAAAATATTTCTCGAACCTGGTAGTAAGAGAAGCAGATGTGTATACAATCTCCGGAAAATCAAAGATAATTGAAGGCTACGGGAAAGCCAATATTTTGTTGCCGAAAGGAACAAAGTTAAAAATTGAAATGGCATTATATTCCTCTAAGTCTCAAAGAAACTTATTGAGTGTTAAAGATATTCGATCAAACGGATATCACATTGAGACAATGAATGATAAGGGAAGAGAGTACTTGTATGTTACAACTTTTCAATCGGGTAAGAAAAACATATTGGAAAAATTACCCCTATTATCTTCCGGCCTATATTATACAATGATACGAAAGGCGGAAGTTTATGCTGTAGTAAACCAATGGGTTACTATTGAATTCAATGTTTGGCATGACCGGTTGGGACATCCCGATACAATAATGATGCGTAAAATTATTGAGAATTCATGCGGACATCCTTTGAAAACAAGGAAAATATTACAAACCCATGAATTAGCATGCACAGCTTGTTCTCAAGGGAAATTGAGTACAAGGTCATCACCAAGCAAAGTTAAATTTGAAAATTCCGTATTCTTGGAAAGAATTCAGGGGGATATATGCGGACCAATACATCCACCATGTGGACCGTTTAGGTACTTTATGGTCCTAATCGATGCATCAACTAAATGGTCGCATGTATGTTTATTGTCGACTCGCAATATGGCATTTGCAAAATTATTGAGACAAATAATAAGACTGCGCATAATTCCCTGATTATACAATCAAGAACATTCGTCTTGATAATGCTATTGAATTTACGTCACAAGCCTTTAATGATTATTGCATGTCAATTGGTATCAATGTTGAACATCCAGTTGCGCATGTTCACACACAAAATGGCCTCGCCGAATCTTTGATAAAACGTCTGCAATTGATTGCAAGACCATTGTTAATAAAATCAAAGTTTCCAACATTGGCATGGGGGCATGCAATATTACAAAGATCGCTATATCGCATCGTGCCATCAAGTTATAATCAAACATCTCCATATCAAATGGTTCGAGGTCGGGAACCAAATATCTCCCATCTAAGAACATTTGGATGTGCGGTATATGTGCCGATTTCACCGCCACAATGCACAAAAATGGGACCCCAAAGGAGATTGGGGATATATGTTGGGTACGATTCTCCCAGTATTATAAGATATTTGGAACCATTGACTGGATATCAATTTACGGCCAGATTTGGCGACTGTCATTTTGATGAAAGAAATTTTCTAACATTAGGGGGAGAAAGAAAGAAGCTGGAAAAGGATATCTCATGGAAAGATATGTCATTGAGAAGTTTGGATCCAAGAACAAAGCAATGTGAACAACAAGTTCAAAACATAATTCATTTGCAAGCTATTGCAAATCAATTGCCAGATGCATTTAATGATCTTAAAAAGGTAACGAAATCCCATATTCCAGCTGCAAATGCTCCAGTAAGAATTGATATCCCTAGAAGACAATCTTCCACTGAGAATGAGACTAACCCACGCCAGAAGCGTGGAAGATTGCAGAAAATTGCCCAAAAGAAAGGAAAAGAAAGGGAGCAATCGCAGAAAATTGCCCAAAAGAGGATACAAAAGCTCGAGAAGAGCACACTGACATAATAAACAAGGTTCAAGTTCAAGAAGAACCTCAGGCACCTAAGAACGAAGAAATATCGGTTAATTATGTATTGTCTGGAAAAAGATGGAACCGAAATGAAATAAATGTCGACGATATATTTGCTTATAACATAGCACTTGATATCATGGGAGAAAATAAGAATCATGAAGTTTCAGAGCCGACCTCATTTGATGAGTGTAAGCAAAGAAAGGACTGGCCTAAGTGGAAGGAGGCAATCAACGCAGAGTTGGAGTCTGTTGCGAAACGAAAGGTGTTTGGACATATAATTCAAGCACCAAAGGATGTAAAACCAGTGGGAAACAAATGGGTTTTTATGCGAAAGAGGAATGATAAAAATGAGATTGTGAGATACAAAGCAAGGCTTGTCGCATAAGGTTTTACCTAAAGACATGGTATTGATTATGAAGAAACATATTCTCCAGTTATAGACGGAATCACTTTTCGCTACTTGATAAGCTTGGCTGTACGTGAAAAGTTGGAAATGCGTCTAATGGATGTGGTCACTGCCTATTTGTATGGCTCATTGGAAAAGGAAATTTACATGAGAATTCCAGATGGTTTCAAGATACCTAAAACACATAGTGGATCTCGAGAAATGTACTCAATAAAACTGAACAAGTCTTTGTACGGATTGAGACAATCCGGTCGAATGTGGTACAATCGTTTGAGTACATTCTTGATCAAAGAAGGTTACAAAAATGATCCCATATGTCCATGTGTGTTTATCAAAAGATCTGGATCTGAGTTCGTCATGATCGCTGTATATGTAGACGACTTGAACATTATTGGAACTCCAGAAGAGTTATCAAAGGCCGTGTGCTTGCTGAAAAAATGAATTTGAAATGAAAGACCTTGGGAAAACAAAATTTGTTTTAGGTCTTTAGATTGAGAACTTAAAGGGCGGTGTTTTCCTGCATCAATCAACGTACACAACAAAAGTGTTGGAAAGATTCAATATGGGAAATGCACATCCATTGAGTACGCCAATGGTTGTATGATCACTGAATGTCGAGAATGATCCATTCCAACCTTGTGACGATGATGAAGAACTACTAGGCCCCCAAACGCCATATCTAAGTGCAATCAGTGCACTGATGTATCTTGCTACAAATACAAGGCCAGATATAGTATTTGTTGTATACTTATTAGCAAGATACAGTTCTTCTCCAACTCAAAGGCATTGGAACGGGATAAAACACCTCTTACGATACCTTCAAGGAACAAAAGAAATGGGGTTGTATTATCCCGACTCCTCTACCTCAGGATTAACTGGTTACGCAGATGCTGGATATTTGTCTGATCCTCATAATGGTCGATCTCAAACAGGTTATGTATTCACCTGTGGAGGTACGGCTATTTCTTGGCGATCTGTAAAGCAAACAATGGTTGCTACTTCTTCTAATCATGCAGAGTTCTTAGCAATCCATGAAGCAAGTCGTGAATGCATTTGGTTGTGATCTATCACTCGCCACATTCGACAAATGTGCAGACTCCCTACAATTGAAAACTCCCCGACTATAATCTACGAAGATAATGCAGCTTGTGTTTCTCAGTTAAAGGAAAGTTTCATCAAAGGTGATAGGACAAAACATATCCTGCCCAAATTCTTCTTCACTCATGAACAACAACAGGAGAATCAGATTCATGTGCAACTGATCCGCTCAAGTGAAAATTTGGCAGACTTATTTACCAAATCTCTCCCTACTTCGACATTCGAGAAACTAAGACACGCGATCGGCATGAGAAATCTGCGGGAAATAAAGTAATGTAACCATGAGGGGGAGTGAAATACGCGTTGTACTCTTTTCCTTCGCTAAGGTTTTTTCCCACTGGGTTTTTCTTTAGCAAGGTTTTAACGAGGCAGCATTTCATGCATATCATCAAAATTCATGATGTACATTTAAGGGGGAGTTTTATGTAAATTATGTAAAAGTAAAAGGTAAATGTCACTATCCTGAATATGATGCATAGTACGGAATAGGAATGCATAGTACACAAATAGTACATGCATAGTATATGAGTTGAAATTTTTTGCAGAAGGATGGAAAAATGTGGACACCTGTCGGATGCATCTGCCTATAAATAGGCATGATTCTAATGAATGATATCTCAAAAACATTTTTCACTCAGTTCATAACGTTCTTCCTTTTATATTTCTAATAAATAATACATTTTAGATATTTCTTTATCTTATGGATGTCAACATTAAACAACTCCACTCGGCCATAGCAACTCATATTATTCTTTTTTTTTTTAGGAAAACATCATTCATTTAATCAAATCAAGTAACATCAGAATTTGCAAAAGGAATCACAGAGGAGCCAAACGAGTCTATATCGATCAAAGTAGCTAAAAGGTGAGCTAACTTATTCGAAAAGCGTCTAACAAATCGAAAAGAAACAGAATGAAAATAAAGAGCCAGGAGTTTGCCATCATCTGTAATAGTCCCAATGGCGGAAAGTGACGGATCTGCACACTGAAGTTCTTTAACCACATTAAGACAATCGCCTTTCAACACGACATGGTGAAAATCAAGATCATAGGCGAAAATGACTGCACTTATTGCTGCCTGCGCCTCAGCCATTTCTGCGTTCAAAATATGGTTAAAACAGCAATGCTTCCACGCTAAAATCTGACCGGTGCTATCCCGAGCAACTATCCCTACTGCTGGTGTCGAATCTATGGATCTAAAGCTTGCATCATAATTCACTTTAATAACTCCAACTGGTGGCGGAATCCAAGGCTCTTGCTGCTCCAGTGGGCGCGGACTGTTGAAAAGAATTTGGGACTCTCGAAATCTCACCAGATATCTGTTAACAAACAGAACTGACTCCATGGCATCATATCCCACATTTTCATGCACAATCTTGTTATGGTGACTCCAAAGACTACAACACGAGACGATGAAGAAAGCAGAATCATCCGAGCTGAGTTGTTGCTTGACCTGTTCGACCCAATGGCACACAGAGGATGAATCAAGATTAGTAACAGTAAAAGGCAAATGAGTCGCTGCCCAATACAATCTAGCATAAGAGCATTTCTGGAATCAATGTATAAGTGTTTCCTCTTCATGCTTGCACACCGGACAAATAATATCAATAGAAATCCCACGCTTAAATAACAGCATATAAACAGGAAAGGAAGATCTCATCAAACGCCAAAGAAACACTTTAATTTGTTTGGAATTTTAAGTTGCCAGATCCAATTCCAGTTGGCTTCATCATGGCTACTAGTTTCCCCATCTCTACGAGCTCTTTCTTCCATTTTCATATCCCTTGCTAAAAAATATGCACTTCATACGGAATAGAATCCAATAATCCATGTTTTGAGAAATGCCAAATTCGAATGTCATCAGCATCAAAAGCGGCAACTGGGATCTGCAAAATCGGCTCTGTATCCACTTCCCAAATAATCTGCCGGATGAATTCTTCATTCCAAGATCCCGTACTGCTGTCCAACAAAGAAGACACATCCAGCTCTGCCAGCCCATGGAGATTTGGCGTAATAGGCTTAAAACAGCCTGCTCTTGGTATCCAATGGTCGTGCCACACCTTAATTCTTCGTCCATTCCCTACTCGCCACCTGATCCCTCTTCTCACAGGGATGGCTCCACACATACTCTTCCAAGTAAACGAGCAATTACTTCTTGGTGTTGCATGATTTGGGAAATACTTAGCTTTAAGCACACGACTCAGAAGAGAATGAGGATAATGGATAACTCGCCAAATCTGCTTCCCAAGCATGGCAAGATTAGGTCTCTAAAACTCATATCACCATCTCTCTTAGAATTACACAAAGAATCCCAATTAATCCAATGAATATTATTATCTTTTCCATTACTCCACCAAAACCTAGAGATAATCGATTCAATTTCATGGAGAAGATAATCGATTCAATTTCATGGAGAAGATAATCCGAGATTTTAAAACAGCTCATAACATAAGTAGGGATCGCTTGTAACACAGATTTAATAAGCACATCTTTTCCAACTCTAGAAAAAAACTTAGTCCCAAAACCCTCAATTTTTTTCCACACCCTGTCTCAAAGCCAACTAATCACTTCCCTCTTAGATATACCCATCTCAGTAGGGAGCCCCAAGTACTTATCATGTCTCTCTACAATTCTCACCGGTAAAGAACCCCTCACCTCCTCCACCCTCTCACTCCCTACATTGTGACTAAAGACCACCGTAGACTTTTCTAAATTAATTTCAAGACTATACCGGGTCAAAAGTCTACCAATCTCCAAAGCTGGTGTAACAGCAACCCCCCCCCCCCCCCTCCTCAGCATCCCGAATAAGTGAACTAAAATCCTCCGTAACAAATAAAAAGAGATAAGGTGAGAGGAGATCTCCCTGACGGATCCCCCTCTCCGGCTGGATTGGATCAAGCTGGGTACCATTCAGAAGAACTGAACAGGACACTGTACACACACAAAGCATAACAAGCTCAATGAAATTATTTTCAAAACCTAATCTCTCAAACACTCGTTTTAGAAAAGTCCATTCGACTCGGTCATACCTATTTCAGCAACAAGTTCTCCTGCAACACTAGTAGAATCATCAAATACAACATTGACTAACTCCTGAACGATCTTTAGCCTTGGATCATAAATCCTGTAGACAATACAGTTTAGGGAGTAGTCAACACAAATCCCCCTTTTACACTTGGGGTCAAACATACCTAGCTCAACACAATCATTAAGAATATAGCAAACAAAACCAATGATATGAATGTAAATCAAGTTGAGTTTCTTATTCTTTTGCACTTCATTAGAAATGCTAGATCTCAGATAGATCATGTTAATGATGTGATAAACAGTATTCGAAACTTCAGCCTGGTGTCTCTTCAAGACCTGTAGAGAGTTCAGAATGACTCTATCTATAACATTTAAAGTGCAGTTTCTACACTCAGCTATATCAAATTGCTGAAGTGTCTTGGGAACAAAGAGCTCAGAATGGATACCATGAGTATTACCAAATTGAACATGTTTCTGAGTTTCAGACACCGAATCATTATCAGTACCAGCACTATGTATAGAACAGCTACTCAAGTACCAACTAGTATCATGCACAGTTCTATAGGTATTGAGGATTTCAGAATTCTTCCTGAGAAATTCAGACCATATGCACCTAGAGTAATCAACTGACAACAGAGATTCAAGTGTATTGAAAACACTGTAAAATTTTCCCACAGACAAGTTACTATAAGTGACCATATCAGAACTGGTCAGTTTGTCAGAGTGCAATGACATATTTTACTTTACTGATTTATCAAGATTACCAGCATGCACAAGATTACAGATAACCTGATCATTAAACATGTAACGGTTATCATTTGACCTAGTACATGTCATTACACAACAGCTTAATCTATCAAAGACTTCACAAGATTTCTTACCAAACCACACATTCAGGTTATCATCACATAGTTGACTAATACTAATTAGATTAGTAGTCAAGCCATCTACCAGTAACACATCTCTTAGAGCTGGAAATTGTGCTACATTCAACACACTATTACAAATGGTCCTGCTATTGCTTCCACTGCCGTAGATGACAGTCCCTTTGGTGAGAGGAACGATCTCCTTTAAGTAGGCCTTAGTACCTGTCATGTGTCGGGAATACCCACTATCGAAGTACCAAGTATCTGCAGGGTTAGCCTCAACAACAGAACACACAATATTGCAAACATTCTTAGGTATCCAGACTTTCTTGAGTTTGAGTTTACCCTTAAAAACACCAGAATTATTGGTGTACTGTGATCAAGAATATGCTCACTGCATGAGTGGTACAGTTGATCTTGAAGCTGATCATGATACTGAGAAGGATATGAGCCAAGAAGAGTTCGTGAAGGAACTTGATAATCTGTTAGTGGATTTGTTGAAAGCTTGGCAAAAATCTGCTAAGAATGAAAAGGCTTTACTCAGGGAAACTGAATACCTGAAAGTTCTGAGCAAGTCTCTGTAGGAAACAATCCTGGATTTGGAGGTACGTATCATCAAAAGGGAAATTGAAGTTGAAAAGGTAACTACTAAGCTTAACTCTCTTGAGCTTAATTTGACTAACTTGAACACAGGAAATTCTACATCTAATGAAATGCTAGACCTAGGTAATAGTGAAAATACGGGTCTGAGTTTACAACAGCTCTGATGCCAAATGAAAATATATGGACCGGAATTCGGAATAGGATAGACAAGTGTATACAATACACCAAAGAATACTATAGAGTAGTATCTTCGATATACCATATTAAACAGTGTATATAACAAGTCAAACACTTATACTAATCAAAATAACCAAAGAGCACTATTACTTAGTGTATTTGATACAGAAAGAAACAGTGTATTTAAACTACAAAATTTAAACACACAAGTAGAATAGCAACAACGGAAAAGTAAAAGTAACTTAGTGTATTCAGTACACCTAAGAACACTATCAGAAAGTGTCTTCCATATACTGAATTGAGTAGAGTAATAACTAGAACATTAAATTACTCTAACACACTACTAATATATTGAACAAGATAAGTACACAGCAGAAAGTAAAGACACCAAGTTTGGGTTTTCTAGAAGGTTAATATATTATAACCTTTCGAACCTTAAAGGCAAATGTAACTCACTACAATAATTAATTACAAGGACACTCCACAGCTTAATTACAGAAATCTAAGCTATGGATGAAGAATAAGCTACTGAATTAACACACAATTCTACTCTAGCACCAACTAGATTGAAGCTTAGACGAATATCAAGGCCGTGCAGTGAATACACTCAGAACGGTTGTATGAACTCGTACTTTGGGTGAACTACGACTAGCTTCTTATATAGGTTTACAACCCTAGACGCTAGATGGTAAGTTCCTTTTGTTTGCTGAAGAAGATCTTGACTTGTATATTCGAATTCTTCTCTTATGAATATTTCCTTTGCTCTCTTCTTCAATAAGGAAAGTGCAAATTTACTTTCCTTATTGTTTCTTCTTTTATGCTTGCTTTACACGCTTTCCTTCATCTTTGATTTCTTTCCTTCTTGTTTCAGCCGCCAGTCATATACTTGGAATATTCAGATTTCCTAAGCATATATCCTCAATAACTTTGTCGCAGATTCTCTTGGTCTCTAATAAGGAAATAATTCTTCTTTGATCTGATTTCTTTCCCACTTGGCTTCGAACTCTTTCTAGGTTTCAATTTAGAATCCTTAGACTTCTTTGAACATGCACAATTAACCTAAAACCGTGGAACTAGGTTAAGGTTAATTTAGGAACATTTCGAACAAGTACTAACACTGCAGTTCGAATAAGTGTTGTGAAAACACCGTCGTAACACCTATACTTTCTAACCTATTTAATGTCCTAAATCAGATAACTCAACTTGAAAACTAGTGAAGTTGAATAAAGTCAAAATATAGTAACTCAAGTATAATTACAAAGTGTAATCTTAGTGTTGTGAAAACACTGACTCAAACACTTGCACTTTCACATCACCATACTAGAAAAGACACCCACAATTAGTTCCAAGAAGAGAGACCTTTGCAAACAATTAGACACACAATGAACACTTATTAGACAATCAAAGCATGCAAGCAACAAGCAACAAGCACATCACTCATTATTATGAATGTTAGAAATTCCAAAAATCAATGGATTTTCTATTTAATTGATACATACATACATATATATATATATATATATATATATATATATATATATATATATATATATATATATATATATATATATATATATATATATATATATATATATATATGTATGTATCAATTAAATAGAAAATCCATCGACTTGTGGAATTTCTAACATTCATATCTCCAGCCCAATCACAAAAATAAAAGCATGTACTATCAGATTTGGATTTTTATCTCAAACAATGCTTTATAGCTTTCAGATCAAGTGTGTTTGGGTTGGAATGGTATCTAGCATACACATAAACTATATGTATCAAACAAGGATTGTTGGATAAGAGATACAAGAGACAACCAGCCATGTCAGATCCAAAATGATTATTTTGTATCCCACCAGGTATATCATGCCTCATCTTATTTCACAGTCTAGCAACTTGTCTATAAGTTTCATGTTCTGTGTCTGGCTTTGATGTTGACACAACAGTTGGTACAACATCAAGGTTGTGTGCACTTGTTTTCTTTCCCATCAGTACCTTCCTATTCCAATTATGTCCATCCATATGTTTTGCGTCTGAATCTGCATAACGGAAAATAGGAACAAAATCGTAGCCATCTATAATAGATATACATGCACACATATCAATTGGTTTTATACATGCATGATGTGTGATTTTCCAAATATCATTATTAGAAAAATCTGAAAAATCTATCATATGACGATTACCAACAAAATGATTAGAATGATCCAACATAAAGTACAAAATCCACACACTTATTGATTAAGTGCCTGGATTTGATACCCATTGAAAGAATATAAGGATCCGGACTTTGTACTAAACTATAATTTCACAACAGTTAATATCAACAATGATATAACTGTTAATGTAACAGCTAACCCTCAAACAGAAAAACAAACACAGCGGAATAAACTGACAAATACAGAGATATTTCTCTGAACTGTTGTACTCTAACTTATTGTAACCATACTGTTGATATCAATGTTGAGTCAACAGTTGGTGTAACAGAGACAGACGAAAAGGTTATCAGAAAACTCTGAAAGCAGCGGAAAATAAATATAAAGAACACAGAGTTGTTTGTTTAAAAACTTAATTGGTATATGAAGTACCAGTCGAGCAAATATTCACTAGATTGATTAATTGAATTGATGAAAATAAGGTCCAAGGTTTTACAAGTCGAAACCTTGCACTTCAAAAACTAAACAGATCAGAAAAGTGCTACCTATTCTATGGTTGACAGATCTAGACCAACTCTAGATAATCGAGAAACCTATCCCTATTAAAAGCCAACCGTAAAGTCTAGTAAATACAAAGTAACTATGAATATGTCTTGCAATAAAATCACTTTGTTACTTCTCAAACTCTCGAGTATCAAGACTAGAAGAAATATCAATAATGTGATGTGAATCCTTCTACTCGAGTTGCTTGTTTCTGATCTTGTATATATAACATGTTAACAATCAAGTCCAGATCTTCTATCCATGCTTTATTCAACTCTTGATTTGTCCAGTTTGAAATCTCGTCTAGAAAATCAGATCTTTGATTCCTTTCCTTATCTTTGATTCCTTTCCTTAACTTTGATACTTTGTTTGATTCCTTTCCTTAAATACTTCAAGCTAAGCATATCTTCCTTTTATCTCCCAAATCTTCGACCTGTTGATACAGGAAACCAAAACTATCGAACTAGGTTAAAACATTAGTAAATAAAGGGCAATATTACAATAATGTCCCACACAGTAAAATCTGGACTGTTAAGTTCACTGTTGATGTAACATCGTACAAAACAGTGCACTTTCAAATTTGTTGGTTTCTGAGTCATCAGACCCATCACTCTAGTGTTCCCCATCCTCCAGGATTTCTTCCCCAACATCTGCAAGCCCAACAACCATCTCTGAGATGGGCTTCTTTCCTTTCAAAGAGGAGGAGGATGGTAGGGACTTAGGTAATGCAGCCTCAACATCATGCTTGTCTTCGGATACCTGTACAGTATCTACTTTCTCAGCAATTGCTTGGATAGCAAGCTGTAGTTTCTTCTGCGCAACAAGGGATTCTTCCTCCTTGCAAGTTAGCTCATCAATCTTCTTCATATTGGCTTGAGTCTCAGCTATCTTGTCTTCCATCTCAAGATTAAGTTGTACTTTCTTCTTCCAACTGTTGTCTGAGTTGAGCAACTCTGGCTTGTGCATCTACTATCTTCAGAGTATTTTGCTCAGAGTGCTCCACTACATGTGCAGTAGTGGCTTCTTGTTAGGGAGAAGGATGGGAAGATCTCTGAGGAGATGGAGGAGGAGAGTTGTTTGAATTCCCCTCAGTATGCTTTTCAGCAGCTGAGGTATTATTTCCTTGCTTAACTCCTACTGTCCCGGGTGCAAGGGCATCATCACCATCCTTCTTATCATCTTCATCCTTCTTACGACCAGAATGAGACTTTGGTTCTTCATAATTATTTTCATCAGTCTCCTTATCTTCTTCATCATCAGAAACCAGATTGATCACTTTTGGTATAGTGACCATTTGACCATTTACTTCCTCTTGCTCAGAGGGAGCAATCTGTAAGGTCTTTGGAAGAGTGGGCTTCACAGCCATTTCAAATCTGGTATTGCCATCTACCTTCTAAAAGGCTTGAAGAAGCTTGCGTGCTACTTCCTTGATAAAATTTTTGTCCATCAACGTGGAAAATGAGTATTGCTCAGTTGGGAACATGGCATGAATGTATGTCTCAAGATCAAATGCTCTTGCTCTTCTTGTAGGGTTGTCAGTAACCCTTTATATCTAAGATAGAGGAGAGCATCTGAGCTTCTCCAACTTCTTGAAGCACTTAAGATGCTTTGGCAGTGTATGATCCTTGAAGTAAGGAAGTAGGTCCTGGTATAAATCTTTATAAGTTCATATCGTCTATCCTGTGGTGAGGACATTGGGTCAATAACTGCAAAAAAACGGTCCCGAGCTTCATAGAAGGTCTCATCATGCATCTGCTGAAACTGCATTATCTGGGCACGAAGTTGCTGCATTTTCTCGGGGGGATAGAATTTATTCATGAATGCCCTGTAGAGCGAATCCCAAGTCGGCAGAGAACCCTCAGGTTGGTTTAACAGCCAACTCCTCGCCTTGTCCTGCATACAGATCAGAAATACCTTCTTCCTTATCTCCTCGTCGATGCTGTCACCCTTTGATCACAATGGAATACCTGAAATCAGTAGTTTGACTTCCTTGACGAACCTTATCACATCTTCATCTGCCATTCCGCAAAATTTTGGGAGATTGTGGAGGTGGTGAGCCTTGATTTCAAAATTCCTGGCCTCATTAGATAGAACAATTACTGCTTTACGAACCCTAACCACACTAGGCTGCATGTAAGCTCCGTAGGTAAGCTGAGCCATCGGAATTTCCTTTCTGACAAACCTGTTGTTAAAGCTACACAACTCGAAAGCCTCGAAATATTCTTAGTTTCTTTTAGTGCACTAAACTTCAGGTTGAAAAATAAACAAATAACAAATCACTCTGAAATGCTACAGTAGGAATTGGTTCCCCAGCAGCAGCGCCAAATTTGATGTGCTCAAATTATTCTTAGAAAACAAGTAGTAATATGTTGTTGTAGACAGACAATGCTAGCCACAGGATCGTTCGCTAAGGAACCAATTAACCTACCACAACGGTTTGAAACCAAACAGTTACTTGTGAAAATAGATTGATTTGTAAGTTGGTTGTTTCTAAAAACTAGAATAAGATAAAGCAAATAAAGGTTTTTAACAATGAGAGAAGATGAACAGAGTAGTAATGATCAAGTAATGCTAATTCGTTCTAGGGCAATCATTCATAATTAATCAATCCAATTCAACCAATCGTTATTTGAATATTTCGAACTAGAGTAATCGTGGGTTGTCAATCCACGATCCTTAACCGAAAACGATTTTGAAAGTCTTGAACTAGCTTATTGGATTGAAGGTTGTACGAATATTTTGAACTAGACGAACCTATATGAATGAATCCTAACCCTAGAAACGAATATGCAAGACTATCTCATAACTACCATGTTCGGAGTGATTTAACTACTCATGAGGGAAGCAAAGATGAAAGAATGCATGGTATAGATTACGCAAAGCATAAACATGGTGATAATCGCATGCAACATCATACAATTCGATAAACAGAAGAAAACACGAATTGAAGATAAACAATAGAGAGTTATCAATAATTACCAAGAATTCGATCCCGATGGTTCGTACAAGAGGTAAACCAAGCTCCAAAGATCAATCAATCAATGTCAAAACCTAGTTCTAGGAGCTTTTTCTATGTAAAAATCGAGTATATGAAGTTATGGCAAAGTGTTGGTCCAGATAACGGCAAAGTAAAAGACTAGAGGGGGGGGGGGGGTGAATAGTCTTTTAAAACTTTTGTTGATAAACACAGTTTCTCAGATATCTGTGAAGTTATCTGATACTTAATTTCAGAGAGCGGAAGACTTTTCTGTGATAAGTGCACGTGCTCAGCAAGATAAGTGTAAGTACTTTGCAAGATAAGTAAAGCAAGTAATAAACTGCAGAAAGTAAATAACACAAGTCTTTTTATAGTGGTATCTGAAGGTGGCGTAATCCTTTAAATTATCCACTTCGGCCTTTCTCAGACCTAGAATCCACTAAGACAGATAAATAATGTATCCTTACAAATATCTTCTCTTGATTTCTAAATACACTAGGTTCCCAACCAAGTGTTCCCCCTGAGTTATTCCCCGGCTTTCACAGCCAAGTACTTCCTGTACTCAGAAACCTTTTGAGCTATTCCTTAGTTTCCCAAACTAAGTACTTCCTGTGCTCAATAACCTTGGAGTTATTCATTAGTTTCCCAAACTAAGTACTTCCTGTACTCCACGCCGATTAAGGTGTTGGTTAAGGTAAATTGTCAGGTGAACTTCTTTAATAACTTGTTCAGTTATTCAGATAGCTCTATGAATCAAGTATACTTAATACGCTTTGCAATGTATGGTATCTTGTTCTTTACTGACCCAAGTCTATGATAAGTGTTCAAGAGAATGAAACTCAGATATAAAAATCTTAGTTCAACTCTTTCACAAATAACAATACTTGTTATGGATCAGGACACTTAGAACTTTTGTGCTACTTAGAATCAAGAGCTTTGGTCGCAACAGAAAGCTTAAAGGTAAGTAGTAAGCTTGAGAGAACTTGTGTGAGTATTCAATATAAGTTCAGTGATCTAAGGTGTTCAGTTTGTGTGTTCTCAAGCAGTCTAAGTGTTGATATTTATAGATGAATTTGAGTGCCGTTTGAATAGTATCCGTTAGGCTTAAATCAAATTCAAACTATTGATATCTGAGTATAGTATTGTAGCAGGTTTGTCTTCTTTTTCAGAAGCTACCGTTTTTGTTCAGACATTTCTGTCCGTGCATTTAATGCACTGTACTATACTTTGTCCTGTAGTGCCAACGGAACTATGCATTGTATCAGAGATCTTATTCTATCAGAGTTTTCTGAAGCTTTGCATGTTCGATTTTCACAACTCCAGATACCACTTGTTGAAACAACTTGTTATAATATATTTATTTTCAGAAACATAATTTATGTCCAAGGTATCTGAGTGTAGATATCTGTGGGCACTTTCCTCGTCTCAGAAACCTTTTATTCTCAGATATCTTTTTGCAACACTTATGTTTCGAAACACTTGTTTCTTCAAGATATCTGGACATTGGTATCTGAAAAACCTTTGTCTTCAGCAATCTTGTGCAGTCTTCAAATCTTCAAATCCGTTGAACTTTTCCTTCTGGATGCCTTCTTCTTGGTCTTCTTCAGAAAATAAAAATTACATTCAGAGACCTAACATCCTATACAAGATTTGCTAGACTATCATACTTAGTGAGTTTCCTCTTTTATAGTGTTCAAGTGAACCAAGAGTACTAATCACCTTTCAGAGCTAAGATAAGTCATTAGGTTGCTAATCAAAATCTAAACAGATATTCCTAACAAATTTCCCCCATTTTGATCAGTCAACGATGACTATCTGACCTATTACAAATCTGGATGAGGAAACAATCCACTACTTAATCATTTCTTATGATCTTTCAGTTCATATAATTAAGTGCAGAAAGTAAACATCAACCAAATTACAAGGTGTGATCTATGCTAACAAGTTATCTTTTATAGAAAAAGATATCTGAGAGTAAGTTCATCAGATATGTTACAAAGAAAGTTTATAGATAACTTTAGTACATAATACAATTCAGCTCAGTCAGCAAGATACAAAAAATACCTAGTAAATTGGGACAACAAGAGTAGCCAAGCTCCAATTAGACATCCTAATAAACTAGTCTTCAAGTCTTCAACAATTCAAGTCTTCAGAAGCAGTTCCATGGATCAATCTGTAAATTTCCTATCACCAAACCTTTTGATATCATCAGAGTAGTCATTGAGAATCGTTCTGACAATCATCTCTGTGTCTCTGGCAAATCCACAAACTTCCTTGTAGGTTTTGGTAGGATTTTTCTTGACAAAATGCTTGACCCACAGATGCTTTCCCCACTTCCAGGCATGCTCGATTCTGATATCTGATAGCTTGAAGTATTCATAAATGATCTTCAAATATCTTATGTCACCCTTGTATTGATCTTCAGTCAAGTAGAAGGACTCATAGGGTTCCACAGCAAGTCTTGCTCTTGTGCCTGTTCCAGTGATGTTGGGAATTTTGTGCACATCATCTGGCTTTCCATAGGACATACATCAGAGAGGTCCTTCTTCATGGCTTCTATTCTCTTGACTTCAAAATCCAACCAGGCTTTGATGTGGTTGGTGTTAATCAAGATTGGCTTGTCTTTTCTCCATGCCATGAGCTGTTTATGGATTGGTTCTGGAAATTTTGAGTTTACCAGTAGATGCTTGAGTTCCAGAATCCAGTAGACATTCTTCTGATTGATGCACCTGTAGACAGAGGAGTCACTGTTGGTCTTCACATACTCAATCTTGGATTCTTCAGGCCTGAGTGGTAGTTGAATTTGTCTTTGTTCAGCTCTCAGCCTATTCCTCCTTTGTCTTGAATTCTCCCTTGGGGTAATGCTTGAAGAACCACCCTGGATAGACTTGGTATTTCCAGAGGGTGTTTTAGCTGCCAAAGGCTTTGCAGCTATGGGCTCAGTTAGGCTATTAATTTTTCTTTTTCTATGAAGAGGAGCTTCATCTTCAACAGTCTCTTCATCATCATCATCATCATCATCATCAAGATTAATTCTTGTGAGAGTTTTGCAGCCTTCTTCATTGCCCAGGGATTTGATTTGGCCTTCTTCTTCTTCTTCTTCAGAAGATTCATCAATCCCTCTTACTTTTCTTCTCCTTGGAGCCTTGGTACTCCTTGGAGGTTTCTGTGCTCTGGCCCTTGTTGTCATTCCTTTTTCAGGAAGTTGAGTGGTGGCCACTATCTGTAGAGCAGTCTGACTGGAGGTGGGCTCATTTATTCTGAGAGGTGGTTGTTCAGATTTTCTTTTGTTTCCTCTTCCTCTCCCTCTTCCTCTCTGAGCATCTTGATATTCTTCCCCCTTAGTCATTGTTGACTGACTACGAATCACAAATGATTCTGAAAGGGAGTTGAAGTTGCCTTGCAGATAGTTGTAAGCAGCAACCAACTGTTCCAGATTCGCCTTGAGCTCCTGATTTTGTTTGATAAGACCAGTATCCTTATCAGTGAGCTCTTCCAGTGGGCCTTGAATAGCATCTACTTTTCCAGCAGCATAGCTAGCCTCTTCAAAGGCTTTTGCAGCCAAGTTTTTGTCATCATCCCTAACCATGCCTAGATCTTTCTGAGCAATGACCAGACTGGTTGTTCTCTGAGTGATGAGCTCAGTGAATGACTTCATTTCTGAAAAAGGGACTGATGCAATGGCGGCTTTGTCTTGAGAAGATAATTCCTTTTTCAATTTAGCCAGTACTTGATATCTGTTCAAGTATTCATTGGAGTTGACATTTGGCAGCTTGCTGAATATTTTAGGAGCAATCGGCTTCCTTTTCAAATGAGAAACTGCTAAATGTTCATTGCGGTGGTCTGCCAATGTCTTGTCTTCTTCATCATCTGAGTCATCAGCCCAATGATCTTCATCCTCTTGGACATTTTCATCAATGTTTTCTAGTCCAGCAACCATCTCAGAGATGGGCTTCTTTCCTTTCAGTGAGGAGGATGGTACATCTTTTGGGAATGCAGCCTTAGCATCATGCTTGTTACTAGATACTTGCTCAGTATCTAATTCCTCAGGAAGTTCCTGAAAAGCAAGCTGGAGTTCTTTCATTTCAGCATAAGCTTCCATTTCCTTGATTGTTTGATCTTCAATATTTTGGAGCTTTGCTCTGGATTCAGCTATCTTTTCTTCCAGTTGAAGATGTAGTTGTTGTTCTTCCTCCAACAGTTGTTTGAGTTGAGCAACTCTGGCTTGTGCATCTGATATTTTCTGAGTTGTTCCCTTAGAGTGCTCAACTACTTGTTCAGTAGTATCTTTGTGTTGGGGAGTTGGATTATTAGATTTCTGAGGAGATGGAGGAGGGGATTGCTGTGATGTCCTCTCAGTGTGCTTTTCAGCAGCTGAGGCAATGTGTCCTTGTGGAATCCCTCCCGTCCCTGGTGCAGGGGCATCATCATCATCCTTCTTATCTTCATCCTTGTGATGGTTAGAAGGAGGATATTCATAATTGTAATCATCAGTTTCCTTCTCTTCCTCATCTTCAGAGACCAGGTTGATCACTTCTGAAATAGTGACCGTTTGCCCATTAACTTCCTCTTGTTCAGAGGGTATATACTGTAGAGTCTGGGGCAAAATAGGCTTGAATGCCATCTGTAGTCTAGTCTGAGCAACAGCTTGATTGAAAGCTTGGATCAGCTTTCTGGCCACTTCCTTGACAAACTCCTTATCCATCAATGTTCCGAAAGAATATTGTTCTGTGGGGAACATTGCATGGACGTAGTTTTCCAAGTCAAGGCCTCGTACTCTCCTTGTGTGGTGATCAGTCACCTTTAAGATCTCACAAAGATCGGAGCATCGGAGCTTTTGCCATTTCTTAAAGCATTTCAGATGCTTTGGCAAAGTGTGTTCCTTGAAGAAAGAAAGCGGGTCCTTTTTCTCATCATCAGGGACCTTAGTGGCACTTGTTTGAGCCTGAAAGAAAGAGTTTTGAGTTAGATTCAAAACTTGTGTAGATATCTGAGTACGAGTGTAGTTAGGTTTCTGAGTTACCTGAATGAGTACATCAGGCTTAGAGACTTGTACTACTGAGATAGGGGGTGCCTCAGATATCTTGTTGTGAGGTGGAGACTTGGAAGTCTGGTCCTCATCAACCTTTCTTTCTGCTTGATCTTCCTCAACAGGAGGCTCAGAATCATTTTTCGCAGAAACTTTCTCAGTTTCTGGTGTTCTTTCTGGTGATGTTGCCTTGGGGGCTTCATCAATTTCCATGGGTGCAGGGGATGTCACAACTCTTTCCCCTTGCACTTCTACTTCTGAATGAGCCTGTAAGTAGAAAGTATTGAGTAATTAGAGAAGAATTTATATCAACCCATGATGAAGAATGTTTATCACTGAGTTTTATATACCTTCTCACTAGAAGGCTCAATTATATTTTCTTTAGAAACCTTGACGGTCTCTGGGTCCTTTTCTGGCATTTCTGCCTTATCTTCTTCTTTATCAGTTGGAGCCTATTAGAAACATCCACTTAATTAGTTAAGTATATTAACATATAACTGAAAAGTAACATCTTAAGGAATTCTTTATCACCTGTGGCACAGGCTCAGATTCCTCAAGAGGTGAGGTTGTGGTGGCCTCTTTCTCAGTCTCTGAGGCAAGCTTTCCAGCTTCCTCTTGTTCTTGTGTTTCTAATTCAGCCTGTAACAAAGAAATTTTATTAACTCACAATATTAATAAACAAAAATTATCACAAGTAGAGAGTTAAACCATTCAGCTACCTGAGCAGTGTCAGGCTGATTAATCTCTGGAACTTGTGACCCTTCAATGTTTTGGTCTTGTTGTTCCATTTCAGCTTCTTTGTTTGAAGTTTCAGGTACTTCAGACCTTTCCTGAGTATGCAACTCAGTTGCCTCCCCTGGTTGATCATTCTGAGTTGATGTCTCAGTTTGAGTGGGGGAACCTGCTCTTTTGCAGGATTTTCTTCAGCGATGAAACATGCTGGTATATGCAGCTCAAGTACCATTTCAGCAGTATCCTCATCTGGCTGTTGTGGTTGTTGTGCTTGAGACAGACTATTGAGTGTTGAGGCAATGACAGTATCCTCCAACACTAAGCTATCACTCATCAGAGCATCTTCAATATGCTTCAGTCTTTCTTGCTCTGATGGTGTAATTTGTCCAGTTACCTTGGACACTGTTGCTTCTTTAGCAACCTTTGAGTCAGGTGCTTGTTCAGCAACCTGTGGTGTAGGTTCTTCTTCAAATACCTCTACACCAGTTACTTTTTCAGCAACCTTAGCCCTTTTTGATTTTTCTAGGACTTGAGAGATGACTAATTCATCATCTTCATCGTAAGAGCTCTCATCAGCATTAAGAACTGATTGGTCCGTAATTCCTGCAGTTTCTGCAGATAGGGCTTGGTATCTGTCACTACTTTCTTAACATTTCTGAAAGCACTTTCTCTTGCTGAGTCTACTTGTTCAGTAGTCGATACCTCTTTTGCAGCATTGATGAGTTCATCTGCAGCGACGGCAGGTATCTGGGAATCGACAACCTCAATGGGTGTGCCTTCTGATTTGCCAGCAGACTTCTTTTGTGAAGTTCTGGGCTTCTTGGTCGCAACCTTTCCCTCAGATACCTCTTCAGTCTTTCGCTTCTTGGAACCTTTATGAGATCCAGTAACCTTTTTCATCAAGTTTGTATACTCATATTTGTAGAGTAGGTTACTGTTGGCTATGTCAGCCTTCTCTCTGAGCTCAATGCCAAGCTTCTCCAGCAAGTAGAATATCTTTAGACCATAGCTTACTGTGGCCTTTGGCTCAGCAAGTCCCTTAGCGATTTTAGGCTCAAATCCTTGAATCTTCTGCACAAACTTCATAAAGGCGTACTTTCCCCAATTGAAAGGGTTTTCCTGCCTTTTGTCTTGTTGTTGCAACAAGAACATCATCATCCAGCGTTCTTGGCTTATCTGTTCAGCACCTCCTTGTAGACCATCAAAGCATCTGTGAAGAATGCATGCCAACACATCCCAGTGAACCAGCAGATGTTTGGTTCTGATGTCAGCAAGCTTGAAATCAGTGGGTGTATCTGATTTTTCAAGATCACACACATTACTGTAAAATTGTTTTACACCTTGAAGGAGATCATCATCCTTTGTGTCTATTTCAAAATCCTTTCCAAGATTTTGAAGGTCAAACAATGTGCAGAAAGTTGTTAAGTCCAGAAGGATTTCCTTTCCTTGGACTGAAGTTTTTATAGACACTATTGCAGTGCCTTCAGAGAGACACATGATATAATCCTGGAGTTATTGTAGAATTGTAACACATCCAGCGAAGAAATTCCACTGGGAAGAGCATATAGAAAACCCTTGATTTGTGCCTTTTCAAGCATGTCAAGAATTAGCTTCCTATCGGCTTGATTTTCAACAGCAGCCGTGGGGTATTCCTCAATCATGGAACCACCCCAACTCATCCTGTGATTTGAAGTCCAATTATCGGGATTAAAGTCTCCTACCAATCGATTATTCACTATAACCAACTCTGGTGCTTGCTTTTCAGCAGTACCAGTGGTAGAAGATTGGGATTTCTGAGTAGATGATCGTTTAGGAGCCATCTCTTTATATAGTGCAAGTGTTCGAAAATCTGAAAGATATTTGGGTGAGAGATTAGTGATTCTTTGCAGAAAAACTAACAAAGATTTGCAGAGGTTGAAGAATGGTTTTTGCTATTCTTGTGCAAGGCAAAATGTCGGATTAGGCGAAAGTGATTTCTTTTGCCAAAATCCTATATATATAGCAACGTAATTCTAACAAACATATACATATAAATTGGTTTTGTATGTACATATCTGTGAATTGCAGTAAGGCATGGGTAAAAGTTTGTTCGACATTAAATGCATAGTGGGCCACGTCTGAATTTCAACAGTCCACTATTTACTGAGAATTAATCTCTGCCGTAAAGATCAATCGCCCATTTCATCAAGGGTCACCATTGCTTCTTTAGCAATGATCACAATCAACAATTGTAATTGTGCCCATTTAATGAATTTTGGCTATTAGCTATCTGAATCACGTTTCTGTGTGAATGAGAACACTGTTGTATCTGATTCTATCTTATACTTGTTGTCTTTTCAAGGTTTTTCACAAAGATAGAAATAATTCAAATTTCAAGATAGTAGTTAACTGTAGACAGTTGTACTATTTTCTTTTGTGTTCCCCCTCACTGAGTGATCTAGATATCTGAGTACCCATCTCAGAAATCTTCAAATAGCCATTTTACCCTTTAGCCTTTGGGTTCTGGATACCCGTTCCAGATTCCTCTTTTCTGGATACCCGTTCCAGATTTCTCTTTTCTCTCCTTTGATATCTTCTTCAGATATCTGAACTTTTTCAGTTCTTCGGTAGCTCCATTAGTCCAAGACTGTATCTTAAGGCTAAGAATCTACTTTCTTGTAGTGGCTTAGTGAAGATATCTGCAAGTTGGTCTTCAGTGCCAATATTGAGTATCTCTATATTGCCTTTTTCAACATGGTCTCTGATGAAGTGGTGTCTAACATCAATTTGCTTTGTTCTAGCATGAAACTTAGGATTCTGAGTTATGGCAATAGCACTTGTGTTGTCATAGAAAATGGGAGTTTTCTTTTCATTGAGTCCATAGTCTCTGAGTTGTTGTTGTTGTATCCACAATATATCTGTGAAGCACAACACCCTGCAGCAATATATTCAGCCTCTGTGGTAGATGTGGCAATTGAATTTTGTTTCTTGCTGAACCATGATATCAATCTAGCACCAAGAAATTGACATGTTCCTGAGGTGCTTTTTCTATCAAGCAGTGATCCAGCATAGTCGGCATCTGAATAGCCAACCAAACTCAATCCACTATCTTTTGGATACCACAATCCAACTTCTACAGTACCTTTTACATACCTCAATATTTTCATAGCAATGTTGTAGTATGATTGCATTGGATTTTTCTGAAATCGAGCACCCACTCCAACTGCATATTGAATATCAGGTCTACTTGCAGTGAGGTACAGTAGAGAACCAATCAATTTCTATACTTGTGTTCTTCAACACTCTTGTCAGATTTAGTATAGGTCATTTTGGTTCCAATGCTCATTGGTATCTTAGCATTCTTTTCAGAAGGCTTTAGATTAAACTTGTTGAGCATGTCCTTTGCATACTTTGTTTAACTAATGAATATTCCATCATTGAGTTGCTTGATTTGCAGCCCTAGGAAGTAATTCAATTCTCCCATCATGCTCATCTCAAATTTACATTTCATGAGTTCAGCAAAGTCTTCACAAAGTTGCTTGTCTTTAGAGCCAAATATAATGTCATCAACATATACTTGAACTAAAAGTAGTTTCCCATCATGATTCAGTGTGAAGAGTGTTTTATCAACATCTCCTTTCTTGAAACCGCTTTTAGTAGATATTTGGCCAATGTATCATACCATGCTCTTGGAGCTTGTTTCAGCCCATACAGAGCTTTCTGAAGCTTATAGACCATCCTACTTTCCAAGGAAACTTCAAAACCTGGTGGTTGCTCAACATAGAATTCCTCAGCAAGTTCACCATTTAGGAATGCACTCTTGACATCCATTTGATAAACTGTAAAGTCATTATGAGCTGCAAAGGCTAGAAAGAGTCTTATTGCATCCAATCTTGCAACTGGTGCATAAGATTCATCAACATCTAGTCCTTCAGTCTGGGTGAATCCCTGGCAACCAACCTAGCTTTGTTTATGGTTATTTCACCAGATTCATTCATTTTGTTTCTGAAAACCCACTTGGTTCCAATTACAGATATTCCATTAACAAATGGAACCAGTTTCCAGACTATGTTTCTCTCAAATTGATCCAACTCTTCTTGCATTGCAGAGATCCAATCTTGATCCTTTAATGCTTCTTCAATTGTTTTTGGTTCAATGTTTGAGATGAAACATCCATAGAGACAATTTGCATTTTCAGCGATTTCTCTTCTAGTTCTTACTCCTTGGTCTATCGGACCAATCACATCCTTTGCAGGATGATTTCTTATCCATTTCATAATGGGTTTTGAACTAGTAGGATAAATATCATTTTGATTTGAATGTGAATCAATATGATCTTGATGAGATATCTGACACATGGGAAATGCCATGGATATCTGACACTCTTTCAGTGTTAGAGATATCTGAGTCTTGCATTTCAGCAATCTCATTTTCAGATACCTTTTCATGATGAAGGTTCTCAGTAACCTGTTCCATTTATGGAATTCTCATAGGAAATTCTTCATCATGTCTTAGAGTTATCTGGTTGTTACTAAGCATAGGTTGCTTTTCATTGTCAGACTCATCCTCTATTTGAATGGTATAATTGTTTCCTTTTGATGATCCTTTTTCAGAGTCTTCAATCATTAGTTCTTTGAACCTATCTGAGAGATCATCATTCAAGAGTATTTTCTTGTTTCCTTCATAGAATACTACATGAACAGATTCCTCAATCTTTTGCATTCTTTTGTTGTAGATTCTATAGGCTTTGCTATTCAGAGAATAACCAAGTAATACTCCTTCATCTGCCTTTGGTTGAAATGTTCTCAAGTATTCTTTTCCATTATTAAGAACGAAACATCTGCAACCGAACACCCTTAGATGCTTGATACTAGGGGGTCTACCAATGAAATGCTCGTAAGGAGTTTTGTCATGGTGTTTGTTAATCAGACATTTGTTTTGAGTTTAGCATACTGTGTTTACAGCTTCAACCCAATAGATTTCACTTATTTCAGTGCCAGCAAGCATTGTTCTTGCTGCTTCTTTCAGGTTCCTATTCTTTCTTTCAGCAACACCATTTCGTTATGGTGTCCTTGCAGAAGATAGTTGATGTTGTATACCTTTGCAGGTACAAAACTCTATGATGTACTGGTTCACAAACTCGATTACCATGGTGCATTACGATTCTGATACCTTGTCATTTTTCATGACTTCGAGCTTATTCAGTAAGTTAGGTAACTCAACCCTTGCATCAGATTTGTGTTTGAGAAAGACAACCCTTGTGAATATTGAGTAATCATCAACAACAACCAGACCATACTTCTTTCCTGCATAACTAGTTACTGAGGATTCAAACAGATCCATATGTAACATTTGCAGTGGCCTTTCACTGGAATGTCTAGTTTTAGACTTGAAAGATGTTTTGGATTGTTTTCCCATTAGGCAAGCTGAGCATACACCTTCTTTTCTATATGCTATTTTGGGTAAACCAACCACCAACTCTTTCTTGGCTAGCTTATTCAGAGTTTCGAAATTCAAGTGACTCATT